>JANTQA010000036.1:7756618-9082427 GCA_027625915.1 Anaeramoeba flamelloides
AATAATTTTGGCAAAAAATGTTTTGAAGATAAAGTTAAAATGAAACTTTATTTATTTTTATTTTTTTATTTTGTTTTTTTAATTTTTTTAATGGAAGGTATTTGATCAGTTTTCCAATTTTGGTGTTTTTTGAGTCGTAGTGGTATATTAATTCAATAAAATACTTGAAAGGGGATGTTAATTTATGAAATTGTTGAAATTAACAAAAATTTTTAAAAGTAATGAACCATTGATATTTATGGAAATTATTATTAGTTCAATTTATTTTTTAGAAAGTTATGTCTTTTCTGTTGTTTCTTCATTTCCTTTTTCTCCAGTTACATTATCTGTTTTGTTCGATCCAAAAAAATTTCTTTCCAAGAGTTGATTAAATGTTAAAATTAAGTTCACTTAAATAAAAAATCCAAAAATATAATCATATGATTGTATCTAACAATTGATTGAAACAATACTTTTTTTTTGAAATTTCAATACATTTATTTATTGTTTATTGTGAGAAAGGAGTAATCAAAGTAAATTTAATAAATAAAAAAGAGAAGAAGAAAAATAATTAAAAAATTAAAGTAAAAAAATATTATATCATTTATATGCCTAAATTAAAAATTATCCACTGTCGTTAGGTTTTTCAGGGTTTGAAAGAATTGAGTAAAATCATTGATTTTACTAAATTCTTTCGGATTCTGCAAAATCGCCGTTAGCTTATTTTTGATTTAAAAAATTAAAAGAAAATTTTTGAAATTTTCTTTTTATTTTTCAAATTAAAAAAAAGTGCCGTTAGGTTTTCCAGAATTTAAAAGAATAGAGCAAAATCAAAGATTTTACTATATTCTTTTGAATTCTGGAAAGCCTAGGCACTTGACGGCACTCTACGGCACTTGAAGACATGTCCTCAGAAACAGGAGGAGTAAAAACTTGATAGAAAGATTATCAAGTAATAATAAGATTCCACAAACTGTGATTAATAAATTGGTATTCCACTGTCGTTAGGTTTTTTTTAATTTAAAAGAATGGAGTAAAATCTTTGATTTTGCTCAATTCTTTTGAATTAAAAAAAAAAAAACTAGACACTACCTCCGAAAAACGAGGGGCACTATGTACCTGAATTAGTATATTTTTTTTACTATTTTAGGTATTTTTTATTTTCAATTTTTTTTATTTTCATTTTTTCTTTATTACCTTAAGTTTTCTAACCATTAGAGCTTTGATGAAAAATTCTCGACAAGAACAATAAATTTGGTAATTTTGATTAACCAGATTAAGGAGCTTTTGAGTATTTTTTCTATGAATTACATTTTTATATAAAATTTCAATACATTTAATTAAACATTGTTTTTCTACTGGCTTGTTTCCTGATTTTGATGCACATTGATTTTTATTTTTTCATTTAATTTTTGTATTTTTACTTTTTTTTTGGATAAAAAAAGTTTCAATAAAAAAAATAATACTACGTAACTTAAAAGTGGCTTTTGGGTTAATTTTTGAAAAATATAAAATATTCTGTTTTTTTTTTTGTGTCTATTTTTGATATTGAGTGTTTGAAAATTTATAGAATGGCGTTTATATTCAATTTACTTGCAAGTTTCCTCTTTTGTGCACCTACTGTAAAATAATGTACTTTAATAAAAAAAAAACACAAAAATACTAAAAAAAACTTTGAAAATTAAGACCGCATTTTTTACAGTTGTGTTTTTTATTCTAATTTAAAAAAAAATAATTCAAAAACCAAATTTATTTGATAAAAAATTTTATTGTAGCATTTGAAAGACTGTGAAAATTAAAAAAGAATCAAAATTTTTTATTGTTTTGTTTTTGTGTTCAAAAATGTAGTACCAATTTGTCCAACAGACAATTAACTTCAAAAAAATGCAAGCCAAATGAAAATTTTGAATAATAAGAAAAAAAGCAATTTTGATTTTAAATAACAGGATTAAATCGAGGTATTTCGGGAAACACAGATTTATATCTGTCGTAGGACAGCAAAGGAAACATTTTTTCGATTAAAGCAATAGTATTAAAAATGGAAAAAATATTTTTAATTAACCAAACTACTTGGAAGATATCGTATTTTGCAGCCAGTACGATTCGAATTATTAAAACGGAAGGCTCCACAAGAGTTCTCATCGAATTTGATAGAGCTGACATCAGCGAAATGCCGGTGTGTTCTAGTGTCGAGGTTAGTCCAAAAAGGAAAGCAGCTTTTACGACTGCGCCCATTATCCCAAGGAAACAAAAGGCGATACAAGCACGATGCATACTCTTTGGAACGTTGCTATCCGTTGCGACCCAAAAAAGGGAAATTGCGTCTAAGACGTCGACAATTCCTAATAGCGTGTCTGAATTGATCAATTGCATGGATGTTGGTATAGCTTTGATTATATATTTATTGTCTATGTCCAGTAAATTGTTTCTGCGTCTTTTACTTGATTCCACCCGCATAATTATGCTTCCCATCTGGTAAATAACCCTTGTGAGCAGAAAATATATAAAAACAAAGGATGCCAATAGCCAATACAGGGTATATTGCCCCCACGCGCCGTCTGCGTTCAGCTTTGTGATCCCCCAATATAGCACGGGAATTCTTCCACCAACAAAGGAGAGTGCTAGGATAAGGAGGGCTGGAAACCAAAATATCATTATCAGAAAAGGATCGTTCATATTCCTGAGCATCAGATTCTTGGTAACAATTGATCCGACAACAAGAGCACACGAAATTAGGAAGGTGAAGGGTGGTGCAGCCCAAGCCGAATTCCCGTTTGTTTTGTACATGAAATAGTCCGCACAGGTCGTAATAACACAAAAGGCAGCTACGAGGTAGATAACCCAAAAGACAAATTCGTTCTCGGGCGTCATTTTTAATTTCGTCTTTGCCCTATTCCAATATTGATCAGGGTTATAGCTTTTCAATAAAACGGCAATTTCCTTATAGAGGCCAAAAAGGTTTTTCATGATGAACAAGATTTGGATCACCCGATGTGCTTGGATTAGCAGTATTAAACGAATTACAAATGACAATAGCTCGACGAAGATCATGACCTTTGAATAATTTTTTTCAAAGCGTAGCCCGATCTGCGCTCGCCAAAGTAAGGTGTAATGGTATCTGAGATCTTGCACGTTGGGCACTTCTTCGTCGGCCTGTGAGGTTTGGATCTCGTGTTTGACTTTTAAATTGCGGATTCCGCCGTTTTGGCTTTTCAAAAACTCGGGCAGGACAAAGTCCTGGTTGAGGCCATAGTTGTATGAATAGACATTGTGCATCCCTCCGGCATCAACGAGTCTTTGGATCAGCTCTTGTGCCTCGTCGGGGCACCGAAAGTTTTTGAACCAGACCTTGTGGGAGAAATCAAAATGGAAGGCGTACGAGAAATGGATCCGATACGCAATGGTAAGCAGCCACAACACGATCGCAATGTCGACCATGTATGGGAACGTGGCAACGTCCTTCCCCCAGGTGCCCTCAACGGCGTCAAAGACGCTCAGATTGGCTGCGCTCGTGCGGTAGCTGTACCACGACCCGACGGCAAACAGGTCGATGAGATCCAAGCAGTCAACGGCGATACCATACCCCGTGCTGTCAAGCCCAGTCCGAACCGGGTCGCCCCGATCCGCTGGACGCAGGAGCCGCTGGAGCGAATAGTAATAAAGGCAACAGAGCGCGACAATGAACACGAGCCCGTCTCGTGACATGCTCGCCCACTTGCTGTCCCACTTCGCGGGGTCATCAGACAGCCTTAGAAAGACCACAAAGATTGCAAACTGCAAGATGTGCGAAAAGACATACCCCTGTAGCATCTCGATGGCTCTTTTCGAGACCAAGTTTGTCTCTTCGCTTGCCAACCTTACCATACACGATGTGCAGGTCTTGTTCTTAATAAGAGTGTAAATGTACACATAATAAACCAGCAAGAGCACCGTCACGATAAACGGGATGTACCATCTGATCATGGACACCTTTTCCAAGTATACAATCAAAAAGATCTGCTGGACTAAAAAGATCGTTAATGCGACAAAATACCAACAGTTAGAAAACGTCGCTGGCATCACAGGAATCTCTTTAGGGTTTTTGACATAGTTGTGAATCACGTGTGTTGTTGGAAACTCCATGCCAGTTAATGTATACATTTTTTTGGTCGTTTCCGTTTGGTTTGTGTTTTGGTAGGAATTGTCAATATAGGAATTCTGAAAAGTGTTTTGATTTAATAACTCTTGTGAATTGTTTTCCTCTTCATCAGGAAGAAGATCAGCTTCACAAAAATCAGCTTCGTTCTCGTAATAGGTCATTGGACTGTGGTCGGTTTTTTTTTTTTTTTTTTTTTTTGTTTTTTTCAAAAAGTTCAAAAGGTTAAATGGGTTTTAAAAAAAAAAAAAGAGAAAAATTTAAAAAAGGAAACAAAAGTTAAAAATGAAAAGAAAAAATTAGTTTTTTCCAGTTCAAATTTTATGAGGTTTTGATAAAAATTATGAGGGTTATTTCATATACAATTTTTTTTTTTACACGAGGTTAGGTTGTGAGAAAATTATTCCTCTATTTTAGTCAAATCTCTTGTTTCTTTCTCTCAGTACCATGACTTATTTTTGTTTTTTCAAAACAACACACGTTTTTTAACTTTTTCTTGTCACAATTTGAACGTCTGTTTTCAAATGATAGAAATACAACAACATTAAAAGGATGGCAAAATTATGAATGAATTTGAGAGTTTAAATGAGTAGAAGAGACATAATACTTTTGACTGACATATACTCTCATTTTCCCATCAAAAAAAATTAAAAATTGAAAAAAAAATTGCCAAAATTTTCACTCTTTTTCCTTCTCTTTTTCTTTCAAAAAAGAAGATCTTTCCTGTAAATAGATTGGGATTTGGGATCTCTGTTTCTAAAATTTGGTTCTTTTTTTATATGACAACTTGTGAACTTTGAGGTGCTACTAAGGATCCCCAACCGAAGGAATTTTCCAAAATATTCAAATGACTTGAAATTATATCCCATTTAGAATTCAAACAGAAACACACAACTTTCTTTGTGAAAACTATCAATCTTGCAAAAAACTTTTTGAAATTTGATAGGTTTATGATAAATTGAATGGTTATTCTCATAAATCTTTTTTATTTTTTTCCCCAAAGGTAATAGAGTAATGATTTTCACAACTACACAATGACAAATTATACTCTACAAACAAAAACTCATTTATCAACTTTTAGAAAAAGATTTAACATTTTTAAGAAAGTTGATTTTTCCCAATGAAATTTTCAGTTCAAAAGATCATTATACCTTTTTTTGATTTGGATTTTTGGATCAAATTAGAAAAAAGAAAAATTTACTCAAAAAATTTTTATTTTGAAGAAATCTCACTTTTAGTAATTTCCGAGAGTCTTTATGAACAAATAACTTTGATCCTTTAATCTTAGTTTTAAAAATACATTAGAAATAAATTAAATATTTAAGGACGACGTTCCCACTCTTGGGGGGGCTGAGCAATTGTGTTATTTCACTATCACTTTTCACAATAAATTTTCACACGGAAGAAATTGGCCAAAAAAAAAAAAAAAAAACATTTTATGTAATTTTTTTTATGAAAAATGAAAAAGAAATTTTGAGCTACGTAAACTCGTTCACCTTGAAAAGGAACGTAAAAATGAAAAAAAAAAATCTGGATCTAACCAACATAAAATTTACGATCTTTCGATCTTTTGATTTCAAAAATTGCCCTTTAAATACTCGAAATAATACCTTTTTTGGTATTTAAAAGGTGTCAAAAAAAATGAAAAAAAAGATCATTGTATGAGAATTTTTGGCTTTATTGAGTCATGTTAAAAAATTAAAAAGAAAGAAGAAATTAAAATAGTTTTAATTAGTATTATTGGTTAAGAGGAGTTAAACATGATAATATTAAAAATTATCCATTTTATCTCCAAAAACCTACTATATTTCCTAAAAAAATAAATGAAAAATTATATTGAATTTTCCCCTATCAGTTTCTTTAAGAAAACTAAAGAATACTAAAAAAAATAATAATATTAAAAAAAGAGAGAAAATTTATACCTTTGCCACAGACCCAATATAAAAGAAGAAATTAAAAAAAATTATTTATTTTTTTTTTCTTGTAAGCTCTAAAAAAAGATTATCATCTTCAAAGGAAATGGGAAGCCTTTTATCAAAACTTATCCCAAACACCCCATCGTAATGTCTATCAGAAGTTAAATTTTCAAAAGGTGGTAAAAAAATCTTTTTCATTTCTTTTAATCACAAGTATAAATTGAAAAAAATTGAATTTATAAATATAGGATATCTGTGTGAATTACTCATTTTTCTAACCCCCAATTTATCTTAAAAATTGATTTTTTAAGTTTAAAGGAGATATATGTATCTCCTCTAGTTTAGAAGTTATTCTCAATTTTCGATTTTTTGTCAAAAAAAATTTTTTTTTGAAATTTTGATTTTTTCATTTCTAAAAAAGGTATATTTTCACACAAAAATAATTTTTTTTTGGTGTTTTAAAGATCATCTTAGTAGGGTAATTCTAAATCAAAAATAAGATTTTAGTGAAAAAATTGAAAAAATGAAGGTTTAAACAAAATTTTTTTTTGAAAATTTTTTTACTACTCTTTTGATTTTCCCATTTTTGATTTACTAGAATATTATATTTATAATATATTTTAAACTACAATAGTTATAAAATTTTTAATTTTTAATTTTTTTTTTTATTGTTTTTCACCTTTATCAAAATTAATTATAAAAATACATAACTTACTGTGGATATTGGTTGATAAAATGAAATATCAAAAATAATTTGATATAGACAAAAAAATTTTTGACAAAAATTTTTTATTTTGATTTTTTTTGTGAATTTTTTAAATTTAAACTTTATGAGGGTTAGAGGTTTCGAAAATATTTAGTATTTAAAATGGGTGTTTTTGACTTTTTTCAAAATTGAAAATTTTAAAAAATGTATATAAAAAAATTTTTTTCAAAATATTTTTTAAAGTACTAAAAATTGGCAACTTTGAAAAAAAAATGTTTTTTCAAACATCTCAAAAAAATGATTTTTATTTTGATTTTAACTGAAAAACAATGTTTAAAAAAAATTTTTTTTTAATTGGAAAACTCTAGTAAAATTTCATTTTTTTCTAATTTATCATAAAAAAATTCACATTTCCAATATTTTGAAAAAAAAATTATTAGACCTCATCTTATTTTATCTAAATATTCATTTTTTCAAATTTTTGATAGTGTAATCACTAGAAAAATAAAAAAAAAATGCTAAAAAAATTCAAAAAAATTTTTACTAGAGTTTCCTATTAAAATGATTTTTTTCAAAAAAAAAAATTTTTTTATATAAGTTTTTTTCAATTTAATTTTAAATTTGTTAATTTTTTTACAATGAAAAAAAAAAGAAAAATTTTTAATCGTAAAAAACTTAATTTTTTTTTTCAAAAAAAAAATATATTAGAAAAATTACACAATTAAAAATTCAATTTTATTATCTTCAGAATTTTATAATTTTAAAATATCCAATAATTACTCATTAGCTCAGCGGTAGAGCACCAAGATCTCAGTATTTGAAAAGTGTGTAACAGGAGTTCGTTTCCTGATAAGATCAATTAAATTAATAGTTTTTTTTTATTTTTTTTTTCAATTTTTATATATAATTTGATCAATTAAAGTAAACATTTTTGCTACCTGAATTTACCTTTAAATCTTTTCAAAATTTTTTTTTTCAAAAATTAAAATCCTCTTTAGGTACCAAAATTCGGATAAATGCTGGTAACTAAGTAGTTTTTTCCGTGTGATGAGTAGAAGATTTTAAATTATTTATATATACAGTCAGTTTCACTTTTAAGGCACAAACTATCAACGAAATTTAAGGCACAAAAAAAATCTCAAAATTAAGGCACAAAATTCAAATTCTAGTAAAATAAATTGTAAAAAAAAAAAATTCCAAATTTTGTGCCTTAATTTGAGATTTTTTTGTGCTTTAAATTTCGTTGAAAGTTTGTGCCTTAAAAGTGAAACTGACTGTAGTAAAACCTACAATTAAAAAAAAAAAAACTTTAAAATCCATTTTAATCTATGGGGGTTACTATATAAAAAATATAGAAACAATCTCAATTTTCTATTTTTTTGGGGCTCTTATATTTTTCGAGTAATTGCCCAAAATAGTTGTGAAAAATCACTATTAACAAATTTGTATATAAAAATCGATTTTGGACAATATCTCAAAAACTAGACGTCCTAGTGACTTATAAACACCAAAAATCGAAATTTAAGAAAATTTTGAATTTGTTGAGAAATAAAAAAATATTTGATCCAGGTTTTATATTTACTCTAGTGTATTTAAAAAATGAAAACAAATTTTTGACTGTCCCCAATTTTTTTTAATTACCCAATTTTTTTTCACAATGGTAACTTTGATAAATAAAAATATTTATAACAAAAAATTGATTTTGAAATGGAGTTTATTTAAAAATTGAGAAGGGAAAGAAAACCCTATTGTTACTTTTAAATCATGGATTATTACTAACCCCTGAACGAATTAGGATTGGGTTATTGATTATTGATTAAAAATAATCAAAATAAAAGGTATTTCCTCACGTTCTAATTTGAATTATCCAGGTTTTAAAAAAATTATTTTGGTAAAAATTTTAATTTGATAGTTTGTTTTTCTTATATTTTTTTTTTGGTCCAATAAAATGAAAATATTTATTTGAACTGAGTTCTTTGAATATAAAAAAATTATATTTTTCTGATCGTTTAAAATACTTATTGTATTTTTTTTAAATAAAGAATAATAGTTATATAAGTTATTTTAAAACTTTATGATTTTATTTTTATAGTTTATTTTTGATAAAATTTCAACCCTGTAAATACTCTGATTTCATTTACATTCAACAATTTTTTTTTTCATAAAATAATTTAAAAATAAGTTGGATTTTAGTTTTTTGTAAAATAACTAAACAATCCATTAATCTTTTTGAAAAAATAATTTGTTTCGGTAAATCGCTTTAAAGAAAATTAGGTATTGTGATAATCATATTTTTATTTCCTTTTTCAATTTTAAAATGAAATAATTTTTTTTAGGATTTTTTATTTTAGTCCTAAAAGATTTTTTTTTATTTTAGTAATTTCATCATTTTTAACATTCCTGAAAATAGAAAAAAGATTATCTTGTTTCAGATACAGTCAGTTTCACTTTTAAGGCACAAACTTTCAACGAAAATTAAGGCACAAAAAAATCTCAAATTAAGGCACAAAATTTGTAATATTAATTTTTACAATTTATTATTACTAGAATTAGAATTTTGTGCCTTAATTTGAGATATTTTTGTGCCTTAAATTTCATTGAATGTTTGTGCCTTAAAAGTGAAACTGACTGTATAATAACATATTAATTTTTTTGTTATCAGATTGATCTTCAACGTGATATTAGTATTAATAGTGGTTCAATAATAAAATTAAAAATTGGATTTATTTTATTTTTTTTTTTTCCGAAAACTAAACAGAAGAGTGAAAAACAAATTGATTGGAAGATATTTAATATTTATTTTGATTATGGGGTTGTCTATTGAAATTTTTCTCTTAGTTTTGATTTTATTTTTAGTTTTTAAAAATTTTTCTTTCTATTTTTTTTTTTTGGGTAATAAGTAAAAGAGAAATAAAGATTCCAATTAGCAACTTTAAATATAAATTGTTATCATCCTTTACCTTCGATTCGATTATTCCTAAACTTTTCAAAATGGATTTTCCAAAAAAAAAAAAAAAATAAATTTATTTGTTAGTTACAGTGATGTAAATAACCCGTGTTGACAACCTTTAACTCTTCCAAAAATTTAACACGTATTTTTTTTCCTACTTTAATATTTGAAGAAAGGAAGATAAAAGTAAGCTTTTTCCAAAAAAGTGGGGTAAATTTATTTTAAAATAATATCTTTTAAACTTAATCTTCAAAAAAAATATTTATACATTCAAAATAATTAACTACCATTCATTGATTATTGATAATAATTCAATTTGTTTCTTAGTATTATATTACATAAATAAAAGATATTAAATTTTCTAATCCAGATTTTATCTGATATTTTTTAGGGGTGAAAATTAGTGTTTATTATTTTCTGTTTGATTATAAAAACTGTTTTCATAACTTGTTTAATCTCAATAAATTTTCAAATAGAAATGAAAAACATATAAATACATTTTTTTGTTTAAAAAACTATTTGGACCCTTTCCATATTTCCAGTTTTTTATTTAAATTGGTCCTACATTATATTTCATAAAAAATCATCTTTGATAATGAAAGTATTCGTTAATTGATGATATCAAATTAAGTTTAATATTAATACCTATTGAAAAAATGTCTAGGTCATTTATTTCAAAATATGTTGGATGAAATATTATACATAGTTGAAAAAAAAAAAATAACACTTTTTTTGGTGAAAACAAAAAAAAAATTCAACACTTTTTTGGAAATAGTTATATTCTTGATTCAAATTTAAATTGACTTTAGAGGTTAGATCTTTGATTTATCAAAATATCTCAATAATATTTACTGATTTTATTTCAAAAATTTCTTCAAATTGAAAAATTTTCTGATATTAAATGATTTTTTTAAAAAAATTTTCAAAAAGAACTTTATCTCTTTTTTTTATTAAAAAATTACATTTTAAAAAAAAAAAAAAAAAAAAAAAAAAAAAAAAAAAAAAGCTTCAAAAACAATTCTAAAATTTCGAAATTTTACTAATTGTTTAAATAGGTACTCTTATGTAACAAGTAAAAATAAAAATAAAAATTGTGATTTATGTAAAGAAAAGTTAAATATTGATATCATTGAAGATTTCGATCATTTTTTATGGGACTGTCCGGCCTATAAAATAAATCGAAAAATCTGGATATCTGAATTTTTTGAAAAAATAAAAAAATTAATAATATCAGAGATATTATTAATAAAAAGAATTCATCATATATATTATCATTAGTAAGTGATAATAAAATTTGTGATTCTTTAACAAAATTTCTAAAAAAAAGTTTAGAAATTAGGGCACACAGGAGAAAAGCAATTTTCTCTCTTCAAAAATAAAAAAAAAAAAATAAAAAATTACATTTTAATCTTTCAATATCTTAATAATTCTCTTTTAAAATTAATTTAACAACCCCCATTTCTGGTTTATTTACTGTTTTAATCCTCTAATTTCGTTTCTTTTATTTCTACAGTCATACAATAATTTTTACATGAGTTAAACTTTAGTAATGGGCTATAATAAAAAACATTGTTTATTACACCAGTATACCCTTAAAACCCATAAGAAGTCAAAGATCGAAGAGCTAAGAATCAAAAAGGCATGTCCCAACAGAAACCACTCTTGAATTTTAGACTTTCACTGTGGTCTCAATTCCCTTAAACTCGTGATAAAATTTTTTTAATCAAATGAAAAAGAAAGAATTTTTTTATCACCTTCATCTTTCCAATTTTTCAGATCTTACCATAATGAAATCCTTTATTATGTTTATTATCATGTTAGATTCCTTTTTTTACTATTTTAGAAATGGGTAGTTCTTTACTAAACATTGGTTGGTGTATAAATTACCAATTTAAATTTATTGTTTTTCAAACACAAACAAGGCCAATTTTATGAATTAAAATAATTCAAAATCATTTTTTCTTGTAATTTAACTTTAAACAATTTAATTTTTCAGTTTTTTAGCCATTCTACTTATTATAATATGACTTCCTTAAGTTTTAAAAGTGAACACAAACAAAACCAAAAAATAAAAAAAAAGATACGAAAGATTCATGATAGAAGCTACTCTTTTTGTCAGGAAGAAGCGAAATTCTGGTGTCCTGAAAGTAAAAAAAAATTTTGCCAAGAGCACAACAAAGAATTCCACCCCACTGAAAGGATTGAAAAGATCCACTGTGTTGAAGAATATACAAACCAAAGTTCTTTTTTATTTTTTTTTTTTTTTTTTTTTTTTTTATTTGTTCTTTTTTAAAAACAACCACAGACGATCTTTAAATTTCATTAGTTTTAAAAAGTGTGAACAAAAAATTTTTTAAAAAAAGTTATTTGTCTGGTTCTAAAAAGAG
Organism: Anaeramoeba flamelloides; assembly: GCA_027625915.1. Lineage (NCBI taxonomy): Eukaryota > Anaeramoebidae > Anaeramoeba > Anaeramoeba flamelloides. The sequence continues at coordinate 7,768,692 of JANTQA010000036.1, forward strand.
GCCTATTGAGGTTATAATTACTTTTATCGATACTTTTTTAAATCTTTTTTGTCACACCAACTTTTAAAAAAAACTAGACTCCCTTTCGTTTCTTATTGCAATTAAAAATATCTGCAACAATCTCCGTCATCGAATGATGATTTTTATTGGCCTTCTTTTCATTAACTTTTGTTTGAATTATATTGTACTTCTTTTTGTACCAACCAACAAAAATATTAACAAAAAAAAAAAAAAAAAAAGATACCCATAAACAATGTATTTGTGAACAACACAACATACAAAAAAAGTTTTTTAAAGATAACTTAATTTGTATTGAGTGCTTGGTTAATAATTTATTTCATGAAGGGAAGCTAAGAAAGGGCGCAAATAAAACTTTTTTCCGAGACTCTGAGCAATCTGAACAATACTCTTGGGAAACAAATCGAATAAAAGATCGAATAACAAAACAATCTCAAATAATGATGAAAAGAAAAGAATTAGCATTAGAAACAAAAATCGAAACCGAAAAGGAAAGAAAAAAGGAATTAAAGAAACTTGAAGATCAACACAGAGAGTTCGATCAACAAATTAATAAAATATTTGAAAAGTTTACAAATGAGAACATTTCAAGATACCAATCAAAAATCGATTTGATCGACAAAAAAATTAATACCGAGAAAGGTCATTTAAAAGAATTTAACAAATCCAGAGAGTATGGGGAAAGAATACAAGAGGCGTACGATCATAAAGTACATTCTTTTGTTATTTAAGAAACAAAAAATCAAATAAAATCTGTGAAAAAATTTGATCCAATACCACAAAAATTAGATGTTTCTCCTAATTATGTATCGTTCATTAGCGACAAAAAACTAAAAAATGTTAAATCCCATTTCAACTCACAACAAATACTGAAACCGGTATTTATTTTGTTCGTATATCTGTTGATTATCAAAAAATCGATTACAATTCCGGTAATGGTTCGAATTCTGATTCTGCTTCCGATTTGGATTTTGATTCGAGCACTAATTCTGATTCAGATCAAAAATCTAATATAAACCTGAAAAATTATACAAAGAGTAATTCCGAAAATGAAAATGAAAATGATAAGGAAAATGAAAAAGAGAAAGAGAAGGAAAATGAAAGCCAAAATGAAAATGAAAAGGAGAACTTCAAGGAAAACGACGACAATATTGAAAGTGGTAGTGACTGATACAAGGGCTCTGATAATAATTAAAACAAAAAATTAATTATTTATGATAAAAATCATTTATTTGATAAAAATAACAAAATCTCATCATTATCAAAAAAATCTAATCTTACGAATCTGGATCAGAATCTGATTCCTCTTCAGATAGCGAATTAAGACAAAATTCAAAAAAAAAAAATTATTTTTTAAGAAAAAGAATGATAAAAAAAAAAATTAATACGAATTCTGAACTGTCTTCTGGATTAGATGTTACACCAAGTTCTTGCACTCAACTTGAAGATGAAAACAAAGATAAAACTGTATCAGAATCTGAATCTGGTTCCTCTTCAGATCGTGAATTAAGACAAAAATCAAAAAATATAAAATTAATTATTAAGAAAAAAAATGATACAAAAAAAAACTAATACTGATTCTGAATCTTATTCTGGATCAGATGTTACATCAAGTTCTGGTTTTCAACTTGAATACAAATATAAAGATATCGTCTCATCCTCTAATTTTAATTATTTCTCTAGAATACCAATGATTTATCAAGAAACTTCTCTAAAAACAATAAAGATATTTTTTACTTTATTTTTACAAAAATTTTTCCTCATAATTTGAACTTTTTATCTTTCAGAAATTATTTTTTAAAACAAAACACTTAATTTATTTTTACTTACAATTTTCCAGAACTTGAGAGAATATTTCAGATTTCTATGGGAAATTAATATTATTTAAAGATGATTTTCCAAGAAAGAAAATAAACTAAAATTCAAAACTTTCCACACAGCTAAAATGTTCCAAAGTATCACAATAATACAATTTCATTCAAATTGCAAATAATTTTGATTTTCTAAAAGATGAAAATCATTTTTTCATCTTTTAGTTTTTGTTTTCATTTCATTGTTTGAATTACGTAATTTGCTTTGTTGGATCAAAATTTTTCTACAAGTTTTATATTATGTTAAAGTTGAGTTGTACCAAATAGAAGAACTCAAATAAAATTAGTTGGTAGTATCTAATCTTTGATCGATAAATGTTCCTAATAGAATTTAAACAAATTTACCAATGTATTTTTTTGTTTTGCTCTCTCCAAATTTTTTAATACACCCATGATTTATTAGTATTGGTAATTATTTAGTTTTTGCTTTGTGAGTATTGTAATTTATAAATAAGTGTTAACATTTCAATTATCGAAGTGGTTCTAATTTGGTAAAACTTTTTGAATTGATTAAATAAGTTTTTTTTTTCACAAATCGAATTTTGGAATTTTAAAAATTTTGAATTGGGGTTTAGTACAAATTAGAAATTCATCTTCTTTCCCTAGCTTCAATTTGAACAAATTGAAGTAAAATTAGAAAAAGAGATATAATTATTTATTTTATACTAAACTTGAGATTATAATCATTTATTCTTTCAAAAAAAATAAAAAAAAAATCAAGCTCAAAAATATTCAAAACATTGAAGAAAAATCATATTTTCCAAATTTTTATTCATTTTTTTACTTTTTTGGTTTAATAATGAAACATTTTAAATTCAAGAAATCATAATAATAATCAATAATATTTATATTATAATAAATCTAAATAAATAAAAAAAAAATTAAAATAAAATAATATCAATAAATGAATAATGGGTTGTATGTAAATAGATTATCTAACTTTCAAACGAGCAGAAGTTTTGGCAAATAAAATTGTATCGTCTTCATATTTAAGACAACCTAGCATATAAGAAACACCAACCATTGCAGCGATCAGTGAAACAGAAATCCAAAATGTAATTTGATAATCGGCAATTTCATCTGCGGAAGGATACCCACCTTGCTCTTCTTTGATATAATTTTTTTCTGTGTCGGGGTGGATTTCACGTTTTAATCGATCATCATTTGCACCATTACAAATGACATTTAAACCCTTTTCATTTTCATCAAAAAGTAATTGCATTTGATTACAAATATCGATAATTTGATCTTTTGATAAAAATCGTTTTAAATAGATATTTGGAAGAAGATTGTATGTTATTCGTGTGTTTGTAATGATTTCTTTTTTAAAATTAGTGTTTAAAATACGTGTAACATCTTCTTTTTCAAGTTCTTTCATTTCGTTATCGTTAATAAAAATTAATTTAATTAAGGAATCTGATCCGAAATTTGTTTTAAATTGTTCAACGATCTTTTAAATAAATATAGATAGATAGATAAATAATAATAGATAGTAATGACAATAAAAATAAAAATAAAAAATCATTTGAATTGGGCATAGAAGTTAGAAAGACAGATTTTAGAAATAATTTGAGGTACATTTTTTCTATTGGGTTCGAATAAAGTTTGAAAGAAAAAAAAAATATTTTTATTCTAATATAATAAAAAAGAAATTTAAGAATATTATTAAAAAATTCGGTTTTAATTTTTTTTTTATTTTTCCATTAAATAAACCAAGTCTAAAGTGGCATAGCTGTTTTCAAAAAACGAGTGCAAAAAGTTTTTGAAAATGTTGCTCAAACTTTTTGATTCACTCTTTTGTGCAATTTGAATGACATTTTTTGAAACTTTTGTTTCTCACTTCTTTAAAATGAATTTAACCCTCCAATTGAATACCTTTTAATTATACTTTAAAAAAATTAGGGGATTATGCTTAAAATTATTAATTTTCAAAATAGGTCAAATTCTCCATTTTTTCAAAAATAGTCAACTTTATATTATATTTATTGACTATTGGTATTTTAAAACCTTTTCTAGAAAGGGTAGGGTAGGTTAGAGTATGTTTAGGTGGTAAAAGTAGGCCAGGGTATCTTTTGATGGTATTTTAGAGGATTTAGGCAAGGGTTTGTAAAAAAAAAATAATTAAGAAAGCAATTTAACTTAGTGTTGCTTGTTTAAAGAGTAAAAAAAATTTTCAATGATTGATAGATGGTTAGTGTTGAGTTTGTTAAATAGAAAAATCACATATAATTGGTTAATGGTATCTTATCATTTGATCGATCAAAAATTGTTGGTGAAATTTCAACAAAATTTACCAATACATTTTTTGTTCTGCTGGTTTCATCTTTTTTTGAAATGTTGTATGAAAAATTTTTTTTCTTTTAATTCACAGCAAATAGTCGAATTCAAGTCCTTAAATTGTGAAAAATTATAAAATGTTTAATTGTTTTTTGAAAAATAATTTTTTGTGATCCTCTTTGCTAAAATGTAAAATCTTGGGATATGAGATAAAAATGAAAAATGCTCAAGGTTAACATAATTCTTATTTGACATATTGGTTGCCAGGATATTGTCTTGATCCAAATAAAACTTTTTCTGAATGCTCAAAAAAAGAAAATTCCATTCTTTTGATATTTTTTACAGTTAAAAAAAAAAGAAAGAGGAAAAAATGAAAAGGGTTTACTTGTGGAATAATTATGTCTAACAATTGAAGGCTGGTTGAGTATTGTTCAGGTTGAGTTTTTAAATTTTCAATTGAAGCCAACGTTATGTACCATAATTGTCTATTTTCTTTAACATTTTCATTTTCAAATAAAAATTTATGAACCATCATAATTTCTGAAACGAATACTAATTGTTTGTGGTTATTCAAATCAAATTCAAAGGTAACTTCTGGTTCCTTCTCTGATTGATCTTCACTTAACAATTTAAATTGAATGTGGGAAGCTCTTTGGGATATTTTGGAATTTAATTGATTATTAAATAAATTTTTCTCATGGTATCCTTTGATAAATTGTTTAATTGATGGAACTGATCCTTCTGGTGCAATTTCAATGTCGTTTGTAATTATTTTTTGCTTTTCAGGTTGGACAAAAGCGAATTTGTCTTCCTTTGGGGATAATTTTTCAATTGTTTGTTCATGGGGGAATGAGACACGAACAAATTCAAGTCTGGAACTTAAAGACACACAACGGTGATCATCTTCTTCATTTTGGAATGCTTTGTGTTTCACCAAATCAGTGTGGGTATCGACAAAGACAGGATCATGATTGATCCAATTTTTTGATTGGATTCCATGTTTTGAAGGTTTGTTATTTGTGAGTAGTGAAGCAAAAATTGATAATGAGTCTGTTTGTTCATTGGAATGTAATTTCACTTCCTGTGTTTCACTTTTCAGCAAATGCAAATTGGGTGTTTTTTGGTTATCAATTTCCTCTCCAAAACCACTCGTAAGAAGTGTTAAGATGAGAGTAGACTCTTTAGTTTTGGCTGTAGTTAAATCGCTTGTTACATGAATTGTTTTTTTTGTCGTACTTTGTTCAAGATAAATGTCTCCATTCCGTGAGTGATCGCTTGTTGAGCTAACAACAAATAATAAAATGGTAACAACTAGACAAAAAATTCTTATATTCATCTTGTTTTGAATAAGAATAAAATGAAAAAGATGAAAAAACTAAAAAATGAGAACTATTCATTAACAAAAATTAAATCGAGATCAATATAATCATATTGAGATCATATTGTTGTATAGCCATTTTAAAAAAGAGTGATCAAAAAGATTTTCAAAAGTATCTTAATACAAGACGACAAAATTAAGGTTTACAATCCCTGAAATTTTTATAAAGATTATCTTGTGTGGGTTAAATGGCTTATTAATTTGGTATTTATCTGATCGAGCTTGCTTTTGGTATGGGCTTTTAATAGATGTTCAAAATGATAATTTTTGACAATTTATTTTTTTTTTCCGAAATCCAAATTGAAAAGTGAAAGAATTATACATTGGAAGTAAAGTTATAAAAAAATGTGGTTTGTGGGTTTTTGATAGAAATTTTAAAATATTTTTGGTTTTGTTTAGAGCTTTTAAAAAAATTTTTTTATTTGGTCAATTTACAAAAAAGTAAATCAAATTTTTCTTCTTCAACCCAAAAATCAAAATTTTTTCTTAATTACCCTTCAAGCTATTAATCTTAAATTATTCAATTCGGATTTTGTGATAAAAAAAATAAACGGTCAAAAATTGCCATTTTGAATATCTATTAAAACCCATACCAAGGGTAAGATAGATCAGATAAGAACCAAATTAACGAGTCACTCACACCCAACTCAACATTATCTTTTTTCAAATTTCAGGGATTGTAAACCTTAAATAGACTTATTTTTTGGTAAATGTTATAAACTTAGTTTAGGTTAATCGTTTTAAAAATGAAGATATTTAAAGATCGTATATAAAAGTTCTAAAAAATAAACAATAGAAAAAAAAAGATTTGGAAAACTTTATTTTAAAAAATATTACTCATGCCATAACTTTGAAAATTTTGTATTTTTGAAATACACTCATATAATAAACATAATTTTTCATAACAATTTTGTAAAAGGTTTATAATTTTAATAGATATTAATGGAAATTTAAAAAAAATATTAATGTTTTTCAGCAATATTTTTTTCATTTTTAATTGTAAAATTTTTATGAAATTTTTATTTGACTTTATAGAGAGTTTATTTGAATATATTTTTTTTCATAGTCTCAATGGAATCATATTTTTCTATTTTAATACAAAAGGAAATATTTCTTACAAAATATGTCTAAATTAAATTCTAAAAATGATTTTTTTTCTGTTGTACTTAATATTTTTAATTATTTTTTTTTTTTGATTGAGGTCAAGTATTTTCCCTATTTTTTTCTGAAAATTGTTTTAATAGTTATTATTTTTTCTTACATAAGGTTTAATATAAAGTTGTAATAAATTTCAAAAAAAAAAAAATACACCAAAAATAGGTGTTTTTTTCAAAAGTCGAAAATTTTGAGAAAGGATGTATTCAAATCTTCACTAGTTTGTTAGTTATATTTTCTTAATGATATAAAATTATCATAACTTTGAAAAAATAATTTATTTAAGACGTATAAATGAAATTTGATTTGATGTTTTGGCTAACTTTACTTTTCAGAATTTATTTTTTCCTTGTCGTAATTTGAAATAATAAATTGAAAAAAAAATCTTAATTCTTTATTAAAACAAGACAAATAATTATTCATTTTTATTAATAATTTACTTTTTTTTTCAAAATTTATACAATAATAAAAAAAAGTTTTTTATAACATGTTATAAACATGTTTTAAATGTATGATAAATGTTTGGAATGTTAGAAAATTTTCTAATAAAAACTTTTATAAGATAAATGTTTGTTATAAAATGTGTAATAAAATTTGAAATATGTTCCAAACACGTTATACAAATATTTTTGTTCAAAAAATATTGAAGAATCATTATAAAAAAGTTCGTTCTAAAAATGATATATAGATGTTATAAAAAAATTGTTTAGAGATAAAGGCATTATATTTTAAAAAGTAAAAAAATAAAATTCCAAAAACAAAAAAAAAGATAATAGTAATTTATGAAAAGTGTATTAGAAATTTTTTTTTTTCAGAATTTTCACAAAAAAAAGTTTACAAGAATCTTTTTTGACTAATTCTCTAATTTAGTTAAAATAACATTACATTGCCTCAACTTTTTTCAATGATCATTCCTATTGTAAGAGATCTTTTTTTTCCAACTGGACTTTCTTCAAATTCAAATAAATTTTTTTTAAAAAAAACAAGTAAATTAAAAGAAAAAAAATCATAATAAATTTCAGAACAAATGGAAAACCAACAAAAAAAAGAAAAAGAAAAATTGATAAAATAATAATTTGATGAAATTAAGAAAATATGATTCTACTTTAAAAAGGAAAATATTTTTTTGATAATAATCTGAGTTAAAACCCTTCAAAGCCAATTCCCTCAATGTAATTATTAATTATATCATAATTTTCTCCAAAAAAAATTCTAACACGGAAATTGTAACTGTACTGAAAAAAAATAATTATGTATATATCTTAATTTCAAAAAATGAATTAATTTTATTTTAAAATATATTTATTTAACTTAATTTGAATAAAATCATATAAATATACACAATTATTTTTCATTATTTCAAAAATATCGATAATAATGTCATTTTTAAATATTAAATTACATACATAAGCGATATTAAAATATCATAAATCGATTTTCAATTATTTTTTCAAGGGGTGAACATTGGTAATTATGTTTTTCTTTTTATTTATTTTTTTTTTTCATTCAAAAGGTTAGTCTCAAAAAAAAATTTTGATTACAGTCAGTTTCACTTTTAAGGCACAAACTTTCAACGAAATTTAAGGCACAAAAAAATCTCAAATTAAGACACAAAATTCAGTTTTTTTTTTTTTACAATTTATTTTTGCTCGGATTTGAATTTTGTGCTTTAATTTGAGATTATTTTTGTAGTTTAAATTTCGTCGGAAGTTTGTACCTTATAGGTGAACCTTACTGTAGAATATATAATTTATAACTGTATTTTATAGTTTTAAAAAATATTTGTATGATTATCATATTGATGGTTTTTTTTTGAAATTGATCGTGCATTTTATTCACCAAAAATAGTGCAATTTTTTTTATAACTTTAGCATTTTTTGGAAATATTTTAATGGAACATATTTTGAAATAAATATACCTTAGTCGTTGATTCAATTGTTATTAATATTTTACTTAATTTGATAGAATCAGTTTACAAATTTATCAATACTACCACTACAAAATATTATTTTTTATGAATTGATAAAAAATGTTCCAGGTTTTTTGGAAATACATCATATATATATATTCTTTAGATTTCAAATATAACAAATTATTAGGATGTTTTGATAATTTGTTTTTTAATTACAATCAAAATCTAGAAGATTGATATCTTCAAAAATATCCAAAGATAAAATTTAATCTCAAAAAAAATATTGTAACTTTTTTTAAAATCAGCATTACTGATTTATATTCCAATACTTTCATTGAAAAAATGTTTAAATAGATGGTTTTATGAGAATAAAAGTTATTTATTTTATCTGAAATTTAAGACCATCAATTGTCTTATTTTTTTTTAGTATTTATAAAAAAATTATTTCTTCAATTTACCAAGTCTAAAAAGAAAAGAAAATCAAAATTTAAAAAAAAAATAAAAAAAAATGATCCTGATCAAAAAATTTGAAAAAGTAAAATAAAAATTTGACAAATTAGAAAATTAATTTTTTAACTAATCAGATAAATTCGTTTTAATAATAATCTGAGATAAAACTTATCACAACCACTTATAACAACTGGTTAAGAGAGTTTAAAATTTTGAAAAGATATTTTATATCTAAAAGAAAGTTTTATTTCAATTTAACTATTGGTGAATGATAAATAAAATAAATATCCTTTATATATATTTCCAATAAAAAATTTAGAAATTTTGAAACTATCCTATATTATCTATTGTTTTTTTTTTTTTTTTTAGACAAGTATTTAAACAAAAAATTGTATAAATTCTATGATTATTTATCAAATTTTAAAAAAAAAAAAAAAAAAACTTTCCGAGAGTTTGAGTCAAGAAGATCTATTGATCTTCCAAAACAAAAAAAAAAAATCTAAGTATTGCTTTTTAAACAGCAATTTTGGGTTAATTTTTGTTTTCGTTTAATAAATCTATTGCTTTTCAAAACTAAAAAAAAAATTACAAAAAAAAAAAATAATAATAATTAACTTTTGTAGACAAAATTAGCATCAATATAGAATATTAAAATCGAAAAACAAAAAAAATACTTTTTTTTCAAACAATAATTAATTCTATTATTTTTTTATAGATAAAAAGGAAAAAAGTTGTAACCCAAAAAATGAAAGGTCATGATTAAAAGTAAAAAAAAAAAAAATTTTAATTTTAAAGAAAAAACCAAAAATTAGGAGTTGTTAAATAAAAATGAATTATTTAATATCCTCTCTTTTAGCTTTTCGGGGTTCATATAATAATGATTTTTTATAGAGGTTTGATTCAGTATCAAAATCCAATTTTCCAAGAAGCGATTGAATTTGGTGAATTGATTGGAAAGAATAAGGTTGCGATTGGTATCGTTGTATCTCTTCGATGACTGCATAGACCAACCTTCTTTTAGAGAAATTTATCAATTTCTCGATTTTGTCTGGATTACCATCTTCAATAAATGTCAAATCTGTTAAATATACCCCCAGATAAGGTACACATGGTGGATTTGCATTATGAAGTAATTTCCTGTATTGTTTATATGATTGGTCAGAAGCCATTTCAATTTCGAATTTGTTTTTTAATTCAATAATTCTTGTACTACATTCTTGAAATGTATATTTCAATCTATGGATAGACGAACAGTTTAACCCAGAAAAGATGGTTATTAAGGAATTGAAATTATTTAAATTTCGAAGGTGTTGTGCTACATTGATAAAATAAGTTACACAATTTGTTCTTTTTCTTACTCGATAAAACTTTAAAATTTCTGTTGCGATCCAACATGATAAATTGTTGAATTGTTGGATAAATGTTAACACGTTTGGTGACCTATGCTTATATTTTGCTTTGCTCCAAGATAAATTTAATAATTCAGTTATCTATGAGAAATTTTTTTTTTTTTTTAATATGATAAATAATAAAATAAAATAATTAACAATTTTTCTTTTAAAATTTTCTTTTTTCTTCAAGTTACGATCATGAAAAAATTTTTTGAAAAAAAAAAATAAACATTTGCTAATTTTTCACTTTTTGATAACTTCATCTAGAACAAAAACTATTGGCTCATAAAATATCTTTGATCAAAAATGATTTTTCAAGATATTTTACACTTTAAGTTGGAAAATGCAATTTTTTATGTTCTATTAAGATTTTTTTCAAATTTAATAGTAAAAAATTTGAATATTTTTTCCCCAGTTAAGAGGATTTAAAATATATTCCTTTAAAAGTATTTTAAATATAAAAAATATCTTTCAAAAGGGGATTCAATTATTTGGACTATTAAAGAATTATTAATTGTTATAAATTGGAAAAATATTTTTTCTTTTTAATCGTCTTTAGGTTTTTTTTATTTGATTTGTAAAATAAAAAGAAAATTTTTGAAATCTTCATTTTTATTTCTTAATTTAAAAAAAAAATGCCCTTAAGTTTTCTTGAGTTTTCTGCTTATTTGGAAAATCTATTGATTTTCGTTAGGTTTTTATGAGTTTTCTATTTATTTGGAAAATCAATAGATTTTCGTAAGGTTTTTTTTTACTTTTTGAAATAAACAAAAAATTTTAATAAATTTTCTGTTTATTTCAAAAAGTAAAAAAAACCTAGAACACTTCACAAATAAAATATAAAACCTCAAAAAAACCTAGAACACTTAATAAATAAAATATAAAACTCAAGAAAACCGATGTTAGGTTTTCCAGAATTTAAAAGAATTGAGGAAAATCAAAGATTTTACTATGTTCTTTTGAATTATGGAAAACCTAAGCACTTAACGGCACTCTACGGACACTTTTCGTTAGGTTTTTTTTAATTTTTGTAATAAACTGAAAATTAATAAATTTCGTTTTTATTCCAAAAAGTTAAAAAAAACTGCCGTTAGCTTTTCCAGAATTTAAAAGAATTGAGCAAAATCTTTGATTTTTCTTTATTCTTTTGAATTCTGGAAAATCTAGGCGCTTGACGGGCACTTTCATTAGGTTTTTCAGAATTTAAAAGAATGGGGAAAAATCAAAGTTTTTACTCAATTCTTTTGAATTCTTGAAAATCTTATGGCACCTTTCGTTAGGTTTTCCAGAATTTAAAAGAATCGAATAAAATTTATGGATTTTTCTCAATTCCTTTGAATCTAGGTACTCTACGGACACGTCAATAATTATCACAATGGTTTTTTTTTTTCTGTATTTCAGTTTTATTAGATGAGCACAACATTTTCAAAACTATTAGTTATTATATATCAAATTTAATATCCCCAAGTTGAATTAAACAAAATTTAATGTTGAATTTATTTAAAAAAAAAAATACCCGAAAAATACTCTTTTTTTCTCGAATATAGTGACTTTTAAAAAAAGTTGATTATCCGAACAATAATAAATTAAACAGCCTCAAGAATTTGAAGTTCTGAAATTTTGATTATATTGCGAATAAACGTTATTGTTAATGAGGTTAATGAAAGTAGTGGTTTTGTCTAACTTTTATTTTTCAATTTTATCTTTTCATACTAGTGTTTGGCAACTTTATCTAACTGTTTTTTTTTTTTTGTATTTTTTCAATAAAATATTGTTTGAACATATAAAATTGTCAAATAATCTCGATTTTATGTTTTTTTTTTCTTTGAAAAAATACAATTAAATGTATTATATATTAACTATTTTGAAATATTTTTGAACCAGTTATAATTTGGGAAATGTTATTCCAAAAGTTGATATGCATTTATTTTTTCTTGTATTTTGTTTTTATAATTTGTTAAAAAATATATAAATTAAATTTATGTCATTTTCAAAGAGATAATTATACCCAAAATATAATCTTTTATTCTTTTAAATACCTGATTAAAGAATGATTATTTAAAAAAAAAAAAAAAAAAACTAATGTTTTTTCTTTGATTTATTAAACGTGTCGTAAGTATTAGAAAGGGAATTATTCGAAATATGTACGTTTGGTCTATTAGTTATTATGGATTTTTTTCAGATTTTTTTTTTTAGATTTATAAAAAGAAAGATTAAAGGAAAGGAAACTTACACCTATTTTAGAATATATATTATAATCGTACAAAGTAATTTGTCTTGCTATTTCTTCTTCTGCAACATCAAAAAGGCTCAATTCGGGGGAAAAAATATTTTTTGGTACAATTGGGTCTGGCAATTTTTCATTATATTTTATAATTTTTATTTCGTTCGATTTACATGTATATTTTTTAATTTTTGTCACAAGTTGTTCGGCGATTGGGGGCATTTCTTCAGCTACATCTGTGGTAAAAAATGTATGAAGTTTCTGAATTATTTTTTGATCAGGGTTTGTCAAATATTTGTCAATCCAAATTTTGATGACATTTATGACTCTAATAATTACTTTTCTTTTTTGGATTTTGTATTGATCAATAGTTTTATCCTTTGATCGAGGTACATGGAATCTTTGAATTAATTTCGTTAAAAACATTTCAGAGGTCGTAAAGGAAAGGTATGTCAGTAAAAATGTATGTAAAAATTTACTATCTACACCGGACTCATTAGTTAAGCTTTCTACTAATTTATTTAACGTTGCAGCTTTAATTGTTTTCCCATCCTTTTCAGAATATTTGATATAATCCTTACCATTTGGTTCTTCCCAGATGTTTGCATATTTTTCCACTTTGTCTTCATTATATTCATTCTGTACTAATCTATTTATTTGTTATTGAATATTATTTATTGGGTTAGAATTTTTTTAAATTTTAATTTTAATTTAATATTGAGCTGGAAAAAAGAAGGAAGATTCACAATTATTATTTTAAGTTTTAAACCTAAATAGTGTTACCAGATATCTATTTCTATTTTTTTTTTTTTTTTTTTTCTTCTTTCTTTTTTTTTACTAGTGAATTTATTAGAAGGTAACTGCTGTAAAAAAAAGTAAGCAATAAAAGTTTTAATAGATGTTAATTGTTTGTGTGATTCAATATTTTAATCAATATTAATAACATTTTTTTAAAATAACCATATTAAATGTTTTATTTTTATTAATTTAGATTCTTTTTTATTATTTTGTTAACAAAATATTCTTTTTTAGTTTTATTTGGAAGGTGGTAAAATATTGAACATTTGCCCATCAATAATATGAAATGAGTGGGCATTGTGTGCTCTTAAATATCGATTTTGTAATGGTTTATTCATATCAAAAAAGTCCAAAAAACTTTTAATAATATAAATCTAGTATTTTAGGAGAAAATCTTGCATATATTGCTAAAAACCACTAATTTATCAAACAAAATTTTACAAATTTTGAATTTTTTGAATATTCAAAAAACCGGGCCTGTTAAAGAATTTAGACAAACTTCATTATAAATGGCTAATGATTTCTGGGTAAATTTTGTCAGAGAATTCTAAATTTAACAATCGCTTTAATAATATCTTCCATTTAAATCAGTAATATGTGAAACGTGTGTTGCCTCTTTGATAGGGCAAAAATAATATATATATATATATATAACTACATTAAAAGATATTTAAGTGAAAATAATTTTTTTCTCCAAATTATCTTTTTTTTGCAGATTATTGTTATTTTTTAAAAGATTTAGTTTTTGGTTTCAATTAAAAATGTTCTTTTTTTGAGGAATTAACATAGCCTAACATACTTCTAAAAATAAAATATGTCATTATTGAATGTAAATCATAATAATTTCACATGTTTAAATGTCTCTAAAAATCTATTTGTAAAATAAACTCTTCTAAAAATTTGTAAACACTTAAAATCAAAAATCTGAAAAAAAAATCTCAATTTTACCAATATTTTTTAAAACTTGATAATAAATCAGGTTTGTGTTAAATGGTATTAATGTTTTGATACGTAACTATTTTTTATACCAAATAAAAGAAAATAAAAATAAAACAAAAAAAAAAAATCGGTGTGTCCAAAATGATGAAATGAGGAAAATATAAAATTGTATTGATTAATTTGGTGAAATATCACCAACAATTATTGATGAGTCAACATTTAAGATATCATCAGCTAAATATATGTAATTTCCGATTTTACTAAATTCAACTCTTACCTTATATTAATATTTGGCAAAAAAGGGTCTCAATCGAAGGAATAAGAATACATATCTGGGAAACAGAAATTAAAACATAACAGAAAAAGAATAAAAAATGAAATAGTTTATAAATTCAAAATTATTTCAAAATTGAATTTAAAGTGGTATTGTTATTCTTTCAACTGTTTTAACTAAGGTATTTCCAAAAAAGTGGGCAATTTTTTTTTTACATTTCATAAAAAATCATCTTTGTTAGCGAAAGTATTCATTAATTGAGATTACCAAATTAAGTTTAATAATAATACCAATTGAATAAATGTCTAAGGTATTTATTTCCAAATATATTGGATGAAATATTTCCAAAAAATTAAAAAAAAAATAGTACTTTTTTTGGTGAAAACAATGTAGGACCAATTTCAATTAAAAACTGGAAATATAGAAAGGGTACAGATGCCTTTTTAAACAATAAAATGCAGTTATATATTTTTCAATTCTATTTGAAATTTTTATTGAAATTAAACAAGTTATGAAAACGGGTTTTTCAATCAAAAAGAAAATAATAAACACTAATTTTCACTCCTAAAAAATATCAGATAAAATTGAGATTGGAAAGTTTAATATCTTTTATTTATGTAATACAAATAATAAGAAACAAATTGAATTATTACCAAGAATCAATTAAGGTTTTTCCATGATTTTGTATGTTTAAAGTCTTTTTTAAAGATTGAGTTTAAAAGATATATTTTAAAATAAATTTTCCCCTTCTTATTGGAAACAACTTAGGTCCAAATTTTTGAAATTTAGTTTAACACAAAAATATGCCCATCAATTAAATTAATCTTTTTATTAGTAAAAAAACACAAAAAATTTCAGAAAAAAATTTTCATTTCACCACAAATTTAAAGGATGAATTATCAATTTTAAGACTTCAAAGTTTCAAAATATCTTTCTTAAATTTATCTTTCAAAATGTAGAGTAGTTGTTTAACAATTCAAGTGTTTTAAAAAATTAAACAATTAACGAAGGATTATTTTAATAAAAGATTTTCATATATTGTAAAACTATTGATGTTACAACTGGCTTTATAAAAAGAATACAAAAATAAACATTATTTTGT
This sequence comes from Anaeramoeba flamelloides, assembly GCA_027625915.1. Lineage (NCBI taxonomy): Eukaryota > Anaeramoebidae > Anaeramoeba > Anaeramoeba flamelloides. Next base: position 7,784,481 of record JANTQA010000036.1, read on the forward strand.
TTTATGTTGATGACTACTGAGTAAATCTTGAAATTAAAAAATATCAAAAAAGAGTTACTTGTGAAAGTTCTAAATATTAATTTTTGAATGCTGAGAATACTATTAATTTGTGATCTATTTTTAGATTTGGAAAAGGAATTAAAAAAGATTTTTTCAAATTGGTAATTTTTATTTAGTGATACTCAGTAAAAAAATAGAATTATTTATTGTTCAATGATATTTATAATAGATTTTTTAGAGTCGCAGAAAACATTTGAGTCATGATAACCACTAATATCATTTATACCAAATTACACCATACCTTGATTATAGGCTAATCTGTAGTAATGATCATCCCAAAAGTCTATAAATCACTTTTTTCATCAATAATATTTTCATATATATATATATTCTGTATACACACAAACAATATAATACTAGCATAATTTACTTTTAATAAGAATATACTTTTATTTGTTTTAAAATGTCTGGTTACTCTAATAATTAATGGCAATTATTGATAGAAAACTTTATTTTACTCAAAAAAAAAAAAAAAAATATGAAAAATTTATCAAACCGAAAATGTTGATGAAAATCTAATTAATATGGATTTTGTAATTTTGAAATTCCTTTAGACTCTCTGAATAAACCCAAAAATTTTTTTTAATAGATTAAAAAAAAAAAAAAAATCATTTGTGTTTAAATTAAATTAGTGGTGGGTCTTAACAATTTTTCTAAGATTATTTATTTTCTTTTTTATTCTGGTTTAAAAAAAAAAAAAATAAATCCAAAAAATGGATTGATTATTAAAATTTAAATAGAATACAAAAAATCATATAAAAACAAAATTCAGATGATCAATTTTCAAAAACTCCAGATTGAATAGGAAATATTTATGAAATTGATCTAAACTAAAATTCAAAATAAATGGTCCACCTTATATTTCAATTTTGAATTGCTTTTGTATCGTTTTGAAGTTTTTCCTCTCACAATGAAAAGTTTGCAAATAAATCATTTTTTCTCTTTTTTATTTTTTTCAAAAGTGTTTTGTTAAAATGGAAAATGAAAATGAAAAATTTGAAAGAAGTAACAGATGAATTAATGGAAAAATTGGTTTCAAATATGACAAAGAGATTAGATTTAGTTATTCAAAGGGTAGGAGAATCGATAAATGGGTTTTATTAATTTTTAAAAAAATTTTTTTTCATGTAATGCTTCATTCAAAATAAATGGCCCAATTTTTTTTAAAATTTTTTTTTTATTTTTTTTTATTTTATTTTTAGACAAAAAATAAATATCTCTTGAGTATAAAATTGGATATTAAAAAAAAAATTTTGATATTATAATAGATAACTACAAGTATTAAAAATATTTTTCTTTAAATTTTGATTTTTGATGGGCCAATGATTTTGAATGATAGTTTAGTTTAGTACTTTTTATTACTATTATTTTTATTACGGGGGTGGATTTAACTTGTATAATAATCTTTATTTCAGTATGAGTGTTTTCATTAAGGTATCTTTAATGATCCAGTAAAAAATATAAAGAATAATATTTGACAATTTTCAGTTTTCTACCAAACCATTTTCCAGTCGAGGAGTCGGGTTGTAGTGAATGAATTATGTACATTTAAATGGTTTGAATAAATATGAGAAGAAAAAAATTTTTTTATTTAGGAAATTTCAAAAATGAAATCACATTTTTTCTCTTTTTGCAATTTTTTTTTCTCTTTTTTTTGAAATGTAGTTTATTTGTAAATTTTTTTTTATTGCAAGATCGATAGTCATCAACTAAAACCATGTTATTTTAATGTTATTGAAACAATGAGAATGATTTTAAAGAAATCCTATTATTTCAATTGGGATTTTATTTGATCTTTAATTGAAGATCAAAATGAACATTGTTGTTTTTCTCAATTAATTTACTAAGAATTTGAATTTCTCTATTTTTGAAGAAAATGTATTAATTTATTAGTATTACTTCATTTGAATATCAACTATTCTTTGGTATGTATTATTCTAGATATTTCTTATTTGTTCTTTAAAGGTTAATTGTACTGGTATTTGAATTACATAAAAGAAAAAATTTTCACTTCATTTTCCATATTTTTCTTTGAGAAATAGAGTTCCCAAAGAATAAAGATTCTATTTGAAAAATCTAAATTGGACAATAAGTGAAAATTTTTTCTAATTTATCATACAAATACCAGTGAAGAATAATTGACCCTGCTAAAATCAAGTTAAACTTACCATTCGGTAAAAAAAGTGCAACAAGATTTTTAATTGGGAACTAAACTATCATTCAAAATCATTGGCCCATCAAAAATCAAAATTTAAAGAAAAATATTTTTAATACTTGTAGTTATCTATTATAATATCAAAATTTTTATTTTAGTATTTGGTTCACTACTCCAGGGGTATTTGTTTTTCTTCAAAAAATAAAATAAAAAAAGTTAAAAAAAAATTTTAAAAAAAATTGGGCCATTTATTTTGAATGAAGCATTACATGAAAAAAATTTTTTAAAAATTAATAAAACCCATTTATCGATTCTCCTTCCCTTTGAATAACTAAATCTAATCTCTTTGTCATATTTGAAACCAATTTTTCCATTAATTCATCTGTTACTTCTTTCAAATTTTTCATTTTCATTTTCCATTTTAACAAAACACTTTTGTAAAAAATAAAAAAGAGAAAAAATGATTTATTTGCAAACTTTTCATTGTGAGAGGAAAAACTTCAAAACGATACAAAAGCAATTCAAAATTGAAATATAAGGTGGGCCATTTATTTTGAATTTTAGTTTACAAACAATTTTCAACTACAAAATCAAAAATTTTGTAACCCCTGTAATTGTAATGATTTTTTTGAGTAAGTGTCAAAACATTTTGATCAACTAATAAACCACAAGAAAAGGAATATTTCAGAACCGAAAAAAATTATTGAGAGGAATTTTTGTTCTGGTTTGATTTTTCAAAAGCCTTATACAAAGGAAATCTCTTTTCAAAAAGAAAAAGTATTCGTAAAATTTCGAATTTTAGAATACGAAACAAACTTACCCAACATTGATCAAATGTTCAACGATATTGCTTTTGTGAATTCGATCGGATTTGATGTTGTGTATTTTATTGTCGAGTTGATAGATTGTAGGCAACTTCTTAAAGGACATGTCCCAGATCTTTTCGGACTGCTTTAAGGAATTTCGTAATAATGTATGTAGTCGGCTATCTTGTAAAAATTTCTTTGAATAGTTTATATTGCTTTCTTTTTCGATACTTTCTACTGCCTTGTGGTGCCCAAGTGCAGTCATGTGGTGCATAATTAATTGTAAAATTGTTTCGTTTGTTAATTGTTTTGTATTTTTATTGAGGCACGGCTGATATATTCTGACGAAACTTTCGCAGCGGTTCGTAGGATAGATTTGTTCTCGGAGGTATTTAATTTTCTTGTGCTTATTTAAGATTTGTTCTTTCCAATTTGATCGGTCAACATTGGGCTCCTTAATTAAAGGTCTCTTTGATCCTTTTGTTTGATAAAATTTTGAAAAATCTTTGTTTTCTGTTATCAATTTTTCCCCTCCTTGTCGAGGTGTTAGTGGCTCTACAAATTGTGTTTTCTTTGAGGATTAGCATTTTTAGGATTGGTTTAATTTTTAAAAAGAGTGATATTTTAGGTACTAAAAAAGAGGAGAATAAAAAAAAACTGTAATTTTATTTACGTTCTCGTTGAGTTTATCAAAGTCACTGTTGTGGTGTATTTTTCTATTCCTTTCACGCTTTCTATTTATTAAGATAAGCTTTTTTTTACGTTCAGCCAAGAGCTGATTTTTTGTTTTTTTATCCTTCTGTTTGGGTTTTTTTTTTTTGGAGATCAAATGTTGATAAGGAGGTTGAACCAAATTTTTACAGCTGAGACTTTCAAGAAACTTGACTGCATCCATTTTCTTTCTTTTCGGTTTTTTTTAAATGAGAATATTTGAGAAAAAGCAAAGAACAAAAAAGTAACAAATATCTTTTAAAAATGGGTTATTTAATCCCTTTTCGAAAAGTGTCAATTAACTTTTTCAAAAAATGAATGGCGGACTTCACTAACAAGTTCCTTAAGAAGAATCTTTACAATTTATTACTTTATTTTTTAAAAAATTATCTTTGGAAATTTTCGATTATTTTTATGGATCTTGATAGTATTTTTGGTTTTAACTTTTTTTCAACAACCATGGAAGAATATTTATTCAAAGGAAAACCTCTGTTGTTTTATGTACAAAGGTTAGTCATTTAATTGTTTGTTTTTTATTTTTGTTGGGAATTGTACAAATTTAAAAAAAAAAAACTAATTTTCGAAAAACAGATTCAAATAAGGAATAAAAATGGGTCATTACTACAAATATTTCTTTTTTTTTTTGAAGTTCCATTTGTAACGAATAAAACAATATTGAATCTTACAAACTTTTTAGATTAAGAAAAATTTTAGTCTTTAACTGAAATTACCCATACTGATATTTGGCAAATAATGGGAAAAAAGTTACATTTTTTTTTTCTTATTTCCGTTTTTTTCTTTGTAAATCGAAATTCCAAAGGAATAAATTGGAGGTTGTGTTCTCTATTTGTTTTTGGGTACTTTTTTATTGTTTTGAATTGATTTTTTAGGTCTCACTAAGAATCCTAAATGAAAAAAATTTTTTCAATAGAAAAAACAGTTAATCTATCTGAACTTTTAACCCAATTCCTTTTCAAACACTTGTAATGAGTGATTGCACGGTAAATTTTCATATTAAATTGGCTAATTTCACAACTCTACTTTTCCTCATGAGTGGTTTGTTTTGGTTTTGTCGTTTTTCCTGTTTTTTTTTATTTTTTTTTGAAAAGTTTTTATTTTTGTTTCTTGGTCTTTTTTAACCATTCTTTTGGTATTTAAGGGATTATGAGAGTTATGATAGATGCGACTAAAATTCAAGTATGTTATAATTGTGTGTAAATGATATTAGTTCTACATGGTTTACATAGCTCTAAAAAATCGTTTTGTAATTATTGAACAATAAATTCTTACTTTTTTTACTAATGATCACTATAAAAAAGTTTCATTTTATTAATTTTTTTTTTTAATTCCTTTTCACAATCTAAAAAATAGCAACTCTAAAAAAATTATAGTATTCCAGTATTCAAAAATTAATATTTAGAACTTGAATTATTTTTTTATTAATTTTTTAAATTTCGAAGATGAACTCAATAATCATCAACATGAAACCAAATACCAATTATTTTTGATTCCTTTTTATATATTTATAACATCAATATATTTCTAAATTATTTAAAATAATTTGTTAAAATAATCTATTTGTTAACAATTTGATTGTTTCAAAAAATTAAATTTTTATATCAAATGTTCTACCATTCGAGACAACTTTAAGAAAGATATTTTGCAACTTTGGAGACTTAAAATTGATTACCCAACGGTTAGATTTGTCTTGAAATTTTAGAATTTTTTCCTGAAATTGTTGGGTTTTTTATGAAAACAAGGATCATTTTTATATGATGAGATTAATAGATAGTACTATTTTACTAATAGAATTTTAAAAGATATTTGTACCTTGGAGAATTGACATGATTTCGACCCAATAACAACCTTCTTCGATTTTAAATTTCTCCTTGGCACGTGCCAACCGTGTAATTTGTTAGCAACTATTATTAATTATTTCTTTCCACAAGTATTTTCGCATTTATTTTCATATAATTGAATTTTACAAGATAATCAAACTCATTATTCAACTTTAGAGAAATTAATTCTCATTTTTTAAAACTTCTTCATTTTTCACAAATAATTTTCAGTATAAAGATCTCGATCCTTTTTATTTCCAATTTTTGAATTAAAAAAATTATAAAAAGAAAAATTTGTAAAACATTTTTATTTTGAACCTATCCCCTTATTAGTTATTTTTTGTGTCTGTGTTGAATAAATAACCTTGAAAATTTCACCTTATTTCGAAAACACAAGATAAAATAAATCAAATATTTGATCATAGCAGAACATATAAAAGATCAATATTTTATTTTTTAAAATTTCTTAAATTTCTTGATCTATACATAATTTAGAAATCCAGCACAAAAAAAAAAACAATTTTTAAAAACCCAAAAGGTAATTATACTATTCTTTCTATGGGTTGAAAAAATAAATTTATCTTTTTTGTTTTTTTCTTGAATTAAAAAAAAATTATTATAAAATCTAATTAATGCCAAACAATCAAGTTATAAATCGTTTTCTTTACAGGGTATTTGTAATTATTAAAACCCACTTGGTAATAAATAATCTCAAAAACTAAATATAATTTATGAAAATAGGTATGAAATGTCCAATTTATGCCCTAGATTATATTTTTAAAAAGAAAAATTCATTTCAAAAGTGCTATTAAACACTACCCCCATTTAAACTTTAAAGTAAAATATGTTTTTATACCTTTAGAATTCGAAATTTTTTATGATAGTTGTAAAAAAAAATATTTCTTAAAAAAAAAATAGTAATCTTTACCAGTTTCTTAAAAATTGTAGTTTTTCGATATCTTTCTTTTTTCGAATTCAGATCTATTTTGGATAAATCTCTGATGATCAAAAAAAAAGATTTCTTACACTTTTTTAACCTTATTAAATTGATTTTTTTATACCTATACTTTTAATCCAATTCCAAATTAATTGTTTTTGATTATATTTTTCACAATAAATTACAATTCTTTCGGTTTATTTTCTTAGGTATATTATTTCTTTATTAATTTATTGATCAACAATTCCCATTTATTTTTTATTAAAATTCAAATAAGATTTACTATTATTTTCAGATTTGTAGTGACAAAATGAGAATAAATAAAAATTACCAAAATTGTAGAGAAATACATCACTCATTATATAAAAAAAAAATTTGAAAAATTTTTCATTAGACAAAACTAACACTTATATTATCATTTCACCATTGATGATAAAGTTTATTTAAACAATAGTCACCCCCCATTAATTTCAAATTCTTGAGGATAATGTATGTGTTGTTTATAGTACTACGATTTTTAAAAGTCTCTAGTCTAGAAAAAAAAGATGTATTTTGGGTTGAAAAATTTTTACAAAGGATGTGACAGTGAATTTTCTTTCAATTCAACTCGAGGATATTTTTTGATAGATAATAAGTAATAGTTTTGAAAACACTCTACTCATCTAAAAAAACTGGAATACAGAAAAAAAATAACTGATGATAAATATTGAAAGTGTATGTATAAGACGTATAGCGTACGCCCATGCCTAGGTTTTTTTCAATTTGAGCAATTAAAAAAAACCTAACGAAAGTGTCTGTCAAGTGCCTAGCTTTTCTTGAGGTTTTCTGTTTTATTTGTAAAATCAATCTGATTTTGGTTAGGTTTTTTTGAGTTTTCTATTGATTTAGAAAATCAATAGATTTTCGTTAGGTTTTTTTTACTTTAGAAATAAACCGAAAATTTCTCAAATTTTCTGTTTATTTCAATTAAAAAAAACCTAACGGAAAAATCAAAAAAAAAATATTTTGTTCAATTTAAAAGAACAAATAATTCTTTAATAGTCCAAATAATTGATTCCCCCTATTTGAAAGATATTCATCAGATTTAAAATACTTTTAAAATAAAATAAAATGTCCTCTTGACTGTTAAAAAAAAATATTCAAATTTTTTACTATTAAATGATAAAAAAATCTTAATAGAACCTGGAAAATTGGATTTTCCAACTTAAATTGTAAAATATCTTGAAAAATAATTCTTGATCAAAGATCTCTTATTAATCAATCATATTTATTATAGTGAAGTTATTAAAAAGCGAAAAATTATCAAGTGTTTAATTTTTTTTTCTCATAGTGGTTGCCTTTTGAATTGAATTTTAAAAGATCTGGTCCGTTCTTTCTCGTAATTTAAGTAATGTACTCTTTTCAAAGTAAACTGAAAGACGAGTTTCTGTCTATCAAAAGGAAAAATATAGCAATAAGGAAAAGAAGAATTTGGGTGTTTTTTTTTTTTGAATTGATTCTAATTGATTTCTATTTGTTGTTGTTTGATTTTTTTTGATGTACTTGATGAAGATCCTTTGAAACATAAAAAAAACAAAAAGAAGAATAATCGTTTTTAAATTACTTTTCAAAGATATTCCTAGCTCGTTTTCGTGAATTGATCAAGATTAGGGATCTGTGTTGATTCAGAATTGTGTTAATTTGAGCAAAAAGATTTGAAAAAAAATTAAAAAAATTAATCCTAAAATGGAATATAGGATGGTTTTTGAATTTGTTTTTTATTTCTGAGAGAAAAGGATAGACAATCCTTTTTTCTTGTTATTAATATTTTTTGATTTTTAAAAAGTACGCTAAATTTGGTTTGTTGAATGTGTCAGTTAAAGTCTTGTTGTTTTATTTCGGTTAATTTAATCAAAATAATTTATTTTTTTTTTTTTTATGTGGAAATTTTAAAAAATAAAAAAAAAAAAAATAAAAAAGAAAAGCAAATGTGTAAATGAAATAAATTGATTTAATATTCTTCATTTCTTCTTGAGATTTTAATAAGATGCTTTTTAAGTCTCTCTTTTATCCAGTTTCTGGATCTTGGTGAATATTGGTTCGTTTTAAAATCAAGTCTAAATATTTCAAAAAGAAAAAGAAATAAAGCAGATTTTAGATTAAATTTTGAAAAAGAAAACAAAAAAAGAAAAAGAAAAAGAATTCAAACACTAAACAAGAAATGTCGGTGATGTTATCAAGAAAATAATTAATGTCTTCGGTGTCGTATTCAACATTTCTGTTTTTTGTGTGTTCACGCAATTTTTGTTCAAAAATGGAACAAATGCCTATTGTTGGATGTTGGAGGGAATACGTTGTTTAAAAAAAAAAAAAAAAAAAAGGTTACATTTTAAAAAGCAAAAAGTCGTTAAAGCTGTTAAAAAAAGTGAGGAACAATAGTTTTGAAAAGTGTTACTAAAGCCTTGAGATTGAGTCAAACAGTTTAAGCAACCCTTTCGAAACTGTCATTATTCACTTTTTTAAAACATCTAGAAGAGAAAAAATTCATTGAAAAGGGTACCATTCATTGCAGCGGTAACAGTTGGGTAGTCATAGTATGTTCTCGAACTTCTATTTTCGGAAATTTGAAGTAATAAGATTGTATGTTTTTCTCGTTTGGACATTTGGGTTGGGTGTAAAAAAAATGAATTAGATTTTCGTTGTTTTTGTGATGAAAAAAAATTTCAGGAATATGGTAACTTCGAAGAGGGAATTATCACTCATTTTACAACCTGATCTCTTATAAACTATCTGAAAAAGATTCCCTTCACTTTTCGGCAAATGAAGATTTAATGGTTTTTCGATAAAAAATCGGAAAAAATTTTCACTACTTTTTCTATTTTTTTTGCTTTTCACCTTTTTACAAAAGTAGTTTTTGAGAGCCAAATATCGAAATTTCGGATCAATTTATTTGTGTGGTCTGTTTTTTATTAGATACTTTGGTATACATTTTGAGACGTAATATAAGACTTCTCAAGTAAATTTGATTTTGAATTGAAAAAAGAAAAATAGCCGAAATTATTTTCCATTTATTGTATCAATACCAGAAAGAATATATTCTTGAATAATCTGACTAAATACGCTCTAAGGAAATAAACATCAAATTCAAATGACTTTGGATCGTATAATCACACAAACTCCTTAAATTCAAATAACAATTTGAAACTTTCTTATCTATTTATAGCTTGTCATTCTTTTTTTTTATTTTTTACTTTTTTTTTCGACAAAAAACAAATATTTTTAGTGTAGAGAACTGAATATTAAAATAGTAATTTTTTTATTATATTAGATAACTTCAATTTATTAAAATATTCTTTTTCCTCTTTTTTTTTTAGACTTTTTATTTCCACTATACAGTCCTGTACCATTTTAAGGCACAGGAAAAATCAACATATAAGGCACAAAATTTTGTTCACTTTAAGGCACAAATTTTTGATTGAAGGCACTTTCCGAATTTTAAGATATAATTTCACAGAATAATTACTGAGTTAGTTTGAACCCTTTCTACAATATATATATATAGAATATTACATTATGAGTAATCTTGGAAATTTACACACAAAAATTGTGCCTTATTTTGACCACTTTGATTTTGTGCCTTAATGGGATTTTTTTGTACCGTATTTCTTGATTTTTCATGTGCCTTTTTAAGGCACAGGACTGTATATTCAAAAACTCAAAATAAGTTTAAAATGGTTCAAATGATTGTTTTTATTCACCCTTTGAATTTGAAGTTACGGATTTAGCAACTTCAAAATTCTCTTTTTAACAGACAAAGTGTTTTTTAACAACAAATCCCAAACAACAAATCAAAAAAAAAAAATACATTATTTCAAAAAGATACTCTTTTTCTCTAATCGCAATGCAATTTATCCCAAAAGTAAGAACAACACAAAATATCTGTTGAAAAAAAAAAAATAAAAAATGTATATTGGAAAGTTTGTTTATTATTATTTGTTTATTTGATTTGATTTTTTATTAAGCGAAAGAGGTTAGAGGCATCTCTAATTCTGGAAAATTCCAAACAAAATGTTTGCAATTCTGAAGACATACTTTGAATGTCAAGCTTTGAATTATTCATTAAGGATCTAATGAATGCACAAACTAATCTAACATGTCTACTTTGAATATATTTGTCATTAATTTCGCTACAGGAAGAAATGCAATTTGAAACATATCTATTTAAAAAATCCTTGGGTAAATTTTTTATTCCGCTCGATAACTTATTGATTACTTCCATTGAATGTAAAGTCACCTTTGCGTTTAATAAGGAATGTAAATAAATGCTTTTGCTTTCTTCGTCTTGTAAAAACAGTTTTAAGATCTCAAAAGAAATTATTGGATTTTTTTCAACAAGATTTGTAATATTCTCTGAAGTGACTTTGCTGTCTTTTAAAATTTTTGGTTCGTTTTCAAGAATTACAATGATTTGCTATTAATGGTTCGAATTTAAAAAAATTAATTATTAAAAAAAAAATACAAAATTAATTTTAATAAATATATTAAATGGATTATCAGATTTTATTAATTTTTGTAAATTTAGAATGTATTTACTAACCGAACCACTTTCGATTTGTTCTTTACAAAATTAAAATTATTTCAATATGAAAAAAATGTTATGAAAATTAATAAAAAGAGTATTTGTTGATAAAATGGATTATCACAATACTGGCAATAAATTACGAAAACAATTTTATGAAATTGTGATTAATCTAACTTTATGGCGAAAACACAAAAATCACGTGATAAAGGAAAATTATTGTTTCCAAATATAAAGTGGAAAAATCCCTTGACTTTTATAAACGCTTTTCATCTTTAAAAATGTTAGAAAAAATTTGAAAGGGTTATAAAATGCCTTCAAGTATTTGAAAGTTGTGTAAAGACATAAAAAACTTTTATCAAATGGAGGGAGTTTTTTTGAAGAAGAAAAAAAAATTTTTCATTTCATTTTTTTATTTATATTTTACAATATTAAAATTCTCAATGAATGGTAATGATCAAACTAATAATAAGTCATCCATTTTAACAATGTACAGGAATATAAAATAGATGTGTTTTCTTAAAATGGATTTATTACCTTCACAAGTTAAATAACCAAAAAGAAGAAAGTATAATTTTCATTCTTATTGGTGATCGATCAAACAAAAAACTCTAAACTCTAGTTTTGTTTTTTGTCAAACGCAAAGATAAGTTTAAAGCTAAAGAATAACAAAAAGAAAACAAACTTTCCAAAAAATCTTAATAATTGATGATAGTGTGAAAGGTTGTTGAGAAAGTTTTTGAAAAGTTGGCCATCCCTTTTCGGCTTTCATAGAATATTGAAAATGTTTTAACCAGAGAACACATTCTTAAAAGACCATGCCTGAAGGGTTGGTTGTTTTAGAAGCTCATTATTCAACACAATTTACAACACCAAAATTAGCTGAGAAAATATTGATTTATCTTTAGTTATGATCATTTTTGAATGATGTAGGATCGATCGGTATGTCAACCAAATTAAATTAAAACAAAATACAATAAAACTCTTGATCTTATCCTTGATTGGATCAAGTAATTAATTTCTTTTTTTTTTTTAAAGAATTAATTTTTTTTTTACCTAATCTATTTTTTAATCAAAAAAATTATTCTTTTGAAAAATATCATTAAATTATCCTAAACCTAATCAACTATTATATTGGAATTAATTTTTAATCAAGTGATTATTTTTTTGAAATCTAAGCTAAAAAAAATGAAAAAAAATAACCTTTTTTCTCGTCATATTTATATTGGTTATTTCTAGAAAAAAAGATCTTTATTTAATAATACTCAACTGATTATGAGTATTATTGAATTTTTTTCTTTTTTTTATTTTTTTAAGAAATAAATTGCTCAGTTCTTGGAAATGGTGTCTTATTATTAAAAACAGAAGAGACAGGGGAATAGAAGAAATGTGAATTTTCTCTAGATCTTTTTTAACCAGTTATGTTTTTTATTTCAAAAAAATAGATTTTAAAATGTGTTGTTATTAATGAGTGTTAGCTATTTTGAGAGTTTAAAAGGGATGAAGAAAATAACTTTTTAAAAAGTTTGAAATTTAGAAACAATTACTTTTTTAGTTGAGAGTATCTTATTTTAAAACAGTTTTAAAGAATACAAAAATTGGTCTAGCTTTAAAGATCGAAAAAGAATGAAAAACTACAAAGAATTTTTTTTTTTATTTTTTGTGTTTTTAATTTTTTTCCAGAAGATCCATACTATTTCAACAAATAATAACTGGCGCAATTTGACTCATTGTTTCGACAACAAGCAAAATATTTTTCTTTCTGACAATATAAATATCACTCTCTCAAGAAAAATATATTGCTTATTATCTCAACTTCCTACAAATAACGACAGTTATCCATCAAGCTCAGCAATTCTAAAATTCAGAACATTCGCTAACTACTTAAATAGATATTACTATGTAATTGATAAAAACACAAATCAATTTTGCCTTCTGTATTTAAAATATGAACAGAAAGAAACAATAGAAAATATAAATCATTTTTTATAGGTATACACCTTCTTATGAAAAAAATAGATTAATTTTTCTCAATAAATTAAAAGAAATAAATCTTAATGAATTGATTTTAAATTGGGATAGTTTGAAATTATTTACATTAATAAATAATCGTGAAATCTATGATTTTACGCTTAAATTTCTTTTCAGGAATTCAAGTATAAGGGCAACTAGAGTGTAATTTACACTTCTTCCGTAATACAAAAAATATTTGTTTTTTTTTTTCTAAAATTACGACATTATTGATGATTGCAATGTTGTCTAATATCGCCATTTTTCTCCAATTATAACGATTTTATAATGATAATTGAGAATTTTTCAACTTTATTGTGAATTGAAATTTGAAATCGAAAATACTCTAATCAACTTTTTTAATTTTTTTTTCCTCTCCTTTTTCTGAGAAAAATAAGAATTCCTACAGCCGTTCCAACCCTACCGTGAAATTTGACAGACATAGAAATTGACTTTTTTGTCTCTGTTAAACACAAAAAAAAAAATCTTCTATTATACGCTATTACAGATTTTATGGTTTGATATAGTTTTTTTGAAAAAATTCTTATGTGATTCAAACTGAAAAAAAAATCTTGTTGTTTATGAAACAAATTCAAAAATCCAAAACAAAGATTCCCAAGAATGGAGATCCAATTTAGTAATTTCCTTAAAATGGTCCTGCCTTTTGATTTTTAGGTGTTTATATTTTGAAGATCCTAAAAAAAATTGAAAAATTTTTCTAAATTGTTGATCATAGATAAGGTTGAAGTGAAAAATTCAAATTTAAATTTTTTCTCTTTGAGAAATTTTTGCTCTCTTATAAAATTTCACGGTTTGTAATAGGCTATCACACGGCCATAAAATCCTGTTATAGAAATGAAAGTGTGAGATAGAAAATGAATTTTCTGCGTATCATAGATTTCACGGTAGGGTTGGAACGGCTGTATTAAAATTAATCAACTCTTCTGGTTTTTCATTCTTTTAAATTTGATTTTGTAATAAAAAAATTATGTTCTATCAAAATAAGATCTAAATTCATCGGGTCAAACCACACGAAAAAGATATATTTAATATTCCAACGATTATACTAATAACAATTTAATAGATTGATAGAAATTAGATCTTAAAATTGTTAGTTTTCATCCCTTTCATTTATATATCGCATATTCTTCATATCTTTACAATAATTTTCTATTGTTAATAAAATCTAGTCATTATTACAATAAATTGCATAAATTTATAAGCATTAAAAAAAAATGAAATTAATTTACCTGTTGCTCTGGTTGAGAAAGTTGTGAAGTGAAAGCCTTTTTCATTAAATTCATAAATTGATCGTTGTTTGTTATAACATTTGAAATTGTTTGATCCCAAAGTGGTAAAAGTGTTTCGTCTTCATAATCAATCCAAATTAACTTTTTTTTTGTTTTGTTGATTCATATTTTGTTTTTTTTTTTTTTAAGAAAAAAAATAAAATTTATTAAAAGAAAAATGGCAAGTATTGACATTTATTTTTTTTAATAATTATTTTACATTAATATTACTTATGATCGAAATAATTAAATCAATTGGTATTATATTGAATTGAAACTAAATTCCAAAATTTTGGAATCTCTTTATTAGACATAATTCTATAAGTTTATATTCTTTTCATACAAATTTTGCAAATTCTTTTTTTTATTCATTTTCTATTATCATTTTTTTGTAGTTTCTTCTAAAAATCGATTTTTATCAAAAAAACTCTAAAAATAGAGACATTATATTTACACTTGTGCCAGGAAAGATAAAAGTTTGTTTTTATTGATTAAATATTGTATTTCAAATGGATTTTGTTGATTAAAAGAAAGATCACTTTTGTATAAATTACAAAACATGATTTTTAAGAAATTTTTTTTTAATTTTTCAACAAAAAAAGATCAAAACCATTTTCCAGTCAAAGGGTGCCGGTTGTGGTGAGCGAGTTACATGTGTTTAAAGTGTTTGAATGGATGTTTTGAAGAAAAATTTAATTTTTGAAATTTCAAAATTGACATCATTTTTGCTTTTTTTTTTTTTTTTTTTCTTTTTTTTTGATACGTAATTTATTTGTAAATTTTTTTTTTATTGCAAGATCGATAGCCAATTGATAAAAATGTGTTATTCTATTGTTATTGGAACAGTAAAAATGATTGTAGAGAAATGGTATTGATTTCTATTGGAATTTTATTTGATCTTCAATCGAAGATCAAAATGATCCTTGTTGTTTTTCTCAATAGACCTCCCTAAGAATCTGAGTTTTTCTATTTTTTTAAAAATCTATTGATTTTTTCGTTTTATTTCAGACAGATATCAACTATCCTTTGGTGTGTATTATTCTATTTATTTCTTATTTGTTCTTCAAGGATTAATTATAAAAAATAATTACAATTTAAAAAAAATTTTAGTCCCCTTTGACTGAAACAAAGTTTAGGTAAGAGCAATTTCAATAATTTCAAACCTATTATAAGCTATTTAAGGTCTTAAAAAGTATATACTTATTCAAAGATATTGAAATACCATTAAATTCCAACTTTGAAAATTATTATTTTTATGCAAAAGTCCAAATAAGCAAAAACCATATTTATGTCTCAATTTTCTTATTTAGTAAGCTTTGTGAAATTCTTTTATTATTTTTTTTTCTACTCATCGTTGAGAAACAGGGTTGTGGAAAAATTGAAATAAAAATTTTCCTTTACTGTGATTTTACAATTCAGAAATGAAAATTTTTTGTTTCAAATACCCAAATATTTTATAGTAGTGAAAAAAATACCGGGCATGAAAATAATCCCAGACAAAATTTTTAATTGTGAATATTAGTAAAATTGTTGTGTAATTTTTTTTATTTAAAATCAAATCCTTTTTTTTTAAGAATCAAACTTTGTAAATTATAACTCATCCAGTTATTAGAATGTTTATTAATGAAATCAAAGTTGTTCAAAACACCATTTGTTCAATCAGCCCAAAAAACAAGAATAAAAATTATAATTTTCCAAATCTTGAGTAAACCAATATAAAACTCAATTGTTTTTCAAAAAAAGTTGATCTGCTTTATGCTATCAAACAATTACTTGAGTATTTCTTAAGATCACCTTACTTTAATGAACTTTGGGTAGGTTTATTACTTGAGTTCATAAAAAATTTGGTTATTTATAAGAAGGATTTGATTTAAAATATTTGCAATTACACAACAATTTTCCTAATAGTCACAATTAAAAATCTTGTCTGGGATTTTTTTCACTACTATACTTCTTATTTGTGAAAAAACCCCAAAGCTCTTTACAAAACCATTTGGTGTCTGTATTTTGAGAGATTGAATTTGGCTTTCTTCTTGAACTTTTGAGATAAAATTTGAATTCTTAAAATTTGGTTTTAACGGTATTAATCGGAAAATTACAGTATTGATAGACAAGAGAAATGAAAATTTCATAAAGTTTATCTTTCAACAAAAAGTAACTTTTAAATTCAAAGAACAGAGCGACCTTAAAAACGTTCAAATTGAATCTGGAAAAATGTCGGAAAGAGAAATTTCAATTAATTTCTAAAAGAAAAAGGAAAATCAAACTTCATTATCAAATGGCTTTAAGAGTGAAGGTGATGGCCTGACAAAGGAGGGTTTGAATTCGTTTGTTGTTAATTGGTATTGAAGTAAATCATTCGTTGCCATTTTAGAACTAATAAGAATATTTTAAAAAGAATAAAAAAATAAAAGAAAAGAAAAACATTGTTTGTTTATTTGGAAAAAGAGGAAAATAAATAATCAAAAAAAGAATGATTTGTTTTTTTTTTACCTTTTTTCGTTTTCTGGATCTGGTATTGAAGGACTGATTCCAATTTTATTTGTAAGTGAAATATTTGCGTCAATTTGTGAAAATTTATTGGAGAGATCCTTTAAATTGATTTGAGAAGATTGTGGGTAAAACTTTTCAAGATCCCCAATATTTGTTAAATCCAGTTGGTTAGGGCTTACTTTAAATAAATCAGAATTTGGATCACTTAAACAAATGCTAACAAAGAATGATTCGTATTGGTTTTCATTATATTTGTGGTTATTTTGTGCAATGTTTATTAGCACAGGAAGGAATGGTGGGAAAATGGAATTATCTTTTTTTTTGTCCTGGTCAAGATTTTCATCTTTCTTGTTTTGTGATTTCTTTTCAAACTGAAACAAGGCTTCAGATGGTAGTAGTTTAAATAAGATAAAGAGTGAAATTATCCTTTCTGTTTTTTTTTTAAAAAAGCCTTCCCTGAGCATGATCGTTAAAGAATAGCAAATTGAAAAGTGTTGTTCGCTTGTGAATGTTTGGATGACCTTTCTTCCAATTTGAAGAAAGGGTGTATATTCTTCTTGAAGTAATTGTTGAAGTTTGCTTAATTCGTCTAATTGAAGAAGAGTTGTCATCAAGTGCTGATTAAGAAACAAATGGGGTTGAAGAAACAAAATGTAAAAAAATATCTATGATTTCATAAAGAAGTTTACAAAAAATCTGAGAACTTTAACAAAGCCTGTACAGAATTTTAAAACCTTCCAATTAATTTCCAAGACTTTAAAAGTGTGCAAAGCATTGTAGAAAAGAGAGATTTTTTTACAGTATATTTTGAAAATTTGATTTGAGTTAATTGGTTTGCGTAGAATTTCAATACCACTTAAGAAAATTTTGTTAAAGTGTTAGGAAATTATTTAAAAGATTTTTTTCAGAGTACATGACAAGAAAAAATTTGGATAATATGAAAAACAAAAACAGGGTGAATATAAACTCACTTGCACTCAAAGTAGCTTAGCAAAAAATGAAAAATTCACTTTATTTTTAAGAATCAACCAAACTTAGATTCTTTAGAAATACAAAAAATAATAAACTTCATATTAATGGCGATAATCATTAAAGAAAAGCCTGAATAAAACATAAATTTCAAAAAAAAAATGTTAAAAATTCTTTGGACCCTTTTCATTGGTATGTCAAGTGTAAAATTCTCATTGTCTTTTGGAAATTAAAATTGTTGTTAATAAGATTTTTTACCTAAAACTTATTAATTTTATAAGAAAATATAAAGCCTCACCTTTCTAAATGTTGATTTGGAGTTTCAAATAGTTTTTTCAAATTGACTTTTTAAAAAAAAAAAAAAAAAAAAAAAACAAAAAGTAAAAATTATAAAAAAAAAATTTTATAAATAAAAAAAAATGATTTTGATCTAAAAATTGAAAAGTTATTTTGAGACAAATAATGTATTAAACTCATAGAACATGTTGAATTTCTTTAATAAAACTGGACCCCTTTGACTGGAGAAGAGTTTACAAAATCAGAAGTGAATTTTTTTTTTGTTTTAATTAAATTAGAAAAAGTTCAAGAATTTATTGTAATTTTAGAGATAAATATTTAAACAATATCCCTATTAGAATAATGAATAAGAACTTAATATTTTTCAAATATTTATCTTTAAAATAGCAATATAGACAAAATCATTACTAATATTTTTAATTGGTCAAAAAAATAAATTTTCAAGGGTTTTTGCAATTCTAGGCTGGGTATTTGACATTGAATTCGATGTTTTTTTGGAGAATTTTTCTATATAAACATTATACTTTTATTAATGATACATAAAACCCAATTTTGCATATATTAATTTTAAAAAGATATATTCTTCAATAGAATGATTATTACATATATAAAAAGCGATTTCCTAGATTTTTATGTTTTATTGAGAAAATTGTGATTTTCTCAGAAACAGTGATACTTTTTGAGTATGCACACTAGCCCAAGGAAACTGGACAGTAGAAAGGTTAATAAAAAAATCACAATTTTATAAAAAAAAAAAAAAAGCATGAAAAATCATCAAATCATTTTTGCATATGTGTAACAAATAAATGTTTAACATTACTGATATTTTATTTTGAAATTTGTATCATATTTCTTTATTACATCAATTTTCGATTTTTATTTTATTTTATTTTATTTTTATTTTTTTGAGTATTATTGTGTAATTTAATAATAAAAACTCATTTGCAAACAAAATTACACGCCTCTCAAATCACTAATACCATTGAATAAGATTGTTAATAATATAATTATTCATTGATGATTTTCATTATAATTATTCATTTTTTCATTTATTGTTTTTTTATTTATAGGTATTGAACAGTTGGAAAATGAAAAATCAAGATAAGAAGAAAACAATTGGGAAATAATCTACCAGTATAAAAAGAAAACAGTTGAAGTTTGATTTAGAATGAGTTATAACTAGGAATTTTGAAAGGCCATTATTGGATTGATGTATGTAACATAGAAAAAAGAAATTAAAGGAAAAAAAAAAAAAAAAAAAAAAAAAAAAACAATTCCAACAAAATACCCAAGTGGGTTGTTACTAAATACTAAAAATGAGACTTTAAAGAAAAAAGGTTTGACATGTAAAGAGTAATCAATAAAATATAAAGAACTTTTTGAGAATTCACCTTGGTCAACGATTTTTAATGATTTTGTATTTTTTTTTTCTTTACAATTTACAAAACGAGATTTCTTATCTCAAATAAAGGGGCACATCAATTTTTTAAATTATTTAATTTAAATATTTATTGTTTTGTTCTGGCGGGTTTTAAAGATTCATTTGAGTGTTTTTTTTTTTAGGTTTTAAAGAGTTTCTTATATTTTAGAATAATACTATAATTAATCATATTCATATATGGATAATTCTTATAAATTTATCTACTCTTTTATTTGATAAAGAGTTTATTAACCTTTTTATATAAAAGAATTTTTATTCAAATAAAAAAGTAAAAAAAAACTATCGAAAATTTATTAAAAGTTTTTGTTTATTTCAAAAGGTAAAAAAAAAAAAAAAAAACCTAGAACACTTCACATATAAAATAGAAACCCACAAAAAAATCTAGAACACTTCACAAATAACTAGAAAACTCAAGTTAACCGAACAACACTTCCAAAGTGTAGAATTCAAAAACTCATTCTATGTGTATTTATATATATTTTTTTTAGTTCAATAATATCTTTTAAATTCCAATTGATTTTATTATTTATTCTTTGGTTAAACTTTATTAATTTTAATATATTAGATAGAGATTATTTTTTTATTTATTTTTGAATTTAAATATCTTTTTATTGACTGAAATCATCATTTTTTCAATTACAAATTCTGTTTTGTAAATATGAATTGGTATATTTCTTTTTATTTTACATATTCCAGTGATACATGAATAAATCCAAGAATTTAAATAATTTAAAGTTTTCATTTCAGAATATAATATTTCTAACCCCATGTCAATTTGCTTATTATCAAAGGTTTAAATAATTTATTTTATAAACTATTATTCATAGAGTTGTTATTGGATAGTTGGTTAAAGTTATATGTCTCTTTTGATTATTTTAATTTATAGAATATATGAGAAATTTTATCTAAATAAATACTTAAATATTTAATTTAAAAAAAAATAATAATAAGTTATTTGACTTTAATCCCTGTAAAGAAATAATGAAATGAGCAATAAAATTTTTTAATCATCTGAAAATCAAGATAATCAAAGAATTCTTGAAAAAAAAAATAAAAAAAAACAAATTAAAGTTGAAATTTTTGTTAGTTATTAAAGAAATTTAAAATCTTATGGTAAAATCGTAGAGATTAATCCGTTCTTTTGAATTCTGAAAAACTGGGGCGCTGCTTTCTTGATTTTTTTGGTTATTTCTAAAGAAATTGTATAATAAAACAAAAACAAAAATATTATAAAATTTAATATATCTTGACTTGTGGTTATCTGTTTTGTTCAATAACTCTATAGATTTATCAAATAAACGAAAATTTAAAAAAAAAAAAAAAAAACAAGAGGATACTTTTCAGAATTCAAGACAAGTAAACAAAATCTTGGAATGTGTTGGATTCTTTTAAACTCTGAGAAAGATGAGAGCATATCGTTACCAATTTTTTTATTTTGTCATACAAATAATATTTTTATTTAATTATTGATATTTTAATTATTCATCTCCATCTATTTTTTTTTAATGATAATTTTTCTTTAATTGCAATACTCTCTCCAGAAATAAATAAATAATCATTAATATTACCAAAAGTTCGAAGCTTATATTAAGTTTTTCACAATTAATTGAATTTCTTTAAATGGTTTTTTTTTTCTTAAAATTGGATTTTAGTTAAAAAAAGAACATGAATTAATATATATTTAAGTATAATAAAACAATCATAAAACAGTCTTGAAAAATATTCAAAAAATTTAAACTATTAAAATATCTTAAGGGGGTAGCCACAGTTAATGAAAAATTTTCACTTTTTTGCAATTTTGAAAAAGATCAGAAAATAACATTTCTTACTTTGGTTGTACTCATTGATTTTTATTATTTAAATTACTACATTAATTAGATTTTTTAAATTTTTTTTTCAAATTCTTAAAGAAATTGCCACAACAAAATATTGAGTTGGATTGAATAAAATAGTGTTTCAAATGTTGAATAACTTATCGTTTATCCTTATCTCAACATTATATTGTGGCAATTTACTTTTTTCATTTTTATTTTTTCATCATTTTTGAATTTTTTTAATTATGACAACAAAAAGCAATTAAAAAGATTTTTTATCAGTGACATTTGGATTAAATGGATTTTGTTTAAAAAGAAAAACAACATTAAAATCGAGAGAATCATAAAATAAAACATGAATGGGGCACAAATGGCTAGAAGAATTCCAAAAAAATAATAATTATCACAAAACATAACTTGTTAAGTTTTTAAAATGTTAGATTTGGTGGAATTGGAGAAGTGAATATGATTATATTTTTTCCAATTTTAAACCATAAAATAGCTAATTGTTTTATTCTAAGAATCTAAAATTATCTTCTCCCAAAAAAAAAATCAACCCCATTCTAAAAATTTGGGCACATCTAAAATCAAAAATACAAAAACAAAAACTTAATCTATTATATTTCCAAACAGAAGATAAAATCACATTGAAGTTATCAATTATTAATGTTTTTATAAGTAATCCTTTTCATCCAAATAAAAGAAAACAATATAAAATAAAAAATAAAAATCATTGTGTCCAAAATACTGAAACCAGCGGAACCAAAAATGTATTGGTAAATTTGTTGAAATTTCACCAACAATTGTTGATCGATCAAATGATAAGATACCATCTACCAATTTTATGTATTTTTTTCAATTTAAGAAACTCAACCCTAACATTCTATCAACCATTAGAAAAAAAATCCCAGATCTAACGAAACAGATTTCGTAACTCGAAAAAAAAACGAAATGAAAATAAAACAAAAAAGACAAAAAAAGAAATAGTTTGTAAAATCAAATAATATTTTCAAATTGAATGTAAAGTGCGGTATTGTTATTCTTTCGACTGTTTAAAATGTATCCAAAATTTTGGACTTAAGTTTATTTGAATAAAAAAAAAAAAAATCAAAACTATTTTATCAATTTATTCTCTTTTTTTTTATTATTGGTGAACATTACTAAAAAAAAAATATCAAATAATTTTTTAAAAAAAATTTTTACAGAATCTATGATCACACGCCACTAAAATAAAATACTCTTATCTCATCTCTCTCAAATTTTTATGACGTCTTATGGTGTAGCTACTCCCTTAATGCTCAATTACAATTCACAAAATCATATGTAAAAAAATAATTTTGTTTGTTGATTCATCTATTCTAAAAAAAAAAAAATGAATAAACATAATTAAAAATTCTATAATATTTTGTTTATTTTTATTTAGGTTTTCCAATATGAATTTTAAAAATTTCTAAAAAAAAAAAAAATATTTTTTGAATAAAGTGAAAAGATAAAAATATCTAAAGAGAGAGAACAAAGAAAAGGATAATTATAAAGTTTTGAGAAATAATAATAAAGTGTTAAAAAAATTATCAAAAAAAAATATAAATATATATAGATGGATCGATATGTGAAATATTAAATATGTTAACAAAATTTGTCAAATTAGAAACGTTTATAACGACCAAAATATTTTTTTTTGTTATTATAATCAAAACGGAAACTGTGAGCTCTCATTTTGGTCGAAAGGAGTCTTTCGTTCGAATCGAGATAGGAGTTTACTCTATTACCGTATTGAAGGACCAAATATCTAACCTTCGTTATTTTATTTGTTTCGCCATCAAAGATGATCAAGCCTTTTTTGGAGTTCAAGTGGGCTTGTATTTTATCATTAAGGATCATATTGGATACGATGTTTTTAACTTGCTTAATATCCATTTCGAATAATTGTACCAAATTTTGAATTTCAATGTTGTTAAAGTAGTTGAAATAGGTTAATAGGTAGATTTTTAAGCTATCCTGCTTGATTTGCTTGTGTAAAATTTTCATGACGTTTTCAGATTTTGGGAAGAACTTCCAAACGTATAGGGAATCGATGATCTGGATACATTTTTTCCAATTGCCCTTTCTAAATTTGGTGACAGCTTTTAAAATTTTTGCTCTTAGATTGTCCTCCAATTTGGAATTGATTGATCGGTCCTTATTTTCCAAGATTCTCATGAATTTGGAGATTTTTTTGGTGTCGATGTCCTGAAAGGAGGCGATTTTTTTGATTGGGATTTCGACCAACATGCCGGAAACGAGGTGGCACGATTCAATCAAATCAAGGTTGATGTGTAAATGCAATGGGTATGTCCTCTGTTCGTTGCTCTCCTTTTCCTTTTCAAGTTGGTTGTATTTGTATCTCTGTGTTGTCAGTCCCTGTGCGATTAACTCTCTTGTATAGGAGCCGTCATAAATTTCTGAGATACAGGAATAGGCTGGCCAATAATCTCCAATTCTAAATGCAGACATGCCAAGTTGGAGGACTGTCCTATTGAAGATGATTTGTGAATCAATGTCGTGCTTATGGATTGTTTCATGGATTTTGGACATTAAAAATAAATCTCTTGCCTTGTAAAACTTGTCATTAATCGCTAAAAAGGTGATCAAATACAATAATGATCTTGACTTCAATTGGTTTGTTTCTTGGTTGATAATCTTGTTGGATAATTGCTGAATGACTTGGTATTTGTTTTCAAATTCCTCTTCCTTAACTCTTCGGTAATATAAATGCTCCAATTCAATAAATGCCGCATTGGACGCAGGCTTGATTTGGTTCACGGACAAATAATATTCGCTAATCTTTTGGGATAAGCTAATGATTAAATCTTCTTCCTTTAATAAATTTAAATATTTTCTTGGTGTGGTTTCAAACCTTTTACCGTATAAGATAAATAATCCATTTAAAATTTCTAATGTTTCTAAGAGATTTCCGGTAATCACTTTTTTACTAAATTCTTTTGAGTTATCGTATGAATCTTTATATTGAATCTTTTTTTTTTGTTTCCCTTCCTTAATCAGTTCCACAATTTCTTGGGCTACCTTGCACCCCTTGATCCAAAAATTGATTTTGATTGCGCTTTTGCCGATTTCTAAAATGTTTTCTAATAAATTCATTAAAATATCTAATTTTTGATCCATTCCTTTTGAAAAATTGACAAGTTTTGTTAATAATTCTACACCAACAATCTATTCGTAAATAGTTTTTTTTTTTTTTTTTTTTTTTTGTTATGAAAATTTTATGTTTAAGGAAAGTAAGAATTAAATACAAAAGGTAATTAAAATCTTTTGCTTTGAACAAAAAATTAAAAAGAAAAAAGAAAAATATAATTTTACCGTATTTTTTTTTAATGTAAGGATTTCATGTAATTTTTGATTAACTTGCGATTTGTTTTCAAGTAATGAATAATCTTCTTGCTTTAAATAATCTTTAGATTGTATCGAACTGACTTGAATTAATTTTTGAATCTTTCTTTCGTTTTGTTTTCGTTTTTTTTTATCTGTTTTGTTTGTTTCAGTGCTGGTTGTTTCGTCTGTTTTCTTTTTAAGCCATTTATTTATTTTTGGTGCTTCCTTTTCTTGTTCATTTTCTGGTTTTTCAGATTCCCCAGTAGTTTCTTTATCATCTTCATCATCAGAAAATTTCAATTCGGTTTGTTTTTTTTCTGGATAGATATCAAGATCACTAGATTCTTCACTTGGTGTCTTATACCCAGACGATTCATCATATTCTCCTTCTTCTCCAAAACTATCAGAATCATCACTACTTAAGATAACGAAATATCTACATCTATATTCTTCCTCTTCCTCTTCATATTCTTCTTCATACTCTTCTTCATACTCTTCCTCTTTTTGTGGTTTTTCTTCTTCTTGTTTTTCTTCTGGTTGTTTTTTTAAATATTTTGATCTTTTACTTTGGGTTTGTTCTTGTGTATTTGATTGTTTTTTTTTTTCTTCTTCAGAATCTTCTTCAGAATCTTCCATTTCTTCTTCTTCATCCCGTGGGTTGTCCTCTAACCATTCATTAATTTGTGGTAAATATGCTATATAGTTTTTTTTTGAGCAAGAAGGTTAATTAAAAAATAAATAAAAATTAATGTTTGGGCTGTTTTAAAATTTGAAATTACTAATCAAGTTCTTTTGAAGCCATGTGACAAAAAGGTTTTTTGAATATAGTTTTAATAAGTTCTTTTCAAGTTTGTAAACTGTTTTAAAAGAGACTTTTTGAAAACTCTTTAGTCACAGTTTTTTAAAGTCATTAAAGATGGTTTTTTTTTTTCATTTTCAAAGAATTCTTTTTTATTGTGATTTATTAATGAACAATATTCTTCTTCAGAAAATTAATATCTTGATTTCATTTACAACATAACAAAATTGTTTATATCACTAGAATCCTTCACAAATATATCTTTTATTTTGATAAAATATTAGAATTTTAAATCTTTCTCTTTTATTTTAAAGGTTTTTAAAAATGGTTCTAAATTTGTAAATCACCAGGTAGTATCAGTATTTATTTAAAATTTATTTTCAATTTTTGTTAATTTTATTATTATTTGTACCTATTATTGCACTCAAGTTTGATCATTTTTATGTTTTGTTAACAAGTTTTGAAATTTAAAAAAGGTATTTTTTGGAAGCACAATTGGAATAAGAAAGACTTTTTTTTGTCTTGTAGTTATAGATTTAGTGGTGATTTTGTTTCCTTAAAAGATAAAGT
Source organism: Anaeramoeba flamelloides (assembly GCA_027625915.1). Classification (NCBI taxonomy): domain Eukaryota; family Anaeramoebidae; genus Anaeramoeba; species Anaeramoeba flamelloides. The sequence goes on from JANTQA010000036.1 coordinate 7,810,597, forward strand.
AAAAAAAAAATAGTATAAATTTCAAATTTTGTTAGATTATCGTAGTGGAAAAAAAGTGAAATAGGTAAAAAAAAGCGAAACATATTTTTTTAATTAATAACTTTAAGATAATCACAAAAATGACAGAAAATCTATAAATGAAAAAGTAATTTCAATTATCAGAAGAAACAAATTAACTTGAAAGAACAATTCTTCATTTTGCCAATCAATTAAGTCAATAAAAACAAAAAAAATATCTCCTTTTAGATTGAGATCCTAGAAAGTAAATTGCATTGATCTTAAAAATAGTTTACGTTTTTCAAAAAATATTTAAAAGCAAATTAGTCAAGCAAAAAAATAAAAAATAGAGACATTTTAAAAGAAGTGGTGTTAAAAACACTTTAACCAGAGTTTGAAAAATACTTTTATTTCAGTTTGTTAACTATTCCACAAATACTTTATCAAAAAGTTTTTATCACACTATTTGAAGATACTTTATTATCTTTTTTTTTAAATGATTTTGTGCTTTTATCCGCACCATTAATTAAATGAAAGAAATTAATACATACTAAAATCTAATTTGGGTGGTTTGCATAGATGGGATCTTTGCGGTTTGAGAAATAATTTTGAAAAAAGAAAGTGTTTTTTTTATAAAGAAATTATGATAACGTGTTAATTTACTTTTCAAAATAATCACCTTTGTGAAAGGTACTGTTTGTTCGGTTTTCAAAGTAGACCTTTTTCAGTGTGAAATGAGTAATTTTACTTTTGATGAAAAAAATAAAATTTTTTTTTTTTTTTTTTTTCAAAAGAAGAACTCACGTCGACAAAAATTGAACAAAAAACAGATACATTTTTATTGTTTTTTTTCTTTTTTTTGTTCATAAAGCACATTCTTTTTTTTTTTTTTTTTTTAATTTTTTTTTTGTGAAAATTATTTCAAAAAAAGCAAAAATAAAAAACAAAAAAAACAATTTTAAAAAAAAGATCCAAAATGTAAGAAGAAAAGAATTACGTTTTAACCATTTGTCCATCCTATTTTTAATTTGGTTATAGTTTTTTTTATCATGAACTTTAATTTTTTTTTCTTGTACATCCTCGACAGATCGTTTCAGTTTACCAATAGCAGCAATGAAATGGATTGGTGGTTTTTTCTTTCTTTTAGCAATTTTCTCAAATCTTCCTACAGATTTAAAGACTTGTTGGTACAATTGGGGGATTTTTTGCCAATTATTACGTTTACAAGCCTTTGCAAGAAGTTCACTATTTTCTTTTAATTCCTCAAATTTTTTTTCAAAAGGTGTTTGTTTCTTTTTAGTGACCTTTTTTTCTTCAACTTTTTGTACATTTGATTTTAAGAACCTACTCATTTTTAATAAAGAATAAGAGAATTTTTTAAGAATAAAAAAAATTTATTTCAAAAAACAAAAAAATGTTTTAAATCTTTCAATGGATTTTAGTCAAGAGTTTTGAAGAGGATTATTTTTCATGATGAGATTGGAATTTGATTAATAGTTCAAACTTTGTAATCTAGTAATTGACAATTATTAGGTTTTTAATTTCCAAATAAAACTAATTCTTTTTCCTTTCTTTTTCAAAACAATCCTATCTCGTTACTCTTCCAGTTGTTCCTTTAAAAGACAAAACATGTGTAATAGGTAGTTAAGTTGGGATATTACAATATCAATTTAACTTTTTCAAGAAATACAGTAATCCACTACCAGAAAACTTTTTAACTGATCCAACAGAAATAATCTAGATAAAAAAAGGAAAATAACATTCTCAAAAGTGTTTAACCTACTTTACTATGCTTTTTTATCCACAAAAAATAATTTACCCTTGAGTTTTATTTTTCAAAAGACATACAAATCGAATAACCGATAAAAAAATAAATGATGTACCTCTTTTGTTTCTTCATTTTGAACTGAGAAATCAAAATACCCCATTGTGGTTTTCACAAACCCTTTTATTGATCAGTATTGAAAATCTTTTAACCTTTTTTTAGATAGAATAATTTTGTAAAACTGATGAATAACTTTGCTTTTATTTGCATAACAAAGGAGATAAAATATCTGTTGATTATATCATTTTTTTATTTCTAAAATAATTCCTTTGATCTCAGATTCTCAGTTTATCTGACCCAACAGAGAACAATATACCCTAAAAAAGAGACCAAAAAATAAATATATATCAGAAATTCAAATGTATTTCTTTGAAACTCTTTATTTGTTTAATCAAAAAAGTGAATAATGAATAGAAAATTGTTACCCGTTTATTATTCAAAAACCAGCATTTGATTTTTTTTTTAGCATCAAACTTTGTTAATTTAATTACACATACAAAAGTTATCCAATTGAAATATTCCAAATGGGGCGAGATGTGTGCTTGAATGGTTGAAAGATCTTAGGAAATATACTCAAGTCAAAATTACCAGGATGGGCTATCTAAACTATTTTGCAAATTAAAAGTGTGTTTCTTTTTTCAAGAAATTTTATGAATTAAAGGATCTAAGAAAGGAAAAATAAATAAAAATTAAGGAAACATGATATCTATTTGATTAAGTTCTATTATTAAAATGAAAGATCAACAAGTAAAATTATTTAAAAAAAACCTTAAAAATTGAAAGAACAATAATAATTATTAGATTTAATCATTTATAAAATGTGAAAACTTTTTTTTTATTAAAGATACGAATAAATTCTAAGAAATATCTGAGTAGTTTTTACTTCATTTTCCATTCTATAACTTTTTTTACATAAGTTTTCAATAAAGTATTCTATTTGTTTAAATGTGAATAAACTTTGTAAAATTAGTTTGGCTTTTAAAAGAATCTTTCTCTTGAGTTGTTTTATTAGCTGAGTTTATTTGATTACAGAAAATGGAAAGTGAACTAAAAATTTTATAAAAAAACATTTGAAACTCACAGTATTATTCGAATTAAAACCTTTTGAAATTTTTATGTTTTAATAAAGTGAAATCTCAGCCTTTAAATGTGACACAGATTTTGGGGTATGAAATAAAGCACTTTTTTAAAAAAAAGTTTTGACTTTATTAAAACACAAAACTTTCAAAAAGTTTTAATTCTGGCAAAATCATAAAAAATAAAAATTAACTCTCTTTTTTAAAATTAGTGTAATAGGAATGGATTTTATTTTATTTCTGTCCAGTATTTTGGCCATTTTTTATTTCCTCTTCAATGATATTAATAACATTAACATTGACATACTTTCTTTCAATTTTTAATAATCGAAGTAAAACATCACTATTTGTTGTTTTTAATAAAAATTGCTGGGTATAAAAAAGATAGTAGTAATCCTTTTGGGCATTTTTTAATAAATTACTGGAGGTCATTAATTGTTTAGTTAATTTCATTGTCCATTCGTTAATAATAGATCTAATAATAATTGGTTGTTCTTTCTTATTAATTATTTGCTTTGCCCATTTTAAAGAAAACTGATTCATTTTTAAATTCTTTTTTCTTGTTTGTTGGTTGGATAATAAATCTTTTTCTTTTTCTTTTTCTTTTTCTTCGTCTTCAAAAGAGATCAAGTCAATTTTTTCATTTTCAAAACATTCAAAAAGGATACTTTGTTTTTGATCAATAATTAATGAAATTGGGTTATCTTTCTTCAGATCTAAACTGGATTTTTGTGCTTGTACAACATCGAGCAAGTCTCTGAATTTATTAAAATCATTTACAAATTGTTCTTCACCATTAACTTCAATTTTGTTCCCAATAATTGAATGGTAAATAAATGTCGCCAAATAGTTTAATAAGGCATCTTTATTGTTTATAGAAGACATGAAATTTAAACACCGTACAGGCCAATTGATTGTCTTTGTTAAAGCAGTTAGAAAATTTTCAAGTTCGGACAGTTTGCTACTCTTTTTATAAAAGGATGAGAATCTTGAGAATTGCTCTTCCAATTCGTTTCTGAGCAAATCATAACCCAGATTATCAAAACTAACACCAGAGTTCTGAGTTAAAGTATAGCAAATTAAAATTCCTTCCATTTGAAATTGCTCTATTTTAATTTTTTCTTTTTCTTTTTTGATTTCTTCATCTTTTATGCTTTCTTTTTCTTTTTCATTTTCATTTTCATTTTCATTTTCATTTTCGTTTTCCTTTTCTTTTAATCGATCCTTTTTCTCGTTATTTGATTGAAATTTCTTTAAAAGAGGTGGGAAATATCTTAAATAGCATAAGTGACCAGAAACATTTTCAGTGGAACAAAATCCCTCGTGAAAATAATTTGTTTCTAATCTTGAAATAATAAATTCCTTGATTGGATTTATAATTTCTTGATCGAGGCTCGAGATTAATGGAATGATTTTGCTTGGAGTGATGGGTTTATTGCTGTTATTATTTGAAGACTTTTTTGGTCCTTGTAAAACTTCGTATAATGCATACATTAATTTTAAAAACAAGTCAGTTTTTAGAAAACTTCAAAATAAAAAAAATAAAATAAAGGTCTTGGGAATATTTTTACTCTCTTTCTCAAAAAAAATTCAATAATCATACAATTGAAATTAATATCACTAAAGGTATGTTTTTTCATAATATAAACTATGAGATAATTCAGTATTAGTCAAATTTGTTGGTCAATTGAACTTACCCAATAAAATTTATTTATTTACTGGATTACTAAAAAGATGTAAAGTCTTTTGGTCATTATTACAACCAAAATCACAATAAAAAAGAAATATTGATATTTGCCAATCAGCTTATGAGATACTTTGGTTGTATTTTTTACAAGAGCTGTTCCAAACTATAATCTAAAATTATGGTTTTTCTTTTGTTCAAAATAATAAATTATTAAATGTTTTCTTTTAATATGAAATATAACATACACTTGTCCCCAATTTTATAAACAATTACCAATTGAAAGTAACTAATACTTTGAAAAATCTTACTTTTGATGGAAATAAAATAGATTTTTTAAAATGTTCATCAATTCAAAATCCTAAAGTGTAAAAATCATTTTTTTTTTTTTTGCTTTTGTTTGGAATATGGATAGCGAAACAAAAATTCGAAGAGACATCAATGCAATAATGAATTTGCAAAGAAACGATTTTGAGACTCTTCGTGAATATAATGATTTTCTAGAAAAAAAGGAAGACTTAATTTATCAACGTGTCCAAAAAATTGATGAAGAGAAAATCAAAGAATATTTAGACAACTTCCAAAGAAAGAATTACGATAAAATTATTTTAAATAGACAACAATTAGAATCAAAATTACAAAAGGAAAAAGAAAATTTCAAACGAGAACAACTGCGGAGAATGAACAGTATCAAACAGTTTCGTCAGAAAGAAAACGAAAGACTCATGCAAAAAAAAAGAATGGAAACTGAGGAAGTTGAAAAATTTGTTTTAGGTGACAAAGCAGCTTCGAATCGATCTTCTGAACGATCAAAAAAGAAAGCAAAAACAGAGAAATCTGAACAGTCCCTCAAATTAGGTATCAACAATAATGGGGCTAATTCAGTGAAACGTCAAGTATCTAGTTATGCAAGTCAAGTATACGCAATGTTCCCACCTCTTCAACTGAATATTAATCCACAAAAAGTGTAAATAATGCCTTTTCTTTTCTTTTTCTGTTTTTTTTTTTCTTTTCTTTTCTCTTTTTGTGATTTTTTTTTCTTGGATTTTTGGTTCTTTTTTTCTATTTCTTGATTTTGAAACAAAACCAAGACTTACCTTTTGTGTAGACTTGAAATGATTTACTCTCAAAAAAAACTGATCCAAGTTTCAGATTTTATGATTACTCTTTGTTCTGAAATAAAGGTAACAAAATTATCATTCAGCTTTCCCAAATTAAAGTTTTTAAATCATCAGAGAAATTTGGAACTTTTTATTTCTTAAAGAAACTTAAATTATTCTTTCTCTTGCTTTAGAATTGGGGCCTTTGATGATTTATTTTAAATCTTGGGTTATGAAAGTTTTTTTTGGAAAGCTGAATGAAAATTTTGATCTTTTTATTTTACAATTAACAGTATATTTCACTATGAGAGGGACTATCTGCTGCTATTTTAAAAATTAAATAAAATTTCATCGAATTATCTTTTTTTTCATTAAAGTCAGTTTCACTTTTAAGGTACAAACTTTCAACGAAAATTAAGTCACAAAAAAAATCTCAAATAAAAGTACATTTTTAGGAATTTTTTTTTTTCACAAATTATTTTTACTTGAATATGAATTTTGGAACTTAATTTGAGATTTTTTTTGTGCCTTAAATTTCGTTTAAAGTTTGTGTCTTAAGAGTAGAACTCACTATTTTGAAATCTGAATTTCGTTCACGATTCTTCATACACCCAAAATAAACCAACACACGCCATGGAAAAGTGACCAAACAAATAAAAATCGATCTCAAATTTCAATCTGTTTCATTGAAAACTCTATTTGTAAAAGAAAAATAAGGAAAATGAAGTGAAACTATTTTCTCTTTTATTATTCAAATAATGGTAAGGTGTTTACTGAAAAAAATGTAAAGTTTAATTAATCTTGTTTTATTGTATTTCTAAAATCTCGCAAGCTAATGTTTATACTTTCAAATTTCTAATGAGTTAAGTATTAATTTTAATCAAATAACCTTTCTGCATTAATTATTAAACAACTTTAGTTACTGCTTTCATATTTTTTAAGTACTATCCAATTTTTATGTTCTATGGATATTGGAATGCAATATATTATCCAATAAAAATGGTTTAAAAGCTCTTTAATTAAATCAAAGTCAAAATATTACACATTTTAGGATTTTTTATGAAAATTAATATTTGTTGAACAAAAAGCTTTTCTAAATTCCCAAACAAAATAGAAAAATTTAAAAACTATTTTTTTTACCCATTCGAAAAAGGTACCACTACCCAAAAGATTTTCAAGTATATTTATACTCTCACCCTAAAATCTATATTATTTGAAAGGAAATTGGATGACCCTTTCAGAATGAAATTTTGATTTTGGAACCTTTCCAAGGTAAATTTCAAATTTGGATAGTAGAAAATGGTTTTACACAAATGACCAAAATTTTGGAAACAAACCAAAATTTGAAATTTTAATGAGATCTATTGGCTCAACATTCTTAAAAGTTAATAAATATGTTGTTAGTCATGGAAGCAATACCAACCGATCATAGCATGTATATAACGATTAAGGGACCTATCCTTCCCAGAGATTTTAAAAAACTTGTGTTAGGTCTTTATTTGAAGAAATTCATACTGATAGGATATGATTTAAACTTAACCTAAAATAGATTAATTTTTGAGAATAATAAGTCATTTCCAAAAAAAATGGGATTATTTTTTTTTATATTTCAAATAATATACTTTTTGCTAGTATTTCTATTCGTAAATAAGTAGTATAAAATTAAGAGGAATAGTATCACTAATTGAATCAGTACCCATTGAATTTATTTCAAAAGATGTTAATTAAAGCATTTTCAAAAAATGAAAAAAACAAAATTAAACACTTTTTTTTTTTACAAAACAATACACATATAATTTCAATAAAAAAACAGTCAATATGATAAAAATAGAAACGATTTTTTAAATAATAAAATGTCTTTTTTAAGTTTTCCCCTTCTTTTGAAAATTCTATCAAGATTAAACCCCTTTTATGAAAAAAATATTTTTATAAAAAAAAAGAAAAAAATAGCTACAAATTTCACACTAAAAAATATCATCTTAAATTGTGATCAGAAACTCTGATATCTTTCAGAAAAGTAAGGTCTTATCAATAAACAAATTAAATTATTATGAAGAATCAATTGATACCGAATCACAACTTTGTATAAACAAATAATTTTACGAGAGTTGAGTTTAATAAATATGTTTAATTTATCTTTTACTAATCATTTTGAAAATTCATTTTAATCTTCACATATTAGTTTTATTTATGTTTTTTATTTTTTTTTTTGAAAAGAACAAGAAACTTAATCATAATATTGATTTTTTTTCAAAATAATTATTAACACTAATTCTTTACAATTTTTTTTGAAAATATTTTTTTTCTATCGATCACAAAAATTATCAAAGCTACTTGAAGTGCTAATAAATAATTTAGACTAGAAATCTAAAAACATATAAATTTTTTTTTTTTTTTGTTATTTCTCCAGCCATCACGAATATTCAGTTATCTTCAAATAATCTGATAATGATTTACTTAAACTCCTCTATAGTTTAGAGATTTATATTATTTTATTATAAAATTCCAACAATTCTTGCAAAATAAAAAAAAACAATATTAAAAAACGTTAGTTCATCTATCAGTAAATTTCCATAAATCCAAAATTTAAAATTAAAAAATAAAAATTGAAAGATGAATTGTGTCTATTTTCATGATCAAAAGGAAATAATTATACTTTTTATTTTATTTTTTATTGTTATTTAAGGGAGGAGTTATTAACACCTCTTGTTTGTCTTTAGATTTTTTTTAATTTCTAAAATTAAAAAAAACCTAGGCACTTTACGACACTTTCCGTTTCCTAAATGTTTATTTAGGAATTTTATTAAAGACTCAAAAATAAGTTTATTACACACTAGGGATAATAAACATGTTGAATCTTTTTTTTTTTGTAATAATATTAGAAATATTATTATTTTTTAATATATTAGATATATTAATTTTTTTTACTTCAGATATCCAGATTTTGAAATTATTTTCATAGGCTGGGCAATCATTAGGTTTTCCAGAATTCAAAAGAATAGAGAAAAATCAAAGATTTTACTCTATTCTTTTACATTCTGGAAAACTGCCATTAGCTTTTTTTTAATTTGAGAAATAAAAAGAAAATTTAAAGAATTATTTTTTATTTCTAAAATTAAAAAAAAGCGCCGTTAGGTTTTCCATGATTTAAAAGAATTGAGTTAAATCAAATATTTTACTCAATTATTTTGAATTCTGGAAAACCTGGGCACTTGACGGCACTCTACGGCACTTGACGACACGATCACATAGAAAATGGTCTAAATCTTCGGAAAAATTATACTTTTAATATCTCAACTTTGAATGTTAGAACCAAGTTAAAAAATTTTGTAATTTATTTTATCACATATAAATTTGCAAAGAAAAAGAAAAAAACCAGAGATTTTTATAAAAAATATATCTCTATTTTTATTATTATAATATAATACTCGAACTTTCAATTAAAAAAGAAAATGATAATGGTCTCCAATTTAAAACAAAATATAAAAACTAATTTTCAAAATAATTAATCTATTACAATTTTAAATATCTACAAAATGATATAAATTTTGTATATAATTCAAAAATTATTATTTTTCAACCTTTAATCTTCTTTTCTTTCTTTTTTAACTTTAATAAAAATATAGGCAACAAGTATATATGAATACGAATGCAAGTGCTAAAGCAGACATACCATCTGGGTTTACCAAAAAACTAATTGCTCAAAGGGGAAAACAAGAATTTTTTCAATCATTATTTTTTGATTAATTAAAATTTTTAATGATAATAATTAAAGAACATTCTTTTATTAAAAAAATAAATATTTTTAATATATGGTTATTATTTATTATTTTGAAATAATATATTCAAAAATTAAATAATTTATTAATAATCTCTTTATTTATATATTTGAATTATATTTTTGAAATAAATAAAAATTGGCTTTATTTGTCATCCAAACAAATTATTTTTTATTTAATTTTCTCTATTTTGATATAAAAATATTTTTTCTTCTTTCTTATAGATCTTCATTTATTGAATATTCAAAAAAAAAAAAAATACATCTTTTTATGTCACCTTTTAAAAAATATAATCCATTATTTTTCCGCCAATATATTAAAAAAATTCTAAAAATAATGATTATTTAATTAATGACAAGTAAACCATTTCTTTGTTTATTTATTTTACAAAACAAAATTATAAAAAGAATTGTTTAAAAAAGGAATAACAATATTTTCTCAAATGGAATCTTTATTATTTGTTCAAACCTTACCGCACCCTGTCTTGACCGAAAATTTCTCAAGTTAAAAATGTAAAATTTTTATAATAATATTGCTAGGTTAATAATTTTTTTTTATTTATCTTTATTTCAGATTTTAATTCAAATAAAGATTTAAAATAAAGGAAAAACCAATAATTTGGTCAAAGTTTACACAGTTGAAAGAATAACATTACCATACCTTTTATTGAATTCGGAAATAATTTTGATTTTATAAACTATTTTTTTCATTTTTTGTCTTTTCTGTTTTGGTTCCTTTTCCTTTTGTTCGTTATTTGTTTCGTGATATCTAATTTTTTTATAAATGATTAAAATAAATTTAATGTTTAATTTATTAAATAGAAAAATTAGATATAATTTGGTGATGTTCTCTAATATTTGAATGATCAATAATTGTTGGTAAAATTTCAACATATTTAACAATAAATTTTTTATATTCCTCTCTTTCAATCATTTTGGACACAATTTTTTTTTTTTTTTCGTTTTATATTTTTTTCTTTTATTTGGATTAAAGTGGTTTTCATATAAAAAGATTAATACTGGGTTACTTAAATGTTGTTTAATGAACATTTTTTCTTCAAATGTTCCCTGGTTTTATTCTAATATTAATTATTTTTTTTGTCTATTTTTGATTATGGATGTGTTCAAATTTTTAGAATGGGATTTACATTACTTAAATTTTGAACTTGTACAAATCTTAAATAGATATTCATAAGTCTAAAAAAAATAAATCTGAATACAAAACATTTTGAAAAACTAAAACTGTAAAAAATGTTATTATTTTACTTTATATTATGAAAAAAAAATAAATCATTTCAAATGTTACTGTGAAAGATATAAATTAATCATAATCAAAAGGAAAAAAAAATTGTCAAAAATTGTCGCAAATAAACTATCTGAAAAAGTGATCCTTATGAAAAAAATACATTAAAGTTTTATTAAATGTAATTGGAATTATCTAATTTATTGTTCTTGTTGGGAATTTTTAATCCTATCTCTTATGTGTAGAAAACTTGAAATAATGAAGAAAAAGTAATAATAAAAAATTGAAAGTAAAAAAAAAGTAAAATATACAGAAAACATGGGGTACATAATGAACCCACTCTGAGAGTCACGAAATACCAATTATTAATCACAAATTGTGAAAAATTTATTTGTAATAGATAATATTTCTAGAATGTTTATGCTCCTACTATGAATTCAGAATGTGTGTCTGATTTTTTCAGGATTTGAAAGAATTAAGTAAAATCTTTGATTTTACTAAATTCTTCCCCACTCTGAAAAACCACATGAAAGTCGATAGTATGTAATTTGGCTAAACAAATAATTTTTTTAATTTTTTATTGTTATTTTAATTATTTTAATTATTTTTCTTCTTCTATTTTTAATTATTTGAAATAATTCCCTTTAATTACCCCTTTCTATAAATAAATAAATTATATATATTTTTTCAAGATTTTTTTTTTTTTTAATTGATTTAAATTAGCTATTTTATTATTATGATAAAAATTTAAATCTCATTCTTTGAATTTATTAATAACTATACATCCTAAAAAATTTGTTTTATAATAAAAAAATAAAAAAATAAAAACCTTAATCAAGAAATTTTCATTTTTTTCAGATAAAAATTTCAATATAAATTGAAAAAAGAGAAACAAAAATTTCATTTCTAAATTAAAAATACATTTTTGATAAATAATTTCAGAAAATTTTATTTAAACGATACAAAAAATTGAAAAAAAAAATTTTTTTTTCAAAATTTCATTTTCTAATTTAAGAATATTGAAATTAAAACAATAATAATTTTTTTAATAGATAAAGTAATTAACCCTAATTTTTCATAAAAAAATATTAAAATAGCTTTTAAATATTATATTAAGATAAAATCATCAATCTTCCAAAAGATGGATTGTTTTTTTTGAATTTCGTTATTAGTAAAAATTTGAAAAAAATATTAGGGAAAATTTTATTTGTTAATCTAAATTTATAAATGATCTTAATAAATAATTTTTGGTATATGAGCTCTTATTGAATAAAACTGTTTATTTTATGTCTAAATTAACAAAAGTCCAAAATTAAAAAGATATATTTAATTTGTGATTGAGAATCCAGTTCATTTTTTTTTTTAATAAGATCATTGGAATTGATATAATGAATTTGTGATTAATTCCAACAAATTTAACTTTTTTTATTCAATAATAATTTAAAATAACAAGTATTCTTATTATTAGTTCCAATTATCTTGTAAGAGAAACATAAAATTTTTGTTTCATAATAAAATTAAATTTGATTCTATATTACATACAATCGTTCTCAAAGAAAATGGAAATCAAAAAGAAAACATATTCTTTATTTTTAATTATAAATCACGAATGATTAATTTTGATAATGTGAAATAAAAATTAAACAAATTAGAATAAATTTTTCTCATTTCAATTATAACGATAAATGAGAAAAAAACAAAAGATCGAAATAATAAAAAAAAAATTAATTTTCTATTTTCAATAGTCTGAATCCCTTCAATATATAACCAGAAACACCCTCAGTTGCCATTTTAGGATGAGTCATGTTTTCATATACTTGATATTTTCTCATGAATGTTTCAGTCATTGAAAATTTAATGGCAATTTTCTCTTTTTTGATATAGTGGAATATTTGGGTTAATAATTGGAGGTAAGGAGAATAGAGTACAAAGGGGCACGCACCGCGTAACAAAGGAAACAAAAGATGAAAGATTTCAATGATATAAAATTCAGTTGATGCTATTACTAAACTTTCAACTTTCATTTCCACAGCGTCAAGAAGATTTTTAACCAAAATATAATTTGAAGTCTGATCTCCTTGATGCTTGAGATCACTTTTTTTTTCTTTTGTTGTGCATTTACTGATGCCAAGAATATCCAACAACCAACATAATTTACAATTTAGGAGGTGTTTACTTTTGAATTCATTCGTGAAATTATATTTGTCAAGCACATTTCTTGGTAAACTATTTTCGCAATTAAACACCCGCAAAATTATAATATTTGAATCAACAGTATTTTCGGGCATTTTGGAATTTTGTTGCTTTTTTTCTTTTTCTTTTTCTTTTTCATTACTATTTTTTATTACTTCTTCTTCAAGAATCTCTATTTTCATTTCTTTGTTCTTTTGCTTCTCTTTTAAAATTTCTTTTTCTTCATTTTTTGTTTTTGTTTCAGTTTTTTTTTTTTCTTTGTCTTTTTCTTTTTCTTTTTCTTGTGAATTTTTAAAAAGTATTCTGTTACGAGGGACAATTTTAAGTCTCTCAAGTAAAGATCCAGTAATTATCCCCCCACAGTCATCAAAAACTATATAAACTTTTTTTTGTTGTTGTTGATTTTGTTGTAATTGATTCTTTTTTTCATTACTTTGATTGATGATCGCACCTGGAAAAATTTGTGAGTAGAGAATTAACCTTGAAAGAGTGTCGTATCTGAGAAAATTTATAATTTGTGGCTTTGTTGTATAATAATATTCCGAAATTGTCTTTGTTGTGCATTTTAATATTACAGCAAAGATTAAGATTTTTTTTTCGATCTTTTTTCGATATTTTTGGTGGGTTAGCTCGTTGCCCTTGGTTCGTTCCTTGTGGGTTGTATCAAGAGTTCCTCTTTGGTAATTAGGTATACTATTAATACGCACAAAATCCCCTTCTTCATATTTTACAATGCTTCCGTATGGCAAACCAATAATCTTATCAAAACTAAAAAAAATCTTTTTTCGGATACGTGACCTAGTCCCTTTAATTGGAGTATAGATTTTGGTTAAACCATTATTAAATTTCAGGAAAATGTACTCGTTCTCTTTAACAATTTCTCCCATAAGAGATAAAGATAATAATTTCTCAAACAGTTTTTGAAAAAAAATGAAAAGTATTATTTTATTTGATTTTTCATCTTAAGGGTATAGTCATTTCCTTTGGATTTACTCCATAACTTAATGCATTATTTGAGACCTAAAAGGTTATTGTGAAATTTTCCTTCTTTTGATTGACAAAAAATCAAAATAACCAAAAACAAAATTTGAGAGGATCTCTATGTACAAAAAAATCCAATCAATAAAAAAAAAATTACATACGATCACTATTGGAAAAAAAATTTTCTTAAATAAAAAAAGGAATCTAAGTCATCAAAATTCAAAGAAAAAAATAATTCAACAGGATATCATTGGAAAAAAATTCAATTCAAAAAAAAACAGTGTTAAAGAAATCTCAATTTCAATAAATCGGATATTAAAAAATCAAATTTTACTTTGTTACTAATTTTATATTTCCAAAATGTCTAATTTCTTTGATTTGAAACAAATTGTTTTCTTTTAGTACAAAATCAATTTAATTTGATTTAATATCATTTGTGATTTTTTTATAACCTTCTAAAGTTGACAAAGTAAGGATTTTGGTAAATTCTTTATATAAAAATAATTCATTTGAAAAATGAAAAAAATAAAAAAAAAAATCTTTGAATTCTCAAAAAAAACCAAAGTTAAACTTTAAAAAGAACAGAGTTGTTTTTAAAATTAGATATCAAAAATATTCTAATTGAAAATTGTGTGTTGATCTTTGGGGGTTTTTACAAAAAAAAATTCCTCATTTTTGATTGTTAATTTTGAGAGGTTGATTACACTTCACAGGTTGGTTGGTTCTTGACTGTTATTTGAAACTCATTAAAATAGAAAAAAAAAAATTTGTAATTCCATTTCAGAAAATTATTTTTAACCTTAATTACTCAACCCTTAAATTTTCATTTTTTCTTCACTCTTTTTATTTGACTAGTTTCCTATTAAAAGATATGTCAATTTCATACTTTTGTATTGTAAATCGATTTTTCAAGATTTAGCCTCAACCAGAATGAACAAAATCTTCATTGTATCTTAATTTTTTTTATCTAAATATTTTTTTTATATTTTTACTTGAATTTGAATTCCTTTAAACAAGTTAGATAAAAAATGGACTGATTGTAATAAACGGGAAACGTTTTTCCCTTTTTGATTAATTTCATGATCTCAACTTTTTAGAATTATATAGACTATTGAAAAATTTACAATTAAATTAGCTTTTTACAAAGATATTGGTAGTTACCCATTACTTGTTTTTTATTGATATTATTTAAGCTTTCTGAAAATTTCAACAAAATATAATCATCTACAATTCCAATTATCCCAAAAAAATCAAAATCAAAAAAATGAATAAAAATTCCCACAAGAATTTATATTCACAAAATTTAGTTAAAAATATAATAAAAATTAATATTAAAAAAAAAAAAACGATAAAAAATGTTTTGTTATTTCGAAATTGTTAATTTAAAAAATTAAATAAATGATATTTTTTTTGAGTTGGCAAAAATATAGTATGAAATATTATATAAATTTATTAAAACATTTCAAATTTTTGAAAAAATAGAAATTAGAGATAAAGACTGAAAGATCAAATAATCTTATTTTTTGCCATAAAAATTTGATTGTAGAATTAGTTTATTATCAGTCTATTTCAAAATGTTGGGTATAGTTATAATTTTTGAAATCAATGGGATTTTTAATGAATACAAATTTAATTTATTTTTGATATTAGTTTAATTGTTACATTTTGATCAATTTTAAAAGGTAGTTAACGCATTATAAACCCCACTTCATTTTAAAAATAAGATTGATAGAAGTTCAATAATGATTTGAATTAAAAAAACAGTTTTTATTAAATGATTTATATCTTAGAAAACGAATTATATAATAATATAAACCCCTTCTAAAAATTCAGATACACCCAAAATCAAAAATAGGGAAAAAAAACCCCAATTTATTGTATTTTTCCAAATCTAATATAAAAAAAAATTTAAGTTATACCGTATTAATGTTTTAATAAGTTTTCATTTTAATCCAAATAAAAGAAAAAAAATCTAAAACTCAAAAAAAAAAACTCGTGTGGGCAAAATAATGAAAAGAGCGGAACATAAAATGTATTGGTATATTTGTTGAAATTTACACCAACATTTGTTGATCGATCAAATGATAAGATAACATGGATTAATTGTCTGTGATTTTCCTATTTAACAAACTCAACGATAACCTTCTATCAACCATCGAAAATAAATTCAGATCTAACCGAACAAATTACGTATCTCGAAAAAAGGAAATGATAACAAAAAAAAAAAGACAAAAAATGAAATAGTTTGTAAAATCAAAATTCTTTCAAAATTCGATTTAAAGTCTAGTAATGATGTTATTTCCACTGTTTAAACTGTGTCCAAAATTTTGGAATCTAGTTTTTATATATATATAAATATATATAAACTCCATTTCACTCAAAGTGGTCCAGCCAAAAATGAAAAAGTGGCATTATTTTTCAAAAAATAATCAAGCTTGGATTGTTTAGAAATACAAGAAATAATAAAATTCGTATTAGATTTGATAATCATAAAAGAAAAGCCTGGATATACCGTAAATCAAAAAAAAAAAAAAAATTAATTAATTTTTTGGGCACTTTTCATTTGAACTTCACTTGCAATATTCACAATTTCTTTAGGAAATTAAAAATGGTAAAAATATGATTTTGGCTTGTAAAGGTGAGAATTTGAAAATAATATAAAAATACTAACTTTTATAAATGTTAATTTGGAGTTACATACATACATACATACATACATATATATATATATATATATATATCACAGGTATGACGATTTTTTTGATGTCATGAAACGCGTTGGCGCACACGTGAGCGACGCGTAAAATTCGTTTCTCATATATATATATATATATATATATATATATGATATTTTTGTTAAGGGTAAACCGAAAAAAAAACACACTAATTTCATCTGTTACAAATAATTACACATTCGATTTTTTTGCCAAAAAAAAAATATTTTAATTTAAATCTTTATTTACACTTCCCAAAAATCTTCAATTATTGAAACCAAAAAAAATCACAAAATAATATATTAAAAAAAATTAAAATAATGGTAAGAATAATTTATTAGAGAAAACGAATTTAGGTTTTTATGAAAAAAAAATCTTTCATTACATCAAAATTTATTTCGATGTAATGAAAGATTTTTTAAAAATAAAATTTATGATCGATCACAAAAAAAATAGAAGTTTATACTAAACAAAAATAAATAATTAAATACTAATGATTGTACATCTAATATATCTTACACTTTAATTTAAATCTTTTGTATTTGTGAAAGGGGGGCTACTAATTAAATTTTACTGATTAATCAATTTCCGCTAGTTATTGTAAAGTAAATATGTATTATAATTGAATATAAGAATCTAATAAAGAGATAATATGATAATTCTTAATATTAAAACAAAAGGAGAAAGGGCTTATTACTAAGGCTAAGCAAGTTTGAATTTCCCCAACATTTAAACAATTAAATATTTTGAAAAAAGGTAGAAATAGTAATTTTGAATGGAAAAGAACCATAAGAATTGTTTGAAAACAATTCTGTAAAAAAATAAATAATAAAAAAATGAAATTATTTTTTGATATTACATAATAAAGACTTCCCCAGGAACTACCTGTTAAGAAATAAGACATGTGATAATGTATAAATAAAAAAAAAATTAGGTGTAAAAATGGTTTTCAAGTATCAAAAAAAAAAATAAGTAATATAATTGCCTAACTCATAACTTGAAGCTGAGTTCATATAAATAAAAAAAAATTAATGATCAGATTTTTCAAATTAGTATTTGGAAAAAAAAATTTATTTATTAAGTTAATAATTTGAAATATTTTTTTATGATCAATAAAAAATAGTTAGCCGGTATGTATGTAATCACCATACAAAAAAGTTACATGAGCTGATCTAATTTGGAAAAGGTAAAAAAGTGAAAAATTGATAACTTTTCTTCCCCAAATAGTAAATTTAAAAAAAAATTAAAAATCTTCCTCAGTGTTTAAAGAGTTGACAATTTTCAATAGTTTTAAACAGAAAACCTACTTTGTATTTATTATTTTCTTATTTTAAAAATAGAAACTCAAACTATTTTAAAGTTTTAAATTCAACAATCACCACTTAAATATCAAATCACATATTTCCAAAGTTTTTCAATACTTTGAAGGAAATTACTTCCTTCCTGATTTTTAATTGTTTTTTTTCCGTTCCTTCATTGTTTTTAAGTTTTTTCGTTTGCGTTTTTTCACATCCCAGAAACTAAAGGTATGATTTCAAAAGAATTCGAGGACTTTTTCAAAAAAAAAAAAAAACGAAAACAACGGTTAAAACGAAAAAACATGTAAAAAGGTCGAAAAAACGCGATTTTATAAACCTTTCAGTGTTTTCAAACGGAAATTCGTACAACCTGTGATATATATATATATATATATATATTCAAACATAATTTTCAATTAAAAATAAATAAAAATAAATAAAAAATTAAATAAAGATGAGAAAAAGAGAAGTATAGATAGAAATAAAAAGGAGTAAAAAAATAAAAATAAAAAAAAGGTAAAAATATAAATTTATTTTTTTTTTATTATTTTGATTAAGTAAAATGCACTTTTTGCTCTTGATATGTCGAATGGATAACTAGGATTACTTTTAATACAGTGCATATTTTTAACACATATTTGAAACAATAAAATACTACACACACAAAAAAAAAATAGGTACAAAAAAAAAATCCAAAAAGACAGAAAAAAGATTGTTCATAATTAATTACAGTCTCTTTTTTCAACCCAAATACTATTATAAAATAAAATAGATATGTGTCTTATATTCAAGAATTGTACTTTTAAAAAAAACCTTTTGTATTATATTATCAAAACTCTAATTTAAAATTTTTGGAAAATCAAAATTTAATAATTTAAAAAAAAATTAATTTTACAAATTTATTAAAAAAATAATAAATTCAAACAATTAATTAATTGAAATATTAGAAATTATTTTTAATTTTCAATACAAAAAAAAAAATAATAAAAAATAATGATACAGATAACTCGTATTAAAAAAAAAGTGTTTTTCCAAAATAAAGGATATACAACAGAAAAATAATTTGAAAAAATTGTTGAACTTTCTACCAAAAATGATGAATCTTTAATATGGTTTAATTCAAATTAAAACCAAATCATAATGTGATATACAATTGATCTCTAAAAATCAAGGATAAAAAATCATGATATTTTTTGAAAAAATTACTAATGGGATGACATTCAATTTTTTATCTGAAATTGTTGTCAATTATAATTTCGAAGACAACTCTGTTAGTTTTTATTATGTAGCTCTTTGACCCCTTTTTTAAATCTTAGGGAATATTTTTTTTATAGTTTTTTTTTATTTTTTCAAAGGGTTTATTTGTATCTAAAGAAAGTTGGAAAATCCATACTCTTACCAAATTTAGAGAGATTGATAATTGAACCAAATTATATTTACACAAATTCAAATGATTTTTACTGATAGAAAACAATTTTTTTTTTGATTTGTAGAAAATTAAGGCTTTGGAATATATAAAATAAGAAATAATAGTTTTTTTTCTTAAATTGGATTTTTTGAAATTGAAAATTCATTTTATTTTTTTTTCTTGATTTAAAAAAAAAAAAACAAAATCCAGAAATTAAATTGATTATTGGTTTCAAAATACGATTCAAAACATCACATAAAATCAAAAATTTAAAGATATTCAATTTTCAAATTTACTATGGTAATTTTAAGCATTATTAAAAGTAAATTTTTTAGATATATTATCGCTATGATTTTTCATTTTATCTAATGTTGGATTTAAGATTTTAACAATCATAAGTAATCTGGTTTGGGGAATTTTAGATTCCGATATCTTCATTTCTCAAAAAAAAATAAGTCAAAAAAATAATATAAAAGTTTTCCTTTTCATTTTCATTTTTGAAGTAAAAGATATTTGGTAATCTTTTTCAAGAATGGTAAATCGAATTAAATTGATTTTGTACTGAATTAAAACAATTTGTTCCAAATTGAAAAAAAAAAAAAAAAAGTATTTGGAAATCTATAATAGTAAAATAAAATGGAATAGATTATTTTTTAAATTTGATAATTTATAATTGATCTATTAATTTAATTATTTATTTTGGGAAAGGGATAATTAAAGAAAGTTTATCATATATAAATAAGAAAAAATTTGGAAAATAATTAAAATATTCTAATAAAATAATAATAATAGTATTTTAAAATTAACAAGTATATTAAAAATTTGTTTTTTTTCAAAATTGAGTTTTGTTTAAAACTTTTTTTTTTATATAGATTTTTTGTCAAGATGATATCTGATTTTTTTTTTTTTAATTGTATTTTTTATTGAATGAGTATCCTGTAGAATTTTTTTATTGTTATTTCGATTTTGTCAACCAAAAGAAGTCTATTTCCAGAAAATATTGTTTTGTGGTAGGACACTGCTTGCGTATAGAGTAAATCCACTTTCTGTGACTAAAATCTTAATAATTCTTTTTTAAAAATTAATTTAAAGAACGTTATTTCTTGTTCGTGTATTGCCTTAAACTTATAGACTACATTTCAGGTGAAGCAAACGGTCCCAATATTTTGTGATTCAATAACATTTAAAATGTGAAGTCGGAATCTTCAAAATATTTTCCAAGTTATCCAAAAATTCAATTTCATATATTTTAATGTAAAATTCATAAGAAATTTTTAGATACATCAACTTAACACCCTTAATAAGAAATGTGAGAACGAAAAAGAAAAATAATCAACATATGAAAAAATAAACATCATCTAAAAATTTTTCAATAAACAACTTTATTTTTACAGATCACATTACCAATGATTTTTGACCATGTGTTACATTTATTGTTCTATTGCCAAAATAAATTGGATTAATTCCTCGAAAAGATTTGTAGTTATGTCTTATTGTTTTTCGATTTTTTGTTGATTCTTTTTGTTTTTTTCTTAAATTGAATTGCCCAACAATATTTTTTTCAATATTGTATTTACTTGATTTTATTTTTGAACAGAAACGATCTTTTCAAACCCACAAAACGTCGTTTTTTATTGTTGTGTGACATTTTTTTTTATTTTCTTGTTTCTATCAAAATCTATTTGTTAGTATAAAGACAAATTTCCTGAGGTTGTAAAAAAGAGAAAGATTTTGGGAAATTTTGTATCTAGCTATCCACTTGAAATTAAATTTCCAAAAATTAATCAGTTATATTAAATTTAAAACAAACAATAAAAGTTAGTTGAAAAAAAAAAATGATCTTTCTTAGGAAATAGGATTTTTGGGTCATTCAATACAATACCAAACACATTAATATGCCTTTATGAAATTTATCTTGGTTTGAAAATAACAAAGGAATAATCAGCAAAAAAAACCAATTTCCTAGATTTTTGACCTTTTCGGACAATTTTTAAAACCCTCTTAATTTACTTACTATAACTCAAAAAAAAATTAACAATTCTATACAACGTGCCAGTGTTTTAAAAATTTGTTAACAAGTGAAATTTTCTTAAAAAGCTCATTTTTTTCAATCTTTTTTTCATTTTTTGATATCACATAATAAGAAAAAAGGTCTGGCAATTTTTGGAAAAAATATTTCATTTTTTCCTTCTAAAATCTAACTGGACAAAAATTCGTGAGGCTTACCAACACTATAATACTCATAAGAGTATACAGAACACTGATTTTAAATTTGAAGTGTAGTTCTTAATTGGATCTTTCTTTTCTATCTTCTTGTAAGCCAATATTTTGAGCAAGGGTTAAATTTCTGTTAGTGGCTGAAGTGGATTTCACGGCTATTAGTTACATTCCAAAATATTATAAAGTTCAAAATAAAATTTTTGGAATTTGATCATTTTTTGGGACAAAAAAAAATTTATTTTTTAGTAGAGTTTTTATTTTTACAATTTATTATTAAAAAGAATGTTTTTTTGTGAACGAGGATTTAATTTTCCTAGGATTCGATAACTTTCATTTCTTAATTGATTGATTTCGTCGATTTCGTACCCATCATCGTCCCCCTCTTCGTCGTCATCTTCTTCTTCATATTCTTCTTCAAAGTTGTTTTTAGATTGTAAAATTCGAGTATTTAAATTTTGATTTATTAAAAGGTTGATGTTATTAGATCGAGATGTGTAATTGTTTACTATATCTTGACGATTTCCCTTATTGACAGTTATATGAAGATCGTTTTCAATGTCTATATCATCGACCTCATCGTCGTCATCGTCGTCTATAGAAATTGATTGGATAAACCGGTCTTCTCTTCTTCTTTGGCGAATGATTTGTTGCTGTATTTGGTGTATTAGGGATTGTAAATGCTTGATTGAAGCAAGACGGTTTTTGTGATCATTTGGTTTGTTAGTGTCAATTCTCGAAATCCTTGCAATGTCATGGATCATTGAATTGGAAATGTCACCAGCCCACCTTAAAAATTTCATGTTTCGAGAGCTATTTGTCATTGAACTCATTTGAGCTGATTTTACAACATTTTGGGTTTTGAATTTTTGTTTCTTTTCGATTAATAACAAGGAATCCTTTGGTGTACGCGTTCTTTGGTTTGTAAACCACCTCGCAACTCTTTTAACCCCCCAACCAAGAACTTTGGCAATCTCCTGCAACTGATCAACTGACATCTTTGAATTTTCCACAAATTTTGATCGCAAATACTCTTTTTCTTTTTTTGTTGTTCTTCTCCTTACTACGGGCTTTCGTCCTGTTTTCTTTTGATCCTTTTCCTTTTGATCTTTTTTCTTTTGATGAATTTTCTTTTTTTTTTGGTTTAAATTTTGGTTTCTGTTTTTGAGCTGGTGATGGCTAGATTTCTTGAATTTATCATTTCGGTTTGTTTGGTAGGTGCGCTTTCTTGATCCCATGTTTGTTGTTCTTAAATTCGATAAGGTCAGCTGGTTTTGGTAGAAATATAAATTATTTAATAATGGCAGAGACGTTGGGGGTAATATAGTTCTATTTGATTGTTCAAACTGTTGGCCAGAGTTTGAAAATATTGTTGGTTGCTCATTTGTCATTCGAAGACAAAGCAATATTTGGTGTTTGAAAAAGAAATAAATGAAAAAAAAAAAAAAAAAGGGAATTCTGAACCAAAACAAAAAGATCTCGATTGATCTCAAACCAACACTGCTTTATAAACTTTCTCATTTCTGGCATTAAAAAATTTGTGTTTTATTTATGTCTTAATTTTTTGAGTTAAAAAACATTTTCTTTTTGAGAAAGTATGATGAAATTTAATAACTTTTCGAGTGCAGTTTTTGAAAACCCAAGGTGTTTTTATTGAATTTTGGTTCGGAAGTCGAGTAAAAGATCAGAAAATAATTGAAATTTAAAGTTGTTCTAAAATTTTAACTGATCAAATCCTAAATGTAATTAGTGAGTAGTCATATCACAAATACTTATCTTCTCCTTCTTCGAAGACAAATATTATCTAGCTTTCAATAGATCCTTTAAAACCAAATCAGTTCTTGACAAGAATACAAGTGTTTTTAGATAAACCGACCAACTAATCAATAAGAATTCAATTAGATGGCGTTATTAAACAATTTAAAATTCAATTTTTTTCTCAGCTACTTTTGGATCTCATTGCCAAAGCTCATTCCAAACACCTTTGGTTTTCTTAACCCCTCGAATATGTTCCATTTTAAATATCTATAAATTCCTTTCAGATTATTGATCTTTTGAGTAATAAATTGAGAAACTTTTAATAGATTTTTTATTTACTGTTGAGAGAAAAATGTTGGATACAGAAAAATGGTTGGACACCATTTTTAATTGGGAACATTACTGAAATTGAAAATCAAATCCTATTGATAACTAGGTGACTTTTAGATAAATCCAGGTTTAAAGGTGTTAAAAGTTCATTAATCTGTGGTTTGTGTAGAATACTCATTTGAATGGTTGATAACTAAAGTAGATCATGCTATTTTAACTAAAATCCAAGTTTTAGTAAAGTTTACTATTAATTCTGAAAATGGTAATTTTTAAACTTGATTTAGATTATAAGAGATAAGGTTTTGAAAAAGTAGAATTACATTAATCGTTATTCTAATAAGTAGATTATTGTTATTTTCTTTAGTTATTTCACAAATGATTGAAATTAAAAATCATTTTCAGTAATGTTCCCAATTAAAAATGTTGTCCAACCATTTTTCTGTGTCCAACATTTTTCTCTCTACAGTTACCGTCAAATCTAAAACCTGGAAATTTCTGAAACCAGGTAATTCCATTTTTCTGATCAATTGAAAATATTAGTAAAAAGTCAAAAATATACTCCCATTTTACAGACAATTAACCTAATTACCCAGCAACTTATAATCCATCCAATTGGGGTATTGGTTAGATATTCTGAATCCACCATTTTTAACTCTTTGGTGAATTCAGAAATCAAAAAAAACCAAAATTTGTAAAATTAATTGAGAACATTACTGAAAATTGAAAATCAAATTTATTGCGATTTTCCCTTTAGATAAATTCTAAATTTATTAGGAATCATCTTTATAAGGATTATTTTGTTATTGCATTTATGAAATAAGTGTTTTATTTACTTTATATCTTTCTTTTAATAATTTTTTCAAAATTTAAAATTTCTATTGGGAATCTTAGAGGATTTATTTTTTTACAAAATGGTTTTCATAATTTAATGAAAATTTACAATAATCAAACACCTCTCTCAAATTCAAATGCTTTAAAATACAGTCAGTTTCACTTTGAAGGCACAAACTTACAACAAAATTTAAGGCACAAAAAAATCTCAAATTAAGGTACAAAATTTGTAATATTTTTTTTTTACAATTAATTTTTACTAGAATCTGAATTTTGTGCCTTAATTTGAGATTTTTTTTGTGCCTTAAATTTCGTTGAAAGTTTATGCCTTAATAGTGAAACTGACTGTATTTTAAAAGTATAAAAATGTTTTTTATTTCTAAATTTAAAATCAAAAGTGGATTTTCATTTTCAGTAATGTTCTAAATTAATTTTACAAATTTTGGATTTTTTTTATTTCTGAATTCACCAAAGAGTTAAAAATGGTGGATTCAGAATATTTAACCAATACCCCAATTGGAAAGGTTATAATTTGCTGGGTAATTAGGTTAATTGTCTGTAAAATGGGAGTATATTTTTGACTTTTTACTAATATTTTCAATTGATCAGAAAAATGGAATTACCGGGTTTCAGAAATTTCCGGGTTTTAGATTTGACAGTTAAACAACCCATAAATACCCTTAAGGAAGTATTGTAACCAAAAAAAAACTCCCGAAATTGAAGTTTGTGAGACGTTATTCAAAAAGATATTGGTGTTCGTAATTTCAAGCCTTTCCAAAACTTTTTAAAAAATAAAAAATATTACCATTGTGAAAAAAATTTGGGTAATTAAAAAAAATTGGGTCAGTCAAAAATTTGTTTTCGTTTTTTAAATAATAAATATTTGCAAAATGATTTTTGATCAAAGTAAAATTTTATGAACAAATCTTACATTTAATAAAAAACCAAAGTCATTATCAATAATAATTTTCAAATGCAATATTAAATTGTTGCATTTTAACCTTTTGGAATTACTGTGGAACTCTAAAAAACAAAAAATTATTTTTAATTGTAAACTTTTCTAAAAATGTTAATTTTTTTTTTATTAGAAAACATTCCAAGATCAAGTTAATTATTGTTTGGGAAGACCAAAAATTAATAACAGTTTTAAATTAAGGTTTGTCTATGAGGATTTTTAGTATTTAAATGGTTTCTGAAATCTTGATATTTAAGTATTTTGAAGTTTTGATTGTAAACATTAGTGGAAAACAACCTCTTTTGAAAAAATATCTTTTTTTGGAAGAATTTATGATTCAATTTGGTTTAAAAGGATATTTAAGATTAACCGTGATAAATTTGCGTTTATTAACAATGATAAATGTCTTATTGAATTAATATATTTTAATATTTCCTATTAAATAGTTCTCTTATTTTTAGTAAAGTTTACAATTAAAAATAATTTTTTGTTTTTTAGAGTTCCACAGTAATTCCAAAAGGTTAAAATGCAACAATTTAATATTGCATTTGAAAATTATTATTGATAATGACTTTGGTTTTTTATTAAATGTAAGATTTGTTCATAAAATTTTACTTTGATCAAAAATCATTTTGCTAATATTTATTATTTAAAAAACGAAAACAAATTTTTGACTGACCCAATTTTTTTTAATGACCCAAATTTTTTTTAAAATGGATAGACTTTAAATTGACTAATAACCACAATTAACATTTCGGAGAAAAAATTAACAAAAAAAACATTATTAAAAAAATTTTTGTGAAATATATGTAATTTTTTTAAGAGACCTTTTTTTTGAGATCTAATAAATTAATACATTTTATTTTAATTGTGAGATTGTATTTCTTGTATATTTTGTAATTATTTGAACTTAATTTGCTTTTGAAATGTTATCCAAATTCAAATATTTTAGATTTTTTTAAAAAAAATGCTCGATCTGCTTTAAAAAAACTGCATCAAAATATTCCTTTTATTTTTAAGTTTAATTTATACCTTTGAATCACAAATAAATATAAAAATTTTTTCATGTAAAAGTAAAATACAATAATTATTTTTTATTCTGATGGGCCGATATTCAAAGAATCATTAGCTAAAAAAAAAAAAAAATAAGAAGAAATAAAATAAAAATTAAATCCAAATAAAGATTCAAAGAAAAAACTGATTTATTTTTTAAAAAATAAAATATCAATGAAGATCGAGATAATAATTCATTAATTTAATATAGGGATTAGCAAAATATTGAAGATCAAGATAAAAAAGAGAAATAATTCCGGTAATATCATATTTAGAAATTCAAAGAATAGAAACGCAAAAAAAAGAAAGAAAAAGAAAAGAAAAATTATTGGCTAAGTTGGATAAAATACATTTCATCTTTATTCATGCATGCTGCGGCTTCTTGTTCTCTAACAGAATCACTGCAATCAATAAGGTTTAAATTTAAATCATAGCAAAATGAAAATGAATGTAAAGCAGTCTTATCTCCCCATTTAACACAATGGATAACAGGTTTTTTTAAAGTTTGAGAGATGATAGCGTCATCAAATCGATCATAAGTATACGATGTGGTGTTTGAAGGAACAATCGCTGTATCAATCATCATTTTTTCAACATCCATAGCTGTTTTTAACACTAAACCAGCTTCAAAAAAGTTATATTCATTTTTGAAAATAGGTAACGCGCAGGTTCCATGTTTAGCCCATATTTGTGCCCAAAATGCTATTCAATAATTTTAATTAATAAATATTTTAAATTGTTTAAAAATTATTTGCATTATAATTTAGCTATATATTTTTTTTAAAACTTAAAATTTTTATTTGTAAAAATTAAAAGTATATAATTCCTCATAACTATCGATAAGAAAGAGATTAGAACACTGAAAAGTTTAGGATAGTATTGTATCCACTGTGGAAATATTTTGGTAAATCATTAGGTTATTAGGCAAAGTTTGGAAAATTTTCGGATCTTCTTTTTTTGAATTGAATTTGGGCAAAATAGGAAGCATATTACTAATAAATTTAGACTTTAAAAATGTTATTTAAAGTTATTTTAGAATAGTTTAAACAATTTTTTTGATACGTTGTTAATCTCATAAATCCCAAAAGATCGCACCCCGTTCAAGGATTTATGACATTGAAAATTTTATTTGGTTCAAGTAACCCAATTATTTGATCAATAGACGACAAAGTTAAAAGTCCGACAATTTTCCCTTAAATGTTGCAAATTGAATGAATTCCCTTTCTTTGTTTAAAAATAATGCCGAAAACCAAACAGTGTTTTTGTTTTTGGTTTCATTGTAATAAATATCATTTTTAAAAAAATAAAAAATATTTGGTCTCTTTTTTTTCATCGGAAAAAGAGAAAAGATATCATTTAAAAGAAGATTTTCAAAATGAGAAAAAAACATAATTACAAATTTATTTTCCGAAAAAAATTAAAATAAAAAAACATTTTTTTTTTACAATGTCAAGTCAAGAATTTTTAGAGGAATGCTTCAAAATCAGTTACTGTTAAGTACACACAATAGATGTGGGATTTTATGTTTGATCGCATTCGGTTGTTTCTTAACAAGCATGAAATCAAAGGTTAGAAGAAACTCATTGAAAAGTTGGACGATCTAGTTTGTCTATGTTGGATTTTAAACCAAGTTTTATCCTCAATGGATGAAAATGTAAAATTTAACTTCAGTATTTTCAATAATTTGATTGGGAGAAAAAGATCCTTTGAAGAAAAAGTTCTTCAAAGTACCATTGAAAAATAACCAATTGGTTTTTACTTGTTTAAATTTGTTTGTTTTTTTATTTTCTTGTTGTGTAGAGTTAGATCCTGAGTTTAAAAAATAAAAAATAAATAGCATCTTATATTGTTTCATTTGTTCAAAAATCACCAGTTATAATTCCTCGTTTTGGATCCCCTTCCAGTGACTCAAAATATGAGATTGTTCTGGTGCTAAGAGGATATTAATCGTCGTTCTTCGAACTACACAATATCATCTTATATCACTTCGAATAATATCATATGTCCATTTCTTCCAGGCCAAACTCATAACATAACAAAGTGACTGCATCCAAATCAAAACAATAAAGACAGTTATTATTTAATTTTGATATATTTTTAATATTATATTTTTTTTTGATTACAAAAAAATACAAATAAAAAACAATTTGAAAAAGTGGAAAAAAAAAAAAATCATTTATCAAATACAAATCTTAGTTTAATATAGAAAATGACGAAAAAAAAAATTTAATTTTGATATTAAATTTTAAAATCAAAATTTTCTTATAAATGTAAAATATTTGTATGTATTCTAATTTGATAAAGGTGTTTGATTATTTTATATTTAAATTAAATTAATGAAAACTCTTTTATTAATAGATTTTTCCTCTGTTGGTATTTGAATAATAAAGGGGAAAAAAAATTTTCACAGGATTTTTCAGTTTTTTCTTTTACAAATGATGAGTTTCAAAGAAATTGTAATTTCTGTTTGTGATCTCCATTTATTTGTTTAGTCTCTTTTTTATGCAATATATTGGATAAGACAAGAATCCGAAATGAAGAAAATTTTTCAAAACTGTAAGAAGATATACTGCTGAAATTTTATCCCTTTTATTATTCAAATACGGTAAGTTCCCAATTTAAGGGTAAAATTTTGATAAAACAATTTATTAAAGGAAAGATCTAAAAAAAAATAAAACTCTTATTTCATGAATGTAAAAACAAAAGTAATTCTCATAATAAATGTTTTCTTATTAATTGATAATTTATCTAAGGGATAATCACAATAAATTAGATTTTAATTTTCGTCATTTTCTAAACTATTTTTCTGTCAAAGGGGCCCAGTTGTAATGGGTATAATACATGTGTTTAAAGGGTTTGCATAGATATTAGAAGAAAAATTTTATTTTGGAAATTTTCAAAATTGAAATCATTTTTTCACATTTTTACACATCTTTTTTTTTTTCGATTTTGTTTTAAAACGTCATTCAGTTGCAAAAAAATTTTTTATTGCAAGATCAATAGTCACTTGGTAAAAACGTGTTATTCTAAGGTCATTGAAACCATATAAAGATTGTTGAGAAATCATATTGATTTCTATTGCAATTCTATTCGATCTTTGATCTTGATATTTGTTTAATAAATGTGAAAAATTTTCACTTCATTTTCATTTCCTTTTTCAAATAGAGAACACAAATACCAACAAACTTCGTTTTGGTGCTTAATTTCTAAAAGAAAAGTATGGAAAATGAAGTGAAAAATGTTTCATATTTATTATTCAAATACCAGTAGAAGTTCAAAACGAACATTTTTGTTTTTCTCAATAGGGCCCGAAGAATTTGAGTTTTTCAATTTTCAAGAAAATTTATTGATTAATTAGTTTTTTTTCAGACATAGATCAACAATTCTTTGATTTTTATTATTCTGTTTATTTCTTATTTGTTCTTCAAAGGTCAATTATATAAAATAATTGATATTTGAAAAAAATGTTGGGCGCCTTTGACTGGAACAGAGTTTATATTAATTGAAGATTTGTGATTTTTTTGATTTCGATACTGATAAATTCAAATATATTTAATAAAATTTTTAATTCTCTTTCCCATTTTGTAATCTCATATCATTCAACTTTTAAAACAACTCAAGAGAAAGAACCTTTGAAGCACAACCAATTTTACAAAGTTTTTTGACACTTAAAAGAATAAAATGCTTTCTTCAAAGCTTGTGTAAAAAAATTTGTAAAATGGAAAATGAAGTAAAAATTTTATTAAATATATTTGAATTTATCAGTATTTACCAAAGTGTTAAAATAGGTAGATTTTGAATATTTAAACAAGATGACAATTGAAATGGTTTCAAGTTATGGAATAATTTATATCTAAGGTATTTCCGAAAAAGAAGGGCATTTTTTTTTTACATTAGAAAGATCATCTTTTTTAGTGGCGTTGTTCTAAATTTGAGATATGAAATTGAGTTAAATATTAATAATGATTGAACCAACACCTATGGTATTTATTTCCAAATATGTTTGTTGAAATATTCCCAAAAAATGAAAAAAAAATAGCACTTTTTTTGGAGAAAACAATATAAGGCCATTTCAATAAAAAACGATTAAGATGACAAGGAAACAAATGATTTTTCAAAACATTAAAATATCGTTATATGGTTTTTCATTCTATAGGAAATTTGTTGAGATTAAATAATTTATAAAAACAATTTTTTGATCAAAAAGAAAATAATAAATAACAATTTTCATCCCTAAAAAATATCAGATAAAGCTGAGAACAGAAAATTTAATATATTTTTTTTTAGGTAATACCATACTAAGAAAACAAATTGAATTGTTATCAAGAATCAATAAATCGTTGTTAATGATTTTTTATATTTAAATAGTTTCTTGACGATTTAGTCTAATAAAGATATTTTAAAATAAATTTTCCCCACTTTTTTGATTGTAGCCGATATCTTCAAAAGGAGGTAATTTTTTGAATTTTCGACAATATTTTCGCTGAGACTAGAAACTGGAATTTTTTGTTGTTTTTGGATTTGACACGATTTTCACCAAAAAAAGAAAACAAAAATTTAAAAAAAAGTCAATTTTCTTCTTGACAAATCCAGAACAAGAGAAAAAAAACAACACCACATCGAATTTATTAAAGCAACATTTCAAATTAATGAAAATCCGTAAGAACGATTTTAATCAAAAGAAAATCTTTACATCTCTTTTTTGTTCATTCATGGACGGTTTCATTTTTAAATTCAAAGACAAAAGAAAAAAAAAGAAAAAGAGATCAAAAAGAAAAAGACAAGAGAATTAATTATTCTACAAACCTTGAGGTTCATCCCAATTCCAAAAATCTGGCCATTCAAGAAACATTTCTGGAACGAGTGATTCGATTTCGCCAATTGCAAAAGGATAATCGTTATCACAAAAGGTTGGAATGTATGTATCATTACGGTTTTGGAAAACATGAAGAGAAAATTGTCTGTACCAGTTAGGAATTGAACACTTGTGACTCAAACAATCAGTTGGACCCCTTTAAAAAAATAAAATCAGGAAAACATGAAGAGTTTTTTTTTTCTCTTTTTTTTAATTTTTTTTTTTGTTCAAAAAAAAAGAAAAAGTACTTACCACCTATTAAATTAAAATTGGAAAGCATTCAAATTCTACAGTATAAAAATTGTTTGTATTGAAAATTTAATTAATAATAATTACATTTGTCTTAAGTATAAGTATTCGTTTGGGATTGCTGATTGAACAAAAACAAAAATACCAAAAAGAAGGAGTAATGAGTTAATAATTTTCATACGATCAAAAATATAAAAAAAATGAATTTGCTTTTTTCTTCATTTTCATTTTTCAGGTATGAGTGAACTATATTTTAACCCTTCAAAAGTGATCTGTAGTCGTTTAAAGAGATTGGGTAGGTGGAGAAAAATTATTCTTAGATTTTGAAGACTATTTTCAAAACGTATTACCAAAAAAGCTTCAAAATTCTAGATAAGAATGTTAATATTTGATGATTAATTTTATTTGTATCCTCACATCTTTTTAATTCAGTTCGAAAAATAACTCTTTTTAACTTGATAAAAACTGTGTAAATTTTAAGCTAGGTTTCTTATTTCAAAAAGGTTTTTACATTAAAAGAATCAAGAAATCAACAATAAACATTCTGTAACACTGTTTATAGTTTATGGTAGTTCTGTTACCATCATAAAAGTACTCTCAAAAATAAAATGTTTCTTAAAAGATAGGGATCTTTTTGAGAAAATTTTAAACATCAAAAAAAAGCAAAAAATTGAGAAATATTATGAAAAATATTTAAACATATCCACTGACTAATTTAAAAAAAGTAACAAAATTTATATGAGGTAACTTTCAAAATGAAATTGCACGTGAAATTAGGTTGATCAAATGAAAAGTTAATAAAATGGTGTTTCGGACCAAAAATAAAAAAATAATACTCTTTCTTGTGTTCTTTGAATTCTAAAAGGGAAAATATTTTTACTTCTTTTTTCAGATTGTTCTTTTTTTATAAATTGAGTTCTCAAAGAAGTAGGCAGTGGTTTGAAAAATCAAAAAGAAAATGAAGTGAAAATTTTACTCATTTATATTTCCAATACCTGTATGTTAAAAAAAGAACTTTAAACTCAAAACCTCTTATTTCATGTCACTCCTTATTTTAGACTTTGGACGCAAGTGGAAAAATCATTTTGAATTCTCAATAAAAGTTGGAAGAAACAGATAGAAAGTGTCAGAAACAAAAACAGATTGAAGTTGTTCACTTTTTTCTCAAATAGCCCGATTATGAAAGGTCAAAACTTGGCCAGAAATGCATAATTCATAGAAACGATTTCAAAACTTTTTGGAACTTTCCCTCATGCCTTGAGATCCTTTTAAGACTGGGAGACTATTTCAACATTTTTCAAATATCACAAAGGCTACAAAAGTTTTTTCAAGGACAAAAAGATTGTAAAATAGATAAAATTTTAGATTTTATTCGAACTTTCGTTAAGTTATCTAAAAGTAAAAAATATATTGTTTGACTTTCAAAAATTAGAAACTGTTTAACCAAAAAAGTGGTTTCAGTTTAGTTTTTGGAAGTTTTCAATTGTAAAGAATTTGAAATAGAAAGCTATTAGATTCGAATCTTTTTGTTATATATTTCAAAAATGAAATAATTTCAAGGAACTAAGATAGAGTAACAAAAAGTCTCTCACTATTTTTGTACTTTTCTTTTAGTGAACACAACAAGAATTGTACAATCTGTACAAATACTTTCAAGACTTTTTCCAAACTTTCAGACTGACTGTCTCCAAGACTTCAGTCTCTTATAATCAATCATATTTTTTCAAATTTCAGATACTTAAAACACTTTTATAAACAAAAAAGGGTAAAATAAATAATAATTTACAAAAGATAACATTTAGATTTTAATTGAAATTTTAGAAAGTTATCAAAAAGCAAAATATTTATTGAATTGCAAACGACTTGTCACTATTTTTATGAAAACCTAAAAAGTAAAAAGTTGTTTAAATTACAAGTTTTAAAAGTTTGATCTTGTAAAAACTTTTAAAATTTAAAGCGATTGGATTTTGATCTTGAATTCCTTTCAAAATTTGAGAACAATTTCAAAAAAACCAAAGAGTTGGTAATTTAAAAAAAGTGACTTCAATTTTTGTGTTATTTTTGTCGTGAAAATAATTGTAAATAATCATTTTTTATTATTTGTTCCCTTTTTTTGATGTCATATTTTGTTAATAATCTCAAACAGCATAAAATTGAAGTTGGCTTTCATTTTTTGAATCTGTTTGGATGGCTTTTCAGTATTTCTGCAATTGGTAGTTTTGGCTTTGATATTGAAAAATATTGGTCATTATACACCTTTGTAATTGTCATTACTCTTTTTCTTTCACTTGCATGTTTAATTTTGATTGGGAAAGAAAGTTATGGAGACAAAACTCGTTATGTTTTAAACCATGTCCTTGTAATAGTCTTAGCAATTAGCTTACTTGGCGCACAAGCAATTAATGATGAATATTGTTTACTTCCAGAAAAATGTTTAAAGAAATCTGTTGTTGCAGTGTTTGGGATCAGTGTCCAATTGGTTGCTTTGGTACGTTTTTGTTTTTTACAAACCAATTTTTTTTTATTTTTAACAAAAAAAAAAAAAAAAAAAAAAAAAAAAAAAAAACTAAAAAAAAAAAAGATCCAAAACTCCTTCAAAAATTTTTAACAAATCTCACACACACGAAAACAAAAAAAAGGATTTTAAGTCTTGGTGTGCCCGTTTTGTTTTTCAAACTTTGGATTTATTTTGGATCCTTCTTTCTTTCTTTATTTTTTTTTTTTTCTTCTTCAAAACAACCATCCTGAATTTTTTTTTTTACGTGTCGTTATCTGTTTGATTATAATTCAAAAAACACACCAGTTTTTTTTTTTAAATTAGAAAAGAACAGTAAATTTTATTTTTTTAATAACTCGCATTTTACAGTTGACTTTTCCTATAAGAACAATCTTTTTCTTTGGATACATCTAATTTAGTTGAAATTTGAAGTACCATTAAAGGAATTCTTCAGGAATATGACTTTAGGTCGAAACTGTGGAATTGTTGATAAAAACGTTCTTGAAAGAGTTCCATAATCTCAGTTAAATTTATCCACCAAGAATTTCTTTTATAAAAAAATGGAAAATTTTCACAATTTTTACGTCTTAGATCCATATCCAAATTTTGATTTTAATATTTCGTTATTTCCATTTCAAATCTTTAAACACAAAACAATTACAACAAGCCGTTCTAAATTGTTTTTAGTTACTTTTATAAGATTGAAAATTTGAACTTGTACTTGAAAAGCCCTTAAAGTCATTTTTTTTAAAAAAATGTTTTTTTTTTAAATATCTATTTGAAAATTTTTTTTTTTTTGTTTTGTTTTTAACTTTGGAACGATTAATTTTTTATCCAATTTCTTCATAATGAAAATTCTTTTTGAGAAGTGAATTGTTAAATAACACAACAACTAAACACCCTTCCAGGGTGGGAACATAGTCCTTAATGTATAAAAACAAAATTTTGTATTTTTTTAAATTTTCTTTTTTATAAGTTCTCTCAAACAAATGCCTATTGGAAGATAATATTAACCTTTATATTTACACAACAAAATCCACCAATCTAAATAATTTTCAAGTAACTTGAAAGAACCTCTTATAGTATAAAAATAAAAAAGAGGACTTTTTTTAATGTTATGCTTTTTTTTTCAATTTCCTTTTTTTAAAAACTTTCATCAAACAAAAGCCCATCAGAAGATAATATTAACCTTTATTTTAAAACAAGAAAATCTTCTATTCTAAATAGTGTATACATTACATTTTTTTTTTTTGCATTTTTTGTTTAATTATAAAGAGGGATTTTGAAATTAAAATTTAATTTTTTTCTCAAAATTTATAAAGTATATGTTAGTTTCAATAATATATTATTGAATAAATAATAATAGCAGTATTATAATTATCAATAGTTGGTTAGTCAGAAAAGCATAATTAAAAAATAATAAAGTTCATTAAATTGTATCATTTTTTTCAAAAGTTTAAATTTTGATTTTATAGTATTGATAAAAATACCCAGACATGAAAATAATCCCTGACAAGATTTTTAATTGTTAACATTAGTAAAATTGTTGTGAATAATTAAAATCAAATCCTTTTGATAAATAAATTAAACTTTTTAAAATTATAACCCACCTACTTATTAGAATGATTATTAATTAAATTACACTTGTAAAAAACAATATTCAATTAATCAAAAAACGAGAAAAAAAATATACCTTTTCCAAACTTATAGCAAACCTCTATAAAAGTCTAAGGAGTTTCAAAATAAGTTGATCTACTTAGAGCTATCAAACAATTACTCGAGTATTCTATTGAAACCCCCACTTTAATGAATTTTAGATACTTTTATTACTCGGTTCATAAAAAATTTGGTTATTTAAAAAAAGGATTTGATTTTAAATATTAAAGCAATTCAACAATAATTTTCCTAATATTCACAATTAAAAATATTGTCAGGTATTATTTTCATGTCAGGTATTTTTTTCAATACTCTTAATAGTTAATACCTCTATATTTGATAAAATAACAAAAACACCATTTTTTTTTTTTTATTTTGGGATTCATTTTTAAACTATTTGGATTATTTCTGTTCAATACTTGGGTAAAGAGATGTATGTACCGAAAGGTTTAATTTTAAATTTAATTTTTTTACCAGTTATCTTTTTTTTTCAAAAGATTCAAAGACTTTCATTTATTCATTTAAATCAAATCTACTGAATCTTTCCCAAAAAAAAAAATTAGCATTAATTTTCTTTTTAACAATAAACAAATATTTTTGGAGAAAAGATGTATTTTATAAAGTATGAAAAAACGATTTATTCCCCCCCACCTCCTATTAAAACTCTTACCGGAAAATCAATTAATTTTCAAATTTCAAGCATAAAATATTCTAGTTTAAAATAATTTTAAAGTTTATCATTTTTCAGATACTCTTTGTTTAACTAATTTAGAATTAGTAAAACGCCAAAGTAACTAAATTGAACTGGCTTGTGATAAATAAAAATCAAAAAGTAATCAAATTTTGAGATTCTGTTTTCTGGTTTCTGTGATTTCTGTGATTTCTGTGATTTCTGTATTTTCTGTATTTTCTGTGATTTTCTGTGATTTTTGTGATTTTTGTGGTTTCTGTGATTTCTGTGATTTGTTTTTTCAAAAATCAATGAAAGTTGATTGATTCTTCTTTTTAATTTTAGAATGAAAATCTTCAAAGATCTTTGATATTTTTTTGTTTTAAAGTTTGGTTTGTCAAGTTAAGACATCTTGTTTAATGAATGACAAAAAAAATTTTGTTTTTAAAAATTATTGATTTTTTTCTTATTTGACTTCTGAAAACTTTTTAAAGACTAAGGTTTTGTAGAATCTTCGATTAATTTCTCAAATTTAATGTTCTGGATTCAAGTTTTATTTATCAAGAGATTTTGTTAAATTTTATTCTCTGAAAAAGTGAATTAATATTTTTAATACAATTTCTCTTGGATTTTGGGCATGAAGAGTCAGAAAAATTTGAGAAGAGATCAAAAAAGGATTCAAGATATTTCACATTTGTTTGCTATTTTATGTTCGAAGACATGGAAATTCTAACTATGAGTTTCTCATCTTTTTTCCACTAATATCCTTTTGTAACATTAACAGTGCTTTTTTATCTTTTTTGTTTTATACAGCAGACACCAAAGAGAGAATACATTGAAAGAATTTGTTATTTGGTATTCAATTTAAACTCTAAAAAAAAACAAAACAGTTTCTAAAATGGAAAAGTAACAGATTTGAAATTTATCCTTTGCAAAATTAAAATCAAGATTAATCCTATTTACCATAAAGCCATTTTCTAAAACCTTTTAGACTTTGATTAGACATTTCTTTTAATACCAATCTCCAAAAAGTGCAAAATATCTAATTTTCAAAATATTTACCAAAAAAATTGCAATGTAATAATAATAAAAAAAAACAATATTTATTTTAATTTTCATTGTGAAACATTATAAACAAATTCCCATGATTTCAAAACAAATTCTCATTATTTGAAATAGAAATTTTTTTATATAACTTTAATCACCATTTTTGGTTTACTACTGATAAACTAAAAGTATAAATTACCTTCTCGTGACTTATCCAAGAGAAGAACGCCACTTCTCTATTCTGAATTATTAGTTTCTATGCTCATTTATTTAAAAATGAAAAATTTTTACTTGATTTTTTTACATTCCGTTTCAATTAATTTTTTATATTTATTTTTATTTCTTTGTTATTATTCTAACTTTAATAGGGCGCAATTTTAATTTGTAATATTGTAATTTATGATAAAAGAAGTGAATACCAAAGCAACGACGTCGAACAAAAAAACGATATGGATCAAAATCATGAATCTTCAAATGAAAATTCATCAAAAGAAAAATCTTCAGAACAAGAAAATATCGAGCACTCAGAAAAATCAGAAAAATCAGAAAAATCAGAGATACAAGAAAAATCAGAAAATACAGAAACCTCCCAAAACAGTGACAATATTTAAAGAATTTATCTTATTTTTTATTATTGATTAAATTAATATTTCAAAAAGAAAAAAAAAAGAAATAAATAATTAAACTATTATTCAGAAATTAAGAGAAAAATAAAACACCAATCCTTTTTCTATTTTTTTTTATAAAATTGATAATTTTTTTTTTGATTCATAATCAATACTGATTGGTTATTTTAAGGATAAAAAATAAGTTTAAGTTTTTTCTACACTATCTTTTTTATTGGTAAATTAAAATGGCTATGTTGTTTCCTTTGTTTCTGATCTAATTATCATCTCATTAACATGTACATATTGGATTGCTTTCACAAAAGAATAAAAAATTACGATCTGATAATTTTGTTAGATAAATCTCTTTCAAAAATTGTTACTCATCTGAAATAATAAATTGAAAAAAAAAATATATATCCTTTAGTATTGAAAGAACAACTAATAATTAAATCTTATTAATAATTAACTTTTAAACCACTCTAATATCGAAAAATCTGGGATTTCAAAAATTAAAAAAAATAAAACCAAAAACTATAAAAAAAGTGAGTTACAATTTTTGAAATTAGCATTACAGATTTATTATAACATGAAATTTCACTGAAAAAAAGTTGAATAACAAAGATTTTTTGCTAAATAATTAAATTCATTTTTAAAAGAAATTACATATTCGAAATTATCTAAGTGATTATTTTTCTTTTCAAAAATTTTTTTTTTTTCCACATGATCTTTTTTAAAAAAAAAGATAAATAACAAAAAAAAAAGAAAAATAATTTCGAAAAAATGAGAAAAACTAAAAAAGAAAACAAAACAAAAACAATTTGAAACAAAAATTTTCAAAAAATTAAAATCAAAAATTAGAAAACGCAAAACTTTGAAAAGAATTTTTGATAGGAATATTCGAATAAACCCTCAAAACAACTCTCATTCGCATTATAAAATTTGCAAAATTAGAAAAAATGATTCAATTTATAAATTTGAAAATAATTTGTTGACAAGAATATGTGACCAACTGTTAAAAAAACTTCCATTAAAACTACAACGTGAGTTAAAATTACTAAAAAATAGTTTATTTTATCATTTCAAAATAGATTTTTTTTTTTTTCTTTTTTTTTTATCAAACCTTATTTATTTCATGTTGTGTATTATCTCTAAAAGCATTTCTTCCATTTTAATCTGAATTGTAAATGTAATGTGGACGGATCTAATTTTTTTATTTGACTCAAGAAGTATCATTATAAATTTGAAAGGATTTAATCAATTTTGATTACTATTTAAATTTCCAAATATGAAGCAGTATAATCATTTTGTTTAGTAACCAAAAAATATATAGAAAATATATTCCAAAAATTTGGACACAGTTTAAACAGAGGAAAGAACAACAATACTACACTTTAAATTAAATTTAGAAAGAATTTTGATTTTACAAACTATTTAATTTTTTGTCTTTTTTGTTTTGTTGTCATTTCCTTTTTTGTAGTTACGTAATCTGTTTCCTTTAAGCTAGGATTTTTTTTCAATGGTTGATAAAAAGTTAGTATTGTATTTGTTATATTGAAAAATAACATACAATTGGTTGATGGTATCTTAACTTTTGATCGATCAACAATTGTTGGTGAAATTTCAACAAATATATCAATACATTTTTTATTCCGCCCGTTTCATTATTTTGGACACACCGGTTTTTTTTTAGTATTAATTTTTTTATTCTTTTATTTGTATTAAAATGATTACTTATTAAAACATTAAAACTGGGTAAGTTAAATGTTGTTTTATATTAGGTTTGAAAAAAAACAATAAATTGGGTTTTTTTTTGCCTATTTTTGATTTTAGATGTGTCTGAATTTGAGGAATGGGGTTTATATTGGGATTTTACACGATAAAAATACAAATATTAAAAAAAAATAGATTTTTTTGTGCAATTGATGTACCCTTTTTAGAGAATTTGAACCATAAAATAATATTATTTTAAACCCTATAACGGAACCCCTTTGACTGGAAAATGGTTCATATGTCGTCAGTGTGATTTTTAAGTAAAGAACTACCCTAGAAATTTAAAACACAAAAAATCACATATTTAAGTTGAATAATTTGGATTCTATGAAAAAAAACCTTTAAGTCGTACAAAAAATTCGAAAAATTCTGTATTGATGTATTTTTTTGAAATATAATTCTGATCCAAGATATGTGTATTGAATGTAACCCTAGTTTACATATTTAACTTTTTTCTATTATTAAAAGTGATAAAAATTTATATTTAAATATTAATACAATTGAGGTTTTGAATTTTTAATTTGACTTATTTATCTTTATATTTTCTTTTTTTTTTGCTGTGTTTTTTTCCTAAAAAAAAAAAATGATATATTTACAGAATAAAACAGAAAACTTCAAGAAAGTCTCTAATAGATTTTTTTTGATTATTTTATTATTATAAAATGGGTATATTTTCGAAAACAAAACTAGGTAAAAAAAATCGTTAGCTTTTGTAAAATTTGCAAGAATCGAGTAACATATTTCAATTTTTCTTCACATATTTGAATTCCTTAATAGATATATACTCAATGGGTCTTCCCTCATTTGGTAAATTGTTTTAAAATATTTTAAAAGATTTGATTACATCTTTATTATTCATGATGTTAAATAAATACATTAAATCTTCTTGATTAATGTTATTAGATTATTCTTTATTTTTGATAATTAGAAAAATATTTTGTTTTTAATTCAGAAATATAGATTTTATGATTAATTTTCCTAGGTTTGATAGTTTAAGAGAAAACAGTCCAAATCTCTAATAATATTAAAAAATTGAAATTATTTAAAATTTTTGTATTAAAATATTATCAAGGGGAAATTTGGAATTTTTCAAGGAGGCCCATTAAAGTCGTTTTTATTTACTCATATTTCACATTTTCTTTTACTAAAAAATATAGTCATTTACAAATTGGTATCAAATATTTACCGATTATTTTAATCTTCATTAAAAAAGGAAATAAAAATCAATTAAATCAGAAATTAAATTTAGTTTATGAAATTATTATTCAATTTGTATTAAAAGTTAAGAACGAAAAAACAGTTATTTAATCCGTTTTTTTTTTTAAAAAAAAATGGTATTTATTTCGATAAAATACCCCTTTACAGTTTATAATTTGGAAAAATATTATAGAAATCTATATAAAAAATGTAAACAATTATTCAATAACAATTCTCTGTAAAATATATTAAAAATTAGATTGTTAAAATATTGTATATTAAGCCAATTAACACATGTATTAGAAATATCTACTCTGAAATAAAAACTTTAAATTAGTTAAATTCTTGGATTAATTCATGTATTACTGAAAAATATAAAATAATCCGAAATACATCAATAATTATTTATAAATAGAATTTAAAATTGAAAATATAATGTGTTCAGTAAATACAAAAATATCAAATTAAAAAATAAATTAAAAAAATTATTTCTCCCTTATTAGGAAAAATTAATAAAATTTAATCATCAAATAAATAATAAAATCAATTCAAAGTCAAAATATTTTCTCAAAATAACAAAAAAAAAAAGAAATATGTAAATATACATATAATAAGTTACAGAATTCCACAAGTTGGGAGTATCTTTAAGTTTTTTTAAATTTTCGAAATAAAAAGAAAATTTAAGAAATTTTCAGTTTGTTTCTTAAATGAAAAAAAATCTCTGGTACTTTTTGTTGGGTTTCCGAAAATTTGACTAAAAGTATAGAGAAAAATCTTTGATTTTACTCTATTTTTTTATATTTTGGGAAACATATTCACTTGAATTTACCCCCCAAAAAATTTCACAATAATTAAAAAATAAAAATATTTATATAAAATATTTAAATATTTACGTTATCTGTCAAGATCAACAATTATAAATTTCAGGACATTTAAAACGGCTTAAATAGGTATTACTATGTAATAAATAAAAATACAAGTAACAATTTTTTCATGTATGTTTAAAGTATAAACAGAAGGAAATTAAACAAAAAATGATAATTTTTTATGAGTGTGTCATTCCTATGAAAAAGTTAGATCAATATATCAAAATAAATTAAAAGAACTAAATATTAATGAAATAATTTTAAATTATGGTCGTTCGAAATTATTTTCAATAATTAATAATTGTGAAATATATGATTCCACACTTAAATTATTGAATGAAGATTTAGATCAAGGGTATCTAGAATATAATTAGCACTTCCTCCTCAATAATAATAATAATAAAATAATATCAAAATTTTTTATCTAATTGAAAAAATCTTTATTTTAGTTTATCATTATTAATTGGGAAAGAATAAATATTTAAATAATATATCTTTTTCGAAATATATCGAATGTATGGCAAAATACAATTCTTCTATTCAAATTTCAATTATTTTTTAATAAATTGATTTTTTTATCAAAATATTTACAATTGAAAGGGTTAATTCGACATAAAAATTAATACAGTTTATATATTTTTTGTAAGTTTTTTTGTTGTGAAAGATAAAATTTTGTAAAAAAAAACTCTACATTTTTAACTCAATATTATTTGTCAATTTTTAATATAAACTCTTTTTCAGTCAAAGGGGTCCGATTTTATTGGAGAAATGGAGACATTCCATGAGTTTAATTCATTACTCTTATCAAACTAAAATTTTCAATTTTTAGATCAAAATCATTTTTTCTCATTTTGTAAAATTTTGTTTTTTTTGTTTTTAGCTTTTTGCTTTGTTTTTTTTTTTTTTTTTTTTTTTTTTTCTTTTTTTTTTTAAAAATTAACTTTGAAAAAAAAAAAAGTTTGAAAAACGAAATAAATATTAAGAAAAGTTAAGCTTTGTAGGTTCTTTTAAAATTCATATATTTACAAGTAAAAAATCTAATTATCAACGATTTTAATTTCCTAAAGAAATTGAGAATTTTGCACGAGACTTTCCAATGAATGGGTCCGAAAAAATTTTTTAACATTTTTTTTTTTGAAATTTATGGTTTGTTCAGGGGTTTCTTTTATAATTATGGACTCCTATATGAAGTTTATTATTTCTCGTATTTCTAAACAATCTAATTTTAGCTGATTCTTAAAAATAAAGTGACTTTTTCATTTTTGGCTGGGCCCCTTTCAGTGAAATGGAGTTTAATTATTAATTTTTGATAATTACCAAATCATTAGATGAATCAGGTTTTTAGTGAATATAAAAATAAAAAAGTTTTTAAATTTTTGTAGAACAATAGACTAACCTCCGATATAAATTATTTTTTTTAAAAAAACAAACAAAAATTAAATAAAAATTTCACTAAAGATTGGATTAAAAAAAAAAATTGGTTATTATATTGATTTAGTTAATAAATTAATCACCTCCTTTCAATTAACTTAAAGAATAAATTGATATAACATATTGATTACCGATCCATAATATCAATATATCTTTTAATAAAAATAAAAAACTTTGGATAATATCAATTTACTTGATTTTATAAATTTAGAAGTCTGTATTTAAAGAATTTTCTCAATCATCTACCATTTTAAGGCAAATTCTCATTTCGCAGTCTTTCTTTGTATCATATGTTGATATAAAAACCAAATAATTTAAGTACAATCAACCACGTTACAATTCTATATTTGATTTCCCGGGCTATACAATTTTATAAAGTATCTGGAACACTAAAATGGATGGAACAATTTTTTAAAGCTTTTTCGAGTATATAACAAGTCATTCAGAAATTAATAATAATTACTTAAAATGTTCGTTTTCTTCT
The DNA here is from genome assembly GCA_027625915.1 of Anaeramoeba flamelloides. NCBI lineage: Eukaryota > Anaeramoebidae > Anaeramoeba > Anaeramoeba flamelloides. Next base: position 7,854,368 of record JANTQA010000036.1, read on the forward strand.
TTTCTAGTTTTTCATATTGAAAATATATCAAAATGAAAGTTGAAATGTTTTTTTTCTAATTGGTTATTTAAATTTAAATAGAAATTTCTTCTTCTGGAGAATTTATTTTTTCAGCTTAAAAAACTTTCCAAAGAAAACTCTTCTTTTCTCGATTTCTATACCTTTTACTCCAATTGGTTATTAATCGTTTGTTTGACCCAGAAATATAGAATTTTAAATTTTTTTTCAAAAAAATCTTTATCACGATTTTATTTTTTATAAAAATAAATTAAAACACAATTAATATTTTGAAATCTTTGGTTTTGATTTTATTTCTTAAAATATTTTTTTAAATTTAATATCAGAAAAAAAAAGATCTTTTAAAATTTTTTTCACACAAACTCTTTTATTAGATGATTTTTTTTAACAGAAAAAAGTACTTTTTGTGAAAATCCCAAATTTTCTACTAAAAAACACGACTAATTTGAGAAAAAATTATTTATCAACGAGAAAGTATTTATTAGTAAAAAAAAATATTTTTTTTAAAAAAACCTATTGATAAGCAAAAAAAAAAAAGAGTCTCTTGTAAATAAGTAATAATATCCACGTTTTTTTCTACTTTTGAAGGGAAAACTTAATTTTTAGAATTTCAAAAAACATTTATATTTCTACAAGAATAATATTTTCATATTTAAAAGAATTTTAGAGAGGGTGTAAATAGAAAAATATTATTTTGTATTTTTATTATTTTTTTTAATATTATTTTTTTTTTATTTTATCTAAAAAATAAAAAAAATAAAAAATAAGAATAAAAAGAGGGGAAAGTGTATGTAAGAGTTATAAAAACGATTGATAAAAAAAAAGTTTTAATAAAGAAAGAATAAAAATAAATAAAGTATATTTTTATACTAAAATATTGTAAAATTACAAAAATATTTAATTTATTATAAAAATTTTCAAAATTAAATTTGTAATTCATTTTGTTGATTATTAGAATTCTCATTTGAAGGGAATATACCAAAAAGTTTTTCATAGGCAATAGTAAGAATGATCAACCCAAAAGGAATCGAAAAGAGGATCCCAATTCCAAAAAACAGGCCACCGATGACATTGAGGCCCAAGATTAATAGACAGAAGAACATTGTTTCAAAGAAATTTTTATTCACGATTTTAAATGAAAGCGAAAGGGAATAAAAAAATTTAAATCTGGAATGGTTATTGACCCAAAAAGGAATTGACCAAATTAAAACAACATTTAAATAATATTGTGAAAATGTTAAAATGAGTGGTGATATGAAGGGGATAAACGTAATGGCATCCTGGAGTATCTTGATTAAAAGCACGCCAACGAAGGGGTTTTTCCCGGTATTAAAAGTTTTAAAGATATCAAAATATGCAATTTTTTTGAGATTTTGGTCTTCTGAATTATAATAGTTTTCAACAGCTACAAAAGCAATTTTATATCCAGAAACATAAAAAAATGATGTGAAAATTATTGTGCATATTTTGATAATTATTCGTTGGTAAATTGGTAATTTCTTGCTTAAAAAACTATTTGATACACTATCGTTTTCATTTGCAGAATCACCGCTCCCATATATAATTTTATGGATTTCGTTTTCATCGTAATCGTTTACTTTGGGCTTTTCCTTTGAAACATTTAAAAATACATTTCCAAAGCTTTTGAAAGACTTTATTATTGATCCAATTTCATTTTTCATTTGTTGATAAATTGCTTTTATTGTTTTACTTTTTAGTTTATTGTTACTATCATCTTCATTTGCATTATCATCTGTATCGGCATTCACATTACCCTCTGTATTATCGTTGTCCTTTCCTTTCCCGTCACCGCCGAATTTTAAAGTTAACACAAAATTATCAAAAAAATGTGATTTGAAATTGGTTATTAATTCATTTTCTCTTTCATTTTCATTTTCGTTTTTTAAATATTTAATATTTATTACTATACTTTGGATCCAACTTCTAAAAAGGGATTTTTCTCGATAATTTTTAACAAAGTTATTGATTAGTTCTTTTTGGTTCAAATTGTTTTCATTTTCTTTTTTAAATTCAAACCATTTATTTAAAAAATTTTTCCATATAATATCATGATTTATTTTTTTTCTCAGAATTTGAAAAAAGAATCCTTTTTGATTTTGATCTTTTTCTGTTGTGATTTGGTCCCATTTTAAGTAATTTATTTTAACTTTTTCAAATTTTGATTGTACTTCCATGGTATTGGATTTTAAAAATTCTTGAAAATATTCATAAAATAATGATATTTCTTCTTCATTCAAAACAATTTTGTTTTTTTTTAGAGTTTTAATTTGCTTTTGATTTTTGTTTTGGTTTATGTTTTGGTTTATATTTTGGTTTTGGTTTTGGTGATCATTATGATTCTGGCTCTTTAAATTTTCTAGTGATCGTTTAAAAGTTAATAAAATTTGTTTTTCATTTTTTTCAAATTTAAGCCACTCATAAAATAAATTTTTAATTTCCAGAACATCTTGATTCGTCAAATGGGATTGAATAAATAACTGGACACTTTCAATGCGTTCTAATTGGTTTTCTCTTTCTGATTTTGATCCTTGTAAAAATATATGCCATAAATTTGCACTCAAAATTTTTTTATCTTGGTTTTGTTCGTTTGTCTGCGGAATGGTTTTACTTTTTTGATTATAATTTCCAAACCTCATCAAATTATCGCTTCCCATTCCGTTTACATTCCCATTTAATTTCCCATTTATGTTATTATTCAAATTCTCTTCGTTTTGTTCTTGCAGTGTATCATTTGAATTGTTTGGTATCTTGAGTAACACCCCTAAAAAGCTATAAAGAACGATAGCAATTAAAAATACTGTGGCAATTATGGCAAAAAGTACTTTGTAGTGTTGTTTAAAAATACTCCAACTGTCAACGATAAACTGGTTTGAATTTAAATGGTAGTTTCTGTCTTTAATCCATTGGACATATTCATTTGGGTTTGATGAAAATTCTTCCCCGTTACTATTGTGATACACTTGGTAACGCTCTTGATTTTCGTTAGCAAGTACATCGTTCTGATTTAAGTGTGTGTTATTATTGTTGTTTGGAAGGAACGTGCTTGTAAGAAGCGGGTCATTATTTAATGGGTTTTGTAACAGATTTTCATTCGTGTCATTTTGCTGTGATCGCAAGGTTGCGAACAGATCATTGGAATTGTATATTTCGTTGTCCTCAGATCCTATTTTCTCTTCGTTTGAGTCCTGGTTTAATGGTTGGTAGCTCATGTAAGTAAATTTCGATTTTTGTTTTTTAAACAAGTAAGTTGCAAAGGTTGTCTGCGGTTGGTTTCCGAAAGCGTTAGGTTTTATTTATTTTACAAATTTGGAGAAGTTAAAGTAAATAAAAAATGATTACTTTACAGATACCGATTAGTCACCTGACTTAAGACACTCTTGTATCTGAAATGGATTACAAGTGTCAAAAACAGATTTGAGTTCAAATAGATTTTGAAAATGCTAATTAACAAAAATAAATTACACCACAACTTAACACAACAAAGAGAATTTTTGAATTTTAAAAACACACCTCCTGAAAAAAGAATCAACTGTTTTGTTTGAAGATACAATTATGAAAAAAAAAAATGAAAGTTATTTTTGATTCTGTTTTCTGACAAATCGTGATTGTTAAGAAGGGACAAAAAGACCAACTGGTCCTTCAATAATGGTCTTAAAGGAATACAAAATTGTTCTTCAATTGGTACCAAAAAATAGAGAATTGAAAAAATAATGGGTGTGTAATTGAATGTCAATCAAGTCGTCCTGAATGGTTCAACTACTTCTAAAAATCCGAATTAGTAAAGTCGTACTATTTGTTGAAATCATCAATTCTAAATGATCATGATTTCTGTTACAATTTCAAGAATTTCAGAATAAAATATGCAATTTGTCACAAATTTAAAAATGAGAATTATCAATATTCAGACTACAGAGTAAAAAATGATCTTTCTTACATTTGTCTCCAAATGTAGATTAGTTGCTCAAAAATTCAATATTTTTAAAAAATTAAATAATTAACGATTCGAATATTTGTACACTATTCTTTTCAAATACTGAGAAACTATTGATAAAACAATTCCCCTTCTAAAATGGGAATAAAAACAACCAGTCTTTCGAGTTTTTTAATTAATAATTATTGATTTAATCTTTGATTTAAAAATTAAAAAAATAATAACTTTTGGAAATTGGAAATAAGTATTATAAACTGTTATACTATTATTTGGAGTTTTTCTTTTCGAATTTGTAAAAGGACTTAAAAATCAACAGTCAAAATTCAAATGTGAATTGTAATCACTCTTAAAAAAAACCCAATAATTTACATTCAATATTCCTAAAAAAAGATTTGGTTAAAGTTATTTGAACCATAAAAAAACCTATTTAGTTTATCTTTAAGTAATACGATCTTTAATGATCTGGAAGCAAGTCGTAAAGTTAATTCTTTATTTTATTTACTTTCTAAAGCGATAGCCATCCCCAAAGGAGAAGTTTAAGATTAAAGTATGTTGTTGTTGTGTGTAAATCACATTTGTTCTAAATGGATCAAATGTCTCTAAAAATTCGATTAGTTAGGGAGTACTATTTATTGATCTTCATCAATTAAAAATGATCTTAGTATTAAACCCAAAGAATTTTTAAAAAAAATCTAATTTTTACCACAAATTTAAAGGTTGAACTATCAATATTCAGACTCCAAGGTTGCAAAACAAATTTCTTAAATTTGTATTTATATGTAGATTAGTTACTAAAAAATTCAATTCTTTTAAAAAATTAAATAATTAACAAATAGATTTTTTTGACAATTATTTCAGAAATCTTGTAAATATATTGATGATACAATTAGCTTTATAAAAAGGAAACAAAATTAATAAGTATTTAGGGTTTTTTGGGGTATAACATTAATATCAATATTGGTAAAATTGAAAATTTTCATATTTTTGAAGAGTTTCTAGATTATTATTATTTGTATAAAAGTTTTTAATGATTTTTAATAATTGTGATCGGAAAATAAGATTATTTAGTGATTGTGTAGTATTTCATTATTTAAATTCTCGAAAATCCAAAATCTTGAAATCATCAATACAAAATATTTTTAAATTTTTTTTTAAAACCCAATTTTAACACAAAATGTTAATTGGAATTTTTTTTTCTTAAAACAAGTGGAAAAAGTCTAATTGGCCTCTTAATTATTATTTTTTTTTCTAAAACCTAGCTAAAATTTTAAAGAATATCATCAAAACCACCCAAAAATACTCTAAAATACTATAATATACCCTAGAAAAACCTTAACCTACCCGTAAAGGGGTTTTTAAATACACACAGAAAATATATTTCAATGGAATTTATAATTTTGCGAAAAAAACGAAAATTTGAGCAGATTTAAAATTTAATAATTTTCCCTTTTCAATAGCTATATCAGTATCTATTTTTAATATTTTAAATTATATTCAACAACATATCTGTAAAAAATGAAGAAAAATAAATAAATAATTTATTTAACCAATATTTTAAAATTTAGGTAATTCAGATTGTTTATACTAGACCAATTTACATTTGGGTTAAAAATATACAATTATAAAAAAAAAATAATAACAAAATATACAAATCCTTTGATTAATGTACCTAATAGTGAAATATACAAAATAAACTATTCAAATTAAATTTTTGTTTAATAAACATATGTGAATTATGAAAATTTCAAATTTGACTTGAATAAAAAGAAATTTAAATCTAAAAATAGAATATAACATTCAGTTCCACGTTTGAGGTACACACTTTTAACGAAATTTAAGGCACAAAAAAATCTTAAATTAAAGCACAGAATTTGGAATTTTTTTTAGAATTTATTTTACTAGAATCTGAATTTTGTGCCTTAATTTGAGCTTTTTATTGTGCCCTAAATTTCGTTGCAATTTGTGCCTCAAAAGTGGAACTGACTGTATTCAAAAATTATAACTCACCTAAAAATGATATTGAAAGTTTTTTTAAGAGTTTATTCCATATTCTTATAAAATTTAATTTCAATTTTTAGATCATAATCATTTTTTCTAATTTCTTCATTTTTTTTTTCTTTTTCTTTTTGTTTGCTATAATTTCTTTTTTTTTTTTCCAAAGATTAAGTGAGGAAAAAAATACTATTGAAAAGAAAAATAATTATTTGGAAAATTGAGATAATTTAATATCTATTTAAAATAAATTTAATTAATTGTAAAATGTCATCTTTTCACCCTTTTTAAGTGAACTTTTAGCAATAAAAAAATGTATAATGATCATTTCAAAAATTGCGAATCACTTTTTTTTTTTCGTTTTTGGTTTTATTTTTTATTTATTTTTTTGAAATCACCTTTTTATATATTTATAATGGTAAAAAAATGAAATAATGATCAGATTTAATAATAAACTATTCTTGAACACTAAATTATGTATATAAATACCCAATTTACATTTTAAAATTTATTATTTCAAGTGAGAAAATTTTTTGAAAAAAGAGTTTATTATAATAAATAGTTGTTTCTTATCTTGAAAAATTACAATAAATTAAATCAAGTTTTAAACTTAAAAAAATATTGGAATATTTAAAACTTCTTAAAAATGGAGTTTATAATTATAATAAGTATTTTAATTCTACTATCCAGTGAGAAGATTTGATATTTTCGAGTTTTCAGTCATTTTAAAAAATCGAAAAAAAATCTAAATAGAAAAAAAATTAAGAAAACCCTATGATAATTGATTTTGATTTTGAAAATAACCGGAAAATTTATCATTTTTTTTCAATTCTTTTAAATTCTGGAAAACCAAACAACATTTCCACCCTCAATTATTTATTAATTTTTTAATTCTGAAATTTTTCTAACCAATTTCTAGCATTTTCAAGTTCTTTGAAATACCAATTAATATTTTTAATTAAAGGCCAAATTCCCAAAAAGGAAATTTGTTAATTATTTCATCCAAAAAATGGATTTTTAACATTTAAAATTAATTTAAACTGTCATCATATATTGTTCTTCTCCCAAAATAAAATTATAATTATGTTTTAATAATGTGTGTTAATGGATGTGTGTTGATTAATAACCATTTTTTTTAATTTTTTACGAATCCAATTCTAATGATTAAAAAAAGTAAATCAAGATATAAAACACACGTTTTAAAATTAATTTGTATTTTTTTCTCGTTTGAAAATTGAATTTAATTGACTAACAATATATTTTTTATAAATGAAAATCAATTTCCAATATAAAATCTTTGAAAAATTAAGAAAATTTACAGTCAGTTTCACTTTAAAGGTACAAACTTTCACGAAAATTATTACACAATAAAAATCCCAATAAAGACACAAATTTCAAATTCTAGTAATAATTTATGAAAAAATAAATTTCAAATTTTGTGCCTTAATTTGCAGTTTTTTTGTGGGCAAAATTCCATTGAAAGTTTGCATCTTAAATTTGAAACTCACTGCACATTAGAAATGAAATTTGTTATTTTTTTTTTCAAATTGAACCTATTTTTTCTATTTCTATTTTATTTTTAAGATAAAATTTTTACTTAGTGGATAATATTTTTTTTAAAAAAATTTAAATCTTGCTATGATCTTGAAAAATTATTTTTTTATAATTTGTGTTTCGACTTATGAAATGAATGAGTTAACCCCATTTAAACAATTTATTAATTTGATTATTTTTTTTTGAAATTCAAAATTTACACGTTTTCAATATAATTAAAAATGATAACTATTATTTTTATGAAAAATAACTTAATACTGAAAATATGTACAAAATATTTTCATTTATAATTATTGTTGAATAGTCTTGATTTTTAACGAAATTTTTTTATTTTGTTATTATTTTTAAGTTTTAATATTTCAATTTAAATTTCGGCAAATAAAACTAAATCAGGAATATAGGTGATTTAATAGATTAAAATTTGGTGGAAGCCATATTACCATTTATCAATAAATTTGAGATCTATAATGCAATTATTATTCTTTAAATTTTTTAAAAAAGTCAATTTTCTTTTTTTCAAAAAAACAAAAAAAAAAAAAAAATAAAGAATTTTTAATTTTGAAATTTTTTTCAAAAAACTGTTTGGCCTTATTCCTATAAATATATATAACAAATTAAATCATTTTTGTAAGAAAACAATTTATTTTGAAATCTGAGAATAAAAGTACCAAATTCCCAAATACTTATAAGAAAATTGTATTTTGAAAAATCAAATTTCATTTTAGAACAAAAAAATAATTTCAAAGTAAAATTTGTAAATGATTAACAAATTTAATTTTTATAAACACCCTTCTTAATAAAATAAAAATATTTTTCAATTAGTTCACAAATTTTTTTTTTTTTTGGCTAAACAAATTATTTCAAAAAAAAAAAAAACAATCTAAAAATTAATATTTCTGGTAATAAAGATTTGGTATTAATTAATAATGATGGTAATGATAATATACATGATAAAAAAGCGTTAGTATTGAAATAAATAATGTGAATTTAAAAGTTTTCTTTTTCCCATAAAAAAAATGGATGAAAAAAAATGATCTCATTTCACTCTAAAACTTTCATTTTTTGGGTTTCTAAGTCTAGTAGAATTTTTTCTACTTTTAGACAAAATTTGTAAGTAAAGATATTACCACTAACATTTTTTAAAATATTGACCCTAGTTGTCAAGTGCAGGTTCATAAATTATTCTTTCAGTCTTGAAATAAGAGCTGTAAATATCTAAACATAGAGGAATTTTTAGAAACTACTTTGATTTTGGTCATATTTTTTTTAGAATAACCAACAATAAGGGAGAAATTGAGTGTTAGGAGTATCAAACCCAGACCTTTTTTTTTCTTCTTATTCTGATTCAAGATCTTGTTAATTAACTAAGGGTATACTACAGTAAAATTTATTCTGAAAGTAATCTCTTGATATTTTGAGAAATATTTCTTATTAAGAATTGAAATAGGATACATAATTTCTTAATTATCTATTTTTTTGGAATTTTTCTTAATTGTTTCAAAATTTTTGTATTCTTGAGGATGTTTTTCTCCAAATTTTTCCATAATTGTACCCATTTTTTGAAAAAAATTTTTACCATTAATCCTTCATTTTGAAGTATTTCTTTTTTAATATTAGAACTTTCAGAAACCAACACCATATTTTATGTAGTTTAGTTTCGAATTCTTTGATCATTTAATGTATAGTTCTTCTATAAAAAAGCAACACAGCTTTTTATTTTGTTACATTCATTTTACCAATTCTTAACATTTTATTTCACCAACAGTTTTGACTTGAAACATGATTTGTACCAAGTAGGAACGGATTATATTAACATTATGAGACACTGAAATGTTTTTTAAAATTGAATTTAACTTTATCAAGGCTAAACTTATAAACTTTTGATTGATTTAACCAAACACCCTTATCAAAAAAATTTCTTTTTGAATTTAATTAATAAAGTAAAATTTTAAGTTTCTGAATTGGATGCAATTTTTCTTTTACAATTGTTACGAGGGTATGAAAGCCACAAAATTAAAAATTGAATAATTTAGCAAATGACAGGTTTGCTGTTTCATTATTTAAAATCTTGATTTGTTCAGAATTAACATCGGTAGAAATTTGTTTTGATAAAACCTTGAGAATTTAAAAAAGGTAATGAACAAAGAGTACAGAATTCAGGGGGAAAATACCTCAAAGAACAAACCAACAAAACAAAATTCGGTTTTTTACTTGACTCGTTCATTTCTGGTGAATTTAAGAATTTGCCTCTTTTTTCATTTTTTTTTAATTCAAATTAAAAAGAGAAAATGAGCTTTCGGAATTTTTCTTATTATTTTTTCTTTTTCTTATTTATTTCGCAGTTGCTCGCCAAGGATCCGTGTTCGATTTCTTTGAATTCTATTATTTCCTATTCACAATTAAATGAATGTTTTTCAAAGGTTGAAAATGCCCCTCTGAATCAGCAAAAAGTTGTCGATACGACATTAGGTGTCTTAGAGCAGTATGTCTTTAAGGACATTGTACAAAACTCTGGAAGCCCATATAACATCAAGGTCAATTTGGTTTCAGAATTAGAAAAAATTAGATCGTCCGATTATAACAAGGATTTTGATATGCACCAAGCAATCAATTCACTGCTTGCGGAGTTGTTAGATCCACACACAATGTATTTCAAGCCTTCGTGTTACTCTTCTTTTTGGATTCTTAATCCCTTTCAAATTACTGCGTTTCCAAGTCCTGTAGAAAACGAAGACCCACTCATCTATATTACCGGAACAAATTTTGATAACTCAACCGATTTTATTAATTTTTATCAGGGAATTACAGGTATCGACATCAAACCCTTTGTGGGCAAACAAGTTGAAGCAATTAATGGTATCAATGCTTGGGACTACATCGTCACAGAGTCAAAAAAAGTCTGGGTTTCAAAAGACCTTTCCTCTCAGATCAACGAATATCTCGCATTAGATTGGAACCAGAGACATCTAGCTTTCGAGTCAGTACCCTCACACAAAAACATATATTTAACAATAGAAGAAGAACAGTTTCCCTTTGAGTATGTTGCGTTTTCAACAAACTCTTTTGATGACTCAGACAATTTTAAACAAATCTGTTTAAGTAAGTTTGCAACTTTTAACTTTTCTTTTTTTTTTTTTTTTTTAATTTTTTTTTTTATGTTTGTTAAAACAAACAGTTTCTATCTGAAGAACTTTTTTGTTAAAAAAAGCATAAAAAAGAAATTCTTTGAGCAAAGTTGATAACCCTGCAATATTATTCTATTCCAATCTTAGAAGTTTAAATTACTGAAAAGTAAACAAAAATCGAGTGTTTTATAAGATTCATTTATAATTTCATATTTTGAATCTGTAATCTCAAAATTCAAAAAACGACGCAGCTGGGACAATGCCGAGAATTAAATGAAAAGCGAGAAACGAAAAAAAAAAGAGAAGTTTTCCAAAAATTGCTATATCTCTCAATTTCGCAATTAAATTTTGAATTTTTGACAAAATTATTGTCTCACTTTTTTGACGTGTACCAATTTTTTTTCACAATAGCTATTATTGAGGAGAGGCAATTCAACAAAATTACCCCCTATTTACCGTTAGGTTTATTTCAAAAGTGGCTAGTCTCTATTATTTTTTTTATGACCAATTTTTATATAAGGATTCCTTATCTAGAAATATATTTAATATTGAAAATAAACAGGGTTTGTCAAATCTCAGTAATTGGTAAAAAATTTTCTCAATCTCTATTAAAATTAGGTAAAAAAATTTAAGAGAGATTAGTCCCTTAAATTAAAAAAAAAATCGTTGTTAGCTTTTCCAGAATTTAAAAGAATTGAGTAAAATCTTTGATTATTCTCAATTCTTTTAAATTCTGGAAAACTGTCGTTAACTTTTTTTTAATTTGAGAAATAAAAAGAAAATTTTTTAAATTAAAAAAAAAGCTAGGCACTTGACAGCACTCTACGACATTTGACGGCACTCTACTACACTTTACGGCACTTTCTGAAACCCTGGATTTATTTTGAGTTTTTTATCCTAGTTATAATGTAGGCAAGATTATAGCTCAAAAAAATTAAAATTTTTTCAAATTGATCTCTTGTTTGATTCAAATTTCCATTTTCTGTTTTTTTAAAATTTTCAACATACCAAATCAGGTAAAACGAATTTATCTACTTTGACTTTAATTTTAAAAACTGAATCTGAAAGCAATCCAATTTCTTGACTTCTTTGTTGATCTCCTTTTCCTTTAATTTGTTAGAAAATTTGAAAAACAAAGGATGCTTTTGAAATCGAAATTGAACAAAAAAACTTCAAATTGTAACACTAACCTATAGTTGGGAAAATTCCAAAAAAAAACAATCCCAAATCGCACTAACTTTGAAGATCGGAAAAAATTCATTTGAAATTTTGAACTATTGAATTCTCAAACTTTTGCCAACATTAGAAATTCATTTCGACAATTTAGAAACTTTTGAAAAGGGACACTGAAGATGAGAATAGTTGTGTTTGTGGAACTTGTTTAATAATTATAAAAAAAACTTCAAATAGCTTTTTTAAAACTTTTTTGTGATATGTCCTTAATAAAATTAAGCACTATGTTTTTCTGATTAATATTTTTCGAAATCTAGCTTCAAACTTAATTCAATCAACCACTGTGATAAATTTTTTTAGAATAAAAACACTCTCAACTTTTGAATATCAAAATTATTTTATGAAATTACTGTACACTTTTTTATTTTTTTTTTGAAAAATTGGGGTTGAGAAAAGTTTGAAATCAAAGAATAAGTTAATATATTAAATTAGAATGCTTTTCCAGAGAGTTTATCCTTTTAGTTTAACTTTTTTTTAATTTTACCATTTAAAACTAAAAAAAACATTTGAGGACCAAATTAGTCCCTTTTGTGAAAAGAAAATTCCCCATAATTTAGAATTTGTTTTAGTAAATAAGTTAAAACAAGATACTGAATCTAAAAATATACATAATTTCAAGTGTGAATTCAATGATTTTGGCAAAAAATGTTTTCAAGAATAAGTTAAATTGAAACTTTATTTATTTTTATTTTTTCATTTAGTTTTTTTAATTGTATTAATGGAAAGTATTTGACCAGTTTTCCATTTTTAGTGTTTTTTGGTTCGTAGGGACATATTATAAGAATCAAAACTTTTTTAAAGTTTTTTTTTTAAAAAAGCATATTTCTTCCAACTCCAACCACTATATTACATTTAAAGGTTTAGTCTACATTTTTTTAAAAGTTTATTTTTTGAAAAGTTTTTATTCGAAAAAAGTTCACTCTTTTCTTTTCTAAAACAGAAAACTTGATAAAAGTTTTAAAAAAGACAATCTCAAAAAAAAAAAAAAAAAAAAGTACTAATCTTTCTAAAATAGAAAACCTTAAAAAAGTTTTAATTCTTACAATAAATATAAAAAATTACTCACTTTTTTAAAATGGATGTACATAGAAGGACATCAATTTTTCTAACTCTATTTCAAGAGATTTTCCAATGTGAAAATGGTCAACTTTCGCAAAAATATCAAATCAAACTGCAATTCCTAAAATAGTATTAACTGATTCACTTAAAAATAAAAATTCAAATAAAAAAAACTTCCTTTTTACCAGACTAGTTCCCTAGTAACAAAAAAAAATGATCTCGACATAAAAATCACATAAAAAGTAAATTTCACCTATGTTCATTATGAAATTCTCAAATTTGGAAAATTGAAGATACTTTAAATTTTGATTCCAATTTATTTATTGTATTCTATTTGAATTCTCAGAATCAAATTTAATTTTTTGACTTAAACTTTGTTTCAGTCAAAGGATCCCAGCATATTTTTCAAATATCAATTATTTTTTATAATTAACCTTTAAAGACAAATAAGAAATAAATAATAATATACATCAAAGAATAGTTTAAAAACGTATGAAATAAAACTAAGATAATCAATAGATTTTCTTAAAAAATAGAACAACCCAAAATTCTTCGGTCACCTATTAAGAAAAACAACAATGTTCATTTTGATCTTCAATTAAAGATCAAATAAAAACCCAATAGAAATCAATATGATTTCTCTAGAATCATTTTCACTGTTTTAGTAACATTAGAATAACACGTTTTTGCCTAGTGGTTATAGTTCTTGCAATAAAAAAAACCTTAATTTTCAACAAAAAAATACCGAATTCAAAAATATCTTTTTACCAATCTTTTAACATAAATCTATCTCTCTCTCTCTCTCTCTCTCTATATATATATATATATATATATTCTCTAATTATATTATAAAAGATGGGGAAAAAACAGAAAAAATTTTAACAAAAAATATCAATTTTAAAGAATATTTACATAATAATCCAATTTTAAAAAAAAAGCAATTTAAAAAGAAATTAGATGAATATTTTCAAGGGTTAGAAGATCCAGAATTTGAAAAGACAAATAAAAACAAGCAAATTATAAATGATGAAGAAAGTAATTTAAATGTTATTATTCCTAGGACACATGAAGTTGGATTAAGTATTTATCGAGACACAAACCATCCTGGTTCTATCAAATATGGTATTTTAAAAATATATTCATTTAATCCAGAAATGATGTCCACATTTCGAGACACCATTGATAAATGTTTTGATTATCTTGCTAACCATGCTGTGAAATATTTAATTATTGATGTTCGAGACAATGGAGGAGGGTATATTGATTTAGGATATCAATTGTTTTATTATTTATTTGAAAATCAAAAGGATAAATTCACCCCGATGATCTCAAATAATGATGTAATTCATTCAACATTACATGATGAATTTTTTACAAAATGCGCTCAGAATGAAATTTGTAAAGATGACGATACAATGCCATTCTCACCAAAAGGTTGGTATGATATTAATGATAAACAATTTACAAACATTGGTATTTATAAACCAGGTAAAGAGTATCATCGAGGGGGCGGAGTTCCACGTACATTTTCTACTTTCTTACATGAAAAGGTTGATTTGTCTTGGCAAAATAAAAATCAATTATATTTTGATAAAGATCATTTATTAATCCTAAGTGATGGTAGATGTGGCTCAACTTGTGCAATTTTCACTTCAAAAATATTCCAAAATGATTTGGCAAGAACAATTACAATCGGCGGTTCTTCGAAAAAAAATTCAAAGGCAAGTGCAATAAGTTTCCCAGGCGGGCAAGTTTTGGATGATTATTTTTTCCAAGTGGTTTATCTTTATTTTACTGACAATTTGCAAGTTCCAATAGATAATATGTTTGACGAATATCCTTCTGATCAATCACTTTCGTTTACTTGGAGAGAACTTTATCCAATGGATAAAAATCCAGAGGGAAGTAACCCCATTCCCATGGAATTCCTTTTTTACCCTTCAGACATACGTATTTTAAATTGGGATTTTAATAACGATGAAAAAATCATTGCAGAAACTGTGCCATACTTTCAAATGGGTGGACCCACGCCCACGCCCACGCCCACACCCACAGTAAAACCCAACCCAACACCAAGCAACGATACTTCTGATATTACAAATAAGATCAAATTATTAACAAATGGAATGTCTGCTTTAATCGTTCTTTTGGTAATTTCAGTCGTAATAATATTAATTCTATATGTTTATTATAGAAAATTGAAAAAACAACAAGATGGCGATCATTTTTTAGAAGGCGAGAGTGAAGAATTTGAATTTGAGACAGATAAAAATTCCGATATTGAAAACGCAAATGGAGATAAGAATGATGTCAATAATGAAAATGATGACGAGAATGATAATGAAGAGGTAAAAGAAAAAGAAAAAGAAAAAGAAATTAAAGATAAAGAACAAAATAATGGAAATGAAAAATTAATTAATTAATTCAGAAAAATCTTATTAAATATTTTTGAATGTTGATTTATTTCAAATATCTTTTTTTATTTTTATTTTATTTTATTTTTTTTTTTTTTTTTTATATAGTGCTTTAAAACCAAATCCTGTTTCACATTTTTTGGAAATATTTTAAAGAATATTTAATACAATTTACTTTTGAGGTTAAAAGAAGATTAAGTACTACACCCTACACTTATTTTATCACAATCAAAATGTTGCGATTGAAAATCGTAAAATATGAAGTAATTTTTGCTTTCGAGACACTAGTATGAAAACATAAAATTGAAGAAAATTCCAAGTTAGACAAACCTATTACTACAATTATCATTTCACTGTTGTTAATCGAGTTTATTCACAATATAATCAACATTCCAGTTCCTTAACAAAATTGGGAGACTGTTGTATATATTGTTGTTAATAGAACTACCATTTTTAAAAGTCTCTCGTGAAAAAAAGGTCTATTTTGGGGTAAAATTTTTTAAATAGATGTATTGATGAATTTTCTAAAAATTCAACTTTAGGATATTTTTTTGAATAGATAATAACTAATAGTTTTGAAAACAATCTACTCACCTAAAAAAACTCTAATCTGAAAAAAAAATAACTGATGATAAATATTTCGTGTACATCAAGTACCGTAGAATTTCGTAGAGTGCCTAGGTTTTCGTTTTTCTTTGTAAAAAAAACCCAACAAAAATCTATTCATTTTCCAAATAAATAGAAAAATCAAGAAAACCTAACCTGAGTGTCCATCAAGTGCCATAGAGTGCCTTCAAGTGCCTAGGTTTTCATGAGGTTTTCTGTTTTGTTTCAAAAAGTTAAAAAAACCTAACGAAAATCTATTGATTTTACAAATAAACAGAAAACTCAAGAAAACCTAACTGCTGTTTTTTTTTACTTTTTAGAAGAAACCAAAAAATTCAAAAATTTTCTTTTTATTTCTGAAATTAAAAAAAAAAAAACTGAGTAATCAAAAAAAAAATATTTTTTTTGAATTTAAAAGAACAAATAATTCTTTAATAGTCCAAATAATTGATAACCTATTTGAAATATCTTCAGTAGATTTAATATGCTTTTAAAATATAATAGAATGACTATTTATATAGAAGCAAAAAACTTTTCAAATTATTTACTATTAAATTGAAAAAAAATATTAATAGAACTTGGAAAATTGAATTTTTCAACTTTAATTATAAAATATCTTTAAAAATATTTTTTAATCATATATCTTTTATTAACCAATAGTAATTAATTATAATTGAAGTTGTTAAAAAGCGTAAAATTAATAAATATTTGATTTTTTTTGGAAAAATTGTTTCAATGATTGTGGACCCATTCCTGTTTGATTTTAAATAAAATTATTGTTTTATTTGTTAATTCATTCCAATAAAAAGATAATATTATAATCATTTGTCTCCTAACTGTTATCAAACCCCCTTTGATTTTGTTACTTATGATAATCTCAACATTTGAAACCAATTCATTTAAGGGCCGAGTTATTACGGTGAAATTTTTTTATTCTGAAATGGAAAAAAACTTTTTAGTAATTTTATTGATGACCTAACACCAATCAAAAACCAACCAACCTATGATGTACTACCGATCTCCAAAAATCAACAACCAAAAATGAGGACATTGTTAGAAAAAAGCGCCAAAGAGCGACACTCAATTTCCAATTAGAATGGTTGTGAATTACAATGTTGAAAACAACACTGTTAGTTTTGAAGTGTCGCTCTTTGGCGCTTTTTGAAATCTGGGTGACTTTTTTTTTCTTTTTTTTCTTTTTTCAAATGAGTTTTTTTTATTGAAAGAATATTACATAATCCTTACTCGGTCAAATTTAGACGGTGAAAAAATAACCACAAATCAGACTAAATCGAATAAAATTGATTGCGAAATACAAGAAAGCAATTTGTTTTAAATTAAAGAAATTTGAACCTTTAGAAAAAGAAAATGAGAATTTTTTTTTTAAATTTTGATTTTTTGAAATTGAGAACTCTTTTTCTTCGTTGAATTTTTTGTCAAAGATGATCCAATGGAATTTTTTTTTTGTTATTTGATTTTTGTCAACCAAAAGAAGGGCTATTTCACAATACCCTTTTTGGTCTCAGGTCACCCCTTGAGTATGGTGCATTTTCACAGTAAATGACTAGACCTTTAAAAGTTAAAATTTTTTACAAAGTTTATACTTAAAAAAAAATTCATTTAATTAAGAACTTTAATAGTATTTCAGTTATAAAAGTTACTGTTTTTATTTCAACAATCAAACCCTTTTTTTTTTTTTTTTTTTTGAAAATCATCATTAAATAACTTTTTTGAATTCAAATTATCAAAAATACAGCCATCTAAAATCAACTCAAAAATGTATTTACCCATTTGAGATCGATATTTATAAAAACGAATTTTTAAAAGAATATAAAACGATTCATTTCAAAGTATCAGCAAACTGTTAATCATACAACGTAGATGGTAATTTTTAGATATAGAAAATTTTTTTCATTACTTTTTAGTTGGAGTTTTCTTTTTTCTTTTGTTTAGTTTATATTTTCTTTTTATTAGTGGATATAAAGGAAGTAGGAACATTTTTACAGGTTTAAAAGTTTTATTTGTAATATAATTATACTGAAAAATACTTTTTTTAGCACAAAGGTATATTGAAACTTTGAAAATATCATACCATTCAGTTCTACATTTGTGAAAAGAATTAAATTAATTTTAAGTTAAAATCTTTAAAATGTCAATTTTTTGAGAGTTTTTATATAAAATTTTTGGTTTTATTAAATATAAGTTTTGTAACAAGTAAAGTTTAAAGATTTATTGTTGAAATTAACTAATTAATGAAAAAAAAAAAAAAAAAAAAAGACACGAACAGGTGTGTAATTGAAGCAAATCTTTTCTTATCAAACCCATCCAGAAAGATCACCTTTTCGAAATAATATTGTTAGAATCTATTGTGAAAAAAATCAACCAAAATTCTATATTGGAAGATAAATTCTTTTTTCTGTTACAGATTTTTATATCATTCTTAAAGATTTCTTATAATCCAATACTTGATAAATTTTAACATAATTTAGCAATATTTTGAAAAAAAAACAAATAATAATTTAATAAACATAAAGATCTTGACAAAAAAACAATTTATTTTGAAAACTGAATCAAAAAACAAAATTGAATCAATAATTAGAGACAAATATAATTTTCTTTTGTTTTATGGTTTTAAAGTTGAATTGGTAGAAGATTTACATTTCAATAATTATCTTTTAAAAAATAAAAATTTATTCTCTACCTATTAACATATTAGAAACTACGTTCAAATACAAATTCCTTAATACTAGAAACTATTATGTCTATTTGATAATTTAAATTTTTGTCCTTTGAATAATTTTTTTTTTGAAAGAATTGTTGTCTTAAAAAAGCAGTTTATATTCAAAATCTTTCACAATAAGTTAATCATACCATGTTAGATCTGAAGATTGTTTATGATCAATCTTTTTCTCCATTTTTTTTTTTAATTTTTTGATCTAACTCCTACTGTATCTTATAAATTTGAGAGTAAGTTTACTTATATTCATATTGTAATACCAAAAGTCAAAATTTACATTTTATAATTAGATCCGAAAACTATATTATTGATTTTTTTTCTATTGGTTTTGTTTGATTTTAATCATGAAAAGTATCATCTTTAAAAATAATTTTATTGAAAATAGAAAGCAAAATACCTTAATAGCATGTTCAGACAAGAAAAAAAGGGAAACCCATTCAACCTTTCACAAAGTGTATAAGAACTTTCAACTTTATATTCAATTGTTATCTTTTATTCTATGTTTGAAAAAAAGTGTGATAAAATATTTTTCAAAAAGTACTTTTGTTACTTAAAAAGATAGATAAATAAGTAAAAATTTTGGTTTTCAATTCTTCTTTTTAAATTTCTAAAAAGCAAAAAATAGTACTTTATGGTTGTTATTCCCTTAATTAATAAATTAGGTTAAAAGTCATACAATTTGGCGGGTTTAAATAATTCTGGAGAGAACTCATACAGATCTATAGTCTCACTTTATTAAACAATTTCTCTAAATCTAAATTCATAAAAAGGGTACAGGTAACTTGTTGGGTTTCTTTTGGAAAAAAAAAAAATCAAATTGACTTTTTTTTCTTCTATAAAATCTAAATTTAATGATTTTCATTTTCAGCTTTATTCTTTTTTTGTTTTTGTGTTATTATTAAATGTTTGTCTTTAAGTACTCGTCTTCAAAAGAATTCTTAAATTGACAGGAATAATGAAATTTAACATTCATTTTTTCATAGTTTTTCAAATGTCTATGTTTGGTTTTTGTTTCGAATGTGCTTTTGTTTTCTTTCTACTTCTTTCGTTTGCTCTTTCAAACGTCTATTTTCAAGAAACCTTTGATCAGGATTGGAAGGAAAGATGGACGATCCCAAACGAAGATCTTGGGGAATGGCAGTATACCACAGGACCATATTATGGAAGCCCCGAATTAAATCATGGTATTCAAACAACAAGCGACAAAAAACATTATTTAATAAGCTCAAAATTTCAAAAGCCTCTTAAAACAACTCTTAACAAAACCCTAGTTATACAATATTCATATCGAAATGTTCAAAAGTTAAAATGTGGAGGAACTTATTTTAAATTATTTGATACAAATTTTAGTCCAGAGAATTTTTCTGCAGAGGATCAATACTTGTAAGTAATTTTGTCAAATTCTTTACAGCAATTAATATTTCTGTTTCTACATTTTTCAGAACAAATCTGGTGATGAAGTCAAACCAAAAAAGAAAAATATTTCCTCAAAAGAAATTTATGAAAATCTTGTGTTATTTCTTAAAGTTATAGTCCCGAAAAAAAATACAGGACACGAAAACAATCCCGTACAAGATTTTTAATTGTGACTATTAGGAAAATTGTTGTATAATTGCAAATATTTTAAATCAAATCTTTTTTTAAATAACCAAATATTTTATGAACTCAGTAATAAACCCACCTAAAGTCCATCAAAGTGGGGTACTCTATAATACTCAAATAATTGTTTGATATCCTAAGTAGATCTACTTTTTTTGATAAACCTTATAGACTTTTATAGAGGTTTACTATGAGTATGGAAAATGATAATTTTTTTTATCGTTTCCTAATTGAACAAATGGTGTTTTTAACAAGTGTAATTTCATTAATCATCATTCTAATAACTGGCTGTGTTATAATTTGAAAAGTTTGATTCTTAAAAAAAAAGGATTTGATTTTAAATAAAAGGAATTACATAACAATTTTCCTAATATTCACAATTAAAAATCTTGTCAGGGATTTTTTTAATGTACGGGTATTTTTTTCACTACTATAGATCAAATTTTTTGGTAATTAAAAATTAATTGTTCAGTTAGTAGGAGCTAGATCGAAACAAAATTAATCTAAAAAAAATGCTATAGATAAATTTTAATTTCTGTTTGGAAATTTTTTACTTGATTTTCCTTTTTGAAATTATTATGTTCAAGCTTTGAATAAAGTATTTTATGAAGTCAAGTGATAAGAAACTCTCTAAAATTAGTTGTTCTTGTAAATATTTTTTGGTGTGGACTGTTAGATAAGTAACAGTTCAAAGATTATGGAAAAAGAAAAGAGTGAATTTTTTCAAATAATTTGATTTTTGAAAATATCTATACCAGAAAAAAATTACAGCACTTTAAAAAAGCGCTATTTGTTGCAAAATAAATGAAACAAAATTGTCATTCTACTTTCCAAAAAATAGGTTTTAAAAAGCTGAAAAATTTCAATTTTTTAATTCTCATAAATCTGTTTAAAATATTGCTTTTCTCTTATAGGACTGGGGTCCTTTGATGGTTTATTTTAATTCATGGAATGTGATTATTTTGGAAAGCTTATTGAATATTTTGATCTTTTTATTTTATAATTAAAAGTATTGATTAGTTGTTTTAAAGAGAGAAATAGACAGTTTAGGTAACACCATATAAAACTTTGTTCCTTACTTTTGAAAACGGTAGTTCTAAAAATTTTCAAGTTTGGTTTCTATCATTATTTTAGTAATTTAACACACAACAGAAATAATTCAATCATAACCTTTACGCTGATAATACCTTTGATTCGTATGTGACCAGAATTTGAAAAAAAAATATCAAATTACTCTTTAAGGGCTATTCATATTATATGCTCTGTTGGGATTGAAATACAAGAACTTGACAGAAAATATGATTTATAGTATTGAAAAAAATCCCTGAGATGAAAATAATGCCTGGCACGATTTGGAATTGTAGATATTAGGGAAATTGTTGTGTAATTGTGAATAATTTCTTTTATTTAAAAATCAAACTTTGAAAAATATAACTCGCTACTCATTAGAATGGTGATTACTCAAATTATACTTGTTTAAAAAAATATTCAATCAATCAAAAAACCAAGAATAAAAATTATCATTTTCCAAATTCATAGCAAACCTCTCTATAAAACTATAAGGTTTATCAAAAAAAGTAGATCTACTTTAAGCTACCAAACAATTGAATGAGTATTCTATAGACAGCCCCACTTTAATGAGCTTTAGGTGGGTTTATTACTAGAGTTCCTAAAAAAAAAATGGTTACTTATAAAAAGGATTTGATTTGAAATAAAAGAAATTATTAAGCAATTACCCTAATATTCATAATTAAAAAACTTTTCTGGGATTATTTTCATGTCTGGATATTTTTTTTCAATACTATAAAAGAAATACAATTAAGGGTCAGTAAACAAAAAAAAATCTTCAAGTAAATTTAATAGCAAATTCAAAAAAAAAAATTACCACATCTTTAAATTGAAAAACCAAAGTAAAAATCTGATTACTACAAGGGCCAAAATAATTTTCATTGCTATTTCCAAAAATGAATTATTGTTTTTAAAAAATTTTATCCATTTTTTCAAATTTTTGAAAAGTTCAAAATTCAACCTTTTGTAATTATTTCAAAAAAAATATTTCGTTAGAAGAAAGAAATTTTATTATCTTTGACGGAAATGTACAAAAATATATCTTTAAAAATGAAACCGCCAAGTTCTAAAATAACTCAATATAAAAAATCTACTTAATTTCAAAAAAAATTTCAATAATTATTTTAAACTTGAAAAAAATATAATTTTTTTGATTCAAGAACAGTTCGAATCAATTTTTTCTTTTTATTTAACAAAAAAAAAAATTCGTGAAAAAGAACCAAACAAATCATTAAATTAAGAATTCACCATAAATACTTTTTTAAAACCTAGAAAATTCAACTTATAACCTAAAGAAATACTTTTTAATTTGATTATTTTTAATTATTAAGTAATAACCCAATTTTAATTCTTTTGGTGAGTTATTAAATACACAAAGATTAAGCATATTGATAGATTTTATTATTATTTCTCAATTTTTTAAAATTTTTTCAAACAAATTAAAATCAATTCCAATTAATAATTCTAATAAAAAAAAAAAAAAAAAAATAGATATTCTCAAATAACCGATTTTAATAATAACACTTCGTTGTTTATACTTTAATATTTGGAAAAGAATATTACCTAATCTTTTAAATGTCAAGAAATTAAATTAATATTTGTGAAAATAAAATAAAAGATCAATTTTTTCTGGATCTTCAGGGATTTAATTCTTGATTTATTTTATTTTAGTTTTAAAAAAAGATTTAATTCAAGGAGTTTTTTTGGTAATTAAATTTTTGGAAAAAAAAAGAAAAAAAATCCCGATTAACTTTTCAAAGTTTTTAATTATTTTGAAAAAAATTTGAAATAAAAATTTAGGAATTCGGGAAAAGCCGTGGAGTGTGGTCAAGTGCCTGTTTTTTTTTTTTTTTTAATTTCTAAGAGTAAAAATAACCTAACGGTGGTTTTCTTGAGGTTTTCTGTTTTATTTGTAAAATCTATCGGTTTTAGGAATAAACAGAAAACTCAAGAAAACCTAACAAAAAAACAATAAGAAATAAAAACCCCTCCCTTAAACAATAAAAAAAAAAGGTTTTTAATTTTTTTACGAATAATAAATAATTTGTAAAGATATTTCTAAATTTTGAATTTTTAAAAATTCTAACGTAATATCACTTCTGTGTCTATAATGACCGATTATTGGCAAGTAACAAAATATAATAAAATAAATTTTAATATTTTATAAATATAAATAATAATTAATATAGAATAATGTTTGGTCCAGATGAATGTGGTGTTAATGGAACCCCTCTTCATATAATTTTAAATTATCGTGGCAACTATTATAAGTGGCGAAAAAATGCAAATTTTAAAATTGGAGAGCGTACAAAAATTTATACACTAGTTTTCAATCCTAATAATACATACCAAGTTTATATTGATATGGAAATGATAGATTCAGGGGAAATTTTTCATGATTTTGGTGTCTATACAACAAAAACAATTTCTAAAATTTTTTCAAATGAAAGGGACTCCGAAATATATTTTACAGAAAACACCGAACATGAAAATAACAGCGAAAGTGAAAGTGAAAGTGAAACCGAAACCGAAAGTGAAACCGAAAGTGAAGGTAATAGCAAGGAGGAAATTGAAATATTATTTGAAGAAGCTGAACAAATTGATAATCCAAAATATGTTTCACCAAACGAATTGCATGTTTTTGAAAATTTAGATTATCTTGGAATTGATATATTCCAGGTAGAATCTGGTACAATTTTTGATAGTTTCTTAATTTGTGATAATTTCACTTATGCAATGGAATTTGCAAACCTAGTCTGGAAAAATCAAAAAAAAAACGAAGAAAAAAGATGGTTTATACATCACCAGGAACAGCAAAAATTATTACAACAGCAAACTTATCAAATACATCTTGACCAATATACGAGAGATGTTGAAAGATTAGAGCAAAATTATGAATCGATGTTTAAACTGGCAGATCAAATCTTTCAAGATCGAAAAATAGTTGATGAAAAAAAACAACAATTGCAACAATTAGAAGATAAAAGTAAAATAATTCAAAAAAGGAAAAAGAAAGATAAAGAAATGTTAGATCAAGAAATTTCTTTATTAAACAACCAACTTTTAGATCTAAATAACACTCTAGAAATAAAATGTCGGGAAATTTATCTTAAGGCAAGAAAATATTTAGGAACGGATTTTAGAATAGTAAAAGATGGAACAAAACGTATAAAAATTAAAGAATTATATGAACGGGTAGATTCTTTAAAAATTTCAAAAAAAAAATTAGATAAAATTTATCAACAAATAAAGGATATTTATGAAGGTGGAATGGAATGGAGAAATAAAAAATATTTTGAAAGGCAAAAGGAAAAAAAACAAAAGGAAAAAAAACAAATGAAAAATAAAGAATTTCAAATAAATTCTAAAAAAGAATTATAACACAAACAATTGTTTTCTTAGAATTATAAATTGATATTATTCAACGATAATAATAAAATTAATCATTTAAATGTAATTTAAAAATTCTCCCATTTCATTCATATTTAAAAATATATAAATTTTACTGTGTGCATTTTTATATTTTTTATTTAAATGTAATAAGCCCCTAAAACAAAAAAAAAAAAAAAAAAAAAGGAAGAAGAATTCAAGCCGAATTTCAGAAAAATAATTTTTTCTTATAATTTAGTTTCAAATAAGTGTAAAATACCAATTTAAAGAAACAGTATTAAGATACTTTGTTTAAAAAAATGTGAATATAACAATCCATCAATAAATAAAATATTTTTTCATAGTTTTTTATTTTTCCTATTTCGGTTAATTATTTAATTTTTTTATCTGAAAAGCCATATTTCGAGACTATTTTAAGATAGATATTTTTCAACTTTGAAATTTGAAAATTGCTGGTTAAATCTTTAAATGTATTTTGAATTGCAGATTTTTAAATATTAATTGAAAAAAAAAAATTGCAGAGAATCTTTGATAAAACCCAACAAAACCAAATAGGATAACATTATGAATGAGTCAAATTTTTTGAAAAATAGTTTATTTTTATTTTTTTTCAAAATATTTATGTTATTAATTATTAATTTTTCAGAGTTTTTTATTTTATTATTATTATTCAAGATGGGTGATTCAATAAAAATATATCATTTTAGTCCCCTTAGGTTTTTTTTTTAATTTAATTAATAAACCAAAAATTGAATTAATTTTCGTTTTATTACTCAAATTAATAAAAACTTGACTTTTTAATATGTTTTTTTTTTTTTTGCTTTTTGTTTTGATTGAAAAATCAATATATTTTCGAAATAAAACCAAGAAGTAAAAAAAAAACAATATTATTTTTTTTTTAATTTAAGGAATAAGAAAAAAAAATCAAGAAATTATATTTATATTTCTTAAATTAAAAAAAATCCTGGTTACTTGATGGTGCTCAACAGCACTAGACAGCACTTCAGGTTAGGTTTTCCCAAATTTCATAGAATTACGTAAAATAAAAGATATTTCTCTCTTCTTTTGAATTTTGGGAAAAGCTCATTTACGTTTTTTTTTTTACTTTTAGAAATTTGAGGATATTTTCTTAAATTTTCTTTTTTTTTCTCAAATTAAAAGAAAAAACTAGACACTTACCGTCCTTTCATAAAATTTTTTATATTATTTCGAGTTATTTGCCCAAAATCTAATGTTGACAAGAGAATATATTATGGTTTTAGTTTTTCTTTAAAAAATGAAAAGAAAAAGTATTTCTTCAACAAAAACAAGAAAAAGAAATAAAAACACAAAAAAAGGATAGTGTCAAAAAACTGAAATAAAAAATGAAAACTTGATTAAATTTTCTTTTATTTGTGTTGAGTGTTTATTGGGTTGTTATTGTTATGGTTTCTTTTTCTATTGGAACTCTACTATACTCTTTTTAATATAGAGATATATAATTGAACAATCATAGATTGAATAAAATATATTACTTTATTAAGTTATAAATTAGAACTTAATATATAGGTTTCATCGAGATAGTGCAGAATTTTTAAGAATAAGAATTAGTTTTGCAGATTTTTTTTTTAATTGCTTTACTTTGTTTTTTTTTTTTTTCTTTTTTTATTTTGTTTCCGAAATCTTGTTTCCTTAAAATCCCAGTACAAGAAACCGATTCGACCGTTTTAACCCAACCCAAGTAACTGAATCACCAGATTGCACAAGAAGAACAATTAGATTCAGTTAAATTGGTTTCCAATAATTTCATTTGCTCCAGTTGCTTCCTTCTGAAGTGTGAAATTTAAGTTCTAATTAGAACAAATTCATTTTGATTAAGTTCTAATCATTAACAATTTTACAATACATACATACATACACATACACACACACACACACACATATATATATATATATATTCCCTTTCCCACCTCCAAATAAATAAAAAAAAGAAAATAAAAGAGGATAAACACAAATGTCATAAAAAAGGGGGGAATTTGGAAAAAAAAGTTTAAAAAATAAAAAATGAATAAATTGAAATATTATATTTTATTGTTTTATTATTTTTTATATTATCTTTTATTAATTGTTTTTTCTAAGTTTTTTTATTTTTTTTACTACTCTTGTGAAAATTATAAATTTAAGAAATTAAGTCCATAGAATTTGAATTAATTATCGTTCTTTTATAAATTCACTATTTATTTCAAAAATAGTTTTAAACTTATTTTCAAAAAAGATGGAAAAAAATTAAAAAAAAAATAGCTCAATTTACTCTTTAATTATTATTAAATTAAAAATAATAATTAGTTCAAAATGACTTTAAAAATTCTATAATTTTCCGATTCCCAAATTTTTGGGAATTTAAAACGCTCAATAATGGAATTATGTATTTTAGATTTACTATCCATGATATAAGTTATCTTAAATTCGGCAAATAACTCCTTCAAATGATTTTGATGTTGTCCATATTTAATTCCCTTATCTAAATAATTAGTTACGGACTTTCTTTCGCGTGTAGGTTGTATTCCGTGACTCCAAAGCCAGCCTTCATAGCCGATGAAGAGTTGTCTGCCTGCAAGGGTTGTTACTGGGTTTCTATGGAAATTTGTATCTGGCACTGCAAAAGTAGCATTTTTTTCAGTATTTTTTGAGACAAATTCACCCATTTGAATTAACTCTTGATCAAATATTTCACTTACGCCTGCTGACACCGTGATTATTGAAAGTAAAACAGGCAAAATTATGATTATACATAAGATTATTACCAGTAGTGTTGTTAAATAATACAAAATTCCCTCAAATTCTTTGTCCAATAAGAAGACTACAAATCTAGCCGTGGCTAGTGCAAAGATGAAATAGGGAGCATTTATTAATTTTATATTATCAAATTTCCAAGGCTGAAGCATGATCAATATTGAAAAAATGAATAATAATACAAATGGGATCAAAAATTTGGTTTTATATCCAGTGTTGCATATTAAAGGCAAAGAAAAGATTCCAATTAAAAAAATTGGACCAAAGCTAAGGATAATATATGAGATTGGATTTGTCCATTCATTTTTCCAAATTGGTTCAAATCTGATAAAATTGTCTTCAGAGACTCTCGAGAAAAATAGGTATAATTGCGGGAATGCAATAAGGTTTGAAAGAATTGCATAAAGGCAAATTGTTAAAAAATATTTTTTTTTGATTGCAAATTTATATTTTTTCGAAAATGGGAAATTCAGGATCAGGGCGATAGCTGTGATAAAGGCAATGATTAAATAAGAGTGTGTGTGGGCAAATGGAAGTAATCCTGTTAAGACGGATGCTAAAATTGAGATTTTCAATGTGTATCGAAATTTAATTCTGGCCCAATTTTGCGAAATTAAATGATAAATTAAAATTAAAATAGCAACGGTAAGACAATACCCTAATAGCGCGCTACGCTGTGGAAGTATTGTTGCGTCAATAAATGGGAACCAAAAGAGTTCTCTGTTTTTTCCAATTGCTAAACTATAATCGAATTCAAATAAATGCGAGATTCCAATTCCTTGTTTGCCAAGTGGATTAAAAATTAGTCCTTTAAGCAAATAAACCCAACCAAAGCCCCCCCCTGAGATGATAAAAAAAATGGCTATCACAGAAGCCATTTGATTCCTGACTATCCTTTGGAAAAAAAAATACAATAAAGTGAGTAAACAATAAAATTCTATTACAGCTGTAACAACTAAAGTTATTTGAAGTGTGCATTGGCACCCGCCATTGATAAGCGCAGTGTGGAAATCGGTAATAAATGGGTATATTAAAGCCGTGCCGCTATAGATTGGGAACTTGAGTGCCTTCAGAGAGCCCCATTCTGAATTGATTCCCTTTGTGAACGACTTTATAATGTTTAAATGAAATGGCAAATCACCATAACAGTTTTTGGCTGTGTAATAGCTTTTTGTTTTCCAGTTGTAAGGCAAAAAGTGAAGGATCGTTAAAATTAGAAAAAAAAAGTTTAAAATCGTTGCGATCAGAAAAAACATTTTGTGTGTTCGAATTTCTTTAATTAATAATTTCAGAATAATTTGTTGTAATTTCAAGAGGGTAGTACTATCGTTGTTGTTGTTGTTGTTGTTGTTGTTGTTGTTGTTGTTGTTGTTGTTGTTCTTATTGCTATTGTTGTTGTTGTTCTTATTGCTGTTATTGTTGTTGTTATTGATTTGCTGTTTTTTTTTTTGGTTTTTCGTTTCCTTTTCATTTTTTTTGTTGTGTTCTGGATTTTTTGAATTTTCTTTTTCATTACTTTCTTCCTTCTCTTTTTCTTTTTTCTTGTAAGAGTGGTTTTGTGGTCGGCAATATTTTTTACAATTTAAAATTTGAAAATAAGACAGACTTAGTTGTAGAATAATGATTAAATAGCATAATTTTTCAGAGATCCATAGTTGGAAAATTGATCCTAAAAAATAGCCAATCCATGACGATATAACCACACCCAATGGGAATGAAATACTTAAGCACTCACACAAAGTTAATGGTCTTCTATAAAAATAGCGTAAAAGAAAGACAAAAGGTAGTGCTGTTGAAGAAAAGATAAATAAAACAAAACAAAGCATTCCGATTTGTAACAATTAGGTAAGAAGAAAAAAGAGGAGAAAATGACTTATTTTTTATTTTTAAGGATTACCATAAATAAAGCTACTTCCGTGGGTGTATATTTCAAAACATTGTGAGAATATCACTTTTATCTTTTTAGATCCAGAAGAACTATTAAATTTCCAATTTTTAGCGATTTTGCAAATTCTACCTGATCATATTCTTAATTGTAAGTCGGTATTGAAAACCAAAACTCAACCCTTTTTGTTCTAAATCGATTTTTTCAAAGGTTTTTTTTCGAAACTTGATAATATTAGAAGTAAAATAAAAAGGGTTGAGTTTTGGTTTTCAATACCGACTTACAATTAAGAATATGATCAGGTAGAATTTGCAAAATCGCTAAAAAATGGAAATTTAATAGTTCTTCTGGATCTAAAAAGATAAAAGTGATATTCTCACAATGTTTTGAACTATACACCCCTCACATTGGCTTTATTTTAGATAATCATTAAGGCGAGGGATATTGGTGAACCATATCAACACTTCTTCAAAACTATCAATTCATGCACTATAATTTTTTTTGTTATTTTTTATAGGGTAATTATTTGTTTCCCGTGATTTATGTGAGCAAGTACATTTTACCATTTTGAAATATTTTAATTGTGTAAACTTTACTGAAAAATATTTTTGGATTATACAAGATATTAAAACTTTCAAACCAAAAAATCATTCGCTGTTCGATTTGTGAAACGAACCCAAAGTAATTCAGAGATGAATCTTGAAATTTTTTCAATTTTTTGAACATTTTTTAATCATATTTTTGGGGTTTATTCAATAAAATTTTGGATCTAGAAATGTGTGTATACGAATGAGTGAAATTAATCAAAGAGTAAATCAAAAAAAATGGACCTGAAAAAAGTATATTTATAATGAATAACTTCTTTTATAAGTACAAATAAGAAAGATCACTTTTCCAAACACAGAAAAAAAAAAATTGTGTCCACAACGACTATAATCCGTGTTTCAAAATATAACCCCTGCTTTTTTTCTTGTTTTTACGAAGCAACATCCTATTAACTACCAAATAGTAAACCAAAGTTCAAATCAATTTTGAAATTAAAGTCATTGGTATTTTTAGTAAAATTTAAATAAGGAATGTATTTTGTTGAAACTTTTCCATAATATTCTAAATTTTTTTAAAATTTTTTGTTTTTTTGATAATAACAATTTTATCAAAAATTAACTCTATTTTTTAAGATAAATTTTGTTATTTGATCCTTCTTTTTTATAATTTCTATTTGAATATTTGAACTTTAAGAAATCAATACCATATTTATTTTGGGTTAATTGTTTGTTTCTTTCATCATTTAAGGTATAGACCTTCTATAACAAAATAAAAACATGCTTTTTATTTTGATACACTGATTAAATTTTAAGAATGCTTTATTTCGACTCGAGTAAATATATTGAAATCAAAAATGAAAAAAAAAATTGATAAAATGTTTATTGTCAAAGATTGTTTTCTTTTTCTTGTTTATTTGTATGAACCCAAACAATTTATAATCTTGAAATTCTCTCATCCATTACTATTTGTTTAACCTTTTACAAAAATTCTTTTACAAATTTGATTTCAAAATTCCTTTTTCAATAGTTTTATCAAAAAAAAAATAACAAAATCAAGAATTTTATTTCAAAAATTAAAATAAAGGAGTTGAATTCTCGGAATTAAAATACAATTACAAAATATTCTCAACAAAACAAAAGAAAAATTTTAGAAAAAAATTCAATCAGATTCAGAATTATTTTTACGTTCTCATTTTAATGGATTATAAATAATTATAAAATCAAACCGATTTGTCCAAGAAATCTTTTTTACTAGATAGAAAACTAATAAATATCCTATTTTGTGAACCCAATCAAGAATTAGATAATTATATGAAAAAGGGATTTTTAAATTTATTTTGGAAATTCTTTTGAAATAAAAAGTAAATTTTATATTAAAAATTTTACAAACAAAACTATTTCCATGAAGAATTAAAAAGAATAGCAAATTAAGAAGAAGTAATTGTATTAAATTTTGCAAATAAGATCAGGAAATTAATGATTTGTATATATTTTTTCTTGATTAATCTTTTCTTTTTTTTGAATTTCTATTTTTAATTTAGGATGAAAATATATTATACTAGGAGATATTCCACTTCTATATTTATTAATGGAATCTTTTGGTTGAAGAAATGATTTGAATAATTAGTTTTCGCATATATGATGGCACTTGAAATTTGAGAAAAGTACTTACTTCTTTAATAATTAATCAACTAAAAGTTAGATTCTGATCTCGAATATTATGTTAATAATAAGTTGAAAACCTCCCTAAGATTTAACAAAATCAATTTTATATTATATTTTTTTTTCGAATTTTAATTAAACTTCCTTCGTGGGCTTTGATATTGAATTGTATTTTGTTTAATTTGGTTTTATCATTATTATTTTTTAGTGAATAGTAGCTTCAAGTTTTCGTTTTTTTATAATTCATTGAAAAGAAAATTTAAGAATTTTGATTTGCAATTGTTGAAATAATCTGTGTTTACTTATTCAACCCTGTGTTTTGAATTGAAATTTATGTTTCTTTTTTCTAATAGATATTAATCTCTAAAAGAATCAAAGAAACCAAAAATAAAAGAGTTGTTATAAACTATATTCCAAAATTTTGGACACAGTTTAAACAGTCGAAAGAACATCATTACTACACTTTAAATTCAATTCGGTTTGGAATTTTGATTTTACAAACTATTTCATTTTTTATCTTTTTTGTTTTGTTTTGATTTCCTTTTTTCGAGTTACGTAATCTGTTTGGTTAGATCTGGGATTTTTTTTCAATGGTGATAGAAAGCTAATGTTGAGTTTTTTAAATTGAAAAATCACATTCAATTGGTAGATGGTATCTTAACATTTGATCGATCAACAATTTTTGGTGAAATTTCAACAAATTTACCAATACATTTTTTGTTCCGCTCGTTTCATTATTTTGGACACACCTGTTTTTATTTTTGAGTTTTATATTGTTTTCTTTTATTTGGATTAAAATGAAAACTTATTAAAACATTAATACTAAGTAAGTTAGATGTTGTTTTGTATATTATAAGTTTGAAAAAATATAATAAATTGGGTTTTTTTTTGCTTATTTTGGAATTTAGATTTATCCAAATTTTTGGAATATAGTTTAAATCATATTACTTTCATAAAATACAAAAATAGATCTTCAACTGAAAATTTAAATTGGGAACTGGAAAATTTTATTAAAATGTACCAATTTCTAAACAAAACTTGGGAAAAAAATCTAGACCTAAACTTGAAATCATCATCTAAATTCAAAATATAATTTTACTAAAATGGTTTAAATAAATATACAAATGAACAAACCTAAATATATATATATATATATATAAATATAATGTTTGCATAGTGTAAAAGAAAAATTGATAGTGTAGACTATTTCAGATTGAGCAGTAAAAAAATATGAAAACAATAGAAGACAGTGTAAATAATAACCTCAAAAAAATCAAAAAAATTTGACTTTGGAATCATTGTCAAAGAAAATACAGATTATTTGTTGTGAAAAAATGTATAGAAAAGAAAATAATAATATTTTGAATCAAAAAGATCATATGTCCTTTTTAAAGTATTTACAAATAGAAAAAAATAATAACATAAGAAGTAAAAGTGAAAATTTAAAAAAAAATCTGTTTACTTAATACAGCCTTAATCTTGAAAGAATACTAGAATGATAAATAAGATTATTAATTGTTCAAAGTCTCATTCGAATGGCTAACAGTCCGTATATATTAATTCTAAATTCAACAAATTAACTATTTATATTCAATAAATTTAACAATACTGATAAATTCAAATTAATATCTGAAAATTTTCACTTCATTTTCCATTTTATGAATTTTTTTACACAAGCTTTGAACAAAGCATTTTATTCTTTTAAATGTTAAAAAACTTTGTAAAATTGGTTATGTTACTAAAATAATCTCTCTCTTGAGAAGTTTTAAAAATTGAGCGATGAGATTACAAAATAGGAAATTAAACTAAAAATTTTATTAAATTTATTTGAATTTATAAGTAATAAAAAGAAACAACTTCAATTGGTCATTTTTTTCTAATTTGAGTTAATAGAGTTTTTTTAATCAAGTTCGTCAGATTCTTCACAATTATCCAAAAAATAATGTTAAATTTTTTTTTACCCACTTATTATCAAAAAAATTTAAAGACTGTTTGTCAAAGTTGTTTGAGTGAAAATTTTTACAAATGATAGAACTGAAACAATAATTACTAAAGCAGCCAAAAAAAGTCTTTTTCAAAACTAATTTTCATTGAGATGTGTTTCAAAGATAGAAATGCAAAAATATGAAAAAAAGAAAATGATAAAATCAGATTAAAAGTATCCACATTTTGACAATTGCTGTAAAACCAGTAAAATCAAATATTCTATAACCTTATTCTGTTCAAATTCATCTTTGTATTCATTTTTTCTTATTTTTCTACCTCAAGTCAATTTTTTTCAAATAAAAAAGAGTTTCAAACAACTTAACAGTCTTTCGGATTCTTAAAAAACCAAACTACCAAAAATAAAAAAACAAAAAAGAACCCTTTTCAAAATAAAAAAAAAAAAAAGAAAAAAACATGCTTCAAATTTTCAACAAGCAAAGAAAATTATCACTTTCTTTATTAAGCCTCAACATGAGAAGCTTTGCAAAGCCATTAATTTTAAGGAACCAGTACAGTCCCTTTGAGCATATTGAAAAGGACAAAAGAGCAACTGGCTTTCATGAAAGGGTTGACTCAAAGCACTACCCGGTTAAGAAAATTCTTGCAAAAAAAAAAGAAATCTTCAAAAGGGGATCCCTTTTTCAAGAAGTAGGGCCGATTGGCAATATTATGATCATCTTGAATTACAAAATCCCAAAATTTCTACCTGCTTTATTTCACGACTCACATTTAGTCATTTGTGCAGACGGGGGTGCAAATCGGCTCTATGACGCTGTGCCCGAGCACAATAGGGTTCACTACACACCAGATGTAATTTTAGGCGATCTGGACTCGATCCGGCCAGAGGTCCGTTATTTCTATGAAAACCAAGGATCGACAATTCAGCATTTCAAAGACCAGTCCACAAACGATCTACTTAAGTGTATGCGGTGGGTTGACAATTGGCTTAAGAGTACATACGGCTGTGCGTTGGTCCTTGGTGAAATCGAAAAGGAGATGAAAAGAAAATTGGCTGTCAATAAGGACGACTATGTCAAAACCAATTTTTTCAACCTGTCAAAGGGGATCGATTACGGGATGTGCAGCTTTAACATGTTTGTTATGGGCGCGATGGGCGGAAGGATCGATCACGAATTTGCCAATTTCCATGCCGCCTTATGCTTCCAACAGCACAGAATCTTTCTCTTCAGTGACGGCAACTATACCCGTTGGCTACACCCCGGTAGACACCTGATCCACATCAACAAGCAAACGGAGGGGCCCGTGTGTGGGCTAATACCCCTCGCCTCAGTGTGCAGAAGCTGCTCCACTAAGGGGTTAAAATGGAATGTTGAAAATGAGTGTTTGGAATTTGGCAAATTGATCAGTACTTCCAATGAAGTAGCTGACAACCACGTCTTTATCGAAAATTCAGACCCATTAATTTGGACAATACAATTAAAAAAATTTTGGGAAAAAGAGCATTCAATTAAAAAATAGTAGATTACCATCCAACCATGATTAGATTTTTTATGTTTTATTTTGCTATTATTTATCATTTTTTAGATTAGTAAAAGATATAAAAATCGCTGAGTTTAAGTTTTTTATTTCCTAGGATTTAGTTTCTTTTGGTTAAATGCAATAAATACC
This sequence comes from Anaeramoeba flamelloides, assembly GCA_027625915.1. Taxonomy (NCBI): domain Eukaryota; family Anaeramoebidae; genus Anaeramoeba; species Anaeramoeba flamelloides. The sequence goes on from JANTQA010000036.1 coordinate 7,889,594, forward strand.
AAATACAATTGATTTAAATTAAAACAATTTTTTTTTTTTTTTTTTTTTTTTTTAGCTTGTAATTTCTTAAAGGAATACGTTTTTAGGTGAAAAAAGGGAAATTGTAGATAAAAACACTCTTGAAAGAATTCTATAAGGTTAGTTAAATTTTACACACTGAGAATTTCTTTTGTCAAAAAATGGTGAATTTTCACAAAGCAAAATGTTCACACGATTCGGCTTTTCTTAGATCTTACCAAAAATTGATTTTAATTTTTCATAATTTCCATTTTAAATATTTAAAAATATAAAATAATTCCCCAAGCTGTTCTAAAAACTTTTAATTACTTTTAGAAGTTAGAAATGTTTTTAAAGTTTGAAATTATGTATAAAAATCTGGGTTAAAAGTCATTTTTGTTAAAACAATTTGAGATCATTCGAAAGTCTATTGAAAAAAAAAGTTTTTGTTGTTTGTGTTGTTTTTAATTCCCTCATTGTAATTTTTTTTATCCAATTTTATCAGAAAGTTAATACTTTTTGAAGAGTGAAAATAAAATAACACAATAAATCAATATCTTTTGAGTGTAAAAAGTAGTACATTATATTTTGGAATTTTTTATTTTCTGAATTTTGGTTATACTATTATCTGTTATACATACACAGAAGCTTTCTTGTAAAAATAATTTGAAGTCTGCACTTTTTTTATTATTTATAAACTTCTGGGATTTGAATTCTTTTTTTCAAGTAATGATACATAAGACTCTTTGATGATATCTATACTTGAGTCACGATAAAGTTGCAAAAATTATAATTATTTTTATCAAATAATAATATTTTATAAAAAGGAAATATTCGATATAGTTGGTCCAATTTTAAAGCAAAAACTTTGAAGCAAATTTTAGGCGCAAAAAAAATCTCAAATTATGGAAACAAAATTAAAATTCTAGTAGAATAAATTGTAAAAAAAAAAATTAAAAATGAGCCTCAATTTGAGATTTTTTTATGTATAAAATTTAATAGAAAGGATGTGCCTTAAAAGTGGAACTGACTTTATTATTGCGATAATCTGAAAATCGTTATATTCTATAAAAAGCACATTAATTATTTAAGAATCTTGATAAAGGACAAAATATTGTGATTTAAAAGTAATTGTGATATAAAATTTTGATGGGGTTTTTGGGATAATTCAGCAATATTTTTAATATGAAATTTTTTCGATCAAAAACGATTATGTTATTAAAAAAGTTATTCTTTTAAAAAATAACAAAAATGATTCTGGATTCAATCTAGGATCAGATCAAAGAGTTGAATTATTTTTTTTTTTTTGATTAGTTTGTCAAACATATCGATCCTTTTAGATCAACAACAATAAGAAATAAAGAAAAAAAAAAAAAAAATTCTCAGTCAATCCTGGTGTTATAAATTGTTTTGAATAAAAGAGTGTCTAAAAGAACCAATATTGATAAGTTTAAATAAATATCTGAAAATTTTTAGTTCTGTTTCCATTTTTGATATTTTTTTACACAATCTTCTAAGAAAACATTGTATTAACATAAGTGCTTAGAAAACTTTTTAAAATTGGTTTGATTTCAAAAGGTTCTCACTATTGAGTTGTTTTCAAAAAGTTGAGATATGAGATTACATAAACGGAAATTGATTTATAAATTTTATAAAAAATATATTGAAATTTATCAGTACTTTAAATTTTCTTTAAAGAATGTATTCAGGACTGAAAACATTTTCAATATTCGAGGAAAGTTTAAAAGGGTTCAACAACATTTCAACATCTTTCACAAAAACCTTGTCAGATTATCACAAATGATAAAGATAGTTTTACATAATTTTTCTTCTTATTTTTATTCTTCTCATTTCGTATCTTTGTATTGGGCAAAAATAAACGATTTGAGCTTAGAGGTTGTTGTTTATATGATCACTGATAAGAAGGAAAATTATTCTTCATTTGTTAGTGTTATTGAATTTGTGAATGTAAGAACTCCATTTTTAAAATAACATTTATTATGTATTCAAGTACATTTCTGTAATGTGTTGTTATTAGTTTGATCATAAAATTTGTTCGAGTTTTTATAGCTTGTAAAAAAAAATGAAAACATAAAGAAATTTTTAATCCACAACAAACTACAAAAAACTCAGACCCTTTAAAAAAGTTTTCATTCTTTCAAATTTTTCAAACACTTTCAAAGACAATTCACAACCCTTACAAAAACTTTCAAACCTTTTGAAAGAGGAAAACGTTGTAAAAGTATCAAGGCTTGGTAATTTCAAGAAGATTTTATTAAGGTGATTTCAAAAAAATAATTAATTATTTTATCATGATAAAGTGAAATACCGCATTTTTATGATTTTTAGTAATAAAATTGGACTAATTGCCATTTCTTTAATATTATTGTGAATTAATTTCCAATATCATAATAATATATGCTATCATCAAAACCTCTAATATAACCCGAAAAAAACCATTTTTTTCATTTGATATTGTATTATTATTCAAAAAATCTTGTTTATTTTATTATTTCAAAATAAAATAAAATTTTTTATTTTTTATAGATTCGTTTTAGATAAGTAGGAAAACTTGTTAGTTTTGTTTTTGTATTGTTTTAAAATGTTTTTAATGTTTTTTTGTTTTAATAAAGTGAAAAAAAAAATAATAATAATAATTAACACTTTTCTTCCTTCACATCCTCTACATCACATTTCAAATGCTAGTCCTCGCTTGCTTAAAATATTAAGCTTTCAAAAAATTTTAATTTTTAAGATTTTTTCACTTTTTGAAAACATTTTTAAACTGTATTAATTGATATTTTATAAAATCTTATTCTTAAAACCTCAGCAATTTATATATTAAAACCATCTATAAAGTTCTACACTAAAACTTAATAAAGTAACTTATTTCTCTCGATTTATAGTTGTTAAAATATTTAGAACTCTTTCGAAAAACAAATTATGGTGATTGTCAAAAAAAAAAAAGGGGAAACAACCGCTACCAACTCAACTCTGTAGACAAAAATAAACTTTTTAATGAAGTTTTTACTTTTTTCTATTATTTTTTGACTCTCTTTTTTTTCTTGTTTTTCTTTCTCTTTTTCTTGTCTTTGTTTATAAATAATTTTTTTTCTTTTCATTTTTTAAAGAAAAGATATTCTGTGGGTTAGAATCTTTCCTAAATTATAGCTAGTATAGAAAAAAAACTTAAATAAAATTAAGAGTTTCAGGAAGTGTCGTAGAGTGTTGTAGAATGCCTAGGTTTTCCAGAATTTAAAGAATGGTTAAAAATCTTTGATTTTACTCAAAACTTTTAAATACTGGAAAAACTAACCAGGGTTTTTTTTTTTAATTTGAGAAATAAACTGAAATTTTAATTAATTTTCTGTTTATTTCTCAAATTAAAAATAAAAATCTAACTATAAACTGGAAATAATAATGTTGAATTACTTCTCTTCAAAAATAAATAAAAAAAAATAAATGTTATTTGCTATTTTATTTTAAAATATTTTTTTCAAAATTCCAATTAAATACTTGTTTTTTATAAAATCATTAATAAGGAAAAGATATTTATAAAAAAAATGATTGTGATTAGTTTAAAAATAGTAAATAAACACCGTTTCAATTTAAAACGGTTTTTTTTTTTTTTCATGATTTTAAATAATATCGAACAATTTTACTAATATTTATAGATATATATATATTATTCTATTATTGTTTTTTAATATCTAAAATTGATAATCCACTATAGAAAATGTTTTATCTTTCATTACCAACATAATCTGAGACAGAATTTAATAATTCCTTTTTTAACAAAAAAAAAAAAAGTTCTTAATTTTTTTATTTTTTGATAACATTTTATATACGATCTTATTAATATTTTAATGGATTTGTATCAATTTCCAAACATTTCAGAACTTGATAAGGTTGCCCAAAATTGAAAGTAAAATCATTATTTGTTGGGTATTGGGTTTCGATGATTATTTTATTTTTCAAAGTACATCATCTATTCACATAGACGTTTTTTAGAAATCTCTCATAGAATAAATAAAACTATTTTAAAAAAGTGAGGTACTTTATTTGAGTTTTTTATTTTTAAACATTCTCAAAAATAAAGAAGGTCTCAAAAAAGTGATTACTTAAAAAAAATTCAAGTACTTTTCTTTTCCATTTCATCTTTGCCACACGCTCCAAAGGATAATTTCTTTCCTTTTATTAAAATCAAAAAGTCAGAAAAAATGTTTTTGTTGAAAAAAAAGTACTAACTTTTTTAAAGCAAGATTGTTTGGAAAAGTTTTAATTTTATCAATCTAAAAAAAAAAAATGTGTGGACTAAAAGTTTTATCAAATGATATCCAAATTCCTTAAAAGAGTAAAATGGGCAGTCTGGGGTACCAACAATAAAACTTTTAATTCCATACTTTTTTTAAAACAACTGAACTGGTTTATTTATTTTTTTTTTCATAATGATTGTGCAATCATAAAGAAAGATGAATGAAAATTTTCGATTACAAAAAGAATTCCCCCCCCCCAGAACAATCCACCAGAAGAGTAAAATTCAAAATTCAAAACTCAAAACTAAAATCAGTATTTCGATATTTCGGATTTTATGAAGGATATTTATTTCGGTTTTCTACACAAATCGCAAAGGCAATCAAAACCCCAAATTAATCGGATTAATTGCTTTCTCATATTAGTGTCGTCTTGGTAAATGCCACCCAAATAATCAAAGCACAAATGATCGCCTTTCATAATTTTTTTTGTTGATTTAAATTGGATACTGTCACCGATGCCATTTGATGATTGGATTTTCAGGTTTGGTTGGCAAGAGTGGTTAATAAAAGAAGAAGCCAAAAATAAAGAGTATCTTCTCCCAACAAAGATGGTATTTACTATTGCTTTCCCAAAGCAGGAAAGCCAGAAACGATCAGCTGTTTTCTTTATGTTTGGCTGGTGTGGTTCGAAGAGTTCGTTCCTTTCCAAAAACGCGGCTGGATCGAGCATTCCCTTTGTTTGCTGCGCTGCTTCGCACAGGAGCTCTAAATCCTTCGCCCAGTTTTTTGGGACCGTGTTCCCAAGATTTTGTGATTGCAGCGAGTCCACATAATGTAAATACTTTACACGATCATGTTCGATCATCATTCGGCCAAATAGTTGCCCACTTAGCATAAACTGGTACCATAAATTCGGTGAGTTAAAATATGGCTGTGTTGATCTTTCAATCGCCCTTTCAACATAAGTCTTCATTGGGCTTGTTGATAAAAAGTTCTCCAGAAACGTTTTACTTTGCTTATTTGAGCTCGTGTAATACTCCTTGATCGCAGGAGTAATTTTTGATTTGGTTTCCTTTGCATTTTGGGGTTTTAATTCTGGTGTTTGAAGAAAGGGCTTTTCTTCAAAGAGGACTTGCCCTTTTTCAAAATTTTTGGTCGAAAGCGCTCCCCTAATTGTTAAATTGCCTAACTGTAACTTTTTAACCTGGAACGGTACCGTTTTTGAAAGAACAAAATCCAAGCATGGCTGAAGAATTTGGTTCATGGAGATCGATTAAGAAAAAACAATCCAATTCCAAAAAATGATTTGGGTTGCAAAACCAAAATGAGTCTGGAAAAACTTATTTCGAAAATACTCTTAAAGGAAGTTTTTGAAATTATTCAGAGAATAATTTGATAATTTGGGAAAAAAATATTTCAACCCTTAGAAGTTTCTTCTTCTGCTTTGGAACCAATTTTCAAATGACGGTTTGGAATTACTCGTTTATTTTCTTCGTTTATTCCCACAATCACATACGTTTTTACAATTGTGTGTAATACTGGTATTTGAATTATAATTGGGAACAATTTTTCCTTTGATTTTCAATTTCCTTTTTCTTTTAGATACACAAATTACAACCTACTTCATTGATGACTCTTTTTGAAAAAACATAAATCAGGAAAAGGAAGTAATAATTTTACTCATTTAGAATTCAAATACGAGAAAAAAGAAAATTCAAAAAAGTTCTGATAAGAGAAAAGATTTGAGAACAAAAAAAAGAGTTCCAAGAGTATATTTTTAATAAATGGGTGTTCTTAATTATCGAGAAATCTAATAAATTTGTGTGAAACGAAGGCTATTATTTTGATAAAAGAGTACAAATCAAAAATATTACTGTCTTTTTCTGATTATAGAAATCCAAGTTTCTCTTTCAAGTTCCCAAAATCATTGGGGTAATTGTTTGTTGACAAAGCCCAAGTTATTGTAAAAAATTAATGAGAGATGACTACCACATCTAATGCGATTTTTCTTACTGTCACTATCGAAATGTAAAAAATTAATTTGAATCTCAAAGTTTCAACAATAAAGGTTTTAAATTAAAAAAATCAAGGCTATCTTGAGAAATGATCTTATGAAAATCTTGGTTTTTTTTGGAATTATTCCACTCATTGGGGAAATATTCGATAGTCTGAAATAAAAATTTTAATATCTTGATGGGAAAATGACAGTCAGATAATTTTCCAATTAAAGAACGAAAATTTTTAGTTCACATTCCAAAATATTTTTCTAATCTTTTAAAAATGATATTTTTAGACAATAAATGTAACTTAATTTATATTAACTCTAAGACACAATTTTTACTCTACTATTTTTGGTTGTTACAGAAATTATGAATATACATTTCAGAAATTGAAATAAAAAATTCATTTATTAATTGGAAAATAACAATAAAACAGAACTGTACAAATGATCCATTTGTAAAAAATCTTGTAACTGTTCTTTTATGAAAACAATTCTAATCGGAGAATATTTGAATGACGAACTAATTTTAATGGTTTCTTAACACTTTAACCAATTAGACAGTTTATTCAAAGCTAAATACAAAAATTTCCAAAAAGAAAAAATTTAAACATACTTATCACCTTTTACAACGTATGGCCTTATATTACAACCTATTTCTTTGAAAATTCTAATCTAAATAAAAATTAGAAAAAAATCGGTAAAAATTATTCTCTTTTATTCTGCAAACACCAGTATTAGCTATTATTTTAATTGCCAATCAACTCTACTTTTGGGAAATAATATTAACAAGATTTTGAGGGAATAAGATTCCAATTGTCAAAAACCTAAACAATTTTCAGAAAAAAATCAAGCAACCCACATTTGATTTTACACTTTTTGAAAAAAAAAAGTCTTCTTAAATTTGTAGAATCACATGAGAAAAGTTTTAAATGTTATTACCAAGTGCTTTTCAAAAAAAAAGTTTACCTTTTCCCAAATATCTTCGAGTATAAAAGTGTTAAAAATTGTCATACCAAAACAAGTATGATTTAATAATAGTATAACAATAGGGAATACCAGTTGGCTTCTCTGTACTACATTTGATTGGTGCTATCTTTCATTTTTTCAATCTTTTCGTTTTAATCAATTGAATCCTGATTTTTAAATGAAAAATGAAGAAATTGATGAAATAGATTCTATTCTCCCCCAACAATCCCAGCCTCCACGAGACAAATTAATTTTTGATTACGAAACATCACAGCTCTCACTTTTTGTTCGAAAGGATCCCATTTATAAGCAATTATCCTTTTCAAGAGATGATTTTCAAATTTTGACTTCGCCACCGCCTTTCCGTGTGAAAAACCCAATTCCTGTTTGGCTTTTCTTTTTTTTTTTTTTCTTTATTTTTTTTTTATTTTTTTTTACGCTTCAGTCAGTTTCTGTAGTTTGAGGGAAAATTGATTTTCGAAACCAAGTAAACAGATATTAGTACTCAGCTACCAAACGCTTTTTACAAATACACCCATTTGTTAAATATTTTTTCAATAAAAAGTAAAAACAGCCTTTCTTATTTTTTATTGTTGCTACGCTTTTCCCATGAGTAAATGTAAATGTAAATTTCTTATTCGCTTTCCCAAAATTGCTTGTGAAGGTATTTTGAAGAAAAAAATTCAACACCTTCACAAACCGATCCAAAACCAAAATTGTCTCATTAATTTGGCTTTTATTTTCCAATTGAAAAATGAAAATTTTTTTTTTTTAAAGATCCCTAATTGTTTCCTCAATCATTAAGTAGAAAAAATCTCGGATCTTGACACAAAACCCAATTAAAAATGGTCTTTCTCGAGATTTAATAAAGCCCCCTCTGTTAACTCTAAGACAAAATTTTTTACTCTGTTAATTTGATTGTAACAGTTGAAATAAAAATTTCATTTTAGAACATTGATTGAAAAATTTCATTATGTCAATCGCATTTCAACAGTACTGATAAATTCAAAGAAAAACAGTTTAAATTTTGCCTAAAATTCAAAAAGGAAAAACAGTATTACTGTTAAGAGAAAAATGTTGGAAAGAGAAAAATAGTCGGACAGCATTTTTAATTGGGAACATTACTGAAAATAATTTTTAATTTCAATCGTTTGTGAAATAACTAAAGAAAATAACAATAATCTACTTATTAGAATAAGGATTAGTGTAATTCTAGTTTTTCAAAACCCTATCTCTTATAATCTAAATCAAGTTTAAAAATTACCATTATCAGAATTAATAGTAAACTTTACTAGAACTTGGATTTTTGTTAAAATAGCATGATCTACTTTAGTTATCAACCATTCAAATGAGTATTCTACACAAACCAAAAATTAATGAACTTGTAACACCTTTAAACCTGGATTTATCTAAAAGTCACCTAGTTATCAATAGGATTTGATTTTCATTTTTACTAATGTTCCCAATTGAAAAAGGTGTCCAACCATTTTTCTGTGTCCAACATTTTTCTCTCAACAGTTAGATGTAATTTTCTCTTTAACTGATTAGACGCTTTAGTCTAACCTTAACAATAAATCCGAATCGAAAAACCATATTAGAGGAAATTTTCATTTCTTATTGATTTTATGAAAGTTTCAGACTTATTTTCAACAACTAATAACCATTTGTGAAATAATTTTGGGAATTGGAAACAAAAATTTTCATTTATTAATTTGAAAATGTAGGAGCTTTTAAGGATTTGGTGTTCAGAAAAAAAAATACTTTCTCTGTTAAAGAGAGAATTTTGAAGTGACTAAATTTGTAACTTTGATTCCAAAGAGCAAATAAACACAGCCATTAGAACCATTTTAAACATAATTTAGTTTTCTAATAAATATGATATTTCATTTTCAAAGAAATTTCTAAAGAAATTAAAAAAAACAAAAGATGGACTTTTGGAATTTAAAAGAATTTAGCATAGCCATCTATTTGACTCTATCCTTTTAAACACCATGGAACCAAATGGCGATTTTCAAGACTTTTGATTTTTGTTTATAAAACCCGTTGATTTTCTAACAAAAAACAGAAATGTTAGAAAAGTAAGTCATTCTTCAAAATAATACGATGACCTTGGCACCATTTCTAAATGATGGGTTAGTGAACCAATTAAAAGTTATCATTATCTTTTTTTTGAAAAAAGAGTATATGTAAAATTCATAAAAAAAAAAAAAAAAAAGTTTAAATCCTTGGAATATTTTTCGTTAATACTTGATTTTAATATAATTCTCATTTTTCAATTGCAAAAAACAAGAAATTTTTTTTTGATAAATGCACTAATTTTAGATGCAAATAATTTTTTATTTTAATATTTTTCAAAATTACAACAAAAAAATCTTAAAAAATATTTCTCAAAGGAAAACCCATTTAAAAAATCTTTCAATTTACCAACATATTTATTTTCGAATTTTGTTTTTCCCAATTCAAAAAAAATAGAAATTTCAACGAAAAAAATATTTTTTTTATATCTTTAATTCTAGAGTGTTTAAACTCAAAAAACCTTTTGTAAAACAATCATTTGTGTGAGGTTTAAATGAAAAAATCGAAAAATATTTCTTAGAAAAAAATAGTACCTTTTTTTTTTATTGTAATTTAAGGGAGGAGTTTAGAATTCCTCTTGTTTGCCCGAATTCCTAAACTTGAATTTAGAAATCGTATAATAGATTCAAACATAGTCTTATTATCTACTAAAGCTAATAAAGATATTGAATCTTTGTTTATTAATAATATTATAAATATTATTATTATTTAAAATAAGTGAAAAATTATTTTTTTACTAATTCAGAAATCCAGATTTTACGATTATTTTCATAGGCTGGGCAGTCGTTAGGTTTTCCAGAATTTAAAAGAATGGAGTAAAATCAAAGATTTTACGCAATTCTTTTGAATCCTGGAAAACCTAGACACGATCACAGAGAAAATGATCCAAATCTTCAATGATATCCAAATCTTTATTTATTTTACACAATTGACAAAATTGTGATTTATTTTTGTTCATAAAATAAGAATATCTTACAAGATAATTTGTATAATTTCTTAACTTTAGAATAGAAGTTGAACCCTTACATTTTAAATATTTTTGCTGTTTTTTAATATTTTCCTGTATCAAAATTATTTTCAAATAATTTTGTACTTTCCAACTTGGACTATTTTTTAATTGATTGATTCGGTAAACTTCGAGTTCAGATTCTAATTCTTTTAAATTTCGAGCTTTCCAATTAATGTTTTCTGTTTCTTTTTCTCTGAAGGGAAGAAGATTTATTAATTTATCAAATCCCAAAATTTTTAATTTTTGAATTAATTTGAATTTTCTTTTGTAAATTGTGATTCTTGCCAAATCAATTTTTGCATCAGTTTTATAGATAAGTCTTGGGGAATGTGGGTTTATTAATTGCGATTCTGTGATTTTCTTATTAATCCAAATATCAATTTTTTTGAAATCAGATTCTGTAAAGTCAAATATCTCTAATCCATATAATAGTTGACTATGTAAAACGGCTTTAAAGAATTGAATTTTTAACCCATTAGAAAAATTCCTTTCTTTAAAAATATGTAGGACTTTTTCAAAATTATTATTGACCTTTTCAAAGTTAAATTTTAGATGAGTTTTTTTGTCTAACCAAATACCAAGATATAAAATTTCTTTTGGTATTAGGTTTTTTTTTGTTTTATCATCATTTGGATTCAAACATAGTACCTTTTCATTTTAAGTACATATTAATAGAAATTTTTATAAACTTTATCGTGAATTGAAATAGATATCATCAAAGCCTCTTTTTATATAATATAAATTTAAAAAATAACCCCCCCCAACAATCTTCTTGTTCTCTAATTGCCTCTTCCTAAAATTAACAAAAAATATCCTTTTCAATTTTATTTTTTCAAAAATAGCCTTCCTTTGATTTTTTATCAGAAAAAAATTTTATTAAATTTATGTTAAACTCTTTAAATAAACCAATTACAAATTTGGTATGGAAAAAAAGGATATATCAAAAAGATCAAAATTATAAAATTCCACTGTCTTTCCGATCATGGATGAAAAAAATTTCGAATGATAAAACGTTTGAACTTGATTACAAGCCAATAAGAAAAGATATTTTAGAAGAATCTGATTCTTTAGTCAAATATTTTTTAAGCGACACTACAAAGAAAAAAAAAAAAAAAAAAAAACATAAATCTGAAGAAAGAGGAAAAGAACAAGAAAATGAAAGTGATGAAGAAAAAACAGAAATAATAAAAAGAAAAAACAGAAAAAAAAGTGGAAAAAACAGAAGAAAAAGAAGAAAAAAAAGAAAGAAAAGCGGAAAAAACAGAAGAAAAAAAAGAAAAAAAAGAAAAAAAAGACGAAAAAACAGAAAAAACAGAAAAAAAAGCGGAAAAAACAGAAAAAAAAGACACAGTACCGAAGCCACTAGAAAAAACAAAAAAAAAAGAAAAAGAAAAAGAAAAAGGAACAAAACTCGTTTCATTAAATTCTGAGGGGTTAAGTTTAAGAGAAGCAATTAAAGTTAAAATTACAAAATCAGATGTCAAATTAAGTTTTTTAAAGCATGAACATGATAAATATTTGAAAGAAAATGAAAAAATTCGATACAAAAATCGAATCAAACTGTATAGCTTATATTCCGAAATCAACAATACAACATTACATTTTGATAAGAGATCACCAAAAGGATTATATAAATTACCATCTGAAAGAAAAATTGTGTTTGTATTAAACAATTTAATTTTAAAATCTGATCCCAAACAAAATGAAAACTTTTCTGGATGTGTTAGTATTTATAATTTTAAGCAACAAAAAAAATTCTCAGAAAATTATTATTTTGACTTGAATTCTAAAAAAAAATCAAAATCAAATTCAATTGATCCAGAGACTTGTATAAGAAAAGCAATTTTCACTATTTCTGAAAACTGTGAATCACTTTATCTAGTATTCCGGTTAAAGCATCTACCAAGTAACAAAAAAAAAAAAAAAAAAGGAAATAATGATGTAGAAAAAAATGAAAATATTGAAGACAGTAATAATGAAGAACAACAAGAAGAAAAAGAAAAAGAAAAAGAACAAGAACAAGAACAAGAACAAGGACAAAAAAAAAAAAAACAAAGAGAAAAAGAAAAGGAAAAGAAAAACAATCAAGATAAAAAGCCAAGTATTCGAGGACAAAAAATTAATTTTCATAACCAAGATGAAAAGAATCATAATAAAAAAAGCGAAGCAATACCACAATATATTTATTCTATATATGAACTAAGCAAAAATTCAAAATTAAAATTACAGTATTCGAGAGTTGGTATACAACATTCACCATTATATCAATCAAATACGATTCTTAGTGATTCCAAATTATATTCCTTATATAATTCAAAAAGTTCTTCAACAAATAATAAACAGAAAACAATTCCAGGTGTTATTATGTTTAATTTGTATGAATTTTCCAAATTAAATCCCAAAATTAATAATACAAACTTAATTTTAGACCCTAGCTATAAAATTGTTAATTTTAAAAATGAAATTGAAAAAAACAAACGAAGCATTGAAAATAAGAAAGAAACAGGTGGCAAAATCAAGGAAACGGAACAAAGCGTCAAGGAAACAGAAAAAACAATCCAAATTAATAAAAAAAACTTTATTGGGCTTGAAATGGAAAATTTTTCAACAAATTTAAATTTTATTCCGAATACACAATTTTATAATAATTTGTATATTTATCCCAAAGAATTATTCACCATGAAAAAAAAAAATAAATCAATTTTATTAAAAATTGAATATAAAATTGATGATAATTTACAAGAAGACGGAGCACCTAATTTTTATGGGCAGTTAAATGAAACAAAATTTAAAAAAACATTTTGGATCAAAATTGAACAAAATCAAAAAAAAAAATTAAAAATTTTTGAAGAAATTAAAATAAATCTACCAATAATTATTGGCAAAAAAGATCATTTATTATTTACATTTTATGAAATTAATAATAACAATTATAATATAAACAACGACGATGATGACGACGACGACGATGATGATGATGATGACTGCGACGAAGATGGCGATACAAATGACAAGAATAAGAGCAAGAATAAAAGCAAGAATAATAGTAAGCACAAGAATAAGAGCAAGAGCAAAGGCAAGAGCAAGAACAAGAACAAGAAACAAAAAAACACAAAAATTATTGGCTATTCGATCTTTTTAATTAACCAAAATAATTTAATTTTAAATAAAAAAATCTTTTTAAAATTAACCAATGAAATAGAAAACGAAGATTATTTATCCAATTCTGATGAAGAATTTTTTTCACATAATAATCTTAAAAAAAGGCAATTTAAAATGAGCACAAAGCTAATGAGTAGTATTTATCCAGATAACAATTTGTTTTATAAAATTCATGAAATCTTTTTAAAATTAAATCAAAATTCAAAAATTGATAATATTTATTTAGACTTATTAAAGGAATTAATTAATAAACCAATTAATTTAATTATAAAGTCTTTTCATTTCTATATGGATTTAATTATTGAAACAATTTATAGAAGCAGCGGACTGATCAAAGAAAAAACATTTTTGATTTTGTTAAAATTTTTAACAAGAATTCAGAAAGAAAATTTGAAATTAAAAAAGCAATTATTAATACCTTATTTAGAAAATTTCTTTAATTCTTATAAATCGAAAAATGGTCAAGTATATCTTTTTGAAGAAATCGTTAGCTTATGGATTAAACAATTTTTAAAAGAAAAAATCAAAGAAAAAAAAAAATTAAAATTGCCATTAATCAACACAGCTTGGTTTTTATTAGGTTTAATAATAAAATCAATGTCTATTTCAAATAAAAATGACAAGATAAAAAATAAAAACAACAACTCAGATAATAAAACCAACAATTTAAATAATAAAACTGATAATTTAAATAATAAAACCAACAATTTAAATAATAAAACCGACAATTTAAATAATAAAAATGAAAATAATTATAACAATTCCCAAAATTTTAAACAAAATTATATTATTAATATTCAAAATTTAATCGATTTATTAAGAGAGCAACTGCAATTAGTTTCAAAAACAAATCTAAAAATCTCTCAAGAATTAAATCAAACAATAGCGTTCTTTTGCAAAGATTTATTTTATTTAATAGACAAAGGAATTGCTTTTGAAATAATCGAAAACCATTTAAATTTATTACAATTAGAAAACAAACAATTTATTATTTTATTTGAATTCAAATTTCAATTTTTACAATTAATAATTGATCATGAGTATTATATTCAATTGAATTCCCCAATTTTATTTAATATAAATTTTGAAAGGCACATATATAATTTCTTATTAAATAAACACTTTTTCATTGGGCTGATCTTAAAGCAATTGAATGATATCTTAAACCATATTGAAAACCAAGACCATTTATTGATTTGCTTAAATTTAGGATTTACCTTAATCCACAAATTATTTTTAAAACATCAGTTTAACATTGAAACGCTAAATAACAAAAGCCTATTTAAAAGATTAATTTCGATTTATTTCCCTGTAATCTTATTCGTCATGAACCATTTGGAAAAATTTAAAAAATTTCCAATAATTGAAAGAAGGAATTTCCTCATACCAATATTATTTATAATCAAGCATTTACAAATTTCTTTCTTCTTTGATTGGTGGAACAATATCAATTTCCAAAGAAAAATCCAATTTCTAAATTTATTGAGATTGTCTTTAGATACCTTTGAATATTTGGGTAAGCAGAAATTAAAAGCAAATAAATTTCATCAAGAGCAAAAAGATTACCTTCAGAGAAATTCAAACAAAGCCATAAAAATTAAAAAAACCAGAATAAATTATAATGATTTGGATATAAATGATAAGAAGAATGCTAATTTTGATAAAGAGAGCGAAAAGAAAAAACTATTTAAAAGAGTTTCCAGTTTTTCTTCGCCAAAATCATCTCAGCAGGGAAACATATCTCATCGACAACCATTTAAAAAAAAAATTAAAACGGGAATTAATACTTTAAAACGAAATACTATATTTTTTGATGAACAAAAGTTACAATCATTAAAAAGCAAATTAAATAAAAAAAAAACACCCAAAAAAATTCAGAATTCAAATGAAGACAAAGGCAAAGGCAAAGGCAAAAGCAAAGACGACCAAATAATAAATAATTTAGACTTGCGAACCATTTCTTCACCAAATTTTTCCACATCGACATCGACATCCAGATCTTCCTCTTCGATATATCTCGCAAAAAATACGAAACTGACTAGTCAGAATAATAATATGAAATTAAAGCATTCGAATTCAGTATTAATTACAAATATTACCAAAACGAAATCAACAAGCACCAATTCTTATAAAGATTTTGAAATATTGACATTGCAAACCTTTTCATTTGATTTGTTTACCTGTGAAAAATTATTGTCTGAAGAATCTGATACCATAGTATTAAATTTATTAGTAGACATGCTAAATAAGCCGATTGGCATATTTACAAACGACAAGGTCGAAAACATAAATCCAATATTTGAAAACTATTATGAAATATTGATATATTTTTTAAATAAAAACAATTCGGATCGCGTCAATAATTATTTGATCAAAATAATAACATATTTTATTGACAAATTCCCCAAAATGATCTTCCATCTAGACAACACACTGCTGGGCAAATTATGTAATTCCATATTTAACAAGACAATGAACCACAATTTGAAAACGAGAAGCCTGGCAAATTCGTTAATGTTTTTATTGCTGTTGAAGAACTTTAAAATAGCCAATGATTTATCTCGAATTAAAATTCAATTGTTGAACGCCTTTGATAAATTGGTGTGCCGCATGGAAAAACGGTACAACAAGCACGAATTTAATTGCCTAAAAAAGTTGTTTTCCATTTTAAATCTGCTAGCTAACAAACGAAAAAACAGACAATTCAAAAAGCAGGCGTTCCAATTGATTGACAGCCTGCTAAAATTCTTCATCGACTCATTGAATTCTTATGACCAACGATCTGACCCCGAAATGCAAGCTGATCTATTGATAAGAATTTCAAACAACCATATGAAGACACCGAATATTAGATTTAGTTGGCTGACCAAACTAGAAAAGCTAATGGTCACCCAGAAGAACTATGGAGAGGCTGCAATAGTGATGCTCCACAAGTGCGCCGTGATTTCAGAATTTTTGGTTCTTATCGATAAGCAATGTGTCGCCTGGCTGCCCAACGGCGCAATGGGCTTCATCCATATTAGCAAATCTGTAATAATCGAAAGCTACCGTGAAAACAATTTTTATCCAGATTTCAAATTCATCGATCCAGAATATTTTTGCGAAAGGGGCCTCGTGGAATGCCTAATATCCTGCATAAATTACTTCCGGGACGGCGAATACTACGAAATGTCGAGTGAGGTTTCTGAAATCCTATTAAAGATCTTAAAATACCGAAGGGATTATAAAAATATTTCGCAGTCTTATAATAATTTGAAAAAGGACTATGATAACCTACTAATCGAAATGTTCCATTTGCCAAGAACATTTGGCCATTATTATAAAGTGGGGTTCTATGGAGAGCAATTTGGCGAATTGAACGGCCAAGAATTCATTTATAAATGCCCAGAAGAAATCATGATCTTTGATTTGCAACCAAAATTGGAAAAGCAATTGTCACTAATAATCAATACCAAAAATTTAATCTTTTATGACACGTGCTTCCCCAGCAAAAACTTTGAGATGGATCCTAAAAAATGCTATATCGTGACGAACACGGTGCTTCCCTTCCATTCGGCTGAATCAGAATATAAAAACAATCGGCAATCCACCTTTGAAAAGATGAATAAAATTAATCAATTTTTCTATGAAGAATTTTATACCCTATCGGGCAAGAAAAACAGTGAAAAGGTTGATGACTGCTGTAGAAAGAAAACCATTTTAACCACACAGCATTATTTCCCCTATTGCACGACCAGAATCAAAGTAATTAAAAAGCAAGTCATTGATTTGTCTCCAATCGAAGTCGCCAACGAAGACCTGCGAGAGAAAAATAAGCAATTAGAAAACCAATTTAAAAACATCGAAATACAAATTAAAATTTTGCAAAGTATATTAATGGGTACACTACTGACACAAGTACACGCAGGTCCTTGGGAATACGTGAAGGTGTTTTTGAAAAATGAAGCCAATTTTGAGAAAGAGCATATATTTGAATTGAAAAAAACTTTCTATAAATTTTTGATAAATATGAAAAAGGCAGTACAAACACATTCTTACAAAATTGGTATGACACAACAAATCGTACAGGAAAAATTGGAAGAGTCTTTATTAAATTTAACAAATTTGGCCTCTCCTCATTTGAAAGATATTGAAGAATTGGAAAAAGAAAAATTGAACAATGACGATCAAAATAATATATTTCAATCAAAAATTAATTGGAAAGAAATTGTTTTTAATTATTCTCTAAAAAAATAATTGTTTATTATTATTATTATTAGTAGTAGTAGTAGTATTAGTATTAGTATTAGTATTATTATTTTGATTATGGCTATGATTATGATTGTTATGATAATAATAAATATTATAATGAAAGAATATTTTTTTTCTTCTTTATTTTTTATTTTTATTAATGATGCTTTATTTTATTAAAATAAATATTTCCTTAAAAGAAGTTTTGTTTTGTTTATTTACTATAAGTGTAACAGATTTTTGGGAAAATTATTACTTTTCAAAATTTGTCAAATTCTCAATTTTTTAAAATTCTCATTTTTTTCAAAATATTCAATTCGATTGAAATATATTGGCTGTATGTATGGAAAAACAGTTAGGGTAGGTTAGAGCATGTTAGAGTGGGTAAGGATAGGTTAAGGTTTTGGTATTTTAGGAAATTTCAGCAAGGATTTTATAAAAAAAAAAATAAAAGTACCAATCAGATTCTTGTTGCTTGTTTTAAAGGGAAATAATTTTCCACTTAACTTTTTGTGTTAGAATTGAGTTTTGGAACAAATTTTTAAAAATATTTAATCTTGATGATTTATATCAACATTTTGGATTTTCTACAATACAAGTAATAAAAGACTACTCATCACAAAATAATCTTTTTTATTTTTCCTTTCACAATCCTTCAAAACAATTAAAACTTTCATACCGATGATAATAATCAAGAAAATCTAAAAAAATAATAAAAAATTCAATTTAACCAATTTTGAAATTTATTAATATACTCCAAATTTTTTATTATCGAATTTTTAATTAAACTCTGTTTTTTTCATAAGTAGTTAGTTTTTCGTTGAGTGTATTAAGTTTCTTTTTATTTTTTTGGAATACAATTACAAATTATTCATAATGATAAAGCAACCATCTATTCAAAATATTCACTTTTTTATCTTTTTGGAGGATGATCAGAAAAACATTTTTTACTTTGGTTTCACCTTTTGTTAATTTTTAGTATTTGTAGTGTTTCCTGAAAATTTATTTATTACAATTTTTTTCAAATCTATAATAAAAGGCCATTTTAAAATGATGTGTAGAATTTTTCTTTATCTTCTTTGGGAAATATTGATTGATTTACCTTTTGTTCTTATCTTAACATATTCTTGTAATATTTTATTTTATTGTTGTTGGAAAAAATAAATATTTTAAGTGAATCGGGTGCATTACTTGGAATAAAAAAATCAAACAAAACAAAAATACATTAAGTAATAAAGTTTTCAGATCTAATTGAATATTACCTTAAAGTGAGAATGTTGACTTATGTTATTAAAATATTACTCAAATAATAGTTTTTTATCCAAAAATGTAAATATCGAGAAAGATTGGGATCAATAAAAGAGATAATAAACAAGCTTAAGATATATTGTGGTATATTTATCCTTTTTTGCCAAATATTTTAAATTTAAACTGTTGTTGTTTTCAGAGGATTGAGATAGTAAATAATTAAATAAAAGTACATTAAAAATAATCAACACATAGAATTATTTATAGGATCTGAGAATTTTTTTTTGTAATGTAATCTAACACAATCTATTGTTGAGATTAATAATTATTTAACAATTGTTTGTTTTTCAAAGGTTTTTCCTTCATAATTTTCAATTTTTTGTTCCCCAGATAATAGAAATATTCTTAACTATCCAAAAAAAAGGGAAAAAATGTAAATTATAAATATCAAGAACCATATTACAAAAAACAGTAATTTTAAAAACAAATAAGTACTCAGACAAAAACTTTGAACAAAATTTAAAAAAATCCAAAAAAAAAAAAAAAAATATCTTCATAGATGAAAATTAAAAAAAAAAACAATCTTAAATCTAAATATTTTATTAACAACAGCTAGCACAATAGAACTAAATAGTATATGAAAAGCATATAAAAATTTTTTGAGGAGGGGGGGGGGATTTCCATAATTTTTTGTTCACCATAAAAAAAATGTGTTTTATGCCAAAAAAAGCTGTGAAATTTATTCCATTATGAAATTCAAAAAAAAAAAGTCTTTATATAATTTCCTTCTCTAAAGATGTTTTTAATAAGTACAAAGTTAGAAGTTTTCAAACTGAACATTTCAAGAGTTGAATTTATGAATCTAAGAAGTTTTATTATCATTTTCTAAAACTTTTGGTCTCGCTTTTTTCAAAAAGTTGGTAGTAACAAAATAGTTTTTTTCAATTTTGTTTTTAGTAAAAATATGAAAAATATATTTGCGATATTTGGATTTTTCCTTAATAAATTAATCCAGATCTTGTTAAATAAGTTATGATATATGGTCTCTTATTCAATAATATTTTTTATTTATATGTATATTTTAAAAAGATAAATAATTCATAAAAATAGTAAAAATTAAAAAAAAAAAACAAATATTAATCTGGCTCAAACTGATCACCAAATAATTTAAATTTAAACAAGTGTTGAAAAAAGTTCAAATTTAAGAATGAAAAAAAATTTAAATTTTTTTTTTTAAATTTAATTTATATTTTAATTTTTTACTTTTAAATTATTTAGAATCAAAAATAGACATTTATAGCTATTGAATAATAATCAATTGATAAAAAAATTTTGCTATGTGATAGTCAAAATATCTTTAGGAAATGAATAAATTATTGATAAAAAAATTTATATCATTCTGGTGTTGAAATGTATCAAATATTTTAGTTTTTCCAGTTGAAAAATATATGTTTTAATAATTAAAAAGAATAAGTTTTTGATAATTTGGCAAACTTTTAAAAAAAATATAAAAATTTTTTAGATTAATTTTTATTGAAAAATAATAAAATCACAAAAACAAAGTAAAAATTTTAAAAATGATGAAAAAATTTTTTTCAAGCTATTTTTTTATTGTAGAATCCTATACAATTTTTAATTATAAAATTTTCTTTCTAAGGAAATTATTTATAAATTCTATATGTTTGAAATTTTTCATAACAATTTTAAAAACAAAAATACTATGTTAAAAAGACAATTAGGTTCTTTGGTGTGCCTGAGGTATGTATATTCTTGATCTATAATGAATAATGTGTAAAATCATTTTCTATTAAATTTACCATTTTTTAAGTGTAGTACTTCTTTGCCATGATTTACTTTTTCCATGTCCCATGTTTCTTTTTTGGCTTAATGTAAGTTTCTCTGTTAAAGTGGTATTTCTATAGATTTTTTGTTGAATTTTCTTCCCGTAGCGAGTTTTTTTCAAAGAAGGAAGATGAGGGAAGATCACATCGCTCAGCTTTTCATTATCTTTATCATTTGCAACGTCTAAGGCGGTTTGTACAACATAATTAGCATAGCGGTCTTTTAATAGTTTCAAAATTTTGTTTTTTGGTTGAATAATCAATTCGTAAATCAATAATTGTTTATATTGATAATTAAAGACATTTAAACATTTTTCAACAACATTTGAACTAAACTTCTGAATGGAAAAGGAATATAAATTTTGTTTTACAGTTTCTGCAATTTCATTCCATCGAAACCCCTTGTTTAATATATATTGTATAACATAATTAGCATATCTGTCTTGAATTAATATGAACGCATTATCGATAATTGTTTGAATAATTAATTCTAAATCTTCATCCTTTGCAGAATCAATACTTCGCTGCATTACACAACATCCGTGCTTATGTGTGGAAATTAGAACACAATGGTCAACCATCCCTTGATAGATATATTTTTTATCTTCTTCAGTTAGTTTATATAAACATTTTTGCAAAATATGATTTCCATTTGAATCATTTGCTAATTCAACCTTTTTTTTTTTTTTTTTTTTCATTTTTTATTTGTATTTTTATTATTTATTTATAATTATGAGAAATGGAATGTTCAGAAGAAGAATTAGGAAATATAAAAAAATAAAAATTTCCAAATAATCAAGAATAAATTAATTAAATTGGTATCGTCATTTGAAAAAAGTGTGAACAAAAAAGTTTTCAAAATAATCTATAAAATAGTAATCAAACTTCAATTGCCTATTTTTAGTACTTTCTTAGAAATATTTTGAGGTAAAACTTTTTTAAAACGACATTACCAAAGAAAAAAAAAGAAAAATAGCAAATAATAAAAAGAAAAAAAAATTGAACAAGAACAAGAAAAAAAACAAGACAAGACAATATCAAATAATAAAAAGAAAAAATTAAAGAATAACTCATGGTAAAATATACGAAAAAAAATAAAAATAATAATAATAAAAAGGAATTATATTTACAAATGCAGATTTAATTCCATGAATCAAAATCGAAGAATGATCTGGGTGATTAATTAATTCAATCATTTTTTGAACAGCTCTAGTACCGTATTGATTTAACGAAATTGAAGGTAATTCGGGTGAAATTTGTTTGAAAATCAAACTTTTATCTTCAATGGTTGAATATTCAAACATTTTTTGAATCAAATAATTGCCAAAAGGGTCAATTATGATTTCAATTAAATGGTTAGAAATCTCATCAAGAATTATTTTTGTAATCTTTGTATCTTTTGTATTTTCTATTTGCTTTTGTAAAAATCTACATCCGAATTGATCTTTCGCAACTAAATAAATTCTACCAACAACATCTTCAATCGATGTTAATCTTTCATAATTTGCATTAATTGGGACTTTTCCAGACTTTAATAGATTTTGAATTTTTTTTTATTATTTATTTATTTAATTTTTTTTTTTAATGAAAGAAGAATTATTTGATTAAATAAAGAATTAATAAAATACTAATAAAAAAAGAATTAATAAAACAATAATTAATACAAAAGATTATTATTAAAAAAAAATAAAATAAAATAAAAGAAAGAAGGAAAGGAAAAGAAAGGAAAGGAAAGGAAAGGAAAGGAAAGGAAAAGAAAAGAAACAAAAGTAAAAGAAAAAGAATTAAAAAAGAATTTTATAAAAGATAGAAAAGAATTAAAAATAAATTACATCATAAGACACTGATCTTCTATGACCAAAACTTCTTAATTCAATAGTTCTAGGCGAGGGTTGAATGTTTTTTTTCGAATTATTTGTTTCATTTAATTGCTGATTTATAAGTAATTGTTCTTGTCCATTTTCCTTTTTTTGATCCATTTCCTCTTTTTGTTGTTTTTGCTTTTCATTTTCTCTTAATTTTTCATTATTTTTTTGTTGGATTTGATTATTATAAATGTTTGTGGGCTGGTATTTGTTTGACTGTTCTTGAATCTTGGGATTAATTTGGGATTGAGGAATAATTTTTGGTTGTAAAAATTGTTCACCATTAATGGGAAAATTGGAATAATATTGCTGATAATTTTTTTTCACATCAATTTGAGTTAAAAATTCTCTTTTTTGAATTTGAGTTTTCAATGCAATACTCCAACTCCTTCTTTCCCTTGGTTTCCTTCTTAATTTACTTAGGTGGATTTTGTTCCTGGTTCTTTGTGAAAGATTATTTACATTAAATTTATTCTTTTCATTTTGGTTTTGATTTCGATTTTGGCGGTTGTGATTTTGATTTTGGCGGTTTTGATTTTGATTTTGATTTATATGATTATGATTCATTTGATTTTGATTAACATTTAAATTGTTTTGGTTATTTAATAAATTGTTTGAATTAAGTTTCCCAATTTGGTTATTTTGAAGTTGTAAATTTGAAATTGGAATAGGAATTTTATTTAATTGATTTTTTTCATACAAAAGATCCTTTTTTTCATTTGTTATTCTCGTCTCAAGGTTATTTTGTGATGAAATTGGTGAATGGCTTCTTGATTTTGTTAATTTTTTTTTGTTAGTTGTAAAGTTTAAGAGATCTTGATTAAAATGATAATTATTTTTTGGATTGCGATTGCTATAATCATTGTGATTGATGTTGTTGTTAAAGTTATTTTGATTGTTCATATTGTTATTGTTATTGCTATTGTTTATTTTACTTTGATTTAATTGTGAATTTTTATTTTTCTCATATCCCCATAAATAACTTGCTTTTTGTGGTTCAATGGTTTTATTAAAATAATTATTAGTTTGGTTATCTATTATCAAAAAGAAAATAATTAAAAAAAAATTAAGGTTTTAACATAAAATGAAATATCAATATATATATATATGTTTATTCTTCATGTTATTTTGAATATTCTATATTCTGTATAGAATTCAAAAGTTTTTAAATCTGCTTTTTATTAATTCTGTTTTTTAAATTGGGTTTTAAATGAGTAAAAATGGATTTGAGAATAATAAATGTAATTAAATAAACATCATTTTTAACTTTTTTTAAATGGAGCTTTGATTAGATCTCTGTAAAATCAATTTGAGCATATTTAAAATTGTTTCGATATATAGGATTAAATTATTCTGTGATTTTGGAATCGATTTTAGTCTTATTTATATTCATTTTCTTGAATGAGTATTATTGAGATTCAAAAAAAAATATAATTTAGTTTTTTTTTTCCATTAAAAAGTGAGTACTAAAAGTTCACGTATCTGCAGTTAGGTTTTCCAGAATTTAAAAGAATGGAGTAAAATCATAGATTGTATTCAATTCTTTTGAATTCTGGAAAACCACCGTTAGATTTTTTTTACTTTTTGAAATGTAAAGAAAATTTATTTAATTTTCTTAACATTTCAAAAATTAAAAAAAAAACAAGGCACTCAACGGCACTTTCCGTTAGGTTTTTTTTTACTTTGAGAAATAAACCGAAATTTTATTTAATTTTCGGTTCATTTCTCAAATTAAAAAAAACCTAGGCACTCTACGGCACTTGACAGCACTTGACGGCACTTAACATTAGGTTTTCAAGAATTTAAAAAGAATTGAGTATAATCATAGATTTTTACTCTATTCTTTTGAATTTTGGAAAAACATTATAAACTTTTCTTGGGTTTTCTGTTTATTTGAAAAAGTAAAAAAAACCTAGAACGCTTCACAAATAAAATAAAAAACTTTGAGAAAGGTGTAATTAGTTTTTTTTTTAATTTAAGAAATTAAAAAAAAACTCGGTACTATATAGTACTCTAAAACACTTCCCGAATCCCTAATCTGGATTTGAGATATTATTGATTCGAAAGAGAAAGGGATCTGGTCATTTCTCTCAAAAAATCGGATCCACTTCAGAAATTGAAATAGATTTTGTTCCAATTCCATTCGGGTTCGATTTTTAGAATAGTCAAAAAGATCCAAATCTGCCAGACGATTTCTTCAAAGAATTAGCAGTTTTGTGAAGAATAAGCCTGATTTTGACTCAATTAAAATTACGCCTTGATAATTTTTGTAACTTTTTGAGAAAATGATATACAATCAAAAATATTGTTGTTAAGATGATTCAAACCTCTACCTTAGGATTGTAAGTTGGGCGCTTTACGGCTGTTACATTATTGGTACTCTTAAAAAAGATTTAGTTATCAATTTGGAATTACAAAAACCACCCTTTCACCTAAATTTGAGTATAAAATAAATATAAAAAGGAACTTCTTTTGATTTGTGAAAAAAAAAAAAGGGTGTATTTGTTTTCCATAAAAGTTATGATAGTGAATTTAAATTAGTGTGATAATAAAGATTTTTCAAAAGTGTCTTTAAAATAGGTGATAAACTAAAATATAGCTATTTTTATTTTTTTTTCCATTTTTTCCCTCGCTAAATCTTTTTATTGGGAAGAATAGTTACAAAGGAGAAAAGTTCAAGGTGTTACTTGCTAATACTGAGATACTGAAACATGAAAGTATGAGTAACTTGAAAATATAAACAAGAAAAAGCAAAGACAAAAATATCAAAGGTTTAAAGCAAATCAGATCTAACAAAAAAAAAAAAGAAATTATAACAATTTAAACAACAATCGCCAATTGAACATGATCAATCAACTCTCAAACGAAACTAAATTAACTAAAAATATCGTGGCTATGATTTCCAGGTGTTCTTGGTTAAATATAGCATTGGTTTTTTTTTTTTCTTTTGATCCCAATTACTTGCTATAAACTCCTTAGAAACCTAAATTGTTTTTTTCTTTTTCTTTTTATTTCTTTAATTTTTGTTTTTGCCTTTTTGGCATAAAGAAAATAATATCTAGGTATTTGCTTTTCATGAATAATCGTGAAATCTGTGATTTTACGTATGTATCCCTTTTGGGGAAATTTAAGTAAAAGAACATCTAGAGCCAATTTACACTTCTTCAATACTATTAAATATACCAATTTTTGGTATTCTATTAAACACTTTTTCAAACTACTTGATAACGAATTAATAAATGGAAAAAAATTCAGATTTTGAGGATTTAATTTTAAAGAGTGAGTTTAAGGTTAGTTAATGAATTGGGATGGTATTATTTTTTTTTTTCACATACAGAAGAATTAGTTTTGTTTTTGTGATTTGATTGTGAAGTAAAGTTCTTGATCTGCAAGTTGTATGAACTTGTGTGTGCTTTCAGGGTTTCTTTGTTAACTTTGATCTCTCTTTATTGTTTGATCATAATGAGATTAAAAAAGATTTAACAAAAATAAACCAATATTAATTTGGAGGAGAGTTATTTGAATTCAGTCCATCTCTGGATTTAGGAAAATGCTTTTTTTGGAATAAATGGCAAAGAAGAAACTTGTTAATTTTTTTTTTGCTGAAAAATATTTCAAACTGTTGGATTAAAAATATTCTGAGAGAGATCATTCTATTTTTCAAATAAAAACAAAATTGGTGGCTCATCTTTGAAGGAAGGAAGTGTCAAAAATAATAATTGAAAACTGGGGAACAAAATTTCGTTAATTTAATTAAAACCTAAAAAAAAAAAAAAAAAATGAAAAGAGAAGAATAGTTCTTTGTTTTTGGAAAAAATCAAAATAACGAGTTGGCTTTAAATTTTGAATTAAAAAGAATTTTTGGTTGTTAAAACAGATCAGTCAGCAAGAAAAAGCAAAAAAAAAATCAAACAAAAAAAAAAAAAAAAATTATTTACTGTAATTGATACTGTTTAGGTTGTAAGGTGTTTTAGTAGAATTGTGATCTTGGAGTTCTTTAAAACTTGATGAATTTTTGAAATTAGTGAATTGAGGAATTTCCCAAGACTTTATTTGTTTAAGAAATTATATTCAGTGATAAGTATAAAAACACAAAAAATTTAAAAAAAAATCCGAAAAATAAGGAAACAAGAAACGATCAGTAAGTTGTCAACTAACAACTAAAGAAAAGTCTTTACCAAATTTTTAGTGTGGTTTGGTTTTTTTCTGAAATGATCAGATCTTTTGTTGTTTGTTATTTTCTGTCCAACATTCGTTTTGGTATTAGACGGGACAAAAAATTGTGCAAATTTTGTATCATAAGCAAAAATGTTCTGTTGACCGAAAGAAAGATTTGGTGTGCCAGATTTTGGGTTTGTTATTTGTTGTTGTTGTTGTTGTTGTTGTTGGTTGTCATTAAAACTCATGATAAGAATAAAAATACAAGGAACGAAAGAGATAATAAAAAAAAATGAAAAAAAATGGTAAAAAATGAAATAGTTCACACTAAATTGAAATGATTTAATGTTTGGTTTTTATTCTCTTTGGTTCTTTATTTTGGAAACAACATTTACAGGGTGTAAAGTGTTATAGGATGGGAATAATGTTGATTCATAATCAGTAGAGATTTTTACAAGTTGAAGAATTGTGTTTCATTTTCGTTGGGTTCTTTGAATTTGTCAAAACTTTAATCTCTTGTTGAAATTCTGAAAAACTGAAATAGATCAGTTGTGCAAAAAGTTTGTTCATCTGTTGTTAACTGTTTGATATTGATTAGTGAAATTTGACTTGTCTTTAAATTACGACTATTTTCAAAATTGAAAAAAATTATTTTGTAGTTTTTCGCTATGTGGATTTTCTTCAATAATTTACTCTTTTTTTAGAAAAAATCTTCAAATTTGATCCTTCATTTGTTGAATTTCTTTTTTAATTATCCAACTCTAAAAAACCAATTATCAGATTTGTTTATCATTTGTTGTCGGTTTCTTTGATCGATTAGTGTTAAGGTCTTCTAGAAAAAAGAAAAACAACTTTTTCACTTGCAGACACAGATTAACCATGTCAAGACGATTTATTCTACATCAGTAATAAAAACCAAATAATTAACCTTTAAAAATCTAAAATTTGACTTAAAAGTTGTGACAGATTACCTTACCATGGTTTTGAATGTATCCAATTTTGGGAGAAAAAAGAACAATAATTTTCCATCTCAAAAAAGCTGATATTAAAGTTCCAATTCAAAAAAAAATATAAATATTACATTTTGATAACCAAACACAACACCTTCACTAACCATTTCAAAAAGTGAATTGTAAATTAATTTTACTTGGATTATAAGAGCTTTGAAGATACAGTGATCAAAATAATGCGTGCACAAAGACTATAATCCGTGTTTCAAAATATTATCGGTGTTTTTTTTTCTTCTTGTACCAAGGCAACATCCAATCAACTACCAAATAGTACACCTATGTTTAAATCTATTTTGAAAGTAAACGTCTGGTTATTTTCAGAAAAATTTAAATAATTAATGAAGATAGTTGAAAATTTTCCATAATATTCTCAATTTTTTTGAAATTTTTTGATTTGATGATGAATAATGAAAAATTTTCCACTTTGCTCCTTTATTTTAAGGATTTAATTTCAAATAATAGAACTTTAAGAAACCAAAACCATATTTATTTTGGGATTATTGTTGGTTTCTTTGATCGCTTGATTTAAACTCTTCTATAAAAAAAAAACACGCTTTTTATTTTGAAACACACATAAAATTTTTTTACATGCTTTATTTTGACTCTAGTAATATTCAATTTTTTTGAATTTGAAAAACAGTGAGAACACAACCTGATACTTCTTCTTCACACCATAACCAACAAAGAGAATTTGTCTCAGAGTAGGATGATAGTCTCTGTCATCAAAATTCAAAGTGACGTATGATTCAGGAATATTGCACTCTTAAAGCCAACAAAATCATTTTTTTTTAACACAAGATCCTTTCTGCTTTTTACTATTTAACAAACCTTTAATTTTTAGATGCCGACCATTGCCCTGAAAAAACTTGCCCTTTTCAAAGCCATTGGGAAAACATACACAGACGAAGAATTTGAACAACTTTGCTTTGATTTTGGTATTGAACTTGATGATATTGAAGAAGAAATTGAAAATCAAGAAAAAGTCATAGTTTATAAAATTGATCTCCCAGCAAATAGGTAAAATTAAAACTAAAATCGTTTTTATTGAATAACAAGAATAACTTTTCTGAAAATAATTCTTTGTACCAACATAACACAAACAACCAAAAAAATATTTTGTGATTGCCAATTTACTTGAATAGATATGATCTTCTTTGTTTGGAGGGTCTAGCGCGTAGTCTTAGAATTTTTCTAGGTCTTGAAGAGCCACCTGTTTTTAAAGTTAAAGAGCTTCTTTCTGAAACACACAAAATGACTGTCTTACCAGAAGTAAGATCTTTCCTTTTTTTTCTTCTTCTACTGGTTTTGGAATAATAAATGGGATAAAATTTCATCTGGTTATCTTTTATCCAATTCAAAAATTTCTTTCATCTCGTATACTTGTCTTACACAACATAGATCGGTGTATCATAAAAAAGAAACCAACACAATAAAAATAGAGTTCACATAAATCACAATTTCTTTGAAAAACCTAAACGAAAAAAAAAACAAATAATAAAAATGAAGTGAAAATTTTTTCTCATTTATTTTTCAGATACAGGTATACTAAAAAATAGCAAAAAAAAAAAAACAAACTTAACAAAAAAAATTTAAAACAAACAACCGTTTGGGAAAATAACTGAAAAAAAAAGATCAATTAGATTTTTAATTGGAATCATTTATAGAATCACAGAAACCTGAAAATGAAAAGTAAGATCAATGAATAAAAGAAAAAATAAACCAAGACTAAAAAAAAAAAAATGGAGGGATAAACAAAATCACAGTATTTTACAATACTACCTCTTTTGGTATGGGTTTTTCTTTGATTGATCTAGTATTAAAAATTTGTTGAAATTTTTGCAATTAAAAAATAATTTCTAGGAATTCAAAATAGAATGGTTTTGTATGAAAAAATTTTTTAATACATAAAAAATATCCGATTTTTTTTTTTAGGGGAGTTTATTTTATTAATGATTAGTGACCCAACTAACAAACTAATATGTTCACTAAATTCAAAATTAGACATTACAAAGCTTTATTATTAAAAAAAAATTGAATTTTTACAATTATAATACTGGTCTTTGAATTCTAAACGGGAAAAAATTTTCACTTCCTTTTTTATATTTTTCTTTGAGAATATATTGAGGCCTTGGTGTATTAGGTTGTAATTTGTGGTTTCTATCACAAGTTTATCAAAAAGGAAATTGAAAAAGAAGTAAAATTTTTTCCCATTTATAATTCAAATACCAGTAATAAAAATACATTAATTTTCAAAAATAAAAAGCCAAATGTTTTCACCGAGTATAAGGGAAAATCTTTAACAATTCAAATAGAACAGATAGATGTTGAATTATTAAAATTTTTATTTTGATTTTGCAGATTATTTTGTTTTTTAGGTAAAATTATGAGTACAAATAAATTTTTTAAAAAAAAAAAATCTAAAATGGAAATCGATGAATAGTTTTAGAAAAATAAATTTTTCGAAAAAAATAATTGATTTTTTCATTGTTCAATAATTATTCAAATTTATTTACTTTATAATATGATGATTTAACGAAAACTTGTATCTTTATTTATTACGTAATAAGAAATTTTTTGTACAATCAAAATTATTTAATACATCACATATATTTCTTTTAATGGTATAACCAAAAATGTGGGTTTTTTTTCATACGAGTGAGCAAAATACTCTCTAAAAAAGATAATTTCTATGTTTGAATTTTTTGGTTGAACAAATAAAAATTGAAATTATTGTAAAGATTCAAAGGATTTCAAGACTGAAAATTTAAAGTTTGAAAAAAAAAAAATCCCAAGGACCTCTTTTTCCAAAATAAAATTGCTAAACAAAACAAAAAAATCCGATTGACAATCAAGAATGACTCAAACAACAATTAAAATAATTACATAGGATCTCATATCTAAAAATTTAATTAAAATAAAAAAAAAAAAAAAAAAAGTTTACTAGAACTCAAATTCAAAAAATTTAAAGCTTGAAAAAAAAAAAATCAATCTTTTTCTTGTTTGATATGTTTCCCCATACTTATATTTCTTTTATTTGGAACAAATTATGTACTTTTCGGAACAAAATTGAATTAAATTTAATTCAATTTCGAACTTACCCTTAAAAAAAGGGAGAGATAGAGAGAGAATTGTATCCACAAACTATATATTAACACGAAAATTAAAATGTTAATTTAACTTTAATTTCACAAAAATTATATTTATTTATTTTTCTATTTTACAAAATTCAAAACCCAAAACCAAATAATAATTATAAAAAAAAAAATAAAAGTGTGCGAAAATCCGACCATACGTTGTATGTGCAGTCTTGAAAGACATCACTTTCACCAAAGAAAATTTGAAATCTTTTAAAGATCTTCAAGAGAAATTGCATCATAACATTTGTAGAAGAAGAAAGCTCGTCGCCATTGGAACACACGATTTGGATACCATTGAGGGCCCCTTTACATACGAGGCACTTATACCATCTGAAATAAATTTCAAACCATTAAATCAAACAAAAAAAATGAATGGAGAAGAATTAATGAAATTTTATGAAAATGACCTTAAATTAAAGCATTTTTTAGGTCTTATTAGAGAATCCTCTGTTTATCCAGTTATTTATGATAAAAACAGAACTGTTTTATCGCTTCCACCAATCATCAATGGTGATCATTCAAAAATTAGTACACAAACTAAAAATGTCTTTATTGAATGTACTGCCTTAGATTTAACTAAAGCGAAAATTACCCTTAATACAGTCATAACAATGTTTTCTGAATATTGCAGTGAACCATTCACGTAATTCTTTTTCTTTTTACTTTTTACATTTTTCTTTTCTGATTAACTTTCTGGATTCTGATTTTATTTATTGATTGTTTTTAATCTTGAAATTTATCAAAAATATTAAAATTAAAAATTGATATTTTTCTGTTAACAATTACATGTTTTTAATTATTCTTAGTGCCCATCCAGTTGAAATTAAATACCCAGACGAAACAACTATGACAACACCCAATCTAGATTATGTCCCATTTGAAGTTTCACTTAATTATGTGAATAAATTGATTGGAATTAATATCGATGCTGATAAAATGTCTGAATTATTGTATAAAATGCAACTGGAAGAAATTAAAGAAAAAAGAACTGTGGTTTATTCAAATAAAAAAGAAATTGAAAAGGAAGAAGAAGAAGAAGAAGAAGAAGAAGAAGAAAAGGAAGAAGGGGGAAAGAAAGAAATTGTTGATTATTTATTAACCATAAAAGCACCACCAACTAGAAGTGATATTCTCCATGCGTGTGATGTCGCAGAAGATGTAGGAATCGCTTATGGCTTCAACAATATTGTGAAAACAACTCCTAAATCAAATACAATTGGTGATGTTTTCCCATTAAATGAATTAACAGAATTACTCCGTTACGAAATTGCCCAGGCTGGATACACAGAAGCGCTTACCTTTGCTTTGTGTTCACACGACGACTGCTTTAAAAAAATGAGAGTTGAAGATAATAAGAAAATCGCTGCAGTTATTGAAAATGCTAAATCAAAAATGTTTCAAATCGCTAGAATTTCCCTTTTACCTGGATTGTTAAAAACAAGATTTGAATCAGACAATCTTAAATTACCAATAAAATTATTTGAAGTTTCAGATGTCGTACTTTTAGATCAAAAAAGTGAAATTGGTTCCAAAAATGTACGAAGATGCGCAGGATTTTATTCTGGTACCACAGACGGATTTGAGGTAATTAGTTAATCATTATTTACCTTTCATAATATTTTTTTTTTTGTATTATATTTTATATTGCTTTTCTTTTTCATATTCTTTTTATTATATTTATGATGGTTTGTTATATTCACATTTAATTTTTCATTCAATATATATTTATTTTTGTTTTAATCTTATTTTCTAATAATAGTATATCCATGGTTTATTAGATAGAATAATGGAAGTTTTAGATGTACCATGTGATCTTGAAGGAGAAAAAACAGAAGCCTATTATATTAGAGAAACCGATCGTAAATTTTTATTATATTTTTTTTTATTTTTTTGTTAATTTTATTTTATCACAAAATTTAAATTTATTGATTTATCACTCACTCTCTCTCTTTTTTTTTCTTTCCAACTAATAATTTATTTTTTTATGAAAATTAAAAATAGATCCTTCTTATTTGCCAGGAAGATGCGCAAGTGTATTTTACAGGCACAAACAAGTCGGTTATCTTGGCGTTCTTCACCCAGAAGTTTTAATTAATTTCAAAATTACTACACCTTGTTCTGTTTTGGAAATTGATTTAGAAGAATTCCTCTAATTTGGTTATTTTCTGTTTTTTTTTTTTTAAAAAATGAATGAATTGAATATAAAATAAAATAGTATTTTTGAATTAATTTATTCTCTTTAATTTATGAATATCTATTTAAATAATATTTTGGAATGTTAATTTTTGAATTTGAAAAAGTTGAACAAACATATTAAAAAATAAAAATTATTGATTTCTTGGGATAATATGAATAAAAAAATAAGAAAATAGATGATCTATTTATGATATTATTATTTTTTATACTTATATTCTAATTATTTTTATTCTTCACTTTTTTTTCATTTTGATAAATTTTTCTTTAATTAGTCCTTTCTCTCAATAAAGATATATAATATTTTTTAAATTTTTTCTTATTTTTATAATTTTCCCTTTTTAGAAAAAATGGACAAATTAAAAAAAAAAATAGACAAGAATTAATTTTCATATTAAAATCGTAATCAAAGCCAAAATGTTTGTAATATCATTCTACTTGTTAGTTACTAATGAACAAAAATGCCTGAAATTAAGTGTTTAGAAATTAGATCGATTCCGGATACTGGATTCTTAAGATCAATTTCAGAAGAACAGAAATATCAGAGCAACAAAAAAAACGAAAAAAATAACTTTTACTAAATGTTTACAATTACAAGAAAATTTCGAAAATTGATCCTGTTTCAATTTTGGTTTCATTTGATAGGTTGAATGTTAGTTAAATTTACATAATTGATCTAATTTATCGTTTCAGTTTTTTTTTTTTGAACATAACCAGTTTGAAAAATCAGTTACAAAAAATACATGAAAATTTACACTTTTTCTACCATTTTTCAATTTAAATAAATTTGGATATTTTTTTTTTTTTTTTTTTCAAAAAAGTTTCAACAAATAGATTATTAAAAAGGATATAAAATGGATCAAATGGTGATGTGTTTTGATTCAAATTCGCCTTAAGTATCTCTTATAGTGTTATATGTATTGGGTACCTTTTTTTGAAATTTTTCTAATTGTGTGATAAAAAATAGAGAAAAAAGGGACGGTTAACTCAAAAATAAAAAAAAAGTAAAGTCCAAAAAATCAAAAACGAAAAAAAGTAAAACTTTTTCATTTATTTTGATAAAAATTGAAAAATTTTGCAATTTTATTTCGAAATAATCACAAATTTTCGTTTAACGTAAAAGAATGTCTATTGTTTTTTCTGTCATTTCTTTAGATGGCAAATTCCAATAGATATTACTAAAATTTGTGCATTCTGTTCTGAAAGCTTGTTATTGCTTGTTTAATTAACAGAATTTTTATAAAAGGGCATTTTTTTGAGAGAATACTTGATATCATCAGTGGAAACATTTAAGG
Source organism: Anaeramoeba flamelloides (assembly GCA_027625915.1). Taxonomy (NCBI): domain Eukaryota; family Anaeramoebidae; genus Anaeramoeba; species Anaeramoeba flamelloides. The sequence goes on from JANTQA010000036.1 coordinate 7,924,039, forward strand.
AAAAAATTTTGAGAAAATCTTGATTCCCCTTATCAATTTTGATCAATCCTGATCCTTCTAAATTTTCCAATAAGGTAGTAAAGTCTTTTCTTGAATTTGGGTTAATTCGATTCCCTCTACAGAATTGGATATAGGTTTCCCGTAAATTCCCAATTGTAAATAAGGTGTCCACAGACCTTTTCCCTCTGCCTCTGCCTCTTCCCCTGCCCCTGCCCCTACCTCTTCTCCTCCCTCTGCCTCTACCTCTGCCTCTACCCCTGCCTCTTTTTTGCCCATTTTGGTTCTGTGTGCTTAGAACATTGGTGTTTTGATAATAACTCATTTTCTTTTTTTTTTCCAATTCATTTTTATAAATGATCATTATTGAAGTCAAAATAAACTTCTGTTGTAAGGGCAAGTTTTGAATAATTGAAGTCTTTGTTGAACCAAAGAAATTTGAAATCACTTTGGACATTAGGGAGAAGGTAACTTTGTTTAGCCCTTGCTGGTAAGCTGTTTTGATCGATTCCTTGGTAATGTCTAGTGCTTCTCTCATGTCACCAGACAATTTGGAGATTTTTCTTGCACAAAACTCCAAGGCATCTTCTTCGATTGTGAATTTGTCTACATTTTCACTTTGGAACGAAAATCTTTGTTTTAAGATCGTGACAATTTGCGAGACAGTGTATGGTTTAAAATTCATAATTAAAGGTTGAATTCCCCGGAGGTTCAGATAGGGGAGGACACGATCTGTTAGATCTAAATCATTTGCAATCCCAATAACCATAAATTGTTTTGATATACCACAATTTGCCCATTCAAAAAGCTGGTAGATGGTGTCCAGATTTCCTTTTGAAATTAAATGATCTAACTCGTCTAAAACAACTGTAATTACAACATTCTCGTCTAAGTTTTGAATCAAATATTCAATTTGTTCTTTTAAAGGCTTTTTGATGATGTTTTTTAAGGTAATTATCTTTGAATCATCATCTTTTGTGAGCTCATCGTTATTACTAGAATCTGAAGAGTATGTTTCTTCGCTTTCACTTTCACTTTCGCTTTCGCTTTCACTTTCGGTTTCTCCTTCTGATTCCTCTTCGCTTTCACTTTTTTCATCTCTACCTTCTGTTTGATACTCACTTGAGGAAGTTTCCTTTGAAGACTCATTTACATATTCTGAGCCTGATTCTGATTCTGATTCTGATTCTGTTTCATATTCTGATCCTGACTCTTGGTCTGAGTTAGTTTCTGTGCCTGATTCTGATTCTGAGTCTTGTTCGCAATCAGAACTCGAGTCTGATTTCGGTGTTTGTGTTGATTCTTGATAAATATCAAAATTTGGATCACTGTTAGTGTTTTTTAATTTTAAATTTTTTGTGGTGGGTAACGGACTTATTTTTTTCTTCTTTGTTTGTGTTTGTTTTTTTTTTTCACTTCCAATTGTTTTTTCTTTGTGAGCTTGATAGTGTTTTAGTGAAAGTTGTCTTATTAGGTTTAGTATTGAATTTTTGTCTGGAACAGCAACACAATTAATAAAAATTGAACTAATTTTTTTGTTTTGTTTATTTTGAATCAAATCAATAGATTCCTTCACAGATAATGTTTTGCCAGTTCCAGGTGTACCCGCAATATATAAAGAATAAACAGATTCTTTTGTTTGACTTATAGCATTTTCAAAAAATTTTGTAATTTGATTTATTTCTGTGTCCCTGCACAAAACTTTGGGTAATTTTATTGATGTTTCAAATGAGCTTTGTAAATGATGTATCGATTCCATTCCTATTCTTTTTATTCAAAGTCGTTGGTTTAAAAGTTCTATAGTTTAAATTATCGATTACAAGAAAAATTATGAATTTGTTAAAAAAATGATCTTTGTTTTTTTATTTTTTCTTTATATTTGAGCTTAACGGTAACATTAAGTTTTTGAAATTTTTATTTCGCTTGATACTTGTTTTTAATTTCTTAAAGTCTGGGTTTATTAAACATTGATAAAATAATTGAATCTTGGAAATTTCAAATTTTGAAATCAAACCATAAGAAGATATTAATTTTTTCAATTAGTCTGAATTGGAAACTTGGATTGAATAAAAACATAATCGGCTTGAAAGTAAAAAAAGTATTTTTGATCTGAAAAATAAGGTCTAATATATGAGTATTTGAAATATTTTTAGAAAACATTTTAACTGATTTTGATAATCTTGAGTTTTATTTAAAGGTTGAAAATTTCTTTTCTCACAAATTATCTGTTTTCAAAATAATAGCTACAGAAAAGTTTAATCCTCGTTACAAAAATAAAAATCCATTTTATAGAAAATTAAAACCTTTAACAATTAAAGAAATGGACAATAAACCATAAATTAAAATAGTACTGATTTCTGAAAGTTTGATGATTCAAAAAGATATTCTAAAAAAAAAGGATCAAAAGAGAAAATTTTTCATAAAAAATAGAGTAAATTCTTTTTGAAAATTTTAAAAAAAAAAAAAACAAAAAAATTCAATAAAAAGCAGAAAAGTACGAAAAATTTTGAACTCAAGTACCTTCCTAATCTAAATTTTAGTGAAAATATCCAGACCTTTATCTTCAAAATTGATTTGAACTTAGGTATACTATCGGGCAGTTAATTAGAATTTACCTTGGAATAAGAAGAAAAAAAAAGCAGGATTATATTTTGATATATAGATTATGATTGTTTTGCACAGTATTATTTTTGACCACTGTACAATTCTTGAAATCTTCATTTCATTTCCTTTTTGATGATAACCCAATGTAGACAAATGTTAAAAGATAAAAAAAGTTATAAAACCAATAGTAAAAACAAAGGCCAATCTAATCCAAAAATCTGAATTGAAAAAAGGAAGATGAAAATATAAATGTAAATGTAGTAAAAATGATCCCCCTTTATTATCCAAATAAGACAATCCTACTATTTGTTGAAAAATAAATGAAAAAATTTTTTCATTCAATTTACCAAAAAAATGAGTTATATAAAAACTGTAAAATTTCAATTTTTTAATTCTCAAAATCAGCTTAAATTATTAATTAGCCTTTTTAGAATTGGTAATTTTGATGATCTAAATTAATTCATGGTATGTGTTTTTTTTTGGAATTTGAATGAAAATTTTGATCTTTGTATTTAACAATTAACAGTAAGGTTATTTTTTGAGTGGAATAAATTGTAGATAGTTCAATATTGGTTTGAGTGAAATTGGACCCCTTTGGTTTGAATGCGAAACATGGAATAATTATTAATTTACTTTTTGTTTCAAAATAAATTCAAACAAAATTTTCATTCAGCTTTCCCAAAAAAAGATTTGTAAACCAGGTAACATTTCTACTTTTTATTTCTGCCAACCAGTCGAAATAATTAACCCCCTTTTTTAGAATAAGGGGCTTTGGTGATTTATTTTGGTTCCTGGAATGTGAGAATTTTGGAAAGCTGAATGAAAATTTTGATCTTTTTCTTTTTCAATTAACAGTAAATATTTATCTTTATAATTCTTGTTATTAAGACTTACAACCACTGAAGCTGGAAAAAGATTATCTTTTATTCAGATGCGGATGTGTGTTATTTTGTTACTCATTTGACGCATTGATCTCCAACTTTAGTTCATTAATTTTAATATTTGATTTATGAGTCAATAAATTAATTTTTTCTTTTTTTTTCTGAAATCTGAATTGAAGTTTGAAATAATAATATATTAGAAGACAAGTTATAAAATAATACAATTTTTGGGCTGAAAATTGAAAATTTCATTTAGGTTCGATTTTATTTGGAGCTTTTAATTTTTTTTCTATTTTTTTCGGTAATACTGAAAAAGGGAAATTATCATTATCTTGAACAACCTAAAATCAAAAAAAAAAAATGATTAAATACCCGCCCAATCTATCAGCCTTACACTTTTCAAATTTTGTTTTCAGAAATAAAAAAACAATAAATTGATTTTATTAATTAAGCTTGAATCACCATTTCCAATAATACCAACTTGAAGATCCACCAGCTAAGAAACAAAATCACATATAACCACACCCTAATAAAAGATAATCGTTTTTCAGTATCAGTGACGCAACACGACTAATAACATAGGCTAACTTGACGAATCCAAGTTTCCAAATAAAAAATATACTTTTTTTTTTCAAGATAACTGATCACTAAATCATCAAAGAAACAGAAAATAAAAAATATATAAACTTGATATGGGTTTCATAAATATTTATTATTCAATAATAAACTAATATAATGACCAAGAGATGAACTTTCTACAAAAAATACAGTGTTGAGAAATCACCCTTTACTAAGAATACAACTAACACCCCAAAACACAGCAAGTTCCACTTTTAAGTTTCAAACTTTGAATGAAAATTAAGGTATAAAAAATATTACAATTTAAGGATGAAAAATTCTGAATTTTCGTAAAATAATTTGTGTAAAAAAAAAATCCAAAAAATCTTCCTTAATTTGAGATTTTTGTTGGTACCTGAATAGTTTATTCAGTTCCGGTCTTAAAAGCGAAACTAAGTTTAAAACCAATTTTTTTTTATCTTATTAATTCACAACATCTAATTAACTAATCCAGAATTTACCTACTTTAAAATCAATTTTAAAGATAAAATTCTATGACATTTTTGGAGTTTTTTAAATTATGAATTGTGCTTGTCAAAAATTATTTTGTAATTTTTATTGATTTTTAAGAAATTTAGGGTTTTTTTTTTATTGAAAAATTTTCTTTTTATTACTCTTCTGTTTATTTATGAAAATCTTCATATTCGATTTGATAATCTAGGAATTTTTTTTTTAAAGAGTTGATTGTTTTTATACAAATATCATATTTACTAATTTTTTATTGTTGGTTTATTTGATCAAAAATGTACAAACCTTGTTGAAATAGGAAATAGCCCTTTTATTGAAAAATATAGATTTATCTCACCAACCCTTGTTATTTTTACAAGGGTGGTTTCTTCTTTAAAATTTCATCATATTGAAAAAACAATTTTGAATAACCTGGGATTTTAAATACTTAAACAAACTTGTTAAGAGTCCAAGTATTAGGAAATTAATATAATTTTCCAATTGAAGCCACTCTTAAAAATAATTTACTAAATAAATCGAAGTTCTGTTATCTTACAGATGATTACTAAGGAAGTAAAATGCAAAGGAAATCTAATATCAAAAAATCGATTTTTTCACTCTTTTTTGTTAAAAAATTGAAAGTGATTTATTGACATCGAGCTATTTACCATTTCAAGCGAGGCATAAAATAATTAGGTTTTATTTTGATTTTGAAAGTTATGTTCCTTTCAACCATACAATGAAAATTTATAAGATAAGAAATTAGTAGTATAATGGCAAATCGCGTTTTATAAAATAGAAAATTCAATTTCTATCATAAAATTAATAATTTTTTTAATTTCTCTTATATCATTCGTTAGAGTTATTTTTTTTTTTTGTTACAACAAAGACAAAAATTAAATTTTCTCAAGAATTGAAAGAAAAGAAATCATAGAAACTTGAAAGTATTTTTCATTCTTTTTTGGTAAAAATTATTCAAACATGAGATTTTTCAATATCTGAAAATTGAAGATCCACATTAATATAAGTTTTTTTATCAATTATTTATCTGTTTCAAAAACCAAAAAAGGATAACTTAATTTTTTTTTTCTTCTATTAAAAATTTTACACTTTATGAGAAACTTTTCTGACCTATTTTAACAGTTTATTGTATATGTTAAAATTTTATAATAGACAATCAATTTTTATAAATTATAAATTTTTACCACCAGATAAGCATAAATTCTTCTAATGGTCTAAGAAAAGATATGATTTTGATTTAAATATTTGGGAAAAAATGGTCCAAGAGTATTATTAATTGAAAACATTAAAGAAAATGAAAAATGAGAACAATAAAGAAAAGAAAAAATAAATAATCAAAGTTAAAATGGAGGATCGAACAAAATAACTTTTTTTCCAAAATACTATCTTTTCCTAAATTTCTTTTTATTTGATTGTTATCTGATTGGAAATTTTGTTAAAAAATTTGTATATTTTTGAGATCTCCAAAACCACTCATTTTATTTTGATAACAAGTTAGATTTAAATTTTTTTTGTTGGTTTGTTAGATAATAATACAATAGATAATTATTTAAAGTTAATTTGTTTCTTCAGTAAATTAGTTTTACTTTTCCTTTTTATTTTCATTTTCATTTTCATTTTCAGGATGGTTAACAATTAAAAACTGTGTTGTGCTCTATTTCCTCAACTTTACCAAATATTTCAATATCAAAAATTTTTGTAAAGTGAAGGTTGTACTTAAAAACATGAAAACCACTTGAAGAACACAATACAAATTAAAGAGTTTTGTGAAATTAGCTAATTGACATAATATTTTGATTTACATTTTTTGTTATATTGTGTGAACCAAAAAAGCACAAATTATCCATCTAATACCAATTAATAACCCCCCTTTCATACTTGGGGTTTCTAGTTGGTAAAGAATGATTGTGATTAACTGAAGAAAAGTTAATAATTTTTAAACGACTTATTTTTTCAATGCGGAGAATAGACTGATTACAAGATGTTATTGAAATGAAATTTAATGATTTCCATACTGTGTACAGACTTTAGGTTGAAATTTAACAAATGGAAAACACCTTTTCTACTTGTAATAAAAACAAAATAATTAATTTTTTCTCATTTTTTCATTTTCTATCCTTGTTTTCTTTTGGCTTTCTTGTCGCTTTTTTCTTTTTAACAAAAAACATTTTGAACAAAAAAACAAACCTCAAAAAACACCAAACAAATCCCAATCAAAACACATTTTAACATGATTAAAAATAATTTGTATGTCTTTGGAAAAAACGTAAATGGGAACTTAGGATTTTTCAAGGAGATTAACGAAATTCCACAAGCCAAGCCAGCACCACTTTTATCAGGGAAATGGGTCAAAGTAGCGAAGTGCCAGAACAGCTATATTTTAGGCTTAAAGGAAAATGGTAGTCTCTGCCAGTTTGATTCCCAAACGCAGCAATTAAAGAAATTTTATTTACACAACCGTATCAGGCAGGTGTCATCTGGCAGGCATCATTTTTTAGCATTAAGCGAAGAAGGGAGCGTATACTCGTGGAAGACTTCAAATGGATACTACATTACAAAGGGCCAGCTCGGGCTAGACAATTTAATTGACGCGATCGAGCCAACTGTGATCCCGTTTTTCGAAAACCTTAGCAAAAAGCATAAAGAGGAAGACCCGAAAGAAGAGGGTGTACCCGTTTGCATCCAGGTTGCGTGTGGCCCCCAGCAATCCTTTGTCTTACTTTCCAATGGGAATTTGTTTTCGTTTGGTGCAGGAACCCAAGGCACCCTGGGAACAGGCAAAATGCGTGACGAAAGGATCCCCAGGCAAATCGCGATCGGTGCAAACAGATTCTTTGCGCACTCCAATGCAAACTGTTTCTTTTTCGAGCTCCTCGACGGCACCGTTATGGCCTTTGGCGACAATCGGACTGGGCAATGCCACGCGCCAAATTCGACAATGATCATCAAACTTCCGATGAAGGTCGACTTACCAACAAGGAATGGCAAGGCCATTGCCTGTAAGGACATTTTCCCAGGCCTGACTAATACCATCGTTCTGGACGAATTTGGACAGTATTACATTACCCAAAGAACCTATTTCACAGAAAAGAAAAACATCAAAAACGCAAACTGGATGACTTTAAAATTGAGTAGCGGCATTACTTCGCCAATTATCAACCTTTCCAACGAGGGAGACAATTATTTATTTTTAACGCAAGATCGCAAATTATATTATTTCGGCTATCATAATTTAACTTTTGGAACAGGCCTATCAAATGATTACAACCATTTTGGTAATACACGGCTAACAGTATTTGATGCTGATCTTCCACATAATTGTCAAATAGATTCTTTTTCCCTCAATGGGCAAATGTCTGCTTACTTTTTGTTAAAGCCATATCCAATCCAAAAAGAATTATTAAATTATTTTTTTGAAACAAAATTCACAGATTTTGAAATTAAGGGCATTAAGGCTCATTATTTTTTTATACACTTGCGTCTTCAGATCCCCAAAGAAGAAATTACCGAAATCTTGAAAAACCATAAAAGAGATGAGATACACTCTTTCATTCAATGGTGCTATTCAGACTCTTTTGATAACGACGAAATTATTTTGGAAATCTGTGATAAGTTTAATATTGAAAATCCTCGCGATATATCGGTTGTCGGTGATCTGACTGATTTGATAGAAAGAGATTCGATGGCAAGTGCTGATTTCCAAATATTAGTCCCAAAAATGGAATTTATTCAAGAAGAAGACGAGGACGAGGAAAAAGAAAAGGACGACGACGAGGAGATAATAAAAAACGAAATAGAATTATCAATGGAAATTGAAAATGAAAAGGGAAAAGGAACAAGAACACGTGGAGTAAAAATTGAAAGAAAAAAAGTTCATGTCATTAAAAAGTCTCTTGATTTATTGATGGAAAATGAAAATGAAAATGAAAATGAAAAGGAAAAGGAAAAAGAAAAAGAAAAGGAAAAGGAAAAGGAAAAGGAAAAGGAAACAGAAACAGATAATGAAGATGAAATTTCAAAGGAAAAGAAAGAAAGAATTCTCAAAAGAAAAATGGAAATTATACAAAGAATTAAAAATGAAAAAGAAAAAGAAAGAAACAAGATTATTGTATTTCAAAAAGACCAAATAAATGACTATATAAAAACAAAAGTAAAAGAAAAAGATGGTTATTTGGTGATACCAGTGCACAAAGATCTTTTGGCTGCAAGATCCACAATGTTTTTTAATTTATTTAAAAATGAAAAAAATAAGGGAGAACTTGAGAATTTTAAAACTTATATAGACAATTCGAAAATACATTATTTTTATATTAAGCAAGCAATAAATTCATTATATACAGACCAATTAAAAATTCCAAAAAAAAAAAATAAAATTTTTGCCAAAATCGCCAAATTGTGGCAAGTAAGTGAGAAATCTGCTTTGGGTAAAATTTTGGCCAATTATCAAATCGAAAAAATTAAAAAAAAACAAATTAAAAAATTTGAAAATTTACAATTGAAAAATAATAAAAAGAAATCAAACAATGGCTGTGTCTGTTTTTAAATAAAATATACAAATCAAAATTATTTGATAGTATTTATTAATTTGATTATTATTAAAAATATACTTTTTATTATTTATGATATTAATCAACTAAATTTCATCATTTTTAACACAGTTAAAATAATTTAAAGAATAATAAAAATACAGTTTCATTCAATTCGAATATAATTTTGATTTTAACAAATATTCACTTCAAAAAAATCTCACTTTTACAATGCTTTCCGCCACTTTAAAGAGTTTGAAAGCCTTTGGAAGTTTTAAAGAAATTGTTTGAAATGTTTGGGAATTGTCTCATGGATTTGAGAATGATAACAAAGGTTTGCAAAAGTAATAGATTTTTTTGTGGTGTTTTAATTAATTAACCATTTTCTTGTCTTTTCTGTTTTGTTTTGCTTTCTTTTTTCCAGTTAAGTAATCTGTTTCGTTAGATCTGAATGATTTTTTTCCCCAATGATGGATATATAGTTAAAGTTCAGTTCAGTTTAATAGAAAAATCAGATAAATTAGTTGCTCAAAATCTCATGATAAAAAGACGAAATATTAATATATAGATATATGTGAATTGTATTTAATTTCTAATTTTGCATAATTTCATTTTAAAAAAGTGAAAACACTTTTTTTTAATAGTATTTCAGAGTGAAAACTTTTTTCAAAGTATTGTGTATTAATAATATGGGGGATATTTTTTTTGAATAAAAAAAAGTGCTTTTCCTTCATACACTCACCTCTACATCACATTTAAAGGCTGATTCCTCGCTTTATTAAAATAGAAAACTTTTCAAAAGTTTAAAATTCTGAAAAAGTTTTTCACTTTATTTAAAATAGAATATTTGGTGAAAGTTTTAAAAAGATACTATCTTTTTGAAACAGCTGTAAACATATTTTTTCTTTTTTTTTTTGACAAGAATTGTAATGATGCTTCTGAAAATAATTTCACTTTTTTAAAGCTTTGTAAAAGAAAAGTTTGAAAATTATGATCTACTCAGTAACCCAGAAAAGAAAATTATTTTTTTTTAGAACTAATTTTTATTCAATTTAACAATTGACTTTATTTCTGATTTTATAAAACATTTTTAGTGTACTTTTGACTATTTTCAGCTCTTTTTTTCCATTAATAGCCATTATTGTAATTAATATAATTATAAAGAATTTTTTTTTTTTTTTTTTTTTTTTGGAAAAATTCTTTTGGATAAACTAGAAATAGTGTTTATTCAACCTATTATAAAATATAACGATTATTTTAATTAGAATAAATATATTCATTGAAAGTTTCTAATAATTTAATAATTTGCCTTTGGAATTGTGATTTTATTGTAAAATGTGATTTGATTGTTACAAATAAAATTTCAATGACATTTGTGAATTAACTAATTTTATCCAATGTAATCAAAATCAACTACTTTGTAAAGTTTTTTTTTTTTTTTTTTTTTGGTGTAAGAGATAGTGTCTAAAAATAAGAAGTCCAAACTTAAAATATATTACTTTTGGATGTTATAGAAGATAGTTTTTTAATGGTTCAAAGGTCTCCGAATATTCTATTAATAAAATAGTTTAAAAAGTCAATCTTTTGAATAAAAGGTTACTATTTTAGAAAAAATTGACAAATAGAAACAATTTGTCAAATTGATTTTGCTAAAAATCCAAATTTTATTATAAACATAATGAAAAAAAAAAACATGTGATTATTTTTATTATTATTATAAAAATAGCTTTGGATTATTTTCTAAACTCTTATTCGAATAAAAGGGTACAGCAAATTTCAAGAATTATTCATAATTGAATCAAATTAATTGAAGTATCATTCTATAATATAAGAAATTCATTTAAACATAAAAAAAATACTTGACTGAATATTCAAAACTTATTAAAAACAAAAAAAGAAAAAATAAAATTTAATATTTTAAAAATTAATATGCTCTTTTATTTGAAATGAGAATTCTCGTTTTGTAAATTGCACAGAAAAAAAAAATAAAATCAATAAAAACCTTTGAACAAGTTGAATTGGGAAAAAGTTATTCATATTTTATTGATAACTCTTTACATCTCAAACTTTTGTTATTTAAAATCTCGTATATAATAATAAAGTCGCAATTCATCTGGGTATTTTGTTGGAAATGGTTTATACTATATTTTCTTTTTTCTTTGTTCCAGACACCAATCCAATAATTGTCTTTCAAAATTCCTACATCTTGCTCAATCGAAATCAAACTTAAACTATTTCCATTTTTATATTATTAGATTATTTCAGAATTGGTTTCTTCTTCTCATATTTTTTCATTTTCAAACTGTTCGATATTCATAAATAAAAAATGAAAAAATGAATAATTAAAATGAAAATCACCAATAAGCGATTATCTTATTAATAATAAAATTCAATATTATTAGTTATTCAAGAGGTCTACCATTTTGTTTGGAGAATCTTTTTTATATAGTCATAATAAAATTATCAATATCTTTCATCAATGAAATATCTGTTACTCTAAAATTTTTTTATTGACCCATCACAAAAATTGTATTTTTAATTTCAAAAATTACTGAGTATACTAACATTAAACACAATTATTTATTCACAAAGAGATTTCTTACAAACAAACTAATATATATATATATATATATAATAAAAAACAAAAAAAAAAAAAATAGGTGATCTGATCTAATTATAGAATTGATAAAACAGTTAACTTTTTACCAATTTTCTTAAGTAACTGGTAGTTATTTTTTAAAAAAATTAATTCTATTTCTCAGTGTTTAAATATTTTACAATTTTCAAGAATTTATAATGTAAAACATACCTTTTATTGTTTTTGAGTTTTCAAAATAGGTAATCAAATTATTTTTATTGTTTTAAATACAAACCTCCCTAGTTAAATGAAAATCATGAAATCCCAAAGTTTTCCTTGGTTTTTATGATAATTATATCCTACTTGAATATTATTATTATTATTTTTAATTGTTTTAAAGTTTTTAAGTTTGTCTTTTTTCACATCCCAGAAAGCCAAGATATGTTTTCAAAATAATACAAGAACTTTTTCAAAAAAAATAAAAATAATGAAGAAATGACTAAAATTAAAAAACATGTTAAAAATCCTAAAAAACAAGATTTTATAAGTCATACATGATTTTAAAACGAAAAATTCTACTATTTATAATATATATATATTATTTATCTTTTCCTTTGAAAATGATATAATTATTTAAATACTAACCTTCCAAAAAATGTTCCTTTTCTGATTTATTTGTAATATTACTAAAAAAATAAATTTTCATTTATAAAGTAGAAATTAAATAGAATGCCTCCAAGTATCCCCCCGTAAGATTTTTTTTAAGGATATTCAATTTTCAATTAAATTATATATTAATGAATTAATTTCAACAATCATTGATTAATGTGAACATTTTTTAAAGTAAATGTTGAACATATAAACACATATTTTTTGTGATAGACCAATATAAATGTTTGGGATCAACATATCATTCATTTATTAAAGGACCCACTACTTTTATTGAGACTAGATATAAAAGATTATCCAAATCAATTCTTAGAATAATAATAATAAAAATATCATTAGTTTTTTTTTTTCATAATTTTTAAAATTAAATTTGAATTTTTTTCAAAAATCCCTTTGACAAATTTTTTCTATTTTATAATTTTTATACATTATGATTATATGTATATTAGTTAAAACCCAAATAATTTTTGAAAAAATATATATTTTTTTACACACTTTGAAATCTTATTGGGCTAAGTTTTTAATAAAATTTATAATTAATTTCAAATTCAATATTAATTATATAGTTTAGTTTTTATTATTTATTATTAATTCTCTCTTTTATTTCTTTTATCAACTATTTATTATTATAAACTACATTAATCAAAATTTAAAGTTTTAATCCATTTTTTTGGAATTTTTAAAACAGTCTATCTTTTGTAATAATTTTTTTTAGAAAACCCTTTGAAGATCGAATCTGATACTTTCGAATTAGTATTTTTAAAAAATATTGAAATAATTTTCTGAAAATTAAAGTTGTCTTTTATACAATAGTTTTTTTAATTTTCCACTTTTGATAAATATAAATTTGATTTAGTTTTGCCTGAAAGCCACTAATTGAATTTTTTATTGAAATTGATTTATTTTTTTTTAAAATTTTATTGTTTGAGATGGTATAATCTAGATTATTCCCATTCTAACTTGGTTTAGTATTTCAAATTATTTTAGAATAATAAAGTGGATTTTTTTTTTAATTTGTGATTCATTTAAAAAGAGTTTTTTGAGTGGATCTATTAGTTAATTAAAAATATATATTATCTTAATTATTAATATTCATTAAATCAATTACTATGACATTTATTTTGAAATATATTTCTTGATATATTTCCAAAAATGAAAAAAAAAAAAATACTTTTTTTTTTTACAAAAATATTCACAATTAATTTCAATTAAAAACTGGAAAAATGACAAGGACAAAAAAGATTTTTTAAACTATAAAATAAAGTTAATTGTTTATCATTCCCTGTGAAAAAAATTTTGAGTTTAAAGAAGTAATGAAAAAGATTTTTTCAATCAAAAAGAAAAATAATAATCACCAATTTTCACCCCTAAAAAATATCAGATAAAATTGAGATTAGAAAATTTGATATATTTTATCAAAGTAATACAATACATACTTATCAATTGAATTATTATTAAGAATCAATAAATAATTTTTAATGATTTTTTATTTTTAAATAGTTTTATTGTAGATTGAATTTAATAAAGATATTTTAAAATAAATTTTCCTCCTTTTTTTGGGAATAGCTAATAATAGATTTTATTTGATCGACATGTATCATGTAACACAAATATCATTTACATCCAATTTCCAGATCCTTTAATTATAGATTAATTTTGTGTGACTAGAAATCCTTCAACCAAAAAATTGTTTCTTGAAAACGAGACTGAAATGTAAATAGATAAAATTTAATTAAAAAATTTTGTAATAATTTTTTTGAATTTATGAATAAAAATAAAACCAATTTTTAAAAATTTATATAATAATTGGCCCAGCTCTCTCTATCCAATGATAAATAAAATTTAAGGATAAAAAAGCAAATGAAAAATTTTTTATATCTAGTGTCCAAAATGATATATGTTATTGAACTGTTTTTTATTTATTTATTTTATTTTATTTTTTTTTTTAGATTTAAAATTGCTTTTAAAAGGATTTACACTTCAAAACAATTTATTAAAAACAAGTATTAAACAATTAAAATTTCAAAAAAACATATAAAAAAAAAAAAAAACAATTCTAGTGCAATGAACAAAGAACGGATTTGAAAACCATTATTTTCCTTATTCTTGCACATTTTCAAATTGTTTCAAAAAAATGAATTTTTTTTTATGAGAGAATTAATTCAACAATTGGACACATTACTTCAACAAGAAGAATAAAGCCAATTAAATTCACTGCTAATTTTTTTTGAACCATTTTTTCTTTTTTTTCGCAATTTCGTTATGAGAATTTGAGGAACTGTCTTGTTCAATTGAATTTTTTTTTGCAAATGCGATCAAATCTTTATATCCATTTATTAATTCATTTAGATCGCTAATTCTTCTTTGTAAATTATCACAGAGTTTGTCCCCCTCCAACAATTGTCTTATGCTTTCGGTTTTAATTCTTTTACTAAAATTATCAAAGCATTGTTTGGCTTCTAACATTTCCTCCAATAGGCTACTTAAATGTTTGATTTTATCATTCCAGTATTGAAGGTCATAAACCAACAAATCGATTTTTTGCTTTATTAAATTAATTTCGACTTTTAATTCTTTAAAAGTCAAATTTTGTAATTGCTTTTCGTATTGTGATTTCTGTTTATTATTTTGGATTTGCTCATTCAAATCATTAATCTCACATTTAGTTTTTATTAATTCTTGTCGAAATTTTTTGATGATAATTTTTAAAGTTAATTTTTTTTTCTTTTGATTAGTGACAATTTTTGTATGATTTTCTTTAATTTTTTGAATTTTATTTATTAATTTATCTATATCTAACAAATGAATTTCATTCTCTTTTTCAAAATTAATTTTTTCATTGATTAATAAATTTGAATGGATATTATTCATTTCGTTTAAACATTCCATTATTTTATTTTTGAGTGTTATCACTTTATGCTTAGTTTCAATTAATTCATGATGAGATTTGATGTGCTCTTTATCATATTTTAATTTCGTTTCTAATAAATACTGATTTTTTTTTTTTAATTTTGCATATTTATGATTTAGATCTTCTTTCGCTAATTGTGTTATTTTTTTATTTGTTTCTTTGCCCATAGTTATTTCTGTAATTGTTAACCTTGTTCCTTCTATTTGCTTTTTCATTTTTTCTATTTGTTGTTTCAATTTTGTTTTTTCTATTTCATTGTTGCTTTGGATTTCTTTGATTTGGTTTTTTTCATTTTCAATTTTATTTTCATATTTTTGCTTTTGTAAATTGGTAGTTACTTGAAGTATTTCAATTAAATTATCAAAATTGTTGTTTTGATTCCAAATATCCTTTTGTAAAAGATTATTTGTTTTTTCTTTTTGTTTTTTATCAAGATCTTTCAGAATTTCTTTTTTCACTGGTTGAAGGTTAAGTTTATTTTTATTCAATATTTTGGTATCTATTGAAGAATACTGTTTTAATTTAATTTTTAAAAGATTTATTTTTTTTCTTAAATTTTCAATATCATTTCTATTTTCACTTTCCCTATTAAATAAATTAATTTGGTTATAATTTTTGTATTTATCCCTTTCCTTTTCCTTTCCCCTTTTCTTTTCCCTTTTCTTTTTCTTTTTCTTTCCCTTTTCCTTTCCCTTTCCCTTTTCCTTTTCCTTTTCCTTTTCATTTTCCTTTTCATTTTCCTTTTCATTTTCGTTTTTCTTTTTCATTTTCTTTTTCATTTTCTTTTCTTTTATTCTTTCTTTATCCTTTTTCTTTTCTTTTTCCTTTTCAATTTCTCTTTCTTTTTCTTTTCCCCTTTCTTTTCTTCTTCCCTTTTCTTTTCTTTTCCCTTTTTCTTTAACTATATTAAATTCTATTTTTTTTAAACTTTCATTTTCGTTATAATTTGATAATTTATTATTTTTCTTATTTTCCGCTATTTTTTTGTCTTGTTCTATAATAAATAAATTGCCTATAAATAATAATAACATTCTAGAATTACCACTAATAATCCCAGTTGATGTTAAGAACACTTTAGCGTTTATTTTATCAGCTTGTTCTAATGTTAGTTGTGCTCTAATATTTAAATCCTTTTCTTTTAATGGGTCCAAAGTGCATTTGTTCGAATTGATGGAATTTAATAAATAAATTATTGCTGTTGAGTCTTTAAATGATCTTGTTAAATTATTAATTTTGAGATGAGAATTAATATGATGATTAACCCACGCAATTAACATTTTTTCCGTTCCTTCGTTGGTATTATATTTATTCTTATTAAATTTTTTATGTTTCTCGTCTAAATTTTGTTCAATGAAATACTTTTTATAAAGTAAAATTTTTTTAAACATTATTACTCGTATTAATTGCCATAATAACCCGAGCACTAAATGCAATTTGTGTTCAATAATATCAGCCGGTGAAATGTTGACTACATTAACACCAATTTGTTTCGCTGCTTTTAAAACAAGTGAAATGTTGCTGGTTTTTTCAAAATAGTTTAATCCTTCATGAGTTTTAAATTTTTTTAAATGAATTTTATTCACAAAAAATTTGTTAATCATTCGCCTATTTATGAATTTATTTTATTTGTTTTTTTTTTTTTTTTTTTTTTTTTTTTATATACAAAAATTGATAATAAAAAATTAATATGAATAACGATGTTGATGAATATTAAAATAAAGATATATTTGAATAAACTTCGTTTCAGAACTTTTGTAACAACAATTTTTTAATTTAGTGCAGTTTCAATCTTGTCCTTTAATTGGTTGTGAAATAAGATTAAAAATACTTTTAATTTTTTTTATGACTATGTTAAATTTTTCGCTTTTGTTTTTCGTAGGGGCTTAATTCATATTAATTTTTTTTGAATAATAAATTATTTTGTTTTGAATTTGTTCATAAAACAGTAGAATCTAATTTTCATCAACATTTAAGCATTCGAGAAGTTTTTTTTTTTTTTTTTTTTTTTTGGATTTGCTATTCTTAGAATTGTAAATGCTGTAAATGCTTTCTTATTATCTTGTAATTGTTATTGAAAATAAGTTGTTAAAGAAATAAAGTATTATTTGAGTTAAATCGTTTTAATTTCAGAAATCTCATTTATATAGTGGTTTAAAGATCAATTATATTTATTTTTAAATGAAAAATATAATATCATATATACAGGTAATTGAATTAACCATTGACCAGAAAATTTTCACTTTATTTTCATTTTATTTATTCAGTTTTTATGGAAATTTTGCATTTCAAACAAAAGATAGTTTATCATCTGATTTTTTTATAAATATAGTGTTTGTCAAATTAAAATTAGCTTTCTAAATAGAAATTTATTTCTTTTAAGATGAAGGGTAAATAAATAAAGAAAATGATCTGAAAAGAATATTGTATTTCGAATTTAGAGAGTGGTTTTGATTTGATTAATGTTGTTTTAAAATCTCGTGTGTTTCAATTCATTTTTTCTTTGTTATTAACAAACAAAAAAAATCATATTTTGTGTAAATTAGATCCTTCATTTTATTTTTGAATTTGAAACTCCCAAATGGCCCAGTTTATTTGCTCAAAAGAATACAACAAATATTATCTTTAAAAATTAATTTTTAAAAAGTTCTCCTCTTATTAATAAAAAGATCTTTGATTTGTATCTGCAATTGATTTGAAAGGAAATAAAAAAAGAGAGAGATTTTGGAAAAAAAAGTTAAATAAAAAACTTTTTCTTATGTTTCAGGAACAATACAAAAAAAAAGCCAAGAAAAAAAAAAAAAACATATAGTTGTTGAGTTGGAATCTTTACTTTCAATGATTTAAGAAATCGAACTAAAGAGATCAATCTAAAACTTCGTGGTGGCTTTTTCAATTCATAAAAAAATAGAAACAAATGATTCAATTTACTAAAAACACAAAAAGCATGAGAACTCCAATAATACATTTTTTTGTTTCAATTTTAAGTAATTATTCATCACATTTAGCCATTCTGGAAAAAAATTGTCACTGTTGAGAGAAAAATGTTGGACACAGAAAAATGGTAGGACACCAATTTTAATTGGGAACCTTAGTAAAATTGAAAATCAAATCCTATTGATAACTAGGTGAATTTTATATAAATCCGGGTTTAAATGTGTTACAAGTAAATTAATCTGTGGTGTATGTAGAATACCCATTTGAATGGTTGATAAATAAAGTAGATCATGTTATTGTAACAAAAAACCAAGTTTTAGTAAAGTTTACTCTTAATTCTGAAAATGGTAATTTTTAAACTTGATTTAGATTATAAGAGATAAAGTTTTGAAAAAGTAGAATTACATTAATCGTTATTCTAATAAGTAGATTATTGTTATTTTCTTTAGTTATTTCACAAACGATTGAAATTAAAAATCATTTTCAGTAATGTTCCCAATTAAAAATGGTGTCCAACCATTTTTCTGTGTCCAACATTTTTCTCTCAACAGTCAAATCGATTTTAATTGTAAAATAATAGTAAAAGTCCTCATTTTTCAAATAATTTTTTTCTTGTTATTTTTTTGTTCTTTTTAAAACAAATACCAAGTCCAAAAAATAAACCATTTCCCAGTCAAGGTGGCTCAGTTGTGGGTAGTGAATTACATATGTCTAAAGGTTTTGAATGGATATTAGAAGAAAAAATTTATTTTGAAAATTTCCAAAATTGAAATCATTTTTACACATTTTTATTTTTTTTTTTCGATTTTTTTTTGATAACCTAATTCATTTGCAAATTTTTTTTTTTATTTATAGTAAGATCGATAGTCATTTGGTAAAAACGTGTTATTCTAATGTTATTGAAACAGTAAAAATGATTGTAGAGAAATGTTATTGATTTCTATTGGGATTTTATTTGGATCTTCAATCATTGATCAAAATAAACATTTTTTTTTTCTTAATAGGTAACTGAGAATTTTGAGTTTTTCAATTTTTAAGAAAATCTATTGATTTTTTAGTTTTTATTTCATATATGGATATCAACTATTCTTTGATTTGTGTATTATTCGAATTAATTTTTATTTGTTTTCAAAAGTTCATTTAGTAAAATATAATTGATATTTGAAAAAAATGTTGGGAACCTTTGACTGAAACAAAGTTTAGATTGATTATTAGAATCAAAATATAATTTAAAACATCAAATTAAACCTTAATTTAAGAATGTTCAATTTTCGAAATTTGAGAATTTAATTGTAAACATTAGTAAAAGTGAATTTTTTTGGATTTTTTGTTGCTATGATTTTTCTATTCAGATAAAATTAGCTTTAAGAGTTTAACAATAGGTCTTAACCTAGTTTGAGAAATTTTAGTTTTAGATATCTTTATTGATCAGTTAAAAATAAGTTAAAACAATAATTTGAAATAAGTTTCCTTTCCACTACCATTTTACAATTAAAAAAGCATTTTGCAATTAAAATCAATTTGACATCACTTTTTGCACATGTGTACTTGTATGTACTGAATGATATTTTTTTTTTAATTTTATTATTAATTTATCTGAAAAGAAACCAAAAACAAAGAGACAAGGTTTATTATTTGTTCCCCTTTTTATTCAATATTATTGTTTAATATTTGAAAACAATCAATAGTAATCAAATTTAAGATTTGTTAGATTTTCAAAAGAGTACTGGTAGTAATCTAATCAAAGGTTTCAAAGACCAAAGCACTATGACGTTTAAAAATTGAATAACGTGGTAGTAAATATTCTTTTGAGTTAATTTGTGTGGTCTAACTCCTGGTAAAACAAACAGTTCTTATTCATGTTACGATCCTTGCAAGAGCAATACAAACAAAAATTGAAAATAATACTATTTTTTTTGTTTTGGTTCACTCTTCTTGTTTGAGTTCACTTTACTTTTATGAATGATCATGGTTTTACTCTTGAAAAAAAAACAAGGAAAATGCTTGTTCTCGATGACTTTTATAATTGGATCTTCTCTGCTTGAATGATGGTTATTGTTTAACCCAAACTCATTCTATTTGGCAAAAATTTTAAAATTGTCACTCCAAAGGTATCTGTCAAAGAATAGAATCAAAAATAGTGCTAAAAACAATTTGGTTTTTTGTTTGTAATGGTAAATTCGTTTTCTAATTTGAGTTTTTGAAATTTTTCCTCAAAGATTTTTTTCCTTAAAACTCAGAATTGTTGTTCAATTCTGGGCTAAATGATAATTTATGGTTTTGTGTGAACGATTCTCAATCTGCCCTCTTCTCGTGAAAATGATAGTTGTCAAAAAAATACACAATTTGTTTCAACAAAACAGGAAAATAATTTCTCAGTAGTCTATCCTTGGGAAACATTTTTTTTTTGACTTTTTTCATTTGAAAAGAAATAAGGAACCAGAGTTTGAAAAAAAAAATATAAGGAATAAGAATTTGAAAAGAACAATAAGCAAGAAAAAAGAAAAAAGAAAAAAGATAAAAGATAAAAGAAAAAAAAAAATTAATCTATCCGTACGATAATAAAAAACCGTCTTCTAATTTGATGAAGAGATCATTGGTATTTGGGTTGATTGGTAAATACTCTTTCAATTGCGGATCTCCTTTTAAAGAAGAATTTATAAAACTTACAATTCCTTTTTTTTCTTCCATACTGTAAGAGTGTGAAGAACCAGACAATGATTGTACATTCTCAACATTTTTCTTTGGTTTGTATTTAATTTTTAGCTTGGTTAATAGCTCGTCTATATATTGAACAAAATCTTGAAATGAAATGCCTGAAAATTGATCCTTAAACATTAAAAACCTTTGAACCCTCACAAAGGATAACTCTGGGTTTAGCTAATTGCACATCAGTGATTATTTTTTTTTTTTATTTTGGTTTTTGTGAGAATAAAAAAAAGTTTGATTGTTTATTAATTTTTCAAAACAAAAAAACGAAAAGAAAAAGAAAAGAAAAGTAAAAATATACATTTTGAAGTGTGTTTACAAAAATTTGAGTTGTTGGAATCGTCCTATTCTTTTTCAATTTAATAAAATTTGAATATAATATTTTCATTTCGATTTTTGTAAATTGTGCAAATAAAGGCGTTGTTGTGTGCTTTTCAAGAATTTGTGAAAAATGTTCAAGCTTGTATCTCTGTTTTTTTTTTTTGTTTTTATTCCAATTGGGCGAATACTGTGTCATTTGATCTTGAAAATAACACAAAAATGGAAACAAAAAAAACCCAAATTGCAAAATAACAAAAAAATGAGTTTGGATCTTGTTCTTATATTTTCCTGTGACTTAATTTCATTTCGGTGGTTCTATTAAAAGGTAGAAAGGATGGAAAAAAAGAATTGTAAACAATTATTTGTTGATTTAAGACTCTAATTTTGACTCATAAAACAGTTTTTCTGATTAGAAAGGATATTTTGGGTTTATTCTATTGGTTATTAAATATTTAGGGTTTCAGTCAAAGAAGCTGTGATACTTTTAGCAACTTTTGATCTCTAAAAATAGTATAAACTTTGTCTTTTCCCTTCAATGTTGAATAAGACTTATAAATTCAGAATAAAGTTAACATAATTTTTTATTTTAATTTAATAGTTAATTAAATCTTAATTCAAAAAAGTTTTTGACAATGAGTATTAAGAAGAAAAATTCATTTTAGAATGTTTCTGAGCATTTAATGGAATAAGGTGCTTGATTTTAGCTTTGCTAAATATATTTAAAAAAATAAATACAGTGATCAAAATAATGCTTGTACAAAGACGATAATACGTATTTCAAAATATTATCCATGCTTTTTTTTCTTCTTGTACCAAGGCAACATCCAATCTACAAACAAATAGTATAGCTAAGTTCAAATCAATTTTGGAAGTAAAGGTCGGGATATTTTCAGTAAAATTTAAATTATTTATGTAAATAGTTGAAAATTTTCCAAAATAGTATTAGTTTTTTTGAATTTTTTTGTTTTTTGATGAATAAAAATTTTCTTAAAAATTTAACTCTATTTTTTGAGATAAATGTTACAATTTGATACTTCATTTTTAGAATTTCTTTTTAAATAATAGAACGTTAAGTAACCAATACCATATTTTTTTAGCGTTTATTATCAGTTTCTTTCATTGGTTAATGAATAGATCTTCTATAACAAAAAAACACGCTTTTTATTTTGAAACACATATTAAATTTTTTTGCACGCTGTATTTTGAAGACAATAAAAAAATTATTTTTTGAATTCATCATTATTTCATAATTCAAAAGTTTTTCAAGGTTTTTTATATTTTGAACTTCTGTATAGAATATAACCCTTTTTTATTATTTTATTAATAATCAAAAGAAAGAACTGATTATTTGTTGAATATATTAACTTTTCAAAAAAAAAAAAACAATAATTTTTTTTTTGACTTCTAAAGATTTATTCGAAACAAATTAGTAAACAATTTTTTTCATTAAAATTATACATTTACAAATTTTTTATTTTTGAATAACTTCAATTAGAATAAACACTATTCTTTAATAAACAATCTTGGATCTCAATTATTTTTAAAAGTTATTTTATAATAGAAGTTATATCACCCGCTTTTCGGTTTCTTTTAAGTTTTTTTTACAATTTGAGAGTAAAAAACAGAAAATTTTTTTCTTCATAGTTAAGATGAGTTTTTATTATCTTTTAAAAGTTTTTTAAATCTGATCAGGGTCTTTTAAAAGGAATTCAATTGTTTTTTGTCTTAAAAATTTATTTCTTTTTTGAAATTTAATTTAATTTTTTTTTTTTTTTTATTGATTTATCGTTAGTTTTTTTTTTTAATTTTTGAAATAAACTGAAAAGATATGAGATTTTCGGTTTATTTTAAAAAGTTAAAAAAACCGCCTTTAGCTTTTCCAAAATTTAAAAGAATTGAGTAAAATCTAAGATTTTTCTCTATTCCTTTGAATTCTGGAAAACCGCCTTTAGCTTTTCTTGAGTTTTCTATTTATTTTTGAAGTGTTCTAGGTTTTTTTTTACTTTTTGAAACAAACAGAAAATTTTAATAAATTTTAAGTTTATTTCAAAAAGTAAAAAAAACCTAACGAAAATCAATATATTTTCCAAATAAAACAGAAAACCTTAAAAAAAACCTAGATCATTTCACAAATGAAATAGAAACCCCCAAGAAAACCTAGGCACTCTATGGTACTTGACGGACACTATTGTTAATTTTTCTGGGAGTAAAAAAAACCAGTAAAATTTAAGCTTTTAATAGATTCTGTTCAATCTTGTAAAAAATAGGAAACTTTTGATATTTTTTCCTTGATTCAAAATAAAGGGTAAAAATCAACTGATTTTACTTGATTTTCTCGAATAGTGGAAAATCGGGGATAGTGAATATCATTATTGAATTTTTTTCTCTATTTCAGTTGCTTTTTGAGAGGATTTCGGTTTTTAAAAAGTTTTATTAATGATTTTTTAAAGTGGATTTCTCGGGGTTAAATTAAACTACATTTCATATATACTTTAATTCGTATATTTATAATAATAAATATCTTATTTTCTGTTTTATTGGAATATAAAAATAACAGTGCTGTGAAAAATCTATAAAATCATTTACCTCAAGAATTTGAAGTTTTTGAATGTTAATGATATTGTAAATAAATTTTATTATTGAGATAGAATATATTGGTTTATCAATTTCAAATTTCATTTTTATCATTCATACAAATTTCATCCTAATAAAATACTTTAGGTTTTGTTTATTATTTTTTTAATTTTTTGCACTTCCCCTACCTGAATTTTTCTTAATTTTAAACCCAAAATGGCATTTCAAATAATTTAGACGGATTATTTTTAAAAATATATCATTACTAGATAATAAACAATTTAAAAAGTATTTGAATAATATTAAGTCACAGAAGAAAATAATTTGTAATTTCAAAAAAAAATAATTATTTTTTCCCTCAAATTCTAAAATTTTGATAAGAAAAAAACAAGAACATGTGTTAATAGTATTATTATTGCTATTTAATATATATATATATATATATATATATATATATATATCTCAAATAAAAGGGCATTTTCAAAAAAAAATGCTAATATAAGTGGTTTCTTGTTATTTTTAATCATTTTTTTTTTTCACAAAAATATTAAATACCGGAAATTCTGTTTTGATGGGAAAGGTATATTCCTCTATTATAATTTATTTTTAATACTTATTAAAAATACTAATATTAAAAAGGGTGATTTTTCTCTTTTTTAATTTCTCATTATTTCTTTCAAATAAAAAAATTTCCATTGATAAAATCAAAAATAGTTTATGTGTTTTACTGAAAAATGTCCACCCTCAAAAAAATATCCTAACAATCTTAATTTAGAAATTATCATCAAACAAATTAAAATTTTATTAAATACAATCTTTGTAAAAAAAAAACACAAATCTGAAATAAAAAAACATTAAAAAAAAAACAATATGAATTAAATAATATTTTGAGTAAATATTATCAAAAAATAACACATTACATTGAAAAAAATACTTGACGTGAAAATATCACCTGAAATTATTTATAATTTTCAATAGTAGTGAAATTGTTGTTGAATTGCTGAGTAGTTACTTATATTGGAGAATCAAATTTTTGTTTAATAAACATAAATTATTCAAATGATGATTAATTAAAGTGCGTCTGTTCAAAACACCTTTCAATCAATCAATAAAACAAGTAAAAAAAAAAAAAAATCATTTACTAAAAAACAGTAAACCAATATCAAACTCGATGATTTTTCAAAACAGGTTAGACCTACTTAGGTAACCAAACAATTGAATGAGTTTTCGATAGACATACCCACTTTGATTAACTTTAGGTAAGTTTATTATTGAGTTTATAAAAAATTTGTGTAGTTATGATTTAGAATTGATTCCTAAATACAAGAAACTATTTAGAAATCACACAACAGCATCACTTAATATTAGTAATGAAAAGTAGTTTCATGGGCTATTACTGGACAGGTATTTTTGCAATCCTCTACAATTCACAGGAAGATTGTTGATTATAAATTTTTAGTATTCTCACAAAATAGTAATTTAAAAGGCATTTCAACTTTTTTTTTTTTTTTATTTAAAGCAAAAAAAAAATTGATATAATTTAAAAATCGATTTGAAAAAGAATAATTAAAGTGATTTAAAAATAAGAATTTTATTTTTTTATACAAAAAAATAAAAGAATATCTGTAATTGATTAATAAAAAAGACAAGATTATACAATTTTTTGGACATTGTCATAAAAATATCACAAAAAGTTTTTTTAAAGATTATACAATTACATTTAATACTGAAGCAAAAACTATATTTTTTAACATTTTTGTCTTCTTTTGGATATCTTCCAAGTATCTGTTGTGGATTGTTTCAGTTTAACCTTTTTTACTTTAGATTTTAGTTGTTGAATGGTAAAAAATTATTTAAAAATTTTATTTTATAATAGAAATTAAATAATCCCTATTTTGTAAAATAAATTTCATTAAATTATATTCGTAAAATGATTTCTTGAACATAAATTAACCAAATTAAAAGCTCAAAAAAACTATGTTCTGGAATATGCAAAACATGCTTTTTAATCATTTTTTAACAGTGCACATTGTTTAAATGCTTAATAAAAAGATCCATTATAATAGAATTATATCACAGGTGAAAAGTTATCACATCTAAATCACTCTTCTTTAGTCATAAAATAATAAATATCCACAAGTAAGAAAAAATTATCATGCTGAAAAAAGGCCCTAAGTTCCATATTCATTGGATATCAAATGGTGGTGGCTCCTTTGGTAGAAATTTTGGTACATTGGTAGTATGTACTAGAGGTTTTAGACATACCTACATTATAGTTATTTCGGGGCTTATTTTTATTAGAGGTTTTGTATAGAAAATTCATATAATTGCATTAATTCAAAGTTGTCTTTAATTCAAAAAAAGAAATTACAAAAAATCACTATTTATTGTAGTAATAGCTTGTCACTTAACAGTATTTTTGAAAACAGGTGTGAAAATCAAATTAAATAAAAAAAAAATTAAAACTCAAAATCCAATAAAGAAGCTTGTATAAATTTCTAAAAATATCATTTCTAGATTGATTTTCCCAAGATCTTTGGGTTTTTCCTATTAATACAGTGAAAATCAAATTAGCATAACGAAAATTGTATTTCAAAGTTCAATAAGAAAGCTTATGGGGCTATTCTCTATTAAACTTTTTTTACCTAAATTTAATAGAGACTGAGATATTTTTTAGCGAATTACTGAGATTTGAAAAACCATGTTTGTTTTCATATTAAACTTATTTCGAGATAAGGAATCCTTATTTAGAAATTGGTTAAAAAAAAAAAAATAATATAGACTAGTTCCTTAAGTAAATTTCTATAAATATCATTTCAAATTTATTTTGCAAAGATCTTTGTGTTTTTTCAACCAACAATTAACTATATAGTATGGGACACTGTAATCGAAAAATGTTTATTTATTAATTTTTAAAACCAACACTATCCTTTTGGAAAACGCAAAATGATCGCAATATATATCTATATATATATATATATATATATATATATGGGTATCAAAATCTACTGCATCTTTGATGTTGGTGATTGAACACCTTTTGACTTGATCTCTTGAGAATTTTTATGAAGAAAATTATGATTGGAAAGAGTATAAAAAAATGTTTTTTAGATTTATTTTCAGGAAAATTGAAAGAGGGATTTTCAAATATGTGAAATTCAACTTGAATGAAAAACAAATAAACTGTGATCGAACAAAATATCGAAAAATGTTGAATTTAAAAAAGCCGAAAAATAAAGGTAAAAAAGACTACTTTAACAAGGATTGCTGAAAGTAAATCACAAGCACACCTCTTTTAGTCCCAAACAGACGGAAACATTTGTTCAATGTCTCTTAGCCAGGAATTTTCATCTGTTTTTTTTTTGGGAAAAAATTCAATGTATATTGTTGCATTTTGTTGTGGGTAGGTGTTTAAATTTGGTACGTTCTCTTGGTTGGGCTGTGTTGGAATCAGATTTAAATTTTGGTTTGTCGTCGTAAAATTTTGATTATTTAATCGTTTATTTGTTTTTCGGATCTTTTCTTCATTATTTTTTTTTTTTATGTTGGAAGAAATCGTCTTGTTGCGAATCTGATAATTATTTGTTTTTTCGTTTTTTTTTTTTTTTTTTTGGTAGTTTGTGATTTTTTTTTGTTCGAGATCAACCGAACCAGTGCTATTTGGTCTTTCAGTAAAAAGAGTTTTTCTTTTTCGAATGTTTGTAACTATCGTCTTCTTCTTCTTCTTTGCCCTTCGGTTATTATTGCCATTGTTATTGTTGTTGTTCTTGTTACTGTTGTTGTTGTTGTTGTTTGTATCTTCGGGGTTTTGATTTTTGGCGGAAGGCTTGCCATTTGGTTTGCTGGGGTACCCCTTTTTCCCATAAATTATCCAGCCTTTGGAATGAGGCTTGATGTTTTGCAAGTGATAAGTTCGCAGAATAAACGACGCTAACCCCCTTTCAATTGATCTTTTTTTTCGTTCCGTAAGAAACGACAGCAGGGCGATGCAAGATCTATGGAACTCGATCTTGTTTGGAACCTCTGCAAGGTCTGTCACATCTTGAAGTTTCTTAATGAAACCTGTTTCCAAATGTCTCTCTTCAATTCCTCGAATAGAATTTGGAAGCACTTTTAACAGCATCCGAACACGATCAGGAAATTTTTTCAGCTCCCCCCAGGTGGATTTAATTGTTTCCAATTTTGGAAGAGTTGGGAAGGTTTCTTCAAAAGTAATTGAAGTTTCCATTAAAACATCATACTTTTTAAAAGTGAAAAAATAAAACAAATGTCTGATTATTTTATTATTTCCCTTCCTTTTTTTTTTTTTTAAAGTAGATACCTAGAAGAGTCAAAAAAAAAAATTCACAAAACAGATCTAGTTGTTATGGATTTGTGAAAAAATCATTGTAAATTTTCACTTTAAAGTTATTCTCAATCTAAACAAAAATATTTTTATGTGGAAAAAGTGTTGAACAATTTTTTCATTAAATCCAAAGAGTAGTTCTATTTTTAAAAAGTTCCAACTTTCTTCTTATTTTGTCTTTTATTCCAATTAATTAAAATGTTTTTATTCTGAATTTTCTTTCATGTTTTCTCAAAAAAGATGTATGAAGAATTTGAATGATAGATCATACATAATTCCCACTCGTTGATTTATACCATTACTTTCGAATTGATAAAATTATATGATCTTATTAAGAATTTTTTTAGAAAAAAACCGTTTTAAAAGAATAAGTTTGAAGAAAGAGAATAAAAGATTCAAAAAGGCGAAGCAAAATAATCAAGTTGCACAAAAAAAAAACTTTTTTGAGAGGTAAAGAGTGTAAATTTTTTCTGAAAAGATCATTAAATTCGAAAGTGATATTTTCTATTCGAATTAATAATTCAAACGATTGGTTAATTAAATCACAATCAGCTTTTTGAAAACAAGACTCGTTGATTTGTTGACAATTCCTGATTGTATTTCATTTTGAAAAATTTAAAACACAAACCTCAATTATCTTTACTTTCAAACCAAGAAGATTTAGGTCTACAAAAGGGTTTTTTTCTCTCAAAACGATCTGATTAGAGTTAGAAAGTTTCTCACATTATTTTTCAAATTGATCCAATTCTCGAAATTGAGTTTTTTAAAAAAAAGGAAAAGAAGTGATCTTCTGATGGAAAACAATTGAAGAATATTTCTTACCAATTGATCTAAAAAAGTGATAAAGAAATCTTTTTCAAGAGATCACCAAACTGATTAATTTACTTTTGAAAAGGTTTAATGGAAAAAAGATCACTTTAATCTTTTGTTTTAATTATTTATTCAAAGGACAAAATAAAAAATAGAGAAAATATGAATAAATAGAGTGATAAGATCAATAACACTCAGGAAAATCAAATTCTTATTTCCCAGATATTTTTAAATTTGACATGTTAAAAGGTAGAAAAAAAAATTAGCAATCTTTAAAAAAACGAGAATTTGTGATTTATTTTGTTGTAAAAAGGAATCGAGAAATTCAATAGATTTAGCAGAAGAATTTTTAGTCAAAGTGTGTTTCCTGATTATATTAGATGAAGGTATTTTTTCTGTATTTTTTAGAGTTAATTTTAGATTTTCTTTTTAATGGAAAATTTTTGTTCAAAAAAGCAGATTATAATTGTTTTTACTAAAAGAACCAACATCCAAGACTCTTCAACATCGAAGTGATACCTCAGTTGAACACAAACTATTGTTTTGTTCTATTTTTCTCAGATTCCAAAAAAATGTCTAAGCAATATTGCTGCAAAATAAATTCAGTTTTGGAAGAAAAATCACAATTAAAGAATATCTTTTTTTGTGAAATCTCTTTTCTTAATTACTTTTTTCCAAATTAAAAATTCAAACTCAAAAAAAAAAAATAGAAATGTCTAGTCTTTGAAAAGAGGTATTAAGAACCTCCAAAAGTAATTCTTTTTTTCAATTGTTTTGATAATTTCCAAGATAAGATCAATAATCATCTACCTAAAATCCCAAAGACTGATTATTTTTCTGACCTTTTTTTTCAAACAGGTCGTTGTAACATCAATAGATTTCAAAATTGAACAATTAATTACTAAAAATAATCTGAAGGGGTTAATTAGTTACTTTTGACAAAACAATTAAAGACTTTGGTTACAACAAATCTACATTTGTCACAAATTAAAAAAAAATATTTTTCAATTTTGAAGTCTTCAGATTGACGTTTCAACGATGAAATTTGTTGAATAGAGTATTAAAAAAAATACCTGACAGGAAAATAATCCCAGATCGGATTTTAAATCGTTAATATTAGAAAAATTGATGAGTATTATCTTTTATTTTAAAAATAACTAAAATTATTTTATGAATTAAGAAATAAACCAACCTAAAGTGCATTAAAGGAAGGTATCTCTAAAACACTCTTTGAAAAAGGTTTGATGAAAGAAGTAGATCTACTTATTTTGAAAAAAAATCAATTGAGTTTTATCGAGGTTTGATAGAGTTTGGAAAATAATAATTTTTATTTTTGTTTTTTGATTGATTGATTAAATATTGTTTTGAACAAGTGTAATTTCATTTAATAATCATTCTAATAAGTGAGTGGTATTATACTTTTCAAAGTTTGATTCTTAAAAAAAGGATTTGATTTTGAATATTTGAAATTACGCAACAATTTTCAATATTTATCTTTAAAAATCTTGTCAGGGATTATTTTTCGGTCAGGTATTTTTTTCAGTATGTTCTTGAAATTTTTTTCAAAAATTTTTACTAATATAAGGATCAGGTTTTAATAAACGAACCAAACTAATATATCTATTTTTCCAATCAAATATTTGGATACATTTGAACCATTGAAAATGAATTTGATTAAAGTTCCCTAACAACCTCCTTTAATTTTGGCCTTCTTATTAACGAGTATATAGTCACCCAAAAAGATTAGTAACTCTAATATTTTTTTTTAAATTTAAATGTTACAAAATAAAATCTAATTTTCTTTTTGTAATCTAACTTTCATTTAGAATTTTTTAATGAACACTGAATCTTATAAAACAACCAAAAAACCAAAAAAGAAAAAAAAAATTTATCACAGTCAAAGAAGATACAGATGAATTAATGAAAAGAATGTATCTAAAAGAAATCTCTTGGATCAGAATAGAATAGCGTGTAACAAATAATATCCAACATGCTATCAGGTAAAGAAAGCTGAAATCCTACTCATCCCCAATAAATAGCACATTAAAATTCACATATACTTTGAAAACACTGGGTTTTTTTCTTACTATTTCTTTTTAAATTCTAAATTTTTTGCAGATTTGTTTTTTTTTTACTCTTTATTTTCTGAAGAACCTTCATTTTTCTTTTTTTTATTTCTGATGAAACGAAAATTGAGTTTTAAATACCATTAATGAATCTTTTGAGGTACTAATATCATTCTTTATTTGTATTAGGAGTTGTTAATTTAGTTAATTTCAAAATTCCCCCCCTCTAACAGATTACTACTTGAGTACTTTTTAACCCTCACCCCAATTAATCAAAAAGAGGCACAAAAAAATATATATTTTTTTAATACACAACTCTTTAAGAAAAGGTATAAAATCGTTTTTATTAGTTTATTGTTTGATTTGAAAAATGTGATTTTGTATTATTTATAACAACCTTTTTTTAGGACTTATTGATTTTTTTTTTTTTGTGCATTATTAAAGTTTTTTGTATGCCTTATTCAATTTTTTGGAGTGTATGTAAAAAAGTACACAACTGTTAATGTTTCCAATATTTAATTCGCAATGGTCGAGTCATTACGATGAAAAATAATTTTTTAAAATGGAAAAAAAAATATTTATAATTATTGTGGGAGATTAAAATGTCTTAAAAACCAACCAATAGAAGATTTACACCGAATCTGATAAAATCTAAAATTTAAAAAAAGAAACTTTTTATAAAAAAGTACTAAAGAGAGATTCTCAATTTCCAATTTTTATCTTTGTGAATTATAATTGTGTATAAATGTGCGAGTGTTGAAGTTGCTCTTGAATAATTTATTTGAGATCTTGAATTTTTTCTTTTTTTTTTTTTTCCTTTTCTTAAAGGAATTTTTTTTATCTCTGGAATATTACAAAATATTTACCAAGTAAAACTTCAAGGGACTTAAACCAACATTAAATTCATCTAAATTGGATTTAATTTCATTTTAGAGTCTAAGATTACTATTTCTTTCAAATATAAGAAATTAAAGTATTTGGGGTGATACAATAACTATTTGGGAAAAAAATCAAAAAGGGGAAAAAAGTCCAACCCGTTATGTTTTTTTTTTTTGTGAAAAGCATATAAACTCAAAGTGAAATTAAATCACATAATAAATAAATTAACTCTACATAATAATTCATTATATTATTTCCCATTGAATCGTAAAAAAATTTAAAATCATATTTTTTTGATCATTGAAATTATGACAGTGGTTTTTGGTGTATTAAAAATGTTCAATTTTTTCACTATTTTAAATGAGCGACCTATAAAAGAAAAAAAAACATATAAAAGAAAAGTTTCTAAAAAACTTTTATTATGCTGAAGCCCCTATTTTTTCTCATTTTTTTTTCTTTTTCTTTTTCTTCTCTTTATTTAACACTTTTCCTATTCAATAAGTTTTCTAATTAACAATTGTTTTTATTTTTTTACCATATTTCACTTTTTCCCCAAATAGCAAGAAAGAATTGGATTTTTTTTTAAATTAGATTTTTTGAAATTCAGGATTCTCTCTAATCTTTTTTTTTTTTTTTTTGATTGAATTTTTGAGCACATGAAATCTATTTAAATGAATTATGCTTTTTGAAATTTGAATTTTGTAATTAGGGATTGAGTGAAACCTTTTTTTTTTAAAGTTAATTTATTATTTACCTTGAGAAATCAAGAATTTTTTGGTTGGATTTTTTACCAATTAGATCCTTATAAACCCTTTTTTAATGAAACTTCATTATTGTAAATAATCTCAATTTTTGTTGTTTTTGTTATTTGTTTTCTGTCAATCAAAAGAAGTACGCGTTAATAATACCATTTTTTTTTTTTGGTTCCAACCCCCCTCCTAAGTCAAGAGTAAATCCATCAAAGTAACTCTAGGCTTAGCAACAAATCACATATCACAATTTCAAAGATTTTTAGTAATTTGTCCCACAAAATAATAAGTAAGAGAATTTTTTCCTTTAATGGAGTAGAATGAAAACAATTTTTCAAAATAAAATTAAATATTTGAACATTTTTCACTTTTTAATAACTTCATTTATAGATTAGCCCTATTGAGGAATAAGAGATCGTTGATCCAGATTATTTTTAAGGGAATTTTTTAATTTGTTTTGAAAAAAATAATTTTCTAGTAAGATTTCTTACAAATTTTAAAGGTAAAAAAATGAAAAAAAAAATTATTACAGTTAAGATGTTATTTTTTTTATATTTCAAAAGTAACAAAAATTTAATAAATATCCTTCAAATTGTGAATCAATTGTTTTTTTGATTATGAAAAAATTATTTATTTAAATTATTATTATTATTATTATTATTTGAATTAAAAAAATATTAGGCGCTCTACGGCACTTGATCAACACTTTATCATTAGGATTTTCAGAATTTCAAAGAATAGAGTCATATTTGCCATTTTAATCCATATAAACTAAATTTCATAATAAATACCACATTTGTTTTTTTACTTTTTTTTACTTTGTTTTTATTTTTATTTTATTATTTTTTACTTTTTTTTTACTTTTTTTGATTTTTTTTTTAGATTTTAAAAAAATAATTCTAGTGTATAGAACTAAATTTTAAAATTGATTTTTTTTTATTATAATAGATATTTCAATTTATAAAAATATTTATTTTCAATATTTGATTTTTAATCGGTCAATGATTTTGAAATCGAGTTTACTTGAATCCCAGAAAAAACAACCATGACATACTAATATTCAGTTGCTTTATTTTCATTATATATAACTTCCAGTTTTATTAAACTAGTAAAATATTATCAAAACTATTAGTTGTTATCAATTCAAAGAAAAGAAATTCAAGTTGAATTCAAATAAAATACATATCCCAAGCTTTAAAAAAAAAATACAACAAAAATATCTATTTTTTCCCAATATAGGGGTTTAACAACAACAGGACAATGAATAAAACTAAAGAAAATAAGCCCCAAGAATATAAATTTCTGGTATTTTAATTATATTACAATTAAAATTCATTACTTTTTATAAATATTAATTTAATTAATAGTTTTATTAAATTTGAAAATTTCATTTGTATATATATATATATATATATATTAAAAAATCCCCCCCCCCCAAATACAATAGAATATAACTCAAAACACTAAAATATATTATCACGTTACATGAACATTGGGGGTATATCCTAAAAGTATCACTGCTATTGGAAAAAAAAACTATTTTTACAAATAATAATGAATAATTAAGAACTAAATTTTTTACTTGTGAAATTTTAATT
The DNA here is from genome assembly GCA_027625915.1 of Anaeramoeba flamelloides. Lineage (NCBI taxonomy): Eukaryota > Anaeramoebidae > Anaeramoeba > Anaeramoeba flamelloides. The sequence continues at coordinate 7,958,276 of JANTQA010000036.1, forward strand.
TTTGCTTTTATAAACATATTTTCAATTAATTAGAAAAAGGGAATTTATAGGTTTGTGAAATTTACTGGTTTTTAGGTTTTATAATAATATTAAAACTATCTTTTTTTTTACCTTGATTCTTTGAATTTAATATTGAGATATTTTGATATTTGATTCTTAATCTTACTATTTAATGCTTATTTTGCCAAAAAATGATTTTTTGGGAAGATCTACAATTAAAAATAGAAAATTCCAAACTTTATTATTTTCATGATTGATTTATCAAAACATAAAAAAGAATTTCTCCAAAAGTACACAAAATATGTTAGATTTAATATCATAAGCTATTTATGAAGGGCGTAATTTACGGATATTAATAGTCCTAAAAATGAACTTTTTACTTATTTTTTTAACTAATCTAACCAAAGTTTTAAAGAATTTGATTTTTAAGGCAATCTAATTCAAGGATCTTGATGTAATTGAAATTATCAAAAATTTAATTAGATACAATTCTTATTAAAAGTTTTAATTACACTTTGAATTCTTATTAACGTTTAAAAAATTCTGGCGATTTTGATCAGTTTTTACTCATCTTCAATTAAATTTTTTAACATTTCAAAAAAAAAACAATGAAACACTTTATTTTCTCAACTGTTATTTTAACCTTTATTTTAGGAAAAGCCATTTGAAAATACTTTTGGTTGCAAAATAAAGGGAACAAAATTTTCATTCGGCTTTCCAAAAAAATAATTTTATAAATCATAATACATTTGAAAAATTTTAATGATGAAAAGAAGCTTAAATTATTAATTCTCATTTTCGAATTCAGGATTTTGATGATTTATTTTAATTACTTATAAATTGCAATTTAAACTATCTTTCATAATAATTGACCCATTAAAAATCAAATTTTAAATAAAATTTTTTTAATAATTGAAGTTATCTATTTAAATATAAAAATTTAGATTTTAATATTCAATACTATACTCAAGAGAGATTTATTTTTCGTTTAAAAATAAAAGAAAAAAAAATAAAAAAAACTGTTAAAAAAAATTGTGCTCTTTATTTTGAAAGAAGCATTACTGAAAAATAGACAATTTAAAAAAGTAAAAAAACCCATTTATCGATTCTCCTTCCATTTTAATAACTAAATCTAATCTCTTTTTCATATTTGAAACCAATTTTTCATTAATTCATCTGTTACTTCTTTCAAATTTTTCATTTTCATTTTCCATTTTAACAAAACACTGTTGGAAAAATAAAAAAGAGAAAAAATGATTTATTTTGCAAATTTTTTATTGCGAGAGAAAAACTTCAAAACGATACAAAAGCAATTCATTATTCAAATGTAAGGTGGGCCATTTATTATGAAATTTAGTTTATGTTTAGATATTTTTTCTTGATTTTCCATTTTTGAAATCATTATGTTCAAGCTTTGAATAAAGCAGTTTATGAAGTCAAGTGTTAAGAAACCCTGTAAAATTAGTTGTTCTTGTAAATATTCTTTGTCCTGAAATGTTTGAAAAGAAACAGTTCCAAGATTTTTAAAAATGGAAATTGAACTAAAAATTTTTTGAAATTTATTAGAATTTATCAGTATTGAGATGGAGTGATTTTCGGAAAACTGAATGAAAAAATTGATCTTTTTATTTTGCAATTAACAGTCATGTGAGACAAAAAAATTTAAAATAGATCTAAAAATAGATCTACTGAAGTTTGTAATCTATTTTACGATGCTTTTAAAATATTTTTGTAACACTTTTGGAAAATGAAATAACACAAAACAAATAAAAAAAAACAAAATTTAATCGATTAATTCCCAAATATCATTTACGATTGTGAAACGGTTTTCAAGGTTTGGTTGGAAAGTTTCGTCTTTAAGGTTATTTTTTTGAGAGATCAAAACTTGGATCTTTTGATCGCCAGGATTATTAAACCTCAAATTGGTAATATTGAGGTATAGGTTGCGTGCGTGTCGAAGTTTTTCAATGTTTTTCGAATTTATTTGTTTTAATTTCCCTAAACTACTTTCAGTATCTAAAAGTTCATCCTCAATTTCCTCGGCTTCCTTTGATAATATTTTATGTTGGATCTTGAGTTTTTTGATTGTTTCTTTAATTTCTTTTTTTTGTTTTTTGATCTCTTGAATTTCTTCATTGCTATCATTATTTTGATTTTCTAGCTTTTCTTCCAGTGCAATAATGGAACTTTTTAATTTTTGAATAAAACGATTCACTTCTTCTTTTCTTTTGTTGTTTAAATTCGTCATATCAAGTACTCTTTGGTTTACCTTTGAAATCAGTTTTGTGTCCTCTTCTTTATCAATTACATTGATCATTTCATCAATAATGTTGAGTGTGTCTTTTATTTGGTTTGTGGTCATAGTGAGGTTTGGTTGTGTTCTAATAATTATTACCAAATTTTGTGGATAATTTGATGTTGTAGACTTTTTTGAGTTTGTTGAGAAAAAATGGATCTGAATTTTATTTTTTTTATTTTTTAACGGTTAGCTTAATGTATTTATAAACAGATTAACAATTAAAATGATAAATGATTGAAAGTAGATAATATTGATTTCTTTGACAATTAATATTATCAGATATTTGATTTAGGTTGAGTTACATAGTATGTTTTGAGTGTGAAACCTTCTATTTTATAAAATAAGATATCTATCTTTCAGAATTATTTCAGATTGTAATAGGTAAAATTTTTCAGTGATCATTTTTTAAATAGCTTTCAACAAGTTAGGAGTTGTTTGTGCAATTTCAGACATCATTTGACTTTTTTAAAATGATATTTCACAATTTCCATTTGTTTTATGCTTTAGACGGTTAGTAATTTGTACTTTGATTATAGTAGTACCAGTAGACTTTTTTTAATTTTATGAAATAAAACAAAAAAGCACCGATCTTTTTGGGAGAAGAACTAGAGATTAAACCAATCAAAGAAATCGACAAATAACAATAATCGAATATCATTTTGGTTTCCAAAAGTTCTATTATTAAAATAAGAAATTCTAAAAATGAAAGATCAAATAGGAAAATTGTTTCTCAGAAGAAATGTAGTGAATTTTTTAGAAATTATTGTTATCAAAAATAAAAGAGTACTTTTTCGATTAATTTGAAAAAAAACTACAAATTTCAATCAAAATTGAGAAAATTACAAAAAAATATTGATAAAAAATTAAATTAAAATTTCAAAAGAAAAAAAACAGAAAAGTACTGAAAAATTTTAGACAAATTCCTTCCATATTCGATAATTTAGTTAAAAATCAGAATATGTAAACTTACATAATTGATTTGAACTTAGACATACTATTGGATAGTCAATTAGATATTGTATTGAAACTCGAAGAAGAAAAAAAATCACGGATTTTATTTTGAAACATGGATTATAGTCTTTGCTGAAAGGTAATTTTGATCACATATATTTAAGCTTTTAGCATTTCCTGAAATTGGAAAAAATTTTATCTTCTATTAGGTTTACACTCTTTTTATTTTAGTTCTTAGTTGATCAATCTCCAACTTTATATAAAATTTGCAGGTTTTTTAAAAAATGATTACTTTCTTTTTTTTTCTATTTTTTACCTGGGCTGGATTTTCTATATATAGGGAAGAAGACTATAAGGTAAAAAAGCAAGTGATTACTTATCAGTAATGAGATACTGAATCATAACGAGTTAGTGTAACTGTAAAATTATTAACGAAAATGTAAAAAAAAATATAACATGTATTTAGTAACAACAGATTTAAAACAAAAAAAGAAATTCCAACAATTAAATAACAATCCCCAACGAACTTTCATGATCAATTATTGTATATAAATCTAATAAATCGATTGTATTGTGATTATTATTTTGTATGTTCATTCTTTAAAGTAGAATTATTTTTATTTTTGTTTTTATTTTTTTATTTTTTGCCAATTGCTTATTATAAACACATTTTAAACTTTTTTTTATCTTTTTTCTTTTTTATTTTTTTGACAATAAAAAAATTTTGGTATACCCTGTGAGGAATAATTGTTAAATTTTAGATTTTATATTTATCTTCCATTTTATGAATCGAAGTAAAAGGAAAACAAGAGTGTAATTTAAACTGGTTCGAACATATGAAACAAAATGATTTTATTTTAAAATAAGATTTGAAAATCTGAATCTGTGAATGAAATACACTTGAATCAGAGATATCTAACAATAAATGGGGGCTTTATATTTGGATAGTAAGAATTTGATTAAGTATTTATTTTATTTCACTTTTTTTAAAAATTATTCAAAAAAGATAATTTCTGAAATTGGACACTTTGAAAATTAATTCTATAATCTTATTTTTTGTAGTTAGGAATTATTAAACAAGATTGTGCTATATTAACATTTCAAAAATTAAAAAATTTTTTCATTTCAAAAAATTTAATTAGTGATCCCTAATTTTGGAAAATTTTATGAAATAGTAAAAATTGAATACATTTTATTATTAGATTTAGAAAGATAATCTGGATCATTTTACATTTTTTCATAGAAAAATTTGCCTTGCAAATCGTTCCTATAGCTTTTTTTCAAAATATTTCATTTTTTTTTAAATAGGGAATTCAATCTAGTCCCTCTTCAACATAATGACGTATTATGCAACACCCTTCCTTAATTCATAGAAAAGATAACAAATCTTTAATAGGATTAACAACAACAGATAAAAATCCACCAATATACAAATAATAATTGATACATGATGACCCAAAGAATGGGGAACTTGTTACCCAAATTTATATTTATATAAATCCCATTTCCACCCAAACGTTCAAAACCAACAATACAAACATTCAATTCTTCTTTTTTTGATTTATCAACCAACTTTTGATTTTTTTGAAATAAGAAAAATAATAAGATTCAGAATAGAGTTGATATTCAGAAAATAAATGCATGTACAAACTATAAATATTCTAAAAAAAAAAATAAAATGTTAAAAAATTCTTTGTCTCTTTCATTGTGTTACCTCGTGCAAAAGTTCTTCCTTTCTTTTGGAAAATAAAAACATTTTATAATAAGATTTTTTTAAGAGTAAAAGTATTATTTAACTTGTCCAAAATTGATCATTTCCAATATTTAAAACAATCTTAATTTGTCATACCAAGATAAATAAAGTACTTATGGGTAAATACACATCTAACAATTTATCAGAATACAAGTAGTAATATCAACTTTCATTACTACCAAATTTTCATTTTAAAACTCAAAATTAAAATATTATATACTATATTATCAATATTTAATACTTTTAACTCGTACTCGATTTTTTCCTATAATCCAAATAGTAAAGAACCAAATATATAAACACCAATCCTAAACACCCATTTAGAACAAGAAAGTAGCAAGAAAAAAAAAAATCTCAACATGAATTTCAAAAAGAATCAGATAATATTCAGTTCTTCAATGCCATTTTTTTGTTGTTTCCAAATACATACTCTGGTTTTCACAAAAGTTGTTTTAATAATATATCCAAACTTTAAAAAAAAAAAACAATATTAAAAGATAACAAAAACTAAAAAAAAAAAAGAATTTAAATAATTTTTAGATATTTTATATATCTATTTATTATTATTATAATTAAATTTAAATTATTAAAAAAAAAAAAAAAACAATGATTTTGCATAATTCATAAAATTATTTTAAATAATTATTGTTTATATGGTAATTATAATAAACACTGCTTTAAAAATTAAACGTAGGCTTCATTCTCTCTTTTTTCTATTGAATAAAGAAAAAAAGATATTAAATAATAAAAAAGATTAAATAACAATAAAAATAAAATTAAAAATAAAAATGATAACAAGATAAATAAAATTTTAAAATATTATTTATGAAATTTGTTCTCAAAAAGTATGAAACGGCAAAATATAAATATAAACCCCATTCCAAAAATGTGGACACACTCAAAATCAAAAATAGGCAAAATAAAACCCAATTTATTATATTTTTCCAAACTTAATATAAAACTACATTTAAGTAACAGAGTATTAATGTTTTTTTAAGTAATCATTTTCATCCAAATAAAAGAAAAAAATATTAAATGAAAAAAAAAAAAAACAGTATTTCCAAAATAATGAAACGAGCGGAACAAAAAATGTATTGGTAAATATGTTAAAATTTTACCAACAATTGTTGATCAATCAAATGATAAGATAACATGGATTAATTGTCTGTTGATTTTTCTATTTAACGAACTCAACATTAACCTTCTATCAACCATCGAAAAAAATTTCTAGATCAAACAAAACAGATTACGTAACTCGAAAAAAGGAAATGAAAACAAAACAAAAAAGAGAAAAAATGAAATAGTTTTCAAAATAAAAATTATCCCTCAAATTGAATGTAAAGTGTAGTATTGTTATTCTTTTAACTGTTTAAACTTTGTCCAAATTTTTGGAATTTAGTTTATTATAAAAAAATATCAAATAAATTTAAGATTGAAATTTTAATCTATTTAATCTGTAATTTAATGATTCTACATGTTTATTTAATCTATAAACACGACAAATTATAAAATATAAATCAAAATATTTTTTTTTGAAATATATTTTATATTATTACTTTTTGTATATAAATTTTAAAATTTTAACAATTAATAAAAAAAAAAAAAAAAAAATTAAGAGAAAATTTATTCAAGTATAGATCTTTATGAACTCATTTTAAGTCAAAATCAAATAAATATTTTTGTTTTTGAATTTTCTGTTTCGAAAATTACATTTTTATACATATTAAAATGATAAATCAAAAATTATTTTATTTCTTTCAAATAAAATTTTAAAAAACAGATAATATTTTGTTATAAGTATTTTACCAATAATAATTGTCATATGTTGTTTTTCTATTAACTTAAGTTTTTTACAAGACAGAATCATTACATTTGAAATTTTGATTCAATACTAATAAATTCAAATATATTTAATTAAATTTTTAGTTCAATTTCCCATTTTGTAATCTCATATCTCAAATTTTAAAACAACTCAAGAGAAAGAACTTTTGAAGCACAAGTAATTTTACAAAGTTTTTTGACATTTAAAAGAATATTGTGCTTTCTTCATAGCTTGTGTAAAAAAATTTGTAAAATAGAAAATGAAGTGAAAAATTTTCAGATATTTATTTGAATTTATCAGTACCACGAATGAATTTTGTAATTTTCCATTGTTTATTAAGGGTGCAAGTTCTACAAGAATTCTTCAGATATGTCACAAAAAATTATATTTTTCATTTTCTTTAATGGCCCATGGCATCAATTATCCCAAGATTAAAATAAATAAAAATTTTAATCATAAAAATTGTTTTTTAGGAGATATACTGAGGGGAAAAATTTATGTATTACTGAAGCTGGCACTTTTTTTTATGTTTTTTTATTTGCAAAATAAAATCAAACAATTGCATTATTTTCTCAAAAATGTTTGAGAAAAAAACATTTTTTACAATTTGTTTCAGTCAAATTAAAAAACCTTTTAACTTTTTCTTCTTAGTTTCCTCAAATAAACCAAGAAGCGAAATTTTTGTCATCTATAATTAAAGTACTGTTTCGCACTATTTGAAAATTTTGAGAAAAAAAAATCAAAAAAAAATAAAGAATGAAAACAAACCTTTTTTCCAAATTTGTCGACCGTTGAAATAGCCAGCAATAGCAGACAAAGCTGCTGCACCCATCAAATATACTGAATACGAAATAAAAATGATAGATTGGGTGTTAACTTCACCATCACTATCATAAAGTGCATATGGCGCCAGCTCGTCATTAAAGAGCATCTCATTCAAGTCTGGTTTCTCTAAATAAAAATAAATGGGTGCCGCCATAAAGCAAACAACTGGAACCAAGCCTAAAAAATTAAACAGTCTGAGTGGTACAAGTGATGCTATGAGTAGAAATAAAAATCCTAATGAAATCGCTACATTTACAACATTCATTGTTGCATAAAGCTTGTTCCAATCGTCATGAAATTTCTCGTCTAATTATTGAAAAAGTTTTTACAGTTTGAGTTTTAATTAAAAGTTGTGTTTTGTGATTGTTTATTGAAAATTTATGGATCAGAATAATTGTCAAGATAATTCAATAAAATAATCCTTTTCATAAAGACTTTATTTACAAAAAGAATCTGCAAAGGCTTACCTGTTTCGTTCTCCATATCAGACAAATTTTCATTAAAGTTAATGTCTTCGGCTTCAAAGTCACCTCGTACGATCATGGCTAATGTTCCTAAATTGGCCTCAAGATCGGTTACAGGCTCAGAAGATTCGTCACCACTTGTTACAATAACTGTGCCATACATCCAATAATTGATACTGACACCTAAGAGTGCAAAAATTGCAGTAAGAAGAAACCCAATGAGAACCCTAAATCTAGGATTCATATTTTCAAAAACCATTTTGTTTCGAAATATTGCGAAAGGGAGCTTAAAAAAAAAACTGTTGTAAAAAATAATTGAAATAGATAAAAATGTTTCTTGTAGAACGAGAAAAACGAGTTTTTTTTTTTTTCAATTCTTAAATGTGGATATTATTGATTTATTACAACTAAAACAACCCCATTCTGGCCTTTTTTAAGTCTAACAACCCAAAAATAAAAATTTGTTCTTTTTACAAAAATTTGCATCATTAAATTGGATAATTTTGAAAGAATACAAGACATTAAGTAAGATAGCAATAAATTTGGTTAGTGTTTCTGAAAACTGTTTAATCAAGACAATTAAGTTGTGAAAAAGATATTTTTTTTGCCTGATATTTTTTTGCAAATAGCCCTGATGAATAATGATAGTGGAGAAATTATTGAAGGTAATGTTCACAATTATAGATAAGAAATTAAGTTTTGTCCTTTTAATTTAAACAATAATCTTACAAACAAATTTGTTTTTTTATCAATAAAAAATATCCTTTTTATCATAATTTACGATCAAAAACCTGATCATTTTGTAAGAAAATTTGGTTAAAATTATCTCTTAATATTGCCAAATTTAAAAATGTTTATTTCAGTCTTTGATAAAGTGGTTTAAAGAACTAGGTATCAATGACAAGGCTTAACCAATAGTCTTGACTCACCGTCCTTGTTTGAGAATAGAACAGACAGGAAGAGAATAATTGTCAAAAACAAAATTTTCTTTTTTTAAGACTTTTTTTTTGATTATTTTCTCAAAATTTCTGCTTTTTCATTAAACTTTAAGATTTTATTGTTTTGTAAATTTATGCAAAATCCAAAAAGAAAAATAATTTTCTAATTATTTTTGGCAAAATAATGTCTCTCTAAAATTTGAATCCAGACTTCAGAATAAAAACCATGTATCTTTTATATAAAAGGTTTAAACATTAATCTATCAAAGAAACAGAAAATATACCCCGAAGTTAATATAATATTGATTTCGACAATTTCTATTATTAAAAAAGAAATGCTCAAAATAAAGGATCAAAGGGGACAATTTTTTCTCAAAAAATCAAGTCATTTTTCAGAAAAAAAAGAAAAGACCAAAATTAAGAACTAAAAAATAGAAAAAAAATTTTTAACAATTTAATTTCTAATTTATAATTTACTGAAAATATCAAGGGCTTTACTTTCAAAATCAATTTGAATCTTCTGTGATCAATTTAGTATTCCACTAGTTAGTAAATTGGATGAAGTCTTGGAACAAGAAGAAAAAATAACTCAGATGAAACTTTGATACAAATGATTATCATTTTAGGTGTACTATTTTTTGATCATTTTTATCATAAATAGAGATGGTGTATTCAAGTTTTTTTGATAAATTTGAACTTTTTTCATTAGGTGCAATGATTTTCCAGTTGGTATGCAAACGAGAAGAAACCTAGAATATTTTATAAAATAAATTAATTACAAATTCTACTATTATTTTCCAATTGAAAAATGAAAATTTTTAGTTCAAATTTCCAAAATATTTTTCGAGTTTATAAGTTGAAGAAAATCCAAAGTACTTTACAAAATAGTCTAGAAATGATTATTTTGACAATAATAGAAATTTCCTCAGTTAACACTGGGACAAATTTTTTACTCTGCTAATTTGTTTATAACAGTAATAAATAAGATTAGTTTTGGAAAGGGAAATAAAGATTTTCATTTATTAATTGGAAAATAACGGTATTGAAAAATAAACTAGTAAATATTTTTGGGATTTTTTTTTTTGATTTTTTTAATTTTTTTGTTACTTTGATATTTTATTTTTGTTTTGGAGAAGAATATATATATATATATATATATATATATATATATAAACTATCTTTCATAATAATTGTCCCATTAAAAATCAAATTTTAAATAAAAATATTTTTAATAATTGAAGTTATCCATTATAATAAAAAAATTTAGATTTTAATATTCAATACTATACTCAAGAGAGATTTATTTTTTGTCTAAAAATAAAAGAAAAAAAAATAAAAAAAACTGTTAAAAAAAATTGTGCTCATTTATTTTGAAAGAAGCATTACATGAAAAATAGACAATTTAAAAAAGTAAAAAAACCCATTTATCGATTCTCCTTCCATTTTAATAACTAAATCTAATCTCTTTTTCATATTTGAAACCAAATTTTGCATTAATACATCTGTTACTTCTTTCCAATTTTTCATTTTCATTTTCCATTTTAACAAAATACTGTTGGAAAAATAAAAAAGAGAAAAAATGATTTATTTGCAAACTTTTCATTGTGAGAGGAAAAACTTCAAAACGATACAAAAGCAATTCAAAAATCAAATGTGACATGGGTTATTTATTATGAAATTTAATTTATAAGTGAACCTTAAAAACCCGAATTGAATCTAAATTTGTATAAGGCATTTATCATAAGTTTACCTAAAAAAAAAATCCAATAAATAAAAAATATAAAAAAAAGGATATTTTTAATTTTTTTATAAACTATTATAAAAAATTAATAAATATTATGAATAAAAATCAATTATTTGTATTAATTTTAAAAATAAATAAATAAGAAAAGTAATAATTACAATATATTAATATATGATTTTTTTAGAAAAATTTACAAAAACATGACAAAGAATTTAAATTTATTTTATGGTTAGATTGTATTTGTGCTTTTTGAAAAGATGATAAAAATACAATCTACATTTAAAATACTTTTAGTAACAATACTACCACTTTTAGAAAGATAAAATTATTTAATATTTTTGATTTGTAAAACCAAGGATTTTTTGAGGAATAATTTACCAAAATTTCATGAAAATTAATCATATGCATGCAAAGGAAAATAAATAACAGTTAACCCCGCTATAAAGGTAAAAAATTTGAATGTAGTTATGGTGTAAGAAAATTCCAAACTAAAGTGGATTTTTTTTTTAAAAATTCTTTTTCTTCTAATTCAACTTAATAGAATCTGTATTATTTACTCGATTTTATAATTTTTGGTTCATTAATTCTCTTTAACTTTTTTTCCTTTACTCACCACTAAATAAAGAAATATAGAACATGGTGATGATTTATATACAAATCTAATTATATAATCAAAATATTATTATTATTATTTTTTGTTCAAGATACTCATTTCCGATTATTTATCCCCCCACCTCCAATAAAATAAAATAAAATAAAATAATAAAAAAAAAAAACAAATAATCATCTCAACAATAATTCAATTCAACAATATAAACAAACCCATGACCAACTTTAAAGAAATAAATTCCCATTTATATAAGTGTTTGTTTTTTTTTTTTCAAATATATAATCAACTAGAAGATTTAATATTTTTTTTTTTTTTTGGATTTTTTGAAGGAAAAACTGAAAAAGAAATTTTAACAACATTTTTTTAGGAGAAAATCCCACTTTTATTAAATTCTGAGACTGTATATTAACAAATAACATTAAATATTTATACATATTTTTAAAATACATTAAAAATATATCAAATATTAAATCTAATCTGATCCAGAAAAAAATTTACCATCTATTTTATTTATAATTAATTATTCAATTCCTTGAAATATTATTGTTTGGACAATATTCTTTTTTCAATTATTAAGATTAGAAATAATCAAATATTGTTATTCGAAATAAGTTTTTTTGATTATTTTATGGATTATTTTTCATTACAATAATTAATATGAATTGATTTTATTTCCTTGGGTGGGAATATAAAAAATAATTAGTAAAATAAGAATACACTTTATTTGCACTTTCGGTATTTAAGTTATTACTAAATAATTGGGATATTGAAGATTCTGTCAAGAATAATTTTTAAAAATAATAAAATAAAAATGTATTTATTTATAATTTTAAGTTACTTTTAAAGTTTTTAAATAATTATTTTGTGAGAAAAATTTTCAATTTAATGGTTTGGTTGTTTTTCTCTTATTTTTTTTATATAAAAAGAAAAAATTGATTTGAAACTTACTTTTGTATCAAAAAATTATCTTTTTTAAACTTTAAAATAATATTGTAGTTTTCCAATAAAAATATATTTTATATCAGGTATTATTGAACTTAGTGGGTGTTATTTTTAAAGAGATTTTATACACAACCTCCAAAGACAGGGAGATTATTTTTTTATTCCAAAGTCAATAATTTTTGGAATATATTGGAAATAATTTGTTTTTTAAACTTTTCAAAAATGAAAAAATGGTTAAAAATCCTAAAAAATAGTAATAACTTTTTGAAAAAAGGATAAAGCAAGTCAGGTATAATGAAAATTAAATTTTGGCTTCATTTTTCAATTTTTAGTTACTGTAATTTTCTTTGGCTTGGTGCTAATAAATTTAAAAGTGATTTTCTAAAATAAAACAACACATAAGAGGGTAAATACCTTTAACACAATTTGCAGTGATACTTTTATACGAACAAGAATTTCCCAAAAGATTTTTTTACCAACTAAATGAATATTTTAATAAATATGGATGTAGAATATTTCCGAGTATAATATATTTTCATATTAAATAAATAACTGGAAAAATAAAAAAAATGAAAAAATTAATCCAAAAAAAAATAAATAAAAATCATTTATTTCTTGATCTTATCTGTAAAATTTACGAAACAATGACTTTTTGATAATTGGATTTTTTTTTTATTTTTAAATCAACAATTTTTCTTTTCAAAATTTTGATAAACAAATCACTTTTTTTTCAAAAAAAATTTTTCAAAATGAATTTTAAAAATCCTATTTTCATTTAATTCATCCAATTATAATTTTATTTCAATAAAATCAGATATTTTGTCAATTCCTCCTACGAAATTGAGATTTATTTGATGTATTTGTTTAATTTGGGAATTTTTGATTTTTATTTTAATTTGAAAAACTAAAAATAATTTTGAATCTGATTGAAATTTTTTTCATATTTTTTCTTTTTATTTTGAGTTGAATTGTCTGTAGTTGTTTTTATGGTTTTGGGAATTACATCACTTTCTATTAATCTTTTGAAATTTTATTCTTTGTTTTTTTGTAAGTTTAATTAATTTATTTTTTTAAAAACAATCAATGCTGAAAGCAAATTTTTAAAAAAATGTTTTGTAACTTTATAATAAATAACAATAGGTAAGATTACGAAGATTATAAATTGTATAGATTCATACAAATTAAGAAGATTAATAAAACAAAATTTTGAAAATAGGTTTTTATCGATTTTTTTATTTTCATTTCTTGATTTCAACAAATTTATCTCTAACTGTGATCTTTCTTGCTAGAGTATTCTAAAAAAAAAAAATATTTGTTTAAAAATATACACATTCTCAAGTTTATTATTTTGTTTTGTTCATTGTTTGGTTAATTTCAAGCATTCCCATAAACACATTTCGAGATCCAAAACCAAATTTAATAAAACCAAAAATTCAATCAAAAAAAAATTCAAAAAATCGAAAAATGAAAAATTCAACTCTAAATTATTTCCTTTCTTTTCAAAAATCGAGCTGTGAATGGTATTTTGATTTCAAAGTTTCAATATCCCATGACACTCAAAAATCATTTTTTCAGTAATATTTATTCAATTAAAAATATTTCAAAAAGGTAAAGTGTACCTACTTCCTTAACTAAAGTATTAAAAATAAAAATTAATAAAGTAAAAAATAAAATAAATATATGAAAAAATATTAATTTTTTTATAAATGAAAAATTTCTCGTAAATCAATGGAATTTTTAAAAAAAATCAAAAAGAAAAAATAAAAATCAAAAATAAAATAAAATAAAAAAATATAAAGAAAATAAAAAAAAAAAAAACAAGAAATTAATAATTTTTTGATCCTAAACATTGCTTGACGTGGCTAAAAAATGATTTAGTATTTAACATCGATGTACCGCCAATAATCACATTCAAACCTGTTTGTTGTTTATTATAACTGTCAACAAATTTAGCTTCTTCATAGGTTACTCCGCCGACTACAAATATGATCAAATTTGAAATTTGCCCGACTAAATTGATGTTTCCGACATTAGGGTAATAGTTGCTATTGAGCTTGCTTTTGGCGACTCTTTCTATCAGTTGATGTATGAGGGGCACGTGCTGGATATAGACATTATCCACGTCTTTCAAGGATCGTTTAATCACTCTACTTGCGGATGAGAAAATATTTTTATTATTGAACAGATCTTCGCCCTTCCCTCTTTTCTCTATTCCGGCATATTTGATGATTCTATCAACAATTTTTATTTTGGAGTTGCTGATCCCACGGTTGACCAGCGCCTCTTTGATTTCGTTTATTGAATTGCTGGAATGCTTTTCATAACGCAGAGCATACAGGCAGGCCAGCCTTAGGCAATCGGTAACTGTTATTTTTGTGTTTTGGATGCATTCCAAGATTTCCTGAAGATGCTTTTTATGCGTTTCATTGACCGCAAGGCTTTGCTCCAATTCTGAAACCACAAAGATCGATCGTTTGCGGATAATTTTGGAAATTTGGTCAACAATTGCAACATGCTTTGAGACGCTACCAGACAATTTTTTAAATTCTGGGTAATTTGCAATAAACTTTTTCATTTCGTCAATTGAGCGAATGTTCTGATTAACCTTAGTGCGCGTACTAAATTGCTGAACAAGCTTGGTTAATTTGTCGCCAAGATCGCCAAAATCAGAAAACATGGTCTCGGCAAAGAATTGGTCTTGTGATTGAGACAAGACAGTGGCGCCTTTGCCTGTCTTTAAAGCATTTTTTTTTGGTTTTTTTTTTTTGTTCTCGATCTTTTTTAATTGGATGACTCCCGATTGCTTTCCTTTTTCGTTTTCATTCTCCATTTCAATCTCAAAGTCCTCCTCAGACTCCTCCTCCTCTTCCTCGTCATCATCACCGATGTTTGTACCGATATATACCAAATTATTTTCAATACCGAAATACTCATGAACCATTGATTGGTACGTCCACTGATTCAATAAAGGCGTCAAAGGATCGGACCGACGATCTATAATTAGCAGCAATGGTTCTGTTTCCTGTCTCCGGTAATAAAACAGTTCCTTTTCTTGGTTAATGACTTTTTTGACTTTCTTTGCAATTCTTTCAGTCAGCGGCATATCAGCCTGATAGCGGATAATTGGCTTTTTCTTTAACGACAAACAAACAGAAATCAACCCGCTCGTTATTCGGTCAAACAATTGTGTGTCCCATTTGGGCTCAATTAAATTGGAGATGTTTGGCATGGAAAACTCGAAAAGATCTTTGTTAATAACATAATAGTCCGCATAAAATTCATGCACTTGTCGAACAACACCTAATTTGTCAGACTTTGCGAGCCCTGTTAAATACGTTTCATAAAGTGTATTTGAAAAAAATAAGTAATAGTCGCTATACTTTGGTTTGGTTAATTCAACCCCTAAAGACTCGAAATTTTCTTCAATTGGTCTTACAAAGACTATCGCTTTTAAATGTAACATTTCTTTACGGGTTGTTTTGTTCAATTTCTCAATAAGAAAGATCTTTTTAATTTTTTTTTTTTTATTTATTATTTTGTTTTTGTTTTTTGTTGTGTTGTTGTTGTTTTTGGAAAAGAAGAAAAATATAATCAAAATCAGTCAAATAAGAAAGAACAGTAAAAAGTAATTGTTGTTTGTTATTGTTTTTTGAGTCACGTTCGAAGGTTGTTTTTGTTTTTTGAATTATTTGTGTTTGACCAAAAACACCCAGAAAATTAAAAACAAAGAAAAAAAAGTGAGATCATACTTCTTTTTCTAAGAGTTCAGATTGGGAAAAGACAAGTGAAATCATGGTTGTTGTTTCTTTGTCAAGTAAAAGAACTTTTGGTCCCATAACACACTCCGTCATATTATTAATATAATGCTTGATCGATTCATAAACATTCATTTTTGTTTTTTGTTTTTGTTTTTCTTTTGTTATAAAAAATGTAAAACTTTAAAAAATGATTTGAATAATTGGAAAACAAAGTGTACCTGAGATCCTAAAAAAGAGTGTGGGACTTTTTTTCAGTCAAAAAATATATTTGGCCATTCGTTAGAAATTTATTTTTGAACACAGCTAATTCTGATTTTTTTATTTGTTGGCCTGAAGAGGAGTCATTTTCTGAAACCAACGACTAAATGAAAAATTATGGAGTGAGAGAAAACCACTGTCTGTTAGGAGACGTTTCAATATTAAGGAGATTTAACTATTCTTTTTACAGACAAGGGAAAAAAGTTCAACAAAGATTAATTGTTTAATAGAAAAGTAAAAATCTCATATTAAAATAGTTCTTTTACTTATTTTTCCCTTCACTTTAAAACAAAAACCAAGTTTAACTCTTTGGTTGATTATTTAGATTGAAAACAATTTGAAATTTGGAATAACATCAACAATTTTTAAGTAAGTTCAATTCTCCAAAGAGTTGATATCTGGTTCTAAACATTTAGTAAAACTAATTTTATTAAAATTTTTTGATTCTCTTATTCATACTAAAACAGACTTTAAGATTTTAACAATTAGTATTAACCAAGTTTGAACAATTTCAAATTCAGATATTTTATTGATTCTGTCAAAAATAATTAGAATATTATTTTTAAAATTTTCCTTTTTACTACCTTATTATATTAAAATTGATAAGATAATATATTTCCAATTGATGGTTTTTTTACAGCCAAGTTACAATAAAATGTTTTTTGGAATAATTACATTAGTATGATACAAAAAAAACAATATAAATATGATAAAAAAGGCTTATATTTATATAAATATTATTTTTTTTTAAAAACATAATGAAAACCAAATCGAGACCAAAAATCTGGATGATCCAAAAAAATTATTTAATCAAATTTATCTGCATGTGTAAAATATATTTCTTTATAGAAAAAAATCAATGTTTTGTATTAAATTTTTAATTCTTTTTTTCTTTTTCAAATGATATTGCTAATTCTTTTTTCAATATCATACCTAATCTAAAACAATTTTGAAGATGAAGTCCTTTATTTTTTTAATGAAAATTTATATTAGATAATAAATTAGTTTGAATATTTTTGGTAATTGTAATGAAATTTTTTAGAAATTTATAGTTATTTTTTCATAAAATTTTCTCAAAAAAAAAAAAAAAAAAAAAAGAGTTCATTTCCCACCCAAATATTCAATACAATTATAATTGCATTTGATAAAAAAGGGAAAAAATAAAACCATCAATTCTTTTGCTATATATAGAAATATTTATATCAATTCCAGATACATAATTGAATTCAGTGAAAGGTCATTCCGAACATTTATCTAATCTCATTTCAGTTAATCATTAATTATTTTTAATTATTCAAAACAATAAAAAAAAATAAATAGAATTTTATGACATATAAATACTTGTAATAAATATAGGCTTTGATAAATATTAAAACCTTAAAAAAGAACACATATATTTATTATTAACAATATAAATGAATAAAAACAATTAATTTGATTCTAAATAAAGAAACTTTAAATTAATTTTGAAAAAAATAAAGGTTAAAATATTACAGGGAACTTTACACTCAAATAACTTTTTTTTATTTTATTTTGTTGAATAGAATTTCCCCTTTAAATTTAAAAAAACAAAATCTTGGACTTAATAATTTTTTTCAACTTTGTCAAAAATTCCATTTTATAGTGATTTAATTGAAATTATACACAAATTTTTTAAAAATATTAACATAATTCTAGAAAAAATTTAGAAAATTAAATAAAAATATTTGATCTTAAGATTCCAAAGTAATTATTTTTTAAAAATAATTTTGTTAAGAAAAACAAGAAATAACTAAAATCCTATTATTTGACATTTGAATTGGTAAAATTTCATTTTCAAATTGATTTATTATTTTCTAGAATTTAATTTTTTTTTCTTTTTAATTTCGCCGAGAATCAAAAATCAAAAACATATTTCTAATCTGTTAATTTTTTAATTAATTAATATAGAATTATTGGGTTTAATTTACATTTTTTTTTAAATTATTTTAGATTTCCAATGAATAATTGTGTTTTTTTTTTTCCTTTCAGACAAAATACAAGTAATTTATCATAACATAAAAGTTATAATTTTTAAAAAAAAATATAATATTATTTTATTAATATAATTATTCTCCGTGTATAGTATTATTCTCTTTACCATATGATTTGTTATTAATCATATAATAGTTTGTAAAAATTTTAGTTATTTATCATTCTTAATTTGTGAATTAAACATATGTCGATATTATATTAAAGTAAAAAAACAAAACAAACGTTGGTCATTTATAAAATTTTTTTTTTTCAATGTTTTTTTTATGAAAAAAAAAGAAAACTCCCAACAAAATAAAAATAATCCCCAAAATTTCCAACCTTAACTTATGTTAAATATAATTTTTAAGCAAGTAATTGGATACAGATACATCTATAATAAAAAAAATGGCGCTGTAAGTTTTAACAATTGGACATTAAACTGTTAGGTTCACTCTTTTTAGTACTCTCAAGAACATTTTTTACAAGTTTTATTCCTCACTTTTACAAAATAAGACTAAATATTGAATACTGTATAAATTATCAATAAAAGAAAGTTGGGTGATTCAGTCTGTTGGTGTTTATACTTTTACTATAGTAAGTTCCAAGGTGTTTTTTAAATTAAAAAGAAAAATTGATTTTAACTTTAAAACTTTTTATCCAAATAAAAGCCAACACAAAAAAAATAAAATAAAAATTTTAAAGTTTATCAAAATGAAAAAATTTATTATTAGTAGATCAAGAGGTTTTTTAATCAGCTTTTTTCTTTCTCCTTTGATTTTTCTTTTTTTGCCGAGACATTTTGGAATTTTTTTTTCTCTTATTTTGTTTTTTATTACCATTTTTTTTTTTTTCATTTTTGCTAGCATTTTTTACCCTTTCTTTTTCGTTAATCTTTTTTTCCACTTTTTGAGAAATGTTTTCTTTCATTAAAGTAATTAGATTTTTTTGATTTTTTTTTTTTGAAAAAACGAATGAAAGCGATAAAATTAAAACCCAAAGAGCAGATAGCAAACATAAAAAGAAAAAAGTAAGGTGTGTGATAAACCCACAATGGGAAACATAAAACCCCCCATCAGGCAAAATTTCGATGATCAAGAAATGCCCGCCGTATTCCGCAAGCATTGATCGTACTGTTATTTCCTTAAAACGGTTTGAATGAAGGTATTGGCAACCAACGTGGTCGTGGCCGGACATTATTAATGCGGGATTGATACCCTCTATTAAATGTTTTGAAGTTGATTCAGTGAGCATTGTTTGTTCAATTACTCGCCCGGTTCGTTCAGAATATTCGATATCAAAGTTATCAGCGCAATTGTTGTCTGGCTTATAAAACGGTAAATGTGAGAACAAAAAAACTGGATGATTGCTTTCATCACGTTTTCTGATTTTGTTCACCTTGTCAATAACTTTTAAGGGGTTAAGGGCAAGCTCTTGGTGGTATTTAACGCTTTTCATTTTCTTTTCAGAAGGTTCTACTTCATTATCATTTATTTGTGAAGGTTTGTTGTCGAGAGATAATGTGTCAAGCAAAAGAAAGATCTGCCCTGTTTTCAACTGGAAATATGTGTTCAGCTTGCCATACTCTTTGATCCACCTCTTATTATTATATCTTCTTCTCTGGTTGCCGTAACCTAGATCATGATTACCAGAAATGTTGTGGATCTTGACCTCGTTCTTTGATTGTAAAAAAGGTGAAAGGACAACATTTAGTTTCTGTTTTAGTTTTTGAAAATCTTCTTCACCACTATTTTCAGACCAAAACTGATCGCCTAACATGACCAAATGACTTGGTTTGAAATATTTTGCAATGTTTTTCATAATTAAATGGTAATAAAAGACATTAAATTTTTCATTGAATTCTTGGTATTTGTTACCAGCACCCCTGAAGCCGCCTTGTTCAATTTGTAAGTCAGCCGCAACAATGATTCGATCAGTTGCCTGCTTTTCTAATTTGGAAGAAGGTACAATGCCGAAATTTAGAATTAAAATCCAAACAAGAATAAGAAATATTGTGGTGAAGATTTTTAGGAACTGAAAGGAGATTTTCGCCATTACACAAGTATGAAAAAGTAAAAAAATGATTTACTCTTATTTGAAAATTTTTCTTAATTCTCTTAAAAGAACAGACTTCTTGAAGACATAAAGTGTTTGAATTCTTAGTACACCTTCCCTACAAATAGAGTTCATTCAGGAACTTTTAAGGAAACAACACCAGAGCTCATAAATCATCAAAAAAAAAAAACAATTAAGCAAATAAGCCCAATAAGAATAATTTAATTTGAAGTAAAAATTTAAGGGGAAAGAACTCTAAACTTATTGAAATTTTGATAGTACAAAACTTTTTGGAAAGAATCAATGCTTTCATTCATAATTTATTGTAATTGGCTATATGTGTATTATTTTCTTTTAAATGTATTCAGGTTTAAGGTGGGTGATTTTTCACTTTTTAAAAGCTTTCTCAACAAATTAGCCATTGAACACTAATTATTAAAATTGTTTGGAAAAATGATTTCTTACTTATTAATTCTTCTTCTATCTTAATATTAAAAAAAAAATCACAAATAGAGTTTAAAGGCTTTTTTTTGAAATAAATTAAAATTGTAAGTTAAAAAATCCATCTTTCCTCCTATTAGATTATTTAACTTTTGAAGGTAACAACTCTGTTTTAAAAAAAAAAATAACTATTTCATATTCAAGTATATTGTTGAAATGGATGATTATTTGTTTGATCATAAAATTCACAGGAGCTTTGACAAAAGAAATAAAATAAAAAGAAAAGAATATAAAATAATTTTATGTACAACCAAACGAAATAAGTGATAGTGTTTTATACCAGTATTTTTTGGTATGTTTGAAATCTTGAAATCAGAAAAAAAAACTGGAAAAAATAAACAAAAAAATAATTTTCCAAAATAAATAAAAGATAATTAATTTCGTTATTTATTGAATTTTTAGATCTTATTTTTGATATCTAAAATAGAATCAAAAAGATTTTTATTACAAGATTGAGGAGAATATATATATTATTTTTTTTGAATTTTCTAGGGATTCTTGAAGACGATGATTATCTGATCTTTCAATAATTGTAGACAGTATATTATTGAATTTAAATATAATCATAATTATACAGATTTCAATAAATATAGATTTTGTAATTTCAAAACTTTAAACCACAAAATAGTTTAAAAACAAAAAAAAAAATTATATTTAATTTGTAACTCTAAATTGGATTAATTGTGAAAAGAGTAAAGTGTATAGCGAAGCACCCAGAAGTTGACTTTATTTTCCAGTAATTCCAACTTTTTTGTTCTTATGTCATTCTTAAAATAAATTAAAGATTAACATTTAGAACTAAAAAAAAGAAAAAAAAAAAAAAATGTAATTGTTTAACTTTAAAAATCAAATTAAAGTTAAAAAGAACCTCTCTTTTAAAAGTATTTGGAATTATTTGATATGTTTGAGGATTTGAAAGATTCATATATCTCTAACAGTCGGTTTTTTTTTTTATAAAATTATCCATTTTTCTGCTAATATTTGTATAATTAAATATAATATAATTTGATTGTTTTTTTTTCTTTTTCTTTTGTTTCTTTTATAAATAAATTTCAATAAAATAGATTATAATTTATACCTTCTGTTAAGTTTTTTCTTATTTTTTGTTGTCTATAATTTATTTTATTTTGAGAAATCAAAATTATATAAGAAAGAATAGTATAGAAATAATGAATACCTGTAGTTTGAATATTATCCTCTTTTAATTCCAATGGGAAGTATTTCTAAAATAATAAGATCAAAAATTTATCATTTTTTTAATACTGATGTCTTTTTTTCAGAACTTATATTAGTTTGTACCAATTTTTTTAAGTAAGTAAAACCTTTTTTTTTTCAATGGGTTATATAAATCAAAAAATATTCTAGTAAATTTAAGAACAAATTCAAAAAATATTTAAAAACATTTTGAAATTGAAAAACTACAAAAATATAAGAAATAATAACCAAACCAATTAATTAAAAAATCCTATAAAATACTGTTTTACTCTAATAAATAAAGTTTTTTTATAACATGTTATAAAGGTGTTATAAATGTATTTAATGTTATATTTATTTCCAAATAACTTATTTAAATTATAACAGTTTGATATTTAGACTTTATGTTTGAAAAAGATTATTAATTAATCCTTTAAATTTCTAGAAATCTATTAAAATTTTTGAAATAACATCCATGATCTATTAATTCTAAATTTTAAGGATTCAATATTTGATTTATTTTTATTGTATTTTTAAAATAAGATTAAAGAATCAATTTTATTTGTTCATAAAAACTCTGAGGTATCACTTAAAGTGCTATTTCAAAATAAAAATCGTTTAAAAATTTTTCTTTTTTTCTGTTTTTGATCCAAAAATTCAAAGAGAAAAGGATAAGATCTTTTCATTGAAAAATTTATTGAAAAAAATGAACTCTTTTAAAAATGATAGCCCACCCTTCCTCAAAATAGCATAAATGTGGTTGTTTATCGAGTTCTATTGAAGATTGTATAAAGAATGACTCTATTACCTTTGAGAAAAAAATAGATACGGGTTACTAAATCCGTAACCTTTATCTTGATTAAAAAAAAACAAGTATAACATTTTTTCAGTCAAAGGTGCATACTTTTATTGAATACATAATATATATTCTTTTGATTGAGTCATTATTTGTCGAACTCAAATTTTAATTTTTCAGTCAAAACCATTTTTTCTCATTAATTTTTTTTTTTGATTTTTTGACTTTATTCGACTCTTTTCTAATTGAGTTGAATTTTTTTTTTTTTATATTTTTTTTTACAAAAAAAATCATTTATTAATAAAATGTTTGAAACTCAAATTAACTTTTATAAAATAGGGTCTTTGTAATTTCTTTCTAACAAAACCATTGGATATTTTGAAATCATATTATCAACAATTTTATTTTTCCAAAGAAATAGATAATTTTTGAATAAACCTTTCAATGAAAGAAGGCCCAAAATTTTTTTTTTAGTTTTTACTTTTTTGGAAAATTTATCCTTTGTTCTAATATTTCTTTTCTGAATATCAACTCTAATTCTTAGTTTATTATTTTTCTTATTTCGAAACATAAATAAATTAAGTATATTCTTCAAAAAAAGTGAATTTTTCATTTTTGGCTGAAATACTTTTGAGTGAAATGGAGTTTAATTATATTTTTAGATCAAGACTCTGATCTATTTTTTTCACATGTTTAAAATGGAGTTTAATATTCCGATGAATTCAAAAAATACTTTTTAATTCAATTTCCATTTTTCAAAATCTCTTAAATCTACTTTTAAAACAGTTCTCGAGAAAGAATATTTTGAAGTTCAACAATTTTTTAAAAAATTACTGAACCTTTAAACCCATATAATCACTTTATTCGAAGCTTGTGAATAATAAATTCAAAAAAATATTTGTTTGAATTTACTATTATTTTCCAAAGAAAAAAACGAAATTTTTAGTTCACATTCCAAAATATTTTTCTAGTTTATAAGTTGAAAAAAATCCAAAGATCTTTACAATATCTTTTCGAAATGATGTTTTAAGACAATAAATTAAACTTCCTTTGTTAACTCTGAGACAAAATTTTTACTTGGCTAATTTGATTGTAATAGGAATAATTAATATTCATTTTGGAAATTGATAGAAAAATTTTCATTTATTAATTACAAAATAACAGTATAAGTTCTTGTTACTTGGTCTGATAGTATCCATAATACTTATTAATTTATTGTCTCTTGTTTTAAAATGGGTTTTACCAACTAAATTATTTCTTTAATTCCCCAAAATTCTCATCTTTATGATTGTCACTCTTGGAAAGTGGATGAGTAAAAAAACATCAAGATAACATCAATTTTCTGTTTAAAAAAAGATTGACTCAAATGCCCTGATTGAGTCACCAAGTATTTTATAGGAAGGAACATAGTAAAGGTGTGTTGAATAAGATCGTGTGCATTTAAGTGAATTTCTTTTTTCAAAAATTTTTTGAAAGGAAAATAAAAAGAAAAATCAAAAGGAAAATGAGGAAAAAAAATAAATCAAAAAAATTGATTGGTGAATCTTAATTCTAGATTTATTAAATTTTTCTTTTGATAAAGTAATTTAGTTTTAGTAAATTCTTTTTTTTTTTTAATAATTTGCTTTGTTGCATTGTTTTTTATTTTATTTTGTAAATTGTTGTTTTTGGTTGAATTTAAAACCTTAATTTTGTGAAAAGCCATTTATTTTTTCCATTTAAGTATCTATTTTAATAATAAAATAAAAAAAAAAAAAAGAAGAGATCGAAAAAATTTAAGTTCAAAGAAAACAAAAGCATCAATGAAAAAAAAATGAAAAAACAAAGGTAAAGGAAAAGGAGTTAAAGGTTTGTTTGGTTTTTGTAAACATAGATAAAAAAAGAAAACTAAAAAGAAAAAGTAAAGAAAAAAGAAAAAAGATCTTGTACTTTTTTGTTAATGCTTTTTTTAATTCTTTTTTCATTTCGCTTCTTGTTGAAACATCACCAAAGAGTTTAAGGTTAGCTTTTTTTTTTGAGACATTAAGACTAATGTTATATCTTGTTGGCATTAAATGGGCTTGGTTAACAACTTTAACAAAAGGTTTGACTGTTGATCTTCTTGCTTTTTGTCTTTTTTTCATTTGTCGATTAATCTTTTTTGGATAATGATCAATACCAACGACAAGACAATGTGGGAAGTTGTATCCCTTTGGGTTTGCTTCGTCCCAGTTTTGAATAACAACAGCTTTTCTTCCGGCAAATCTTCCTCGAAGGAGGATTACAGCTTTTTTTTCTTTGTAAATGTTCATAAATATTCAAGTACAAGATAATATCAAAAAATAAATTCTTGAAAATTTGAATTAAAGTTGAATACTTAGTTTATCAAACCTTCATTGAAATAATCCTTTATTTCTTGTTTAATTTAGGTAAATACATAATTAATAGTCTATTTGTTAAGAAATCAGTAAACTAAAAAAATCTTTGAGTTATTAAGGGATTAGCGTCACCATAGATTTCTCTATAATCAAATTATGTTGTAATTGGGTGTAAATGGTATTAGTGAACAATGGCTCGAATAGCTCTAAAAAATCTATTATAAATCTTATTGCACAATAAATTATTAGATTTTTTACTAATGATCACAATTAAAAAATTTTAATTTTGGAAAAAGTTTTTTTAATTCCTTTTCCAAATCTAAAAATAAAAACCCAAAATAAAGTATTCTAGTATTTAATAATTTAGATTTAGAACTTATAAAAGTAACTATTTTTAGAATTTTAGAATTTCAAAGATTAACCCAATAATCATCAACATAAAAGTACAAAGACTGATTAGTTTTGTTTGCTTTTGATAATTCTAATTTTAGCATCAATATATTTGCATGATTTGAGAAATAATTTGACAAAAAACTTTATTTGTCAATTATTCCATTTTAAAAAAAAAAAAAAATTTTTTAGTAACTAATCTACATTTTGCCATAAATTTAAGATAGATATTTTATGACTTTGTAGTCTGAATATTGATAATTCAATCATAAAATTTATGGCGAAATGCAGATTTTATTCTGAATTTGTTGGGTTTTTTACTAATACATAGATCATTTTTAATTGATGAGGATCAACAAATATTACTACTTTTCAATCGATTTTTTAGAGACATTTGAACCATGTAACACGAATGTGGTTAGGTCCAATAACAACATACTTTGATCCTAGGCTTCTCCTTGGTAGACGCTAATCCCTTAAGGGTTGTATCAAATATTGGTACAAAGAGTAAAAAACCAATGTTTGAAATTATTATCTTTTATTTTTTTCTTCTTCTTGTTTAAAATTAAGATATAATTCACTAAACAATAGACGACCCACTTTCAAACTAATTTTGAATCTAAATTCATTGATATTTTGAGAAAATATTATATTAACAATTGATTTTGTTTTGAATTTTTCTCTAGTTTTCTCAATTTTTTTTCAATTTTTTGTTTTTTTCTGATAATAAAATTTATTGAAAAATATTAACTCTATTTTTTGAGATTAATAATTTCAATTTGTATGTTTCATTTTTTGAATTTCTTTCTTAATTGGAGAACTTTAAGAAGCTAATTTCAAATTTATAAACTAAATTTCATAATAAATGGCCCACCTTACATTTGAATAATGAATTGCTTTTGTATCGTTTTGAAGTTTTTCCTCTCACAATGAAAAGTTTGCAAATAAATCATTTTTTCTCTTTTTTATTTTTCCAAAAGTGTTTTGTTGAAAACGAAAATGAAAATGAAAAATTGGAAAGAAGAAACAGATGAATTAATGCAAAAATTGGTTTCAAATATGAAAAAGAGATTAGATTTAGTTATTCAAATGGAAGGAGAATCGATAAAAGGGGTTTTTTACTTTTTTAAATTGTCTATTTTTTATGTAATGCTTCTTTCAAAATAAAGAGCACAATTTTTTTTAATTGTTTTTTTTATTTTTTTTTTCTTTTATTTTTAAACGAAAAATAAATCTCTCTTGAGTATAGTATTGAATATTAAAATCGAAATTTTTATATTATAATAGATAACTTCAATTATTAAAAATATTTTTCTTTAAAATTTGATTTTTAAAGGGAATATTATTTTGAAAGATAGTTTATATTAATAATTTTCCTTTTTTCTGATCTTGGAATGTTATTTATTCTATGAACATAAAAGCGCACCTTTAAATGTGAAATAGAATATTTTACCAAATTTGAAATGGTTTTTTCGACAATAAGGGCCCAGATTCGTAAAATAAGATTACAATACCAAGCTGTTTTTAAGAAAGTTTTATAACATTATTAAATCTCTCCTTTAAAGATGACAATACCTGAAATTTGGAATAAAGATTATCTTGTATTGGATACAGGTAATTGTTAATTTGGGACTTAGCAGATCGATCCTTACCTTAATACGATTTGTTAATAGTAGTTCAAAAAGTCGTGTTTTTGATATTAATTGATTTTTTTTTCCAAAATAAGAATTTATGAGTTATAACCAATTGAATCAAATTAATTCTAGTATCCTTCTAAAATATAAGAAACTCAATAAAACATATTAAAAAACACTCAACTGAATATTTAAAACTCATTAAAACAAAAAAATAAAAAATTAAAATTAAATATTTTAAAAATTGATGTTCCTTATATTTGAAATGAGAAATCTCGTTTTGTAAATTGTTAAGAAAAAAAAATTATAAAATCAATAAAAATTGTTGAACAAGTCGAATTGTACACACAGTTCTTTAAATTTTATTGATAACTCTTTACACTTCAGACTTTTGTTATTTAAAGTCTAATTTCCAATATAAAGCCACAATTAATCTGGCTATTTTTTTGGAATTGTTTTTTTCTTATTTTTCTTTTTTTTTGATCCAAACATCAATCCAATAATGGTCTTTCAAAACTCCTATATTTAGATCATTCGAAATCAAACTTAAACTATTTCAGTTTTTATACTGGCAGATTATATCCATTTTGGTTTCTTCTTACCTTGTTTTTTCATTTTCTCAACTGTTCAATATCCAGAAATAAAAAAACAAAAAATGAAAAAATGAATAATTAATATGAAAATCACCAATAAGTAATTATCATATTAACAATCAAATTCAATATTATTGATTATTTGAAAGGTGTACCCTTTGGTATTGAAAAAGAGTTTATATAATAAAAACCTAAAAAAAGTTAACTTGGATATGTTGAGTTTAACATTATAATATGTGAAATAACAATAAATTGTCACAAATTTTTTAATATTTTCATTCAGTTTCATTAGATCAGTTTTTTATAAAACTTGATTTATAAAAAAAAAAAAAAAAAAAGTTCCAAAAAATAAAAGAAAAATTAAAATTTTTAAAAAATCAAACAAAAATTGGAAAAAAAGCAAAAATTTGAAAAATAAAAATTAAAACTTAACAGAAATTAGAAAAAATGATTTTAATCTCAAAAAATAAAATTTATAGTGATAGTTAGATTACAAACCCCTACAAACCCACCTCTAATAACATTCAAAAGTGAATCAACATTATTTAAAAATATTTTACTAACCCCACTAAACCTAAATATACCCTTAAAACTTTCTCTACATTTGTTTGATCTATTTTATAATTTTCGACCGAGTATTCAAATTGACTAATCTTACTGGAAATTTATAAAATAAAAATAATTTTTTTGTTTTGTTTATTTATTACCAATAAAATAAATAAATATTTTTAATTATTTTATTTTTTCAGGTATTTCAACAAAAATGAAAATAATGTTATTTTGATAAAAAAAAAAAACCAATAATAAGATAATAATGTAACACAAAAAAAGAAAGGAAAAGAAAAGAAAAAGAAAGGAAAAGAAAATGAAAATAATAGAAAAAGAAAAAGAAAAAAAAAAAAAAAAACGAAAAAGAAAACAAACAATTATTTCTTAGAAAATAATTTCGTATAAAAGCGGGTTGTATCCAGGTTGATTTTAAATCTATTATTAATTGCTTTTAGGTTACCCATTCTATATCTTAAAGGCTCTACTAATGAACGCTCTGAAATGGCCAATTGGTGTTCATTTAAAATGATTGTTTTTCTGACCAACTCTGCAAGTAATCTACGAGAAAGCAAGGTGTTACTTAAGAGAGGGCCATAAATCACTGAAGTCAAATAGTTTTCAATAGTGATATAAAACAATCCAGTGTGGTGAGGCTTGATGATGATAAAGAGGGTATTTTTCCCTAATTTAATTAACTTCGGGTCGAAAAGGCGTTTATCATCAACCCAAACAACGACAACTCTATTTTTTGATAGGAAATTTTTTTTGTTATCGATAGGATCTTCTTTAAATTTGATCATTGTCGAAACATGGAATATTAATTCAAGTGAATAGTTTGAATAATAAGGTGTATATTTCCCTGTTAGTTCTGGATCAAGACCACCCTTAAATCCTTCATGTGTTTGCAAATCTACAATCCAGCCAAGTTCGGTTAAAAAGGTTTGGAAATCCTTCGATCCCTGTTGATTTTGGTAAATTGCCTTTGGATTTGTCAAGCGATTTTGGCCTGGCCCAATATAAAAAACAGAACAAGTGTGAGTGATCCTTTCGGGGAATTTGTCTAATAGGCCTAAAGATTTTCTAAAATTTCGATTTGGTTCTATAATGTCGACATAATCTTCACCATCTAGCTTAATTAAACCCAAATTTGCTAAAAATAATCTCGAGTTATTAAAGGTATATAGCATGGCATTTTTTTTATCTGACTTGCCCTTATTCTTATTAATTAAATTTTTTTCCATTTCTATTTCATTTTGATTTTTTTCGAGATCATCATCATCTTCATCATCATCATCATTCATATTATTTTTTTTAATATTTCTTTTTTCAGTGATCCATGAATAATCCCGTTTAATTTGTTTCGTTCTTTGCAATTTGGTTTCAGTTAGAGCAGTTTCTTCTTCAATAAATCTATAAACTTCTTCCAACCGATGTTGTATGCCCATCACGTGAGTTAAACAGTTATGTTGCAATTCACGATCAACTG
This sequence comes from Anaeramoeba flamelloides, assembly GCA_027625915.1. Classification (NCBI taxonomy): domain Eukaryota; family Anaeramoebidae; genus Anaeramoeba; species Anaeramoeba flamelloides. The sequence continues at coordinate 7,988,184 of JANTQA010000036.1, forward strand.
AAAAGTAATCTAAAATTGTGCCATCCAGGCCAAATTCGATTTCCTGCTCATGGGCTTGCTCTTGAGATAATAACATTTCTTGCTTATAGACTGGCGGTCTTGGCTCGCCATTCCAAATATGCTTTTCCCATTGAGATTGGGGAATTAACTTCTTTGATAAAGGCAAGGATCTAAATCTTACCCTCCAGGCATATTTACCATTAATGTCTCGAATTAATATAATTAATTTTTTTTCGTCGTTTGTTTCTTCTTCCTCTTCTTCCTTTTCGATTATTCGCTGCTCTTCCTCTTCTTCTTCTTTTTCGTTTTCAGATTTTTTTGAAATTTCAGGTTCTTCAAAAATGGTCATTAATCTGCTCCTTTTGATCATTAAAAAGGTAGACAATTGATTAAATTCGTCTTCGTTTAATCCAAAGGCGTCTCTGATGGTTGTTTCGTTAATTGTAGTAGACTTTGTTGAGGGTCCCGTTGCAATGGGGAAATTCCCAACTTCTTTAAACAATCGGTGGAATAGATACATCGCAGCGTCTTTAATTTTAATGGATTGGAATGTCTTTGTTTGCTTTTTTTTCGTCTTTCCAACAACGGGATCTCGGATTGACAATTCAATAGATTTCATTATTTGAATCAAGACCTTTGGGTGGGAATAAATCCATTGGGATTGCATGATATAGGAATCAATTACTGTAAAGATGGTACAAACTAAAGTCTCCATGTCTTCTTGTGGCAAGATGGATGGCTCGTTAATGTAATTATTAATTAACTTTGATAAAGAAGAAATCAGATTTGGTATCGTGACATTGGACTGTGTATTGATGATCTCTGTTTTGTCTGCAATCAAATTTAGCAAATGTAGGGCCGTCAGCGAAACGGAAATTGGCCATTTCAATTGTGTGGATTTTGGGTTGCATAAGAAATTTTGGCAAGTCAAAATAACCAAGGAGCTAATCCCTGGAAGATCATTTATTGTTTCAAGTAAATAAATCCCCATCGAATATAACAAAAAGCACGCATTTCTTGCATCGTTTTCATTTGAAAATCCCTTCAACAGGATTTGCATCAAAAAGGGTTTAAAGTCTTCAAAAGTTTTAATTTTTAAATTTTCCAATTTTAAACTCGTCCGAACGGATTGGATTGCTAAATCAGTCAAATACCTTGGTAGGCATACTAAAGTTAAAATAATTTCAATACAAGATTTTCTTAAGTTTTCAACTCTTACAGAATAATTTGGTGGTAATGTTTTTTTGACAACGATCCTTTCAATGATGTCTAAATAAAATGGCACCAAAATGTGGATCCCTGGTAAATCAGTCGAAAATATTTTGGTTGTGTTGCATAAAATTGCACATATAGACCTTCCAGAAGTTTTTTCATTTTCAAACGCACGAATTAAACTTTCATAAAACCTTGTAATATAACTCTCCAAAAATGGTTTTGTTTGGCTGGTCATAAAGATATTACATAAAATGCTATAGCAACATTCAGTTCCCTCTTCAAATCCTGGCCTCGCTAATTGAACAGCAGTAAATAACGATTTCCCAAAAATGTGTAATATTGAATTCCCGTCGGGTTGATCTGGTAAATATTCCTGTTCGTATTTGATATCATATTTTTTTCGAGTTCCAATTTTTAAAAATAATGTTACCAAGTCACGAATCCCACTCATCGCTTGGAAAAAGATTTCTGGATTTTGAATTTGATTTGGATCACCAAGCAAATCTTTTGAAGAATTAATTATAAATTTTTAATATTTATATTAATTGCCAGAATAGGAATGATAATAGAATATGTATATTTTATTTTGGGGTTTTGATATTTTTTTGTTGTATAATAATGATATTTATTTTTATTAATTCTTTGAGGAATTTGATAAAAATTACTTTTGAAATATATAAAAATTTAAAAATTACCTAAAGTTTTTTGCCAAAAAAAGATTAATTTCTCATCAGTTAATTTAATTTTTGATGGTAAAAATTTAGCTTTTGAAGTGGGTGGCCTATTTTTTTGTTTTTTTTTTTTATTTTTGTTTTATTAAATTATTCGAAATTATTAAATTTAAAAGATTATAAATTAAAAAGCAAATTAAAATTATTTTTAGATAAAAGAAAAATTTATTAATTTTTTAATATTAGGAAATTTTATCAATTTAATTTTTGAGTTAAAAAATAAGATTATGAGAAATTTGGTTGGATTGTTACTAATTTGTTTTTTTTTTTTACGAATTGAAAGAGTTTTTAGGAATTTATCAATTATTTCTGAAAATTATTTTTGCCAACTCAAATAAAGTCCTGTTATATTTTTTATCTTATTAAAAAAATGGTTATAAATAACGATTATTATATATTTATTTCTTATTTTTTTTCAAAGTTTATTGAATTTTAAAGTCGATTTTTTAATAATTAAGTAAAAACAAAATGAGTCTTATTTTTTCCAATTACTTTTCTTGGTTTATCTAGAATTTGTAGATTATCCTGTATTTTTTTAATTTTATGAGAAAAAAACTCCATTTTACTCATGGATTCTCAGCTAAATTTTAACAATTATTTCTTAAATTTATTGATCTGTTATTAATATTCTTTGATCGGTGATTATCTCTATTGTTTATGTTTTAAATTGGCAATTATTTTTATTAGAGAATATTATAAAATTTTTAAACTTTATTTGTTTTCTTTTCGTATTTTCTTTTGGTTCTTTATATTTTTTTAAAAATTTATGTGTATGGGTGTTATTTTAATATTTATAGTGATGATTTGATAATTCTTTAATTTGAAATATTATCGAATTTCAATAAATTTGAGATCAAGTAACAAAAATTTTATAATGTTTTTTTTTTTTTTAGTATTTTTACAATAAGACTATTTCAAATCTTGTAAAATTTTGTTACAGAACTTTTACATTTACAAGATTTGATAAAACCATTTGTAAATTTAAATTGAAATATTTTTTGAACAGTTAATAAATTTATGATAAAAATATTTTTTGAGAGACTTGAGAATAGATTTTAAAATTAAAAACTTTTTTATTGTTTTTTGTTTTTTGTTATTTAATCTAATGATAATATCAAGCAATGTTAGGTGAATAAAAAGAAATTTTTTTCAAAATCATAATTTTGGAAATAAACTCTTTTTCCAACCAAAGGGTACACCTTTCAAATCATCAATAATATTGAATTTGATTGTTAATATGATAATTATTTATTGGTGATTTTCATATTAATTATTCATTTTTTCATTTTTTGTTTTTTTATTTCTGGATATTGAACAGTTGAGAAAATGAAAAAACAAGGTAAGAAGAAACCAAATTGGAAATAATCTACCAGTATAAAGCTGGAAATAGTTTAAGTTTGATTTCGAATGAGCTAGATATAGGAATTTTGAAAGACCATTATTGGATTGATGTTTGGAATAAAGAAAAAAAGAAAATAATGAAAAAAACAATTCCAAAAAAATAGCCAGATTAATTGTGGCTTTATATTGGAAATTAGACTTTAAAGAACAAAAGTCTGAAGTGTAAAGAGTTATCAATAAAATGTAAAGAACTGTTTTCACAATTCGACTTGTTCAACGATTTTTATTGATTTTATAAAATTTTTTTCTTTTTACAATTTTGAAAACGAGATTTCTCATTTCAAATAAAAGGAGAAACCAATTTTTAAAATATTTAATTTTAATTTTTTATTGTTTTGTTTTAATGAGTTTTAAATATTCGTTTGAGTGTTTTTTTATATTTTAAAGAGTTTCTTATATTTCGGAGGGATACTGCAATTAATTTGATTCAATTATGAATAATTCTTGAAATTTTCTGTACGCTTTTATTTTTAAAAGAGTATAGTTAAAATTTGAAGTAAGAAATAATAATATCGAAAAAAGAAAAATTTTTACAATAAAATTAAAATGTCTTCAGTTCCTTCATGTTTACCATAGAGTACATTAATTACTCTACTCATTAATCCAAATGTTGTTGCAGACCATTGGATAATTGTTTGTAATTGATGTCTCCATTTGATAAAAGCATTTTCAAATCTTTCCCACATTTTGTGTTTTTGAGTTCCAGATTGTAACCAAAGATCAAATACAACCTTTTTTTGTTTTGTTTTGTTTTGTTTTTAAATTAAAGAGAATAAAAAAGAATAAATGTGAATTTTTAATTTTATTGAATATTGATCTAAATTTTTAGATTAAAAATTGTGAATATAAATTCAATAGAAAGTGAAAAAAAAAAAAAATGGAAAAAAAACTAAATTTTAAATATTTTTGCAAAGTTTCAATTTAAATCAACTTTATAAATATGTATTGTAAACTCTTTTTCAGTCAAAGGGACCCAGTTTTATTGAAGAAATAGAATACATTCTATGAGTTTAATTCATTATTCTTCTCAAACTATTTTTTCAATTTTTAGATCAAAATCATTTTTTTTTGTATTTTGCTTTTTGCTTTTTTTTTTTTTTTTTTTTTTTTTTTTTTTATTTTTTTTTTAAAAATTAACTTTGAAAAAAAAAATGTTTGAAACTCCAAATTACCAACATTAATAAAAGTTAGGCTTTGTAGGTTCTTTTAAAATTCATACATTTACAAGTGAAAAATCTTATTGTCAACAATTTTAATTTCCTAAAGAAATTGAGAATTTTGCACGAGACGTTCCAATGAAAGGTGCCCAAAAAATTTTTAACATTTTTTTTTTTTTGAAATTTATGGTTTGTTCAGGCTTTTCTTGTAAGATTATCGACTCTAATACGAAGCTTATTATTTCTCTGATTTCTAAACAATCTAAGTTTGGTTGATTCTTAAAAATAAAGTGAATTTGTCATTTCTGACTGATCCCCTTTGAGTGAAATGGAGTTTATTATTAATAAGAGAAAACTATAATATTTTTATACAACACTCAAAACATACAACAAGGTTTTTATAATCTTCAAATAATGTATCTTAAAAATAATTTTATAATATAAAAACAATGAATTTTTTTTTTTTAATTTTTAGTAAATTTTTAAAAAAAAAAAAAAATTCATTGTTTTTATATTATAAAATTATTCTTTAAAACACACATACTATGGATTATGGAATTAAAATTTGTTTTGATTATTGAGTAAATTTTCAACAAAATAATTTTATTAGGGTGTATTTTGTATGAAAAATAAGATTTTTCAGCTTGATAAACTGTCTTTATATAATTATTTTTTTTTTTGATTAAAAAAATTTTTAAAATTGTTGAAGAGAAATAAATTAGAAAATAGAATTTTATTAAAAATAATTTTTTTAAAATAGAAACTATTTCCAAAAAAGCTGAAGGGAATATCTTTTTTTCCTTTCATACAATATTCTCCTTTTCAACGGTTCCATTAGTAAATTGAGTATAATAAAATTAAGAGATATATTAATACTGATTGAATTTCTTAGATATTTCTTTCAAAGTATTATTTAATTTTGAAATTGCAACAAAGGAAATTTATTTTTTGGTTAAAAATTCAAATTCTGAATTAATGATCCGTTGCCACATTTTTATTGGCAAAATTTAATTTATAATTGCTTTGTGACTTAACATTTTGAATTACTGGGTAAATTCAATATGATTATATCATTTTTTTTTCCACTTTGCCCAACAAATCTTAATGAATAAGTAATTGAATTGAAAACTTTTGGAAGTTTGTAAAGCCATTTTAAAAAAGTGAATACTTTTTTTTTTTTTTATGATTTTGTCAGAATTAAAACTTTTTTAAAGTTTTGTGTTTTAATACTATTATTTTGCAATAAAGATTGAAAATTTTTTATTTCAGGTTTCTCAAATATTTTTTCAGCGTTTCTAAGTCGAAAAAAAGCAAGATCTTCACAAGATCATTTAATCATGATAATCTTGAGTTTTATTTAATTTGGATCTCTTTATTTTTGAAACTTTGAGATATAATTTTATTTTTTTTTAATTTGAGAATAACAGTAAAGTGAAAACTTTTTTTTAAAAAAGGTGTTTTCCTTCACACCCCAACCTCTACATCACATTTAAAGGTTGGTCTCTCTCTTTATTAAAACAGAAAACAATTAAAAAAGTTTTAATTCTGAAAATTTTTTCACTTTTTTAAAAAAAGAAAATTTCAAAAAGTTTTAACAAAAGTCCTCACATTTTTAAAACGGCTGTAAAAGTAATGTTGGTGATAATTAGAGCAAACCAAGTGAAGAAAAGGGTGTTATTTAATTTTCCTACCTCGGTATTTAAGAAATACCTGATTTTCAATCCTCACTCCTCAAACTTGTAACTTCAAACTGTTAAAAAAGGTCAAATAAAAAAGAAAAGAGTTTTTTTACTTTTAATAAGTGTGGTGTTAATTCTTGGGTTAGTGTTGGTTCAATTCGTGACGCTTCCTGTGAAAGTAAATTGTCACACACACCAATCACAACAAATAGCAAATGCTCCCAACTTTCTTCGTCTAAATACCCTTCATCCTTGGAGCCAATTTTTTGAAAGATCTCTATTACTTGAAGACATAATTTCACATGTGTTTGTGCTAGATTATTATTAATTCCTTTCCTTAATTGAAACAATAAACTGAAATGGCCAAATATATCCTGTTTTATTTTGAATTTTTAATTTTTTTTATTTGAAAAAATATTAATTGGTCAAGAGAAAAAAAAAGACAATTGTCACACAATAAGAGAGGAGAAATTAGAATTTAAGCAATAAACTGAATACTTTTATATTTCAGATTTCTTGGGGAGAAATTTCTTTTGGGGAAAAAAGAAAATAACAAAAAGAAAAAGAATAAAAATGAAAATTTTTTTTTACGCGATAGTATTTTTGTTTTTGTGAGCCAAATTGGGGTGGTAATGACTTTCCTGATAGCCATCTTTTATACAGCTGTATTCCCTGTGAAATGGTTTCATGGTTGTCAAGGGAAAGAGCAAAGGATTGGCCTGTACATTCCATTGCCCATTTGATTGCAAATGGCGATCCTAATAGATCTTGTGGAGACTTCTTATCCAAGAGGATCTGAAGCACACTTTTGATAATAGTCTGTTTTATTGCAGGTGGAAATTTGATTAAAACACCAGAGTCTATGAAGAATTTTAGATGAGGAATTGTTCAGTTGTTTTTTTTTTTTTTTTATTTTATTTCACAAAGAAAAAGAGAATTTTTTTTTAATTCGTGTCTTGTTTTTTTCCTTTTGAAAGATTAAAAGGCAAATTACAAATCAAGAAAAATAATTTTTATTACCTTTGTTCTGTCTTAAAGGGGTTACAACTTCGATATGGGGAAGAAACATTTTGTTTTATTTGGAGTTGGTTGTGAATTTTGTTTCAAAACAACAAAAAAAAAAAATGATCTCCTAATTTTCAAAAATTTTTGGATTCAATAATTACACAAAAATTTCTTTATTCTGGTAAGTAGACCAAAACCAATCTTATTAAAAGTAAAGTAAAAGTGTTTTGGATTGTTGAACTTGATATATTATTTTCAAAAACTGTTTTATTTGAAATAATTTTGTTCTTTTTTAATTTGATTGAATATTTTTTTCCATAGATTGACAATTGATTTTCATAATAAACATTCCTGAAAATAATTGTCAAATCTATTTTAATTGTTAAACAGTCATAAATATTCTCTTTTTTCAAATAGTATATAATCTTTTTTTGTTTATTTTAAGCAAAAACCAAGTTCAAAGATTAGACTGAGAATTGGAATCAGTCTATAATTCAAAACAATAAATCAACCATTCTTTAAGCTGGGTCAATTTTCCCGATTTGAGATTTCATAGAAAGAATAAAAAAAAGTGAATTTAAGGATTGTTTGGTGATATTCTTTTTTTGATTCAAGTGAAATCCCTTGAAAATTCTAAAAATGGGTATTAGTCCGGTTTTAGGAATTTAAGTTAAAGATATCTTACTAGATCAATGAAAAATAAGTAAAAAATAATTCGAAAAATTTTCTTTTTTTCTTATCACAGTCATCTTTTACTTAAATACATTTTAAAAATTTTTTTCCAGAATCTGAAGACCTAATTTTATAGAATAAATCGGAAAAAAATTTAACTTTATTTTGAACTTCCTTATTTTTCCGTTACAAATAGAGTTTATCAATAAGTTGATTGTAATTTGTGCTTTTGGTGATTTAGATCTTTTTTTTTTTCATGTGATTTTTTTTTGTTTTTAATTGGCAAATACAACTAAATAAAACAGTTGTCTAAATATGAAATGTTGTAAAAAATAAAGTTTTTATAATTTTCGAAACAAATAAAGAGTTGAATCCATTTATCCAAATTTTGGTTATAGTTACAAAAAGACGGTTTTTGATTTTTGTACTCAAATGTATTTTCAATAAATATGGTTTTGTGAAGACAATACTCTATTTGAAAAATGATTTTTTTTAAAAAAATTGATCGATAAGTATTTGTAAAACTGATTTTTTAATTAAAATTATAAGTCTAATTAGATAATTAGATATTAAATACTAATCATTACCAAAATTTAGGTACATGGATTAAACTCTAAATTTCTTTGAAAAAATGTAAAAACTCTATTTTTTACAACATATATATTAATACAACAGAAGTTTTTTTTATTTTTTTAAAATTTTCATCATGTCAATTTATTTCTTTCAAATTTCAAACACTAAAATTTTTTTTTCAACTAATTTCTTTCAAAATATAACTAAAGAGTTTATTTATGAGTTTTTCTTTTCTTTATGTGATGCATTTTGTTTTTTGTCAACTGGCTGGTATTTGCTTAATATACCATAAAAATTATATTTCAATTAGATTTATCTTACTAATAATTTTTTTTCCAAGGGGTTGCCTTAATTTGTTACACTTTTCGAAAAAGGAAAATCAAAATTTTAGTCAAAATTTTTTGTCATTTATTCGGTAAAAATTAATAGACAATGTTTTTTTAAAAGAAATAGCTTAAAAGGGAATTTAAAAAATGATTTATAGAAATGTACATAGATTATTTCCTTTCTAGATTGACATTTCGAACTCTCAAAGAAAGAGATAGTTTTAAGAAGTATTTGTTTATTAGTTTGGTGCTTTAATGTTTTTAATATTTGTGTAAACTCAAAATATCACAAGTAAGGGGTCTTTTAAAGTTTTTACATAGAAAAAGAATAAACAGAAAGTTTAGTTTTTTTTAATTTCAAAAAAAAGGAAAAGAATTTTGAAAATATATAAATAATTTACATGAATTATTTAGTAAAAAAAATTTGGAGTTCCTTAATTTGAAAATATATTTTTGAGAAAATTTTTAAATATGGTTAATAAAACACAGGAATTATTTAAAAATCTTACCATTTTTATAATTTTCCAAATACAGCAGTTTATTCGACATTCAATAATATGTCTAATTTTAAACCAATTTTGGAATTTAACACATAAATATCTATAAAAAAATTTAAAATATGATTAGGATTTCTTGATAATTTTGTTGAATTTTTTATGATTCAAAAATTTTTTATCAAGTATCTATTCTTTTATTTTGGTCAAAATTTACCTATGTTTACTCTTTCATATGTTAAAAATTTCTTTTTTTTTTTTCAGAATAAAAATTTACGGATTCAATATTATATTTAATTATCTTTTTTTCTCAGTTTTTTTTGATTGGTTAATGTATAGGATTCCGATGAAAAAAAGAAAAAAGGTTTTTATTTTGATGTTTTGGATTTAATTTTTATGTAGATATTATTTTAGAAAAGGTAATACTGAATGATCAAAAGTGTTACTTTGTCTCAAAAAAAAAAGAGAGAGAGAGATTGAGATCATTTTATATTTAATTACACTTACTATCCAAATAGAAAACTCAAATAATTCAGAAACTCATGTAAATTATAATTTTTCTAATCTTTGAAAAAATTCATAAAAAATCATAAAAAAAATATATCCTATTTGGTATGTAATAGATAATTATCAAGTAACCATTAACCTTTCTGATTCAGATATTGATTAAATTTTCTAAATCTATTAATTTTCACCCTGTTATCAATTTAGAAATAAAAAAACTCTAAAACTTTAACATTGATATGGATAAAAATTAAAAAGGATAATTTATTTTATAAATTAAATTTTACAATCTTAATCATTTTTTAATTTAAAATAATTTAATGCAGTGGAATTTGAAGAAGGTGTTTGGTTATTTTGAAAATAAATTAAATGGGTTAATAATATTTGATAAAAAATTGTTATTCAAATTTACTCGGTTTTAATGTCAAATTTTCGTAAGAAAAAGATCTACAGTTAAAAAAATATGTACACAGCCACAATAATTCGAGTTTCAAAATATAATCCATGCTTTTTTTTCTTATTGTTCCAATCCAACATACAATCAACTATCCAATTGTACACTTAAGCTCAAATTGATTTTGATCCTAAAATCCATGTTTTCAGTAAATTTTAAATTAGGAATGCAATTTTTCAAAATTTTTTCGTTATTTTCACAACTTTTTTAAAATTATTTTGTTTTTTGTTTTGATAAAAAATTAGATCAAAAAATTAACTCTATTTTTTGAAGATAAATTTTCCAATTTGATCTTTCATTTTTAAAATTTCTTTTTTAAAAATAGAACTTTAAGAAACCAATACAATATTATATTTAACTAAGTTTATTGCAAGTTTCTTTGATAGATTAATGTTTAGGTCTTCTATAACAAAAAAAAAACATGATTATAATTTTGAAACACGGATTTTAGTTTTCTTTTCAGAAGATTTATTATAACAACAACAAAATAAGAACGAAAAATCATTCTGAATCTGATTGAAATTTTATCTAATTTTTTCATTTTCTTTTGGTTGAATCTTTTGTAAAGTTTTTTATTTGATTTCGAGAATTCAACTCCGGTATATTAATTTTTGAAATAGTATTCTCTATTTTGGAAAAGTTTAATAAAAATCATATAGTCAGATTCAAATTTTAGGTACAAACTTTCAGCGAAATTTAAGGCATAAAAAAATCTCAAATTAAGGCTAAAAAATTTTGAATTTTATTTTTTACAAATTATTTTACTAGAATCGAATTTTGTGCCTTAATTTGAGATTTTTATTGTACCTTAATTTTCGTTGAAAGTTTGTACTTTAAATCTGAAACTGACTGTTGAAAAAAGAATTTTAACAACAGTTTAAAAAAGTGTAATGGTTTAATAACAATCAATATGAATGGAAGAAGAAATCTAATGTTATGTATTTTTTGTACTCAAGCTCTGTAAGTCGATAGACTGTATCCAAATTTTGGAAACGAAAAAATTATTTTTTAGATTTTTCTTTTTTATTCTGGATTTTAACAAGTTTAATTGGAAAGGTGATTGGGAAAGTTTGTCTTCAAAAAAAAAAAGATTTGTTAAAAATACAGACTTTCTCTGGTCTATTTTATTGGTTTGTACTATTATTGATTTCGATTATTCCTTTATAACATATTTCTGGTTTCAAAATTAAATTGAATGAAACCAAAAATTGAATCAAACCAAAAATATTCAAAAAATGAAAAATTAACGATTTTAACTCTGATTACCGTAGATTTGTTAAATTTTTCCAAGAGAGTAGTTAACAGCTTTTTGATTTTTAAAGTTTTTGTCTGTTGTAGAACTCAAATCTTATTTTTCAGTAAGGTTCTAACAATTCTAATTCTTACAAATGGTAAAATGTTCAAACCTCCTTTATTAAGGAAATATTTTCATTATCTTTTTGAAATTCGTAAAGCTTTTCTTTCCTTTTGGTGGTCATAAACCATCAGGAGTCACAAACATAAATAAAAAGGGGCTGCTCAAGGAATCAGTTCTCACCAATAACTTTTCGAGTTGAAATACTTTTGCAACAAAAAAAGGAAAAAAAAAGAAGTTAAAATTTTTTTTCCTCTTAAAATTCCAAAAACACATGTCCAACAGAGTATTCTCAAAAAATCATCTTGTGTTCAACCCTAAGAATCCTGATAGAGTAAATTTGGAACTCAAATTGAAAGAACTCAGAAAGTAAATAATACCAGAATTATTTTAATACTAAAAAGAAAAATAATATGTTCTCATCTTTTTCATCCTGTTTTTTGCTTATTAATCTTCAAATTGAGAATATTCAAGGGGTGTTTTCTTTTTCTTTGAATTAGCTCTTTATATTGTTTGTATGAAACAATTATTTTGATGGGTGAATACAGGGAAATGCAAAGAAAGATTAAAAAATAAAAAAAGAATGTGAGATAAAAACTCTTTCTTGAATTTCAAAAAGAAATGTGAGTCTTTGTTTTTGTGAAACAAACAATGACTATGTTTTGGTTTTTCAAACCAACAGTTTCAGTAAATATTTAGGGATATTTTATAAAATCATTTTTATTTTTATTTTTCTTTTGATTTTTTCCTTACATAAGACTCTAATTGATGAACAAAAATTATAACACGCACGAATCACAAATAGCACACACATTTTTAGATTATTTTTTCAAACTGTTGTACAACCAACCTGAAAAAATTTATGAATGTTATGAACCCAATTCCAAGTTGTCAATTGGGAACGAAGAAGACAACACCCTTGATATTCCAAGTACCGGAGAGGTTTGTGATAAATTCTTTTTTCTTTATTTTTTTTTTTTCTTTTCCCATCACCTACCAACAAACAAAAAGACAAAATTATTAACTTTCTCCCAAAAATGGTGTTTTGTAATTTTAAATTTGCTTTTTTTTCTTTTTTTTAAAACTCAAAAAAACTATTTTTTTTTTTAAATACCCTTAGCAAATCGAGATCAAACTTGAGGAACAAAGATATAATAAATGCGAAACATTTATTTCTGATGTTGTATGTCAGGACAGCATTAATGAAAGTGTAATGATTAATCTTATTGGATGGTTAACAAATGGTAATGAACAGCCAAAGAAATTTTGTCGATCTTTTCTTTTGCAAAATTCAAACCAAGATGAGTATTTCATTAGGAACGATATCCTTAGATTTTTAGATCTGAATTTTATACCTCAACAACAAATGCAATATAGGAGGCAACAACAACAAAATTATCAAGATGAAAATTATAATTACCAAGACCAAAACGAAGGCTTAGGATCTGGTGACGAATATACCCATACACTTAGCGATCCTGACGAGCAATTAACAAGCTACCAGCAAAGAAATAAAGAGATCGGACGGAATTATGAACAAGAACAAGAATTAAATGAATGGGGATATCAAGATGAAATCCGATCTGATGAGGATCAATACTATCGCAAGGTTCAAGAATATGCCTTTGACGACCAAAGAGAGAGTAGCTCACAACAACCTGTGGAGTTTTCAGGAAAAAAAGATCCCAAAACAACGAAAAAAAAAAAGGGAGCAGGAAAAGGAAAGAAAAAGACCAAAGGGAAAGCAAAACTTAAAGGGAAAAAGAAAGTCTCGGGAAAAGCAGAGGTGGTTACTAAAAAGGGATCAACCACTAAGGCAAAAGGAAAGGGGAAAGTCAAAGGGAAAGGGAAAGGAAAAGGAAAAGGGAAAGGAAAAGGAAAAGGATCCAAAAAAAAGTTAACAGAAAACACTAATGAAGAAGTAAAAGAAACTAAATTGGAAAACGAAGAGGCAACAGTAAAGAAAAAGACAAAAGGATCAACAAAAACAAAAAAAAAAGGAAAAGGGAAAGGAAAAGTCAAAGGAAAAGGAAAAACAAAAGGAAAAGGAAAGAAAATTGAAACTAAAGAAACAAACGAAAAAATGAAACAAGAAGAGGCAAAGGGAACAGACAAAGGCACAGTAACGAAAACAAAAAAAAAAGTCTCATCAAAAGCAAAAGGAAAAGGAAAGGTGAAAGGAAAAACAAAAGGAAAAGGAAAGAAAATAGCAACTGAAGAAAAGCTAGTAAACAAAACAGGCACAGATACAGAAATAGTAACAGGAACAGAAAAAACCAAAACCAAAGCAAAGAAGGGGAAAGGGAAATCTAAGGGAAAGGGTAAAGTAAATGCAAAATCAAAAGTGAAAGCTGCAGGAACAGAAATAAGAACAAAAGAAAAGCCAGTAAAAAAAATAGGCACAGGAACAGGAACAGAAAAAAAAAAAACCAAAACGAAGAAAGGGAAAGGGAAATCTAAGGGAAAGGTTAAAGTAAATACAAAATCAAAATCAAGTGTAAAGGGAAAAGGAAAAAAGAAAACAAAAGAAAAGGAAGAAAACCTATAAATGGGAATCATATCAATAAATTAAAACAAAATGTAATCTAATCCCAAAATTTTTAATAGATTTGAATTTTAATAAACTTGGTTATTATATTATCTTAAAATTTATTTTTAAAATTTTAATAATTTCAAAAAAAAAAAAAAAAAAACAAACATATTTAATTTGTTTATATTTCCTGATTAACAAAATACACTCTCAAATTTTAAAAATTTATTTAATTAAAAAAAAAATTATCATGATTTCTTTTTATATTTTTTTCATAATTAAAATAATAATTTAATTATATTCAATTCGTGTTGTTGAATATGTGTTTTATATCTTTATTTATTTTTTTATTTTGTTAAATTCTTTTCCAATGGTTTTTTTTTTTTTTTTTAAGAAAAAGATTTGCTTATCTTGGTTCTCTGATGAATACAACAAAATCAATTTTTGTAACATTAAATTTCAGAGTAGAGAAATTGATGATCGATATTTCAATTGCGGATTTATTTTAAAATATAAACTCTTTTTCAAATAAAAGGGCACAGAAAATTTCAAGAATTATTTATAATAGAATCAAATTAATTGTAGTAATATTCTAAAATCTAAGAAACGCTTTAAAATATAAAAAAAAAAAACAATCAACTGAATCTTTAAAACTCATTATAACAAAACAATCACAAATAAAATTAAATATTTTAAAAATTGGTATGCCCTTTTATTTGAAATGATAAATCTTGTTTTGTTAATGCTAAAGAAAAAAAATGATAAAAAATAAATAAAAGGAGTTGAACAAGATCAAATTGAGAAAAAGTTCTCTTCATTTTATTGGTAATTCTTTACATGTCAAACTTTTGTTCTTTAAAGTCTCATTTTCGGTATAAAGTCCCAATGAATCAGGGTATCTTGTTGGAATTGTTTTTTCTTAATTTCTCTTTTCTTTGTTCCATACATCAATCCAATAATGGTATTTTTTAAATTCCTATATCTAGCTCATTCGAAATCAAACTTAAACTATTTCCATTTATACACTGTCAGATTATTTCCAAATTGATTTCTTATTATCTTGCTTCTTTCAGATTCTCAACTGTTCAAATCCCAAAAATAAAAAAACAAAAAAATTAAAAAAAGAATAATTAAAATGAAAATCATCAATTTGTAATTATCGTATTAATCATAAAATTGGATGATATTGGTCACTTGAGAGGTGTAACCTTTGATTAGAAAAAGATTTTACCTTGTTTCAGTTAAAGTTCCCAACATTTTTTTCAAATATCACCTATTTTTTATAAATGACCTCTGGGGATTAAATAAGAAATAAGTAGAATAAAATACACCAAAGGATTGTTGATGCCGGTCCGAAATAAAACTAATTAATCAAAAGATTTTCAAAAAAAAATAGAATAACCCAAATTCTTAGTGCCCTATTGATAAAAACAAAAATATTCCATTTCATTTCCAATCAAAGATAAAATAAAATTTCAATAAAAATCAATTTTTTTTTCTACAATCATTTTTACTTTATCAATAACCTTATAATAACACATTTTTATGAAATGAATATTGATCTTACAAAAAAAAAAATTGCAAACGAATTTGGTGTAAAAAAAATCGGAAAAAAAAAGGAAACAGTAACAGGTGCAAAAAAATTTTCTATTTTGTAATTTCCAACAATATTTTTTTTTTATTCTTCATTCAAACCATTTAAAAATCCATAATTAGGACATTAAAACTGGTATTTATTAAACTAATGGTTTTTATTATGTTGTTTTAAAAAATAATTCATTTGTAATTGATAATTGTAAATAAAAACCGCATCACGTTAACTAAAACAAATAAAGAAAGAAGTTAATAATGAGTTCAAAAATTTCAACTATTTACTATTCCAATATTAATAAATATTCATAAAAAAGACTATCAGATCTGATTGAATATAATTTCATACTTCAATGATATATACAAATATTACGAATTTTCTATTAATTGAACTGTTGTTTTATTTTTTTCCTTTATCTCCCTATTGAAATATCATATAACCACTGATAACAATTATTTAACAGTATAGTATTGAAATATATGAGAAAATATATGCTCATTAGAATTTATAAATTAAAAAAAAATATTGTTCTAAAAAGTTTTCCTGATTTTTGAATAAAACAAGTTAACTAAAAATGTGATTTTTTTTATCTTTAACATTTCTCACACAACACTTTTAATCCATATTTATAAATAGAAAATTTCACAAAATTCATGAAAATTTTAAAATAGGTAGAAAGTAAGAGAATTTAGATAATTTTCATTTTATGTAACAATTCAAATGAAAATTTGGGATTTACAGTGGTGTAAATAACCAGTGTTTTTTTATTTTAATCCATTACTAAAATTTAACACATGTAATAAATATTGCCTGGCTTTAGAAATAAAAGAAACAAATCAATGTTATGAAAACGGTATATAAACAAGAAATAGGGTTCTTTAAATAAATTTTAAAAAAGAATTATGAAGAGATGGAAAGATTAGAATGTAATTTTTTGATAAAAAAAATGAACAAAATTTCATTTTTTGGATTTATTAAAAAAATCATATAATCTCAAATATTTTGTAAATATTATGAAATCTTTGAAAAAAAAGCATTTAATATTATTGAGCCATTTCGATTAATCAAAGATCTAACCTCTAAAGCCAATTTAAATCATACCAAAAATATATAAGTGCCCTCTGGTCTTACAATACCCAAGTATGAAAAAAAAAAAACATGAGTTGAATTTTATTAATCGTTTAAAGGTTGTCGAATGGGTTATTTACACCTCTCTAGATTAGAGATAAGGTTTTTCCAAATTTTCAAAGTTTAAAAAAAACTCAAAATTTTTACAAGATCTCTCAACTGAATAATCTTTTAAGCCCTTAAATATGTTACCAAAAATGGAAGTAACACATACTAACCATAAAAGTAGGATACTCCTTTCATATAAAAAAAAATCTTCAATAGTCAAAAAAATGTATTCCTTTGAAACTTCCCAAAAACGATTTATTTCAAAATCATTTTTTATTCTTCTACATTTAGTTTTACTTTGAATTCATCAAAAAATTCTTGTAAAAATGAGAACAAATACCATTTTTTTTCTCTTCTTTTTGGTGCTGTTCATTAATTTTGGTAAGTAAAGTCATTTCAAAACAACCCTCAAACCAAAAACAAAAAAAACTTTTTTCTTTTTTATCAATACTGCCCAATCATCTCACTTCACATATAACAGAATTAAACAGTACTATTCTTTCTAATGCTCTCATAAAAATCAATAAAAAGGTAATTGTTCTGTTTGTACAACCACTGTTGGTGATTATAGTCAAATAAATACGAAACAAGATTTCAATTATCGACCAAGGACAGCCACTTTTACAGACAAATCGTTTGTAGTTGTGTGGGTGAATGTTTTTGGGGAGAAAAATTACTCGCTTCATGGGAATTATTACCGAAAATATTCCCATTTACCAAATTTGATCTCTTGCGCAGACATTCAAAATCTAACACAATCGAATACCTTTCAAACAAAAGCACATTTTTTTGAAATCTTTGATCTTGCAACGGTCTCCATGGATCGAGAAAACGAATTCGTGGTTGTTTTTGCAGATCACAATCAGAAAAAGGTTTATTTAAAAACATACCAAATCGATCTCGAAAAAGAAAGCGGCTGTATTACAAATACAACAGACAAAATTTTGATTGAATCATATCATGCCGTTGCGTGTTCAAAAATTAGAATTAGTAACATAGGCAAGTCTTCAGATGGGATTATTGCCATTGTATGGGAAGAATTTACAAATGAGACTGCATCACACCTCTATGTGAAATTATTTTCTTTAGATCCGTCTTTAAAGATCAATTCCACAAAGTACCTCATTTCTGATCAGCTTTTACCAGAATACGAATTCCCAACATCCTCAATTGCAAAATTGGGATCAAAATATTTTTCTGTCGCATGGGTTGATCTTAATTTAAAGATTAATCTGCAATTATTTAATATTTCCAACAGCGAAAGCACAAACGATCATATTCATAACCTTACCACAATCCAAAAAATCGATCCAAATATTGGAAACGATCAAAATATTAAGGTGGACGGTTCCTCGAGATCGTCTCCCATTTTGGTTCCTATTTTGGCTGATATGGAATCGTGGAAAGGATACCAAAACCATGACACTACTCTCTTAATTTATGCAAATAATGAAAGCATGATCGCACAGAGATTTGTGTATGACGAGAAAGAACAAAACGAGCAATTAAAGTCAACAAAATGGGAAATTATACAAAACGAAAATACAATGGGAAGTCTCCCAGATGTTACTTGGTATGGAAACAATTCGTTTGCCATTTCCTTTGAGACCTGCAAGAATGAGTCCGGGTGTACAATGGAAAATTATCGAGCAGAGAAACATATCCGTGCGATGGTTTTCCAAATTTCAGATGACGACCAAATCATTACAAAAGGAAATAGCATACCTTATTTAGAACAAAAAGCTTACCCTTGTAATAAATATTCAAGAATTGTCGATATTGGTCATAATGATTTTGAAATTGTTTATCAAGTCAGTATTGAAAACAAAACCCTTATACATTCCCAACAAATTGAAATGGTGACTCTTGATATTCAAAACCCTATCAAGAGCCCCATTATATTTTCACAGCGGGATTTCCTTATTAATATTCCATACAATTTATTTGAAATTTCTGGTGATAATAACTATCAGCTTTCTGATAATAATTCACAATTACCCGATTGGTTTTTATCAGATTTTGTAAATAATGCATTCTATGGTAACGCGCAATATTCTAGCCCCACTGTGCATGTGGAAATTAATGCCACCGCAGATATATGTCCTATCTCGGAAAGTTTTGATTTTGATGTCAAAATAATTGAGTATAGCTATATAGATATTAAAGAGTCAAGCAGTTATTTTTTAAATCCTGTTATATATCTTTCATTATTATTTTCATTATTGTTTTTAATATGATTTAAATGACAAGAACAATAATATTAATAATAAAAAAACTCATTTTTAAATAATGATTTATTTTTTTTTTTTTACTTACAGTCCAAATTTTTTTAATCTTTGTTTATAAAATTTTCGAAATAATACTTAATTTATTTTTAAAATTAAATAACAATAAATTATTATTAATTATTTTATTTTAATAAAGTTTTGTTTAATAATGTAGACTGGTACTATTTCTTATTAATATTGGGGGTTGGTGGTGGATGATTTCTTAATGGTTTCCAAAATTAATAAATACAAAAAGAATAAATAAAAAAATCTAATCTATAAAAAAAAAACAGATTTTGAGGAAATTTATACAAACAAATGGTACCACTCTCTCATCTCAAAGCCCAATTTAATTACAATTTATTAATTGGAATTGTTATTTAAAGTTCCTAAATATTTTATTTATAATTAGTTAAGCAGGTTATGTGATCTTTGTAAAACTTATTGGAAATAAGATTTTTAATTATTCAATTAATATTTTCTTTCTTGAACTTTTGAGATTAAATTGGAATTGTTTTTTATTGAAATTTATTAATTTTGAAAGGGATACAATCAATTCTCAACTTTTTATAACCAATTTTTTTTTTCTTATGATATAGTTAAAACAATTTTTTCTCATAAAATAAAAAATAACAATATTTTGTTTCAGATAATTGATAATCAGAAATAAGTTGTTTTTTTATATTATTTTTATTTTTTTGTTTTGTATTTAATATTTAATTTGAAAATTTGTTCAGGGGAATGAAATTAAATATAAGTTTCTTTCAAATTTGAGATATTATTCACTATAATTTTATAAAATTTCAATAAAAAGAACTTTTTTTTAATTTAAAAATCATTTTACAACCTTTTATTAATACTAAAAGATAGATAGGTAAAAAAGATTATTATTAATTTTTAAAAAAAAATATTGTTTTGAAGATCATGTTGATTATTACAACATAAAGATATATATATATATACTTTTGATGCCCAATTCCACCTTTAATGTTTAATTTTTGATAAGTTCTTCAATATTTTTAATCTTAAAACATATGTTTATTAATAGAGGTTTTGATGATTTCTATACAAAAATAGAGATTATTTTTATCAAAACACGATATTTTATCAAATTAGCATATTTAATTAAAATGTGATATTTGTGTATATTGTGATATTCAATATTATTACGATAAAAGTTGGCAAATCTCGATAATTATTTAAAAATCGTGATAAAAATAAAAATATCGTGACTAAAAAGCAATTGTGATATAAAATTTTATGTATTTTAAGATAATTGAGAAATTTTTTTACAAAGAAAAAATTTTTTTAATCAAAAAATTGATTATGTGACAAAAAGTTAAACTTTTAAAAAACAACAAAAAAGATACTGAATTAAATCAAATATCGGATCAAAGAATTTTATTGTATTTTTTTTGGTTGACAAGCATACCTATCCTTTTAGATCAGCATCAATATAACGAAACAGAAATAAATATTTTTTCAATCAATTGTATTTTTGGAAATTGCCTTGACTAAAAGAGCTTCTTAAAAAACAACCCTTTATTCCTTCTTTAAAGAATGTGTTTTTAGGTGAAAAAGTTTTTTTTTATTCTCAGAAAGCCGAAAGAGTATATGGATAACTTTTCAAAAGCTTACACAACAACATATTCAAATTATCACCAATTGTTAAGATTTTTTGGACAATTGTTTTCTTCTTCGTCTTATACTTATAATATCTAGGTATTAGGGAGAAAATAAACTAGAGCTTTGAGGTTTTTGTTTGATCATTCACCAATAAGAAGTCAAATTACTCTTTATTCTTTTTGTTTATTGGACTTGTAAAGGTAATAACCCGATTTTAAAAAAATATCTGTCGTTATTTATATGTAGTTGAGAAAATAAGCAAAAAATTTTTCTTGAGAGGGTGATATTTATATTGTCCAGAAAGAAAAATATTTGCTTTTTGTCGAAACAATGAGTCAAATTACGTGAGTTATTATTTGTTGAAATAGTGCAGATCTTCTGGAAAAAAAATTAAAAACACAAAAAATAAAAAAAAAATTCTTTGTAGTTTTTCATTCTTTTTCGATCTTTAAAGCTAGACAAATTTTTGTATTCTTTAAAACTTTTTTAAAATAAGAGACTCTCAACACTGAAAATAATGGTTTCTAAATTTTAACCTTTTTAAAAAGTTATTTTCTTCATCCCTATTAATCTCTCAAACTAGCTAACGCTAACCAAGAACAACACATTTTGGTATTCTATGCTTTTGAATAAAAAAAAACATAACTGGTTAATTAATATCTAGAGAAAATTTACATTTCTTCTATTCCCCTGTGTCTTCCTTTTTTGATATTAAGACACCATTTCCAAAAAATCAACTATTTATTTCACAAATAAAACAAAAAAACGAGAAAAATTCAATAATACTCATAATCAAACGAGTATTATTAAATAAAGATCTTTTTTTCTAGAAATAACCAATAAGCCAAATTTCAACATTAGGGGCAAACTATATTATTATTATTATTTTCTTTTTTCATTAGTCTTTCAAAAAAAATTATTACACTATATTTTTATTTATTAATCTATATTGGTTATTATCTATTAACACTTTAGCAAAATACATTATTATTCAAAAAAAAAACAAAAAATTAAAAAAATTTTTTTCTGATGAAAAATTTGCCCCTATTTTTGAAATTAATCTTATAAATAAGTATAGAAAAAAAGGTTCTTTTTTATCATTTTTTTAGATAATGTTTCAAAAAAACAATAACTAGTTTATATTCAAGCTTATTGCTGAAATCATTTAATTATTCGTATGATCATAAAATTTGCTGAAAATTTTATATTTTGTTAAAAAAAAAAATGAAAAGAAAAAACAATTTGTTTTTTTCTACTTCATTTAAACTCATACTGTTTATAAAATTTTTCTGTCTTTCAAAACTTTCAAATACTTGAAGACAATTAACAACCCTGACGAACATTTTCTAGAATTTTTGAAGGGTAAATATTGTAAAGTCTCAATACTTTGTAAAAGTCAAGAGAATTTTTAGAAATATGATTATAACAAAATAATTCTTCGTTTTTCGTAATAATCAAAATTCATTTTTTTGAAATAATATGGAAGATCACAATTTTATGATTTTTTGTGATAAATTATGACTAATAACAATTTTATCAATTATTATCGTTAATTAATTATTTATATCATGATAATATATTTTATCATCAAAACCATTATTAATAACTATTTGAGTGGAATTTATTAAAGTTTAATATTAAAAAACATAACGAAGCATGTGAAACTTTTTTGATAAATAATTTCACAATTGTCTTTGGAATAGTGTATCTTTTGATTTTTTAAAATTTGTTATATTTTTCTATTGAGTAGAACCTTTTATAATTTTTTTTTTGATTCCAACAATTCAATCAACTTTTTTAAATCAGTTAAAATTCTATTATCTGTTTTTGCTTAGGTTTAACGATCTATAAAAAAAAAAGTATTTTGAAAATAAATTTGATAAAAAAGGTTTTTGGAAAATAATAACAAATTAGGTGAGAAGGAGAAATTCAACGTAACGGTTGTGGAAAAAAAGTGAAACTGGAAAAAAAGTGAAAAACGGGTTTTAATTGGGAACATTACTGAAAATGAAAAGTAAGATCAATGAAAAAAAGAATAAATAAATAAATAAAGATAAAATGAGGTATTCGTCACAATAACAGTTTTTTAAATACTATCTTTTGGTATGGGTTTTTCTTTGATTGATCAATTATTAAAAATTTGTTCAAAAAATTGACTATTTTTAAGATCTCCAAAACCACAAGAACAATTTCGATAAATCAAGTTGATTTAAATTGTATTTGTTGGGTTAATTGACAATAAGTAATGGGTTATTATTTGAAGTTAATTAGTTTCTTCTTTTTATTGATTTTACTTTTCATTTTCAGTAAGGTTCCCACTTAAAAACCGTGTTTCACTTTTTTTCCAGTTTCACTTTTTTTCCACAACAGTCATATAAAATTAAGAAGATGGGGAGAAAACAAATCATCTAACAAAAATCTTCATTAAATACTTTTGTTTTCAATGCGTATTTCAACAAGTTTCTTCCTACAAGTTGATCTTTTTTGGATTGGTTCTAAAAAAGAAAATATTTATTTAAAAATAACATCTTCTCATATAGTAGGGAAAAAAATACCGGACATGAAAAAAATCCCGGACAAGATTTTTAATTGTGAGTATTAGTAAAATTTTTGTCTAATTTCAATGAAATCCTTATTATAAATAACCAATTTTTTTATGAGATTAGTAATAAACCTACCTAAAGTCCATCAAAGTAAGGTGTCTCTAGAATACCCAAGTAATTGCTTGATAGTCCTATGTTGATCAACTTTTTTTGAAAAACAATCGAGTTTTATTGAGGTTTACTAGAGTTTGGAAAATGATAATTTTTCTTCTTGTTTTTTGATTGATTGAATGGTGTTTTGAACAAGTGTGATTTCATTAATCATCATTCTAATAAGTGGGTGGGTTATAATTGAAAAAGTTTGATTCTTAAAAAAAGGAATTTGATTGTAAATAAATGAAATTACACAATAATTTTTAATATTCACAATTAAAAATCTTGTAAGGGATTTTTTTCATGTCCGGTATTTTTTTCACTGCTCTATATATATAAAGGTTTTGTGATTCGATTAATTTCAGCATTTTATCTAATATATTTCTAGACTCAAAGCTAGATTGAATAAAACCAAAAATTGAATATAAAAAAATAGTTTAAAAAATGAATAATTTAAAGATTTCACATTGATTGAACTGTGTATTCTATTTTCTATATATAGCAATAATAATATTTTCAATTCAAAGTTTCTGTATCTTGTGGCACTCAAAAATAATCCTTTTCCGGTTAGGTTATGGCATAGATATTTTTCAAAAATTCAAAGATACCCCCACTTCCTTAAGACAGTTAGAGTTAAGTGAATTTTAAAACCAAAAAGTATACATTTAATTGTCAGATTCAATTTACACTTTTAAGAACTTCTTTCCTAATTGTTTACGTTCAACTTTTTATATCAGAATATTTTGTAAATTTTTTATTTTATGGAATGAGAAATTGAACTATGTAACAAAAAAACAAAACTCTGAAGATTCTATATATTCCAGTGATGTTTTTTCATTTAAAACCAGTCTTTTTTCGGTTTAGACTTCTTCACATCAGACTCAAAAAAATTATTTTCAAAAAGTAACTTTAAACCGAATAATTCAAACAAAAAAACAAATTTTTTGGCACGACAAGAATAGCACAATCCATACAAATACTTTCAAGACTTTTGCGAACTTTCAGACTGACAGCCTGCAATATTTCAGTCTCTGATATTCTTTCATATTGTTTCAAATTTCAAATACTTGATACAAACTTTTGTAAGCCAAAAAAGGGGTTAAAAATAATAACTAACAAAAGATAACCTTTTGAATTTAATTGAAATTTTTGAAAGTTATTCAAAAGAAAAATATTTGTAAACTTTCAATAACCTGAAACTCTTTTTATGAAAACCAAAAATTGGAAAGTTGTTTAAGTTACATGTTTTGAAAAGTTTGACTTGTAAAAACTATATAAATGGAAAGTTGTTGCATTGTGATCTTCTAATTCCTTTCAAAATTTGGAACAATTTCAAAAAATAAAGTGTTGACAAGGAAAAAAAGTGACTACAATTTTTGTGCTATTCTTGTCGTGGGGTTAAATTTTTTCTTTCATTTTTTTTTATAATCTCCTAATTTTCAAAGCTTTACTAAAAAGTTTTTTACACTTTTATATTCCTCAAAATGAGTTGGAGTACGTTTTTGGCATTTAATTTTTTCAAACCCTTGGTTTGTTTATTTACAATTACGTTATTCTCTTATAATAAAAAAAAAAAAAAAAATTAACAAATCTTCAAAACAATAGTGGACGATGATTTCAACGTTGATCTTAATGATCAAGAAGAAAAAAAGCAAGTTGATGAAGAAGATCTTGAGGATCAGCTTGAGGTAAAAAATGATGAAATTGATCCCGAAACAAAAAAGAAACTGAAAAATGAAATTAAAGAAAAAAAACAAAAAGAAAAAGAAAAACAAAAAAAGAAAGAAGAAGAAAAAAAAGAGAAAGTCAAAATGCTTCACCAGCAAACCAAAACATCTGTTGATCATCTTAAACGACTACAAGAAGAAAACGACTTTGAGAAAACAAAGGATCTGTTTAGCATGAAAGATCAAGAAAAGATGATGAAAAATATTTCCTTAGAGGGGCTCAAGATCGACTCTTTTGAGCCTGAAGTTACTTCTGATTTCTTTACATTGGCAAGACTCATTGGTGAAAAAACACTTCAATACCAAAATAATATTAACTTCAAATCATTTATGGGAACCTTAATTAAGGAAATCACAAAGGGTGTAAGGATCGATCTCTTGTCAGAATTGTCCACTACAATGAATCGTATCAGAAATGATGCAATCAAAAACTCCAAGCAAAAAAAGAAAAAGACCACCTCGAAAGCAAAGGTCTTTATCAAAACTGAAGATCCTTTCAACTTGAAAAATGCATACAATCAAGACGATTCAGATGATGATAACACTGCTGAATATGATTTTTTTTAATTTATTTTTTTGTTATTTTGTCTTTAGAAAGTTTTCCCAAGCATCTAATTTGAATGATGAATTTTTTATAAAGACATTACCAAACTTATTTAGTCATTTATCGAAAGGAATTGTTCTTTAGAAATATCTTTTTTATTTTATTTACCGAAAAAATCAAAAAAAAAAAAAAAGAATTTCTCTTTTTCTTTTTTTTTTTCTTTTCTTTTCTTTTATTTCGGAACAAAACAAAGCAAAATCCTATTTTTTTATACACTATCGATTATTAAGCAAGTTATCAAAAGAATAAATCTCTTTTACGAATAAAGTTTTTTTTTATTTTTCTTTTTTCGCTTTTAATTTCTTAAGGCAGATTGCACCACAAGTATAAAATTTCTCATTTTCCCAATTTTAAACTTACTAATGAAAACACTTTAAACTAGAATGTTATTATCGTTCAATTTATCATTAGTATTGCCACAATTCACAAGATCTTTAAGATTTTCAATTATCCTGCTTCAGAAATGATTCAAAACATTTTTTGAAAGAATCAAATAAAAATCCAAAAATTCTTTTTCATTTCTTTTGAGAACTTCAATAAGAATAGGAAATTGGCATTTTTCCTATTAACACAGGACAATGTCTATATTGAAATTTCCAAATAATTCTTATTGGGAACGCAATTAAATATTAAAAGATCTTGATAAAAGCATTTGAAAATGAAATTTTTATTTTCAATTTATAAGTTAAGAATCATTTTCCATACCTTTCACTTCAATCATAAGCAAAGTATAAGGAACAAAATAATCCAACCAATAGTATATACAAAAAAAAGAAGAAGAATAACAAACTAAAAACTCTTGATAATCGTAATAAAAATCTTTTTTTTTTTTTTCAGCCCAATCAATAATTGAAAAAAATTAAGTTCTTTATTACCAGAATTGTGCCTTAAGTATAACAATTTTTTTTTTTTTTTTTCATGCTTTATTTGATTAAGAGGGTACAACTAAAGGTTCAAGGATTGTAGAACTTTAGAACTTTGCTTTAATTTTTTATTTTATTTAACCAAATTTAAAAGTTATTCTCACTTTAAATCTTTACTTATTTTATCATTAAATTGTTTATTCATATTAATTTCATTATTATTTCAGTGATTTTTGATTTTTCTCAATTATTTTTAAATAAACTGAAAACCGATGATTCAAAATCTTTGATCTTATAATTATTGTTTTTCATTTTTAAAATAATTATTGGAAATTTTTTTGAAAAAAACAAGTTTTTTAATACCCATTTGAAAACTTTTGGGTTTTATTTTTAAACTGTATTTTGGTACAATAGTTTCATAGAGAATAAGATTTCTTTCTTCTTCAACGAATAATAATTTTTTGAATTTTCTGGAAATATGTTGAATTTTGAACTTTTTCAATGATAAGAAAAATTGATCAAACTTTTCAAAACATAATTTTATTTAAAAAAATATCATTTAAAATGGATAAGTTATAATACTAATCAGGATTTTAATTTATATTTATATTTCAAGATAAGACAATTTTTTTTTAGAATTTAAACTAATCAAAATAATCTGTTCCCAACTACTATAATATATTGTTTCAAAATATAATCCTTGTGTTGTTTTTCTTCTTGTTACAAGATAACGTACAATTTTACTAACAAATAGTTTACACAAGTTTGAAAAAAAAAATGAAAAAAAATGAAGGACAATTCCTGGATATTTTAAAGTAAAATCTTAAATTAGCAATACAATTTGCTCAAAATTTATAAGGAATTTTTTCTTTTTTTGTGAATTTTTTTGATTTTTTGAGAACATATTCAATTGAAATTAACTGAAAATTTTATTCTACAGTGATCAAAATAAAGCGTGCACAACGACTATAATCCGTGTTTCAAAATATTATCCGTGCTTTTTTTTATTCTTGTACCAAGGCAACATCCAATCTATTATCAAATGGTATACCTAAGTTCAAATAAATTTTGAAAGTAAACTCCTTGATATTTAAAGTAAAATTTAAATTATTTATGCAATTAGTTGAAAATTTTTCATAATATTCTCAATTTTTTAGAAATTGTTTGTTTTTTTTATGATTAAAATTTTCTTACAAATTTACTCTATTTTTTGAGATAAATTTTGCAATTTGATCCTTCATTTTTAAAATTTCTTTTTAAATAATAGAACTTTAAGAAACCAATACCATATTTTTTTGTGTCTATTGTTGGTTTCTTTGATTAGTTAATGTATTGGTCAACTATAACAAAAAAACACGCTTTTTATTTTGAAACACGCATTATATTTTTTTGCATGGGTTATTTTGACTACAGAATTTATAAAAGAGAAATTTTCTTATTTGATCCTTGATTTGTCGAATTTCTGACTCAATAATAGAACTTTAAGAATCCAATATCATACACATTTAGAGTTTATTGTCAGTTTCTTTGATTAGTTAATGTGTAGTTATTCTATAACAAAAAAACACGTCTTATATTTTGAAACACGGATTATACTTTTTGAAACACCTTATTTTGACAATAGAACATTTAGATTTTAAAGAAGATTTTTTATATTTACTAGTCATTTAGATGCTAAATTTGGATAGAATTGAAACTGGCGATCCTGAAAGGCGTTGGTTTAAAGTATTTGATTTTTATTACTTGGATTGTCTTAAATATTTTACTTTTCAGATCAATGTAAAAAGATCTACCTTATTTTTGAGTCGATTAACACATGATTTTTCATTTCTCTTTTCGAGGTTTCTATTTTTCCAAAGTTAACTTTAAAAGACTCGAGTAATGATGTAAAAGTGATAGTACTAATCACAACCTTTTTGTATTTTTTTTTCAATATCTGGTTACTAATAATTTTTAACTAATTATTTCCTACCATAAAAGCACAAATTATCAAATAAGAGTTGAGTTTTTTTAGTAGTTTGCCTTTTAATTTCCACATAATCTTCGAGTGAATTGCGTATTACTAATTTCTACAAAGGAACAACCTTAAACTCGCCTATAGATCGTAAAAACACAATATTATCTGAAGAACAAAGACTTTTCCTCCACAACCCATCTCCTTTGTTTCTGTAAAAGTTTTTTTTTTTTTATTTGCAAAATTAATAACGTATAAATTAATAATTTTGTTTCCAATCTTCTTAAATTGCTCATAATCCGAGTAAATATTATGTGAATAATATTAGAATCAAGTTTAAAACTGATTTTAACTTATTTTCAAATCATTTTTTAAATTTCTTTTCATTAATTTTTTTCTATCTCTTTGGAATAAATCTATTCGAGAAACTTAATTCAAAATGAATAACGATTTTAAATTATTAACAGATCTTTTCGTGGAAACACAAAGTGGTGTTACCGAAAGAATTAAAAATGGTAAGTAATTTTCCTTGACGGATCCTTTGTCTAACCGTTACTTTTCTTCTTTTTTTTCTTTCACTCCAAAAAAATAAAAAAAAAAAATATTTTTTTTTCTTTTCAGTTTGAACTTGACACTCTTTTGTTTTATTTTTAATTTTTTTTTTTTTTTTTTTATTTTGACAAGATCGCTAAATCCATACCAAACTTACCCACTTTCCGATTTACAACTTTTTCAATTTGTTTCTTTTTTAAAAAAAAATAAATAAAAAAAAATCAATTATGAATGCTTTTTTTTTCTCAATTCTGTAAAAACCGAAAAAAAAAAAAACAAAAAAATTACCAAACGAAAAAATTAAACCAAAAAAAAAAACAACCAAACAAAAAATAAAAGCCGAAATTGAACTTAATCAACTAAGCGAAGAACCAAATTTTTACTTATTATTATTGCAATATATTGAAAACAACAATGTTGATCAAGTTTATCGGCAATTAGCAACACTGTATTTCAAAAATTTCACGATCAAGAACTGGTATGAAGAAGATGAAGACGGTGACATTTTGCCTTCAAAAATCTTTAATGAAGATGATCAAAACAAAATCCGAAAAAATTTAGTCGACTTGACATTGACAACACCACGTCTAATTCAAAACCAATTACTCGAGGTTGTCAAAAAGATTGCAGAGATCGATTTTTATGAAAACTGGCCTGATTTAATGACTCAACTGACCAGCAAACTGGACACGGATAATTTTGATGTCATTAATGCAATTTTCTCGATTATGAATATGATCTTTAAAAATTATCGATATTACACCTGCTCAGACGAATTATTGATTGAGGTAGACTACGTCTTAAAGGCCATCCAAGAAACCCTAGTCAAAATGTTGGAAGAACTAACAAACTTTTTCGACAACATTAAGCAAAGCAATGATCCAAATAAGCAATCACAATACTTTCGATCCTTAAAATTAGTTTCAAAGATCTTTTATTCTCTGTCTTGCCATCAATTGCCAGCATACTTTGACACCCACTTGGACACCTTTTGCATAATGTTTGAAAAATTTTTAGAGTATGACAATGGCCAATTCAAATCACAAGAAAGCGAAGTAGCAACAGAACTAGAAAAGCTGCAAACAGCTATTTGTAAAAATATCAACCTACTGACAACAAAGTATAGCGAAGACTTTAACAAAAAAGTCACCACATTTTTGCAATCTGTTTGGAAACTGCTATTAAGGCTGGACTTAAAAACAAGATACGACAAGTTAGTTATTGAAGGAATCAATTTTTTAACTTCAGTTTCAAGAGGCGAACATCGAGATTTGTTTGGGGAAGCTGACACATTAAAGGACATATGTGAAAATATTGTCATTCCTAATTTATACTTTCGAGAAATTTCTGAAGACATATTTGAAGCAGAACCAGAAGAATACATCCGACAAGACATTGAAGGAAGCAATGAAAATACCAGAAGGAGCGCATCCACAGAATTAGTGCGCTCTTTAAATAATTATCACGAAAAGGCAGTTACTGAAATTTTTTCCGAATATGTCTTTTTGATGCTTGAGGAATACCAGAAAAACAAAACAGAAAATTGGAAATCCAAAGATGCTGCAATTTACC
This sequence comes from Anaeramoeba flamelloides, assembly GCA_027625915.1. Taxonomy (NCBI): domain Eukaryota; family Anaeramoebidae; genus Anaeramoeba; species Anaeramoeba flamelloides. Next base: position 8,018,907 of record JANTQA010000036.1, read on the forward strand.
TTGTAATTGCCTTAACCGTGAAAACAAAAACACAGGCCTCTGGAGCCACAAGTGCAAGCAGCCTCATTGATATCACATCCTTTTACAATGAGCACATCTTGCCAGAAATCACAAATAATGATTCCAACCCAGTTTTGAAAACCGATTCCTTAAAATATGTTTTAACCTTTCGAACTCTGCTTGAAAAAAATATAGTTAGTGATCTAATGGGTACCTTGGTTACTTTGTTAGAGTCCCAAAGCTATGTAATCAATACTTATTCTGCCGTACTCATTGAAAGAATTTTGGCCATCCGAGAACTTGAAAGCCGAAAGCCAAGATTTAATAAAGATGATATTAAAAACGGATTGGAGATTTTATTAACCAATTTATTTGCAATTTTCACCTTTGAAGATGAAGAATTAAATGATTATGTCATGAAGGCAATCATGAGAGTAACCGCCGTATCCAAGGATTACGTAATAGAGGTCTCTGAGCCAATTATTGGCAGACTGAGCGAAATCGTACTTAGTATTTGCAAAAACCCAACAAAGCCACATTTTAATCACTACGTTTTTGAGACCTTTGCTTCCATCATTAGAACCTTCAAATATTATAAAGCAGACTTGACAATCATTGAAAATCAATTTTTACCAATTGCCAAAACAATCACTGAACTCGAAAACCAGGATCTTGCGCCCTATGTTTATCAAGTTTTGGCACAACTGTTGGAAGGAAGAACCCAAAAGGATTTTGAACAAAGCAACGAATTGAAAGAATTCTATTTTGAATTTTTATTACCAAAGGTTTTGGACCAAGAAAGTTGGAAAAGTAAAGGAAATATCCCAGCCTTAACTTTAATGTTCCAGGCCTACATCTCGGTAATCCCAAATTTATTAGTCGAAAACGGCTACCTTGAGAACATTTTGAATTATTTCCTTCAAATGGTCCCCAGAAGGGTCCACGAAAACGACGCCTTCAAAATTTTGGACTCCATATATCTCCACATTGATGTTCAAAGTTATCAATCGTATCTACCAGACATCTTCAAGGGCATATTCGATCGATTAAATCTCAGGCAAACAGACAAATTCATCCGTTTATTCAATGTTTGGCTCTCAAAAATTATCGGAAAGCATGGCGTCATATTAGTCATCGAAGCAATCGATTCAATCCAAAAAAATTTATTTTCAAATATCTTGTCTTCAATTTATTTAAAAAATATCAATAAAATCCAATACCCAATCCATAAAAAGGCAATTTTAGTGTCCTTATTAAGAATGCTCACAGATTCTAATGTAATGATCAATGATGTTTATTCCAAAAGTTGGCCTCTCATTTTAACAGAAATAATCAAAATTTTGGAAAATGTTAGAGAACAATTGCCCAAAAATAACATCGATGATAACGATTTTGAAATTAAAGAAGACGTTTCCTTCTCAACAGAATTTTCCAAATTGATGTTCACCCACAAACGAACTAAAGACTTCTTCCCAGAATTTAATGAACCTAAAAATTCCTTTATTGATTTAATAACTAATTTTATTAAAAATAATAACGGGTTTAATTTCCTCCAATTAATACAAAACCAATGCCCAGATCAATATGACGACATTATTAACTATTTAAATAATCTTCAAATATCTTTCAATTAAGTTGTAGAAACTTTAATTTGGAATTTTATTATAGAATTTAGTAGATATATATTATCCATCTTTATGTTTATCTCTAAATATCTATCTATAACTATTTTTTTTTTAATTAAGATAATAATATTAATACTATTTTTATTTTTTTCTAAAACATTTATTATTTTTTTTTAGAAAATAAATGATTTCAAAAAAACTTTTGAATTCCCAAAAAGAATAAATTTTATTTACAGTCATCTTTTTAATATTCTTAATTTTATATTTTTTTTTTTCTTTTCATTGATTTATTTTTATGGAAAAAAAAGCCAATCAATTTATTTGTTTCATTCTTAACCTTGAAAAGAGAACCAAAAACAGCTAAAAAAAATATTTTACAAAAAGACTCTAATTAATTTTGAAGAATCTTTCATCATTTTTATGTATATTTTTATATAAACCCTATAAATATTGTTTAGATCTTCTTTTAGATTGAGATTGCAAGAATATTTTTCTTAAATTTAAAAAAATTGTGAAAAGTTTACAAAATAAACTAAAATTCAAAATTTTCCACACCACTAAAATGGCCCTAACAATCAAAATAATACAATTTCATTAAAATTGGAAATAATTTTGATTTTTGAAAAAATATGAAACTTATTTTTTCATATTTTATTTTTGTATTCATTTCCTTTGTTTAATTATGTAGTATTTTTAGTTTGATCGAAATATTTTTTTCGAAGATTTATAATATCTTTTAGTTGATTCTTCAAAATAGAAGAACTTAAATAAAATTAGTTGATCTCAAAACTTTTGATCTCTCAATAATGTAATAGAATTTAAATTACTTTACCAATACATTTTTTTTTTGTTTACCCATCTTTTAAAATTTTTAACACACCCATGATTTATTTGTATTGATATTATTTTTTTTTTTTTGTTTTATGTAAGTATTGTAATTTTTCAACAATTGTTAAAATTTAAATGAGTGAATTGTTCTAATTTGATATTTCTTAGGATATTGATTAAATAATAATATTATTTTATTTGTTTTACTTTTAAATTTTATTTAATTAAAAAACATACTCTTAAAAGAACCTTGCCAAATAGCCTCGATCATTTAATCTTAAAAATAAAACAAAATAAAAATCAATTAAATCAAAAATTAAATTAAATATATTAATTTATTTATTGATTTGGATTGAAACAGAATATAAGCAAAACAGTTATATCAAAAGATTTTAAAAAAAATAAATATTAAATTATTTATTTATTTAAAATTGTAGAAAGAGTTTATCATATCCAAAACCTAAAAGAACTATATAACAACTGCAAACAATTATTAAATAACAATTCTCTGAAAAATATTTCTAAAATTGAATTATTTAAATCAATCAAAATAAGTCAATTGACATACGGGGTAGAAATATAAACTCTATTCCAAAATCATAGAACCATTAAAAATCAAATTTTAAAGAAAAATATTTTTAATAATTGAATTTATCTATTATAATATAAAAATTATAATTTGAATATTCAGTTCTAAACTCAAGAGAAATTTATTTTTCGTCTAAAAATAATAGAAAAAAGTAAAAAAAAACAATTAAAAAAAATCAGGCCATTTATTTTGAAATAAGCATTAAATAAAAAAGATAATTTTTAAAAAAATAATAAACCCATTTATATATTCTCCTTCCATTTGAATAACTAAATCTAATCTATTTTTCATATTTAAAACCAATTTTTATATTAATTCATCAGTTTCTTCTTTCCAAATTTTTATTTTCATTTTCCCTTTTATCAAAAAACTGTGGAAAAAATAAATAAGAGAAAAAATGATTTATTTTCAAACTTTTCATTGTGAGGGGGAAAAATTCAAAAAAATACAAATAAAATTCAAAATTCAACTTTAAAATGGTCCATTGATTATTAAATTTAGTTTAGAATAATAAAATAATAACTTTAAATTAATTTAATTCTTGGATTAATTCAAATATCCTTGGAATAAATAAAAAGAAAAAACAGAAATAAACCAATTCTTATTAACAGAACAGAATTTAAAATTGAAAATACAGTAATTTCAATAAATAAAAAAAACATTTAAATTCAAATATAAATTAGGAAATAGATATCTGCGAAATTTCGAAAAATTAATAAAATTTAAACAAGGAATAAATAATAAAATAAATTGAAAGCCAAAATTTTTAATTAAACTAAAAAAAGAAAGATATAAATATAAAATTAATGAGTTACTGAATTCTATAAGTTTAATGTACTTTTGTGTTTTTTTTAATACACTACATAAAAAGATAATTTCTTAGATTTTCTGGAAATTTCTGGGATTAAAAAAAACCTTCATTACCTTTTTCCGAATTAAAATAATTGATTAAAATCAAATATATTACTCCATTCTTTTAAAATTTTGGAAAACCTAGATACTCTAAAGCGATCCACAAGAATAAAACAAATTAATAAAGTCAGATCCACTTTTAGAAGACAACTTAACAACGAAATTTAAGGTTGAAAAAAAGCTTTAATTTTGGTACTTTTTTTGGAATTTTTTTTTACACAAATTATAATTCTAGAATTTGAATTTTGTGCGTTAATTTGAGTTTTTTTTTTGAGCCTTAGATTTCGTTCAAAATTTGTGTCTTAAAAGTTGAACTGACTGTAGTAAAAAACAGCGATTGGTTTTTCTCAGGTTTTCTGTTCATTTAGAGAATCATGTGATTCCCTGAATATACAAAAAAAAAATACTAAGAAAACATAAAGAGATTACCAATTTCAAAAGTAATGAGTATAACCATATATGACACTCTTTTCTTTTTAATATTAAGGACTATTCAAATTTTATTCTCTGTGAGGGTTGGAATACCTTACAGTAAAGGTTTCAAATTGTTAAAAGGTTATAGGTTTTGCTGAAAGTTAAAATATTGCAATTTTTGGGATTTTAAATGTTTTCTTGAAAATTAAAAAAATATTTTGAGATCCAAAATTTAACTGAATTTCCTCAAAAAACATTGCAAATTTTAATTTCTAATTTTTAACCTCTTACTTCTCTGACTTTCTACTTTATATTAAAGTATATTGACACCACTTCACTAAACTCTTGAAATATAAATCTACGAAGTGGAAAGTCACAGGTGTCATTGGTAAAAAATTTGTATTTAAAATTTAGACTGTTTTTTGAGGAAATTCAGTTAAATTTTGGATCTCAAAATATTTTACTAATTTTCAAGAAAACATTTAAAATCCCAAAAATTGCAATATTTTAACTTTCAGCAAAACCTATAACCTTTTAACAATTTGAAATAATTATTGTAAGGTATTCAAACCCTCACAGAGCATAAAATTCGAATAGTCCTTAAAGAGTCTACGATCCCATATAGAAAAGTAGTTTTCTCTGGTCAAAAATCAATAGAAGTTGAGATAAATTTATTTTTTTAACGAAACAAATCTTGTTTTGATTAGAAATTTTCAAAAGTTATTTTTTATTTTTAGTAAGCTAACCTCAAAAAAATCAACAAAAAAATACCTATTTTTCAGTGATAAAAAAATTGGTTATTTATTTTCTTTAAAGATCCTCAAGATTTCAGCAAAAAATAACTCACATAATTTGACTCTGTGATCAAAAAAGAGAAAGATATTTTTCAACCAGGTGCAATAAATATCACCCTATCAAGAAAAATATATTACTTATTTTCTCAAATTCAATCGAATACTGACAAGATTTTGAAAAAGGCAAAGGCATTTTTCAACGATGAATTCTGAATACTTTGATGATTCAACCTTTAAATTTGTAACCAAACAGATATTTTTTTTCTTAAATACGTGAATTTTTTACTTACAAGAAACATTTTTTTCATTGAAAAAATCAACAAATTATTAGATTTTATAAAAATAATTTTCAAAGACACTTGTCCCTGGAGAACTTATTGACCTTTTATTCAATCAAAAAACATTTGAATTTTATTCTTCTTAATGATCGGTGATAATCCCTTAAAAAAAAAATAAATGGTAAAATAATATTATTCAGAAATTATGTAATTTTGTAAAATTTCATTTTTCTTCACTCTTTTCATAAATTACACTTTCTCTTTTTTAATCACTGAAAATGTCAAGTTCATTTCACAAACGACTTCAAATGAGAAAAAAAGAATTTAAAAAAAAAATGAGCCATGAAAACTCGAGAAATAAGCGTTATAGACTCCAAGTCCAAATCTCCAAAAACAAACGAGAATCAACACTCCAAAAAAAAAGAAATATGGATCAAGTAACTCAAATACGTAATACACTAAACACTAATAATTTAACACTTGAAGAAAAGGTTTGCCTTACAATTGCTTTTTTTTAACTTTTCGATCTTTCTTTTTTTCGAGCCTAACCTGTATCCTACGACACAAAACACAAAAATGGATAATAAACAATTGGCCGTTTACATTTTTCAAATTTGAAAAGATCTCAAATATCCCAGATCTAGTCGAATTATTGGGTGACAATGAACAGTCCAAACAATTAGACGCAGTCTTAGAAATTGTAAATCTTTTAACAATTGAAGAAAACCCACCAATTGCTGAAATTGTTGACAGCGGCGCAATCCCAAAACTAATTAATTTCCTCAAATTTACAAAAGACACCGAAATAAAGGTAATTCTTAATAATTTTTGATCCATAAATCTTTTCTTTTCAATTCCTATTGAGAAACAATTGTTTTCAGTAATTACAAACACAGCAATCCTAAACAATTTCTGAGTGAATTTTTACAACATTATACTTGAAAAAATATAAAAATGAAATCAAAATGGGGCAGTGCTTGAATAATCTTGTAAAAAGAAGAGATATCAACTTTTTCTTGAAATATTTGAAATTTTTTTGAACCGATCGTTTGTTGAAAAGAAAAGAAGAGAAATACAGATCTTATTCTTTAGTTTTTTTTTGAATTAAAGCTTTGTGAATAATTTTTATTTACATTACCTAAACAACCATGATCTAATCTTACTTTTGTTTTCCTAAAACACATTGGCTACAAGACTTTGGTAAAAAATCAAAAAATAACTTGGCAAGTTTTTTAGTACCCAACAAGAATAGCACAAAAATTATATTCACTTTTTTTTACTTTACAACACTTTTGTTTTTTTGAAATTGTTTCCAAATTTTGTAAGGAATTACAAGATCAAAATTCAATAACTTTCAATTTAAAAGTTTTTTAAGTCAAACTTTTAAAAACATGTAATTTAAACAACTTTCCACTTTTCAGTTTTCATAAAAAGAGTTTCAAGGTTTTTGAAAGTTAACAAAGGTTTTTAATTTGAATAACTTTCAAAAATTTCAATAAAATCCAAAAGGTTATCTTTTGTTAGTTATTATTTTTTACCCTTTTTGGGCTTTTAAAAGTTTATATCAAGCATTTGAAATTTGAAAAAATATGAAAGAATATCAGAGACTGAAATCTTGCAGACTGTCAGTCTGGAAGTTCGAAAAAGTCTTGAAGAGAATTCACAACCCTTGCAAACACTTTCAAACATTTTTAAAGTTAGGGTAGTGTTGTAAAAGTCAAGATATTTTTTTAAAGTGATTTTCGCGATAATTATTTTTCATTTTAATAGTGATAATGTTTAATATCAGGATAATGTGAAATATCACGATTTTATGGATTTTTCTTGATAAATTATGACTAATCACAATTTTATGATATTATTATCATTAATTAATTATTTATTTCATGATAATATATTTTATCATCAAAACCCTCTAATTATTCAAATCCTATTTTCATTTAATTCATCTAATTCTAGTTTTGGTTCAGAAAATAAGATATTTTTTGAATTCTTCTTCAGAAATAAAGATTTGTTGGTTGTATTTACTTGATTTGATCATTATTTTATTTTTGATTAAATTGATAAATCAAAATAATTCTGAATCATATTGAAATTTTTTCTCAATATTTTCTTTTTCTCTGAGTTGAATTTTTTTTAATTGTTTTTTGATCCCGAGAATTCAACCCCTTTATTTTAATTTTTGAAATAGTTTTCTTTTTTTTTTTTGGCTTAGTTTAATAACAATATTCGAAAAAAGAATTTTGAAAACAAATTTGTAAAAAACTATTTTTGGTTAAATAATAATGAATAGTGATGGGTTGAGAAATTCAGGGCAATTCACAGTTTACTCTCATTTTTAAGAAGAAAGGATTTAAAGAAGAAATTTCTTCTTGAATACACTTTAATTGAATTTTTTTTATTTTTTCATTATTGATTTCACAAAGTTTATTATGAATAGGTGATCTTTCCTGTTTGATATTCAAAATGAAAAGATTTATTTCAAATACACACCTTCATATATATATATATTTGGTTTATTCTATGATTAATTCCAAGCATTCGACATAACACATTTCGAGATCCAAAACATAATTAAACAAAACCAAAAATTGAATCAAAAAAAAATTGTTCAAAAAAATTGAAAAATTAAAGATTCAACTCTGAATTATTTTGGGTTCGATTTTTTTTTGTAAATAGAGTAGAGGATGGCATTTTACTTTCAAAATTTCAATATCCCATGACACTCAAAAAAATATTTTTTCAGTAAGGTTCTCACAATTAAAATTTTAAAAATGATCAAATGTACCTACTTCCTTAACCAAATACATAACAAAAAAAAAAAACAATAAATTATTGTGAATATTTAAAAAATCAACCAATTTTTAATTTAATTTAATTTTCAACGATAAACTTTAATTTCTTGTTTATTATCCAATTGTATTTTTTTCAGGATTTTTTTTTCAAATAATTTGGCTTTTTAATTGACTTTAATTTTTTTTTTTTTATAGTTATTATTATTTTGAAGGGAGAAAATTAATTTCCTTTTATATCCGTTCGTTTTTTTTTAATTTTCAAAATTAAAAAAAACCTAGGCACTTAACGGAACTTAACGTCTCTCGACAGCACTTCTCCAATTATTAAATTTTTATTTAGAAATTTTTAATCAAGAATCATAATTTTCTTTATCATTAACCAATAACATGAATTTTTAAAATTTTGTTTAATCTTGACTATAATATAATAATTTTCTTTACTTTACTTCATTTTAAATAATAATTATTTTGAAAATAAAAAAAAGTTTAATTCTGCTTGGGCAATAACCAATATTACAACTGGCAATACAAAAGAAATTTCAGTTTTAATTGACAACGAAATTATACCAGTTCTTGTTGAAATAATTAAATCAGAAGGTGATAAAATTACTATTCAAGCTGTTTGGGCACTTGGGAACATCGGTAATTTTTTACAATAGTTCTTTTTTTTCTTTTTTTAATTATATTCTTTTATGTGCTTTTCATTTCTAATAATATTAATTACTTTTAAAAAATCTCATTTTTTTTTTTTTTTTTTGTTTGTTTTTTGCATTATTAAGCTTCTGATTCCATTAAAAATAGAAACATTATAATAGACCATTTTTTAATTGATGTGTTTGTTGACATTATCGAAAATACTCAAAATATTTATCTTTTAAAAAAAACAATTTGGGCAGCATCTAATATAGTAAGAAAAACACCAATACCAGATTTTGAATCAATAAAGAATATTGTGCCAATTTTTTATCATTTAGTTTTTTCTGAAGAAATTGAGATCGTTAAAAATGCTTGCCAGGCCATAAGTTCTTTATTTACGATATCCAATCCACAAATTTCAAAGCTGATCACTTTGGATTTTTGTAAATATTTAGTTGCACTTTTAAAATCCAGTAAATCATTAATTCTTCCAGTTTTAAGAATTTTTGGAAATATTGTTGTTGGCAGTGATGAAGTAACTCAATGTGTTGTTGAAAGTGGATTTTTTCCAGTTATTTACAAATTTTTAGAAAAAAAGCCTAGATCTATTCGGTTAGTCAACAGTCTTTATCTTTATTATTTTTTATTATTATTATTATTGCTGATATTATAAAACATCATAACAAATTCAAATTTTACAATTAAAATCTAAACATTTTAAGATCTCTTGGCTATCTTAAAAACATCCTACATTTGTCTTTTATTTTTATACCTTTTCAAATTTTTTTCTTAAAATTTCATTCATTTATATTTTGATTCATTGATATATTAAATAAAAAAAAACGAAAAATAAAAAAAAAAAATTAATAGATATGAAATTTGCTATACTTTATCAAATATTTGTCTCGGGACAGATGGGCAAAGAGAATCTTTGATAAATGCAAACTTAATACCAATATTGATGGATATCGGGGAAAATGATGTCCAGTTTGTTAAAAAAGAAGCTATTTGGACTTTGGTTAATATTTGCTTAAAGGGCACAGATCAACAAAAAATAAAATTACTTTCTCTGGGAGTATTATCTGTATTCGTGTCTGGTCTGAAAAGTATTCATACAGATTCATTAATTTCACAAATATTATTAGCAATTAAATCACTATTTCATACCAATTTGGAAGAAAATGAAAACATTCAATACCAACCAAAATTAATTATAAAACAATTTGAACAAATTGGTGGTTTAGAAATTATTGAAAAACTTTTAGATGATGGTAATGAAGAAATATCTACAAAAGCTAAAATTATTAATGAAACATTTTTTAATTAATAAACAGAATGATGAAAGATTATAAAATAATTGGGATGAATCTCGGCCTATATAAACAATAAAAAGAAAGAAAATTTCGAAAATTTATTTTTTTAGTAACCCTAACAATCCCAAAATGTATTTTGAGGATAATTAAATATTGTTAAAATAATAATGAATTTTAAATAAATATTAAGTATTATTTGAAATTTGCAAATAATATAGAAATATAATTATAAATTAATAATTTTTTTTCTTAAAATCTTTTTCGAAATATTACTCTCTGAGATATGACTCTTAATATTTTTTAAGAATATTGATTTTTTATACTTTTCTTTTAAAGATAATATTATGGTTAATTTTTGTTGGAAAACTATTTGTTAAAAGAATAAACGAAAATAAAATCCAAAAATTTAAAGCATAGTTAAAATTGTTGAAAGAATAACAATATTACAATTTCATTCAAATTGGAAATAATTTTGATTTTTTAAAAATATGAAAATCATTTTTTCATTTTTTTTTTTGTGGTTTTCATTTAATTATTTGAATGATTTAAGTTGTTTCCTTTAGATTGAATTATCTCAAATTATTGATATCAGGTAAAAGTTGGGTTCTTTTTTAATAGAAAAACTCAAATAAAATGAGTTGGTGGTATCTAACCATTTGATCTTATCATTGTTGAGCGAATTTAACTATATCGGGAAAAAAGTAAAACAACTAAAAAATTTTTAACACGGGTTTTAATTGGGAATGTTACTGAAAATAAAAAATAAGATCAATTACTTAAAATAGAAAACAATTAACTTCAAAGAATAATTTGCTAGGTTATTTTTCAATTGAATCAATAAAAACAATTTTGGTCTCCTTGATTATTGAAATTGTAGAAGTAATTTTGTAGATCTCAAAAATAGTCAATTTTTTTCAACAAATTTTTAATAATTAATCAATCAAATAAAAATCCTTGCAAAAAAGAATTTATTATAAAAAAAATCATATTTTGCTTTAAATCCCCCATTTTGTCATAAATCATACTTTTTATTATTATTTGATCTTGCTTTTCCTTTTCAGGTTCTATTAATGTTCACAATTTAAACCCTTATTTCACATTTTTTCCCCTCGTTGTTCTTTTTATCAGAAAATGGAAACATATTTACCCATAGATTTTTTGTTGTATATTCTCAAAAAAAATTGATACACTTGCATTTTTTTATTTTGGTTGATAATTATTTTTATTTTTTGTTTTATATGTATTGTAAATATTAAATAACAGGTAACTTTTCAATTAGTTGATAATTCTAATTTAATATTGAAGAGATAATTGATTAGTTAAGAATATTTTTATAAAAAATTGTATTTTGGTCTATTAAAAATTTCGAATTGGATTATTATTTGGGGAACGAAGTTTTTAAAACACAGGATCTGTTAAAGATAGATTTTGAAGTTATGGAATTCATAATTTAAAAGTCAAAGAGTGAATAAATACACAATTGAGAGTATTTTAAACTTGATTTTATTTTAAAAGAAGATGATTTTCTATTTTTTCTTTTAGAAAAAATATAAAAATAAAAAAACATTTACAAACTTAAAGGTAGGTGTAGATATTTTGTTATTCAATTAAGTATTTTAAATTTAATTGAGTTTACATAAATAAAATTGAAATTCAATTTTGAATTGGAGTTTAATATCATTTTAAAAGTAAATAAGATAAAAAATTAATAAAGAAAGATTTTTATTATTTGTAATAAAGAATTTTTTATTTTACTAATCTTCAGTTTTATTTAAAAACACGTTATTATTTGATTAAAATCTTATTGAATACAATACATGTGAAGTTAAGTATTGGATAAGTCTATGTCACCCTGGGAATTTTCAAATTCTACATTACTGGCACTACTTAAACTTTTAGAATTATTGGGGCTTTTATTCTCTTGAGGTAAAAATTTATTTTGTTGGCTTTTTGAATCTGAACTAGAACCAGAACCAGAACCAGAACCAGAACAAGAACGAGAGTTGGAATTTTTATCACTTTTTTGGCTATTTTTATAATTTGGATTAAGTCCTTTACGCCTTTTTTCGGTTTTTCTACCCTCGTAAAAATCAATTAATATTCTTCCTAAACATGTGAATAGCGCATACATGCCACCCAATACACCTAAACCAGATAATAGTGTTGAATTTAATGTAACCTTTTCTTCCAATCTACAATCATACGGATCACAACTGTCTAAATAATTATCATAATTAAGAGAAAATTTTTTTTCAAAATCAGCTGCAATAAATTCCCAAGTTGCCCAAGTGTTAAATTCATGCTCTGTTTCCTGTGTTGGTAATGAAACTTTGGAATTATTCCCCTTTAAAAGTCCTTCATCAATACCATTTTTCTATAAAATCATTATTTTAGGAATAAATATTATCATTAAATAAGAATTTAGTTATTTTACATAAAATTCAATCATAATATCGGAAGACTTTGATTTCTTTCCAAATAAATACTAAGCTAACTTATTGAAAAAAAAAAAAAAAAAATTATTGAAAGAGAGTTTGAGAATTTTCTTTCTTTTTCTTTTTTGGGAGGGAACAGGTAAACCGTTTCCAGTTTATTTATTTATTTATTAATTATTTTTATTTTTTGGCTCTTTAGGGTATATAATTATATGTCTACGTATATTTTTCTCACCAAACCCCCTTAACAGATATTATGAAACCCCTCTTAAATAATTTTTAAATAATTATTAATTTAATAATAAGGTATTATGGAGTTATGTGTATTGATAATTTCAAAATTAAAATCATTATTTCACATTTTTTCACATTTTTACTTTTTTTTTGATTGGTAATTCATTTGCAAATTTTGTTTTTATGACAAGATCTATATTAACTAGGTAAAAATATGTTATTTTAATGTTACTGAAACAGTAGAAATGATAGTAAAGGAAGGTAATCGATATTTTTGGAATTTTATTTGGAGCTTCAATCTGAGATAAAAATGAGTATTGTTATTTTTCTCAATGTGGCCCTAAGAATTTTAGTTTTTCAATTTAAAAGAAAATCTTTCGATTGATTATTTATACTTTAGATAGGCACCAACTATTCTTTAGCGTGTATTATTCGAATTATTTATTATTTGTTCTTCTTTATTTTTTTCAAAGGTCAATTATAAAAAATAATTGATATTTCCTGAAAAAATCTTGGTCCTCTGTAACAAAAATTAATTTTATTTTGAATTTGAAAAAAAAAGAAAAAAAAAATTACTTATTTATATGGTATCTTTAAATTAAAATTATCAATACATTTAATCTCAAGTTGGGTAAGTTCTATAAAAATTATATTCCAATAATTTATTTGAATTAGGGCCAAATGAATTTTATATTTTGAAAAAAATGATTTTCAATAAATAAATTTAAAATAAAAGCAGATTATTTTCAAGATATTTTGGACTTTTTACTTCAATTAGTTAAATTCCAGATTAAACAAAAAATATTAAACCAGTTTTTTTTTCAATCAAATGAAATGTAGTTTACCATTATTTCTTTTTGTTTTTTTTATATGAATTTGCTTGTGGGCTTATTTGCTAATTTTTCACTTTTTCATAACTCCACTTTAAATAAACATTATTGGCTAAATAAAGGATCTTTGATCAAAAATTATTTTTCTAGATATTTACTTTTTAAGTTGAATTACCAATTTTTTTATAAAGTTTATTTTCAAAGTCAATTGTAAAAAAATATTTGCAGTTTTAACAATTAAGGTGTTATTTCCATATTTTCCAAAAGAATTTTAAATTTAATAAATATATTTTAAAATTGGGAATCAATTATTTAGTCTATTAAAGAATTATCTGTTGATTTGTTTGGAAAAAAATGATTTATTTTTTTAAATTTTTGTTAGGTTTTTTTTAATTTTTGAAATAAACAGAGAATTTAATAAATTTTGATTTTATTTCAAAAAGTATAAAAAAAATCTTCTTTATCTTTTCTTGAGGTTTTCTAGAATTTAAAAGAATGGAGTAAAATCATTGATTTTTCTCTATTATTTGAATTCTGAAAAAGCGTCGTTGGGTTTTCTTGAGTTTTCTGTTTATTTGGAAAATCAATAGATTTTCGTTAGGTTTTTTTTACTTTAGAAATAAACAGAAAATTTTAATAGCTTTCCGGTTTATTTCTAAAGTAAAAAAACCTAGAACACTTCACAAATAAAATAGAAAACCTCAAAAAAACCTAGAACACTTTACAAATAAAACATAAAACCTCAAGAAAAGTACGGTTATATTTTTTTAATTTCTTAAATTAAAAAAAAACTAGTCACTCTATGGCACTTGGGGGCATTATACAGGCAAGTTTTTAGCTGGTTTTCCAGGGTTTAAAAGAATTGGGTAAAATCTTAGATTTTTCTTGATTTTTTTGAATTCTTGGAAATGTTGGACACATCACATTTATCATTAGTGATTTTTTTTCTAAATAAATTTTTATTAGGTGAGTAGTCTGTTTTTAAAAAATATTCGTTATTATCTATTTTAGTAAATACCTCAAAATTAAATTGAACTAAAACTCGTATGTCTGGTAATTTATATTTTTTTAACTATAAAAAACAGTTTTTTTCTCAACTTGAGACTTTTAAAAATTATAGTACTGCAAATAACAATAAATACAATAACTTCAAGAATTTAGAGTTCTGGAATGTTGTTTATATTGTGAATTAAATAATTATTTATAGGATGAAATGTTAATTAGCAGATCAGTACTCCACGACAACAAGGTAAAATTTTAAAATATGTTATTAGGGATATTATCAACTTGGAAATTTTGTATATGCCAAGTGCCAAAAAATTCTGATAGACTAAGAAAGCCATAATTGAAAATTAGTTTTGTTTCAATTTTTTTTCATTTTTTGAAAAACAGAAAAAAACAATTTTAAAACCAAAAAGAATAAAAATATTTTTTCTTAATATACCAAAATTTAATTGAGAAACTTTCGATAAATTTCTGCCAAGTGTTCATTTATTAAATAACCGACACTTATATTAGTTTTATTGGCTGATATTTGTCTTGAAATATTCATTATGAAAAATAATACAGAAGTGTAAATAAGGAATGTTGTAAAAAATAGAGTTTTTACAATTATAGGGATAAACAAAGAATTCCATGAATTTATCCAAATTTTGGTAATACTAAATATAATATCTGATTATCTCAATAGACTAATATTAATTTTAATCAAAAATCGTTTGGTTAACAACAATACTTTGTTTCAAAAAAAGATTGTTTTAAAAATTGTAATATTGGGATTTGCAAAACGATTTTATACTGAGAATCCGTTTAAGCTCAAAAATCAAAACGGCCGTTTGGTTTACTATTACTGAAATTTGGATAAATTCATGGAATTCTTTGTTATCCTTAAAATTGTAAAAACTCTATTTTTTACAACATTCCATATTTACTCTAGTGTAACAAAAAAAAATTTTCTTTCAGGATCCAGATTTTCTTACCTAAAACAAAAAATATGTTTTACCATTTTCAAGAATTAAAATAATTTTAATAAAAATAATAGGTTACTTTTTATGGTTTTATATTGGATACATGCGAATTTTGTATTCCAAAAAAGAGACTCAAATTAATAAATAGTTTAAATAGGGCTAACTCATCAGTTTCATAAACCCATAAACACAAATTACAAAAAATGTTTTTTCAAGATCTTGAAAAAATTTCATTTCATTTTTAAAAAATACTACTCCCTTAAAGTATTTGTAAGATCTATCTCAAATTTTACAATTTTTTTTTCTTTTGTTGTTGTGTTGAAGCCCTAATATCAATATAAAAGCAAAAAAAATGGAAATTTTTTTTGTTCTTTTTTTTTAATTAACTTTTTAAGAATATCTTTAAGTAATAGTTTTGAACCAAGTATTGGGCTAGGTTTGATTATTAATCATTTTTACATTTCAGACAACTTTTTGTTCCTGGGGTTTTTGAAAAAGGAGATTGAAAATAAATGACAAAAAAAATGGACATTTTTTGCTTTTATATTGGTACTAGTACTTAAGGACTACGTTTTTTCGGTGAAAACAGTGAAATAATGTATAAAATATGATTTGAATAAGTTATGTGATCCAAGTAATATTTGTACAAGGAGAATTTCTTTTAGGAAAAACGTGAAATTTTCACAATTTCAACAATTTTCACAATTTTTACCTTGTAGATCATGTCAAATTTTTATTTTAAAATTTTAGAATTTCCATTTCAACTTTCTGAACTCACATTATTTTCTTGGTCTTCTACATATTTTTTACATTTTCTTTTACAAGTTTGAAATGTTCTCAAATTTGAAATGCACTTGAAAATCCCTAAAAGCCTTTTTTTGCAATTATTTTTTTTGTTATTTTCAATTTTCCTTTTCATTGAAAAACAAAGAAAAATAGTCTTCGTGAAAAGGTAAAGATAACAAAAAATGTTTTTGATTTTTTTTTGTCCAATTTCTTACGTTTGAAAATTTTTTTTGAGAAGCAAAAGTGAAATAACACAATTACTCAACCCCCCAAGGGTGGGAACGTAGTCCTTAAAAGACGAAATTTCCTTTTTTTGTTCGTTTTGAATTAATACAAAAAAGAAACCTCGAACTTGGATGTAACTACATTTTTGTAGTCTTTTTTTCAAAATATCAGTGTTGGCTATTGGTTTTTTCACATTATTGTATTCATTTCCTGTAAACTTTTTTCCTCTTGACTGATTAAAAAATGAAAAATTGATTTTTATCCCAAAGGCGATCGTTAATTGAGAACGAATAAAATTCCAGTTTTTTTTAGAACAGAACAAAACCTTTTGGGTGTGTAAAGTGAATTTTTGAAATAGTCCAAGAAAAGTGTTGTGCATGTGAAACAAGCGAAAATTGTGTTAATAATTATTGAAAACAATCTCTTACAAAATAAAAACCGATTTCTGTAGCGACACCAATCCAAATTAAATAGGAGTTCATAGCTAAATTTCTCACATAGAAATTAGCATGAGCTTCGAAAGAAGTACTTGAGATCACATGATCTGAAATTAATGTACGATCATTGAGCTGGTTAAGGAGTGATTGCCGAATTACAGAACAGACACTATAAAACGCCATATTATCATGGTTAACAACTGACCAATTGATCGGATAACGTTCAGAACACTCTTCTCCTAGATCCACTTTCATAAAGTTTGCATAAAGTATTTCTTTATTTTTGCATTTGCAACGATGATCAGAAAGCTCTTTATTCAGATCTAAAATTGTGTTTTTTGATACCCTTGTTGTTATTTCGGGAAGGGTTAATAGTGCATAAATCAACCAAAAGAAAAACAATGCTAAAACTGTTAAAAACAAAATTATTTCAAGATTTCTTTTAAAGTCTTTTGATTTTGTTTTTCTGTTTTGGTTAATTCGGAGAAAAAACATTGTCTGATGTAAAACCAAAAAAAGAGAAAAAAATAAAATTGAATTTAATCTTTTTATTTGATTAAAATTTTGAAAGAGTGTGGTCAAAATGACTGTTAATTCGAAATTTACATTATTTTTCAAACTAATTGGTTGTTTTAAATAAGGGTTTCAGATCTGTCACAAAATGTACAACAAATTATTATTCTTATTGTTTTTTTTTATTTTTTTGTGTTTGTTGTGGATACTTGAAGTAGTTTCTTAACTAAAAGGCGATGAAAAAATAACAAAAAAACAATCAAAAAACCTTAAATTCTTCCTGATTCTGTTTTTTCGAATTATTGTTAAATAATCTGTTCATTTGAGAAAAAAAGTGAAACTGGAAAAAAAGTTCAACATTTTTTTTTAATTGAGAATCCTGAATAGATCCTGAAAACGAAATGTTAAATCAATTAAAAGAAGGACTTAATTAACTCCAAATAATAATCATTTATATTATTTTCAATTAATCCACCCCACAAAAACAATCTTTGACATTTATTATGGTGATCATATTTATACTTACAAAGATCTCAAAACTTGTGAAAAATTTTTTAATAATTGATCAATCAAAAAATGACCCATACCAAAAGATAGTATTAAAAAAACTGTTATTATTGTCTTTAATATCCTATTTAGAACTTTATCATTTATTATTTCTTTGGTTAATTGATTTTAGCTTCCATTCCTTTGTAGTGTTCGAAATTAATTAACATTATGAACTATTTTTGCTACCACTTTTTTTCTCAAAATTTAATATTTTTTATATCAAATCTTTTGTATAATAATAATATTGTTATTATCTTCCTTTAAAAAAATGTGAAAAAATGAATAAAATGTTGCAATATTTTTTGGATCAGCATTACGGGATATTAAGGATAACTTTTTGAAAGATTGTTTGTTATAGTTAGTACTAGCCATTTTGAACATTTAATTGCTGAGTGAAAATTTATCATTAATTTTATTTTTTTTAATTTAGATCTTTGAATTTTCTATAAATTGTCAATAATTCAAAGACTTTAGAGTGACAAAACTTGAAATAAAAGATTTGGAATTTCTTGTAACTGTTGAGAGAAAAATGTTGGACACAGAAAAATGGTTGGAAACCTTTTTTAATTGGGAACATTACTGAAATTGAAAATCAAATCCTATTGAGAACTAGGTGAATTTTATATAAATCCAGGTTTAAAGGTGTTAAAACTTCATTAATCTGTTGTTTGTGTAGAATACTCATTTGAATGGTTGATAACTAAAGTAGATCATGCTATTTTAACAAAAATCCAAGTTTTAGTAAAGTTTACTATTAATTCTGAAAATGGTCATTTTTAAACTTGATTTAGATTATAAGAGATAAGGTTTTGAAAAAGTAGAATTACATTAATCGTTATTCTAATAAGTAGATTATTGTTATTTTCTTTAGTTATTTTACAAACGACTGAAATTAAAAATCATTTTCAGTAATGTTCCCAATTAAAAATGCTGTCCAACCATTTTTCTGTGTCCAACATTTTTCTCTCTACAGTAAGTTGAAAATATCAAGTTATTTTTTTTACTTAAAAATTTTTTTAAAATAACCTTTCAAATAGAGTACGGTGGATAGTATGAGTTAATTGAAATAGAGTTTTTTTGAAGTTATAAAAATAGAGACATTTTATCAAAATTTTATTTTTTTTGTTTGTTAAGAGTGTAAATAGAAACATAGTAAATAATTCTATTTACCACTTTTCGAAAATATCTTCAAATTTTTCTGTTGAGTTTTTTTTTAATAAAAATATCAATTTTCTTCGTTTTCCATTTTTTTTGAAATGTACAGATGGAACGAAAAGACTTTCTATGAATTTGATCATTTTAAGAAAGGAAATGAAGACTGAATGAAGAAGTAGTCTCAGACGAAACACTAGTACAATATTTTGTTCCACAAGAAAAATCAAACTTTAACAAAAATTCAAAAAAAACAGAAAAAGAAAAAGAAAGAAAAAAAGAAAATGTAATAAAAGAAAGAAAAGAAATAGTAATAAAAGAAAGAAAAGAAGAAAAAGAAAGAACAGAAAGAAAAGAAAAAGAAGGAAATGATAAAGAAAGAACAGAAAGAAGAGAAAAAGAAAGTAAACAAAAAGAAAGAAAAGATGAAGGAAGAAAAATAAAAAGAAAAGGGATTGAAAGGGAAACAAAAATAAATCTCAAAGAGAACATTTTATTTTTTTTTATTTTGTTTTTTTTAAATTTTCAAATAATAACAATAGCCATTTGGTTTTTTGTTTGGATCAAAATATCTTCAATCTTTTTTCTTCAGATGATTAAAATCATATTCAAAAAAAAATATTACAAATATTTTGATCCCAAAAAACCAAATAACTGCTGATAATCTTCTGTTTTAAATCCTTTTGGTCCTCTAAAAATAACAAAGAGTTATTTCATTAAAATAAAAAAAAGGATAACAATTATTAAAATATTCAGAATCAAAATATAAAATAAATCAAGAATTAGTTATTTAAGCAATAGAAATTTCCATTTCAAAAGATGGGTCGTTTAAAAATCAAATGTTGAAAATGCAAATTTTTGTAAATTGAAGTTATCTATTATAATAAAAAAATTATTATTTAATATTCAGTTCTAAGAACTAGAAATATTTGTTTTTCCTCTAAAAATAAAAAAAAAACATAAAAAAAAAATAAATAAAAAATTGTTCATTTATTATCAAATTTGGTTTTTAATCAAGTATATTTAACTACTGTTAATTGTAAAAAAAAAAGATCAAAATTCTCATTTAGCTTTCCAAAACAACTTTGCTCAAGAATTAAAATAAATAATCATAGTTCCAATTCTAAAAAGGAAAATAATAATTGAAACTTCTTTATGGAATTAAAAAATTGGAATTTTCCATGATTTTTTAAATCTTTTTTTGGATAGCTGAATAAAAAAATTGTACCCTTTGTTTTGAAACAAACAGTATTTCTATAAGAAGAAAATACCTGAAAAAGGATTTTTTGAGTTCATCAGAAATTTGAACCTTTAAACTTAAAAAATATCATTAACAGCAAGTTTGTGAAATGAATCAAAAAATAATCAGAGATGTATTTGGAAAATAAAAGAATTTTATTTTACAAAGAAATGAGTGAAAGGCGTTTTAGTTTCCATAAGGTAAAAATATTAAAATCAACACTTAACTAATTTCATATTGAGAAATGAGAAAAAATCGCTAGGATACAAGGAACTAAATAAAAACTACAATTAAACGTTTTTCTGAAGTATTCGGAATTATTGTTTTTTTGAAATTATTTAGAATACTTTAAATGTTTTGAACATATATAAGGAATATAATAGAAGAATAAATGTTAACAAATATTAAAAAAATCGCACCAAATCATAGTTTTAGGCAACATAAAGGTATCTATAAAAATTTCGAAAAAAAGAATAATAATAATAATTGAAAAAAAAAAATGATAATTTTAATAAAAAAAAATATTTTTTCAAATATATCCTCAGATATATCCCATACCACACCATAACGACCTAAATTTTATGACCAATGTAATAAAGGAAAAAAATACAATACAAGGTAATTTTGATTTGTTTTTTTGTAAAAATGTTATAATTATCTTGAATAAAGTTAAAAATGAAATACTTTTCTTTGTGTTAAAATTTAAAGGTTTCACCTGAAGAAGTTTTGAAAGTGCAATCCTGGTAATGAAATATAATTTTACATACATTTTTTAGAAATTTCATTCAATATCATGAAATAACCCAACTAAATCTCTTTTACAGAATCAAGATTAAAATATTTGGATTTAACATATAAATCAATGTTTTAAATTTTTTTCAAAGATAATAATCTAATAGTAATAACTCGGTAAAACATTATTTGTATGTTATTTTTTTAATTGGGGGTTTTGTAAAAATATGAAAAAATATTTGCACAAATTGAATTTGCAAATCAAAATTAATTGAGTTAAATAAAAAAACTTTTTTGATCGAATGTACTTCATTAAATTCCATAGACTTTAACGTGTCAAACAATACGAAATTAAACAAAATTTAACAAAAAAATAAATTAATATAACTCTTACTGTTATTCAAATAATTTAAATGTAAAAAATTCTTTTTTTGAAAAAAACTACTAAATTTTTTAATTATAAAAAAATATTAAATTTTTTGATATTAATAGTTTTTTTTTTTTTTTGGATATACAATAGAAATCTTTAAAAAAAATATCGACAACTTTTGTATATCATTCAATGCTTGTAACAATTATTTTATGTGACATAATATTTATATGAAATAAATATATTATCTGTTCAAAAAAAAAAAAAAATATGTATATATTGGAGTAAAGTTAACAAATATTTTTTTAGTAAAGAATAATGTGTTTATATTTTTAAAATTTCATTTTTGTTTGTATTTTAATAATCTGTTCAAGAACATATTAAAATTCTTTTTGATAAATTTCTCTGAAAAATTATTAAACCTCAAAGAATTGGTAAAATTTTCAAATGTTGAAAACAATTTTTCAAATTATTTTTTTATGGGAGGATACTATTCAATTTTTCATTATAAAATTTTATTTCCAAGGTAATTCTCACTTAATTTTGTATCTTTGAAGTTTTTCAAAAGATTGGGAATTACTATTTTGTTTTCAAAGGCTATTAAGTTAAAATCGGTAACTAAATCATTTAAGTGAACTGAAGATTATCAAATATAATCGGAAAACAAAACTGTAAAGTAGTCATATACACTCAAATATTACAGGTTTACATCTTTTTAAAGGCAAACGGAGTATATTACTATGAAAAATACTCACCAATTATTCTCATCAAAATATACAAAAAATAAAATAATAAGGTTTTTATATATCACAAAAAAACTCAAATATGAAACATAGAACTGATTCCTTCATATAATTCACTTTCCCACCAAAGGGTACCAGTTGTAATGATGAGTATATTACATTTATTTAAAGGTTTTAAATGGTTTTATAGGTTTTGATAGATATTAGAAGAAAAAATATATTTTGGAAAATTTCAAAATTGAAATCGTTTTGAAAAAATTTTTTCTTTTTTTTTTTTCAATTTTATTTGAAAACCTAAATTATCTACAAATTTTATTTTATTTTCCAAAATCAATAAATAGTATGTAAAAAGGGTTATTATTTCAATATTATTAAAACAGAAAAAATCATTGTAAAGTATTTATTTGGATTTCTATTGGGATTTTATTTGATCTTCAATTGGAGATCAAAATCTATATTGTTTTTTTCTCAAATTACTCAAAGAACTAAAGTTTTTAAAATTTTAAAAAATATTTACGTTTTATAAGTTTTATTTCAGATAAATGGCAACTATTGATTGATATTTATTATTATATTTATTTTATTATTTATTTTTAAAAGGTCAATTATAAAAAATATTTGATATTTGGAAAAAAATACTTGGATAGCTTTAACAGTTCCAAAGTTTATAAATTGCTATGGAAACTTAATATAAAAGAAATTTGAGACCTATGTAAAGAATATTTCCTGAACCATATGACCAAAAATGAAATAAGGAAAGATCTCAAATACAATTATTTTAGGATCATAAAATCTACTGAAATCACCAAAAAGCCAAAAACTATAAACATTTTTTTTATCTATTTTTTGATTTTTCATTTTTTTTATTCATTCTTTGGTCTGGATTATTCCTTTTTTTTCTTTTGATCAACTCTTTGTTTAAATTTTTTTTTTAGAAAATTAAATAAAGTTTTGTAGAAATTCAAGATACTAACATTTATTCAAATTTGAATTAGAATCTATGAATTGAGTCTCTCAAATATATTTTTATTACCAGAGAAATTGTTTATTACAGACTAAATCCTTGACAATAAATCCAAACATTAATAAATTATTTACAGTTTGTATGTAAACTCAATTAAAAAATGAATTATCTCAGTTTGAAATATAATTCATCTATGAAACCCCAAACAATTGATTATGGTAAAAAAAGAAAAAATAAAAAATATAAGAGGAAAACCCAGATGTAAAATACACCCTATTATAATTATATTATAAAATAGGTTAGCGTAAGGGTATGTTTAAAAAGATAAAAAAAAATTGAAATAAGTTAAAAGCAAGAAAGCCCAAAATTTAAAGTAACTATTTAATTAACAAGGAATTTCTTAGGATTCAGATCTTTTAATAAAAAAAAAAACAAAATTAATAATAAGATATTTTAATTCAAAATATTTGGTGAAAATCATTAAAATAAGGAATTAAAAAATAATGTGATTTCCAAGAGAAAAATAAAAAGAAAGGAAAAGGAAAGAAAAGAAAGGAAAGGAAAGGAAAGAATAAGAAAATTAAAAAAAAAATCAAAAATAAAAAATAAAAATAAAAATAAAATAAAAATTAAAAAAAAATAAAAAAAAAGTAAATCCCTTCATCTTAAAGAAAAAATGAATAATTGGGATGAAGCATCTTAGAACTCCAAATTTAAATTTTCGTTTTCTTCATCTTCAACTTCTTTTTCAAGTGTTGAAGAAATTTCTTCTTTAAGAATATCCATATGCTTTTTATAAGCGTTAATTTGACGATCTAAAACGCCAACCTTTTTTTTCATTGCATTATCTTTATTTTTCAATCTATTGATCATGTTCTTAAATTTATCAGTGCTTGATTGTGATTCTTCAAGAATGTTTTTTAAATTTTCCAATTCGTCTTTTAATCTTTGTATTTCGAGTAGCAAATCGTTATTTTCGTTAATTTTGTAATTTAATTTCCTTTTAGCAATTTGGTTTTCTTTGTCCTTCTTCGTGATATCGTCTTTTAATGAATTGTTTTCGAGTTCAGCGTCTGAAAGTTGTGTTTTGGTTTGTTTCAAATTTCGAATGTTGTTATTTAATAGCCTCTTCGCATTTTGTAATTGTCTTTCCAGTTCTTCTAATTGCTCTGCTGGGACTAAGAAGTTTTTTTCTTCTTCAAGTTTGCGTATTTTGATTCTTAATTGCTTAACAAGGCCCTTTGCCTTCTTGGCCGTGGTATCTTTCTCCAAGTTATCCTCTTCCAATTCTCGGTTTGCTGTTTTTAAGAAGTTTAATTCCTTTTGTAATTTGTTATTCGATTCACCTAATAATTGCAAATTGTTGTTAAGTTCGTCATTGTCGCCTTCTAAATTATGTATTTTATTCCTCATCGTTTGCCCAACTCGTTTCATTAAATTAATTTGAGGATCATTTTTATTGATGGATTCTTCTCGACTTGAAAATTCGCCAAACGCTTGATCTTCTTTGGCCAAAAATTGGTTTGTAAATTGTGGCTTTTTGGACTCTGTGAAATATTCTGGATAAAAATGTGTAATAATCTCGGTGAAAATTGCAATATCTTTTTCTTCTTCTTCATCTTCCTCATCTTCATCATCAAATTGATTTGTATAATTATTCGAGCTTGTCGAATAATTTCTTACTTTCATTAAGACATTTCGTGGAATTGTCGATGTGATTTCTTCCTTTGGAAGCAATGATACCAGGTTTGTTGTATTCTCAATGATATATGATTTGTAATCTGTTGGCGTTAAGATTCTCTTTAAAGGTTTAATTTTTTGCTTTTCGATGATTATTTTGACAATTTCTTGGAATTTTTCGCTTTTTTGTCTTTTTGGTCTCTTTCCAGTAAATTGCTGTTGTAGTTGATCAACTTGCTTTTTTAAGTTGTCATAATCTTTTGATCTTTTTTTTAAAAATTCATTTTGGAGTTCGAGCCTTTCGTTTTCTTGTTGTAAGGGTACAATTGCTATTTGTTAACAAAAATAAATTACAAGAAAAATCATAAAAAAGAAAAATAGTTTAATAATTATTTTTTAAGAAATGTGCAATTTTAAAGAAAAGATAGTTTCATAAAAATCATTGCAGTGAGATTGCAAATAAATAAAACCTCATGATTTTTTTTTTTTTTTTGAACTTTGTTTTTAAAAATCGATTTACTTGGATCAAAATTAAAACAATAATAGCAAAAAATTGGATAGATCTTCATATTTTAAATGTAAAAAAAATTTGAAAGTATTGTCTTGTCTTTTATGAATTGTGTTTTGATATTAAATGGTACTGAATTTTATATTCCTTGTACATTCATTTTCAAAAAGTGAAAAATAAAAGTTTTATAAAAAATCCATAAAATAGTTTAACAACTTAAATTGATCAGTTTGATGAGTAGTAAAAGTTTTGAATTGAACTTTTTGGGAATAACTGAAAATTTTCAAACATTTTTTTTTTTTGGTGTTACTCTTGTATAAGAGAATAAAAAATTATTATTAATTTTTTTTGAATAGTATTTTTTTTTTTTTTCATTTTATATCTAATTAATTAAACATACAAAAATAATATGGTTATATTAATGAATATTAATATTGATTTAAGGTCTATCTTTATTTTAAGTTCTGTGAGAATAGAAATCCAATGTTGTAAATATAAAAAATGGTTTTAAAGAATAACTGTGAAAGGCAAGCCAAAATATTAGCAAATTTTAGGTTTTTTTTGGGATTTTATTGAAAATTAAAAAAAAAACAATTGATCCAAGAAACTTTTTCAAATTCGCGAAAACAAAATAAAATTAAAAAGATATTTTTTTTTTTTTTTTTTTTTTTATTATTTAAGGAAGGAGTTATTAACCCCTCTTTTTTGCCGTTAGGTTTATTTTTAAATTAAAAAAAAACCGCAGTTAGGTTTTCTAGAGTTTTCTGTTTATTTGGAAAATCAATAGATTTTCGTTAGTTTTTTTTGAGTTTTCTATTTATTTGGAAAACCTCAAAAAAACCTAGAACACTTAACAAATAAAACAGAAAACCTCAAGAAAACCGCCATTAGGTTTTTTTTAATTTTAGAAATTAAAAATAACCGGAACTTGAAGACACTTTTCGTTATCTTTTCTAGTATTTAAAAGAATTGTGGAAAATCTATGATTTTACTCACTTCTTTTGAATTCTGAAAAAGTGCCATTAGACTTTTTTTAATTTTTGTTTTGATTAGAAAATCAATAGATTTTCGTTAGGTTTTTTTGAGTTTTCTATTTATTCGGAAAATCAATAGATTTTCGTTAGGTTTTTTTTACTTTAGAAATAAAATAGAAAACCTCAAAAAAACCTAGAACACTTCAGAAACAAAAACAAGAATTAAAAAAACCGCCTTTAGATTTTCCAGAATTCAAAAGAATTGAGTTAAATCTTTGTATTTTATTCTATTCTTTTGAATTTTGGAAAACCTAGGTACTTGATGACACTTGACTGGTACTTGACAGCACTTCCCGAATTCCTAAATTTTTATTTAGAACTTTTATTAAAGACTCAAAAATAAGTTTATTACACACTTGGTCTAATAAACATGATGAATCTTTTTTTGTAATAATATTAAAAATTTTATTATTTTCAAAAAGATATTTTTTTTACCTTTTACTTCTCTTATGTTCGACTTTATCTGATATGAAAATATATTGTACTCTTGCACTAAATTCTGGAATATTTTAAAATTAATTGGAAAGCCCAAGATAAGAGTATTTTGATTTCCAAACCTTTTCAAGGTAAATTTCGAATTTGGATTAAAGTAAATATTATTTAAGTATAAATGAAAATTTTAGGAAAAAAAAACCTAAATTTTAAGCATAACAAGATTTTTTGATTTTTCCTAATGAAGTGAAAAAAATTTACAGTCCAAACACTTTTTAACACACACACTAATTACTCAAATAAGGCACAAAAAAAAAATTTTTTTTTAAGGCACAATTCTTGGATATAATAAGGCACAGAATAATTTTTTTTTTTTTTAAAATTATTTTTGCAGTTTAAAAAAATAATTGTGCGTTGCTATGAACAATCTTTTTTTGTGAGTTATTGGGTTTTTTTTGTGTGTTATTGCTTTGATTATTTTGTGTCTTTGATATGAACTTTTATTGTGCGCTAAAAAGTCCTAGGACTGTATATAATGAGAATTTAAATATTAAAAATAATTCACAATCATAGAGATAATATTTTGGTTTGTGAATTGAGTAATTTGGCTACTTGTGTTTGAAAAATTGTAATTTTTTTATTTTTTTTTTTTTTTTCAGATACAATATGATAGTTTTCAGATCCAATACAGAATGAAAAATATTTTTTTTAAAAAATTTTGATTTAATACAATTGTTTATCAATTTTAAAATTTAAATATTTTTTCAATTTAAGCTAACACCATTTTCCAGTTTGATACATTGCTAACAAGAATATTGACCGAAATCGCTGAAAGGCTGCATCATATAGTAGCGCCATTTTGAAGATATTTAAGTCAATAACCAAGTTATGAATTCAAATATGTTTCTAAAAACAAATTATCGTTTCTAGGAAAAAATAATAGAAATTAAAAAAAAAAAATTTGAATTTGTTTGATTCATCGAAATTAGATAAGGTAGTTTTAAAAAAAGTGTGATGACAAAGTTTTCAATATTGTTCTAAAAATAGGTCTATTGAAGTTTATCAACGGTTTTATACATATTTTTGTAAGCTGTTTCATCACACTTCTTTAAAAATGACTTTAAGTTAACATTTGATTAAAAAAACAGATTTGTAAATCATTAAAAACATAAATCTCGGGAAGATCTACTGTAAATCTTAACTGAATTACTTTTTAATGAACTAAATCAGATGGATTTCAGAGATGAGATAGTATAATTTTTATAATGTGTCAATTCTTTTGAATTTCTCAGTAGTGAAAGAAAATTTTTAATTTTCAATTTTTCAGTTTTTTTCCAAGAATGTATTAATTTAAAGAAATAGTTATCCAATAGAGATACAGCTGTTTTAAAAAAGTGAAACTTAAAGTTTTAAAAAGTGTTTTTCAAACTGTTTAATAAACTCTTTTTAGAGCAATTAGAGTAGCAGTTTTTAAAACTTTGAGTAATCGTCTTTTTGAAAACAGCTGTATGAACCCCTTCAAGAATTCAAGATTTTCATTTTGATCTTATAACGTATTTTTGTGAATAATTTTGAGTGTGTGGATAGATTCTCTAACTAACCTATAAAGCATTTTGTTCTTTTCGTTCTTTTCGTTACTGGTATTTGAATAACAAATGGAAAACAATTTTCACTTCCTTTCTTTTTTTTTTTTTTTTTTTTTTGAGTATAATAGTTCTCAAAGAAATAGATTTTGATTTGTGTGAACTCTATTTATTTGGTTGGTTCTTTTTTATTATTGTGATTTTCGAAATTAGAAACCTTATTGAAAGTGAAGATTTCAGAATTGAGGAAAAAGATAATCAGTTGGAATTTTATACCATTTTATTTTTCAAATACTAGTAATGATAAGCAAAAATAATTTTCTTTGAAATGGTTAGGTTCAGTTAACACACAGATCTTGTCAGAAAAAAACCCGTAGTTGTGTTTAAGTTGAAATTATTGTTGATGAATTGACAAAAATTTTTATTTTGGTTTTTTTTGTTTTTTTTTTGTTGGGAACCATGAAAAGGTTAAATTTTAAAAAATAATTGATATTTTTTCAGAAAATTAATCAAAGAAAGTAAAGCGATCCAATAAGAAGAAGTAACTTCATTTTAAGAATAAAGTAAATAAAAAAAGGGGAAAAAAGATAAAAAAAAAAATTTTTTTTTTTTTCTTCAAAAAGAAACAAAAAAAAATAAAAATAAAAAAAAAAACAATAATAAAAATTACCTCTTGCCAATAAATGAGAAACATTTTTGCTATTTTTCGCTTCTTGAATTTTCAAAGGAAGCTTCTTTTCTAAATTATTTTTTTGTTCTTCCAAAATCTCAAATTCACTTTGTTGGTCGTCTAATTGGTTGGCTAAATTATTGTTTTTTTTTTTTAATTGATCCAAGCTCTTGACAAGATTGATGACTTGAGTCTTTAATCGAGTTGAAGGCGAGTCAATGTCAAGTGGAAGAGTTGAAGATGTTCTGTATCTTGTGAAGTTAATTGGCTTGCCATTATTGGCTTGATCCACCAATTCGATCATCTCTTGTAAATCTTGTTCTGTTTCAAGCTTGTCTGAATTAAGCTGGTTGACCCTGTTTCTTAGTTTCTTGTTTTGTTGATCCTTCTGTTGGTTCTCAAGATTTAAATTTTCATTTTCTTCATATAATTGTTCCTTTTCTTGGTTGGCTTTTTGAAGATCTCTTTGTTGGGTATCGGCTAAATCTTTAAACTCTTGGGCTTCTTCTCTTGCATCGTTAAGATCATTCTTGGTCTTTTGGATCGTGCTTGTGTATCTTGAGATCGTGGATTTCACTTTGTTCAATTGGTTGTTGCTCTGATTGACCAAATCTTCCGCATTTTCCTTGTCTTTCCTTAACTGGATCGCTATCTTCTTAAACCTGTTGACTTGGCCCTGTAATTCTTCTTTTTCATCTTCGAAACTGGATTGTTGTTGCTCCATTTCCTCTTTGAGTGCCAAAAAGTATTCTTTGTATTTCAGTAATTCAATCATTTTTGAATCTAATTCATTCATAAGCGAATCCTTTTGTCGTTCATCCTTTTCAATTTGTTTTTTTACATATGGGGAGGACTTTAGTTCATTGAGATTCATTTTGTGTAAAATGTAATTTTTCTATTTTTTTGTTTGTGTTTTGATTTTATTTAAATTTTTTTATATTTGGGAGGTGAGAGAAGGGAAAATATTTAAATGAATAAAGGTTTTATTGAAAAAAAAGAAGACTCTAAAGTTGAAATATTCAAATAGGTTGTCTCCTATTTCTAAAATAAAAAAAAAAATTAAAATAATTACTTGAGCAAAAATATAAAAAAATAAATCTTGGAACAAAATAATATTACAAGATTCAAAAAACTCTAGAAAGAAAGGAGTGTATAGTATAAATTTAAAACAGTTAAAAACAAATCTAAATAGGAAATTTCCGTTTCAAACCTAAAAATATCCTTTTTTCACTTTTTTTTCTCGTAAATTGGCCAAATAAAAGAAACCAAAATTATTAAAGAGTTTTTTAAATAAAAATCGTGTTTCTTTGTTATCGAAGAGAGACCTTTCCATTCAATCAGTGAAAGAAACCGACAATAAATAAATAAGTAAATATGATATTGGTTTCTTGAAGTTTTATTAATCAAAAAGAAATTCTAGAAATAAAGGATCAAATTAGAAAATTTATCTCAAAAAATAGAATAAATTTCAAGAAAATTTTTATAATCAAAAAAAAAAACAAAAAATTCAACAAAATTAAGAATATTTTGAAAAAATTTCAGCAAATTGCATGAATAATTTAAATTGTACTTAAAAAATCAATGAGTTTACTTTTAAAATTGTTTTAATCCAAGGTATACATTGTTCAGCAGTGAATTATATAGCTACTGGTATTTGAATCATAAACTCAAAAAAATTTCACTTCATTTCAGTATCCTTTTTACAAACAGATCCACAAATTACAACCAATTTCTTTGAGAACTTAATTTAGGAAAGCAAAATTTAGAAAAAGAGTGAAATTTTGAATCGATTAAAAATTCAAATACCAGTATATGAGGACAAGTAAAATAAAAAACATTGGTTTATATTTTGAAACGCGATTTAATGATTTGCGCTCTTTATTTTGATCACGATCAGAAGAAATAATAAATTTTTGTACAGAATTATATAAAAAAATAAGAAAAAAACAATCATATTATATTTACTAATCCACTTGATAAGGGAAATACTAAAATTTTATCTTTTATACAGTATACTTCGAGCTTTAATTAGATAATTTTGGATAAATTGTAATCATTCAATTTAATCCCTTCATTAAAAATATTCAGGAACTCCTTCTTAGTCATTAAAATTGACTGGAATTGTCACTTGAAAAAAAAAAAAAAATTACAAAAATCTAAACATTTCAAATGATATTTAGAATAAAAAGAGGAAAAAAAAATATCTTATTGAAATTTGTACAAATGTTTTTCAAATCATTTTAAGAATCATACACAATATATTAATTACAGATTCCACAACCATAGAAAAAGAGTATCTTTGATTTTTTTTTTTTCAATTTTTATATAAAAAGGGAAAAATTTCATTCCAGTTTAGTTTTTAAAGCATAGGTTTATATTTATTCAGAATTTCGTATTAAACATAAAATATAATATTTCAAAAGAAAAATAAATGAGACACCGATTAAAAAATTATGATCAAAGTTATCATAATAACTTATGTCAACTGATTTAACCTCTATTTCAATATAAAAACCTGGTTTCTTTTTTATTGAATGTCTATTTATGAATCGAACCAAGAACCCGATAATAAACAATAAAAAAATATTATATTAATTTTATTAAGTTATATTATTAAAAGAGAAATTCTACAAATAAAAGATCAAATACAAAAAATTTTAGCTCAAGAATAGAAACATTTTTAATAAAATATTACTTTTGAAAAAAAAACTAAACTTTTTTTCAAAAATCGTTCCTAATTCTAAATTGACAGTAAAAATTAAGGAGTTTATATTCAAAGATGATGATAACATGGGTATATACTGTTGGGTAGTGAATTATCTGTTATATAGTAACCAGAAGAAGAAAAAAATAAACTAAGTTTTATTTTGAAACTGAATTGTTAAGCTTTGTTTAGAGGGTAAATTTTATCACATTAATATCAATTTTTTTCGGGTTTTTTTTAACAACTATTTATGTATATTTCTGATTTTTTTTTTATTGATTCAATATATAATAACCATTAAATATATTTGTTTATCCTATGATTAATAAATTAATGTGATATGTTTTTAATTGCCTTAATAATAATAATAATACAATATCTAATTTGAAATTTTCAAAAAAAAAAAAAATCTTTACAAAAATTATTACAAGAGAAAATCTTTATTCTTTCAAGAAAACAAGAAAATATACAAATACAGAAACAATTGATATTTCAAATATTTTATTCTTTATTTTAATTCAAATATGAATAAAAGATAAATTTTAACAAAAAGTATCAACCAAATAAACCGAATTTTCAATCATTTTTTTTTCAAGCCTGAGAATATTCAGCACAATTAAAGATGCAAAATGAGATATATATTAAAACTATGATAGACTGGAGAAATAACTAATATCAAAACTCATTTTCCATTCCACCAATTCACCAACAATTAAAATTTTTTACTATTTGATCTAAACTTTTATGTAAAAAAAAAAAAAAAGTCTAATTTTGGAATTTATTTCAACATTATTTATTTTGCCCAAAATATTGTTTTGTTGTATAAACCCCATTAGGAATTACATACAGAATTAACTATTTCAGAGCATTTGAAAAACAATAAATAAATAAAAAAAAAATAAAAAGAAAAAACAAAGGTAATAAACAAATAATTTTTTTTTTTTCATTCTAATTATTAATTTAAATTGTGCCTTAATCACCTTTAGAAAATATGTATTTGGTAATTGGTTTTTAAAAACTACCTAATTTTCAATCTGAAAATGGATTACTCAATTCTCAGGTTTATTCTATATTACATTCTAGTGATTATGCAAAAGTTCTATTCAAATTTTTATTATTTTTTTTCTTATTGGCTAAATGGAATTTGTTCACAAATATGTGATACTTGGCAACTGATTTTGACTTTTACTTGATCATTTTTTTTTTAAGTTTACGGACAATTTTCTTTATATGCTTTGTAGGGAGCACTGGTATTATGTTTTGGATGTTTTTTGAATTCTCTTCATTGTCGAAAAGGATAATTATTTTGGAATGGGAGTCTGTAAAAAACAAACTAAATTCTAAGTGGTTTTCTGGATCTACTTTTAAAAAGGTCCTTTCGATTTTGGAAATTATTCTTTTTTGATCTTCTCTGATGATATTAATTTTATTTTCAGTTATTTTTATCTTTCCATGAATGAGCACATCACTCGTATTCTCCAAAATCGAAATATTTGTATTTAATTGATATTTTTCATTTTTTTTCTTTAATTTGTGGGATTTCTTCACTAGTGCGGTAAAATTGGTAATTTTTATCAGGCTTGGGAAGGAAACGCTTAAAACTGCATTATTAATAATAATTCGTGCCAACTTTTTTTGTGTTGTGTGTCTTTCAAGTTTAACCAGTTCCAATTTGGACACATACGAAATTTGGTCTGTGTTAATTAGTATTTTACCCTTGTTCGTTATTATTTCCCCCTTGGTGTTTTTTATCGGTGGCTTGCCAATGATTGATATGTCGTATTTTTGTTTCTTGGTAAGTTCCAATTCACACTTCAATAACTTTGAAAATTTATTTTTCAAATTTAAATTCGAGAAAATTATAAAAAAGGACAAATTTAATCCTTTGAAATTAATTCTTCCAATATTTGGATATTTATTGCTCTTTGACAACGAAACATTACTTATGTGGTCCTGGTAATCCCTCCCTCTTGGGTTTTTTAAATAAACGTGGAAATTTTTAATTGATAATGTACCCTTTCCCAAAAGTTCGGATTCTTTATCATATATATCAACATTAAAATTTTCAATTTCTATTTTATATTTTTCGATCTGATTTTTCAAGTCGTTTTTTGATTTTGGGATGGGCTTTGATTTTTCTAGTTTCATTAATTTGATAAATTCTTTCATTTCTCTTTTTTTGAAAAATTTAATTCGATACTCTGTTTCCCCAATTACCAAAACTTGTGGTTTTCTTTCATAATAAAATCTACATTTTGTTATGATATTTTTATTCACCCTGTCCCACGCATCAACTATCCTTAATCTCCCATGGCCGATATGAAGATATACTGTTTTGAGATGACTATTGTACATATCTACAATCGATATTTTGAATAATTTCATTTTTTTTAAATCGTGATCCTTTTCTTCTTGTTGTGGCTTCTGCCAGAGATGTGCCTTATAGCTATCTTCGCCATCTCCACTATCCTGTTTTTTTGGCAAATTTAATTCTTCTCCTTTTTTCCTGTTAAATTCTATTTCAATTTTGGTATTTGATCGAAATATTTTGGGACTGCTAGCATTTTCGCATGTCTCAAATACAGAGGAACGATGATTATCTTTCAAATTATTTATTTGGTATTTTCTATAATAATAGATTTTATTAAATTTCATACAATCCTTTGCACTTTGAAATTCGATGATCAGATTTTTTTCTTCAAAATTTATTTTTGCTATTTTTTTTCTTGTTTTGTGGATTTGAAAAATACAGGTATCAATGGGATTTTGTATCATGTTTTTATTCTTATCAATGATTGTTATAGTTGTTGATGAGATATATAATTGTGTTTTTGTTGGTGGGTTTTTATTTTTTGATTTTATAAATACAATAAATTTTTTATTATCTCGGTTTTTTCTTTTTTTCTCATTTTCTTTTGTTATTATTTTATTTTCTCGTGTTTCATTACTTTCCTCGAAATTTTCTTCTTCCTGTTCTTCGTCATCATCATCATCTTCTTCTTCTTCTTTTTCTTCTTCATACATATTATACATATCCTCACTATCATCGTAGTCGTCATCTTCCAAATTTGTATATATGATTTTGTCATATACCTGATTTGTTTCCTCTTCTTCTTTATCATCAGAGATATCATAAATATCATCATCATTAATATCGTCGTCGTTGACATCATCAACATTTGTATATATGATTTTGTCATACAATTCTTCTGTTTCTAGTTGATCTTCAAGCTTGTCATCTTCGATATCCGATCCGCTCTCATCAAGTAATAATTCATATTTTAATTTTTCTAATTCCCTTTTTTCATTTTGTAAGATTCTTTTATTTTCATCTTCTAAATCTATTATTAAAAGTTTGTGTTGTTTGTTTTCCTGTATGTTTTTATTTCTTTTCTTATAATTATCCCCCTCCTTCAGATTATTATCCATTTTTTTGTTATTTATATTTACATTTTCCATTTTATTTATTTTATTTATTTTTTCAGAAATTTCCTTTTTATTGTTTCTTTTTGTAAACCTCGGCAGAGATTCTTCAGAGTTTAAACCATTCTCATTTTTATATTTTAATTTATTGTTTTTGGTTTTTTCCTTAAAAATTTTCTCATTTTGATCTTGAGTCATTAGTATTTTTTCGCTAAGAATTTTATTTGAAATCGGAAAATCTATCCTCAAATTTGAAACGATATTATTGTTTATCTTTTCTCCCCTTTTTGATCCCTTGTCTTCATTAATATTAACATTTTCTTGTTCCGATTTTGATAACGAAGATTCTTCAAATACACCCTTTTTTTGGGATTTCGAATTCTTTTTAATTTTAGATCCATTAGAATCGTGTGTTTGTGTCGAATTAATTCTTGACTTATATTTGTCCTTTAAAGTTTGCAAATTCGAATTGTTTTGATCTTCGGAATTTGATTCGTTATTATATTGATCAATTTCTGAAATCAAGTCAGTATAAGTGTCTAAGATATCAATGTCTGATGACAAAAATGATTTATTTTTGCGACGACAGTGAGTCTTTTTCATCTGGATTTTTGATACAAATTTATCGTTTTTTAATTGAACAGCATCATAAAAATTTGATCTTATCCTGTATTTTGGGTTCTCTTCAAGTTCTGATTCTGAGTCCAGTTGAGAGAAATACTCATAGTCGGATTTGTTGGCTTCAATTTTTCGTTTATTTAAATGGTTTGAATCCCAAATTGTATTTGGATTATTTTCTG
The DNA here is from genome assembly GCA_027625915.1 of Anaeramoeba flamelloides. NCBI lineage: Eukaryota > Anaeramoebidae > Anaeramoeba > Anaeramoeba flamelloides. Next base: position 8,055,102 of record JANTQA010000036.1, read on the forward strand.
CTTCGATCTCAGACTCTGAATCGTATTCTATTTTGCGGTCATACTCCTTTGATCTTCGTAAAAGTTGTTCCATTGTTACTTTCTCAGGTGCTTTTTGTTTTCGTGGTTTCAGCTTCAAAGGTGCTACATCTAATTTCGATTGCATTTTTTGTTTTGGATTGGGAAGACACGCACCGTATTGCGAGTGGCTTTTTTCCTTTTCGACTTTTTTCTTTTGTTGGTTGTGATCATTATGACTGTTGCTTTGTTGGTTTTGTAACGAAGATGAAGAATGGCAGACTGTTTCTTTAAAGACACAATACAAACTATCCCCAGAATGAGCCACATTGCCCACATAATCTTCTTTCAATAAACATTCGCCACTTGAATTTGTTAAATCAATCAGTTTCTTTTTAATAAAGTAATTCCTTTCACGAATAGTGGTAAGGAGCTGATCAATTGTGGCACTTTCAGGGTGCCTAACGGGAACAACCATTTTGTTTGTTTCGATGTGTACAATAACTTTAAATTTTACAGACATTTCGATAATGTGCTCGGTTTTTTTGTTAAAAACAACTCCAAAAAGGAAGTAAGGTAAAATAATAAAAATTAATTTGAAAAACTACAAATTTTATTTTTTAAACAAAATAATTTGGAATTTGTCAATTTCTTTCACTTTCATGGTTATTTCTCTGTTTTTAACAACGAAAAGTTTTAATTGATTAATTATAGAAAAAAACCTTTTGTTTTTCTGATATTGTTTTTTTCAAATCATCGAATTTTGATGATTTTCATCATGTTTTCAAAGTTGAAGTTTGTCCAGTTTTTGTAATTGTTCAATCTTTTATTTAGGATTTTTTTTTAAAAAATATTCTTTCTTTTGGAAATAGTGACCTTTGGAATTTTAATACAAACTAATTTTATTTTTATCACGTTTGGGATGTGTATAAAAAAATTTTTGTAAAATTTACTTTTTTTAATCGAAAAATTTTTATTTAATAATTTGAACAAAGCAAATGATTTGAATTTTACAAATGCTCAATTAATCCAAAAACGAAAGGAAAAGGATAACCCGTCATGTTTTGGGTTTTTTCGAACATTCTAGGAAAGAATAATTTAAAAAATTATAGGTCTAAAGAAATCATCCTCAACATAAGAAAACGCTTGGTTCCTAATTTTTGTCCAAAAATGGAGAATATTTTTTGATCCCATAATAAGATAATTACAAAAATAAAAGAACTGATATTTTTTTAAAAGTCAAAAATGAATCCCAATAGAGATCATTAACAGATTAGAATTTTACTCAAGAACATAGTAAATTGGTGAGGTTAGGTCAACAATTAGTATCTATTTCTCCTCAAAAAAAAAATAATTGTTGTTGAACAATCAATTTTTTACTGTGTTATTTTTTTATTTGTTTCCTTCCCACCAAAGCACTAGGTAATCTTGAAGAAAGTTTTACTGTCTTGAATTTCGGATTCTAAAAATTCTCTTTTATTGATCAACAGAAATATTATTGTTGATTAGTATTTGAAGTGAGAAAACTTTATGTTTTTTTTTAAGGTTAAGCAAATTCACAAAATTTTTCAGAAAAAAGAAAATCCAATTTAATTCTGTAAAAAATAAAGGTTGAGAGATATAAAAATATTTACCAAACACCTCGTTTAGGAATACTTTTTTGAACAATTGATCTTAAAAAGTTTTATGGGTATAACTCTTAAAAAAATATAATTTTGAATATTTTTAATTTTTTATACACAAATATTTAGCTTTTTAAAAAGGGGAAAATTGATTTCATCTAAATACAAATGATGAGTTTTGAATTACAATTTCGATTACATAATGTATAGTTAATGCTAAGTAATAAATTACTATCTGATTATCCAAAAAGTAGTGAATAAAATCACTATTTACTTTTTTGATGACAAATCATAATTTCAATTTTTTAGATTACTTTCTTCTTTTGGTTGTAAAACTAAAATTCAAATTTAGAAAACCAATTTAATTTTCAGTTGCCTTTAATGAATACAATGCTCAAAAATTAACGTCTTAATATTTTATAGTTTTTCGAAAAATGACAAATTTTATTAAGATTACATAAGACTTTTCTGGTGCGCTCACAAGGTACAGTCCTCTTGTCAAAATACTTGATATTTGGAATAACATAAAATTCAATTTAATAAACAAACAAAAATGTTTGGGGCAGTTTTGTTTTTTGATTTTTGAAAATAATTTTTGATTGTTAAATTTCTCTTTCTTTATCAAACAATTTTTTTCTTTTATTAAATTGATTTTTTTTGCTATTAAAAAAATCACTTTCACTGACACCCCCCAGAAACTTAAATAAAAGAACATCCTGACAAAATTTATATTTATTCAATATTAAAAAAAAATATTCGTTTTTTATTTTCTGAAAAAAAAAACTAATTATATAAAACCTATCAGATCTGAGAAAATCGGTTTTTTTTTAATAAATATTTACAATAAAAAAGAAAACTGAGATTATCCACAGGATCTATGGATTTGAAACCTATATCCCTGACCAATCCAACACATTTAATTGATACTTTTTTAGTTATTTTTGAGAAGCAAGATTTTTTGAAATCACACTTACTTCAGAATAAAATCACTATAAATTTAAACTATTATTATTTTCCAATTAAAAAATGAAAATTTTTAGTTCACATTCCAAAATATTTTTCTAGTTTAGAAGTTGAAGTAAAACAAAAGATCTTTTAAACATCATTTATAAATGGTATTTTTAGAGAATAAATTAAACTTACTTTGTTAACTCTAAGAAATTTTTTTTACTTAACAAATTTGATTGTAGCAGTAATAATTACAGCCGTTCCAAGGCTACCATAAAATTTTAAATAAAATAAAATTGAGTTTTCTATTCTTACTGTCGAGAGAAAAATGTTGGACAGAGAAAAATAGTTGGACAGCATTTTTAATTGGGAACATTACTGAAAATGATTTTTAATTTCAGTCGTTTGTAAAATAACTAAAGAAAATAACAATAATCTACTTATTAGAATAATGATTAATGTAATTCTACTTTTTCAAAACCTGATCTCTTATAATCTAAAGCAAGTTTAAAAATCACCATTTTCAGAATTAATAGTAAACTTTACTAAACTTGGATTTTTGTTAAAATAGCAAGATCTACTTTAGTTATCAATCATTCAAATGAGTATTCTACAGAAAACCACAGATTAATGAACTTTTAACACATTTAAACCTGGATTTATATAAAAGTCACCTAGTTATCAATAGGATTTGATTTGAAATTTTACTAATGTTCCCAATTAAAAAAGGTTTCCAACCATTTTTCTGTGTCCAACATTTTTCTCTCAATAGTTATTTTCTATTTTCAAAAAATTCCGAAATAAGAGTTATTATTCAAAAAAAAAATTCAATAAATGATCTATTATTCAAATTTTTGCAAACATCAAAAAAAAACAATTTGAAGATTTATGAAGCACTTAAAAATTATTGGTCCAAAAAAGTTCAAAAAATATATCAATATTTAATGATCTTTAAAAATTGTACTCTTTTTGAACATTTTTTTTAAGTGCTTCATAAATCTTCAAATTGTTTTTTTTTGATGTTTGCAAAAATTTGAATAATAGATCATTTATTGAATTTTTTTTTTGAATAATAACTCTTATTTCGGAATTTTTTGAAAATAGAAAATAAACTCAATTCCAAAAAATGGGACATAAAAAAAAATTACATTAATAAAAATATACTCCAAAATGCATTAATACTTAAACATTAAAATAATAAAAGACCCGAAAATATTTAATTAATACTATTTATATATTTTATAGTAAATTTAAAATTCAATTCGAAAAATAAAAAATAAAAAATAAAAAAAAGTGTTCCCCTATTTTTGGAACACGGTTACAAAAAAATCCATTTTTATTGAAAGAACAATTAATAAAAACTATTAATAGATCCAGTTTGTCTTTTGATAACTAAATCTATCCTTTTAAATATAGAGTTTACTAATTTTCTTAGGTTTCCCAACTCAAAGAATTCCATACATTAGTGAAAATTTTAAAAATTCTTCTTCGTTTTTTGGTTACAATTTTTCAGTTTAGTATCCATAAATTCCCAATTGGATTTAAATTTGTGGAATTGGGGTTCAAGGGTCCAGAACATTACATCCCCAATTTAAATAAGTTTGAGTTTTTTTTTTGAAGTATGTGGACAAGCTCCATCCTTTTTGAAAATCCATTTCAACTCAACATATTCTGAATTAACGAGTTGAATTACATTTGATTTTTTTGATAATATCATTAATAATACATTCAGTATCCACACTTCCATTAATAATAATAAGGTCTGTTTGTAGGCAATGTGCTCTAGCACCCCATATCATGGGTTTTTTTTCAAAAAATTTTTTCTCTGGATAAAAAAAGAATCTTTTTTCTTTTTGAGAGAAAACAAAACAAATTTTTTTGTGATCAGAATGAAAACTTTTAAATTTCATTTTAAAGTGATTTTGAGATTTTCGAAAAGTTTTGAAAAAAAAAGAATCCAAAAAAAATCAAAAAAATTATTGAAAATCAAAAATCAAAAAATAATGAAAAAAAATGATAAATAATTAACTTTAAAATTATTTACATTGACCATTGTGAAAAAAATTTGATTCATTAAAAAAAATTGGGTCAGTCAAAAATTTGTTTTCGTTTTTTAAATAATAAATATTAGCAAAATGATTTTTGATCAAAGTAAAATTTTATGAACAAATCTTACATTTAATAAAAACCAAAGTCATTATCAATAATAATTTTCAAATGCAAAATTAAATTGTTACATTTTGAGCTTTTAGAATTACTGTGGAACTCTAAAATACAAAAATTTATCTTTAATTGTCAACTTTACTAAAAATAAGAGAACTCTTTAATAGGAAATATCAAAATCTATTAATTCAATAAGATATTTATCATTGTTAATAAACGTAAATTTATCTCGGTTAATCTTAAATATCCTTTTAAACCAAATTGAATCATAAATTCTTCCAAAAAAAGATGTTTTTTCGAAAGAGGTTGTTTTCCACTTATGTTTACAATCAAAACTTCAAAATACCGAAATTTCAAGATTTCAGAAACCATTTAAATTCTAAAAATCCTCATAGATAAACCTTAATTTAAAACTCTTATTAATTTTTGGTCTTCCCAAACAATAATTAACTTGATCTTGTAATGTTTTCTAATAAAAAAAAATTAACATTTTTAGTCAAGTTTACAATTAAAAATAAATTTTTGTTTTTTAGAGTTCCACAGTAATTCCAAAAGCTCAAAATGTAACAATTTAATTTTGCATTTGAAAATTATTATTGATAATGACTTTGGTTTTTATTAAATGTAAGATTTGTTCATAAAATTTTACTTTGATCAAAAATCATTTTGCTAATATTTATTATTTAAAAAACGAAAACAAATTTTTGACTGAACCAATTTTTTTTAATGACCCAAATTTTTTTAACAATGGTGATTGTTAATATCTAATGTTTCTATTTAAGGGTCAAATATCACTTTTCTTGGAATTAAATTGATTTTGAAGGTGTGCCTCAATTTTTGGAATTGAGTTTAAGAATAGAAAACTTAATTGTGTTTTATTTAAAATTTTATAGTAAACTTGGAAAGAATGTAATATTCATATTTAAAAATAAAATAAAAATTTTCATTTATTAATTCGAAAATAACAGTAAATTAATAGAATTAATAGTTAAATATAAAAAATATTTATTTATTTATTCTTTAGGGGGGGAATTTCCTACCTATTTTATCAAATAGTGATAAATATATATATGCATACGAAGAAGAAAATTAAAGAAAAAAAGAATGAAATAAAAATTTCACATATTGTCTTTTTTAGATTCATTTAAATTTTAAGTAACATAATAGAAAATATCAGAAAATAATCAGTTTTTTGATTTCGGAATTATTTTTTGATAAAAAATATCACACACGTCGGCTTTTATTTTTTTATAAGAACAATTAAGTTCTCAAAATTCAACCGCAATAGAATACAGTGGCACTTTTTAGATCGTTCGAACACGTGGCTACCCCCCCCCGAAGATTTACGGTGAACCTTTATCCACTCACTCGCCAACCCAAACTCTTTATATTTGTTTACAGCACAACTTATACCAGGGTATCTAAATAAAAGGAAATATCTTATTAAATCAGATTTTTGTAATTTTTTATTTAACTTTAGTTTTTTTTTTTGAATTGAGCTGAGATAATAATAAAAATTCAAGAATATAAAATAAAAGAAATAATCTAAAAAACAGAACTTTCGAATTAATTTTGGGCTGTGAAAACAGATAGTATTTCTTGGCTATTGGGAACTGGTATTATTTCAACCAATGATCGAATATAAAGTTGGACACAAAACCAGAAAAAAAAAAACGAAAAAATCAACAAAATATCAAGAAAAAGTTTAAAAAAAAACAATAATAATAAGAAAAATATAACACGAAAGTTCGAACTCAACCTTTAACCAGTTTTAAATAAATCTTAATAAGGGACGATATTCTTTTTTTTTTTATTGCATTTAAATATTTTTCGATTTTTTTATCAAATGTTTGTCAACTTTTTTATACCAAAATTCACATAAACGTATCTGTTTAACATTTGGATCACACGATCTTGTATTTTTCTTCTCTCTTTATTTAAAGAAGGGCAAATTTAAATACCAAATTCGAAAATAATTCATCGAAGATAAATAGTTTTTAACCAAATGATGATATATTCACAGGTATACTTTAACGAAGTTTAGAGAAAAGAATTTGCTTTTTTATCCAATAAATACTATGTTTTTAAAAACACAGGTAGGCAACCTTTAACCCATTACAACAAATTAAATCATGTTTTTTTTTTTTTTTCCCCGGTTTGGCTTTTCAAGATAGGAACACACAAATACCAAGTTAAGACTGAATTGAAATTGGAGGTTAGATCTTGAATTAATATATATGGTTGAATAATATTAAATGATTTTCTTTCAAAAATTTTGTCATAAAACAAAAAATTTGTTAGACAAAATAATTTTTACTTAAAATTCCGAAAAAAATATCTTTTTCTGCTAATTTTTTGGCCAAATATAATGCAATTTAATCTTTCTCTATCTGAATAATTCTTTATGAAAATTTATTATAAGAAATTTATTTCTTTTTAATAGATAGTTCTCATACTATTACATTTCTTTGATCTCTTCAATAAGCTATTATTTTGATCACGGGTTAAATTTTTGCACTGTATTAAAATTAAGAACACAGGCAAGTTACAACATTGTAATAAAAAAAATTACTTTATTACTGAAAAATTTTAATTAATTGAATAAAATTATTAGTTTAATTTATATTTTGTAAACAATTAACTCAACAAATAAAACAACTCAAGAGAACGATTCTTTTGAAAGAACAACCAAATCTTTTCAAGTTGCTTCTGCTTTAAATGCCTAGAGCACTTTCTTCAAAGCTTGTATTAAAACAATATGTTAAATGGAAAATGAATTATAAATTTTGAGATATTTCTTTGAATTTATCAGTAATATGGATAATTTCCAAAATTCCTTCTTATTACTTTTTTTTTGGTTTTCTTTTTTTACTGACTAATCGACTGATTTTTGTAAAGCCATATTTTTTTAAGAGGAGTTATTTTCAAATTGAAAAGACATGTCCACAAATAATTTTCTTGTCATACATTAGTGAATTATACAAGATGACTGTACCCTTAAAATAAGGTGATATCAATGTTAGACATCATAAAAAGAATAAAAAAGGAAGAGAGATATCAAAATTGTCTTTAGAGAAAACAGAACTTCCACGAAAGAAGTCTTACCACAAAGCTTTGTTTGAAATTAAATAGCAGAATTGTTTTTATTTTTTTTTATTTTCTTATCTCTTTAATGACTAATAATACAAGAAAATTACCAAACATTTTAATAACAGGTACGCCATGTACTGGCAAAACAACAACAGCAAAGCAAGTTTGTTCAGAAATTGAATATAACCACATTAACATTAGTGAATTGGTCAAAGAAAAGGAATTTTATACAGAATATGATGAGGAATATGAGACCTTTGTTATCGACGAAGATCCTTTATTGGATTCCCTTGAAGATCAAATGGCGAAAGGAGGCAACATTGTGGATTACCACGGATGTGATTTTTTTCCAGAAAGGTGGTTTGATTACGTAATTGTCCTACGTGCTGACAATCAATTTCTTTACAAACGATTAGAAAAAAGAAATTACAATGAAAAGAAATTCAAAGACAATTTAGAAGCAGAAATTATGCAAGTGATCCTCGACGAGGCTTATGATAGTTATAAAAAAGAAATAATTACTGTTTTGCAAAGTGACTCCATTGAACAATTAGAAGAAAATGTGGAGAAAATTATTGATTTAATAAAGAATTGGAACCAAAAAGAAAACGAAAAAGAGCAAGACGAAGAATTTTAAAGCAGAAAGAGATGATTTTTGATTTATAAAATTTAAGTTAGCAGTTTCTTTAATGTTGGTTTATATTTTAAACACTGGGATCAATCTTTTTTCAATTCGTTTATTGTTTGGTTTCAAACACATGAAATTATTCAGTGAGATTGAATAAAGTCTTATTTTTCTGTTATTTATCGATCAGTATTATTTTTTCTTGTATTTAAATTGTTTATTCTTCTTCTTTTTGAAGTTTTGAAAACCCTAAAAAATGTAAATTTTAGATTTGTTCGATACTAACACAAAAATGTTTGAAAATATCACTTAGTATACTCGATCAAAGAAGACTTTTTATTTTTTTTGATTTAGCCTAAGGTTAAGGGTCTAGTCATTTGCCGTGGATTTGCTCCAGACTCAAGGAGTGACTCGAAACCCAAAAAGAGAATTGTGAAATAGTTCCTCATTGTCAAAAAATTCGATTAACAAAAAATAATCTTTTGAGAAGATCTCTTTGAAAAAAAATCAATCAAGGAAAAGAGTTCTCAATTTCAAAAAATCAAAATTTAAAAAAAAAAATTACTTACTTCTTTTTTATATTACCAAAGGGTTCAATTTCTTCAATTTAAAACAAATTGTTTTCTTAAAGTATATAATCAATTTAATTTGATTTAAATCTAATTTGTGGTTATTTTGCAACTCTCTATATTTGACAGAGTAAGGATTTTAAAAGATTCTTGAAAAAATAATAACTAATTTGAGAATTAGTAAAAAATGAAAACAAAAAATCTTCGAGATCTCAAAAAGCGCCAAAGAGCGACACTTTAAAACTAACACAGTTGTTTTCAAAATGATATATTCTAACCATTCTTATTGGAAACCGAGTTTCGATCTTTGGCACTTTTTTCTAAAAATTTCCTCTTTTTTGATTGTTGATTTTTGGAGATCATTCACGATTCATTGATTGGTTTATTTTTTAAGTGGTCTTATATACTTATTAAAAATTACAAATTTTTTTTTCCCCTTTTCAGAAAATTATTTTTAACCTAAATGACTCGAACCTTAATAACTAAAATATCTAATAATTATATGTCAAAGAAAAATAAACTTTGTTTCAGTCAAGTGCCCAAACATTTTTCTCAAATATCAATTCTTTTTTCCTATTGGCATTTTAAAGATAAAAATAAGAAATAAGTAGAATAAAAAATATCAAAGAATATTTGATATCCGTATGAAATAAAACTAATAAATCAATAGATTTTCTTAAAAAATTGAAAAATTTAAATTCTTAGTTACCTATTGAGAAAATCAATAAGCTCATTTTGATCTCTTAATTGAAGATCAACCAAAATTTCAATAGAAATCAATACCATTTCTCTACAATCATTTTTACTGATTTCAATAACATTAGAATAACACATTTTTACCAAGTGACTATCGAACTTGTAATAAAAAAAAAAATTCCAAATGAATTAGTATCAAAAAAAAATCGAAAAAAAAAAAATCAAGTAACAATATTAAAAAATGTTTTCAATTTTGAAATTGCCTAAAGAAATTATTTCTTCTAATAACCATTTAAACCCTTTAAACACATTTTCTATTTGTCCACGAAAACTCTGCTTCTTTGACTGGAAAATAGTTCATGAAAATGAAGTGAAAATGGTTTCCCATTTATTATTCATCTATTAGTAAAAAGTTAAGACTATTTACTTTTTAATATCATTTCTTTCTGATAATACAATTGGGATCGTACTTTTTACTAAAATAAATAATCAAGTGATTTTTTTTTGTTTATTTTAAATAAAATTAAAAATAATTCAATTAAATTGCCTGTTTGGAGTACTAGTAAAATGCATATTAATCAAATATTGATCAGTAAAGAACCAAATTAACAAGACACCACACCGATAGCTGATTTTCTTTTCAAATTTCAGGGATTGTTAATCATCATTTGACTAACAATTGATATGAAAAATAAATGTTTCAGGATTAAAAAGGAAAATGGAGTGAAATTTTCTTTATTAAAATCTAATAAAGATAAAACAGTTATATCAAAAGATTTTAAAAAAAATAAATATTTGGGCATTTATTTAGATAAAATTTCACCATTAGTTTATAATTTAAAAAAATCCATAGAAACCTAAGATAACTGTAAACAATTATTCAATCACACTTCTCTGAATAAAAGTTTACAAATTAGATTATTGAAGTATTTTTTGAAGTCAATTAACATTTGGATTAGAAATTTTTAATTATGAAATAAAAACTTTAAATTATTTAAATTCTTGAATTAACTCATGAATTACTGGAATATGTAAAATCAACAGAAATATACAAATTATTATTTACAAAACAGAATTTAAAATAGAAAATATGATAATTTCAGTAAATAAAAATAAAATGTAAATGAAAAAATAAATTAGAAAATTTACCTCTTCCTTATTTAGAAAATATAATAAAATTTAATCAAATAATAAATAATAAAATCAACTGGGATGAAAAAGATTGAAAAGAACTATATATTGTAATATATAAGTACACATCTAATGAGTTCCTGAATTCGAAAAATTGGAAGGTTCAAAAATATTTTACAATAATTAAAAATCAAAATTACTTATTTAAAACTCAAAAATATTTAATTTATCCCTCAAGCTCAACAATTCTAAAATTCAGAACATTCACCATTTGCTTAAATAGTTATTACTATGGAATCAATAAAAAACCAAATAAATTGTTTCCTTAAAAAAAAACATGAAAAAAAATGATATTATTGAAAATATTGATCATTTTTTAGAGGTATTTCTATCATCTGAAAAAGGGTAGATTAATATTTCTTAACAAATTAACAAAAAGAATCTTAATGAATTAATTTGAAATGAAGACAATTTTAAATTATTTTCATTAATTAATAATCGTGAAATATATAATTTTTCGCTTAAATTTCTGAAAGGGGATTTAAGTCTAAGGGCAACTAGGGTGTAATTTAAACTTATTCAATAATAATAAAAAAAAAAAAATGAAGTGAATTTTTTTTCCATTTTCAAAATAATTAAATTAACTGCTATTGAAATATATCCAAGAACATATAATTCAATTCGTATTAAAATTATACTTAATTTGATATAATATATTTATAAACATAAATATCAAACTTTAGAACCCCCCTAAAATGGTTTTTAAAATAACTGTTCTTATTTGAATATATTTAAGAAAATAAGTTATGTGTTTTTATTGATTGTGTTATATTTATAGCCTCTATAGAGAAAAAAATATTTCTCATTTTTGTAACAAGGGGCCAAATTAGAAACTTTATTTTTTTTTAAGTGGTGAGGATCATGTAGTAAAAAATTGATAAAAAATAACCAAAATAAATATTCACAGAAAATAAATTATTTTTTATTACTTGTTTTGTTTAATATTTTTTTAAAAATAATTATAATATTTGGAAATAATCTAGAGTAAAAATAAACGATTTTTATAATAAATTAAATTCAAAAAAAATTGAAAAAGTTTAAAAATTTGAAAGAATTAAAATACAGTACCTTGTATTCAATTTAGAATTACTATTTATTTTAAAAATTTTTTTTTTTCATTTTTTTTTCGTTTCGATTTTATTTTAATTTCCTTTTTATTAGATACGTAATATCTTTTCCTTCTTTGATGATTTTTTTCCAATTGTTGTTCGAAAATTAATACTGAATTATTTAAATAGAAAATTCGTATACAATTAGTTGATGGAATGAATTTTTTTGTTTTTCCATTAATTTTTGGTGAAATTTCAACAAAATTACCAATATACAATTTTTTTCCATCTCATTTCATTATTTTGGACTCAAATATTTTTTTTATTTGGTTTTATACTTTTTTTCTCAGAATTACATAAAAATGGGTTAAATTTAAGTATTAATACTATATCACTCTTTTCTTATTTTATATTCCTTTTCAAAAAAAATAAAAAATTGATATATACAGCCAGTTTCACTTTTAAGGCACAAACTTTCAACGAAATTTAAGGCACAATTAAAATCTCTTATTAAGGCACAAAATTCAGGTTCTAGTAAAATAAATTGTAAAAAAAATATTTACAAATTTTGTACCTTAATTTGAGAGTTTTTTGTGCCTTAAATTTCGTTGAAAGTTTGTGCCTTAAAAGTGGAACTGACTGTATATTTATATTTATATATATATATATATATATATATATATGATGTTTTATAAGTATAAAATTTTGAAATTGGGTTTATTTTATGTTATTTTATTTGTACAATTTTTGTGTAATATCCCAAAATATAATTATGAAAAAAAAAAAAAACAGTTTAAATGTAATACATAAAATATCTTAACAAAATTGTATAAATTACTATAATATAAAAAATTTTTTATTTTACTTTGTATAAACTTGAATTTAGAGATTATTAATGGAATAAATATTAATATTTTTACTGTCCCTTGTAACCGTTTAAATCAATTTTAGCAATTTTAATTATTTTATTTTCAATTAAATCATTAAATAGTCTTGTTTTTATACATATTGGAGATTTAAATAAAAAGATAAAGGTTTGTTATCTTCAGATATAATAACTATAAATTTTGTTTAAAAAATGGAAATCAAAAAAATTAACAAATTGATCAAGAAAAAATAAAATAAAAATCATTTATTTCTAAATCTAATGTGTGTATTTTGATATAATTATTACTTTTTTAATTTTATTTAATTTTTTAATTCAGAATGGAATAACTTTTCTAAGTAAAAATTATAATTCATAAATTACTATATTTTTAGAATAAATTTAAAAAATGAATTTTTAATTCATTTGTCTTTTTTTTCCTTTTTATTTTGATTTTGATATGAATAATATGATATAAATTCTTCTTCAGAAATTTATATAAGGTTTATATTAGTTTGATTTTTAAATAATTTATTCTCATAGTCAACATTCTAAAAATCTTATTCAACATCAAAATTTGACATTGAAAAAAATTACAGAGCTTTGGATCAGACTGTTAAAAAAAATAAAATAACACTTAATTTTACTTCAATTTTTTCACAATTTTTTTTTTATTTCGAATAAATTTTTTGTGGTTATTTTATAACCATCTACATTTGACAAAAAAAGGATTTTCCAATGAACTTAACTTTATTGAAAAGTAAATCAAAATGAAAAAAAAAAATATTCTAGATATCAAAAAGTACAAAGTAGGACACGTCGAAACATGGTACAAAGGTATTCAAAATTATAATTCACAACTGTTAAATAAATTGGGAATTTACAGTCAACCTTGGATTTTTTTATCATAAAAAGACCTAATGTCTGGGAAAATAAGTCCAAGACAATTATAAATTGGAAACCTTTCTAGAAATATAAGGTAAGATCCAATAATAAAAGAAAAAATAAAAGATTAAATACATATAAGGATTTAGGACAATAATAAAAAGTTGTATATAACAATCTTTTTCTCATAGGGTTTTCTTGATTGTTCTAACTTTAAAAAATCGTTGATAAAAATTGACTATACTAATAAATTCCATAATGTAAAAAAACATTTTGAGTTTAATAGTTAGTATAGAAGTATGAAATCTCAACTTTCAAATCATTTGTTCAAACATGTATTACTGTGTTAAATTATTTCAAAAGTTAATTAAAATTTAGACAAAGAAAAGTCTTTCTTCTTACCAGTATTTGAATTAGAAACGGGAAAAAATTTTCACTTCCCTAACACGTTTTTTCTTTTTCAAATATACTTCCCAAAGAAGTTAGATCTAATTTGTGGATTATAAAATAAGCAAATTGAAAATGAAGTGAAAATTTTTTCCCCTTTAAAATTTAAATACCAGTATTATTTATCCAAGTCTACTAAATACTTTATCAATAAGGAGGAAATTGAACATAAAATTTTGCAAATATATTTGTGAATTTATTCGTATTTTAAGATCTTCAAACCACACCAACAATTTTGATAAACATAGCAAATAGATTGTGTTTGTTGATTCAATTGAAAACAATATAATGGATAATTCTAAGGTGTTAAATTATTTCTTTAAATGTTGGATCTTATTTTTTATTTTTTATAAGGTTTCCAATTAAAAATTGTCTTGGATTTTTTTTTATCTGTTTTACTTTTTTTCACAAATAGCACACTTTTAAGGGTTGAATTTTGGAATCTTTCATTCAGGCATGGTGAGTTATTTGTCATTGATATTTGAGATTTGATCACAATTGTTAAAAAAGTTTTTTTTCCCCATTTCAAACAATATATCTTTAACTGTAATAACTCTAGTCTTAAACGAAAGACTATTTTAATAAATTCCATTTTTTGAGTGGTTTTTCAACAAGTAGTTGGTCGGGTTAAAAAGCAGTACAAAAAATAATAACAAAAGAAAACGTCATTTTTTACACAAAAAAAAATATTTTTATTAATCATAATCAATTAAATAAAAATTAATATCTATCGTTTATGTTGAAGAACATAAATTTGTTTGGTAACTTACACTTAAACAGTTAAGATTGTTATCAAATAGCCTCTTTGAAAAAAAATTTCTCCAATATTTTCCTGTTGACAAGTAACTCTTCCAAAACAAAAGTGAGTAAAAAATAAAACATACCATTTTTCTTTGATGAATCTTTAAATTTTGACTTCGGTTTAAGGCTTTATAAAGTAATAAAAGTAATAAGATTATTTCGAAATTTAGGGAAAAATTCACTCCTTATTCAAAATAATTGAAATTCTTTAAAACAAAAGAGACACAAGTCTCTATATGAAAAACAAAAGCAACAAAACTTTTCCGAATTATTTCGAATTTTAGAAATGAATCATTTTTCTTCACTTTGTCAATTTGGACTTGTTATTTTTTCTGAACAAACAATGGAAGATAGCAAAGCTTTAAATTTACTTTTACCAAACTCAGATTCAATCACAAACGAACGACAAGATCTCGAACAGAAAATCAAACAAGGGTTATATTACAGTTTAGTCCTAAAAGATATTCCGGATGGGGTTAATTTTTGGTGTGAAAAAATACAAGAGTAAACCATCAACTATTTCTTTGATAAAATGGATCTGAAAAAGAAAAAGAAAAAAAAAAAGCAATCTTCTTCTTTTTTTTCTTTTTTTTGCTTGCAAATTTCTTTTCAGAATCTGAAATCTCTAATTTTTCTTATTTTCTGTCTCCCAACCTTTAGGTACCTTAACCAAGGATTTTATTTTAACCAAAAAGATCGTGCATTAATTATAAAATTGTTGTTTCAATTCCTTACTTTTGAAGAGGAAATTGATCATGTAATTGGGAAGTGTTGTGATAAAATTGTAAGTTTATTAAAAACAAAAAAAAAAGCATTTATGTATGACCTTGAACTTGAGCTTGATTGGAGGGTCATTTACAATCAGCTAAAAAAAAATTATTTTCAAAAGTCAAGAAGTTTTAAATGTACTGACTTTAGTCTCTATGGGGTTTCTCTTGTAGATTTAGGTAAAACTTTTCTTCTTTTTTTCCTTTCTTTTTTTATTATTTTTTTTTTTTTGTTTTTCCAGAAATGTTGGATGAATACTCTTCCACATTTTCACTTTTGGTTCCGATCCAAACAATTTTAAATGTAAATGTTTTTCTTCTTTTTACTAAATGAAATTTACAAGAACAACAAAAAAACTTTCAAACAATATTTACTTCCAGAAACAATGTGGATGAAACCAAATGGTTTGAAGTACAAAATTTTTTAGAATTGCCTCTTGATTTTCAGTGTTTTGTTTCAGACAAAACTATTCTTTTTCTTTTGAACCCATTAATTGAATGGTACCAATTTTATTCTCACTTTCTTTTAAACTGAATTTCGTTCTCAAAAAAATCATTTTTTGAGCACAATAATAAATATCCTTTCTGAATACCAAACAATCGTTTCTTAAACTGGCCTCCCAATGAACTTCAAAAACCAATTCGGAACTCTCACAAAAATAATTCCTTTTGAATAATTCAAATTAAATCATAGAAACTGAAATTAATTTTTTTTTTTTTTTAACTATTACCTGAAGGGTTGTGTCATGATCATGTATTTTCTTCATACCCCACGAACAATTTACCGTCCCAAAACGGTAATGAGAAAATAGACTTCTTATGGTTTAAAAAAATTAAAATATTAAAAAAAAAATTTACATAATAAAATATTACAAAAAAAAAAAAATTTACAGGATCTAAAATCTTTTTCAAACCAAAGGCCACACCTCTCAAATCATCAATACTATTAAATTTGATTGTTAATAAGATAATTACTTATTGGTGATTTTCATTTTAATTATTCATTTTTTCATTTTTTGTTTTTTTATTTATTTATGAATATTGAACAATTGGAAAATGAAAAAAACAAGATAAGAAGAAATCAATTTGGAAATAATCTGCCAGTATAAAACTGGAAATAGTTTAAGTTTGATTTTAAATGAGCTAGATGTAGGAATTTTGAAAGACCATTATTGGATTGATGTACGGAACAAAGAAATGAGAAATAAAGAAAAAAACAATTCCAACAAAATACCCGGATTAATTGTGGCTTTATCTTGAAAATGAGACTTTAAAGAACAAAAGTTTGACGTGTAAAGAGTTATCAATAAAATTTAAAGAACTGTTTAACAATTGACCTTGTTCAACGATTTTTATTGATTTTATAAAATTTTTTTCTTTAAAATTTCCAAAACGAGATTTCTCATTTCAAATAAAAGGGAACATCAATTTTTAAAATATTGAATTTTAATTTTTATTGTTTTGTTTTAATGAGTTTTAAAGAATCAGTTGAGTGTTTTTTTATATTTTAAAGAGTTTCTTAGATTTTGGAATGATACTACAATTAATTTGATTCAATTATGAATAATTCTTGAACTTTTCAGTGCCCTTTTCTTTGAAAAAGAGTTTAATTGATAAAAAATGCAATTAAGAAAAAATATTTAACAGGATTCTTCAAAAAATGAATTAAAATTCAAATTAAAAAAAAATCACAGGATTTCTATGACAAAAAATTCAAAAACCAAAAAAAAAAAAAACATAAAGATCTTCAAGTTTTTTCAAAAGCAAAAATTCAAGTCAAAAAATCAGAGAATCCCAATGTCTAAAAAATTCAAATAACAAAAATTCTAAAGATCCAAAAGGATTATCGGTTCCAAAAATCTGAAATATTGTAAAAAAAAACAAAAAAAATCTTTCTTATTATACATTTCCAAATGCTTAAATTTCTTCAATTTGACCAAATTAATTTTTTTTTTCAGCACAAAATTGATTCAATTCAAATGGTAGGTTACTCTATAAATCTTAATATTTATCAAAGTTGTGTTTTTGCTTGATTTTTTTTGATCAAAAGAACTCATTTAAAAAAGGAAAAAAAATCTTCAAGATCGCAAAAATGTCCACAAATTGCTGACACTTCAAAACCAACACAGTTGTTTTCAAAATTATAACTCGTACCCACTTAACTTGGACATTGGGCGACACACTCATTACTTTTGTCAAAAAATTACATCTATTTTTCAGTGTTGATTTTTAGAGATCGATCATAAATCACATGTTGTTTTGTTTTGAATTGGCACTAACTACTGAAAAAATTGGATATAAATATTTTTGATTTTAAAAAGAAAATCTTCACACTACAATGACTATACCTTTAAAAGCTCCTCTTAATTGGATTTTTAAGAGTAGATTAAAATTCAATGTATTTAGTAATACATTGAATTTGAATAGACTATCTTTTGAATGATTTTTTATTATTAGATTTCGATTTTTCTGATGAAAAACTTTTTTTGAATTTTCATAATAAATCAAGGCCAACTTTATAATAAATGTTAGCTAAAATTCAAAATTTTCCACACAGATAAAACATTCCAGACAATCACAATAATACAATTTCATTGAAATTTGAGAAAATTTTGATTTTTGTAAGTTATGAAAATCATTTTTTTATCTTTTAGTTTTTGTTTTCATTTCATTGTTTGAATTACGTAATTTGTTTCGTTCGATCAAAAATTTTTTTCAACCATCGATATTAGGTTAAAGTCAAGTTTTTCCAAATGGAAGAACTCATATAAAATTAGTTGGTAGTATCTAACCATTTGATCGATCAATATTCCTAATAGAATTTCAACAAATTTACTAATGTATTTTTTTGTTTTGCTCTCTCCAAAATTTTTAACACACCCTAGATTTATTTGTATTGATAATTATTTATTTATTGTTTTGTGAGTATTGTAATTTATAAACAAGTGTTAGCATTTCAATTAGTGAATGGTTCTAATTTGGTATTTCTTCTTTAATTGATTAAATAAGTTTTTTTTTTCACAAATTGAATTTTGGTGTGTTAAAAATTTTGAATTGGAGTTTATTTAACTTCTCACACTAAGTCAAACCCATATCATTTTCAAGTATTATCGTAATCTTATCCCAAATCTCATTATTTTTTGAAAATAAACTCATCACAAATTCAAAAAGAGGATCACAAAAAAATTTAACACCAAAGAACAGCCCCCCAAAATTTATTTCTTCTCTGAAATATCTAGGCAGATATCTATCCGTGAATAATAAAAATACACATTATCTGCTTCCACTTTACCATAAAATTAAACTCAAAAAATAGAAAAAGAAAAAACTAATATTCCCCAATTATGAAATCACCATTACAAATTTTGTTATTAATAATTTTATCATAAAATTTTAAATAATATTTTTTATTATCAACAAGGAAAAATTGGAAGTTTACTCCCCTTAAAATAAAATCAATCAATCAATCAATATTATCAAAAAAGAAATTAAAATTGTTTAACGAATGTTAATTTAAAGGTCCCATACTCTGATTGATTAAAATGGAAATTTATTGAATTATGAAGTAAATATTCATTTTAAATTCAAATCATGTTTTACCTCCAAGATTATGAGAAAAAAACGTAAAGAATACTTTATGAAAAATAGACTGTAAAAAATGATTTTAAAACCTTTGAAAATTCATCGAAATAAATAATTTTGTTATTTAAAATAAATAAAAATATGATCAAATATTTGCTTTTTTTTCATTGCTAATTGTACACTCATTTTTGAATTTTAGTCTATATGTCCTATTTTTAAAAAATATTTTGGCTTTGAAACCTTGTAAAAGTAAAATTTGAATTTGAAAGGAGAAAATACTTTTCCCAACTGAAATATTTCGAAAACAATCCATAAATTTTTCATTTTAACAATTTCTATTTGGATTTAAATTATTTAAAACCATTAAACATGAAGTTAGACAGTAGAATAATATAAATGGATATCAAAGACAGATATTCCTTGATGGCAAAAAGTCTACAAAATATTTAATTTTACTCAAAAAAAATAAAAAAAAAACAATTATAATCTTTCAATTTTTCATAATTCAATCATTTTACCAATATGATAAGATTATCCAAAATTAATACTTACAGGCTATATAATCAGATTTAGCATTTAAATTTCATATCTAGATGATATTTAATTGGAGAAATAATTTGATTTTTTGAAAAAAAAACAATACAAAGATGAAAATTAATTAAAATTTTTAGTTCAAGAATTTATTTTTATTTATCATATACTTTGAAAAAAACACATTCATTTCTAATAAATGTCTCTAAAAGAAAAAAATACACTAAAAAATTAATAGTTGAAATCATTTAAATCACTGTCAAACCTAAAACCAGGAAAATTTCAAAAACAATGAAATTTTCTAAAATTCGGAAATTTTAAAACCAACGAAATCCATTTTTCTGATCAATTGAAAATATTGATAAAAAGTCAAAAATATACTCCCATTTTACAGATAAATATTCTAAAATCGAGCGTAACCCTTAACCATTCCAATTTGGGTATTGGTTAAATATTCTGAATCTATCCATTTTACACCCTTTGGTAAATTCAGAAATTTTTAAAAAATTTTGAAAATTGTCAAATTTAATTGGAAAAATGACTTCTAATTGAAAATCTAATCATTCAGATTCTCCCTTAGATAAATTCTAAATTTATTAGAAAACAACTATAACTGGATTTTAGAATATTTATCTGTAAAATGGGAGTATATTTTTGACTTTTTATCAATATTTTCAATTGATCAGAAAAATGGATTTCGTTGGTTTTAAAATTTCCGAATTTTAGAAAATTTCATTGTTTTTGAAATTTATAGTGATTGATATTTGAAAGTGTATATAAGAAGTTTTGATGATAACTTGTATTATCACGATATTAGCAATAAATTCACGATGATCTGAAAAAATCGCGATTAGTCATACTTTATCGTGAAAAATCATAAAATCATGATATTCCACATTATTGCGATATTCATATTATCGAGATAAAAAAAATTATTTTTTTTGAAATCTTAAAAAAAATCTCTTGAATTTTACAAAACAAAACACTTTTACAATTCTTTTCCCCTTTAAAAATGTTAGAAAATGTTTGAATGAGCTGTAAAGTGTCTCCAAGTCTTTGAAAGGTATGAAAGACATAAAGCTTTAGTGAAGGCATAAGATTGTTTGTAGTGGAAAAAAAAATTTTTATTTCTTTTCTTTTTTTTTTTTTTTACAAAAGTAAAAACTCCTGTGAATTTAATAATTAAACAAATAATCATCCATTTCAGCAATGTACTTGAATATAAAATAGCTTTTTTTTTTTAAATCCGAGTTATTACCTTCTCAAAGTTAAAAAATCAAAAGGAAGAAAGAGTAATTTTCCTTCTTATTCGTGATTGATCAAAAAAACCTTTAAAAACTCTAGTTGTGTTTTCTGTCCAATACAAAGATATGAGAAGAAGAAGGATAACAAGAAGAAAAAAAGAATGCTCAAGCAGTCTAATAATTTGTGATAATATAGACTAGGTTGTAGTGAAAGCTTTTCTAAAGTTATCCAACTCTTTTCAGATTTCAAAGAATAAAAAAATGTTTTAACTCATGAACACATTCTTAAAAGAAAACGTGAATGGTTGGTTGTTTCGTATGCTTTTTAATCCAAAACAATTTATAATATCACTATTGTCAGATAAACTATTTATTTACCTTTCGTTTTCATTGTGTTTGTTGATCTAAAGGATCGATAGGTATGTCAACCAAACCCAAATAAAATACAATAAAAATCCTTGATCTGATCCTTAATTTAATCAAGTTTCTTTTTTATTGTTTTTTTAAAAGAATATGATTTTTTTTAAAGATCTTTTTTTGATCAAACAAAATTTTTCTTTTTGAAAATATTTGCTTGAATTAGCACTAAAAGCCATCAACTATTATATTGTGATTCAATTTTTATCACGATTTTTCGACAATTATCGAGATTTTATAGAATATTGCGATTTGTGATTTTATCACGATAGGTGATATTATCGCGATTTTCTTAAATATCGCGTTTTGGTTAAGATAATCACGTTTTTTGTAACTATATCGCGATTTTCTAAAGATAATCACGTTTTTTGGGGCTTTATCATGACTTGACAAAGATATCGTCAAATCCTCTATAATTTAATTCAATTGTATGTCTTTT
The DNA here is from genome assembly GCA_027625915.1 of Anaeramoeba flamelloides. NCBI lineage: Eukaryota > Anaeramoebidae > Anaeramoeba > Anaeramoeba flamelloides. The sequence continues at coordinate 8,077,030 of JANTQA010000036.1, forward strand.
GTCAAATAAAAAAATTTATTATTAAAAAGAATAAAAGAATAAAATTCACTAATTCATCAAAAATAAATCAAAAATTTAAATTTGCCAATTGAATTTTTTTATAAATTATTGTTTGTCATAATTAACAAATCAAAAATTTAAATTCTTGATATATATATATATATATATATAAATATATAGATAGATAGATATCTATATATATAATTAATAGTTTATTTTAACTCGAAATTATTGATTTTAGATTGCTAAAGTTTGAAAATTTTTTTTAATAAAAAAAATAACTATTTTGGTTTTCAAAGAAATTTTTATTGTTAAAATTTTCAAAATTAAAACGGATTGTTAAAAAGGCCTTATTTAATAGGTTAACTCGATTAAATAAATATTTCAATTTATGAAACAAAGTTATTTAATGATTTTGAATTTTTTGGATCACAAACAAAAAAATAAAAAATTGCTTGGTATACAAAAAAAATTGTTTTTTTTATTTTTTATACTTTTTACCTTTTCCAAATTTCCCTTCTTAAGTTGCTTGGGCTCTATGTTCCTTCTCTTTTTGTTTTTTTAGGTGTTTGGGAAAGGTAAAAAGTATAAAAAATCATTATAAGAATTGGTTTACCTGATCATGACTAACCCAACCAAACTTGTTCATGATCAGATCTTCGACGAGGACTTATGCAACTGAACTGAATCCAACGAATGCGATCTGAAACCAACCAAAGTGAACCGAATTGAACTTTCCGTACTATCTGTCGAGTCGTTACTTTGACTGGGTTTTTGCTGTCGAGTCGGTATCTTGTACTGGGATTTTGCGAAAACAAGATTTGGGAAACTTACAAAAAAAAAAAAAAATAAAAATAAAAAATAACACAAAAAAAAAAATAAAAAAAAAAAGCAAAGCAACCGAAAAGAAAATTTCGAAAACCAAATCTTATTCTTAAAAACCAGAGCTTTTTAGATTCAACCCATCTATAAAGTTCTAAATCAAAATTTAATAAACAGCCTTTTTCATTTGATCTATAGTTGTTCAAATATTTAGAACTCTTTATTAAAACAACCTATGGTGGCGATCAAAAAAAAACGACATAAAAGGAAACAACCACCAGCCCATTCAACACTTGGGGCACAAAAAAAACTTTTCACTGAAAGTCTTTTTCTTTTTTCTATTATTTTTTGACTCTCTTTCATTTCTTGCTTTTCTTTCTCTTTTTCTTGTCTTTTTTCCGAAATAATTTATTCTTTTCATTTTTTAAAGAAAAGATATCCTTTGAGCTGTAATCCTGCTTACATTATAGTTAGGATAAAAAAACCTAAATACAATTTTAGAGTTTCAGGCAAATAGGAGGTAATTTTGTTGAATCACCTCTCCTCAACAATAAAAAAAAAAAAAAAAAATTGTTTTTTTATGTACAAGTTAAGAGTGTTTATACTCAAAAAATCTTTATCTAAACAATTATTTGTGGTAATATTGAATAAATATTTTAAAAAATATTACATTTTCTTTTTTAGTACATATTTGAACCCTGGAAAAATTTCCAATATCAAACCAAATGAATATTTTCTTTTTTTCATCATTTTGGAAATATTTTTTCAAACATTTTTTATTACTCTTGAATACCTAAAATTTTGACTCTAATTTTATTTTTAAAAAATTAAGCAAACTTGTAAATTTTAAAAAATGAAATTTTGAAAATATTTTTTTTTAATTTTTTATCTTTTTACTTTTAAAGAATATATTTAAAGATAATGAAAACAAACAATTAAGTATTTATTTATTTATTATCGCTTATTGGTATAAAAATTATTTTTATTTCCTTTTAACAATATTACTTTTATTATTATAATTTAATTTATAGTTAAAGTATCAAGAAAATACTTTTCAAAAAATGCAGAACAAGAAATGTGGGATGAATTATCACCAAAACTTTGTCCATTTTATTATGAATGTACACTATCAGTTGCCTTTTTAATTCTTTTCCTACCAACTTGGAATCTACAAAAAATTCCAATTTGGTTTGATGAATTAATATCTGTTTGGAATTGGTTTGGTAAAATTTTCATTTCTTATTTTTTTTTTACTTTATTATTATTTAATATTTTATTCGAAAAATAATTCACTTTTTGATTTTTCAATTTATAAAAAATGATGTGAATTTCAGAAAGGAAATACATTCTTGATTTTTAATATTATACCGTATTTTAATTTGCAATTATTAAATAAGAAAATTTCAATCCTTCATTAATATCAAAAGAAATGTAATTTTCAAATTGAAATTTTATTTTTTAAATAACTAGAAATAATGAATATTATATATTAATTATCATTATTAGATAAATAATTTTTTTCCTCATTTTCAACATCAAACCCCCATTCAAATTTTATGTTTTTTGAGATTAAAAATTGTTTTTTTTTCATATGGTATCTTTAAATATGTGGATTATAATGGAGAAACTTTATATATAAAAAAAAGCAATTTTAAAGAGTATTGAATTCTTTTTTCTCAGAAAAAGGTTATAGAAAATTCTAAGGAAATAAAAAAAATATAAAAAAAATATAAAAAAATAACAAAAAACGCAAGAAAAAATTGAAAAAGCTTTTTTACTTCTATCCCTAAGTGTTGAATGGGTTGTTGGTTGATTCCTTTTATGTTAATCATGTAGAAAATTTCTAAATCACTCATAATACCACCTATTTGCATTATATTGCACTTGACATAAGTTGATCCAAGTTCAAGGCATTATTACTGTACTTGCCAGAAGTTAATACCAGTACAAGACAACTGCATATAAGAATAAGAAGTTAAATTGACACCACTGCCTTTCTTCTATACTTTGCCCATCAAATTAGAACCACCCCATTGATTAGTTTTCTTCTTCTCTACTTTTTAATTCAAAAACTAAAAAAAAAAAAGTAAATGGAAAATGAATCAAATAATGATGTATTTGTAAAAAAAATATTTTAAATTTCATAAATTGAATACTTAAAATTATTTTTCCTGATATTGAAATACAAAAAAATTCAAATTATTTTCAAATAAATCATTGGAGAAAAATATTTTGGGTTTTTTTTTTCTTATTATGTTGATTAAATAAGTATTAAACAATAAAAATCAAAATTTTCACTTTGAAAACAAAAAAAATTTCATGATCTGAATAATTTTTGTTATTATTTTTGTAACGGATCAACTATTCATAATTATCAGGTTACTATTAGTTATTTAAACTATATTATTCATAATAACATACCATATAAAATTTTGCGAAAAAAATTTAAAATTTAATATCAAATTTCTTATTTAAAATTGAATAAAAATACAAAATGAATCCCTATGATAATAGTTCAAATTACTTGAATATTTTCAGATCATAATTTTTACTAAAAAATGATTATTTTTTTTTCCCATAAATTTACTTTTTATAAATTTACTTTTATATTTTTCATTAAAAAAAAAATGAATAAAAAATTCCAAAAAAATAAAAACCATAACAAAAAATAAAAAAAAAAAAAAAAATAGAGAAATTTTCAAAATGGGATGGATTATTTATAGACCTTTATGCAAAATTAATCAAGGATACTATCAATTCGAATTCCCCCATAAAGGAGGAGCTTTTAAAAAAATATCAGGTATATTCCAATTTTTTTTTTTCCAAGATCAAATCTATTATACCAATTCAAATCGGAAGTAAGGCTACAGTATCACCACTTCCGCAGTATTTCCAAGACTATATCAAAGATTTATTTCAAAATAAAAGTGTAGGGTGGAAGTATAGAAGCTCTGCTATTCTTATAATATATTGTTGGAATTTAGATACAAAAACAAAATTTAAAAAACTATTAAACTTTTATGAATCCTATTTCCACCCATTAAATTATGGCGATTGGGATTACAAATTATCAGATTTTTTATATTACTTTTCATATCAATTAAATTTAAAAATTTATTATCAAAAAAGATTAAAATCATTGTATCCAAAAAATGAAAAGCTTCATATCATTACTCAAAATGATGTTAATGAAATGATTCACATTCTTCAACCTTATTTAATGTCATTGCTATATTCGACCTTCGATGAAATAATGTGGAGAACAGTTTCAACAATTAAATGTTTATCAAATTTAAACTGTTCAATTATTTTTCCAAAAATCATGAAAACTTTAAAAAGGGCAACTGCTTCAATGCTATATCCTCACCAAACCGATGCTCTATTGGCTGTTTTTTATAGAAATATTGTATCATTGCTATGTTCAAATAAAAGAAACGAGAATGGTATTCCTATAAAATTATTATATTTTGAAGATATAATTGAGCTTGCCTTGGAATACATTAATATAAACAACAATACCAAAACATCAAGGGTATTATTACTTTTTGAAAACATTTTTTGTTGTGTTCCATTAATTAATCCATTAGACGATGATGTTGATGAGAACCAAAATGAAATTCAAGACAAAAACAGTACTGATAATGAAAATGAAATATTGATTAAAAATATGAAACAAAAATTAACAATAAATAACGGCAAGCCAAAGACAAAAGAAAATGAAATGGAAATAAAAATTAATAATTTATTTTTAAATATAACAAAAAAATTTGAAAATTGGCTAATAGTCTTTTTAGATAAATTTTTGTTAAGATTGGAATATAATTACGCCAAAAAAAGACAAAAGACATTTACTTCAGTTGAAGGGAGGGGACTGTATACTGGTATATTTTTTTTAATTTTCCAGCAATGTTCCAAAAAAATATATTTAGTTTTACTTGAGAAAATTAAAAATTTTTTAGATTGTAATATAATACTTTCTTCATTGAAACAGTTATCCTTAATATGCAATGTTATGGGTATGGTTCATCAACCAGATACTTTGAAAGTTTTAATACCATTATTTTTTAATAAATTGTTTGAATTAAATAATGATTGTTATCAATTAAAAAAATTATCCAATTCAGAAATGTGTTGGAATCTTAAATTATTTAGTAGTTTGGTTAGGTATGGCGGAATCCATTTATTAGATTGGAAAGTTTTTATTTTAACTACATTAAAAATTTCTTCTCAAATTAAAAAAAAAAAAATTTATAAATATTCAAAAAAGTTATTAAAAAATACTTTATTATCTTTGACCAGTGTTTACCCTCTTGATTATAAATCACATAACAAAGATCAATGGTTTGATAAAGATTTTAGAAAAAATCATTGGAAACATTGGGGGTATATTAAAAAACGTGAATTGAAAATGGAATGGCATATACCAACACAGGAAGAATTAAATTTTGCTGAAAGTCTTTGTAATGAATTTTTAAAGCCAAATTTAATCTATATTGAAAATTATATAAATTATTATTCTAACAATAATAAAAAGAATACTAATAATAATCATAACCAAAATAATACAAATAAGAATAATACAAAGAAAAATAATAATAATAATAACAATAACAATAATAAAAATAATTCAAACAACAACAATAATAATAATAATAAAAATAACACCAATAAGAATAAGAACAATAATAAGAATAAGAATAAGAATAGTAAGAATAAAGAATTTAATCAAAATCAATTACATTTAGAATTAATTAATTTACGAAATATTGTTAAGGGTACTACATTTTATTTGTATAATATTAAAAAACAAGAATTTATTGATGAAGATATTAGATTAAATACTATTATTAAATTACCCAAATTTAAATTGAAAATTTATCCTTATAAAAAAAACGATCAAAAAGAATGGAAATTGAAAATATTCCAAATTATTTTCAAATTAGCAAAATTTATTCAAGAAAAGAAATCTGATCAAGTAACTTCATTAATACTTATCACTAAAATAATCCATTCGTTAGTAAACATAAAGGGTATCTCAGAAAGGCATTTAAATTACATGTTTAGCGTCAATGATGAAAAAATAAATAACAATAAAAATCATTCCAACATAAATGAGGCCAACGCTAGATATGCTTTTATTAAATCGGTTTATATTAAATATTTTTATCGATTATATTTAAAATTAAAATATGAAAAAAAGTCGATTGAATTCTATCAATTGTGTGATCAAATTTTAAAATTATCTTTGAATTCTTATATAAATGTTCGAAATAAAGCAAAGCCTGTATTACACTGCATTTATGAAAATTTCCCTTCGGTATTTAGGAGACAAATAATTAAAGTAATTAATATTATTTCAAATAAGACTTCCACTTTAGAAGAGACTAAGGGAGCCTTAGAATTGCTTTCAAATATACGCGTAAGTGATAAAATAATCAAAAACTGGAAGTATTTTTCTACTTTCATGACTTCCATTTGTAATTCAATGCATCATGAAAAGGAATTTTTACAAGAGCAAATTTCCGATTTGTTTTATGATTTCTATGATGATTTTGTTGATAACATTTTAACTATTAATCCACCAAATAAGGAGTCGATTATAAAATTTAAAAATTTAAAGGACAATTCAATTAAAATGGTTGATCAGCAATTATTTGAAAAAAGTAATAATTTTCATAAATATTGGAATCAATACACACTAAACATTTATAACAATTCAATAGCAGAATTAATTCAATTTTTAGAAAAAAATTGGAAACAAAATTTAATTGATGAAAATGGCAATAAACAAATTGAAATTGAAAAAGGAGATGATGATGAAAAGAATAAAAAAATAAAAAAAGTTAATTCAAACAAAAAGGATTTGAATACCATCCCGAAGGAAATTAACAATATTAAACCTGAGCCAATATTAGAAATTGAATTAAATACAAATGAAAATGAGAATGAAAATGCAAAGTTTCAATTGATTAATAAGAATAATAACGATGATGATGATGATATTAATAACAATAAGCTTGATGATGATGATGACGATGATGACGACGATGACGATGACGATGACGATAATAATGACGACGACGACGAAAACGATGACGATGACGATGACGATGACGATGATGATGATGATGATGATGATGAAAATAATATAAAATTAAGATTTAATTGGAAATTTAGATTAATGACTTTAAAATTTTTATTTTTACTTTGCAGAAATGATCAAAAGCCAACAAAAAAAATGACTAATATCTTTATAAAAGGTATAACAAGTCAAGTGCAAAAAATTAGAAAGGTTTCTGTCCGCGCAATATCAATAATAATGTCGATTTATAAACCAGTTTATCAGAAAAGGCCTTTAAAAAAAACAAACAACAATAATATTAATGGGAAGGGAAAATATTATTATAATTTACAATATTATGAATATGAAGATTTTTTATCAATTGAAAATAATAAAAATTATCAAAGCATAGAATTTTTTGATCAGACTTGGTTTGGTTGGAAATGTGATTTATCAGAAGATTCAAAAATGAATTGGGTGTATGATTATACAAAGGAGCCTATCATTGAAGAGAAACTTTTCAATAAGCAATATTTTAAGAAAAAATTACTTAAAAATCAATTTTTTAAGCATTTTTTTAATCATTTTGTCAATTTGCAACGTGTAAATGAAGAATATTTTTCCAAAATGTGTGGACAATTAATGAAAGGATTTACGCAATTCTTTAAAACGGAAATAATCGAAATGGTTTCTGAACAATTAACACATTTATCAAAAAATCATAATAATTCAATTGCAAATATTGCAACAATTTCGCAAATTATAAGTGGTATTCTTCGTGGTTGTAAACATTTTACTTTAAAGGAAACTAAATATATTTGGAATTCCTTAAAAGGCTATTTTTCAAAATTTTTATTTAAAGATTATCAAAACGATTGCGATGAGATTTGGCTAAGTGCCTTAGAATTTATTTGCTCTAATAGAGATCCCAGAAGATTATGGTTTTTAATAGAGTTTTTTTTAAAGGGTATTGAAAAGGATTCCACTGCCATTTTATTAAGAAAGTTTAAATTTTTCGATGTTGTTATATTGACCTTTGATTGGAAATTGAGAGGCTTGACAGAAAAAATATTAAGCTATTTTAATATTTTAATGAAAATACAATCCCCATTGGTTAAAAATGTTTGGATTAATTTAATTTATGATTTGTTTTTGATAAACAATAATTATACTAATAACCCCTTTGAGAATAAATTTCATATTGAAAGGCCAATAGTAATAAATAATAATTATAAATTAATTTCTGAATCAATAATAAAGATTTTAATCGATTGCGAAAGTAATTTTGATGAATTAATGAAAGAAAAAAAGCAACTGAAAACAAAAAAAATTAATTTAAAAAATAATAAGAAGAAGAAGAAAACCAAAAGCAAGAATAACAATCATGGGAATAATGAGAATATCATTAATAATGAGAAGAATGAAAATAATGACAAGAATGAGAATAATGAAATGAATGACAATAAAGAAATGAATGATAATTATATTGAATTAAAAGAGATCAAAAAAAAAATTTCAAATATTGATAAATCAATAAAAAAAAATAAATCATTTGTCAAAATTTTCAATGAAATATCAACATCCCTTTTTGGTAATAACTCTTTGTATATCAAATATTTGGGTGAAATTTTTGAAAAATTTTTACCTTTCTATTTTAAATCTTTTGATAAAAAATGGATCGATTTAGAAATTCATAGTTTTTCAAAAAAAAATTTGCAATTAATCTCGCAATCTTTCCCTTTGGAGCCAATGTTAAAGAATGGCACAACCCAAGAACCAGAGAAAATAATTAAATTATTTTGTCAGTATTGTTTACAAACTACCGATTGGCATTATAAAATAGAATTATTGTCTTTTTTTGAATTATTTTTATTTAAAAATCTTTATTTTTTATCCAAGGAAATTACAGTGTTTGTTATAAATAAAATCTTACAATTATTAATCGATCCTCAAATCGAAGTGAGAAAATTTGCAAAATCGACGTTAACGGGGTTATTGAAATTATTGTCATCTCAACAAAAAAGCAAATTACAGCGAATGCTTGAATTAATTTCGAAAATACAATTGAACAGAAAAATTAGGTCACAGACGGAAAGACAAGACCTCATCGCGAGAAAGCATGGTGGAATATTAGGACTCTCGGCCTTTTTAAATTCCAATCCTTATAATTTTGATAAAAATGGAATGTGTATTTTGAAATTTTTAGATACAATAGAGTGGACAATTCCATTAATTAAAACAGAAATCCATCAAACCTTTTCTGATTTTTTTAGAACTCATGAAATTGAATATTTAAAAAGTCAATTATCAAAAAAAAAATATGAGAAATTAATCCTTTTAAAATATAATAACCAAAGATGCTCTTATTTTAGATAAAATTATCTTTATCTTTATTCTTATTATTTATTTTTTTATTCATTTATTTTTTGATACTGATATTTGAAAATTTTAGAAAACAAATATTGGTATTTGTGAATATTAAATGTTATTTCTTGTTTTTTTTTTAATTATAAATAAAAAAGATTATAATAATGATTCAATATTTATATCATTGTTAATTTTTTTTTTTTTTTTTTTTTTTTTCTTAAATGGTATCAATCCAATAATGGTCTTTCAAAATTCCTGTATCTAGCTCATTCAAAATCAGAGATAAACGGTTTACATTTATACACAGGTAGATTATTTCCAAATTGGTTTCTTCTTATCTTGCTTTTTCATTTTCCAACTGTTCAATATCCAAAAATAAAAAAAGCAAAAAATGAAAAAATGAATAATTAAAATGAAAATCACCAATAAGTAATTATCTTATTAACAATCAAATTCAATGGTATTGACGATTTGAGAGGTGTGCCCTTTTGTTTGAAAAATAGTTTATATAAATTATTCTTTTTGAGTATTCATGAACAACAAATTATTAAATCTTTTTTGTGTTTCGCTTTTAAATTATTTTAAACACATAAAAACCCGATATTTTAAAAATTAAAAAAAAATAAAACCAAAAACCAAAAAAAAATGAGTCTATTTTTGAAATGAGCATTAAGAATTTTTTATAACCGAACTTTCATTTAAAAAAATTTAAACAAGAAGATTTTTTGCTAATAAAAATTTTGCATTTTAAAGGAAAATACACAAAGTCTCAAATTTCTTAATGATTATTTGTCTCTTTGAAAGTTTCTTGTGTTTTCCAACTTAACATTTTTAGAAAAAAAAAAAAAAATCTTAATAAAAGAAGACAAATATATAAAAAAAAAAAGAAAATAAAAAATTATAAAAGGGTAAAGAAAAAAACAAAAATTGAAAAAGCAAAACTAAAATTTGAAAAATTAGAACTAAAATTTGCAAAATTAGAAAAAATGATTCTGATCCAAAAATTTGAAAATATTTTTTGTTAAGAATACTCGAATAAACCTCAAAATGACTTCCATTAACATTATAAAGTGAGTCAACATTTTCAAAAAATATTTAATTTTTTGTATGTGAAAAAATTTTGATAAAATTTTCTATTTTTTTTTAATCTAATATTTGAAAAAATCAAATTTAAGTTATTTATTCCGAGAAAAGAGCACTGTAAAAAAATTTATCCAAATAAAAAAAATGAAAGAAAGAACATTAATTAAAAAATTAGATTAAAAATCATAATATCATTTTCATGAACAAGTTAAAAACGTTTTCCACTTTCGTTAGGGTTTTCTCGGATATAAAAAATTCGTAAATGTTCTGATTATTCTCTATTCTTTTGAATCCTAGAATACCTAAGCTCTCTAAAAAACTTGAAGGTACTTGAAAGCATTTGAGGACACTCGGTATCACATCCTCAGAAATCACAGGAGTGATAAGAACCCAATAAAAAAAATCTCAATAATAAATCAACCTTTCACAATCCGTAATTAAAAAAAAAATCAATTTATTTTATCATATTACATGTTGAGATAGATCTAAGAAAGATATTTTGAATCTAAAATTCTCAATAGTTGGAAATAATCATTTAAATTTTTCACAAACTAAGGATTCTTTACATAAAAAAAATTTATCTTTTTTCCTACTACTTATATACTTTTTAAATGATCCGATCACAAATCTCCTTCAAGTATTATTTTACAAATGTGGATCCTAAGAGATACTATTGAATCATGTGGAGTATGTACCATTTACCCTCAATTACAACACACATTAATTTTAGGATTGTATGAATTGACAAAATTCCTTCAAAGTTAATTTTCCAACTGGTAAAAAAAATCAAAATATTTTTCCAAAACAATATTTGAATAGGGAAATAAACAAAACAATGAAAAAAATTTACGGGTCTAGTCACTTACTATATATTTGCTCCATAATTCTGGGAATGGTCTTTGTCTCAATTTAGATATATTGTGTAATTGAAGTTCTTAATTTTGATAAAAATTCAATCTTTAAAAAAAATTAAAAATTATTCTGGGATATAACTGACAAAAAATCCAAATAAAAATTAAAAAGTTTCAAAGAAATCAGCAATTTGAAAAATTTAAATTTTGATAATACCAAGACTTTTCAATTTATGATTCTATATTTTCCATCAAAGTGAAATAAAATTGTAAATTAAATTACTTCATACTCTTAGAATAGTCTCTTAAAAATAACTATAATTTTAATCAAAAAAATAATTTTTTATTTTCTCTTATTTTAACCGATCTATTTCTTCTTTTTTATTTCATCAAACATAATATTATTCCAACAAAAAAGGGTGTTTCTTGTTTTTCCATCACAATTTTGTTCATAAAAATAGATTATGGATCCTTCTTCTTTAACAGATTTTTTAAAGAATATTTTGGGAGAAAAAGAATATTCAAAGGTTGTTACGTCTTTACCAAAAAATCAAGCCAACACTCTAAATAAAACAACTCCAAAAGTTCAAACCCAAAATAACCAACTAAAAATTCCTTTTAATTTGAAAACAAAAAATCAACTAAACTATAATAGGCAAGTGCCACTGCCAAATAAAAAAAAACCTTCAACACACAATACTTCTGAAATAAACAAATTTATCAAAGACATTAAAGAGCAGTTTGGGATCTCTTCTAAAAATCAAACAACAAGACAAATAAGAAGATCTACAATTAACCGATCAAATTTCAAAAAAAAAAATTTAAATGAAAAGAGGACCTATGAATATCAAACAGGTGAATATGAAGAAGAGGACGAAGAAGAGGATGAAGAAGAGGTGGGGGAGGACCAAGAAAAAAAAAAAGAAAAACAAAAACAAAAAAGGAAAAGAAAAAAAAAAAAGAAAAGAAAAAAAAAAAAGAAAAGAGAAAGAAAAAGAAAAAACACAACAAGTTTATGAAAAAGAAAACACGGGAACTAGTCCGATTCAAAATCGCCAAATAAGAAAGAAAAATAATTTAGAAATCCAACCCAATTCCTTATTAAAAAAAAACAAATCAAAATTTGCATTTATTGAGAAAAATACAAAAAAATTAATTAACAATAAAGAAAGAGAGATTGAAAATAATACAACTAATAACAATTATCAAAATCAGAGAAACCATAACCAAAAATCTGTTGGTTTAAACAAACATTTCGAAATCAATCTAACAAATGTAAGAAATGAAAAAAGTTCAAAAGCAAAACAAAAACTGGAAACAAGAATTGGACAAGAAATCAATTTTACACAAAAAAAAAAACACAATAAGAATAAGGAATTAAAAGAAACTATAATAAAAGAAGCCGAAAAAGTATTTGGGGGTAAAGAGGGGAGAAAGGAGAAGGAGAAAGAAGTGGTGGAAGTCCTGAAAGACAAGAAAGTGATGGAAGACAATAAAACAATGAAAGTGCAGGAGGAAGAGGAAGAAGAAGAAGAGGAGGAGGAGGAAGATGAGAAGCAAAAACCAGATTCAATAAATCCTGAAGAAGATCCCATTACAATTCTTGAAAACCAAGTATTTGATGAAAATGGGGTGATTAATTTTAATTCTGATTTTGCTTATAAATCAATTCTAGAATTTTTAACAAACCCTTTAAACCCTAATGAAATTAATAACAGAGAAAACCCTACATTTGGTGTTGTATTTTATGGGTATTTAAAAAATGTTATCAAAACAAGCAAAAAAAATGGATCCATGATCTCAAAATATTGCTTAATGGACAATGAGGAAACATCTAAAATTAGAAGAGGGCAGTGTACAGCTGACATGGCCAACTGGATATTTACTCGGAAATTTTTTAATCCGCATTTCCAAAGAGATAAAAAAAAACGCGGAAGACGTAAAATTAGCAAACAAAAAAAAGATTCAAATCCAAAAAAAAGAAAGAAAAATACCACAAATAAAAAATAATAATAATTTTAGACTATTGCCTTAATGAAATATCTTTATTCTTGACAATTTTTTTCTTGTGAATATTTAAAAATTAAATATTTTGTGCTATTTGGAGATTGATATTAAAAGAAAAGTTCCATCACAACAAAACTAAAAAGTATTCAGAAAATAACCTTAAGGTAAATATATTTGATCTAACATGATTTTAATTTTGATAAGTACCAATGTAAAATCCGTTACCTTATCATTTTAGGAACTATCATTTCAGTAGTAAAGTTTAAATTAAAGCTCGATGTCAATTTTTTCAATTGACTCTATCTTTCGTGGTTACAGATATAAAATGAAAAAAAATAATAAATCTTAGGTTAATGCTCAAAAAATGGTTTGAGTGAAAAAAAGATAATGAGAAAATTTAAAAGTTATAAAAATTTTAGGTATTGGGATATAAAATGGTAAATTTGAAAATCTCGAATCTTTTTTTGATTTCATCTTGGATTTATATGACTTCTTTTTCAAAATACAACGAAAAATTGCATTGGAAATTTAATTTGTTTTTTAGAGAAAATTCACAAAAATCCCTCATAAATTAACTTGAATCCAGAAACCTTAAATTTGAAAATGTATTTAGAACTCTAAAAGTGAGTTCTTTAAAAAGTTTTAACAAGAATCTAAAAAAATAATTTTTTTGTTTAGCTTTGAAACAAAATTTTTTATTTATTATTTATCAAGTCGACTTACATTTAAAATTAAACTTTAAAGCAAAAAAAAGCAAAAAAAAAAAAATCTTTAAGAAACTAATATTTTGTAAAAATTAAATGGAACTTTGTTAATTTCTTGGATTTTTTTTAAGATATTTGTGTTTTGAATTTTGATTTAGATGAGTCAACCCCCATCTAAACTTTTTATTAGTTTTAAAGTATTTTTTGAATTCAAAATTACATTTCAAAGAAAAAACTCAAAATTGTAACTTATTATTTTTATTAACAATTAAGTTTATTTTTGAAAATGGTGTAAAATATTTTTTGTTTTATGTTGGAAAGTATTGATTTTGAATGAAAATTTTTTTATTTTTTTTATTCATTTTAAATATTTCAATATAAAACTCAACAAACAAATTAATTAGAGAACGGGTGGTTAAGCAAATCCATATTTATAGAAGTTTAACAAAATTTTCTCAATGAAATTCAGATTTTAAAAGCAAAATTTAGATTTAAATTTTGTAAAAAATAGTTGTATTTTCTAGTTTTAAAAAAATGAAAAAAGTAATTGGAAAAAAATTATTTTAACAAATTATTTTATTAATAAATTGTTTGGTTTTTTCATGATAATCGTCTATAACAATAGAAATTATTTTTTTTAATCTTTCTATCGGGTTTTTACTCCTCCTGCTTCAGGAGGTGGATAATTTTTAATTTGGTCATCTAAATGATATAATATTTTTTACTTGAATGTTTTAATTATTTTTCTTCTTCTCTTTTTTATTTAGTAAATTTTCTTTGATTACTCCTTTCTCACAATAAATAAATAAATATAAATTATATTTTTCATGAAAAAAAAATAATTATGGGTTTATTGGATCAACTTATAGTTCACTAATGATCAAAATAAATAACCCAATTTTTATTTATTTATTTTTTTTTTTACTTTTTTTTTATTTTATTTTTATATTAAAAACAACCACAACTAGTCTATAAAACTGAATATTAAAATAGTATTTTTTATTATTATTATAGATAACTTCAATTTATAAAAATAATTATTTTCAAAATTTGATTTTTAATCGGCCAATTATTTTGAAATGAAGTTAATATACAAATACCAATTAATTAATTCTCTTCAAAGAATCGAATTTCACTTAAAAAAAAAACAATGGTTTTTTATAGAAAATTTCAATTGATAAAAATAATTTATGGTTAAACAATTCTTAGTAAAAAATTTTAATATTATTCAGGATGATGGAAAAATAAAATGATATTTTTTTTTTGCTTAAACGAATTATTTCAAAAAAGAAATAAGAAATCACTTATTTTTATTAATCATGTGGTTTTTTTTAATTATACTCAGGATGTCCTTTTATTTGCATTCTCTTTTAGAAAATTTAATGGTAAAAACACGTGCTTCACAATTATTAATTAATGGAAATAATTGTAAATTACTTTCATTTCAAATTAATTAATTAAACTTTGATTCTTATAATTTTATTTTGAAAAATTAATGGTTTATTTCCTGAGGAAGGATATACCAATAAAAAATCAATATATTAGATTAATTTTTCATGTTAATGCATTTTAAATGTAAAAGACAAAATATATTGTAATTCTTCTTTATTACATAACTATATCTATTTATGTAGATATTTATTATTCTAAATTTTCGAATTAATGAACTTGTAGATAATTTAAATATTTTTGATTTTTAGATAATAATTTAGTTTTTTATTTCAAAATATGTTTGTTGGGATAGTCCAAAAAATGAAAATAAAAATAGAAATTGTTTTGGAGAAATCAATGTACAACCAATTTTAATTAAAAACTGAAAATATGGAAAGGATTTCAATGATTTTTTAAAAAGTATAACCAAGTTATATATTTTTCAATTCATATGAAATTTTTGTGGAGATTAAACAAGTTATCCAAAAGTTTTTTGATCAAAAAGAAAATTATAAACACCAACTTCATACCTAAAAAATATCAGATAAAATCGAGATAAGAAAATTTAAGTTTTGTTATTTAGGTAATACAATACCAAGAAAAAAATTAAATTATTATCAAGAATCGATAAATTGTGGTTATTGATTTTGTTTATTTAAATAATTTTTTGAAGATTTAGTTAATACATATATTCTAAATCAATTGTCCCCAATTGTTTGGAAATAGCATAGAATTAAAATATACTGTAATTGGGTGTAACTGGTATCAATACTATTGCTCTACAAATCTTTTAAAAAATAGTATAAATATCACAGGACAATAAAGTATTATTTTTTTACTGATGATAACAATTAAAAAATTTCATTTTGGAATTTTTTTTTTTTAATACTTTTCACAAATCTAAAAATAGAAATTAGTAACCAAAATTACTGATAGTATTTCGGAGTTTAATAATTCTTATTTAAAACTCCAAAAGTAACTATTTTTTGAATTTGTTAATTCCAAATATTAACTCAATAATAATCAACCTAAACCCCCCAAGCCAGATTAATTTTGTTTACATTTTGATAGGTTAATTCTGATATTAATATATTTCAAAGATTTGTGAAACAATTGGTAAAATAATTTCTATGAGTTAGTTATTGGATTTTTTAACAACTAATCTACATTTCGCAAATTAAAAAAAAATATTTTAAAATTTTCTATTTTGAATATTGAAAACTCAACCTGGGAGTTTGTGATGAGAAATGCAGATTTTTTTCTGAAATTGTTGGAATTTTTACTAATAAAAGGATCATTTTTAACAAATGATGGGATCAATATCATAGTACTACTTTACTATCAATTTGTTAAATCGACTTTGGGCCATGTGCACTAATGTGATTTATACCTTCAATAACAACACACTTTACTTTATTACTTTCCTTGGGGGGGGGGGGGGGGGCTTTAATCCCTGAAATGGTTGTTTTTGAACAATGATCTAGGAAAGAAAATGCTTTTACTAATAAGAATCAAAAATATCGAATGTATTTAAAGATTTTATTTTGTGTAAAGAATTTTTTATGGTAGTTGTACTTTATATAATAAAAGGTTTAGATTTTAATGATTATTCATTATTTGATAAGTATTGCATATGTAAAAATATTAACTAATTCGAAAACAAAATATAATTATGGTTTGATATACTTAAACTAATTTTTTTTATATAAATTTCATTTTTCATAATTTATTTTTTTTTTAATATTTCTCAAATAGTTTATTTGTTACTGAACGAATGTAGTAAAATAATTAAATTGTCAAATATAGATGGTTGTAAAATAAGCATAAACTGGATTGTATTCGATTTGATTAATTTTGTACTCTAGAAACAATATTTGTTTAAAATTGATGATTTTTAAGTTGTATGGAAATATCGAAACAAGTAAAGAATTCGATTTTTTGCTATACTTAGAAGTTTTGTTATTGAGATCTTTTGATTGTTTTTTTGATTATTGACATTTTTAAATTAAAGGATCCTGAGAAATATTTTTTGGTTGATTTTTTGTGAATTGAATTTTATGGTCTCGAGATCCTGTAAATTTTTTTTTTTGTGAATTTTTAATTGACTGAATGACTTCTTTTTTTTTAATACCACTCTTTTAAAAAAGTGGATTACTTTTTCAAACTTTTTTCGATTTTGAGTTTTTTTAAAAGTGTGAGATTTAGTAATAATAAAACAATTTTCTCCACTTTTTTAAAAATATTTGAATTTGAAAAAAGATAATTGAGAAAGAGTGAATTTTTTTTTTATTAATCGACTTTTGTGAGTCAAAAGAAGTTCAATTTTACAATAAAAACTTTCCTGTTAAAGTCAACCATTGAGTATGTAATAAATTCACTGTAAATGACTATGTTCTTAAACCGAAAAATTCATTTTTTCTTTTTTTTACCCATTTCAAATAATTAGTATTTGTATCACTTTTATGACAGACCCAAATTCAAAAAATCAAAAAACAACTTCAATTGAAGACAATTTAAAAAATCTGTTTGCAAAAAGAAAAAAACAGCCAAAACAAAAAAAGGATCAAATAGAAAAAAACATAAGAAAGCGTAGCGAGCTGCCACCACTCGAAAAACCAAAATCAACTCTTACAAATCTGGAAAAAATTGAGAAAGCAAAAAGGCTTCTATTGGCTGAAAACAAATCTTCGATCGCATCAACTACCAATTCGAAGAAGAAGCGAAGAGTAAGAAGCACAAGAAAAATCAATAATCGTCCAGCGAAGCCTAGCACATACACAAGAATGACTACTAACAGAAGTACGATAATTGAAAACGAAAATGAAGAGGGTGAGATCCAAGAACACGAACAAGAAAAAAAAAAAGAAAAGCAATTCGATGGTGAGAGAAAATATGGGAATGAAAATAGGTATGAAATTGAAAAAGAAAAGGAAATAAATAAAAAAAAAAAAGAAAATGAAAAAAATAACGAAAATATCGAGGGAAATAATTCCAACAAAGAAAGTGAAAAGCAGCCAACTGAAATTTCATCAACGATTTATATCGGCGAACTAAAACGGGGCTGTACAGAAAACGAATTAGTCAATTTGTTTCGATCGTATGGTGTCATTGACAACATCAAAATCTTCCAAAAGGCAAAGTCTTATGCCTTTTTGAAATTCAGTGATCCCAAATCTGCTGCTGTTGCAATTGAAGAAATGAACAATTATTCATTCCAAGACGCCAAATTACGAGTTAGTACAGCTAAATTAAATTCCATTGTTACGGGAGCTTCTGATTATCAGCAAAAGGTTGAGAGCACAGGCGGCAAGCCAAAAAGAAATTATAAAAAAAAGAGATCATCCATCCCCCAGTTGCCTGCATTTATGAAAGGAGATAATGTTCCCTTTGAGTACAGTAAGGAAAAGGCATTCCAGCCAGTTCAAATAATATCGTATAGGCGTGGCGTGAAGCCCAAAACTGTGGACCAAGACGACGTTATACATGAATTGGAAAAAATGCAAAAGGAAAGACGTATTTCAAAATATGACGATATTTGATCTCAAAAAAAACATATATTTAGATTTAGATATATCATGCTATATAAATTAAAATAACGCTTGATAAAATTAATTTTTAAAATAGGATTAATAATAAAAATAATTTACAGTAATGAGACATTTTGTATTTTTTCGAATTTGAATATCCCTAAAAGCTCTAAATATTTTATAATTTTAAAAATTATTTTAGATTAATAAACTTAATACAGTTCAGATTTAAGCATTGCATTCCCTGAAACATGAAAAAAGATTCTTTGTTTATATTTTAATTCACGATCTTTCTATATTTTATAAAGTAACCATGTATCAAAGTTCAAAAAAATTTTTTAATAGAAAAAGACAAAGAAAAAAAGTTCAAAGTATAAAAAAATTATTTGGAGAATAAAAGTTTTTGAGTCTTTTTGATTTTCCAACTGTTCAAAATTAAAAAATAATTTCTTTTTGTTTTCTTTTTTATTTCAAAGAAAAGGAGATTTTTCAATTAGGACTGTTGATAAATTTGAAAAGAAATTAATATTGTGAAGGAATTGGTGTTTATCATGAAGATCCATTATTTCCTTTATTATTTAGATTTATTACTCATTTTTATCTTAGAAAAAATCAAATCACTGGCATTACATGTCCAAATGTTTGCAGATGATCTGATTTTACTTCTGAAAGGATCATCAATAAAAATAAATTTTCAATTAAAGAAAATATATAAAATAATAAGAGACTTCCGGATGAACTCTAACAATGATAAAACTCAAAATATACTTTAATTCCAAAGGAAATTTAATATCTAGGTATTTGGTTAGACTAAAAACTTATTTAAAATTTAATCTTGATAAAGTTAAGACCAATTTTAAAAAAATAATGAATATCTTACCCCGAAAAAAAATTTACTAATGGTTTACAAATTCAGTTTTTGAAAGCTGTATTACATAGCTAGTTATTATATAGATTAAAAATATTTGTTTTGACAAAAACATATTTTAAAGATTTTGATACTTGAATTTATAAAAAAAGTACAGAATTTTTATTAATCAACCCAAACTGAATTTATTCTTATTTATAAAACAGAAGTAAAAATTGTACCTGTCAGAATAACAATTTATAAAAGAAGATTTAGGTTTATTCAAAAAATTAAAAATCCCCCGTTTTGAGAAATTAATTAATTATCTTCTTTTTAGAAAAAAATGAATCAGAAAATATTAAAAGGAATTCGAAAAATTTAAAAAATCTAAAATATGAACTCGTAAATTTCAGAATTCAAAATTTCGAAAATATTCCAAGTTGGAAAGTTCAAAAATATTTAAAAATATACATCTAAATAATACTATAATAAGTTGCCCTATTTAGGCTTTCCAGAATTTAAAATGCGATGGTTAGACTTCAATTTTAATACTCTGAAATTTATCAAATTGCCTGAGTAGATATTCTTATGTTTTGAATAAAAATAAATCAAACTATTATGAATTTTGTAAAAAAATAAACAATTTGTAAATAATTGAAGATTTAGAACTTTTTCTATGGAATTGCTTATCTTATGAAAATAATTACAATATCTGGATATCTGAATTAAATAAATTTAATATACCTAATTTATTAGAAAATGATAATATTTTTAATATTATTACAAAAAAAGATTCATGTTGTTTATTGGCTTTAGTGGGTAATAAAATTTTTTGTGAGTCTTTCATAAAGTTCCTAAATGTTTATTTAAATATTCGGAAAGTGCTGTAGAGTGCTATCAAGTACCATTCAAGTGTCATCAAGTACATAGGTTTTC
The DNA here is from genome assembly GCA_027625915.1 of Anaeramoeba flamelloides. Lineage (NCBI taxonomy): Eukaryota > Anaeramoebidae > Anaeramoeba > Anaeramoeba flamelloides. The sequence goes on from JANTQA010000036.1 coordinate 8,097,666, forward strand.
CAAAATTCAAAAGAGTGCAATAAAATACAAAGATTTAACTCAATTCTTTTAAATTCTGGAAAACCGAAGTGCCTAGGTTTTTTTTTAATTCGAGAAATAAAAAGAAAATTAAATAAATTTTCGTTTAATTTCTTAAATTAAAAAAAAAATACGATAAATAAGTGATGTTAATAACCCCTCGCTTAACTAAAAAAAAAAAAAAAAAATCATATTTTTGTTGCTAAAAAATATGTTTTAAGAATTCAAAAAAAAAAAATACAGAGAAAAAGAAAAAATTTAGAAAAGAGTTTTTTTTTCAAACTTTTAGCTTATTAAAAAATTCAAATGATTTCAAATCATCTATATTTGGTTTTTCATTTGAATTTTTGGAGGGGCAACACATAATGATTTTTCCTAATTTATATATATAGATATATATATATGTACCCAACAAAGATAAAATTTGTATACTTTTCTTGAGTTTTAGTATATTAGAAATTTATGGTGTATTAATTGAATCTTATAAGAGATATTGTGTCTTAAGTGTTACAATTTTTTGTTTTTTTCTTTTATTTTTCTGTTATTTTTTTTTTTTCTTTCTTTATAAAATTTTCATTTTTTTTTGAATTTTTCAAGTTTTTTTTTTTTTCTTTTTTTTTAATAAAAGATCATATTGAAAAAAAAAATATCACTAAAATCCAATAAATATTTTGAAAAATAAAATTGTGTAGTGTCGTTAAAAAGAATTTAATTATTATCATAAAAGGTTTTTGTTAAATTTTTTTTCAGTGGAAATGTAAAAATAAAAATACAGTTTTTCATGTTTCCAAAATTCCATTTCTTTTTTTTTGTTTTAAAAATGATTTTTTTTATTATTAATTTTTAAAATATCGGGTTTTATTATCTATTTCATAAATAATTAAAAAGTGAATTATAAACCAGATTTAATAATTAGTTATTGATGAATTCAAAAGAAATAATTTTTTTAATTTATTATTTAATGTAATTCACAATTATTGAAATTGGATTTATAAAAAAATTAAATTTCTCAATTCAAGAATTATACCTAAAAAAAAAGTCTTTTCTGTGTCTTATTTAGTTGTTACAAGTATGTGTTGAGAAGAGAATAGACTATGTTTGTAAAAAAAAAAATCTAATCCTTGAAAAGAAATGAAGTTAATTGTATTAACAATTTGAAATTTACAAGCATAAAGAAGTAAATTAATAAATATATAAAATTAATATTTGAGAATTATAAAAAAATGAACTATTATATATAAATAATCAGTCAAAGGTGATCATTGGGGTCATTTTTAAGGAAAAAATATTTTCTCAATATAGGCACAAAACTTGTGTTCGAGAAAGAGAAACGAACTATAAAAAAATCTTAAAAAATACTCACTAATTTTGAAATTTTTTATTAATTAAGGGTGTAGTACCACATAAAAAAACTGATATTGAAATATCTGATAGTTTATTAAAACATATATTGATACTCTTAGGTTCTAGATTAACAAAAAAAAATATAAAAAAAAACTAAAACTTCAATTTTACTAATATCAGCAATTAATATTTCAGTAAAAACTATTCTTATGTGAGTAGTATTTTTTAAAAATAAATTGAAATCTTTTTGAAATTCTTGAAAAAAATTTTTTTTGTAAGTTGTTTTTCAACTTCTGAAATGGATGAGTTAACCTCATTTTTTTACAATTTATTAATTTGAGTCTCTTTTTGAAATTGAAAATTTACATGTTTCCAATATAAAACGAACAAAAGTAAACCTATTATTTTTTTAAAACAATTAAGTTAATTCTTGAAAATAGGAAAATATATTTTTCGTTTTATGTTGGAAAGTATTTATTTCAAAAGAAAATTTTTTTATTTGTTTAATATTTTTCTTAGATTAATATCCCAATTCAAATTTTGGCAAATAAAGGTAATTGAAGTATAGGTGATTCAATAAAAGAATATTTGGCAGAATCTTAATCTTATTTATCAATTAAATTGAAATCTATTATGCAAAAAATATTTTTTTCTTTAAGGTTTTAAAAAATATGTTTTCTGATTTTTAAAAAATATAAAAATAATTGCAAAACAATTTTCTATTTTGAAAAATATTTTTAACAAATTGTTTGGTCTTATTCAAAAGAATCCTAATAACAATTTGAATTCATTTTTGTCAGAAAATAAATGATTTTGAATTTTGATAAATAAAATTACTTAATTTCCAAATATCTTCTTGATAATTTTATTTTGAAAAATTGAATTTCATCTTAAAAAAAAAAAAATTCTTGGTATAATGTTTAACAGAGCTCAAAATTTTAATTTTTATAATTATCATTCTTAAAAAATACAATTATTTATTAATTGGTTGAATATATTAATTTTTTCAGTTTTAAAAAAAGATTTATATCATAAAGAAAAAAAAAATCTTTATAATAATATTATTGGTAACCAAGACTTGTTATTGTGTAGTTAGTTCCCTTTTTAAGGCACAAACTCCAACGAAATTTAAGGCGCAATAAAAATTCTAAAATTAAGGCACAAAATTCGGATTCTAATAAAATAAATTGTAAAAAAAAAAAATTATAAAAAATGTGCCTTAATTTAAGATTTTTTTGTGCCTTAAATTTCATTGGAATTTTGTGTCTTAAAAGTGGAACTGACTGTATAATAATGATCAAAATGATATTAAAGCATGTAAAAAACTTTTTATAATGTGAGAAATAAAATGAATTTAATAATTTTCTTTTCCGGAAAAAATGAAAAAAAAAAATTGATCTCACTAAACTATTTATCTTTTTGGCTTTTTTAGTCGATCAGAATTTTTTGGCACTTATCATCTACAAAATAAGTAAGTAGAGAATACCACAATATCATATTGTAAAAATTAACCTTGTTGCCGTAGAAGACTGATCCCTTAATTAATAAATTTTGAGAATAATCAGGATTCTATGAAAAAACATTTTTTAACAAAGAAATAAATCAAGATTTATCATTGTTAGAAAAAAAAAATCATTTGATTCTATGGAATCAAATAAAGAATTATTTAGTCTTTTTTCGAAAAAGATATTAATGTGAACTATGATTATTTTTAATATTTAAAAAGTAATGTGTCCTCAAGAATGAAATAGATTTTATTGGACATATTTTGTTTCAATTTATAATTAAATGGGAATTTGCAAAATAAAATAGCATAAAGCTTTTACGGAAATCAAAAAAAAACAAAAAATAAAAAAAAATTAGATCTATGTATTAATTATTATTGAAGAATCAAATGAGCAAACAAAAAAAAATAAATTAATAAGAATAATAATCCAAAAAAAAAAAAAATAAAGTCAATGTATTAAATTAAAAAAAGGATTATCTGTAAACCGAAAAAAAAGATGTGATTAACAAAATCAGGAATAAAAGATTAATACAAATTATTTAGTATTAATAATAATTTGTAAATTAATATAAAAATAATAATGAATATATTCCTATGTATGTATATATATATATACATATTTAGATATATAAAAATAAAAATAAAAAAAGACATTTTGAGTTTATAGATAATCTAAGATATTGTTTGGCATTTCTTCAACTTGTGTATCATAAAATTGTTCCAAATCTCGAAGTGTTTCAACATCGTGGCTGGTAATCAAATTGATTGCAACACCCTTTCTACCGAAACGACCACCTCTACCGATTCTATGAATATAGTTTTCTCTGTTTGTGGGTAAATCGTAATTGATTACTAAGGAGACTTGTTGGACATCGATCCCACGAGCCAATAAATCTGTGGTGATCAAAATTCTACTAGATCCTGATCTAAATTCTTTCATGATTAAAGTTCTTTTTTCTTGGTCCATTTCACCATGGATTGATGAAACGGTGTAATCTTCTTCATTTAATTTGTACTCAAGTTCTTCGACAATTTCTTTGGTATTACAAAAGATTACTGTTTGAGTGATATTGATTACCTTGTAGAGATCCATCAAGGTTTGGAATTTATAGTTTTCCTTTTCAACGTCAATGTAAAACTGTTTAATACCCTCAAGTGTTAATTCTTCTTTTTTGACAAGGATTTTGATTGGATCTCTCATGAATTTGGATGTTACCTTGTGGACGCCGGTGGGCATTGTAGCACTTGACAAGACAACTTGCACCGAGGAATCCAAGATTTGGAAAATTTCATAGATTTTTTCTTTAAAGCCACGACTAAGCATTTCGTCTGCTTCATCAAGAACAAATGTTTTGATGTTTTTGGTTTTTAAAACCTGTTCTTCCATCATATGAATGACTCTTCCTGGGGTTCCGACAACAATATGGACACCCTCGCGAAGTTTTTGCATATCAACCTCAATTGGGACACCTCCAATACAACAATGTACCTTAATATCTAAAAATTCTCCTAAATTCTTGACAACGTCCATTGTTTGCTTGGCAAGTTCCCTTGTTGGTGAGAGAATTAAAGCTTGAGTTCTATTTAATTTTGGATCAATTCTTTCAAGTGTTCCAATAGCAAATGTGGCAGTTTTTCCAGTTCCACTCTGGGCTTGGGCAATGACGTCTCTTCCTTTAACAATTGGGACAATTGCCTCTTTAAAGATTGTTTGTTTTTTTTTTGTTTTTGTTTGTTTTTTTTTGTTTTTTTTTGTTTTTTTTTGTTTTTGTTTGTTTGTTTGTTTTTGTTTGTTTTTTTTTTGGGGGGGGTTGTTTTTATTGGGAAGGAGTGAAAAAAATAAATAAATAAAGAAAAATTAATGAAAAAGAAAAGTTTAAAAAAAAAAAATATTTCAATAAAAAGTAAAGTAACAAAAAAAAAGAAAAAAAATCAAGGAATTCAACAAAAACACTTGAGTCTTTTTCTTTTTGAATTTCCACATAAATTTTTTTTAATGAGTTTGTGTTTGTTTTTTTTTTTTGAATAACAAAAAGGATTTTACTTTGTTGGATTTTTGAAGGGTATTCAAAACCATAAGAAACAATTCCATGAAGAATATTTTCTTTTAAACCCATATCATCAAAACTTTCATGAATTTCATCATAATTGGATTCAATAACTTCGTTTTCTTCTGGGTGGTATCTTGATCCACCTCTCCTTTGGTTATATCCACCTCTTTGTCTTCTATTATTATAATTATTATTGTTATTTTCTCTATAATTTCGTTCTCCACCTCTTCTACGTTCTTGGTATTGTTTAGACATGTTCAATTAAAAAACAAAAAAAAAAAAAAAAAGCTGTGTAAAAAATTGTTGTATAAAAAAGAAAGTTAAAAAAAAAATGAAAAAAATTTAAAAAATTGAGATTTATTTATGGTTTTAAGTTTAGTTTTATTTGTATTGGAAGATTTTGTTGTCTTAAAAAACAATTCTATTTTATTTTTTTAAATTAAATTATTTTATCTGAATAATTCTTTTTAGTTTTGTCTTCAAATTGACAAATTATCACCACAAACTTATTTTGATACACTATAATGAAAATAAAATATATTAGGTCTCACGTAATACTTTTTTTTAACAACAAAAAAGCAAATTCATGTTTTGGAAAAATCACAAAGGTATTGTGATCTAAGAAGAAACTTAGAATTTTAATGACTAAATATAGTTTTTATGGGAACGTTAATTACAAAAAGATGGTAAGTATGAGCAATTCGTAGCCTTTAGAAAGGCATCTCATCAATTAACTTTAAATTGGTTTATATTTTAAATGTGAAAGTTCATAAAAATAGAGACAATAATTCTATAATTTCAAGGAAAGCACCATTCAATTCAATTTTTAATTGTTTTTAATGTCCTACATTGGAAAAAGAATGGGTAAAATTTCCACTTTATTTTTGTTATCATTATTCTTTGATTAAGAGGGGTTTGGAAAAAAAAGATTGTAAGTTGTGTTAACCTATTTATACAACGGAGTGCCTGTTTATTGTATAACACCGAATAGATTTGGTCATGTGAGAATTCTAAAAAAAAGTCAGATTTTTGAATTAAAAAAAATGATAATCTACCAAAAAGTTATCGTATTTAAATCGCAAAACCGATATAAGACTAAATAACTTGAGAGTTATTAAAAACAATTTAAATATTATCTTGAATTTTTTAAAAGAACAAAGAAGAAGGATAGAGAGATACTATTTGTTTCAAAATAAATGAAACAAAATTTTCATTTAGCTTTCTTTAACAAGACTTGTAAACCCGAGAATATTACAAATTTTTACTCCCTAAAACCAGTTTAAATTATTCACTAACTGTCAAATCTAAAACCCGGAAATTTCTGAAACCCGTTAATTCCATTTTTCTGATCAATTAAAAATATTAGTAAAATGTCAAAAATATACTCCCATTTTACTGACAAATAATCCAATTACCCGGCAACTTATAACCTTTCCAATTGGTGTATTGGTTAAATATTCTGAATCTGTTAATTTTAACTCTTTGGTGAATTCAGAAATCAAAAAAATCCAAAATTTGTAAAATTAATTGAGAACATTACTGAAAATGAAAATCCACTTTTGATTTTAAATTTTGAAATAAAAAACATTTTTATACTTTTAAAAATTCAAAAAGACTTTGAATTTGAGAGAGGTGTTTGATTATTGTGAATTTTCATGAAATTATGAAAACCATTTTGTCAAAAAAATAAATCCTCTAAGGTTCCCAATAGAAATTTAAAATTTTGAAAAAATTATTAAAAGAAAGATATAAAGTAAATAAAACTCTTATTTCATAAATGCAATAACAAAATAATCCTTATAAAGATGATTCCTAATAAATTTAGAATTTATCTAAAGGGAAAATCGCAATAAATTTGATTTTCAATTTTCAGTAATGTTCTCAATTAATTTTACAAATTTTGGATTTTTTTGATTTCTGAATTCACCAAAGAGTTAAAATTAACAGATTCAGAATATTTAACCAATACACCAATTGGAAAGGTTATAAGTTGCCGGGTAATTGGATTATTTGTCAGTAAAATGGGAGTATATTTTTGACATTTTGCTAATTTTTTCAATTGATCAGAAAAATGGAATTAACGGGTTTTAGAAATTTCCGGGTTTTAGATTTGACGGTAAACCCTTTTAGAATTGGGAATTTTGATTATCTGTGTTAATTCTTGGGATGTGTTTTTTTTTCGAAATCTTAATGAAACTTTTGATCTTTTTATTTCACAATTAAAAATCTAGGTTAGAGTCAAGTATTTACAATTTGAATCAAATAAAATTGCAGCTGTTGTACTTATGTTTATTCTATCACCTTTTGTCTCTTTAGGATTGTTAATCTTCGCTAAAAAGTGTCAACACAGATAAAACATTGACAACAAAAACAAAAGAGACATCAAATTCCAATTTATTGTCTTAACTTTACTAGATTTCTTAAAATTCAAATCTTCAAACAGATAACTAAACAATTTTTAAAAACTCAAAAACCACACATTTAATAGTTTTTTAAAAAAATATAACAAATATTCAAATTAGATATATAACAATAAAACACTAAAGAGATTTATTAACCAAAAAATGGAAAACCAAGCAAATTTCAAAAATACTTGAAACATAAATTTTATAAAATCTTATAAAATAATATATAACAATTGGAAAATATACCCCCTTTTTAAAAATAAAGATACTATTTGACAAGTTAATCTTTTCAGTTCTAATTGTGTTATTGGTTACATACCCCAAATTTGACAATTTTGGTTTTTTGTTAAAATCCAAAATCTGAAAATTAAAGGGGAAATAGAGAAAAAGTCAAATCTACAGTTTTCAAAAGAACCCTTTTAGACTTATTGAGCTTGTGTTTCAAAATAATGAGAATGCTTCTTTTATTCAGAAAAACTACAAATTTGATGATTTTAGAGATCAAAATAATGTCTTTAAAAAGATTTTAATCTAATTTTCAAAATACAATAAGTGCTTTTTTTGTTCTTGTATCGATGTAACATCCGATTTACTACCAAATGGTATACCTAAGTTCACATCAAATTTGAAAATAAACTCTTTGTTATTTTAAGTTAAATTTAAATTAGGAATGCAATTTATTCAAAATTTATTCATAAAATTCTCAATTTTTATTCACTTCTGGTGTGAAAGGAGGAATCAAAGAAAATAAACTAAATAAAAAAGAGAAGAAGAAAAATAATTAAAATATTAAAGTAAAAAAAATAATATATCATTTACATGACCAAATTAAAAATTATCCACTGTCGTTATGGTTTCTTGAGTTTTCTATTGATTTGAAAAATCGATAGATTTTCGTTAGTTTTTTTTGAGTTTTCTATTTATTTGGATTATCAATAGATTTTCGTTAGGTTTTTTTCACTCTTTGAAATAAAATAGAAAACCTCAAAAAAACCACCGTTAGTTTTTTTTATAATTTCAGAAATTAAAAAAAACCTAGGCACTCTACAGCACTCTACGGCACTTGGTGACACTTGAAAACATGTCTCCTGAAATAGGAGTATTAAAAAACCCATGGAAAAATTACCAGCAATACATAAGATTCCACAAACCGCGTATTAATTGTTTGGTATTCCCGAGTCGTTAGTTTTTTTTTAATTTAAAAGGATTGAGCAAAATCAGAGACTTTACACAATTCTTTTAAATTAAAAAAAAACATAGACACAACTCCGGAGAGTGGGGCACTCTGTACCCGAATTTGTATAGTTTTTTTTTTTTTTACTATTTTAGGAATTTTTTATTTCCAATTTTTTATTTTCAATTTTTTCTTTATTACCTTAATTTTTCTAACCATCAGAGCCATGATGAAAAATTCTCAACAAGAACTATAAATTTCGTAATTTTGATTAGACAGGTTTAAGAGTTTTTGAGTATTTTTCTTCACGAAAACAGTTTTATCTAAGTTTTTATCTAAAATTTGTGCTAATTTTTTTTTCCGTTTGATTCCGATAAATTTATAACTTTCACAATACCAAATAAAGTGATTTATATTTTCATAATATTGAGTACAAATATCACATTTTTTACATTTTTCTTTTTTTATTTTTAACTTTATCAGATTCTGATTTCTTTAAAATTCTCAATTTTTTGAAAATCATTTTGTTTTTTTGATAAAAAATTTTCTCAAAATTTTCTCTATTTTTTAGATAGATTTTCCTATTTGATCCTTCATTTTTAGAATTTATTTTTAAATAATATTACTTGAGAAACCAGTACAATATTTACTTAGTTTATATTGTTGGTTTCTTTGATGACTGATGTATAGACTTTTTATAACAAATTAATACTCTTTTTATTTTGGAAACAACAATTAAACTTTTCCACACATATCACTCTGACAATAGTAAAGAAACATCGAATATCCTTTTTATCACACAAATATATATTAATCAAATAAGTTACATAAAAAAAATCTTTAAAACACAATTTTTAAAATTTAGGTAGAATTTTTTTTTATGAGTTTATGAAGAAAAAAAAAAAACAATGTAATCATTTTGGATAAAAAAAAGTTAAAGAAAGTTTTTTATCAGGAATCTTACCAAAAATAAGTAGTAAGAACAATTAATAAAAGAAAAAATAAACGATAAAAAACAAAATGCGCGATTCAACATAATATCAATTTTTTTAATGAAATCTTTTACTAAATGGTTTTCTTTGATTGATTATTTTTAAAAAATTGTTGAAAAAAAAATGACTATTTTTGTGATCTTTGAAACACGTAAATTATTTAAATAAAAAACCTGTTTTAGACTGTACTAGTTTGTTTAATTCAAATGAATATAATAGATTATACAGCCAGTTTCAATTTTAAGGCACAAACTTTCAACGAAATTTAAGGAATAAAAAAACCTCAAATCAATACACAAAATTTGGAATTTTTTTTTACAAATTATTTTACTAGAATCTGAATTTTGTGCCTTAATTTGAGATATTTTTTTGTTCCTTAAATTTCGTTCAAAATCTGTGCCTTAAAAGTGGAACTGACTGTAATTAAAAATTAATTTGTTTTTTCTATTAATCAATTAAACTTTTCGTTTCCATTTTCTAGGAAGATTTACCATTAAAAATTAGATTTAACCCTTTTTCACACACCGTAAACTCTGTTTCCAACAAAATGGTTAGCCAAAAATGAAAACTTCATTTTTTAAGAATAAAAAACCACCGATTGCTTCAAAATAATTGAATTAATGATCTTCATGGCAAAATTGTTCAGTATATAAGAAATACCTAAACAAACTTTAAATTTTTGAAAAAATATAAGATTTTGGGAACTTTCTTTGATTGAAAGGTCAATTCAAAATTTATCTATTGTTTTTGAAGATTAAAATCATTTAAAATAAGATAATTTAAGAGTAAATGCCTGAATTTACATAAAATCAATTTTCTTAAAGTTACTTTTGAATTTTAAAAAGTTTTTTTTTCAAATTTACTTTTTACAAAAAAAAAAAAAGAGAAGAAGAAAGTAAAAAAAAACAGTAAAAAAAAAACAAAAATATTGGGAAAATAAGAAAAAATGATAATGATCTAAAAATTAAAAAAAATATTTTAAAGAATATTGCCAAAATTATAGAATAAACATGTCTTCTTCAATAAAAATGGGATCCTTTAACATAAAAAAATGTTTAATTTTTATGAACCATCTTTTTAAACAAGTTATTAGTATTTTTTTTTGTATCTGATCGGTAAATTATTTTCAACATTACATTATATACTAAATAATCCTAGGAATATATATATATATATATATATAATTGGATTCTTAAAGTTTGACAATTAACAAATAAAATCAAATAATGGAAAAACAAATTTCAAAAAATTTTCTAAAAAATAGAGTCAATTATTCAATAAAAAAATCATCAAATTGTTATAAATTAGAAATATTACAAAATATTACAAAAGAAATTTAAAATAATTATATTCCCTATTTTAAAATTTATTCTAAACCACACCCCCTTCAAAACTGAGTTTTCTTATATAAGAATTTTATTTTACGGATCATATTTTCTATTGGAACAAGAGTTAATATAAAAGCAAATAATTTCTTTTTAAAAAAGGGGTTATTTCCTTAGTTGAGTTTTTTTTTAAATATCCTAATAAATTATAATTATTCTTTATTTGTTGATAAATTCTTTAGAAAACACACATTATGTGGGAATTTGACCTTTTCTATTTTAATAAAATAAGAATTTTATTTCGATAATTTATCTCTAATAAGATTTTCAAAAATGTCTATTAAAATTGGGTAACTTAAATGTATTTTAAAATTTAAAAGCAACAACAAGATAATTTCAATGAATTAAAAAAAAATTTAAAATGATAAAAAAAAATGAAAAAAAAAATATATCTCCCTTCTTTAGAAAAATTAATAAAAATTAAATAAAGAATAAGCAATAAGACTAACTAGAAATTACAAAATTTAATCGATCTAAAAAAAGAAATATATATTTACACATGTAAAGCAAGTACTACTTTTCAGACACTAGAGTTGAGCAAAATTTAAGGTGCATAAAATTTTTATATTTAGATTCATTTTTTGAGAATAATTGTTTAATCAGTGTCTGTTGGGGAATTTTTAAAAAAATATTCTTATACCCGTTTCAATATTTTCCAAAGAAAAGAAGTTATAGCAGTAATAAAAATAAACGTTATTTATATCAAAGGTTCCCAATATTTTTTTTTCATTAAAAAGTATTTTTTATAATTGGCCTTTGAGGAACAAATAAAAAAAAAGAATAATAATACATATCATGAATAGTTGATATCCGTCTGAAATAAAACTAATCAAACAATATTTTTTCGTAAAATTGGAAAAATCACATTCTTAAAGTCCCATTGAGAAAAAAAACAATATTTTTTTTAATTTACACTTGAAGACCAAATTAAATCCCAATATAAATTAAATTTTTTCTATACAATCATTTGATCAGGTACAATAACTAGAGAATGACAAGTTTTTACCAAATTAATATCTTTCTAACAATAAATAATAATTTAATATGAATTAGTCCTTATAAACAAATTTGAAAAATAACAAAAATGATCTAAACAATCTAAAAAATGATTTCAATTTTGATATTTTATTAAATACCTTTTTTTCTTCTAATACTGTTTTAACAACAATTAAAACTTTAAAAATAGACAATACAACCACCACAACGATATACTATAAACTCGAAAACAGTTTATTTATTATCTGTTTACTCTTTGAAACTTCAAAATATTTTATTTTTTATATTTTAATCAATCAAATATAGCTTTAAATAAATAAATAATACTCAACTTATTATCTATAAACAACACATGATTATTCCTCTTTAAAATACAAATACGAATATCATTATTAAAATAATTCCCAAACAATATATAAATATATTTTATTTCTAAAACAGGTAAAAAAACCCAGATAAATTTTAGATAAAAATCTTCGATCAGAAGTATTCAATTAAATAAACTTTTTTTGATTTAAACGTTTGTCTAAAATAAATAGCTAAAGAATTAAAGAACTTACACTGGTTATAATTATTATTTATTACACAAAAAGAAAATAAGTTGGGATCCTTTTCCAACCTTTTAAGAATTGACTTTTTTAAGAGAAGATACTAATTATGAATAAATAATATCCTTGAAAAAACGTTTATTTAATAAACTTTTTATCACAGCTTACAATAAAGTAAAAAAAAAAAATAAATTGAATCAAATAAAACAATCACTAAATTTTAAAAATTTAAATTTTATTTTTTTATTTTCAAATTTTAAAATATATTCAGAAAATTTCAAATAAAATGAAAACCAAATCAAATTGAGTGGACCAGACCACAACCCCCAAAAAAAAAAAAAAAAAAAAAAAAAGCTGATTTCAATATGATAAAAAAATATTTTAAATTAAAACAAAAAAATGAATTATTTTATACCTATACTTTCTCTGTATATTTTGAAAATAGAATTTGTTCAATTTTTTTTAAAATTCTAAAAAGTCTTCATAAAGTTCAAGATGTATTACTTGAGTTTGGTTTCTTAAAACCTTTAATTGAAAATTCCAACAACAACAATAACCAAAATAAAAAAGTTTAAAAGAGATCATTTTAAAGGATTTATTTATTTAAAAATTTACATACATTGAAAATTCTATTTAAAAGGTGTATAAAAACCCACTGAAAAGATTAATCATCTATTCATAAAAAAAAAAAAAATATCAATAATAATAATAAAACTCAAAATAAAAACAATTAATTATTCAGATAAAAATTTAATAATATTTTCTGTCTTGTGAATGAATTTTTTTGATGAACCAGTCTTCCAAATAAATTCTAAGGCAAATTTCCAATTTCTTTTTGTAACTGTTGTCAACTCATCAAAGGTATTACCTAATTCTAAACTAAATCTATTTAATTGTTCTTTTTCTGAAACAAAGCAATTTTTTTTTTTCTTGAACTCATTATGATCGATCATATTGCGGGCAATTAAATTAATAAGGTTCTCAAGATTGGATTCAATTATTCTAATTTTCATTGAGGTTTTATTTTTTGTGGCTTTAATTATACAGGGATAGGGATAGGACCAGCTAAAATTGAATACAGATAGGACTGTTTGCAATTCGGATATTACTTTTAAAACTGAACCAGAGCTTATTGCGATGATCCGATCATTACAAAAAAAAAATGGTAAATTTTCATTTTGCTTCAAATTTTTGAGCAGGCTGGTTTTGGCAATTTTTAATTCCTTTTTCAATTTTTGATTTAATTTCTTTTGATCTTTTTTACTTACTGTATTAGTGAACCACCCATAGGTATTGATACCGATTTCCTCTTGCCTTGGTGTTTTTAGTTGTTGGAACAATTCTTGTCTATCCATTCTGTGGAAACTTGGATTACTATAACTCTTTATAGTATTTTCTTGATTGAAATTCATGTTTAAATGATGAGTATTTGATTTTATTTCTTTATTATCTGAAATATGGATTTTCAATTGTAGAAATTTTTTCTTTTCTTTCTTCATATTCAAATTATTGTTCTGATTTTGATTTATTTTTAGATGATCGTTATCGTTATCAGAATAATCTTCTGTGGAACTACCTCCACAACCCTCACCACTCCCCATATTCTCAGTATAAATAATCTGATTTGCCATAATGTTTACAATTGGTATGCTTTTTGCTTCAGTGGTGTTAAGCGGGGAGTTTGGTCTATTTTTATGTTTTTGTTTTTGGTTTGACACACTCACTGTCGGGTTATGTTTATGTTTCTTTTTATTTTTGGAAATAATTTGGAATGAATTTGATTTATTCCGTTGATTAATCCTAAATTTTTTTTTTTTTTTTTTGTTAATTTTGTCGAATTCTTTTTGAAAATAATTATTTTTTTTATTTTTTGGTGAAATTTTAAATTTTTTTTTCGTTTTAACATCTTTATTTTCAGTACTAACAATTTTTTCATTAATAATTTTTGAGATAATATCAGAATATTCTGAAATTGCCAAATTCTTTTCTTTATCAGTTTTTTCTATTAATTCCTTTAATTTAATTATTTTATTACCTTCATTGCTATAAGAATTGTTTTTTGGAGTAGATAGGATTTCGGAAGTTTTTTCACTTCTTGGTGAAAGCAATCCTGATTTTTTTATTCTTGAAATAGATCCTCTTCTTTTTTTGATTGGTAAAGATTTTCTTCTTTGCCTAACTTTTTTTTTATTATTTTTGTTGGTATTATTATTATTAGTGGCTTGATTTTTATTATTATTGTTTTTCTTGTTACTGCTATTTTTGTTATTATATTCGTTTGCTTCATTGTCTTCTTCATTTATTTTAATTTTCTTCTCAATGATCTGTTCATCTTCATATTCCATATTTATTTTACCACGTTTTGTTTCTAATTCTTGTTTTTTTAAAAGTGAATAAAAGATTTTCATAATGTTTTGTTCGTTGCTTGTTAAAGACTCTAGAATTTGATCTACATCTGTAAAACCTAATTCTTTTAATTTGAGTAGAATCTTTTTATCAATTTGGTTAAACGGAATAGAACTTTTATATTCTTGTGAATAATCTTTTATTGGCGGCAAAGGCGGTACATATTTCAGTGGGAAATTGTAAGTAAACCATGGGTGTTTTTTAATTTCTTGAATATTGATCCTTTTTTTTGGATCAACTGTTAACATTTTTTTAATTAAATCTCTTTCATTTTCTTGAACAAATTCAGGGAATTTAAATTTTCCACGTGTGATGACAAATAATAACATTCGATATTCTTGTTCATCAAAGGGTAAACACCCACATAGAAGTGCATACAAAATGACCCCACATGCCCAAATATCAGACTTTTCACCATCATACCCTTTTTGCTATTATTTTTGAACAAATAATTTTAAAAAATATTTAGTTAGGTTTCATATTTAAAAACAATTATTAATTGCTATATTATTAAAAATTTTTAACATTTAGGGTTATTTGTAGACCTTTTGTATAATGAGTTTGATAAATACCAATGTAATAAACCATTATTTAACTTTCTTGTCTAGTGTCCCCTTAATTATTAAAGATCTTTATGAGATTATTTTAAATTATCAAAAAAAAAAAAATTATTTAAAGATTTTTGAATTAGTTCGAAAAAAAATTTTTTGGGTTTATCACTAAAAATAAGTTTATTGAATTTAGCCAACCATTATAATAGGGAATAGTAATCTTATTGAGAAAAAATTTCACTTTATTAACAATTTCAAAGGGATCTAAAATCAATAACTTTTATTTTCTTTCTGTGTCTTGTTTAATTTTTTGTACTTAGTGTACATTGCTGAAAAACAATTTATTAATTTTAATTTCACAAGTTTAATTAAATGAAATAATAGAAATTTAAGTTGTATTATTTGATCTAGTTTGGAGAATACTAAATAATATACTTTGGGTTTCTTTTGTTCTTGCCTCAACCTTCTAAAATTGATATTTTATTTTATTTGTGAAAAAATATTAATTAATTTTATATTCTAGGATAAGATACTTTTAAAATGAAATAAAAAACTACAGCTAGAATAAAAAATTTTTTATTCTGATCTAATTGAATTTTAATAAAAAAGTGATACTACTGATTACTATTATTGTAACTTTTATTCTGATTGATCTGTCTCTAACATATAGAAATAATATATATAAGTTAGATTAATAATAAAAAAAAAAGAGAGAAATGATAAACAATCCCAGATCTATCATTTTATGTTAATTATTTTGGTGAAATAATTTGAATTTCAGTATATCTACTGTTTTTTAAAAATTCAGAAAAAAAATAAAAAAGAAATAAGAAATTGATAAAATTTGTACTCTAATATTGAAATTATGTTACCAAATAAAATAAAACATTTTAGAAGAGATATGTAATTGATAGTAATATATTTTATAAAAATGTATATTGAATTATCACAAATGAAAGTATCTACTCGAAAATAGAATTTTGAAAAAAAAAATTAATTTAAATTTAATAATAAATATTTGAGATCGAAAATATTTGTATTTGGACAAAATATCTTGAGAAAATTATGTTCAAAAAATTCATAAATATTACATAAATAAAATATTAATATACGTGTGAGGTATATAGTATTAGATCTCAAAAAAATAATCTCGAAAAAAAAATAAATAAAAATCTCAAAATTTTGTTTTTTATTTTTTTTATAGATCATTTTCTCTGATATATTTATTAGAGATATTAGTAAATTATAATTTTACATTTTTTTTTTTTTTGAGAATATAAAACTTAAGAGCAACAATATATTTTTTAATAAAGTGTCACTTATGTAATCTCATTTAATGTTCTGACTCTGCCATCTCCTTAAGGCATTTCCATAAAAACGATGTTTTTATTTTGCTTTTCAGAAAATATTTTCTTATGACGGAGTTCGATTTGCAAATTATTAATATATCATTAAGCAGGATATTATCACTGAATGATCAGTTGAGATTGTTTATATTTAAAAGCTTATTGTTCAAAATATTTTCAATAAAATGAAAAAAAAAAAATAAACATATTTTTATGTACAAAACAAGTAACCTAGGCATTATATAAAAAATGGGTAATATTGTAAGAATTGAAAACATTTTTTAAACTATTAAAATCCAGTTATTAGCTTTTACTTCTCTTTGAAAGTTTCCACAGAATAAACCTCTTCTGATAAAAAAAAAACGCTACCTCTTTTTTTGATTGAAAAAATATCATACAATATCATGATCAGAGTTTTCATATCTTTTATTTGGGTAATGTTTAAGGAAATAGACAAATTGAATTATTATGAAAAATATATTTAATTATAAATAATAATTTTTGATATTTAAATAATTGTATTAGAATTAATTTGAATAAAGATATTTGAAAAAAAATTAACCTATTTTATTACGAAATAGTTTGTATTTTTGAAAACCTTTTTTTATATTTGTATCAAATGAGTTTTTCTTCTGAGTTCTACCTGATAGTGAATTATTAACTCTTTTACTAAAAAGTTACTAATTAAATATATATCTAGTAGTACAATAATACAATGAACTCTATAATTTAGTCATAAAGCCTTTCATTCAAACTTCTTCTGTTCAAAAATATATTTGGTTTTTAAATGAATTATACTTTTAATTGATATCATACACACACACACACACATATACACAAACACACATACAAATCCACAGACATATATATCCATTCACCAATATAATTATGTTTGAGAATGTGCTCTAACAAGTGATTTTTCAATTTTTGATTAAAATTTGATTTTATTTATATCTTATTTCATTAAAATTTAACTAATATACCTCTTTGATTATGTTTATATTTTTAATGTACAATATTTAATATAGAAATTATTATATAATAAAAAAAAAATATTTTATTTTATTATTTACCTTGATAAGTTCGGGTGATACATAATGTGGAGAACCACATGAAGTTTTTAATAATTTTTTTCTTTCGATTATCTTTGCCATTCCAAAATCAGCAATTTTTATATTACTATTATTATCAAGAAGAAGATTTTCTGGTTTTAAATCTCTATGAGCAATAGAAAAAAAATGTAAATGTTCGACCGCATAAATTATTTGTTGAAAAAATTTTCTTGCTTCATTACTTGGAATTCTAACATTTTTAACAATATAATCAAATAATTCACCTATTAAATAGAGCATAAAAAATAATAATTGAAAGGATTTAAAATATAAATTATAATTTGTAAAAAATAGTTATTATTATTTTTATTTATTTTACATTTATACAACAAGAGCTCATAGTTGGTAACTTTTGCATGAAATAAGTCTCATTTTTTTGAATTTTAATATCATTGATATATATATATATATATCTTGTTTATTGGAGAATGTTTGTATTTTTTTCTTTGTTGTCAAGAGTTTAAAGAAAATTATCTCATTCAAGTTACTAATGTGATATTTTTTAATGTTCAAAAATTCATTAGAATATATGTTTAACTTTAAAGATAAAATTTTCAAATATCCAAATCGAAAAATAAGTGTTACTAAAATTAAATAATTTTTTGAGTTTATTTGTTTTTATAAAAAATCCTTTTTTAAAATTTTCAGTTAATAAAATTTCTTTCATTATTCAAAATGTCTACCATTCGAAAAAAAAAAAAACATATATTTAAACAATGACATTGTTTTTTATCATTTCACCCAAAAAAGATAATAATTATATTTAATTATCAAATAGTTCTACTATTTTTATAAAAAAAAATGTAAGCAAAGTAAGTTTTAAAAAGTATTAACCAAAATGTTTAATTCATTCTTTTTATATATTTGACTACAGCTAATTGTTGAAAAATAAATCGAACCAAATAGTCGATTCACCATCCAAAAAAAAATGAAAAAGATTAAAGGAAACTTAAATTATTTACTTGATTCAGAAGACATGATATTTAATAATTTTCACTTTAGAATGTGTACCTTTTGGGATTATTTCAATATTATGGTATATTTTTTTTTTTTAGGAAGAGGAATAAAAATTTTATTCAATTTATTTTATAATTAAAAATCTTTTTTTTCAAACTTTTTAACTCACTTGTTAGATCACTTTCATTAAATCGAAAATATGAAATAATTTTATATTATTTTTGCATCACTTTTCAAAATAAATATAAAAAAGAATAATTTAATTCTGAAAAATAATCAAAATAGAATTACAAATAATAAATTAAACTAATATTTAAACCGGTTGTTTTTCAAAATTTAATATCTATGGATTAGCATCTACAACAAATGAACTAAACAATAAGGTCAGTTAACATTGACTATACACCATACAATAATACTCTATTGTTGAACTGTAAAATAATTTTAGTAGTAAAATTGTATGAAAAGTTGATCTCTTTGATTAAAAATTCTCATTGCAAACTAAAAAAACTCATTAATTTCGAAAAAATCTACATTTTATAAAAATTATTTAAACGTTGGCCCATCAATATTTAGACTTCAAATCTGGAAAATATCTATCTTAAATTTATCTAATATTATGGATTAGTTGATAAAAAATCTGATTTTTTTTAAAAATAAATAATGAAGTGATAGATTATTTTGGCCAATTCTTGACATAAATTGGAAATAAAATTTAATATACAAGAAATTATTTGAAATTAACATTAAACCAATATTTAGGTTTTTTTGTTAATGATTATAGAGTTAATCTTTGAAATTGAAAAATTGGAAAAAATAAATACTTTTGGAGGATTTAAATATTAATCATTAAAAACTAGAATATTATTATTTGAGTTTTTATTTTAGTTTTTGGAAAAAGTGAATTAAAAAAAAATTTCCAAAATCTTATTTTTAGTTGTTAGAATAAGTTCAAACACCTGAATATATTGTTCAAAAATATTTATACGTATATTTTTTGGAGCTATTTGAAAAAGAGAGAGGACTGATATCATTTTCTTTCAATTACAACACACTTTAATTATAGACGAATCTCGTATGAAACTAATCCTGTAATAGTAAAACTTTTAACAAAATTAATTTTATTGTTTTTTTTTTGTTGCTCTGTTTCTTTATTGATGTGTAAGTGAATTTAAGAGTTGGCCAATAGTCACCAGTAAGTTAGGGTTGTTCAATAGAAGAAATCTTTCTCGATCAAATACAAATAAGAAAAAAAAATTGTTGATTTCTCAATTGAGACTCCCATTTAGTAATTCATAAAGTTTGACTAATTTTTTGGATCTTATTTCGTCTTTTTCAGTTACAGAAGCCTGATATTTAATTCTGAGCTCATGATCAATCAAAATTTGAAAAAAATATTTATCAATTTTCAAGAATAACAATCAAGTTTTTTAAATAGATTTATAATCCACACCATTTCCAATTGAATAGTTTTTACACAATTTTTTATTTCCATAAATCTTTGAGAAAACGATCAAACTAATGTGATTTTTTTTTGAACGGTTTTTTCTTTTTTTTTTTTCAGTTGATACAAGTTAAAGAGAAAAAAGATGTATTTTCTTACTGATCCTGTAAATTATGAATATGAAAGAAAATTATGATTTTTTAAGAATATTTTGAAAAAAAAATTTAGAAATTTGTCAAGTGTACCTAATTGTAGTAGAGTGACTATGTTTTTTTTTTCTTTTTCAAAATAAACTGAAAAGTTAGTTAATTTTCTTTTAATTTTTAAAAGTAAAAAAAAAACCTAATGGCATTTTTCTTGAGGTTCTATTTTAAACTGATAAATCATAAATTTTCCAAAATAAACCGAAAACTCAATAAAGGTCAATAATGTTTTTTTTTAATTTACTAAATTACAAGAAAATTTTATAAATTTTCGGTTTATTTCGAAAATTAACAAAAACCAAAAGGATGCAAGACGAAATTAATTTCCTTTAAAATACTGTTAATTGTAAAATAAAGAGATCAAAATTTTCATTTAGCTTTCCAATAAAATCAAATTCCTAAGAACTCAAATAAATAATCAACTTTCCCAATTCTAAAAGGAGGATTAATAATTTACATTATTGTAAAGAATAAAAAAAATTTGAAATGGTTCCCTGATTTATAAAAATCATTTTTGTGGAAAACTGAATAAAAATTTTATTCCATTTATTTTACAAATAGTGGTATATAAAAACAATAAAAAAAGAGAGATTTTTTTTACCTCCAGAAACATATTCAAGTACCATAAAAAAGTAATTTTTGGTTTCAAAAACCTCATAAAGTTTGATTAGGTTTGGGTGTTTGACTAATTTTTGAACAGCAATTTCTCTTCTTGCTCTTTCGAGAGAGTCTGTCTTGTTTATGAATTCTCTTTTTGGCATTATTTTGACTGCACATTTTTTCCCAGTAACATTGTGGACTGCCAATTTGACTGTTGGTAAAAGTTGTTAAAAAGTTTTTAATAAAGAGGATTGGGATATTTCTCAAATGTAAAAAAAAAAAAAGAGGAAACAAACCTTTTGAATAACTCCCAGATCCAATAGTTTTTACTAATTTGATGAATTTACAAAGATTCAGATTTTGGATTAAAAAAATAAGAACATTTTTTGAAAAAAAATTGAAAAAATTTGAAAGAAAAAAATTTTTACTTATGTTGTAGGGACCAATACGTTGAAAAGACATTGCAAAAATTCTCTTCAGTGTTGGTGATAATTAAATAAAAAACAAAAAAAGTGAAATAAAATAATAAATCAAAAAAAAATGATCAAATTAAACTTTCTTTGGGAATTTAAAAAATTCCATTTACAACTTGACGAAAAGATAGCTTTCCAGACTTTAAGATGACATTAAAAGAAAATTATAAAAATAATTTATTTTAATGTTGAAAACAAAATCTAGGGAATAATTTTTCATGTTAAGGTTATTTATACACTTTGGTGTTGAATTTGAATCAAAAATATTTACCTTTTGGATTGACATATTTAAAAAATTTTTTTTACTTTTACCAAAAAGAGTGAAAGATCTCTTTCTGAAGAGTACGATACAAAGCAATCTTTTGATGATTTATAGCTTTGTAAAAAATAAATTTTTCATCAGTTGTTGTTAAAAAAAGATGACTTGAAAATCAACTGTTTTAGTTTGCAGGAGAGAAGAGTAAAAGGGATTTATTTTGAGAGTTTTCACCAAAGTTAGTAAAACCTGCATCAACTCTTTTTTGTCAAAGAAATGGGAAATAAATTTCATTTGGTTCCTGGTTTTCAATTCCAAAAAGAGTTTAGAAACAAGTAGGTTGTAATTTGTGATCCCAATTTGAAAACAAATATTGAAAATTAAGTAAAAATTTTTTCCATTTATTTATAAATTTTAGTAATAAATCGGAAAACAGTTTTTTTGGAATGAGTTTTGTGGTGAATATTTTGTTCAGGTAAATGAGAAGTATTTTTCCTGAAGAAATTTTAACTCAAAGATCTTAACTGAGAAAAAAATTATTTTTTAAAAATTCCAAAAGTGAAAACAATTTTTTATTTGATTTGGCTTTTACAAAACTTCAAACTTTTTTTGGTAAAACAGTTTTTGAAAGAGAACGTATATAGAAAGTTGCTTTTCAACTAATGATTATGTTACCAATATTGGGGTGTGTTAATTTATTATGTTATTTCAGCTTTGACTTTTCCTTTAGAATATTTATTCTGAAGAAATTGGATAAAAAAAGGCAAATTTCCAAGTTAAATCAATACTAAAAAAAAAAATCTGTCAAAAAGATATTTGAAAAAAATTTTTAAAAAATGTCTTTTAGGGATCTTGAAAACAATTTCTAATTTGGAAACAATTCAAAACTTGTAAAAGAAGCTAAAAAACAATTTAGAACATCTTGGGGAATTGTTTTGAGGTTTTAATAAATTGAATTGGAAATTTTGAAAATTGTAAAATCAAATATGGGTTTGACCATTGTGAAAAAAATTTGGGTCATTAAAAAAAATTGGGTCAGTCAAAAATTTGTTTTCGTTTTTTAAATAGTAAATATTAGCAAAATGATTTTTGATCAAAGTAAAATTTTATGAACAAATCTTACATTTAATAAAAACCAAAGTCATTATCAATAATAATTTTCAAATGGGATATTAAATTGTTGCATTTGAACCTTTTAGAATTACTGTGGAACTCTAAAAAACAAAATTTTACTTTTAATTGTAAACTTTACTAAAAATGTTAATTTTTTTTTATTAGAAAACATTACAAGATCAAGTTAATTATTGTTTGGGAAGACCAAAAATTAATAACAGTTTTAAATTAAGGTTTGTCTATGAGGATTTTTAGAATTTAAATGGTTTCTGAAATCTTGATATTTCGGTATTTTGAAGTTTTGATTGTAAACATTAGTGGAAAACAACCTCTTTCGAAAAAATATCTTTTTTGGAAGAATTTATGATTCAATTTGGTTTAAAAGGATATTTAAGATTAACCGTGATAAATTTGCGTTTATTAACCATGATAAATATCTTATTGAATTAATAGATTTTAATATTTCCTATTAAATAGTTCTCTTATTTTTAGTAAAGTTTACAATTAAAAATAAATTTTTGTATTTTTGGAGTTCCACAGTAATTCTAAAAGGTTCAAATGCAACAATTTAATATTCCATTTGAAAATTATTATTGATAATGACTTTGGTTTTTATTAAATGTAAGATTTGTTCATAAAATTTTACTTTGATCAAAAACCATTTTGCTAATATTTACTATTTAAAAAACGAAAACAAATTTTTGACTGACCCAATTTTTTTTAATGACCCAAATTTTTTTCACAATGGTGATTAAAGAAAAGCAAAATTGTGAAAATTTCTCATTTTTTTATAAAAGAATTTTCTATATGTCAATTTAACTGGAATTAATGAACTCTTCCAAGAGTGATAATATAAACAATTTCTCTGTATTAGATGTAGATTTAGAAAAGTGTATCAATGGTTTACTGTAAAAAATAGAGTTTTTACAAATTTAGAGATAAATAAGGAGTTCCATGCAATTACTCACATTAAAGATATAGTAAAAGAAATTACCGTTTTGATTTTTAATTTTTGAGCTCAAAGGGATTTTCAATATAAAATCGTTTGGTAAACAACAATACTTTGTTGAAAAAATGATTTTTTAAAATATTTGAAAGATTGGTGTTCAACAAACAATTTTTTGATCAAAATTATTATTTGTCAATTAAGGTTTACAATCCCTGAAATCTGAAAGAAGCTAATCTTTTGTCAGAGTGTAGTGGCTTCTTATTTTGGTTCTTAGCTGATCGATCTTGTATTTGGTATGGGTTTTTATAGTGGCCCCAAATGGCTATTTTTGGCAATTGATTTTTTTTTTCAAAATGCGAATTGAAGAGTGTAAGATTAATAGATTGGTAGGTATTTAAGAATAAATTGAAATTTTTGGGTTGTAGAAGAAAATTTTAATTTCCTTTTTTGTCAATTAACTAAATAAAAAAAAATGTGTTTTTAAAAGCACAA
The DNA here is from genome assembly GCA_027625915.1 of Anaeramoeba flamelloides. Lineage (NCBI taxonomy): Eukaryota > Anaeramoebidae > Anaeramoeba > Anaeramoeba flamelloides. The sequence goes on from JANTQA010000036.1 coordinate 8,121,988, forward strand.
AATAAAACCAAGTCTAATTAAAAATTTCAATCAAAAAGCCCACAAACCATATTTTGTTATAACCTAAGTTCCAATATATTAATCTTCCACTCTTCAATTCGGATTTTGAAAAAAAAAAAATCAATTATCAAAAATAGCCATTAGGAACCACTATAAAAACCCATACCAAGTTCAAGATCGTTCAGTTAAGAACCAAATTAACAAGTCACCAAAACCAACACAAGATAATCTTTTTTCAGATTTCATGGATTGTAAACGATAAAATAATCAGAAATTATATTTACTATTAATTAAATTGGGATAATTGCATTGAAACTCTTAATTTATCTCTAAAATGGTTTAAACTCTATTTTTTACACCTTTCATAGGTACACTTGTATAGTACATGGGTTTTAACCACTTTGAAAAGGGAAAAAGTATTCATTCCTAATACTGTTTAACACATAATAAGAGATCATTTAATATACAAAATAATCAAAGAAAAGCATAAAAAACAACTAATATCAAAAAAGGGGGTGGTGATTATAAAGCATAAAATAATTTCCTACTTTTAACCCAATCAATAATATATATATATATATATATATATATAAATTATTTACATTAGATTCAAGAATCCTACCTTCAAAAAAAAAATATTAATATTTGAGCCTATTTTGATTAATTAGAGTATGAGAAAAAAATAATACAGACTTAATATGAACTTCGATAATTTATTTTTTTTTTATCTCTAAAGTATTACGTTTACTAAAATGGAAAATAGATTTGTTTTATATATTAATCCATTATTTATCAATATATATTGAAACAAAACCATGTATTAAATAATAAAAAAAAATAAGAAATCAGCTAAAATTATCATAAACTGATTTGTTGATTAAAAATATTGAACGCTTTTTCATTTTTTAATATCTTCAAAATGAAAAAAGAATTTTTGTTTTATTTATCATTTCTATGAAAAAAAAATATTTATAAAAGAATTTTTAAAAAACTTTCAATGAAGAGACTAAAATATCGCCTAAAAATAATTTTTTGAAGAATTAATAATAAAAAAATTGAAAAAAAAAATTGTTTATTTATAGAACTTACTAATAAAATTTAAAAAATGTTTACTAATTATCTAAATTCAGTCTATGATACCAAATTATAAGAACAAGAGTTGGGAAGTAAGCTTAATTTCAAAAATAGAGGCAGATTTATTATCAGAAAAAAATTAGCTTATTGTTGGTTTTTTTTTTTTTTTTTGAATAATAATGTATTTTACTAAATTTTTAGAGACAATAACCAATATAGATTAATAAATAAAAATATTGTGTAATCATTTTATTTTTGAAAAAATTATTGAAAAAAAAAATTATAATAATAAAAAATTTGCCCTTAATTTTGAAATTTGGCTTATATATTAATTTTAGTTGAATACAACTTTCTCCTAAAGTTTGAAATCTTCGATCATTTTATTGTACTTTCTAAAATTCATAGTTAAAACTATATTACCATAAAATTTTTTTTTGAAAAAGAATTAAAAATTTCCTATTTTTATAATTTTTGAATAACACTATTTATAATAAAAAATATTGGTTAATAAAAGGAATTTGATCAAAAATTATTTTTGAAGGTATTTTACAATAAAAGTTGGACAATCCAATTTTCCAGATTCTATTAAGATTTTTGTCTATTTTAATAATAAAATATTTGAATATTTTTTTTTTTCGCTATTAAGAGGTTCTTATCATTTATTTTAGAACAATTTGAAATCAAATAAATAACTCAAAAACGTATAACCAATTATTTTGACTATCAAAGAAGTTTTATTGATATAAATTGAAAAAAATATTTTTTTTTTTGATTTTTCCGTTAGTTTTTCTTGAGTTTTTGTTTATTTGTGAAGTGTCCTAGGTTTTTTGAGGTTTTCTATTTTATTTCAAAAAGTAAAAAAAAAACTAACGAAAATGTATTGATTTTACAAATTAATAGAAAACTCAAAAAAAAAATAACGAAAATCAGTTGATTTTACAAATAAAACAGAAAACCCCAAGAAAACCTAGGAAACTCTCGTTAGGCATTTTTTAATTTTTTAATAAAGAGAAAAATTAAAAAAAAAAATTGAAGTTTATTTCAAAAAGTAAAAAAATCACCATTAGGTTTTCCAGAATTTGAAAGAAATGAGTAAAATCAAAGATTTTTTCTCTATTCTTTTCAATCACAGAAAACCACCGTTAGATATTCTTGAGTTTTTTTGTTTATTTGTAAAATTAATATATATTAAATATAAAAAAGAAAACTTCAAGAAAAGTGCCGATGATTTTTGTTTTTTAGAAATAAAAAGAAAATTTAATAAATTTTCTAATCATTTCCAAAAAGTAAAAAAAAAAACGCAATTAGGTTTTTCAGAATTCAAAAGAATTGAGTAAAATCATATATATTTTACTCAATCCTTTCGAATTCTGGAAAACCTAGGTACTTGAAGGCACTCCACGACACTCTACCAACATTTTAATAAGTTTTTTTAAAATATAAAAGAATAGAGTTTTTTCTTTGGTTTGGATCAATCCTTTTGAATTTAAGGAAAATAACAGTTAACTTTTCTTGAGTTTTCTGTTTGTTTATAAAATCAATAAATATTACATCTCAAACAGAAAACCACAAGAAAACCTAGGTACTCTGCCACAAACTATCGCACTCTAAAGATTTTTATTTAGAAATATTAATAAACCAAGTAGGACTGTAATAATTATCAGAAGAAAAAAATTTTTTTCTATACAGTTTTATTAGATAAGTACAATATTTTCAAAACTATTTGTCATAAAATATCAAAGCAAATATCTCTAAAGTTGAATTAAACAAAAATTCACTCTCGGGACTATTTGAATTTTTTTACTCCAAAAAATACCTTTTTTTTCAACTAAAGACTTTTTTTTAAAAAAAAAAAAAAAGGGGGGGGGGTTATACTAATAACAATAAATACAATAGTCTTGTGAATTTAAAGTTCTGGAATTTTGATTATATTATGAATAAAATTTATTAAATAAGGGATTAAATGTTAATGAATGGAGTCGTTTTGTCTAAATTTTATTCTATATTTTTTTTTCTCATTCAAGTTTGTTTTGTTCATAATTAAAACTTTTCTAAATGTTTTTGAAGAATTTGAATTGGAAGGGTTTTTTATATGCATTTATATAAGCTAAATTTCAAAAATAGGGTCTGATTTTTTATTATAAAAAATTTATGTAATTGTTTTTTTGTTTTTGAATTTTATTGTATTTAACTAAAGTTATTAGAGATAATAAACAATATCGATTAATAAAAAAAAATATAGTGTAATGATTTTATTTTCTGAAAGACAAATATAAAAAGAAATATATATATATATATATATATATATAAAATGTTTACTTTTAATTTTGAAATTTGATTTATTTATGAAATTCCTTTAAGAAATTATTTAAATTTTGTAAAAAACTAAAGATTTTTTTAATTTTTAGCTTTGAAATAAATATGATAGAATATTGTGATAGTTTTATTAAGGAAATATGAATATTTATTTTTTTGGATATATTTAGATGGTATCTTTTAATAAATCACAAAAAGGGAGATATGATCAGAAAAAAAAGAGTTTAGAAATTGTTCTTTTTTAATCCTACCAACTATTTTGCAAAAGGTAAAAAAATAATGATTTTAACTAAAATTAATTCTCAAATATGAATTATTAAAATGAAAATTTATTCCTCTAAAGTTAAATAAATTCATTTATCAAATTTAATCACAGCTTGGGAAAAATTAAGTTCGGCAATTTTTTTGGTAAAAAAATAATAAATATGAATTACTGTGGTGTAACTAACCTGTGTTTTTTATTTTAACCCATTACCAAAATTTAACTCATGCAAAAAATATTGGATAACTCTATAAATAAAAGAAACAAATCAATGGGATGACAACAGTATATAAACAAGAAATTGGGTTCTTTAAATAAATTTTAAAAAAGAATTATGAAGATACTGGAAGATTAAAATATCATTTTTTGATAAAAAAATTAGAATAATTTCATTTTTTCAATATTGATTAAAAAATCATTTAATCTCTCAAATTTTGTAAATATTATGAAATTTTTGAAACAAAATCATTAAATATAATTGTGCCATTTCGATTAATCAAAGATCTAACCTCTAAAGTCGATTTGGATATGAACCAAGAATCTATAAGTGATTCCTGGTGTTCCAATACCCAAGTCTGAAAAAAAAACATGAGTTAAATTTTCGTAATGGGTTAAAGGTTTTCAACATGGGTTATTTACACCACTGTACTAATACCTTACCACGACATTCCAATGATGTTTATTAATATACAGCCTTACTCTCCACGGGATTGAGAATAGATTTATCAAGAAGAGCATAATTGTCCAAACAATTTTTATAACAGTTTTTTGTATTTTTCTCCTTTTATCTCTTCAATTTTTTTCACTTGAAATGAAATCATTTAGTATTAACACCATTATTATGTTTTGTTCAGCAAATACAGATAAAACTGAAAAGCAAAATATTTTTCAAACAAAAACAAAAAAAGTAAAAAATTAGGAAATAAATTTCATTTTACTTTGAAAAAATTTTTGAGAATAAATTTTTTAAGATGATTAACATTTAAAAGGAAACAAAAAAAATCAATAAATAAGAACGGTTTGTGGTTTTTTTCATTTCAAAAAATGAATCCAGAAATTTTTATAAACAAAAGTTCAGTTTTTGTAACTCAGAACTGTCAAAGAAAGAACACCAAATTCAGATCTCCAAAAACAATCACGCTCTTTTTTCATAACTGATCGACATAAATAATATTTTGTGAATTTCCAAACACCTTCCTTCTTTATACTTTCGGTGTTTTCGTCTTGAACCCTGATTCTTGACCAAATTATTGTCCAAAGATTATTATTGTTAATAAAAGATATTTTTTTTAAATTTCACAAAAGAAGGTTTTAAACGGTGATTACTCTCTCGAAAATTTATGTTAAAAAATGATTTTTAGTGTAGACTCCAAACGGGTAATGTTAGATTCTGTTAGAGAATAGGGAGATGAATAGATTTTTTTTTCAATAAGAAGAATTCTTTAACATCAGTTTTCTGTTTGTGTTGGTGAAAAAAAACGAACTAAAAAGACAAAAGTATACTGCGAAATATTGAAACAAATCCTGAGCAAAATCAAATTTTCGATACCCGCATAACAAACTTACAAAATAAAAAAAAAGAATTGACAAAAAAAGCTTTTTGTGTCAAGTATATTTCAGATCCACATTTTTCAAAACTTTCAGTATGATGATTCATAAAGAAGTCACTTCAAAAACTAAAATTTTGAAAATGAGTTTTTTGAAGATAAAAAGCCTAAAGTATTTTTCATTTTTTTGTTAAATTGGTTTTATTTTTACATATTGTTTTCAATAGAATCTTTTGATGAGCGAAAAGAAACTTACAAGAAGGAAACGTGTGAAATCACCACAACCTTCTGATTTTTCTCGATCACCACGTTCTGCACGTTTATCAAGCTCAACAAACAAAACCCTCGGATTGGATGAAAGTAAAAAAAAAAAAAAAAAAAAAAAAAGAAAAAAGAGAAAGATAAAGAGAAAGACAAAAGAAATAGGAACTACTTCAAGACAGTCAACAGGAAACATTCAGACGAATTTCAAGAAGTCAATGTAAGTCTCACATTTTTTTGTTTGCCTGGTTGTGTTTTCAAAAAAAAAAAAAATTATTCCGATTTGAATATTTCCCTTTTTCGCGCTTTTTCATTTCATGTGAAAAAAAAAAAATATTTTTTCTTTCCTCTCACATCCCTCTCTTTTAACTTGAATATCTTGCCTAATTGCAATTGCAATTGCAATTCCAATTCCACTTCCAATCTTCACAAACCGTTTCTTCATCATTTATAGCCAGATGAATTTAATGAGTGGAAGACTCCACAAATAACCAAAAAGACTCATTTCAAGCCTTTTGATAGGAAATCAAGATCCAAATCAAATTTGACTGATAATTTTTTAGAGCCAAAACCGAAAAAAAAAAAAAAGGGGAGGAGTAAGAGTAAGAGCAAAGGCCGGGAAAACAACACTGCGTCAAGCAGAAGTGGTAATTCCCTCTCCTCGGGGTCAAAAAAAAAGAAACGTTCAAAAACAATTGCCTTCGAACGGCCGAAAAGAAGAAACCAAAAAAGCCAAGTCAAAGACGAGCAGTCGGTGGACAAGATTAGTTTAATCATTAACACTTTACAAAACGATCCTTCAACCGCGTTTCTTGCAAAAATTTCTGACAATTTCTTGTCAAATTCGGAAAAATGGTTGAAACTTTTTGTCAAAAAAGGTGGCTTCAATTCACTTCTTTCTGGTTTGTCAAATTCTCTCAAAAGGAACCATAAAAATAAAGAAAAAGAAAAACAAAAAGATAAGAAAAACGACAGCTCGAAAATTGTTCATTGGTTTAAAGCAATGAAAAGCTTTATTAATAGTGGGGTAAGTTATTTGAATTTTCTTGATTTTTTTTCCTTTTTTTTTTTTTTTTTTTTTTTTTTTTTTTTTTCCAAAAAATTCTCTTCTCTTCTCTTCTTTTGTTTTTTTTTTTTTTTCGTTTTCACATTAATCTCAAATATTTCCTTTCCTCACACAAAAATAAATAATATTTAAAGTAATCAACAAAACTTTAATTTTCGGATTAAGAAATTAAATACTCTTTCTTTTTTTCAATCTTGAAAGCTTTCCATTTTCACTTTTCAAAAATTATTTGAAGTGAATGCAAAGAAAAAATCGAAATTTTTTGAGAAGAACCACTAAAACAGAAATTTACCTTTACAAGATTCTCTGTTTATTTTTGAAATTTGTAAAAAATAAATTTTACACTTGAGAATAAAATTTTCGGAACATTAACAACTTTTTGAACTCCTACCAAATTTCAATTTTTAAAAAAATTTATTGTACAACCCAGCCCACAATACGGAAGAGCTAAATTCATGAGAAAGACACTTTTCAGTTTTAATTTGTTTGTGAAGATCTTTTCCCTTTTTCGGCTCGTTGCAATAAAACACGCGCTATGGAAACTGTAATCAAAATTTTTCCATGTACAATTGGAAAACGAGAGTATGAAAGCCATTTTAAAAAAGTGTTACCAAAAATAGTTTTTAATACAGTCTATGCAATAATCCGTGTTTTTTTGTGTTTTATTCTTTTTCAAAACATTTAAATGCTATTTTTGAAAATTTTGTTGAAATAAATGTTGTTTTTTGTATTTTGCGATGTGGGTGTTTGAAATAAATGTTGTTTTTTTTGTTTAGGCTTTGAAGACATTCTGTGCTTGCATGATAATGTTTGATTTTTACTTTTTCCAAAAAAGGGTTTTTTCCGATTTTTTACACTATTTTTAGAAAAAACCATTTTTTGGACTGATAAAAAGGAAACTTTACAAAATTTTTTTCTATTCTGTTTCAAAGTTTTTTTCAGATTTTATAAAAAAAGTACATTTTTCAAGATAAAGGTTCACCAATGTCTGTATCCAATTTCAAGTTTTTGTTTTATCAAAAACACAAAATAAATAATAATTACAATACTTTAAGAAAATAAACACTACTCAACTATAAAAAAACATCAATTATTCATTCTAGCATCATTTAAAATTTTGAAAACAAATAGATCAATAAACAAGGGTTATTGAACATACCATACATGCTTCTAAAAATAAGTCAATTGAAGTTTGTCGGATGTTTTTATACAAGCTTTTTAAAATGCTTTTGTCACACTTTGTTATCATGACTTTACAAAAATTACATAAACTCATTTTTATAAAAACGAATATTTTTGAATTCTACAAGTTGAAAGTGTCGTTTGGTTTTTTTTACTTTAAGGACTACGTTTTTAGGTGAAAACAGTGAAATAATGGTATAAAATCACCCTTGAAAGAGTTATGTGATCCAAGTAATATTTGTCCAAGGAGAATTTCTTTTAGGAAAAATGTGAAATTTTCACAATTTCAACAATTTTCACAATTTTTGTCCTTGTTAGATCATGCAAAATTTTGATTTTAATATTTTAGAATTTCCATTTCAACTTTCTGAACTCACACTATTTTCTTGGGCTGTTCTACAACTTTTTTAAATTTGCTTTTACAAGTTTGAAATGTTCTCAAATTTGAAATGCACTTGAAAATCCCCAAAAGCCATTTTTTGCAATTATTTTTTTTGTTATTTTCAATTTTCCTTTTCATTGAAAAAGAAAGAAAAAAAGTCTGCGGAAAAAGGTAAAGATGACAAAAATGTTTATTTTTTTTTTTGTCCAATTTCTTCCGTGTGAAAATTTTTTATGAGAAGTGAAAGCGAAATAACACAATTAACCAACCTCCTCAAGGGTGGGAACGTAGTCCTTAAGAAATAAAAAGAAAATTTAAGAAATACCTTTTTATTTTTTAAATTTAAAAAAAGCCTAGACACTTTTCGTTAGGCTTTTCCAAAATTTAAAAGAATAGAGTAAAAAATTAAAGATTTAACTCTATTCTTTTAAATTAAAAAAAACCTAGGCACTCTATGGCACTTGGCGGAACTTGAAGACACTCCCCAAAAATATTTCACAATAATAAAATTTCAAAATTATTTAAAACTCAAAAATATAAAAGTTATCCCTCAAGCACAAAAATTCTAAAATTCAGAACATTTACAAACTGCTTAAATAGATATTAATATGTAATCAATAAAAATTCAAATCAATTTTGTCCTTTCTGTTTAAAGTATAAACAGAAGGAAATTATAGAAAATATTGATCATTTTTTAGTGATATGTCCTTCCTATGAAAAAGATAAATTAATTTTTCAAAACAAATTAAAAGAAATAAATTTTAATGAAATAATTTTAAATTGTGATAGTTTGAAATTATTTTCATGAATTAATAATTGTGAAATCTATGATTTCACGCTTAAATTTCTAAAAGTAAATTTAAGTCTAAGTGCATCTAGAGTGTAATTTACACTTCCTCAATAATAAAAAAAATAAACAATATTTTCTTCTTATCTAAAAAATCACAACTTTACATTTGAAACATATTTTTTTTTTCATTTTTTTGATAAACGAAAGTAAAATATATTTCGAAAATTGTGACTCACCTGAAATAATAAAATGAAAAAAAAAAAAAAGTGAAGAGAGAAAAATAAAGATAATAAAACTGCAACCACAACTTGAATTAATTTAATGATGCTTTCTCAAAAAATACTTAATTGTTGTGATCTCTAAAAATCTTCAGAGAGAATGAGATTTTTGGAGAACAATTGTAAAGATTACTCAAAGAAATTTTGATTGTTTTTTTTTTTTTTTGAAATAGCCAAAACAAGATCTCAATTTTTATCAAAAACTTTTTCAATGGGTCTGGGATCTGAAATTCAATTTAATTAACTATACAATTGCTAAAATCTGATTATATCTTTAATTAATATTTTTATTGTGGAATTAAATGGTTTAATTTGAAACAATTCTATTTTTTTTTTTTTTTTTTTATTTGAATACCGAGTTTTAATTTGAGAAACAAAAAAATTGAAAATAATAAGACAGATTATTTTTTTAATTTCATAATAAGAAATTTTTTAATTAAAAAATGTTTCCAACCAAATATTATTGGCTATTAATTTAAATCAAAAACTTTTTTGTAATTATAATTCATTATTGTATACCCCTTTTTACTGTATGCACAGATTAATAAAATTAAAGATAATTTCTTTTTTTTTTTTTCTTGGTTTAAGGTCAAATTTCTATTTGATGGTGTGTAATTATTTTAAATAATTAAATCTCTTTTGGAAATTTGAATCTCAATTTTCATTGAAGAGAGTATTCAAATTTCAATATTTTTTACAATTAAAATTTTAAAAACAAAAAGATAGCAAGGAACTTTGTCAATACAATTTTCTCGTTAAAAAAGGGGATTATGTTGAGCTGGTTCGATATTCACTAATTTGTAAATTTTTCACTAATCAAAAGAGTTTTAATAAATTTAAATAATTATTTCTTCAAAAGATCTTTGCCAACCCAATAACATAAGGACTTGTTTTTTTCTTGTCTAAAAAATCTAATAATCAAGCACTGATTACTCTATTTTATGTTATTTTTTTTTTTTTTTTTACTGTTTATTGAATCAAAAAGTCAATTTTTTCAGAATAAGTTCAAAATAAAATTTTACTCTAATTTTTTACAAATGTTTTTTTATGAATTATTAGGAAATTTTAGATTTTGTAAATTTTAAAATTTAATGTTTTTTTAGTATTTTCAGAAATATTTCATAAATTCAGTAAAAAAAAAGAAAAAAATTGGCGACAATCAACATAATGGCAAAAAGATAATTAATTCACTAATTTATTGGTTTTGTTCTTAATACTTCCATATCGATGAACTTTTTTCTTCTAAAAAATGTAAGAAAAAAAATAAATAAATAATACCTTTTTTCATTTTGAAAACAGAAAAATATCTTTTACATTAATAAAAAATTTTAATCATAATCAATTTTATTTTTATTAATTCTTCAAAATTCCATTTTTTAATTGTTCTTTATTTTAATTTCAAAATAAAATATTTAAAAGAAAATTAATCTTTAGTTTGCTTGTTAAAGATCTTTTATTTTTTTTTTTATGGATCTTTGTTTTTTTTTTTTGTTAGAAGAAGTCAAATTTATTTTTAAACTTGTGTTTGGATCAATTTTTGTTATTTTTTAACTTTCTTTCCCAAAAACTGCAATGACATGATTAATTTATTCATATAAAAACAAAAATAAAAACAAAAACAAACAAATTGTTTTTTTTTTTCAATTTCCACAAAATAGTATGGGTTATTATCCTTTATTGAACACGATTCATCTTTACCAACGATCAGTTTAGCATTAATCACTGGGAATGAGGAAATACTTCAGATAGCATTAGATATTCTCTATCCCCTGAGTTATTTACCAAAGCACACGACAAATGTTAGAAAGGCGATTTCTAAAGTTCATAAAAAATATGGTTACCACCCATTGTATTTAATATATCAGCCATTAGTGGAAACCAAAAACAGGCAATTAAAAATCTCATTGATGCTATTAATTAATACCTTTTGTTCTTCTCGAGAATTTAAATTTAGAGTAAAAACTAGGTTTGAATTACTTGAATTAGGGATGGAAAAATATCTACAAACTGTGGATCGCGATATCCATCGTAATTTTTATAAACAATTAAACATTTTTGAAACCCAATGGAAAACCGATAATAAAGAATTAAATTTCTTATTAGGCACAAGTAAATATTCACTAAATTCGGATTTAATTGGGAAACAACTCTTTAAAAACTGCACAAATGAAAAGCAACAAAATCTGATGAAAAATTTGACTCAAGAATTTGTTCGGGTACTACATAAAACAAAGTTCGATTGGGAAGACATCTTCAGCGGCTTAATTGGGCTATTCAAATTCACCATTAAAAAGAAAAATGATACTCTATCTTTTACAGATCTATTAACAAAATATTCCGAACATTCTTATCAAGAAACTAAAAATAAAATAAGATTGAACGAATATATGAATCAAGAAACAATGAATAAACTTCACCAAGTGAGAAAGAAAGACTTATTAAGAAAATTGGGATCCAAAAATAAAAATAATATAAATATAAGGTTTGATAAATTGAGTAAAGACAAAAAGAAAAGATCAAAAAAAGACAGAAGGGTTCGAAATCATACTATTGACCCAGAAATCCTTAATTCTCAAAAAAGATTATGGATTGAAAGCCAAGGAAAATTGAAAAATAATAAAATTATAGACACGAAAAAAACCTTCCGTGGGGGAGGAGGTGGATATTGGCATTATGAAGAAGATCATGCAGAGAATGGAATGTTTGATGGCTTTAACGGTAGCGGCGTTTGGGGGGATCGTATTAATACAAATAAAAATTTTGGTAAATCAAGTACTGTTCAGGGATTTGGTAAAGTTTCTTATCGTAGTGACAGAGGATATGGAAACGGAACAGGAACAGGAACTGGAACTGGAACTGGAACTGGAACTGGAACTGGAACTGGAACTGGATTCGGCAGTAAAAGATTTGGAAATGGTGGAGGCGGCGGAAGGAGATTTGGTGGAGGTGGTGGCTTTGGTAATGGAAGAGGATCAGGCATAGGATTTGGAACTGGAGGGGGAGGATTTGGCGAAGGAGGATTTGGCGAAGGAGGATTTGGAACTGGAGGGGGAGGATATGGTAAAGGAACAGGCAAAAAAGGACATAGAAGAGGAGGATATGGATCTGGAAGTGGATCTGGAAGCGCATCAGATGAATGGGATGGTAAAGGAACAATCGGCAAAAAAAAAGGAACAGGCAAAAAAGGACATAGAAGAGGAGGATACGGATCTGGAAGTGGATCTGGAAGCGCATCAGATGAATGGGATGGTGAAGGAACAATCGGCAAAAAAAAAGGAACAGGCAAAAAAGGACATAGAAGAGGAGGATACGGATCTGGAAGTGGATCTGGTAGCGGATCTGGAGGTGGCAAAGGCAAAGGTAAAGGCAAAGGCACAGGAAATGGCACAGGAAATGGCACAGGAAATGGTACAGGAAATGGCACAGGCACAGGAACAGGCACAGGTAAAGGCACAGGTAAAGGCACAGGCAAAGGCAAAGGCAAAGGCAAAGACAAAGGAAAAGATGAAGAAGATTCTTCCGAAGAAGTAGATGATAATGATCAACAAGACGACGATGATCAAAAAGATGAGAATGATCAAAACAATGATCAAGAAGATAATAAAAAAACAGAAGAAGAAAAAACTGAAGAAGAAAAAACCGAAGAAGAAAAAAAACAAAAAGAAAAGGAAGAAGAAGAGAAAAAACAGAAAGAAGCAGAAGAGAAAAAACAGAAAGAGGAAGAAGAAAAAAAAAAGAAAGAAGAAGAAGAGAACAACAATGCAGGAATACCCCCACCACCGATGATGGGATCCATTGGAGGCGGAGGAATACCCCCACCACCGATGATGGGGGGAATGGGAGGCGGAGGAATACCCCCACCACCGATGATGGGGGGAATGGGAGGATTACCGCCGCCACCGAATTTTGGAGTTATTAAAAAATCGCCATATGTACCATTAAGGTGGCAAGCCGTTAAGGGCTTCCAAATGAAACCAAATTCCTATTGGGCGCTTCTCCAAAAGGAGAATCCAACTGATTTTGATATTGCCCTCTTAAAGGAATTATTTAAACGAAAAAAACCCGGCGAGAAAAAGGTTGTTGAAAAGAAAACTACACGGGCATATTTAATTTCTGAAAAGAAATTACAGGCAATGGAAATTTCATTTAAGCAAAAGGGGCCAACCCCAGATGAGTTAGTCGATGCATTGTTGGCGCTGGACGAAGAAGTCATTGAGCCAGATTCGCTCCCGGCCTTTGAGAAATCTTTGCCGTCCACCGAAGAAATGAAATCACTAAAGGCTTTCAAGGGAAACCAAAAGGATTTAACCTTTGGAGAAAAGGTGGCGCTAAGATTATTGGAGATCCCAATGGCGCCCGAAAGATTGAAATTCTGGAAAATGCAAAATAGCATACCGACTTTATTTAATCTGGTGCGTGTCGAAACCCTCAAATTAAAGCTTGCCTGCGACTGGCTAAGAACGGATCCCTCATTCAAAAGGATCTTATCCTTTGTGCTTCGGATTGGTAATATTCTGAATGAGGGCACGATGAAAGGGGGCGCGTTCGGATTTAACTTTGATATCCTTCGGCAGATCAGTGGGACCAAATCACCACAGGACACGTCTATTTCATTACTGAAATTTATTGTTATTCAATTGGACAAGCACTACCCCGAGGCGCTTTCGGCTGTGCAGGGCCATGAGATTTTCCTTTCTGCGCAATTCGTAGGAATTGAGGGCCTCTCAGGCGATATCAATATCAATAAAAAGGATTTGGAAAGCTTGAAATCGATTTTGCCAAAGTTTGAAGAAATCAAAAGCGAGAAGGATCTCTTTTTCGAAAAAATGGATCCCTTTTATCAAAAGGCAATCTTAGATATCGAAACCGCCGAAAAGCAAATCGCAGAGACCAAAGAATATTTCTACGAGACCGCTACCCATTTCTGCCACAATCAACAGCAACCAAAAAACGCAGAATTCTTTGGCGTGCTAGTCAACTTTTTAAAAGATTTTGATAAACTAACGAAACAATACAAAAAGGAGAAAGATGACGCTGAGAAAAAGAAAAGAATAGAAGAACGAAAGAAGAAGAAAGAACAGGAAAAGAAAGAAAGAACAAAATCAGTGAAAAAACTGGAGGGTAAACGCAATATTTTGGATGAAATCAAAGCACAAATGAATAAAGATGATGCTTTTGAAATAAAAACAGAGATACCCAACAAGAAGAAGAATAATAATAGTAATAACGATGATAATGATGATGATGATGATAATAATAATAATAATAATGAAAATTCCATAAATGAATTGGACGAATTAAAAAATTTACAAGATATGTTAAAACAAGAATCTACAAATACTTTTGATAATACAATAAATTTATCGAATGAAAATGATTTAATCAAAAAAGAAATTGAAATTGAAATAGAAGATAATAGCAACAACAACAACAGCAGCAGCAGCAATAATAAACAAAATGGAATTAATATATCGAACAATATTCAATTTAATAATTCTGAAGAGGAGGAAATAGAAATTTCAATCGAGGAAGATGAATTTTAAATAAAAAGAAAAACAATTTTAATTTCTGAAATATTTTCTTCCTTAATTTCTCTTTTACATTTTTTTTTTTGATATATTTATCTTTTATTCGTTTTCATTTTTTCATTTTTTCATTTTTTCATTTCTTTAATAAAATAAATGATTTATAGTTTTTCCATTTCTTTTTTTACTCATTTTGACGTTTAACCAAAAATTTTTTTATTTTTAAGGAAATAGCATTTTATAAAAATAAAATGAAATCTTGTTAAGGTCTTAATATAGTTTTTTTGTTTTTGGAATTTGTGTTTTGGCCTCTAAAATGGGTGAGTGAACCTAATTTAAACAATTTATAAATATGAGTCAATTTTTTGAATTCCAACTTTCACATCATTCCAATCTAAAACTAAAAAAAAAGTGAACTATTATTTTTATTAAAAATTAAGTTAATTCTTGAAAATGGTGAAACTCTATTTTTAGTTTTATATTGAAAAGATTTGTTTTGAAAAAAAATTTTTTTTAGTTTTTTCTGGTATTTTTAATTAATATTCTTTTATTTCAAATCTTTACCCATTTAAAATTAATTGATGTTCATAGATGTTTAATAATCGAAATTTGATCGATTTTTAACAAAAGTTTATCAACTAAATTGAGATCTTTGAGAGGTCAAGTCATGAAGATAAAAATTATTAATTCTTTAAAAGTATGGGAAAAAAAAATTGATCTCAATTGAAAACATTTTCTTTTTTGGTTTTCTTAGTTGATCAGAATTTTTTCACACTTGACATATACAAAATAAGAAAGAAATTACATCACCAATAGCATATTTTAATATTTTGCTTTTTTGTTGAAAGGAAATATTTACCCCTTATTATTTTTTTGAAAAAAGAATAAATAAGTTAGAATTGTTTTCATAAAGAAAAAAATTAACCCATTTTCTTATTTTTTATCAAAGTTGTACAAATTATGCCCAAGATACCCAAGTATTTTTATAACTTTTCATTTATTTAAGTACAATATCATAAAGTTCAGGATTCTTAATAAACAAAAATAATTTAAAAGCATATTGATTTGGAATAAAAAATTCGGATTGATTTCTCTTTTTTTATTTAGAAACGAGAATCATTCTGTTCAAAAATTAAAAATCTAAAACAATTATCAATATTTTTTATTATTTAACTGAGTTTGTATGTCAAAAATAAATGATAAAATATATTTGATTTTTTTTCTTTATTATATATTAATATCTATTTAAACCATTAGTTAATACCAAGAAATTTTTGGAATTATTGAACTTGAGGGATAACTTTTATATCTTTACCTTTTGAAAAAATATTTTGATTTTTTAATGATAAAATTTTTCTTTTTTGAGTGCTGTCAAGTATATATATTTTCTTGTGTATTTTTGATTGGTAAATTTATTGATTTTCAGAATAAACATAAAACTCAAGAAAAGTTAAATTTAGTTTTTGAAATTCAATAAATAAACAGAAAATTTTTAAAAATTTTCTTTTAGGTTCTCAAATTAAAAAAAAACTAACTTTATTTTTTTTTTTTTCCATTAAAGAGTGGGTACTAAAAGTCCACCTGTTTGCCCGAATCCCTAATTTGAATTAGAGATATTGTTGAACCAAGTGAGAGCTGGTCATTTCTCCCAAAAATCGGATCCGCTCCATAAATTGAGAGGGATTTTGTTCCAATTCCGTTCAGTTTTATAATAGTCAAAAAGATTCAATTCGGTCAAACGATTTCCTCAAAGAATTAGTGGTTCTAAGAAGCATAAGCCCGATTTTTAATTAAAATTACACCGTGGTGGCTATTTGATAAAATGGTAAACAATAAGAAATAATGGTTAAGGGAATAGAACCCCGGCCTTCAGATTGTACACTGGGTTGTGTTTCCACTTGCCCATACCGGTTCTCCAAAAAACTAACTTTATTTCCAATTATTTGAATTGAGTAATCCCTTTGATTTTACTATATTATTTTAAATTTTGGAAACTCTAACAAAATTCCCAGCTCTTCTAATTGAATAATTCCTTATATTATGTACTTAACTATTTTTTTTTTATTCAAATAATATCTTGTATTTTTTAGTTAATTTTTTTGTTTTATATTTGGATAATTTTTTTCAAAGTTTCTAAATATGGTAAAGATAAATTTTTTATTTAATTTTTGAATTTTACTTTCTTTTTATCTGAAATTAAAATATTTTCAATTTTTGAATATAGTTTTGCGAATAAGAATTGATGTCTTTCTGTTAATTTTATATTTATAATAATATATCAATTAATCAAAAAATTTTAAGAATTAAAAATTTCTATTTCAAAAGTAAAAATGTTGGAATCCATATGTTATTTGGCTTAATTAATAAAGATTTAAATCCCAATTGAATAAACTATTACTAATGGAAATATTTTTAATAAATTCTTACCAATGTTATACGTTTCTTTAGATATTTTGTATCTCATAGACTATTTGTGAAATTTTTTCTAAATAAATACCTAAATATTTAATATTTTTTTTTTAAATCTTCTGATACAACTGTTTTATCTTTATTAGTTTTTAATACAATTGGATAATAATAATAATATAGAATTTAATTTTTAATTTAATTATTTTTCATTTTCTTTGAATAATTAAAATTATGTCATCTGTAAATATTTGACAATGATTTGGTAATGGTATGATTTACAATAAAATAAAAGGGTAAATTAAAAGTAAAAAAAAACACCTGAAAATTTATATCTTTGGAATTGGCCAAACCATTCCCCTTTGTAATATCGAAAAAACAATTTTGAGAATTTTATTTAAAATTCATTTTTTGATTGTTTTTCCAATTATATAAAAACTAATTACATCATTTTTTGTGCTTTACTAATCATTCTAATATATTATTTATTCTAATTTTCTTTTTTATTATTTTGAATATTTAAGAAATTTGACACAACTACAAATTTATTATATTTTATTTTCATTCATCAAATTGAAATTTATTAATGATTTCTGATCGAAATTAAATTAACTTTTTATAACATTTTAAAAAATAATATCTAAAAACTTTGATTAATATTAATTCACCAATACTGTCAAAAAAGTCTTTATATCCCTTTACATAAATATAATGGATATTTTTTTCTATTTTAATTATTATTTTTTTTTTTTTTTTTTTGATGTATTCACTTCTGTATTCATAGGGAATAATTAGTCAATTATTAAAATATATTATTAATTGTAATACAATTATTTTGATGATATTTATTTTCCTATGGTTTTATGGAAGAAAGTATATTTTACCATTCAAGAAAAATTTTAATTACAAAAACCTTACTGAAAAAGATTTTTCGAATATCCTGTCATAGTGAATATAAATACCAAAATACCATTCAGTTACTCTATTTATGTAAGGAACTAAGGTAAATCAGAATTAAATCTTGAATTTTACAATTTTTTGAAGATTTTTTTTTGATTCAATTTTTGGTTTTATTGAATTATGTTTTGAATGGAGAAATTTGCAAAGATCTAATGAATGAAATTAAATCAAGAATAAACCAAAAAATCAAAATTAGAAAAGGTGTGTATTTGAAAAAAATATTTTCTTTTTGAATACTAAAAACATGAAAGATTATCCCTCTGAAACTTGTTGATATCAAGAATGAAAAAAAAAAAGAACAATAAAATTTTATTTTGAAAGATTTTAAACATTAATGTTCTTAATTTGAATGAATTCAAACAATTTATAAACTTGAACTAATTGCCCCATTACTTTATTTTATTTAACAAAATCCTATTTTATAAATTTGTTTTCAAAATTCTTATTAATAATATTTTTATCAAAATAAGCCAAGAACAGAGAAAATTTAAATAAAGGAATTGAATTACTAAAAATCAAAAAACAACTAGGAAAAATTCAACTCAAAGAAAAAAGAAATTAATTTAGAAAAGATTTCAATCAGATTCAGAATTATTTTGAGTTTTTTAATATAATGGGAAATAAATGATTATAAAATCAAACAAATCAGTCCAATAGATCTATATTTCTCTAAAAGAATACAAAAAATAGGATATTTTTAGAACTAATTCAAGAATAAAATCAAATTTCATGAAAATAGGATTTTTAAATTCATTTTGGAATTTTTAGAATTCTATAGAAATTGTAAATGATTTGTTAATCGTCAAATTTTCGAATTAAAGTTTTTCTATTAAGAATGAAAAATAAAACGGAGTAAAGAATTTGTTGTATTAAATTTTACTGATAAGATCAAGAAATAAAAGATTTTTATTATATTTTTTCTAGATCAATTTATTCATTATTTTGATTTACATTTTTTAGTTTCTATGTAAATATATAATACTAGGATATCTGACACTCTTCAATTTAATTAAAATATTAATTTATTGGGTTAAAGAAATGGTTTGTATCATTCAGTTTCTCACAAACTGTGACAATCAAAATTGGAAAATGTTAATACAAGGATAAATACTTGAAAGAACTACTTTTTGTATCTTTCGATTGAATGAGAATTTTCCCAAAAAGTTAATTTGCTTTTGAATCGTATAAAAATAACCTCAAAATTCAAGTTTGATCTAATAAAACCTAATATTACTGGCTCCCACACCGAAACACGTGATAATATTTTTTTCAAATTTCAGGGATTGTAAACCTTAAATTTCTGAAAAATACAATTTTTCTGATTAAAAATAATCCCCAGTTATTAAAACCTTATCTCAAAAAAACTGGTTATATTTTGATGTAATATTTCTCTAATATATACTGCTCTATCAACAAACAAGACAAAAGTTATCAAACCTAATCTAAATCTATCTTCCCAAACATGAAATAATCATTTTTTTCTCCTTTGTTACGATTCAATAAATCATTGTTTAAATAAAATTATATACCAGTATCGTTCTTCACATTCAATGACAACAAAAGAGAGAGCAGTTGAGCCATCACCACAAAAAAGAATAAGAAAAACAAAAACATACCCAGTTGCCGTTTTTGATGTTGAACAGAGAACTGAAATGAATGTAGTCTTGGTTTCGATCTTTTCAAACGTAATCACACAGAACCACGTATTTTCGTGGGAGGTGTCTGAGGAAGTGAGAGACTATTTGGAAGATTCAAAAGAAGAGTATGATTTAATTATCAGTATTCAACTCTTTTTTGCTCATCTATTATACGGGGGAGGTAGTTATGTAAAGCCAACGGAATTGGTCAAAAAGGTTTTGAGTAAAGATTTGGAAATAGAGGACAAAATCCCCTTTTTTCACCCACAAACAAAATTTGGCATCTTTCTTCATCAGTTTATTAATAGGATGAACCAATCAGAAAAAAAACACTGGATGTTTAGCCCAAAATCTGAAGGAGAAAATATAAGTTTTTGGTCAAGTACATTTTTTGGAAATATCGATGCCATTATTGAGGAGGAAGAAGAAAAAATAAATGAAAACGAAAACAAAAACAAAAAAGAAAAAGAAAACGAAATCAAAAATGAAAATGAAAATAAACAAGAACAAAAAGATGAAAATAAAATAAAGACGAGTCGCGATAGTCAATTTCAATCGTTAAATATTCAACAAATACCAATTTATGTTGAACACCACAACTTGTACACATCAATTGACAAATTTTTAAACCAAATTGTCGGAGAAAATTTAAATGTGGTCTTGTTTACAAAATTACCAAAGATCCTATTATTTGAAATCCAAGAAAATGAGAAAATTTCAAATTATAAATTGTTCAAGTATGAAAAAGCAATCTACATGGACCGCTTTCTGATGAAAAATTCACACCAAGTTAAACAAAAAAAAATCCAAGAAAAAAATCATCATAAAACAATCAAAAAAGTAGAAAGGGAAATTCAAAAACTTGAAAATTGGAAATCCTCAAAAATTTCTGTGCTTGATGGGTTAAAACACACCTTAAATTATTTAAAGTTACAGCAACAACAATCTTCTCAAAATTCCGAGAGATCAAACAACTTGGAAAAAATAATCAATGTTTTAAATCAGCAAATTGAAAACTTCTTGAAGCAATTAAAAAAACTTTCAGATCAACAAGAAAGATTAAGAAATCAAATCAATTTATTATATAAAGAAATGAACCAAACAAAATATTTTCTAGATTCGGTTATATTTAAAAAAATTGTTCAAAATAAGGGTATGTTAATTTTTGTAAAATTATTCTTTAATTATTTTTACCAATATATTAAATTAAATCAACTTCCAGATTATATTGAAAGATAAAATGAAAACAGGTAAAGTTTTTGTAAAAAAGTGATGACCAAAAAGGTTTTTAATAGAGACCCAAACACAGTTCTGTTCGAGTTTATTTACTATTTTAAAGACAATTTTGAAAACCTTTTTCTGTTGCCATTTTTTAAAATTGTTATAACAACATTTAAACTTTATTGAAACAATTCGAAAAAATGTTCTTTAAAAAAGGCAATTTTTTCAATCATTTTACCGAGTTTGAAATGTAATATACACCAGTAAAAACGTTTTAAAGTAAAAAGAATCAAAAGAAAATAAAATATCATTAATTTATAGAAAAATCTCTAATAAATCGATTCAGTTATTGAATTAGAATATTAATATTTTTTGGTTCCAATAATAGGGGTTTTGATGATAACATATATTATCATGATAGTAACAATTAATTCGTGATAATATTAATAAAATCGCGATTAGTCCAACTTTAGAACCAAAAATCATAAAATCGGGATATTCAACATTATCGCCAAAAAAATGAAAAATTATTTTTTTTGAAATCACCTTAAAAAAAAATCTCTTGAATTTTACAAAGACTTGAGACTTTTACAATGCCTTTCCACTTTAAAAATGTTTGAAAGTTTTTGCAAAGGTTCTGAATTGTCTATAAGTGTTTGAAAGTTATGAAAGACATATAATTTTATAAACGGAATAAGTTTGATTTGTAATGGGAATTAAATTTTTTTTCAATTCATTTTTTTTTTTTACAAAATATAAAATCTCAAACGAATTTTATGATCAAACTAATATTAACCTATTCCAGCAATATAATTGAATATAAAATAGATGTGTTTTCTTAAAATGGAATTATTACCTTCACAAATTAAATAACCAAAAAAAATAAAGAGTAATTTGACTTCTTATTGGTGATCGATCAAACAAAAAACTTCTAAGCTCTAGTTGTGTTTTCTGTCCAATACAAAGAGATTAAAAGAAGACAATAGAAAAAGAATAAGAAAACAAATGTATGAAAAATCTTAATAATTGGTATGATAATGTTGCTATGGTTACACTGAAAGCTTTTGAAAAGTTATTCAACTCCTTTTAGCTTTCTTGGAATATTGAAAAATACTTAAACCCAAAGAATACATTCTTTAAAGAACAGGCGAAGGGTTGATTGTTTTAGAAGCTAATTATTCAACACAATTTACAATAACCACGAATAGCTGAAAAAATATTTATTTCTCTTTGGTTATTATTATTGTTGTTGATCTTAAGGATCGATAGATTTGTCAACCAAATCAAAAGATAATGCAACGAAAACTCTTTGATCTTATCCTTGATTGAATCAAGTTTCTTTTTTGTTGTTTTTTCAAAGAATTACTTACTTTTCACAGAATCTATTTTTTTGATCAAAAACAATTTCTTCTTGTAAAAATATTTCTCAATAACCCCAAAACCACATCAACTATTATATTGCGATTACTTTTTAATCTTCTTATTTTGATATTTATCACCATTTTTAAACAATTATCGTGATTTCATAGAATATCACGATTTGTAGTATTATCGCGATAATATTGAATATCACGATTTTCTAAAATATCGCGATTTATTAAAGATAATCGAGATTTTTGTAAATTTATCGTGAATTAGGCATCGACATCATCAAAACCTCTAATATAATTAACTTACTTTTAATAAACTTTTATTAAAAAGGGGTTATTGTAAAATTTTCAAACTGTTAATAAGAATAAATCAAATGCCATCAACTAGAATTTAGTTTTACCATTTCGATATAAACTCTTTACCAATAATTACACATTATAAAATAAAAAAAAGATATTTTGCAAAAAAAAATATTTCTTTAACCACTAGGTATTATCAGAAATTTTAGAAATTGTAATGATAAATAGATAAATTAGCTTACAAAAACAAATTTTACAATTAAATTCTTTCAACCCTTCCAGTTTTTTTAAATTTATTTTTTTTTATATATATTCTATTTTGCTAATTGTATCCAATTAAAAAAAATATTTAATGAAAATCAAATAAGGAATTAGGTACATTTTACCATTTTGAAAAAATTTAAATTGCAACAACTTTACTGAAAAATGATTTTTTTAGTGCCACCATATATTTCAACTTTGAAATCGAAAATACCATTCAGTTACTCTATTTGTGAAAAGAAAGCGAATACAAAGTAATTCAGAGTTGAATCTTTCATTTTTCGATTTAGTGAACATTTTTTTTGATTGAATTTTTTTTTATTAAGTTATATTTTGGATCTAGAAATGTATTTATAGGAATGAGTGAGATTAATACATAGAATAAACCAAAAAGAATAGAGTCGGGAAGCTGTGAATTTTAAACAAATCTTTTCTTTTTGAAAACAAAGCAAGAAAGATCACCTTTCCAAATAAATTTGTCCAAATCAAGAATGAAAAAAAAAAAAAATTCTACCAAATCCTATTTTTGAAGAATTTTTTTTCTTTATCTTCTTAATTTTGATTAATCCAAACAATTTATTACCTTTAATTTCTCGCCCCATTCCTATTTATTATTTTTTAACCGAACCCCTTTTTTGAAAATTTGTTTTCAAATTGTTTTTTCAAATATTTTTATCAAACAAAGCCAAAATTAAGGATATTATTTCAAGGATTAAAGTAAAGGGGTTGAATTCTCGAAAAATAAAAAAAAAGTTACAAAAAGACTCAACTCAAAGAAAAGAAAAATTTAGAAAAAATTTCAACCAGAATTCAGAATTATTTTGAGTTTTCAAATAAATGGAAAATACACAATTATCAAATCAAACAAACACATCCTATAAATCTTTATTTCTGAAGAAGAATTCCAAAAATATCCTATTTTTTAGAACCAAACATAGAATTAGATGACATAAATGAAAATATGATTTTTAAATTCATTTTGGAAATTCTTTAGAAATAAAAAGTAATTTTGTGAATCAAAATATTTACAATTAAATTTTTTTCCATTCAAAATGAAATATAAAACCAATTAAAGAAAAAGTAATTTTGTCAAATGTTACAGAGAAGATCAAGTATATCAATGAATAGTTATTTATTATTTATTAATCAATCTTGTCATTTTTTTTTGATTTCCATTTTTTAGTTGGTATGTAAATATAATATACGAGGATATATTCAACTCTCATATTTATTAAAATATTAAAGTATTTGGTTAAAACAATAATTTGAATGATTCAGTTTCGGATAAACGGTGGTACCCAAAATTAGGTATAATTTATTTTCTCCCTTAAAATGGAGGTTTTATTGAAAATGGAAGAATAAAACATCAAATATTTTGTAAAACAAAAGACAAAAATATGTCGATTATTATCAAATAATAATAAAAATTATATAAATAAAAATTCTGTTGAAACTTTACTCCAATTAAAAATTTGAGACCTTTTTTTAGAAAACTGAATAAAGTTTAAAATGCTTTT
The DNA here is from genome assembly GCA_027625915.1 of Anaeramoeba flamelloides. Classification (NCBI taxonomy): domain Eukaryota; family Anaeramoebidae; genus Anaeramoeba; species Anaeramoeba flamelloides. The sequence goes on from JANTQA010000036.1 coordinate 8,146,343, forward strand.
AATGACTGTTGTTTATTCGATCTTTGAATTAAAAATTACGAATTTAGTCACCTCAAAATTCTCTCTTCAACAAATTAATTATTTTTTAACACTAAATCCTTAACAATAAATCCAATTAAATTCAAAATTTTTAGGAAACTAAAAGAGAGTTTAAAATTCTTCTAATGGCTGTTTTTTTATTCGATCTTTGAATTAGAAGACACAAATTTAGCCAATTCAAAATTCTCTCTTTAATTTTTTTTATGATATTATTATTGAAGAAGTGTAAATTACACTCTAAATGTACTTTTATTTAATTTTTCTCAAAGGTAATTTAAGTGCAAAATCATATATTTCACCATTGTTCAAGGGAAAGTCATACCCAAAATTTTTTATGTATTTAAAAAGCAAATACAAAAAATTGAAAAGAAAAAAGAAAAAAACAAACAAGAAAAAAATTGAATTTTAAAAAGGAATTATAAGAAGTAATTGGTAAAAAATCAAAAAAAAAAAAAAAACCAATGCTATCTTTAATTAAGAACTCCCAAAATCGAAATCAAAATACTTTTGGTTAATTTAATTTGATTTAATAATTGATCATGAATGTTCATTTTGGGATTGTTGTTTAATCGTTGTAATTTCTTTTTTCTTTTTGATCTGATTTAGCTTTAAACCTTTGGATATTTTTTGTCTTTGATTTTTCGTTTTTATTTTCAAGTTACTCAAACTTTCCTGTTTCGGTGTCACAGTATTAAAAAGTAACCACTTGATCTTTTTCCTTTGTAACTCTTCTTCCCAATATAAATATTTAGCCAGTGAAAAAATGGAAAAAAAAATTAATTCTCTCTTTAATCAGATAAAGTATGCTTTTTTTTAACATTTCACCCTAAACAATAAATCGAATTCAAAATTTTTTGACACACCACAATTCAATTTTTGAAAAAAAAAAATCTTATTTAATCAATTCAAGAAGAAATACTAAATTAGAACCATCCACTAATTGAAATGTGAAAACTTGTTTATAAATTACAATACCCACAAAACATAAAAAATTAATAATTATCTAACAAAAAATACAAATGTCTTTATTCTCAAAAATTTTGAAGAGAGCAAAGCAAAAAAATGTATTGATAAATTTGTTTAAATTTTACAAACAATTATTGATTGATCAAATGGTTAGATATATTCGACCAACTGATTTATCTGTGCTTTTCTATTTAACTGAACTCACTTAATATTGATCATTAGAAAATAAATTTTCCGATCGAGCGAAAGAGATTACGTAAACTGGAAAAAAGTGAAGGAAAACAAAAAAATAAAAAGATGAAAAAATAATTTCCATATTTTTCAAAAAATCAAAATTATTTCCAAATTTCAGAAAAATATTGTATTATTGTTATATTTTAAACTGTTTTCGCAGTGTACAAAATTTTAGAATTTAATTTATAATAATTACAATCATTAATCAAAAATTTTAAATTCCTTATTATTATTTGATTATTAATTCAAAACTTAACAATAAAAAAATAAAACCTAATAATGCTATCAATAAAAAATAGAGATTTACTTTAATATTACAAGAAGAAAAGATGGGAAATGGTATAAATTTGAGAATCATAAAGTTACTCCTATTATGGAAGAAAAAATCTTAAATTATCATCATGGATTTGATAATGTGATACTTACAGGATTAATATATACTTGTGAAGAATTTATAAATAATAATAATAAATTAGAATTTGACAAAGAAGCATTTTCATTAAAAGAAAATCTTAAACAAGATGTTGAAAAAAGGAATAATGGGTTACAAGAACTTCATCAAAAATGGAAGCAAGAAGAAGCCAAACATGAAGAACAAAAAAAATATAATAATTTTTTTACCAAATTAGATCAAGAATATTCTAAAGAGCAAGATCGAATAAAAGAATTATCACAAAAAAAAACCCATTTGGAAATTGCTTTAGAAAACAAAAATAATTTTATCTTTTTAACACAAAATCAAGGCATTTGCCGCTTTATCATTGCAAAAAATATATATTTGAAGCAAACAAATAACCAAATAGATCTCTTTGATGAAATTCAAAAAGAACATTTTGCTATTAGAATTCGCAAAGACTTAGTTTTTGATAAAAATTTAAATATCCAATTATTGCTTAAATTTGTAGATATCGAATGGATTCAATTCCAACAAAACATGAAGCTTTTTACTTTGGCACTCGAGAATATATATAATCAAAATTATAATTCCTGTTTAATTCAATTAATTAATCTTTATGAAACTGTGAAAATAAAAAAGTCTGTAAACAAAAGCACACTATATAAGATCTTTTTTAATGAAGTGTTAATACAGATTAAATCATGCGTTTATTTAATTTCTAAAAATGCAAAGGAGCAATATTTGAAGAAACAAATTGGCCAATATTCGAAAGAGGAACTTGAATTATTATTAGAAAATCTCAACCAAGTTATTTTCGCTACCCGCATTGCAATGAAATATTTTTTTGTTCAACCAATTAAATCAATTCTAAACTTTCTTCAAGAAACACCTTCACGAAATTCTTTAATAGATGACTTTTTAAAAGATTGGCAACAAATTAAAAAAAATGAAAAGCAGTTTCCTCAACAAATAAATCAATCAGTTAGAACCATTATATCAATATTATCATCACCAATGCAAAATAAAAATGTAATTTACCCAAAACACAGTAATCCTGACATTACAAAAATTGAGAATTTATCGAAAGATTTTGGTCAAATATTCGGAAAAATGATTAAGCAAAATGATGGTTTAAGAAAAAAATTCCAAAATATATAATTTCCAAAAAAAATTTCTGCTTTTATTTTTATTTATTTATTTTTTATTGATTTATTTTTAGTTTTTTTTGAATTAAATTAAAATATATATATATGATCTTATATAAGTGTATTTATATATTTATATATTTTTGTATGTCTATTCAAGAAAATATTATTTAAAAAAAAAAGTATATATTTATGATTTTTATTTTTTTAGTAACTAAAAAATATATAATTTTTAAAATATTATAATTTTTTTTTATTTTTTTATTTTAAATCTGAATGTGGTTTATTAACTGAAATCATAATGAAAGCATTAAAAATCACCAACTATTTTACCAATTCTGAAATATACGTTATTTTTATTGAAATAATATCAACAATAATAACTGCATTTTTTCACATAAGTTGAAGGAATTAAATTAATTTTTAAATAGTATCCAAAAACAAAGAAAGAAAATTTTGGTAATTTTTGGTCTTTGAGAGGGGAAAATTATTAAATTTCAAATTTGGTCAAATTTCAATTTTGGTCAAATTCTCATTTTTTTCAAAATAGTCAATTCCATTGAAATATATTGACTGTATGCATTTAAAACATCCTTTACGGGTACTTTAGGGTAGTTTAGAGTATGCTAGAGTATACTTGGATGGTTTGGATGTTTGGGAAAAAAAAATAATTAAGAGACCAATTAGACTTTGGAAACTTGTTTTAAGGGAAAAAAATTTTCCACTTTACTTTTTGTAGTTAAAATTGATTTTCGAACAAATTTATGAAAATATTTAGTATTGATGATTTCATTATTTTGAATATTCTACAATTTAAGTTATAAAATCTTACCAATCACAAAATAATCTTTTCGATTTTTCCGCCCACAATAATAAAAAACATTAAAAACAATCATACTAATAATAATAATCAAGAAACTCTTCAAAAATATGAAAAAATTCAATTTGACCAATTTTGAAATTTGACCAAATTTGAAATTTAATAATATACCCTTTGAGAGTTGATTATACCTTCTTTTTTCAATTTAAAGCACTCGATACTTTTTTCAATTTTAATTTTTTTTTTTTAACTGAAAATTTTTTTTATAAATATTATTTTGGTTATTTCTTAAAAGATGAAATTTATATTAAAGTTCTTATTTCCCATTACATTCATTAGAGAATATTTTTATTCAAATCTTACTTTTTAAAAAAAATTATTCTAAAATTTTGATTTTTTTTTGTAAATTTAATATATAATACTTTTCTTAACAATTGAAATCATAACTAACAATTTAAATGCTAAATCTATTATTTTGAGAAAGTTTCAATGGTATAACAATTAAACATATCACTTTTGTAAAATAAAAGTTACGCGAGAATCGTATACCAAGAAGAAATCTAAGATCAAAGTATGTTGTTATTGAGTGTAAATCACATTAGTGGACCATTGATTTAAATGTCTTTAAAAGTTGATGAGTAAATTAGTATTAAAAGTTAATCTGCTCGATTAAAAAATGTACATTTTTTTAGTAAAATAAGAAAGAAATTGTAAGAAAAAAATCTCTATTTCAACCCAAATTTAAAGGTCGAACCATAAATATTCAGAAACCAACGAAGCAAAATATCTTTCTTAGATTAATCATGAAATGTAAATTAGTTGGTTAAAATTAAAATTATTTTCACAAATCAAATAATTAACAAATAGATTATTTCAACCAATTATTTCGCATATTGGAAATATATTGATGTTATAATTAGCTTTATAAAATTAATACTAATCAGTATTTGGGTTAATTGTGATGATGATTTTTAAGTTAATCCTATGAAATTAAAAAAAATTATAAAAAATAGCAACTATTTGGTGGTTCTAAATATTAAATATTAAGGACCAAAATACTATTCTAATGAGTTTCGACTTTTAGTCTTAGAAAAGGAATTAAAAAAAAAAAATTTTCAAAATCCAATTTTTTGATAATGATCATTAAGTAAAAAATGTAATAATTTATAGTGTATTAATATTTCTATAGATTTTTTAGAGTCATATAAACTATTTGAGTCATGTAACATTAATATCATTTACACTCATTAGCAACAAATTTTTTATTATAAATAAATATATGATATCACTAATCACTTATGACTTAAAGTTTGATAAAATATATAATGTAAAAGTTCTTCAAACAGGGAAAGTTGACAGTTTAGTTACCACTTGTAAAACTTTCAATTTACCCTTTTTACATAAAGTATTGGAAAAATTTTTTCAAATAAGGAGTTGAAAAAAAATTTTTCCAAATTCTTAAAATTTTACGAAGGAAATCTTTTATTTACACAAGAAAAGATAAAAACTTATTCTGTCAGTTATTAATTCTTTCATAACACAGTTTAATCAATTAAATGACTTTTACAGACCTTTTAAATCCTTTCCAGGGGTTAAAACCATTGTTTTGATGAAAATGTAGCCAATTTTTTTTATGCAAAATAGATTATATTTTTATCATTTTTTATTGAAAAAATGACTGTTTATGTTTCTAATTGGTTAAGTGTAACACTCGGAAAAAAATGCACACCAACCAGTCCTTTAAATTTAAGCATTTCACTTTGCCAAGCACTCAACGAAATTATTCCCGATCCGATCAAAGAAATCACGTATTTACACCCTATTTCTATCTTCAAAAAAAATTTTTAGCTTTTCCATCCCTTTTCTGCCAAAACAAAAAACAAAAAACAAAAAACAAAAAACCTCTTCCTTTTTCAACAAAATAAAAAACCAACACAATTAAAGGGATAATAAAGAAACAAATTATCATCACTTTCAAGAGAAGTGCTATGAGTATTTCCCATTAACTAAGACACACCTCAAGATTCCGCCTGTGAAACTTGCTTTGGAGACCAAGTCCCACAAGCCCTTAGCAAGATTTTTGTTTTCACTAACGAAGGAGCTAAGGCTAGTTGAAGGGATTAAATCTAATTTCAAGCAGTGCTGGCATAGATCACCGAATTATCAAACCATTGCCGCGCTTACAAAAGAAAAAAAGCACAATCTCATAACGTGTGTGACAAAGGCCTTTGTGAGTGGGAAGTGTACCTTTGATTCTCAGGTTATCGATCACAACACATTGACAGGCCCCGCGACATTATATTTAAGCAGCCAACGACTCGACGTTCTCTTATCTTCCAAGGTGAAATTTACATTAAAGGTTTGTGACACGACGGGCTTGTCGGTTCACAGACGTGATCCCAGACATGTACGCTTTGCGTTTTTAACGCACGACGCAGTGGTTTTTCGGTTTAAAGATCCTTTTTGTTGCTTTTTTTTTTCGTCGCTCGTCAGAATGTTTAAAAGGTATCCGCACAAAAAATACGAAAGCCATTATCCGATTAACGGATCTGTTATTGGGAGAGACAAAGAGTATTCTGCTTTGGTTTTAAGAACTTTGACCCAGCAATATTCTCGTTTCCCGTTGATGCGGCAAACGATTGTCAATAATGAAATCCAGCAAATCTCTGTTGTTTTATATTTACATTCAAACGGTATCACTATTGTTGACGAGCAAGAGTGCGAAACTGATGAGTTTGAATTTGATGAAACAGATTTGCATTTATTCAATAAAAAAAAGCATGCCAAATCTCGGAAAATGAACACGATCAATAATAGCAACAACAACAACAACAGCAACAAGAGCGGTAATAAAATCAATAAGGAAATCAAAAATATACAATCGCCAACAGACCTCAAAGGCCAACCACTTTTTCCAAATACAATTGAGCCCATAGCAAATTGGAAATTACACGACATTGAATGTGAAAGAGATATTGATAATTTTGCTATTGTGCATCTAAGAATTTACGAAAAGGATTTAAAAATTGAAGAATTGAGTAATGACGATTTTTCTGAATGGAAGCCACTCCAAAAGCACCAAAAAAAAAAAAAAAAATTGAAAAAAATATCCAAAAAAAAGAAGAAAAACCATCTCTTATCTGTTTGGAGAATGGCAGCAGAACATCGGGATACCATTGAATTATTAATAAAATGTGTCTCTTCTTTTCGTAAAAAATACAAAACAAATTTGTTTAATAAGGAAAGCGAAGAAAGCAACGATCTCAATGATAATAATAATAATAATCTTAATTTGAATATTTCCAACCAAAGCCATTTAAATAAATCGAATAATAATTCAAATCTTTTCAACCTTAACAATTCAAACCCCAATAATAGTATAAATACAAATTTAATTAATAATAGCAATAAAGCGTCCAATTATAATAAATTTAATTATAATAGCAAAATCAATTGGTTACCAGAAAAAAAGGAGAATTCAAAATTACTATTTATGTCACCAATCGGTACTTTATCTTTACAAAATCCTCAATTATGGGATCTTTACAAAAACAGCAATAAAAATAATTTTAATAAGCAAGATAGTAATTTAATGCATATTGTTTCAACGTTTTCTAAAGACGGATCTGCAAGAATTTTCCAACGATCACCAATAATTAATTTTAAAAATGAAAACATTAATTGGATGTTTGAGCCAAATGTCTATAATTTTACGATTGGCAATTTTCGATCAAAAATTAATAATTATTTTGATCAAGAGAAAATTCAATTCCAAATTCAAATTATCTCTTCAATTGGTCGAGCCTTAAATGAATTTAATTGGCAAAATGGGAAAATTATTTTAGAGCAATCAAGTTTTAAAATTTTTGAAGGTGAAGTTCGTTTATGTGAAATTGAATATAATAAAAATATTCAAATAATCGTTCATCCTTTGATTGACACATTGTTTTTATTTATAATAAAAAATAAAGGTTCGTTAATTGTTAATGCAAAGGATTCTGTTGATAGGGATTTGATAGTAAATTGCTTTGTTAACTTTTCTTTAAAGCATTTGGGTTTTCTTATTCAAGATCGGGGTTTAATCATCAATTTAAACTCTACAAATCAAAAAAAGAAAACCAACAAAAGGAAAGCCAACAAAAAGAAAATCGATATTGAGGAAAATATTGGTTTGAAATTTCCTAATACAATATTTAAAAATCCGAAGGATGATAATCAAAAATTAAATGATGATGAAGGTGGAGGTGGAGGAGGAGAAAATAAGATAAAGTTAAATTTTGAGAAAGAAGAAAAAGAAGAACAATCTATTTTTAATTTGAATGAATTTTTAATTGAAATACCTAATGTATTACCAAAAAGCATTTACAATTATGAAATCCAAAATCAAAAGAAAATCAAAAATGCATTAAACAATAAAAAAGAATTAATAAAATCTTTAAATGTAAAAACAAATAAGGATACAAAAAAAGGAAGCTTTAAAATAATAAATAATCAATTTAAAAATTATAAACATTATTTAAATAAAAAAAGTAAGCATTTTGCATTTATTTATGATTCCTTTTGGAATTGTAAGGGTGAAATTCAAATTAATTTATCGAATAAATATTTTTCAATCAAGTTTAATGAAATTAAATTAAAAAGAATATATAATAATTATTTAAATTTATTTTTATCTAATGATAAAATTTTTGGTAAATTAAATATTGATGAATTTACTTCACTTTTCATTAGTTTCAAATCAAAGGAAAATGTATATAGCCTTTTGTTTGATTTACAGACACGTTTAAATAATAATTTAAATGAAAATTATTTAATTTCTATAAAATATGAATGTAATTTAATCACAAATAAAGAAAAAACCCGATCAATAGTCATTTTAAAGCCGGGTTGTTTTTCACTTCAAACCAAATATGGGTCTTTTTCTACCGAATATTGTTCAAAATTTAGGATCAAAAATTATAAAAAATTAACAAATTCCTTAATAATAAAAATTCAAAATGGTAAACAATTTTTAATAAATTTTGAATTACAAAATGATTATAATTCTTTTTTCGCTAATTTCAAAAAATTTAGTAAATTTTATTTAACAAATAGAATAATTGATCAAAATGTCTGTAATGAAATTAATTATACAAACTTTAAAAACCAACAAATTGTGAGTAATAATAGCCAAATTAAAAAAAGTACTCATTTTTTTGCTTTGACTTATTATAATGCCCAGTTTATTGGAATTAGAAATATTACTTTATCAGAGGATGGCCTTGAAATAATAGATCCTGATGATTCACTTTCAGCTAATGTTTTGGGCATTGAAGGAGCAGATTTAATGATTGATAATAATCATTTCTATAATAAAAGCCCCAATGATAGCCAAATTTCGAATGATAATGTTGATCTTGATCTTGATAATAATAAAGAGAAGAATATCAAGATTAATAATGATCGCGATAATAATGGTGGTAAAAAAAATATTATTAATATTGGGTTTTTAAATGGTAAAATTATTACTTTAATAGTTCGATCAAATCAAGTAACACAACGATTTTCCCAGTTGTTTAGTAAATTATTATTAAATTTAAAAGATTCCCCTATATTATTACCGAATACCTTTTCTGTTCGTTTTGGAAATTCCAAAAAAAGTAAATTAAAACAACGTGTTTCGATAATAATTACTCGTCAATATTTGCAAATCAATAAATCATTTGAAGGTTCTAAGGACAAAAGTTATTCCCAAGCTACAACAACAATCCCGTTAAATAAAATAAATTTGAAATTTTATAAAAAAAAAAATACAAAATTAATGATCGAAACTATTAATAAAGGCAGTGGTAGTAAAAATGATAATAATATGAACAGTTTTTTAATTCAATTTAAAAGTAATTCTGCTTCAACAAAGTTTTTAGGAAAGTTTTTTGAATACTCTGAAAATATTGATAATAATATTAAATTAATGAAATATGTTACAAATCCTTTCTTTTTCCCCACCTTTTATCATAACTCTCGTTCTTCTTTAAAGTTGCCGATTGCGCCGATCGGGCTAATTGGGATCAGTGGTGATATAATGAGAATTCATTTAGATTTATTAGAACCAGAAAAGTTCTTTGAATATTCTTTTTTGAAAGGAATCAAAGCATCTGAATCTAAAAAGGATGCAAATAAAATAATATTACAACTATCCCTAAAAATAATTTATCAAATATCCTTTAAAGGTCGTGCACAAAAAGAAGAATTTCTGTTTTTAATACAGGAAAAACAAGGAACAAATCCTCAAAAAAATAATTTATTTAATAAGCCAAAAAAAAAAAACAAGGAGCAAAAGAAACAACAAAAAGATAATAAAATTATTAAAAAAAATGTTAAGAAAAGAAAGGGAAATGGCATGGCAACGGAAAAGGGCAAGGAAATGATAAAGGGTGGGAGAAGGACCGAAAGAAATGAGAAGGGGGGGGGGAATGAGATTGGAAAGGGAGACAGAAATGAAAAAAATGATGAACAAATCATAAAAAATGAAAATGACAATAAATTTAAATACACATTTGGTCAAGTCATGAAATATTCTATTCAATTATATTATCCCCAACAAAAAAATTGGAAAAATTCTTTAATAACTTTTTCTGAAAAGGAATTTAAAATACAATCAGGTAACAGAAATTGGAAAACTAATTTTAATCTCATAAAAATAATTAGTAATCCTCAAAATAAAAAAACTTTAATTAAAATCGAATTAATTGAATTCAAACAAACATTTTTTATCAATTTTTTAAATGAAAAAATGAAAAACGAATTCTTGCTTTGTCAAAAACAAATTAAATATTATTTTCTAAATAAAAAGGGTAATGAGGATAAAGGTGAGGATGAGGATGAGGATGAGGATGTGGGTAATGAGGATGAGAGTGAGAATGTGGTTAATGGAAATGTGGGTAAGAATGTGGAAGATGAGGATGAGGATGATGGGGATGGGGATGAGGATGAGGATGAGGAAGGAGAAATAACGAAAAAATGTGAAGAAAAGGAAATACATTTTGATATTTTGTTATTGAGCAAAAACCGACAAAAGCAACAGACTGGGAAATTAAATTTTTCATTTGTAAATTTAACTTTAATAGTAAACATTAAAAATAAAATAAAATTTAAAGCAAAATTGGGACCAAAACTAAAATTATTTGAACACAAATCAAATAATACAATGCTACGGTTAAATTATAATAAGAATGAGCAGGTGGCCGATCTTCTTTTTACTTCAAATTCCGAATTAAATAGACTAAAGTCTAATTTTTATGAACAATACGAAAAAAATACACAATTCTTCAATTTAATTATTTTCGATTCAAATGATAAGAATAACAATAATAGAGATGAAGAGCAAGCTGAAATGATATGTGATCATGAAGGATTATCAATATTTTTTGTTGAAAAGGAAAAAGAGTTATTTATTGAATATAAAAATATTCAAATTAAATTAAGAGAAGGCTTTGATCAAGAATTGGATCTCCTTTGTAATAAAAACCGCATTGGTTTTAGATTTAATAGTATTGACGAAAAATCTCAATTTGTAAAATTTATTAAATCAAAAATGTAAATGCGGTTTGCTACATTGAATTAAAAAAAAGTTTTTATTCAAGATCTCTTGTTAGAGACTAGACGCAGTGATGTCACGGAAGATCACGTTGGAAAAAAAAAAATGTTTATATTTACACAACTCAAGATTAAAAAATCATAATTATCTTCGAAATAATAATAATTACATAAAATTGTTGTGCCTTTGTTTTACTGGAGAAGTTCAAATTGTTCAAAATGCCAAAAAAATGAAAAAAAAATTTTAAAATGTTTATTTTCTATCTTTTGTCCCATTTAATAATAAAAAAAAAAATTTATATTACTCTCATTTTTTTTTTCGTTATTTATTTAAAAATTTGAATTTTCGTGTTCTATTGGATATTAATCTGACTTTTTCGCCTTTTTGATTGAGATTGGTAATGATCAACAAAATAATATTTGTATAAAAATTTTTTTGTTTCTAAGGAGTCAGTTTTAGTAATATCTCATTTAAGCAATAAATATCAATATTCTGTTCATAGTGAGGGGTTTTCAATGTATTAATAATATTATTGAGAGTGTTGTGAATCGAAGCTTCTAAAGTTATTTAAATTGGTGGTTATTTTTTGAATTGTTGAAGATTTTTTTTTAATCTAGAATTTTTGAAAAATTTTTTTTGTCATTTCAAGTTGGAATAAATTCCTACAAAAGCTAGTTTTGACTTAAAACTCCTCTTTTTAAAGCTGAGAAAAGATGTTTGGATAATTATTGGGATTTTTTAAAAATGATTAATTTATGGTGAAATTTTTTATCTGTTTTGGGGGGATCTTTTCACATTTATTTTATAACAATTTAATAGTTATCAATTTGCTTGTATTTGGTCTCCGTTTTTTCTTTTTAACCTTTTAAAATACACTTTTTTTTTTTTTTTTGAATCTATTTTAATTTTGTTTAATGGTTTTTTTTTGTGCTAAAGTTTACTTCCAAGCGATTTTATTATGTTTTTGATATGGTGATTGTCTTTTGTGGTGGGGTTCTTTTTCTTGTTTTTTTTTTGTCTACTCAGAATGAGATATTTTTTTGGGATTTTGAAAATTGACAACGATATAAATTTTGAATTTTTTAATTATAAAAAAAAAAAATTAAAATTCATTCTTAAACTTTATGATTCACACAACTCCGTTTTACACATTGGTATATTATCTTTATTGTTATAGATTATTTTTGAAAAGATTTTTAAAATAAAAATAACTTTTAATAATATAAAAAAAAGATCGAATTAACAAATTTTTTTTGATCTTTTTTCTTTAATTACTCCTTTCTCTCAATAAATCAATAAAAATCACATTTTTTCAAGGATGAAAAAGATTTGAAATAGTGAGATTAAGAATAAATATTGAGTATCAAAAAAATGATTGTTACTAGTAAAGATTAAATCTTAAAAAAATAAAATTCAAAATATAAAATGACTTGAGTAATTTTTGGAGTTGTTACTCTTTAGGGAATAGTGTTTTTCAACCAAATACAAATCTCTCAGTTAATTTTTTTGATAAAATTAGGGGGGAAATCTGACAAATTGGAAAGTGATTATCATGAATAAGTTTATGTTTGAAAGATAGGAAATAAAATAAAGGGTATTTAAATGTTTTCTAGGTAGATTGTTATTGGTTGAATTGAAACAAAGATAAAATAATTGTAAAAAGAATTTTTTACATATTTTGAAAAAAATATTTTTTTGAATAGTTTCATAAAAACATGAAAATAAATAAAAAACATTTTTTATTTAATATTAAAATAAATTCAAGGAGCTATTATAAATAACTAAAAAAAGTTAAAGTAACTGAATAAGGAGAAAATTTTATCTTCCAATATTTATGTAAGATAAATAAACTAATAAAAAAACTATATGTATATAAAAATTAGATAAAATACCTTTTGACAAAATTTCAAGAGTTGGATGATATACCAACTGATTACTCAAAGACTTAAAAATCTTATACCAAATGAGATATACATTTAATGAACAAATTTTTATTTTATATTTTTTTTCTTCTAATTTAAATAGAAAGAATATAATTTTGGATTTATTCAATTATAGTGTATTATAAAAAGGTTAATAGATTTTCAAATTTTTTTTAGTGTTAGAAAATCAAAGCACTCTGTGTCAATATTGAAGTATCGAGTTACTGATCTAATTTGAATTTTTATACGTAAAAAAAATAAAATAAAATATCAACAATCCATGAAATTTTAAAATACTTAACAAATGTCATAAATCAACCATTTTCCAGTATAGGGGGTCCAATTATGGAATGGATGAATTAAATGTGTTTAAAGAATTAGAATGGATATTAGAAGGCAAAATTTATGTTGGAAATTTTCAAAATAGAAATCATTTTTTCACATTTTTACTTTTTTTATTTTTACAATTTTTTTTTTTAGAACTAAATCATTTGCAAATTTTTTTTTATTGCAAGATCGAAATTCACTTGGTAAAAAAATGTTATTCTAAAGTTATTGATAAAGTAAAAATCATTGTAATAATCATTTTGATTTCTATTGTGTTTTTATTTGGATCTTCAAGTTTTAGATCAAAATGAATATTGTTGTTTTTATTGATAGTCCCCTCATCTAGAATTTGAGTTTTTATATTTTTAAGAAAATCTATTGATTTTTTAGTTTTCTTTCAATAAGATATCAACTATTCTTTGATGTTTATAATACTATTTATTTCTTTTTTAATCTTCAAAGGTAATTTATAAAAAATATTTTAAATTTGAAAAAATATTTGTTCCCTTTTGACTGAAACACAGTTTATATAAACTCAAAATGGAAAAATAAACAAAAGATAAAATATCATCATGTTGAAAAGGGGGAAATGATGAAGTAGACCATTTCATATGGATGTGCAAAAAATCTACAATTAAAAACTAGAAGATAGTGGAAAAAAACTCCAAAAAATCTAAAATTTGGAAATCAATATCATTGTTTAAAAAGGATATATAAGAATTACTCGGGAAAATATACATAAAATAAACATATAAAGGCACCATAGAATACTTTTGGATATAATTATACACATTTCGAATAGGAAAAGGAAACTCAAATCTTAAGAGCCCATAAAACCCTCCAAATATATAAATTCGCCTAGATCCAATAAATTTATGTTTTTTCTCAGTACTTATTTTTGATATTCTTTTTTTATTATGTCTGCCTTTTTTGATATACATCTTTGTATTATCTTATAAAAAACTGAATTGAGTTTAAAATAGTTATAATGAGACTTTAAAGCGTTATCCACTCTTTGAATTAATAGAAAAATTAGAGTACTTCAAAATTCTCTCTTTAACATATTACTTGTTTTTTGAAGATTTTACCTAAGCTTACACAATAAATACAAAAATTCTAAAAATAGAAGTGTCCGGTTTTAATTTAGGTTATTAGGTTTTTTTTTTTCTTAAATAGGTTGGTTATCAATATTTTAAAAGTCTTTTTTTGTTTTTTTTTTTTATTTCAAATTCTTTCAATTTTCTGTTTTCTTTACCCTTTTTTGAAAATTGTTATACTTTTTGAAAACTTTTAAGATCTGGATTTGATGTATATCTAAAATATCTTTTAGGATTCAAACAGAATTCTTTTATTTTACTCAGTAGAACTGTATATTCATGAAATTAAATATCAAATCATAGATAATTTTTTTTGAAATATTTAAAAAGGATAATAATTTGGTTTTCAAATTTGTAATTGAAATGGAAAACGATTAATTCAAAAGAACACAAGATCCAAAAAAAAAAAAATAAATATTTCAACAATCTGATTAATTAAACCTTAAAGTATTACTAATTTGTTTATGATCTAATTTTAAAGATGTGACCAACCATTTTTATTTTGAAATAGATTGTACCTTTCATGGGTTCACTAACGATTTAAAATTATTTTACAAAAAAAAAAATTAAAATTATAATTTTGAAAAAAAAAATAAAATTATTATTTTATTAAATAAAAATTCTAAACAAATTTTATCAACAAATATTTTTGAAAACATTAAACAAATACAAATAAAAAAAAAAAATAAATTCAATAAATTTTTTTCATTTGATTTTGTGAACTTCTACGCAATGCCCATCCCCCCCCCCGATTAAAATATATTTTGGTTCAGTAATACTTTAATTTATTCTTCCTAAAAATTAATTCATTCTATTAATATTTTAACAAATATACGAATATGGATATTACATATTTTTCGAATTTTGAAGCTCAATTAATTTCTTTTTATTTTCCTCTAACATTAATTTTTCATTTTTATTTTTGTTAGAATAATATTTAATATTCATTTTAATTTTCTCAAGCAACTGGGTGTTTTTTTGTTTTTCGTCAAAGCCAGATCCCGTGGTTAATAATTTATTTATTTTTTCATTCAGCTCGAGCATTTTTTGAACATTTTTTTCAACTTGTGATGATTCCAATCTTTGTTTTTCAAGCTGACTTTCAAGATTATTTTTAATTTTTTCTTGATTTTCTAATTTGTTTACTAAGAGGGTACCCTCTTCTTCGTGTAACTGAAAAGATTCCTTTAATCTTAAAAGCTTTTTTTTATTCCTTTTATTTGTTTTTTTTGATGGTCCAGATTTTGATTTTTTTTTTCGTTTTGGTTTTCTTTTTTGTATTGCGATAAATTCTTTATTTTCTTTGATTATTTCGTTTGTGTCTTTGATTTCGCTTTTTTGAAACATTTGCTTAAGTGCAATCAAATCCTTCGTTGTTAAGGGCTTTGGTAAAGTACGCGTTCGGAGTTGTTTGTTGACTTTATTTTTCTTGTCAAGATTGTTGGCTTTGTTTGACAGATCCCGAAGCCTTCCTTTCACACTTTGGTTTTTGTTTTTTTGTAAAGAGGGAGAATTCATTTTCAAAATTTTGGTTTTCTGTTTAATTCTTAAATCCCGAAGTCTATTTTCTTTTAATTTCAATTCTTTCTCAAGTTGGCTGACTTCGTCTCTTAATTCGCGTTCCATTTTCAGCTGTTCTTCTCTTGTCCGTTTTCTTTTTTTCTTTGTTTTTTGGTTCGCATTTGGTTGAGACTTACTTTTTGGAGAGCGGGGTTTCTGAACTCTTCGAATTAATTTTCTTTTCCCTTTTTTGAGTTCGAATAAATTTTGGCTTGATTTGGAATGTTTTGGCTTTAGATCCTTTTTGAATTTGGAATTAGTGTTTTGTTTTGGATCGAAATTGGTTCTCATTTCTTGGACTGACACTGTTTTTTTGAATGCTCTTTTCTTTTTTTGGCTCTTGGGTAATTGGACATTTTTTTGTTCAGACTTGGTTGGTGTTGTTTTTTTAGTTTTTTTAGTTTTCAGCCTTTTTTTTAACACACTTTGAGTATTCAACAGGTTTTCGTTTTCTTTTTTTAATTGTAAAACTGCAATTTCTTCGTTGTTCACAGAACCAGTTTTGTTCTTATTTTGATTGGAATTGTTTGTGGTCGAACGACTGCCACAGTTGTTAATTAATTGTTTTTGAATTGTTTGTTTGTGCTTTTTGTCATTGAAATCCTTTTCATACGTTGTTAGCATTTGGTAATAACTTTTATTGTTTTTTTGAAGAATTCTGAGGATTGTGGATTCATAAGATTTTAAAAAAAATCCTCTTGGGTGGGTATTTTGTTTTACGGTGGTTGAAGTCATTTCTCCAAATTTAATTAAAAGAAAAAATGAGAAAATTAAATTTCTCGGTTTGAAATTTGTTTTAACTATGTTCGATATTCGAATTTATGAGAAATTTTCTTCAAAACAATTCAAAATGTTGTCAAAATGTACAAGATTACTTTGTTTTTTAAATCTTTTTATTTCAATTTTATTAATGTTGAAGGTATTAAAATGATTAGAAAATGATTTGAGATATAAAAAATAAGATATTTCTTTTATGTTGGAGATTATAGAAACTCTTTGTTTTGTTTTTTTTTGTTATTAATAACATGTAGCACTGTTGCTGAAATAATTCAGTCAGACTTGATAAAACATATTTTTCAAAGTAAAGTTTATAAATTTTTTTTCTTGAAAGCCTAAAGATTAAATAATCAACAAAACTCACAATAAAGCCTAAGTTAATATGAGGTTGTTTTCTTAAAGATCTATTATTAAAAAGAATTTCTAAAAATTAAAAATCAAATATAAAATTGTTTTTCAAAAAATAGAGTAAATTTTTGTATTAATTTCTATCATCAAAATACAAAAAAATCAGAACATGATTGAAATATTTTTCAAAAATCAAAATATTTCCCTTTTGAATGGAATTATATTCTTGTGATTGTTTGAACCTTTTTAAGTCTGTGAAAAATTTTATTTATAGTTTATATATAAACTCAATTCCCAAAAAATGGGACACAAAAAAAAATTACATTAATAAAAATATACTCCAAAATACATTAATACTTATCAATTAAAAGAATAAAAGACCCGAAAATATTTAATTAATACTATTTATATATATTATAGTAAATTTAAAATTCAATTCGAAAAATAAAAAAGAAAAAATAAAAAAAAGTGTGCCGCTATTTTTGAAACACGGTTACCAAAAAATCCAATTTTATTGAAAGAAAAATCAATAAAAACTATTAATAGATTCAGCTTGTCTTTTGATAACTAAATCTATCCTTTTAAATATAGAGTTTACTAATTTTCTTAGGTTTCCCAACTCAAAGTATTCCATACATTAGTGAAAATTTTAAAAATTCTTCTTCGTTTTTTCGTTTCAATTTTTCACTTTAGTATCCATAAAATACCAATTGGATTTAAATTTGTGGAATTGGGGGTCAAGGGTCCAGAACTTACATCCCTGATTTAAGTAAGTTTGTGTTTTTTTTTGAAGTATGTGGACAAGCTCCATCCTTTTGGAAAATCCATTTCAACTCACCATATTCTGAATTAGCGAGTTGAATTACATTTGATTTTTTTGATAATATCATTAATAATACATTCAGTATTCACACTTCCATTAATGATAATAAGGTCTGTTTGTAGGACATGTGCTATAGCACCCCATATCAAGATTTTTTTTTCAAAAAATTTTTTTCTCGGTAAAAAAAGAATCTTTTTTCTTTTTGAGAGAGAAAAAAAGTTTTTTCTTGTGATCAGAATGAAAACTTTTAAATTTCATTTTAAAGTGATTTTGAGATTTTCATAAAGTTTTGTAAAAAATTTTTGTTTTTCAAATGAAAAAAAAGAATACAAAAAAAATCAAAAAATTATTGAAAATCAAAAAGCAAAAAATAATGAAAATAAATGATAAATAATTAACTTTAAAATTATTTCCATTGATTGTTAATATCTAACGTTTCTATTTAAGAGTCAAATATCACTTTTTTTGGAATTAAATTGATTTTGAAGGTGTGCCCCAATTTTTGGAATTGAGTTTATATATTTAAATATTTATATATGTTACCCCACTTTTTTTGAAATACCTTTTAATTATTAATACAGTTATCAACATCAAAAAAAAACAAAGATTTTATAAACTTTAGAAAATGTAAATGAAAAATTCAATTCATAATTTATAACTTTCCCAAAAATATCAAATAGTTTACCCTCAAAATAGATTTTACTATATAAATACTATTGGGTAATGAATTCGATGTTGTATCAGAACAAGAAAAAAAATGTATAAATTTTATTAAAGGTGGGGGTTTTAAACTCTGAATACAGCCAATTTGGCGTACTGTAAGCATTTGTATATTTTAAGAGATTAACTTCTACCAAGGAGAATCCTAAGAGAAAAGAATGTTGTTATTAGTTGAAAATTACATTAGTACCTCTGGCGCAAATATCTCTAAAAAATAGATTAATAAAGTAATACTATTTTTTAATTCAACCAATTAAAAATGATATTTGTATTAGAAAAAAAATTAACGAATTTTAGAACAAAATCTGCATTTCTCAACAAATTTTAAGGTTGAACCAAAATTTTTTTTCCTTAAAAGTTGCATAATATTTTTCTTAAATTTGTGGCGAAATGTAAATTATTTGCGAAAAAATTCAATTTTTTAAAAAAAAAATAAATCATTAACTCAGATAAATTTGATGTATTAATTATTTCTGAAATCTTGGAAACATATTGATGTTTAAATTAGAATGATAAAAGGGAAACAAAATCAATCAATCTTTGGGTTTTTATGCTTATGATTATTGAGTTAATTTTTGAAATTTGAAAAAAAATGAAAAATTATATACTTTTAGAAATTCTGAATTTGAATTATTAAATACATGGATATTATTATTTGGGGTTTCTATTTTTAGATTTGGAAAAGAAATTAAAAAAATTAAAAAATTAGAAACAAGAAATTTTTATGGTGAAAATCTGTAAAAAAAAAAAATAATTTATTGGGCAATAATATTTATTATAGATTTGCGCTGGAAATGTGAGGTATGTGAACCAAGTAGCAATAATATCATTTAAACACCCAATTAACATAATTTTATTATAGAGGAATCTATAGTGGGTCTTACCCCTTGAATAGAACTTTTACAAATTTTTTAAGACAATCTGTATTGTATGGATAAAGAATATCATTATTATAGCCTTGCAATATATTTATAACTTTATAAGAAAAAACTAAATATTTGCTAATTTTTCCCTTTTTACTAACTACCATTAGAATAAATACTATTATTTAATTAGAGGTTTTTGATCAAAAATTATTTTTAAAACATATTTTACAATTTAAGTTGAAAAAAACCAATTTCCCTTCTCTCAATATTTTTTTCAAATTTAATAGTAAAATATTTTTGATTTTATTAACTACTAGGTAAGAGGTGCTATTTTCATATCTTTCAAAAGACTTTTTACTTTTTCAAGTGTATATAAAATATCTTTCAAATGGGAAAGGAATAATTTTTATTATTAAAGAATTTTTTATTGATTTGAATAGATAAAAATCTTTTTAATTCTGGAAAACCTAAGCACTTGACGGACACTTTCGCTAGGTTTTCCAAGATTTAAAAGAATGGAGTAAAATCATAGATTTTTCTCAATCTTTTGAATTTTGGAAAAGAACCTTTTGTTTTTCTTGAGTTTTCTATTTATTTGTAAAATCAATAGATTTTCGTTAGGTTTTTTTAAGTTTTCTATTTATTAGTAAAATCAATAGATTTTACCAATAGGAAAGAAAAAATCAAGATAATTTTGGAAATTACCATACTTGATGGAAATTTTCCTTATATTTTTTTACTTTTTGAAATAAACTGATAATAAATAAATTTTTGGTTTATTTCAAAAATTAAAGAAAAAAAAATTTGTTAGCTTTTTCAGAATTCAACAGAATTAAGTAAAATCAAAGATTTCAGTCAATTTTTAAATTTTAGCTAGAATAAAGCCGAGACCAAGGTATATTATTCATAGCACTTTTTTTATCCATATGACTTAGAATCCGGGGATAATGTACTCTTTGCCCAAATCTTAAAATCGATTCATTATCAAAAAAAAAGCAATATTTTGGAGAGCCAAGTTGTTTTTTTTTTAAATGAATGGAAAGATCAAGTTAATAGAACCAGAAAGAAGGTAAAGATAAAAAATGTTTTCATTGATCAAGTTTACCACTCACTACCAAAATAAAATTTTATTCACCATTTCTCATTTTATTTTTTTTTAGACTCATATTTCGCTTTAGTACGGAGAGGGTTGCACACACCCAATGGTAAACAAAAACGTGAGTGCTCTCACTTTTCAAGAACTGTAAATGTAACCTAAAATTTCATAATCCATTTTGAGAAAAATAAAAGTCCTTTAATCAAACTGAAATACCTAAAGTATTCCAACTTCAAGACTCATTATTTCTTCATTGTCTTTTAAAAAAAACCAATAGATACCTTTTACTTCTTGAATTGTTTTATTTATTGCTAAAACAATAGCTAATTTTAGTACATTATCCCCGGACTCATATCACATTTTAAAAATTTTTTTGAAATTTATTTCGTTAATTTTCAAAAACAAGTCCCATTCCATTCATTCCTCATCAAATGATAAAACTTTTGTTTTGAAACTGATCAGCCTATAATTTTTTTTTACGAGAAAAAAAATTACACATACTACAAAGTTGGTATTTTTGAAATAAATATGTTTGAAAAACATAAAGCACTTCATTTAAAAATTGAAGGATTGCTTTTTTGAACAAAATACCCAAAAGAGAAAAAAATAAAATAGTACTGACATTGTATAGTAAGACATATTTTATATTAATTTTAGCTGAATAATTCATTTTTAAAACTATTACTTATTATCTATTAAAATAAATAATCACAAAGTTTAATTAAAGTAAAATTCATTTATCAATCAATTTATATTTTTTTTATACAAAAAACACCTTTTTTATTCGAATATATGATTTTAAAATCCTAATAAGATCAAAAACTAGACAGGTAATATCTTCAATAAATTGAAGCACTGTTCTTTGGGAGTTATTGTAAATAAACTTTATTAGCAAGATATAGAGTTAAGGGACTAGTAAACGATAAAAAAATATTCTAGTAAATTTAAAAATAAAAAAAAAAAACAAATGAAAATATCATGAAATTAAAAAATGAAAAGTTAAAATATGAATAATAATAAACCATACTCATTTTTAAGTCTTTTTTACAGAATGGGTACTTTTTTATATGGTTTTTTACCATTTTCCACATTTTAAATAAGTTCAAATCCAATATATTTATAAATTGATTCAAACAAATTTAAACTCTTTTTTCGTCAAAGGGGCTCCGTTTTATTGGGGAAACAGAATATATACTAAGATTATAATCTTAGTATTCTCTTCAAAATCAATTTTCAATTTTTAGATCATATCATTTTTTTTCCTATTTAATTCTAATTACTTTTTTTTTATATCTTTTTTCTTTTTTTTTTTTTTGTTTTCTTTTCTCTTTTTGTTGTGAAAAGTCAATTAACAAAAAAATGTTTGAAAACCCTTATTAACATTCAGAAAAGTTCGGATTTGTATGTTCTTTTAAAATTCATCACTTACAAGTAAAATATCCTATTGTCAGCAATTTAAATTATCAAAAATAATTGAGATTTTTATAAGACCTGTCATTTAAAGAGGGATCAATTTTATTTTTTTTGAAAGTTATAGTTTGTCCAGGCATCTCTTCTATGAATGTCGACTCTAATACAAAGTTTATAATTACTCTTGTTTTTATACAATCTTAGTTTGGTTGATTCTTCAAAAACAATTGAATTTTTCATTTTTAGCTCGGCCTTTGAGTGAAATGGAGTTTACTTTTCCGAAAGAAGAAAGAAAGTTTATTATCTACGAAGCAAATATAAAAAAAAAAAAAAAAAAAAAACACTTAAAAAAAAGTATGGATTGGAATAATTCAATATATTAAATCTACTTTATCTCAAAAAAATAACAATAATCATTTTAAAATTGAAAATACTACTGATAAATCCAAATTAATGGTAGAAAATTATTACTTCATTTTCCTTTTTGAATTTTTTATGCTCAACCTTGAATAAAGTATTTTATAAAGTAAAGTGTTAATAAACTCTGTAAAATGAGAAATTCTTCAAAATATTCTTTTTTAGGGACTTTTTAATAAGAAACAGTTTGAAAATTTTAAAAAATGGAAATTGAACAAAAAATTTTATGAAAATTTATTAGAATTTATCAGTATAATTTATTGATTCAAAAAACAGTTTTAATAAATTTTTTCCTAGCTTTGAACAAATAATCAGAGAAAAACAACCAAATCAATAAATTGATAATTTCCCGAAAATACTTTTTCAAAATCTGCAAAATTCAACTTATAACTCAAAGAAATATTTTTTAATTTGATTATTTTGAACCAATGACTAATAACCCAATAATTAATTCATACAGTTGATTATGAGAAAAATAAAGATTAAATATATCAATGGGCTTTTTTATTATTTCTCAATTTTTTAATTATTTGCCAACCAAAAAAAAACAAGTCAATTATCATTCTAATAAAAACAATAATAAGATATATTATCTAATAACTCATTTGAAGAAAAACAGTTCTTTGTTGGTATCTTATTATTTGAAAAAAACTAATTAACAAATCTTTTAAATTTTAAGAAATTTAATCAAAATTTCTAAATCAATTAGAAGCACAATTTTTATAGATCTTCAAGGGTACATAGTTTGTTGATTTATTATTATGGTATTTTGAAAATAAGATTAAAAAAATAGTTTATTTGTTCATAAACTTTGAAAAATCACAAAAAGTGAGATTTCTTCCAAAATTAAAAATTTTTTGCAAATTTTTTTTTACTAAAAAACCAAAAAGATAGAATTAGGACTTTTTGACTTGAAAAATTTAATTGGTAAAAATTAACACTTTTAAAAACGATAATTCATTTATCTATATTTGATAAGTGAGTTGTTTATCGGGTTTTATTGTTTTTTTGTGAAAAGAATTACTCAATTAAATTTGGAAAAAAAAATTAATAAGAAGTGGTAGAACTCTAACCAAAGTTGTAGTTATCTCCAGCCAAAGTTTTTCAATTTTGATTTTTTGCTCTTTTTTTATTTCATAAAATAAATTTTTGAAAATTGCAATAAATCTTTGGAGTTCTTGTTGAAAAAGGCTGTTAATTGTAAAACAAAAAGATCAAAATTTTCAATCAGCTTTCCCAAATCAAAAATCTCTCTGAAAATTAATAATCCTCTAAGTCCCCATTCTAAAGATAAATTAATTATTTAAACTGATTATGGAATTAAAAATTTGAAATGTTAATTGAATTTAAAAATCTTTTTTTTGATAGCTGAATGAAAAATTGGTTCCTTTTATTTTGCTACAATTGTTTGTGATTAAAAGAAAATATAATTCATCTTAATTTTTCGATTTTTTTTATTTTTTAATAATTCTTCTTTTTGAAAATAGTTTTGTTCTTGGAATTATAATTTTAGTTGAACCAACAAACATTAAAAATTAAATTCTCAGTTCCGTGAAAATGTATGAAAACTCTCTCTTTTTCATCCTCTCTTTTTTTTTTTTTTTACAAAAAAAACTTTTTGGAATCCTTTTCTTTTTTATTTTAAAATCCCAACAACAAAAAAGGCGATCAACAAATGAAGGATTAAAAAATTTAGATTTTTCCCAAGTCTTCGAAAGAGAATTGAAAAAAGAAGAGAAGGAGATGAATTTGTGGACTCAAAAAGATGTATTTCACACACTATTTTTTTTTTTTTTATTATTATTTTTATTTGGGTAGCACTTTTCTTCTTGTTTCCAGAACTAACCTTTTTAATTTTTTTTTCTTTTTTACAACAAAAAACAAATCAAATTAAAGGACGAGTTGCTAAAAGATCTTGTAAAAGAGGATCACAAAACAAATTGGGAACTAGTTTCACAAAAATTTGAGAATTTTGATTCTACAATGTGTTTAAAAAGATACAGGAAGGTAAGGTGTTTTTTTGAAAAATTATTATCTTTTAGATTTAACAGAACACTTTAAATTTTTTTTTTTTATTGCTTTCCAAATCTCGTATTTTTGATAAACCAACGTGATCAATAGATCCTGAACATTGAAACAAAAAAAGGAATGTGGACTGACATTGTAAGAAATTCTCTCTAAACAAACAAATAATTTTCCATTAAATCCAAATAAAGTCCTTTTAAAAAGCTGTGACAAACAAATTTTTGAAGGTTTCCACAAAACACCAAACAAACTGTGTGAGTTTTTACAGCTCAACACAAAAAAAAACCTTTTTGACCACTTTTTTCAAAAACGACTTTAATCGAGCCATTTTATAAAAGATGAGTTATTAAACAGTTGTAAAAAAGTACCACTTGTTCAAATCGCTCCAAAGAGCAAACCAAACAGTTTGGGCAACACTTTTTAAAACTTTTCATACCCATCTTTTTGAAAGCAGTTGTAACAAAAAACTTTTTAAGATTCAAAAACTAATGACTGGTTTAATTAACCTTTTCAATTACAATCATAATTGCTTTTCTAAATAATAGGAAGACAATCTTCTCGTAAATGCCATCAAATTATTTGGTGATTCGAATTGGTCACAGGTATCTGTTTTTGTTTATGGCCGTAATTCCAAACAATGTCGCGAGAGGTATGATCCATTTTTCTTTTTTTTTGATTTTTTCATTTTTTTTCTTTTTAATATTTTAGGGGGGATTTTTAACCTGAAAGAAAAGATCTTAAGCCTATAGTTGAACTGTTTAGATTTAAAAAAATCAATACAAATTAATTTCTTCTTTACTAAAGATTTGCTTTAATTGTTTGTCCAAATTGATGAATGATTTTTCCATTTCAAAATTGAATAATATATTTTTAAAAACATGATAAATTTTGATCTTATTGACAAATTCCAAATAATTTTACAATTTTTTCTTATACCCCAGTTTTAAAATCACCTTGAACAATTTTAAAAATCAATTAATAGAAAAACTTGAGATATTTTGTTCTTTTTTTTTTTTGTTGTTTAAGGGTGGAGTTTTTAATTCCTCTTGTTTGATGTTAGGTTTTTTTTATTATTTTAGAAATAACAGAAAATTAAATAAATTTTCGTTTTTTATCAAAAATTAAAAAAAATCTTTATTTGCTTTTCTTGAGTTTTCTGTTTATTTGTAAAATAAATCGACTTTCGTTAGGTTTTTTTCACGTTTTAAAGATAAAACAGAAAACCAAGATGACCTAGGCACTCTCCAAATAAATAGAAAACTCAAAAAAACAGAACTAAAATCTATTGATTTTACAAATAAAACAGAAAACCTCAAGGAAACTGCTGTTGTTTTTTTTTTAATTTGAGAAATAAATCAAAAATTTATTTAATTTTCGGTTTATTTCTCTAATTAAAAAAAGCTAGGCACTCTACGGACACTTCCCTTAGTCTTTTTCTTAATTTTTGAAATAAATAGAAAATTTATTTAATTTTCGGTTTATTTCTTAAATTAAAAAAAACTTCCGTTAGCTTTTTAAAAATACAAAAGAATTGAGCAAAATCTTTGATTTTTCTCTATTCTTTTGAATTCTGGAAAACCATGGTACTCAACGGCACCTGATGGTAATCCACGGCACCTAACGGTACTTCTCTAATTTCTAAATAATAATTTAGAAATTTTTTCAAAGATTCCAGATATATTTTTATTATTTACTATGTCGAATAAAGACTAACACATGTGCAAAAAAAAATACAAATTTTTAAAAGTTTTTGTAAACTTTGTTGCGTGTCAAATGTGCCCATCATTTTTCTCAAATATCAATTATTTTTTATAATTGATCTTTGAAGAAAAAATAAAAAATAAGGAGAATAATACACATCAAAGAATTGTTGATATCCGTCTGTAATAAAACTAATTAATCAATAGATTTTCAAAAAAATTGAAAAACTCAAATTATTTGGGACACATATAGAGAAAAACAAGAATGTTCGTTTTGATCTCCTACTGGTATTTGAATAATAAATAGAAAACAATTTTCACTTCATTTTTCGGACTTTTCTTTTAGAAATCAAACCCCCAAACGGAGTAGGTTGGGATTTGTGGTCTCTATTTGAAAAAGGAAATGAAAATAAATGTGAAAATTTTTCACATTTATAATTCAAATATCAGGAACAAAGATTGAATAAAATTCCAATAGAAATCGATATGATTTCTCAACAATCATTTCCATGTTTTAAATAACCTTATAATAACACGT
Organism: Anaeramoeba flamelloides; assembly: GCA_027625915.1. NCBI lineage: Eukaryota > Anaeramoebidae > Anaeramoeba > Anaeramoeba flamelloides. The sequence goes on from JANTQA010000036.1 coordinate 8,173,146, forward strand.
TTTTACCAAGTGACTATCGATCTTGCTATCAATAAAAAAAATTTTGCAACTTAATTAGGTTATCAAAAAAAAAATCGAAAATGTGCAAAAATGTGAAAAAATGATTTCAATTTTAAAAATTTCTAAAATAAATTTTTTCTTTTAATATCCATGCAAACCCTTTAAACGCATGTAATTCACCCATTACAACTGGACCACTTTGACTGGAAAATGGTTTATTTATTATTAAGAGTTAAATGTTCGAAAACACTTAACCTGGCAAAGAGAGAATTTTGAATTGACTAAATCTGTATCTCAAAATTCAAAGTGTGTTTAAAGACACTAGTACCTAGAAACGGTTATTAGAGGTATTTTAAACTGGATTTAGTTTTGTTTTACAAAACTAAGAATCTATAGAAGAAAAAAAAAAAAAGAAATAAAAAAGTGAGGAAATAAAGATAAAGAATATTAAAAAATAGATATTAAGAAAAAACTGAAAGATATTGGATACAGTTGAACTTGCTGCTATGAGTTGTTAGGGATTATTTGGATTTGAGTTCCTTTTTCCTAATAGCAAGTTGAGTCAAATTAGTCAAAAAGTATTCTATAGAGAAAGTCATCGATTTCTTTTTTGTCCATTTCCCTCAGTAATCCATATATAAAATTGAAAAAAAATACCCGAACATGACAATAATCCCAGAAAAGATTTTTAATTGTTAATATTAGGAAAATTATTGTGTAATTTCAAATATTTAAAAATCAAATCCTTTTTGTAAATAACCCCATTTTTTATGAAATCAGCAATAAACCTACCCAAAGTTGATTAAAGTAAGGTGTCTATAGAATACTCATTTAATTGTTTGATAACTAAAGTAGAATAACTTATTTTGAAAAAAATAGGGTTTTATAGAGGTTTGCAGGAATTTGGAAAATGATAATTTTTATTCTTGTTTTTTGATTGATTAAAAGGTGTTTTGAACAAGTTCAATTTCATTAATTATCATTCTAAAAAGTGAATGTGTTATAATTTTAAAAAAATTTGATTATTTTTTAAAAAGTATTTGATTGAAAATATTTGAAATTACACAATAATTTCCCTAATATTAACAATTAAAAATCTTTTCTGGGATTATTGTCATGTTCGGATATTTTTTTCAATATTATTGTTCTTTTTAAACAATGGTATTAAAGCAAAATATTTTTTTTTTATATTTTGGGGTACTTTTTCCATTGTCTGGTAATTTTTTTCATATTTCTACATCATATATTAAAATGGTCTACACCATCAATTTTTCATTTAACAGTATGGGCGTATTTTGGAATTTTGATCCTTTTTTCCATCTGTATGTATATCGATCCACACCGTCTGTGAAAGAATTTTAAGTTTGAATAGGTTTTTTGATGATTTCCAGTTTAGATATGGATGTTTTTTCTGAAGTTTTCTAGGGAGATTGTGTGATTTTGAGGTATTTTTTAGTTTCTAGTTTTCATCATCATGTGAAGATTCGACTTTGCCCTTTTTGTATTTGATATGAGTTTCATTCAATTTTTTTTTTTGATATCTTCTTTCTCCGAAGCAATGTTCTCTATCTCGTCCATTTTCAATTTTTTTACTAAATTTTAACATGTGTCGAGTCTTTTTTGTTAATAATATTAAAAATAATAGTTTTTTTTAATATATTAGAAATATTAATATTTTTTAATTCGGATATCCAGATTTTAACCTTATTTTCAATAGGCTGGGCGGTTCCAGAAAAATTCCAGATATTGTAAAATTGTGGAATCTAATGGTACTAGTTAAAACAAGTGAAAAAAAAAGTGCTCATTTAATTTTCATAAATGGGTAAAAAATAAAAATCAATTTTACTTGCTGTTATTTTCAAATTAAAACAAAAAAACAATTAATTTTATCTCAAAGTTGAACAATGAAGAACACAAATAAACAAAACCTTTTTCCTTTTGAATCTATTTTTTGTAAGCCTTTTGTTTTTACTCATTCTGATGAAACAATTTGATTTTAGCCTCATGCTTGATTAGAGTGTGTAAGATCTAAATAAATGCATTTTAAAAAAGAGTAACAATGGGTTTTTAAAAGTATATAAAAAAACTATTGTCAAATTTCAATAGAAATCAATATCATTTTTCTAGAATCATTTGCACTGTTTCAATAACATTAGAACAACACTTTTTTACCAAGTGACTATCGATCTTGTAATCAAAAAAAAAATTTCCAAACGAATTAGTTAACCTTTCAAAAAATATCTTAAAAAAGTGTAAAAAAAAAAAGCAAAAATATGAAAAAAATGATTTCAATTTTAAAATATTCAAAATAAATTTTTTCTTCTAATATCGATTCAAACTCTTTGAACACATAAAATTCATTCATTACAACTGCCCCCCCCCCCCCTTTGACTGGAAAATGATTTATTAATAATTAAAAATAAAATTTAGTTATTCAACATATATTTAAAATATTATATTAAATAAATTTTACATGGTAAAATTATGTAAATGCTTTTTTTACAAATTAACTTTTTAATAGGTCTTTTGATTTGTGGGGCAATATTAAGAAACAAAATTAAAAGTCTAAATTTGAATATACTAATCAAAAATTTTAATTTAACAATTTTTATTTTATTTTGATTTTTTTTTTAATAGATGGAATAACCAATTAAATCCAGACATAAATAGATCTCAGTTTACTGTTGAAGAAGAAGAGCTTTTAATCCAAAAACAAAAAGAATTGGGTAATAAATGGACTACGATTGCACAATTTTTTGAAAATAGACCAGATAATATGATAAAAAACGCATGGCATTCATTAAGAGTACGCAAAGGATTACCAAATTATTTTAGTCCAAAAAAAAAAAATAATAAAAGAAGAAAAAATGCAAGGAAAAAAAAAAAAATATTAATTGGAAAGCAAAAAACCAAGACAAACAATAATAATGGAAAGGGAAGTGGGGGGAGAAAGCAAAAAGAAAACGAAAGAGAAATGGATATGGATATGGAGATTATACAAGAGATAGAAAATGATAATTCTAATTTTAATTTTAAATATAATAAAAATAACCAGGAAAATGAAAATGAAAATGAAAAAGAAAAAGAAAAAGAATTTCAAAATGAACAAATAGTGAATAGAAATCTAAATAATAATAATAATAAAGGATCTCAATTTAATAATGGGAATAATCATAATAATAATAAAAGGCGATTAAATATGCCCAATTTAAAAATTGAAATAAAGAATAATTCAAAAACTATTCCTAAAAGAATAAACTCACAGAAAAAGAAAAAAAAACCTGACATCAAAGTAAATAAAGTTACTTTTTTTAACAAAAACAACAAAATAAAAACTCACGATAGTTTTAATAGCAACCAGATAATTGATTCAGAAAATGAATTTTATTCGCCACAATCACCGAGAGAGCATATCAACAGCCCAAAATTAAACCCCTTACAGGACGTTTCTTTTAAAATTAGAAAATTGAATCTTTCAACTCAAAATTTAACAACAAAGTCTGCAAAAATGAAATATCCGCTATCTGCACGTTCACCGAGAATAAAAAATTATCCGCTTTCGCCAAGATCAAGGAATTATCAGCTGTCACCACGTTTATCAAAAAAATCACCAAAATTCAAAAGAAAAAATACCAAAGAAAAAAGGAAAAAGAAAAAAACGAAAAAGAAAAAAAGGAAAAAGAAAAAAATTGCCATTTCCCCAAGAAGAAACAGATTAGTTTCTGAGCAATTTCAAAAGAACAACTTAAACAATGGAAATGAAAATCGAAACATTATAGATAGAATTTTCGCCAAAGAACCCCCAAATAAAGATGAATTTAAAATGATTAGTCCAATAAATGAAAAGACAAAAAATAACATTTTTAATAATATTAGTGATTTTAATAATAGCACTTTGGATAATAACACTTTGAGTAATAATACTTTAGATGATAACAGTTTAGGGGATAATACTTTGGATAACAATGATTTGGATAATAATAATTTGGATAGTATTAATCAAAACCATAAACCTCATAAAAATGGTAATATCAATCAAAATAAAAATGAAAAACCAAAATTAAGCATCTTTAATTTAAACGAAATACCAAAAGAAAACATCATAGAAAAAAAACAAATTTTTAATATTAATAATAATATAAAAAATATGATCCAGGAAAATAATTTTTCTTATAACAATCACAATATAAGCCATTTAATTAATCAAGCTAGTGGAGGAATAAATCTATTTAATAATTCAACATTTATGGATAAAGTTATTAATGATGATAAAAAAAAATTATCGGACAATAATAATAAGAATAATTATAATTTCTTTGAACAAACGAATACAGATTTTATCACACCAAACCAAAGCATTAATTCAAATACAGAAGTGAACGATTATCTTCTACTTTCTCCACAGGATTTAAAAATTAACACCTTTTTTGATAATACCGTGGATTATGAATTTAATAAAAATACTTACTCCCAACAAGATTATTTATTCGGGGATAGCCAATTCTCCAATTATACATTTTTAAATGGCTTTGAGGAAAGCAATAATTGGGATAATAAAAATATTTAAGTTTGATTTTATTTTTATGTTAGTTTTCATTACAATAATGAACCATTTCGATTTAATTGTATATTAAGTTCAAGACTTAGAATCGTCATTTCACAAATAAATAATAATTGTTATTTTAGAATTGTTATTTGTTTATTTTTTGTTTTTTTATTTTTTATTTTTTTGTTTTTTATTTTTTTATTTTTTTATTTTTTTTTTTTTTTTTTTTTCATTTTTCATTTTATGGTGATAAAAAAAAAAACTGTTTTTGTGAAAAATTCAAAGATAGTTTTTAATAAATCTTTGAAAAATTCAAAATAAGGTATTTGCAAAAAAGTTGGACAGTTCTTTTGTATTTCAAATAATATTTTATTTATAAAGTATTTCTATTCGTAAATTTGGAGTATAAATTTTTGAGGAATAGTACAACTTGTTTAATTAGTATATTCTTTAGAATACAAAATAGTCTAATTATCTTTGAAATAAAATATGTATTTTGAATTGTTATAAAAAGATTCACTGATAGAAAATTGACAACATAATTTCTTCGATAGAAAATTATATTATTGAAAATTGAACACGAGTGCCTATAATAAAAAAATCAACTATTATTCAAAAATGTTGACTCGCTTTAATAATGTTTTTGGAACTGATTTTGAAGGAGTTTAATCCCATATTCTTATTCAAAATCATTTTTAATTTTGATGACAGAATCATTTTTTCTAATTTTTCTCAATTTAATCAATTTTTTTTTTGTCTATTTATATATATATATATATATATATATATATTTTCTCTTTCTTTTTTAGAAAGTGAATTGGAAAAAAAAAAAGTTTGAAACTTCAAATTAACATTAATAAAATTTAATTTTGTGTTTTTTTTTTTTAAATGTATACAATTTCAATAAAAAAATCATTTTGTAAACACTTTTTAATTATTTAAAGAAATTGAGAAATTTTACACCAGGCATTTCAATGAAAGGTGCACTAAAATTTTTTTAACATTTTTTTTTTTTGAAATTTATAGTTATTTCATGTTATTTCGTGTATGTGAATCTCAATTATAATCTGAATTTTATCTTTTCTCTTATTTCTTTTCAATCTAAGTTTGCTTGATTCTTGAAAAAAAAAAATTGAATTTTTCAATTTTTTGATTATCATTTTTGATTGAAATGGAGTTTAGATTGTATTACAAGATTTTCAGCAAAAAGTAGAAACAAAAAAAAATTTTTTTATTCAAAAGATAAATTTGATTTTATGTGAAATTTAACAAATTCAGAACCTGAATATAGGATTTTAACAGCCCCCCTTTTGCCTTTACCACCTTAATAATAATTTTTTTTTTTTTGAAATTAAGTCTATGTTTGTATACTATGTTTTTAAGATTTATGGGTGGTTTTATTATTAAAGTCTATTTTTTTACACTTTCCTTGACAGACCATAAATTTCTTTTATCTTCAAAGTTAATAAATTTTTTGAAATAATTCAGAAATATGTTGAATTTTTGACTTTTCAAAAATTCGCTGAAGAGATCATTATGTTTTGAAAATATTAATTCATTTCTGAAAATAATATTGAAAGCAAGTTTGGTGTTGTAGTAATCAGATTTTTATATTACTTTTAGGTTAATTGACAAATAAAAAGATGAAAAGTTTCATTCAGATTTCCAAAATAATCACATTTCAAGAATTACTAAAGTGGAAAAAAAGTGAAACATTCAAAAAAAAGTGATATACAGTTTTTCATTGGGAACATTACTGAAAAAAAAAAGTAAGTTCAATGGATGAATTAAAAAACAATGACTGGATTCAATAGGTGTGTTTTGAAACAATAATTTTTTTCCTAATATTATCTTTTAGTCTTGGTTTTTCTTTTGCAGATCTATTATTAAAATTTGTAAAAATTTGCTATTTTTGAAGATCTCGAAAAGGAATTGTTTTTATTTCTAAATTCTATGAGATTTAAATACTTGATTTTGATTTGAGTGTAAATAATATTAGATGACTATTCTATGTAGTTTGGTTATATCTTTTATTAGTTGAGATTGTTTTTAGGTTTTTTTTTTATGACATATTCTCAATTAAATATTTTATTCAAAATTATTTGCTTTAATAAAGCATTATTGGGGTAGTATATTGCTGCATTTTTTTAGGAATAGTATTTAAATGAATTGTTGTTGTTTGGTTTTTAGTGTAAATTTAGATTTTATTAAAGTATTGTGTTAAAAAGTCTCTAAATTTGTTTTTTTTCAAGATTATTTCTACTAAATGATAAAATTGAATATTTTTAAAATAGCTTTTTCTTTGTAAAAGGTCCTGTAGTTCAGTGGTAGAATATATGATTGCGGATCATAAGGTCGCAGGTTCGAGCCCTGCCTGGATCGTTTTTTTCGATTCATCTACCTAAAAATCTTATTATTGAGATGTTAAAGATCCAAAAAACATCTTCCAAAAACACTTTATACTCCTGTATCAAAATTATTTTTTACTATTTTAAAAAGAGTAAAAAACACAATAAATCTTTTTTATTCGACTATTTTTAAAAAAAAAGATTAGTTTTTAATTATTAAAAAATTATATTCAACAAGAAAATTTAGATGGATTATAGATTACAATCGTGATAACACTTCTTGTTTTCACTACGAAAATTTCTTTCATTAAATACCGATTTAATATTTCTAAATAAAAAAAAAACAATATCAATAAATTATATTAACATGTATCTGATTTAAATCAATCTGTAAATAGGGAACTTTTGAGAATATTTAGTCCATGGTCTTGTCGAAATTTTGATGATTCAGAAAGATATGTAACTTTTTTTGTTAAAATTCAGTACTGATAGTTAATCACGACCTATCCTCAAAACATAACACGTACTTATGTAAGAAATTGACCATAAAATCCATGACAAACAGAAATGTACTTTCTGTTCTTACCTTTCAATTCTATCACAGGAACTTTTAGTAATTTAAAATTCTATTGCAAATCTAACTTTTTTAAAAGAAAATAAATTTTTAAATCAAAGCAAATATAATATAATTTTTTCCTTAAGGGATTAGCTTCTAACCAAAAAGAAAGCAAAGATTAAATTATGTTGTTATTACCTGATAATATTATGAGAAAACCATGATTTAAATGTCTCTAGAAAATCCGATTAGTAAAATAGTACTATTTGTTGTTCACTTCAATTAAAAATGATCCTTTGGATTAGTAAAAAAACCCATGGATTTTAGAAAAAAATTTTCCTTTCACCTCAAATTAAAAGATAAAAAGATCAATATTCAAACATTAAAGAAGTAAAATATATTCTAAAATTTGAAGCAAAATGTTGATGAGTTTTTAAAAAAATTCATTATTTTAAAAAAAATTAAATATAAAACGAATATTGATTCTTTTTGACAAATAATTTTCTGAAATCTCGGAAATATATTCATTGTTGTAATTAGCTTTATATCCCTTAGCACCCCGGATTTGCCTAAATTTCATCAAGTTTTTAAAAAAGGATTTAAAATGATATTGATCCACTAATATATTAATTTTCTTATTTGTCTTTAATCCATATTTGAATTATAATAAAAAGTCAAAATCGTCCAAAGATAATGTAGTTATATTATTGATTTTTTTATCGAAATTGGAAAAAAAATTAATAATTATTCATTTTTACACTTTTTTAAAGATTTTTATTTTTATTTTAATTTTTAAAATCAGAAATTTTATTACAGTAATAGTAATTCAAAACTCAACACAATGATTTATTAATAATAACCACCAAACAATATTGCTAATTTTATGATAAAAAAAATAATTAAAAAAATAAATTACTCAAAAAATTTCATTTTTTTTTTAGAAAAAATTTCAATAAATATCGAATCAAGAGAAAAATGAAATTGATTTTGTTAGGTCAAAATTAAAATTTTATTATTATTAATTTTCTAAAACTTTTATTTGAGCTATAGACAATAATTGAAAAACAAAAAAAAAAAAAAATTGTAAAATAATTTTATTTATTAAATATTGAAATAAAACAAATACAAATTATTTTATAATCAATAAAATAATTATATCTAAATTTGTAACAAAATAAAAAATAACTTTTAAATATTATTACAATATAATAAAATAATCACCGAAACCAAAAATTTTTTATTGTATTTTGTTATTGGTAAAAATTTGAATAATATATTTACGAAATTTTAATTTTTCCTTTATAAATTAATTCAGATCTTGTAATAAAAGTTCTGATATATGGTTTCTAATTCAATAATATTGTTTATTTTATGTCTATATTTTAAAAAGTCAAAAATTAAAAAATTGTAAAAAATAAAAAAAAAACAATTATTTATCTGACTCTAACTATTGGCCAAATCATTTAAAATTGAAAAAAAAATCTTGTTGAAAAAATTTCAAAATTTTACCATGAAAAAAAATATGATTTTTTTTTAAAAATTTAATTAATATTTTTTTTTTATTTTTAAATTATTTAGAATCAAATATAGATATTGATAGTGAATGGTAATCAGTAGACAAAATTAATTTTCTAAGTGATGTCAAAATAACTCTTGTAATGAATAAATTATTTAATCAAGTATTTTAGGCAATTTTGGGTAACAAATGTCCCCAAAAAAAATTCCAGTGAAGTATGATGTGTTTTAATCATTAAAATTAAGAGGTTTTTGATGTGTAGACAAACTTTTCAAAAAAAAAAAAAAAATTATTTTGACAAAATTTGGAAAAATAATAAAATCACAATAAACAAAAAAAAATTCTCAATGTTAAAAAAAAATTTTCAAGTTATTTTTAATATTGTAAGTAACTATACAATTTTTAATTTGAAATTTTCTTTCTAAGATAATTGTTTATCGATTCTATATCTTATAATTCTTTGATAACATTTCAGATTAAAATTTTTGTTTGAAATGTTTTTGGTGTATTTGGGGTGCTAGGGGGGGTATATAAAAATGAACAAATCAAATCAGGTGGGTTTTAATTGAACATTATTGAGTTAAACTTTGAAATTAAAAAATTATAAAAAAAATAGGTACTTTTGGAATTTCTTAATATGAATTATTAAATATACCAATACTATTACATCAAGTTTTAGTTTTTAGATTTATAAAAGGGATTAAAAAAATATTTCATAAATTACAATTTTTAATGGTGATCAATAGTAAAAAATGAATTTATTAATTGTGAAATAATTTTTCAAATAGAGTTTATAGAGATTTGTGAATCATGTTGCACAGATATCATTTCCACCTATTGACGGTATACTTTTGGTCATAGATTAATCCTAACCCCATTTCACTCAAATAGTCCCATCCAAAAATGAAAAAGTCACTTTATTTTGAAGATTCAACCAAAATAAGATTGTTGATAAATACGAGGAATAATAAAATTTCTTATTAGAGTTGATAATAAAAAAAGAAAAGTCTGAAAAAACCATAAATTTTAATAAAAAAAAATGTTAAAAAAATTTTTTGTGCCTTTTCATTGGAAGGTCTCGTGCCAAATTCTGAATTTCTTTAGGAAATTAATTTTGTTGACAATAAATTTTTTTTTACTTCGAAAAGTATGAATTTTAAAAGAACCTGCAAAAACCTCACTTTTCTTAATGTTAATTTTGGGTTTCAAACGTTTTTTTTCTAATTTAATTTTTAAAAAATAAAAAAGAAAAGAAAAAAAAAACAAAAAGCAAAAAACAAAAAAAAAATTTAAAAATGATAAAAAATGATTTTGTTAGAGAAGAATAATTGAATTTTTTGCTTGAGAAGAATAATTAATTAAACTCATAGAATTGATCTATTTCTTCAATATAACTTGGCCACTTTAACTGAAAAAGAGTACCTAATGTGGCTAATCCCTTAAAACACTCTTTACATGTGATCAATAATTAGAAAATTATTTTTTTTCAGATCCCTAAACACTTAAAAATCAAAATATTGGGCTGTGCGAAAGAAATTATAAAATTTTGATTATCATTCACAAGTTTTTTTTGATATGAGATTTTAATATTTTTTTGATTTTGTATTATCAACAACAAGATTTTTTCGAATTTTATCACATCATAAATTTTCTTTAACGGATCATTATTCTAAGGAAACAAGGTAAATTTTTAAAATATGTTCCTGGTGATATTCTCTACTTACAAATTTTGTATATTTCAAGTGTCAAAAAATTCTGATCCACTAAGAAAGCGATAAAATAAAATTAGTTTAGTGAGATAAATTCTTTTTTTCCATTTTTTCTGAAAAAGAAAACTAGAAAATTCATTTTATTTCTCTTATTATAACAATTTTTTACCCCATTTATTGTCATTTTGATCATTATTATGCTATAACAAGTCAATGCTAGAAGTAATATTAATATAAAGATTTTTTTTCTCATTTGAGATTATACTTTTGGTTAACCCAAAAAATTAATATATTCAGCGGATTAAAAAATAATTATATTTTTTTAAGAAGGATTATTTATGATCTTCAAAGTTTTAAAGTCAATGAAAAATATTACAGAGAAAATTTATATTTGTTCAAAGATGAAAGTCGATTTTTCAAAATAAAATTTTCTTGGAGATATTTGAGAATTAGTTAATTTCATACTCAAAACTCAAAATCAATTTTTTTTCTGCCAAAAATGAATTGAATTGTTATAAGGATTCTTGTGAATAAGATCAAACAATTTGTTAAAAAAAAAATTCAAAATTGAAAATTTTTTCAATTTTTTTTTCATTTTATGAAAACCAGAAAAGAACTTTTACAAAACATTAAAGAAAAAAATTTTTTGCTTAATAGATCTCAATTTAATTGAGAAGCTTTTGTTAAGTTTCTATCAAATATTCATTTATTAAATCACCTATACCACAAATAGTTTTAATGGTTAAAATTCAAATTGAAATAATAATCAAAGAAAAAGAAACCTAAATAAAAAAATTTGCCAACGAAATCAATACTTTCCAACATGAAAAGAAAAATATGTTTTCCCATTTTCAAGAATTAACTTAATTCTTATACAAAATAACAGGTTTCTTTTTTTCGTTTTATATTAGAAACATGTAAATTTTGGAAATTCATCAAAAAGAGACTCAAATCAATAAATTATTTAAATGGGGCTAACTTATCCATTTTAAAAGTCGAAACACAAATTACAAAAAAAAAAAAAATAATTTTTTCAAGATCTTGAAAATATTTCATTTTATTTTTAAAAATGACTACTCACTTAAAAAACTTCTCACATATCAAAATATTATCTAATATCTTACAATAGAACTTTTTTATCTTTGTATTTAACCTATTTTACAAGTGAAATAAATAATAAATTTGCCTTTTTATTGGATAAATCTAATTAAAAGTATCAAGCTGTTCCAAGGTTACATTATAAATTTTTCGGTATGAAATTTTGATGTTGATATAGATTTTCAAAAGGTTCAAAATGAGAATAAGATAGTTCATTGTGAAGATAATTTTTTTTTTTTCATAAAAAAACTATATGAAATATAAACTTCTGATATGATCAAAATATTTTTTTTTTTTTAATTTGGATTTTCAGTTCTTTCTCAATAAATTTTCGATGTTTAGAGTCATTTTGGGTTCTGAAAATTTATTTTATCAATATCAGACAAAATTCTTGAAGATTAACTAAATACACTTTCAAAAATGTTACTCACCTAAAAAATAAATTAAAAAAAAAATTATCCTTTCTTATTGAAAAAACAATTAATGATTAAATCTGATTTAGTTCGCTTTTAAGTCTTTATAAATATATAAAATCATGATATTATAAAAATTAAAAAAAAAAACAAAAAAAAAAATTGAGTCACAATTTTTGAAATGAGCATTTCGGATTTTTTATTTGCTGAACTTTCACTGAAAAAAATTGAACAAGAAGATTTTTTATTAATAATTAAATTCCTTTTAAAAGACATTACACAAGTTTCAATTTTCATAATGATTGTTTGTCTTTGGGAAGATCTTTTTTTTCCAAGTGATCTTTTGCAATTTAAAAAAAAAAAAAAAAAAAAAAAAAAAAAAAAAAAAAAAAAAAAAAAAAAAAAAAAAAAAAAAAAAAAAAAAAAAAAAAACAACAAAAAAAAAAAGAAAAAGAAAAAAAATAATAAAATAAAAACAAAATAAAAACAAAAATTTGAATAAGCAAAAGCAAAATGTGTAAAACTAGAAAAAAATGATTCTGATCACAAAATTTGAAAATATTTTTTTTAGAAGAATTCTGGAATAAACCCTCAAAACAGCTTCCAGTAACATTATAAAGTAAATCAAAAATTTTGAAATCTAGTTTAGATTTTGAAATTTTTGTTCCAATCTAGGTTCTCTTATTATTATATTCAACTTTTTAAAATCTATATCAACATAAAAAGTTGATATTGAAAATTTCATGTTAGCTTTAGAACGACTGAAGTTACACTTGAATTCATACTTTGTCTATATATTGTTGTTTTAAACTATACACCTTATTTTGTTAAATGAGATTCTCCTCATTTATTTTGGTTTGAAGATATAATAATTTAAAATTATTTTTTTTTAACCATGCGATACAGCTGTTCCAAGGTTACAGTGAATTTTTTTCAATATCAAATTATGATGTTGATATATATTTTTATAAATTGAATATAATAATAAGAAATCTCATATTAAAAAAAAAATTCATAAATTATTTGATATGAAAAATTAACCTTTAATATGTTTATTTATTTATGGTGAGAAATTATCAATCAAAGAAAATTTACTAAATAAAAAATAGAAGAAGAAAAATAATTAAATTATTAAAGTAAAAAAATATTATATCATTTAAATGGCCAAAGAAAATTAACATTTAATGTTCTCGAAAAAAATTCATTTGTTTTTCAGAGCAAATTTTTTGATTGTTTCACAACGAATTTTCGATCTTTAATTTCATTTTGGGTTCTGAAAATTTATTTTATGAAAATCAGAAAATATTCTTGAATATTGGCTGATTTTGGATTTTTTTTTCGTTTGAGCGATTGCAAATCTCATAAGTCAACTTTTTAAAAATCTATATCAACACCAAAATTTGATTTTTGAAAAATAATCATGGCAGTCTTGGATAAACTATATTAGGTGAATAAATATAAAAAAAATTTAACATCATTTCCCTATTTTTTTTTTTTTTTTCCAATTTATTATTACAAGTTGTAGGTTCTGGTTTTAAGAACCCAATTCAATTGTTTTGTTGTTTTTTATTCATATCTTATTTTACAAAAGAATGGGAAATAATGTATATGTTATTTTACTGGTTTTCCTGATACCGATAGAGTTTTCAAAGATATAGATTGTAATTTGAGAAAAGTGTGGGAAAAAAGATAAGAAAATAAAATCAAATTATTTACCATCCATCAAGCAAAAAACTTTACCAGAAAACTTTGTTTTTATAAAAAAATGATAATTTTTCTACAGTTTATTGGGGATTTTTTATCATCAAGATGCTAGAATTTCGGAAAGTGCAATAAAGTGTCGTCGAGTACCCAGACTTTCTTGAGAGTTTCTGTTATCTTTTCGTAAATCTATTGATTTTCTAATTAAAACAATATAAAAAAAAACTGAACGGAAAGTACTATACAGTAATCAAAATAATGCGTGTACAACTACTATAATCTGTGTTTCAAAAGATAATCCGTACTTTGTTTTTCTTCTTATTCCAAGCTAATATCAAATCTACTACTGAATAGTATACCTAAGTTTAAAATTGATTTTGAAAGTAAATATCTGGATATTTTGAGTAAAATTCAAATAAGAAATACAATTTGTTGAAATTTTTTCATAATATTCTCAATTTTATTAAAATTTTTTATTTGTTTGATGAAAAAAAAATGACAAAAATTTACTTTATTTTTGAGATAAATTTTCTAATTTGATCTTTCATTTTTAGAATTTATTTTTTAATAATAGAACTTTAAGAAACCAATGTCATATTTAATTAGGCTTTATTATCAGTTTCTTTGATCTATTGAAGTATAGGACTTCTATAACAAAAAAACACTCTTTTAATTTTGAAACACGGATTATATTTTTTTCAATGCTTTATTTTGACAACAATAGAGAACCTAGCTTTTCAAGAATTCAAAAGAATTGGGTCGTCATAATGGTAAACAAAAGTTAATGGTGTTGAATGTATTAAATCATAACAAAAAAAAAAAAAAAGAAAAATCTATTTTTTTAGCTCTCCAAATTTCTGTGTTATTATGGAATGGCTATCAGATTCCCTGACACTCATAAAAGACTTGGAATAAACACTGTCGGGGTTTTCAAAAAAAATAGACATTCCCATATACAGAAATTTAAGAATCACCTTACGAACAATAATTATTTGTTTTTTTTTACACTTTGCTTTTGCGAAATATTTTTTGTAAAGTGTTTTATTGTTTTCTTTTTCTCTAAAAAAGGGTTAAGTGTGAGGTATCTTTTTATTGTGTAAGCTATGTTGGTCATTGATTAAAATTCTTGAGTTTCTTTTTGAAAATTTTTTATGAGAAAGTTATTAACCTAAATAATGGGAAAAAATTTTCACATCAATTTCCTTTTTCAAAATAGAGTGTTCAAAGAAATAGAAAGTAATAAGTGTTCTCTGTTAATTGGATTAGTAGTTGTTTTGAATTATTGGTTTGTTTGGGATGAACTGTAGACACAAAAGTCTGTAAAAATTAAATCGAATAAAAAGTTACTAAAAATCAATAAAGTAAAATAAAAAAAATCCAAAAGTCCTGAACTTGAAGTGAGAAATTCAAGATTTAATACCTCAACACGTTAAAAGTATAATTAGTTTTTTTAAATTTTTTTTTGTAATGTCCGAAAGTAAATTTTATTGGATTGATTTAACAGATAAGGAAAATAGAAAAGAAATTTCAATGAATCAAATAAAAATTCAATACCTAAAATGCAATCCCTTTTCGATTTCAATTTATTCGAAAAAAAAAAAAAATTAACATTTCTTCATAAGATCTTGTGAATGAAAAACCATTACCAAAACGATTCAAGAACCCACACACATTTCTCATGAAAAAAGAAAATTACTCTCATTTTTTTAATTTTTTATGAGAATCTCTGTTTTACTGTTAATTATTTTTCTTGTTTTTCTCAAAACAACGATTTCAACTTCGCCTAAAGATCAAAGAAAATTACAGGAAATAAATCCTGACTCAACGTTCTTTAGAGGACTCTCGTCTGGTATTAAAAGTTTTAGAGAATCCCAATTCAGTTATGAAACTTTCATTCCTTCTTCAAGTGATTATAAACAAGTAAATAAAATTTGATTTTTTTTTTTTTTATTTTTAATTTTTTTCTTCATGGTTTCGCGATCGAATATAAACAATAAACAATCAAACGAATCTAATTTCGCACTGTCTCCAATTTCCAATTCAATATTTATCAAATAGAAAGCAATTAAGGGATCGCTAATTGGTGTTTTGCCTGGCATTTTTATCTTTCTTTTTTTTGTTATTTATTTGGCTTTATTTTGTTGCGTTTATAAAAAACGACCTGACAAACATGTGGAAACATCAGAAAAAATCTTAAAAACACTAAAACTTATTTCAATTTTTGCTGTTGTCTGTATTCTGTAATATTTTTTTTCACCTTTTCTCTTCGTCACCTACAAACAAACCCTCATCTTTTACCATACAAATTTATTTGGTACCACCCTTTCACAAAACATACATACAATAGCTTTTTTGTGATACTTTTATTAATCATGATTGTCGTAAACACATCAGACACTTATCCTGAGATCAATAGACTTGATACAGACACCCACTCCATCACCGAAGTAAGGCTTGAATATGCTCAACAATATAATGACTTATCTGGGGAATCAGAAGACGATCTAAAAGAAGACGCTCACTATTGCCAAGAGCATTCTTCAGCTCACTTTAACACACTAAAGAATTCTTTAATCTTTCATGATTTTCTAATTTTCTTTTGTTGTGCGATGGTGATTGTTGTTTTAATCTTTAGTAAATTTTTATTTTTAATTTTTTTTTTTTAAATTTTTTTTTGTTTTTTTTCCTCTTTCTTTTTTACTTTTTCTTGGGCTTGATTATTTTGTGGTAAAGATATTGATAGTCTTTTATGACTTTTACAGTTTCACTAACCAGAATTAAGGTGCTTATTTCTTTAAATAGACAATAAAGAATGAACACAAATTAGTCATAACTTCTGGATCAGGTTAATTTTTTCTGGGTATTGTTCAAATGATTTGGGAGGTTATTACAAATTTTTTCTTCAATGATTTTTTTTAAGGCAGTAGATCTAATTAAAAAAATTATATTTATAAGATGTGATAAAGGGTGTTATTAATATTTTAATAATTTTTTATCAAATTTTAATATACTGTTGTCAAAATAAAGCGTGCAGAAAATTTTAATCCGTGTGTCAAAATAAAAAGCGTGTTTTTTTGTTATAGAAGTCCTATACATCAACCGATCAAAGAAACTGATAATAAACCCTAAAATTAAATATGGTATTGGTTTCTTAAAGTTCTATTATTTAAAAAGATATTCTAAAAATGAAAGATCAAATTGGAAAATTTATCTTCAAAAAATAGAGTAAATTTTTATCATTTATCAAAAAAACAAAAAAATTCAAAAAAAATTTTCTGATCAAAAAAACTTGCAGAATATTACAAAAAATTATCAACAAATTGCATTCCTAATTTAAATTTTACTGAAAATAGCAAGATATTTACTTTCAAAATTGATTTGAACTTAGGTATACTATTGGGAAGTCAATTGGATATTGTATTGAACAAGAAGAAAAAAACAAAGGATTATCTTTTGAAACACAGATTATAGTCGTTTTGCACGCATTATTTTGATCACTGTACTTTCTAACAAACTTTGATCCGTTTCAGCTCTACCATGAAAATTCATCTGGCATAGAAATTGATTTTTCTATTCTAAAATTTTATTCTGTATCAAAAACTATAAATTAGTTATGACTAGTTATTTTAAACTGTAAATTTTATAATAATACGTACTATTTTTTTTTCAACTCAAACTTTTTATTTGTAAAAATTACAAGTATATATTTCTTGATAACTACTGATAAGAAAGAGATTAGAACTCTAAAAAAATTAGGATGTACTAAGCCACTGTGGAAAGATTTTGGGAAATCATTAATTTATTAGACAAAGTTTGAAAATTTTCTGAAATTCTTATTTACAATTCTATTTAGGTAAAAGAAGAAGTATTTTACGAAGAAAATTTGACTTTCAAAATGATATTTAAAGTTATTTTAGAAGATTTTAACCAATTTTTTTATAAGACTTTTAATCTCATAAATCCCAAAAGATCGCTGGTCTCAACAATTTACGACATTGAAAAAAATCAATTTGGTTCAAGGAACCCAATTATTTAATTAATAGAAGACAAACAAAAAAAGTTCTTTATTTGATCCTTAAAGGTTGGAAATTTAATGAATTCTTTTTCTTTGTTAAAAAACAATGCCGAAAACCAAACGGCGTTTTTGTTTTTCTTTTTTATTGAAAATCAATCTCATTTCTTTAAAAATAAAAAAACGTTTGGTCTTTTTTTGTAATGGTAAAAAGAGAAAAGAGACCATTTTTAGAAGGATTTGAAAAGGAGGAAAAAAAATTTATTTGAAAAATATCAAATAAATAAAAATTACAACATTTTATAAAAACCTTATTATTATTTTTTATTATTTAAAAAAAATCATAATATAAACAAGATTTTTTTTGTGAAAATGTTATATGATTGTTATAAAATGATTTTTTTATTAGAGTATTAACCATAAAAAAAATAATATTATAAATTTAAATAGCATATTCAAAAAAAAAAATTAAGCATCTTGAAATCGATAACCAAACTAAAAATCCGATTATTATAATATCAGACTTTTTTAAATTGCTATTTCTAGAAATAAATTATTTTTTTTAAGGAAGTAGGTACATTTTGCCATTTTTTGAAAATTTTAATTGAAAACAGTATTACTGTGAAATTTTTTTTTTTGAGTGCCACCAGATATTGAAACTTTGAAATCAAAAATGTCATTTAGTTACTCTATTTGTGAAAAGAATCAAAGTAAATCAGAGTTGGAATCTTGAAATTTTCAATTTTTTTCGAACATTTTTTTTTGATTGAATTTTTGATTTTATTAAAAAATGCTTTTAATCTCGAAATTTGTTCATATGAATGATGGAAATGAATCATATAATAAACCAATAAAATAGACCTGAGGAGGTGTGAATTTTAAACAAATTTTTTCTTTTTAGAAGAACCAAACACGCAAGATCACCTTTCCAAATAAATTTGTTGAAATCAAGAATGAAAAAAATTTTCGTTCAAAAGTATATTTTTGAAGATTTGTTTCTTCATCTTCTTCAATTGGATGGGAATAAACAATTTATAACCTTGAATTTCTCACTGCATTCATATTATTTATTATTTTTTAACCAAAAATAGTTTTTTACAAATTTGTTTTCAAAATTCTTTTTTCAAATTATTGTTATCAAACTAAAGCCAAAAAAAGAATATGACTTCAAAGATTTAAAGTAAAAGGATTGAATTCTTGAAATCATAAAACAACAACAGATTTCAACGAAAAGAAAATGAAAATCTTGTAAAAAAAAAAATGAAAACAACATTCTGAATTATTTTGGGTTTTTTAAATTTATTGGAAATAAATTTTTTTAAAATAAAACAAGTCCATCCAATAAATATATTTTTCAAAAGAAGATTTTATATAATATCCTATATTTTTTTGAAGCCAAAATCGAAATTAGATAAATTTAAGAAAAATAGGACTTTAAATTCATTTTGGAAATTCTTTAGAAATCTCAAATAATTTGTTTTCTCAAAAATTTTTCCAATAAATAGTTTTTCCATTGAAGAATTAAAAATAAAACCAAATTGAAAGATGAAGTAATTGTAACAAATTTTACAGAAAAGATCAATAAATAAATGATTTTTGTTTATTTTTTCTTGATCAATTTTGTAATTATTTTGATTTACATTTTTTAATTGATATCTAAATATACTAAACTCAGATATATCCCAATCTCTTATTTATTTTTTTATTATTATTAAAACCATTAATGTATTTGTTTAAAGAAATATTTATAATAATTCAGTTTCGAATAAACTGAGGCACTCAAAATTTGAAAAATGTATCCACCCCATTAAAAGTATGATCCATTTTTGAAATGTTCAAAATTCACCTTACTAATAAATTTAAAAAAATTTTGGTACACTTTCCTTTTTATCAATTTTACTCTAATTTGAAAACATTTTATATCAAAGAACAAATTTTTTTTCAAAAAACTTAAAACAAAATTGACTTCCTTTAAGCAATTTTATACAAAATCAATTTATCCATAGGAGTTGTGGTACTTAGGAAAATGATCTACTTGAATATTAGAAAAATTTTTTTTCAATTGTTAATGAATTATTTAGAAAAAAGAAATAAAAAAACTTTATTTCTTGTCAAGAATTTGATTAAATCCCTTTTCATTGAATTATTTCTTTTTACAACTTCCAACAGTTTTTGTAAACAATTTTTTTCTATGATAAGAAGAAAAATATGTTAGAAATTGGATCACATTTTTTATGAAGATGTACGCATTTTTTCATTTGAAAATCTAAAAAAAAATGAGTACTTTTGTGCTTATTTTATTTTTTTTTTTTAATTCTATTTTCTGAAATAAGATAAATTTTTGAAAAATGGACTTTTTTTGATGTTTTAAAAATTGCTTTATAAAAAATAAAATCTTCAATTTTGGGAAAAAAAAAATTGAAAAAAATAATATACAACATAAAAAAAAAAACAATTAAACAAAAAAAGAAAATAATTAAACAAAAAAAGAAAATAAACAAGCCAAATTTTATTTTCATTTCGGCAATAATTGCCCAATCAAAAAAACCTTTGTAATCGCTACCATTTAAGAAAGGTGGATTTACGATATTATTGAAGAGTTCTCCTGGGTTAATGAATGCTGGGTTTAGCGTTAGTTTGGATAACATTTTCCTATTCCGAAAGAGATTTACATTAGAAATACCCTTTCAAACTTTATCATGATCATCTCTATAAAATACCCAAAATTAATTTTCAAAAATTTATATCACTAATGAGAAATGTGTACTGTATCACAAATAAACTGACAAAAAATATAATTTAACTTTTACAATATATTTCTTTTTCAAATTAATTTTTTTTTTTTCTATCTCATTAAACTTTTAGTGATAACAATATTTAGAAAAACTACTAAACATGATCTGATACTGGTGTTTTTTTTCATCTTATTTTTAACTTTTGCATTTTTCATTTTTACTGGAATTGATAATTCTGTGGCCATGGCGACTGATGATATATGTAAAGGAATAAAGAAAAATGATTTAGGTTTGTATTTTTCTTTTCAATTTTATTCTTTTTTTTTTTTTTTTTCGTTTTATCTTTCTGCTTTTCAAATTTAATCTTTCTTTTATTCAATTTAATTTAGGAATGTGTTTTGTTGAATTTTCTCAGAAAAGCCAAATTAAAATTCCTAATACAAATACATTTTAAAAATGAAGAGTAATATAATTTGAGAAGAGATCAAAAAACAAAAAAGGATTCAAGATATTTCACATTTATTTGTCATTTTCTGTTCCAAGAACTGATGACTGCTACTTTGAATTTTATCATCTTTTTTTTTTTTTTTTTAACAAACCGCTTAGAACATTAACTGATATTTGATATCTTTTGTTTTTTATAGTAACTGCAAATAGAGAATCGATTAAAAGAATCTGTTAATGGGATTCAATTTAAACTTTGCTATTGAAAAAACATTTTCTAAAAGGGAAAAGTTATGCTTTTTAAATTTTTATCTGAGCAAAAGTAAAATTTTGGGTAAGATAAATTATATTTACCTTAAAATAATTTTCTGAATTATTTTTGGTTGTGGTGGGGCTTTACGTTTGAAAACCAATCTCGAAACACCACAAAATATTTAATTATTATTATTTTTACAAAAATAAATGTACTATTTATTGTTAATGAAGAGAGGCTATTCAACAAAATTGCCTCTTATTTACCGTTAGGTTTTTTTGAGTTTGCTATTTATTTGGAAAATCAATAGATTTTCGTTAGGTTTTTTTCACTTTTTGAAATAAAATAGAAAACCTCAAAAAAACCTAACGAAAATCAATAAATTTTCGAAATAAAATAGAAAAACTCAAAAAAACCTCGAACACTTCACAAATAAAACAGAAACCCCCAAGAAAACCTAGGTACCCTACGACACTTCTAGAAACTATAAACCTGTATTTAGAGTTCAAAAAATTGTCATGCTTTAACACTTACAAGTTTTTTTCCATGTGAGTTATTTTTTCTTTTTGATTTTTTTTTTAAATCAACTCAAAGCCGAAAAAAAAAAAAAAGAATCTTAGAAATTCCCAAATAAACATCAAGAAAATTGAGACTATATAATGTCTTTTAATATATATATATATATATATATATATATATTATCAAAAAATCTTCTTTTTAACCCTTTTTTCATTGAAAATATAAACTTTTTTTCAAATAAAAGGGCACAGAAAATTTCAAGAATTATTCATAATTGAATCAAGTTAATTGTGGTATCATTTTAAAATATAAGAAACTCTTTAAAACATAAAAAAAACACTCGACTGGATATTAAAAACACATTAAAACAAAACAATAAAAATTAAAATTAAATATTTTAAAAATTGATTTGTCCTTTTCTTTGAAATGAGAAATCTCGTTTTGCAAATTATAATGAAAAAAAAATTATAAAATCAATAAAAACCATTGAACAAGATGAATTGGGAAAAATATTATTTAAATTTTATTGATAACTCTTTACACGTCAAACTTTTGTTCTTTAAAGTCTCATTTTCAATATAAAGCCTCAATTAATCTAGGTATTTTGTTAGAATTATTTTTTTATATATTTTCTTTTTTCTTTGTTCCAGACACCAATCCAATAATGGTCTTACTTAATTCCTATATCTATCTTCATTCAAAATCAAACTTTTACTGTTTCCGTTTTTATACTGGCATATTATTTCCAAATTGATTTCTTCTTATCTTGTTTTTTTCATTTTCTCAACTGTTCAATCACCATAAATAAAAAAAAAAAAATATTAAAAGAAAAAATGAATAATTAAAATGAAAATCACCAATAAATAATTATCATATTAACAATCAAATTCAATAGTATTGATGATTTTAGAGTTGTATCCTTTGGTTTGAAAAAGAGTTTACTAATAAATAATTTTGTAATTCTCATTTCAAAAATTTTAACTCATTTTTTTTATGATTTTGATTTTATTTTTCATTATTTTTAAAATTACAGGTTATTTATATATTTATAATAATTAAAAATTGGATTATTAATAAGATTTAATAATTAGTTGTTATTGAATACTAAAGAAAAATCTTTTGTTTTCAATTTATTATTTTAAGGTGAGTCACTATTTTTGAAATATAGTTTATTTTAATATAAACTTAAATTTAAAATTTTAAAAAACTAAATTAAGTTTCAAATACTTCTAATGGATGTGTCTATTTTGTACTCTCTTTGAATTGGGAGTTACAAATTTAATTTATTTTTCGAAAAAAACATGCAAAAAGAAAGAGCCTCTAAAAAAAATGAAGAAATACAAAAACAAGAAGTAAAAAAAAAAACAAAATGAAAAAGTTAAAATTAATTGATGTGATAAACCTGAAGTATTTGAATTCAAATGAATTTGTGTGTATTTTTTTGTAAAATATTTTTATCTTTTTTAGTTTTTTTGTTTTCATTTCGTTTTTCAATGATGTAATATTTTACCTGATATTGAAAAAAAATTTTAATCAACGATCGATATTGACGTATAAATTGGGTACTTTTAAATAGCAAAACTCAAATAAAATTAGTTGATGGTGCCTTCATAACATTTTGATCGTTCTATAATTGTTGAAAAAATTAAATTACGAATAAAATTTTCCAAATAAAATACAAATAGAACCAATTCCATTAAAAATACTAATATCCAAATTAATCTATTATTATTTGATTATTATTCATTCTTGTTTTTTTTTATACTTTTTTTAGAGGTTTATGATTATTTTCTTCACCCACTAAATAAGAATTACCTTAACGAAGCAAAAGAAACAATTGAAGAGGAAAAAGAAGAGGAATATGAAGAATTAAAAGAGGAAACTGGAACTGATTTTGATGATCAAACAATCAATGACTGTAACCCTGAAGATTATACCAATTCTGCAGAAGTGCAGCAAATGAAAGATAATATTTTGAATTATATAACTTTTCTTTCTCATACAGAGTTCTATCTTGAAGAAAAAGACCTTCAGCATTTACTTGCCGAAAATTTATATTGCAATGTTTTGAATCCAGAATATGATTTTATTACAACGACTCATCTTGCTTTGGCTATAATTTTATTTTTATTAAGTGTTAATCAATTTATCTATCATAAATTATATTCTGAAGAAGATGAATATTTCCCAGTAATTATTTTCATTCTGATTTTTTTATTTATTTTTGAAGAGAGATAATTCAACAAAATTACTCCTGTTTGCCTTTAGGTTTTTTTTAATTTTTGTAATAAACAGAAAATTTTTGAAATTTTCGGTTAATTTCAAAAACTCAAAAAAACCTAACGAAAATCGATAGATTTCACAAATAAAATAGAAAACCTCAAGAAAACCTAGGCACTTTAAGGCACTCTACGGCACTTCCTAAAACTCTAAATTTAAATAGAGTGTTTTATCCTAGCTATAATTTAGGCGAGATTATAACTCATAAGATATCTTTTCTTTAAAAAAAGAAAAAGAAAATTTTTTTTAAACAAAGACAATTATTTTCATTCTTATAATTATTGCTATTCTAATTCTGATTCAAATTCTAATTATATTTCTTCTTCTTCCTTTTCTCCTTCTTCTTCTTATTATAATTCTTATTGTGATCCTTATTCTTATTGATACTTTTTAACTGGATACACCTTATATTTTTCTTTATGATCAACAATTTATCATATTCTTTTTGGACTACTTCTTTTATAGCGTAACAAAATTCCAAATGATATTGAATTAATGAACCAAAAAAAAGATAAATATTCAGATGTGCCAACTGAAAGTGGAAGTGACGATAAAAAACAATTGTTAAATGACGATGATGATCAAAATGAATTTGGAAATATTGATAATGATGAAGAAAATAAAAGTAGCGAAAATGAAAAAAGTAATAAATCCAAACCTATCTCAGATGAATTGGATGATCAAAACAATGGCACC
This sequence comes from Anaeramoeba flamelloides, assembly GCA_027625915.1. Lineage (NCBI taxonomy): Eukaryota > Anaeramoebidae > Anaeramoeba > Anaeramoeba flamelloides. Next base: position 8,197,972 of record JANTQA010000036.1, read on the forward strand.
ATCAAAAATAATATTATAGAGAAATTAAAGGGAAAGCCTATCACTGATTCATTTAATTTAGATGAAACATCCCCTTCAGAAAGTGACAACCAAATTATTGCATCGTATGATGATGATGATGAAGGAGAAGAATTTCAATTAATCGAAGAGTCAGATTAATTCAATAATATTATTTTAAAATATAGTAAATCAAATTATTTTGCTTTAATAATATATAGAATTCTAATTTATAATTCACTATTAAGTTTATATATTTGATATTTTAATAAACTAAATTCACAAAGTCAATAGTAATCATTTATTTTGAAAAAAACAAAAAATAAAAATTAATCAAAAAAATTTTTTAATAAGATTTTTGCGTTATTTGATTCTCAAATAATTTTAAATTAATTTATAACGTGTAAGAGTATTTATCTTTCATTAAATTTATTCTGAAAATTTATTTTTGAAAATTTTATTCCATAAGATTAAGGGATTTGTTTGAAACTGAAAAAAATAAAATTTTGAACATGATAAAAATATTTTGTTTAAAAAAATTATTTTGATGGGGTCAAATTAATTCGATTAATAAAAAGAATTAAAAATTTGTAATTTTAATTCAAAGAGATTATTGACTTGTTCTGAAAAAAATCCATAAAATTTTGTAAAGGAAACATTTTTTGAGTGTTTTACATTATTTTTCAAGTTTTTTTTGATTTAGAAAAATATGAAGGTTACATTTTTTTATAAATAAATGATAGATAAGCTTTATATGTTTTGTTTTCTCGAGATATTTTTTTTTTATTTTTATAGTTCTGTTTTTTTTTTGTAATAACCCTTTTTTTTAGAGAACCGGTATGGGCCAGTGGTAACACAGCCCAGTGTACAATCTGAAGGACGGGGTTCTATTCCCTTAACCATTATTTCTTATTGTTTACCATTTTCTCAAATATCCACCACGGTGTAATTTTAATTAAAAATCGGGTTTATGCTTCTTAGAACCACTAATTCTTTGAGGAAATCGTTTGACCGAATTGAATCTTTTTGACTATTATAAAACTGAACGGAATTGGAACAAAATCCCTCTCAATTTATGGAGCGGATCCGATTTTTGGGAGAAATGACCAGCTCTCACTTGGTTCAACAATATCTCTAATTCAAATTAGGGATTCGGGCAAACAGGTGGACTTTTAGTACCCACTCTTTAATGGAAAAAAAAAAAAAAAAAAAAATAACCCTTTTTTTTTGTTAAAATGAAATAAGAATCAGTTAATTTTAATTAAAGAATTGAATTAAAAGATGATATAATAAAAATATTCAAATATTATAAATGATAGAAGAAGTGTAAATTACACTCAAGTTGTTCTTATAATTAAATTACTTGTAGGGAAATATAAGAAAATAATCATAGGCTTTAAAGTTATTCATTTGAAATACACACACAAATTATTTGAAAAGTTTAAAAAAAAAAAAAAAATTTAAATGAAAAAAAGATTAAAAAGAATTTTAAAATTTAAAAAGCATTTATAAGAAGCGATTAGTAAAGAATCAAAAAATTAAACAATACCAGATTAATGAAGAACATCAAAAATCTGATATAGTGTAATTTTGATGAAGTTAATTTAATTTGATAAATGATCATAAATATTCATTTAGAAGATCATAGTTTAATTATTGAAATTTCTTTTTTTATTTTTTTTTGATCTTAGTTGATTTAAGCCTTTATATTTTTATATTTGCTGTTTTTTTTTCTTATTTTAAAGTTCCTCAGACTTTTATGTAAGTTTCACAGTATTAGCAATAAACCACTTTGACTTTATTCTTTGTAACTCTTCTTCCCAATCTAAAAAAAATTAACAGTGGAAAAAAATGGATACTGTCAAAACAAATACCTGTTTCTAAGGAATTATAAATAATTGAAAAAATTAAATAAAAGTGATTTGTTCTTCCTAAAAACAAAATGGTTCAAGAGAATATCAATAATTATAAGTAGACAGACAATAAAAAAAGATTTAAAACATTTTACATATTTGAAAACCTGGCATCTATTCAAATTAATAGACTTAAAAGCTTTTTAATAAAGAAATATTTTGTATGATATAAAATTTATTTTCTTCAAGATTTGAAATTTCGGTCAAAAAGAAATAAGTTTTTTATTAATGATAGATCAAGATCAACTTTTTTAGTTATTTTTTAGGATCCTGTTTATGGTAGGGCAATAAATAATGAAAAAAAAAAATAAGATTAACTTTCAATCACAGTATTTTTGATTACATGGTCATCCTTGGTTATTTATATCTATTACTAATATCAAAGAAAGATTGATCTGTTTTAAAAAATATCAAGAAAAAATTTATTTTATTTTTATTATCATTTTTTAAAGAGATATCATAAATTAGAAGATAATCTCTTACAACGTCTCTTTGGAATAGAAAAATATGGAGTATTAATAGAAATTTTTTCACAGTTAAGGTCAAATCCTAGACATGAGTAAATATGTATGTTGTAAAAAATAGAGTTTTTATAAATTTAGAGATAAATAAGGAGTTCCATGCAATTACTCACATGAAAGATATTTTAAAAGAAATTTCCATGTTGATTTTTTAAATTAAATAGATTTTAAATATAAAATCGTTTGGTAAATATCAATACTTTGTTTGAAAAATACTATTTTTTAAGAATTGAAACATTGGCAATAAAAAAAGATTTTTTGATAAAATGTCTTTTTATTAATCTATTAAGATAATGAGAATTTAAATTTACTATAACCTAATTTTGGGTAAATGTAAGAGAAACTCTTTATTTTATCATCAAAATTGTTAAAAACTCTATTTTTTACAACAAACTTATTTATTCTTGAGTAATACTGTTATTTCAATTCTTAAGGGACTAATCTCTAACAAATTTTTTCACCTAAATTTAATAGAGATTTAGAAAATTTTTACAAATTCCTTTGATTTGGAAAATCCCTATTTATTTTCATTATTAAACTTATTTCAAGATAACAAATCCTTATTTGGAAATTGGTTAAAAAATAAATAATAATCCCTTAATGGGATATAAGATCAACTAATTTCGCTTTTTTTCAATTCTGAAATTTTACTTTCATTTGGGATTAATATTTGTGGTCAATCCAATATATAACAGTACAAATAATGAAAAAAACGTTCAAACTAATACACAAAGATCATAAATTACAATCCATTTCATTTATAAACTCTATTTGTACAAGAAAACTTTATGAAATATAGTAGAAATTTTTTCACATTTATATAATAATAAACAACTCAAAATCGCATAATTTTTTCCCAAGCCATCACAACCTTATTTCAAAATTCTCAAATTATTGAAGAACTATAAACAGAAAATTTACCAATGAATTTTAGTTTCTAATTAAGCAGATTTAATCTCAAAAATATTATTTCATTGAAATGAGTTTTCATTTTTTTATAGTTTTTGATTGTTTTTTATTATTAGTTGTAGTTATTTGTTGAGATGCATAAAAGTGAAAAAGAAAAACAAATCTCCAAGATGATTCAGTTTATTCTGACCGAGTCTCAAGAAAAATCAGAAGAGATCAAACTAAAAGCAGAGGAAGAATTTAGTATGGAAAAAAATAATTTGGTTCAAGAAGAAAGATTCCGAATAATCAAAGAATTTGAAAGAAAAATGAAGCAAGTTGATGTACAAAAGAAGATGTATGAAAAAATCTTAATTATTTGTTTTCGAACCAAACAGTTCCTTTTAAATTTAATTTTAATACCTTTCCATCATTCTTTGTTTTTTTTTTTTTGTTTATTGGTTTCTTTATATTTTTGTCACTTGACTAAATCTTGGATTAGTGCACAATCAAATTTAATAAACCAGTCTCGTCTTAAGATTCTTGAAGCCAAATATGAGTGTGTCGAAAATATTCTTCAAATAGCACATCAAAAAATAATTAAACTCTCTGATAACAAAGAAAAATATAAAGAAATCTTAAAAGAATTAATTAAACAGGTAACTACTTCTTCAATTTCATCAGAAATTCGCTTGTTTTTTTTATTTTTTTTTCTTCTTTTATTTATTTTTTTTTTTTCTAATTTTCCCTCGTGGTGTTTGGTCTTTATTTCAAAAATAAATAACAAAAAAAAAACAACACAAAAAGGGGTTGCACAAAATTCGGGAACCAAAAGTGTTGTTGCAGTGCCGAGAATGCGATCTAGAAATTGTAAAATCGATTATTGATGGCACTGTTAAAGAATTTATGAAGGTTGCCAAAATGAATTGTAGTGTAACAGTTTTAGAAAAAGACTTTCTTCTCCCACCACCTGAAAAAGGTTCAAACAAACCTTCATGGTAAGGCCTTTTTTTAAAAAATTTTTTTGTTTTTTTTTTCTTTCCTTTTTCGGTCTTTTGAATGTTTTCTTATAGTTTGTAAAATAACATATTTTCAAAAAGAGTTGAAACAATGAATCACAATTTCTTAACTTTCCATTAGAACCGATCACTAAAAGTACAACTCCTGACTTGTAAAAATGTTTTACATAATAAATACTGATAAATTCAAAATTCATTGATTAATTTTTTTTTACTTCACTACTGGCAATAAACACTCTTTCATAAAGTGACTAATAACAATCCATTCAAACTTAAATGAAACTGAGAGGTTATCTATTTCAATCATTGATTAAACAAGTGAAAAAAAGAGTCTGCAAAATATATTTTCAGAAAGCATTAGTTTACAACTTTTCAAAAAATTGTAGTTTTTGCATGTTTTTGATAATTAGCTATAAAAATAAGGATCAAAACAAAAATTGACAAAAAGATCAAAATTAAGGAAAAATAATCAAATTTCAAAATTATTAATAGTGTTCTCTTTTTTTAATGCTTTTGAAATTAAACTAAATCTCAAAAATTGTAACTAACCCGAAAATAATAAATTGAAAAAAAAAATATATATCTTTTGGTATTCAATAATAATCAACAAATAATTAAATCTTTTTAATAATTTGCCTTTTAAATTATTATAAACATATAAAAGCCTGATATATTCAAATTTTAAAATTAAAACCACAAACTAAAAAAAAAGTGAATAACAATTTTTGAAATGATCATTATGGATTTTTTATTACTGTGTTTTCAATGAAAAAAGGTGATAAAAAAGGTGTTTTTTTGATCCTAAATATATACATTTCAAAAGATATTACAAAAATCTCAATTTTCTTAATGTTTATTGGGGTATTCCAAAGATATTTTTTTTTTTTTCACCTTGGCTTTCTTTAAAAGAAAAAAAGAAAAGAAAAAAAAGATAAGAAAGAAAAAAAGAAAGAAAAAGAAAGAAAAAGAAAGAAAAAAAGAAAGAAAAAGAAAGAAAGAAAAGAAAAAGAAAAAGAAACACAAACAAAAATTTGAAAAAGCAAAACAAAAAAAACCTCAACTAAATTTGAAAAATTGAAAATTTAGATTTGTAAAGAATACTGGGATAAAACCCCTTCAAAATCACTTCCAATAGCATTATTAAGCTTGTCAAAATTTTTGAAAAATAGTTTAGGTTATTAGTTTGGGTTTATCAAGTGCACACATTTATTTGTAAAATTCTACTTTTATATTATTACTTGCTTTTTGATTTTTTGAAATCATCACATTATCCTCATTTTATCTTTAATTTCATGCTTTTGAATTGCAATAATGATATTACTAATATCCAATTAAATAGAATTTCCTTTAATCTATTTAAACAGAATTTTCTGTATAATTTTTAATGAAGGAAAATATTATTTCAGTATCGATTTGTTTATATTAAAAGTATTCTAAATGATATCTAAGATCGAATAGATACCGATAACATAATTCTTAACAATTATTTGGTTTCTTTTGAATTCATAAATCCCACAATATTTTGATTCCAGACACACTTAAAAGATTTGAAAAAAAAAAAATAAAAAAATGTTGTTTCTACTGATTAATATTATTTATTGAAATAAATTTCATAAATCTCATAAATCTCCATCATATGGTTCAAAATGGATTTATCAAATATCTTATTTTAATATGATTAATTATTTGAATTAAAATTTAATCTTATATATTTACCAAAGCAATTAAACATATTTTATAAAAAAATAATTTTAAAGGTCTTCAACATTACAATAAATAACATAATTAATCTTATTTTATAAATTTACAAGAAAGAAAAAAAAAAATGTTAAGGTATTTGAAATCATGGGTTTATATCCATCACCACTCTTAATTAATGCCCTGCTTTACATTTTTTTTTTTTTTTTGATGTTCTAAATTTTATTTTATGAACTTTTAAAAACGAAATAATATTTTAAAAATCCCAATGATATTTGAAAAACTAAATTAATATCCATACTTTTATAAAATCACCAGTAAGTAACCAGTTTAAATAATTATGAAAATTTTGATATTCTTATGTGTCACCCTACAGTTCATAAAAATTTTAAAAAAAAAACACAATTCATATAATTATTGAATTCAGTTTTTCACAGCATCTCATTTTATTAATAAAAATTAAAAAAAGTTCTTGATGTATGGCAGTATAGATTTCTTTTGCCGATAAGTCATTTATTACCTTCTAATATTTATATTTTTCATTTACTAGAATTATAATTTTAAAAATCAGAGACCAATAACCCACAGTAATTTTTTTTTCATTTCTCAAATTATTCATCATAAAAATAAATTTATATGAAAACAAATTTTTTGTGAAACAGGAATGAAAGAGAGTGGATCCTTTGATCCAAAAAAATTATGTAATTTTGGGATTAGATATAAACTATAATTCAAAAATATTTACACAATAAAAAAAGTTTAAAAGTTTAACAATGCTAAATTATCATTTAATTTGGAAATATTTTTTATTTTTCAAACACAAAGAGATTTATTTGGAAGAAAAAAACAAAGAAGAGAAACGAAAAATTATGATTTTTTGTTGAAATTTTGGTTATTGTTTTTTATTACCAAAAAAAAAAAACGAAGAAGTGGAAAGAATTAATATTAATTTGTGTATTAAATTAACTAAAGCTAGGTAAATCTGAAAAGGTAAATTTGAAAAACTAAAATAAAGTATTCATCATTATAAAGTATTGTTACCAAAAATAAATTGGCATTTTTCTGCAAATTATTTTCAAAGAAACCAAAAAATCTCCTATTTATGAAAAAATCATCTTAAAAATATTTTATTTCTTCTAAATTTTTTCTTTTTCACATTGAATATTTCAATAATTTTTTAAATTCTTTTTTTTTTAATCTCAAAATCTAAACAAATACAAAAAAAAAATCAATTAAAAAACAAATATAGTTGTGGTGGAGTTGTACTCAATACACCAAATGGGAGAATTGTTTGCACCAACACTTTAGATTATAGATTATTATTATCATTTGAAGGGCTATTACCAGAAATACGTGGATTACTTTTTGATTTTGATCAAGAACAAGAAAATTAATTTCATAAAAATTAAAAATTAAAAAAAAAAATAATTGAAATTATCAATACCTGATTTTTATTATTATTTTTTTTATTTATTCAAAGTTATTTTTTTGGAAATCAATAAATTTTAAAACCCAAACATTTGTTTTTTTTTGAAATTAACATGATTATCAATTTTTTTCAGATGGAAAAAAAGAATATTTTCTTTTAGATATTTTCTATTTAAAAAGGATTTGTTAATAAATACACTCTTTTTCAAAAATTGTGACTCACCTAAAATAATAAATTGTAAAAAAAAAAATTATCCTTTAGTATTCAAGAATAATTAATAACTAAATATGATTTGTAATTCACTTTTAAGTCATTCTAAATCTATAAAAGCCTGGTATATTAAAAATCTAAAAAAATAAAACCAAAAACTAAAAAAAAGTGAGTCACAATTTTTGAAATGAGCATTACGGATTTTATTACTGAACTTTCACTTAAAAAAAGTTGAACAACAAGATTTTATATGTGAAATAAAATCCATTTTCAAAGACATTACATAGTCGAAATTTTCTTAAGTGATTATTTGTCTTTTCGAAGATCTCTTTTTTTTTTTTCCGCATGATCTTTTTAAAAAAAAAAAAAAAAAGAAAAATTTTTAGAAAAAAAAGAAAAACAAAAATTTGAAAAAGCAAAACTAAAATTTGCAAAATTAGTAAAAATGATTCTGATCCAAAAATTTGAAAATATTATTTGTTAAGAATACTGGAATAAACCCTCAAAACAACTTTCATTAACATTATAAAGTGAGTCAAAATTTTTGAAAAATAGTTTATATATGTATATGTATATGTATATGTTAATAAAATAAATCCTGTTGACTGAAATAACACATTTTTAAAAATTTTTCCAACAATACTTTTTCCGTTGTTACAATTTCTATCCTAATAGTTCATTTTATGAGGAATAAAATTAAAAATAAAAAAAATATTTTTGATTTATTATTTACATTAATATCCTTGTTTTCTTGTGAAATCTTAAATTTAAAAAGAATAATCAAATTCAAAAAAATTTTTGAAAACCTGCATTAAAAATCAGAAAAGTCATATTCATTTTTCTTTGTAAAAATTACAAAAAAAGTCAATAATTCATTTTTTTTTTCAAACTTTTTTTTACATCGTTTTTATTTATTATAAATATTTGTATAAATTCGGTTGGATACAGTACTCTTTTTTTCCTTTTTTTTATATATAACAAGGTTTTTATCCATTTTACCAAATTAAAGTATATTTTTTAAGGTATTTTGTGATTCAAATAGAGCAAGGTAGAAAATAATATTTCGTATTTTATTATTATCTCCACTTTTTCATAATTTATAATGATTGATTAAAATTAAGTACCTAAACACTAATATAAATTTCTTTTTAATGTAGAATCAGTGTAGTTAATTTATTTATTTTTTTTTTTTGTTAAATTAAACTTTTTTTGAAATTTTTCTGAATATCAAAGAACAATTAAAAAAAAAAAAGAAAAGAAAAGCATGAAGTGTGAACAACCAATTCCAAAAAATCAAGAATGTAAAACTAGGATATTTTTAGAAAAAAAGTGACAAAGATTAATCTCAATTTCCAATTGAAATTCTAATGAATTAAATTCTGAAAAATTTTTTTTATTTTCAAAGGATCCTTCTTTGTCTTTTTCAGCTCTAGAATTTTTTTCTTTATTTTTTCCAAAAAACTATTTTTATCTGAATAATCTTAGAAAATTCTGGCTTTGTTAAATAATTATTGTTGCTAAAAACCATGGATTATATTAAATTGAATTACATTAATTATATACTTAGAGAAAACAATTTGGTTTAAATTGAAGAAATTTTTATATTTTGGAAATATGAAAAAAGAAAAGATTTGTTTTTTTTTTCGAAGTTTGAATTTTTTGGAATCATTGATCCTTTGAAAATTTTTTAATTGTAAGTTTAAATTTTTTGAGAATGAGATATAATGGATTTTTTTTATTTTTTTTTCTTTTTTGGGCAATTGAGATTCTAAATTTTTTTTTTTTTTTTGGATTTTTTTAAATTTGGATATTTCTTAGTAATAAGGGTTTTTTATTATTGGATTTTTTTGTTCGTGATGACCCTGTAGACTTTTTTGCTTTTTATTTCAATTTTTGCATTTTTAATAATCTGAATTTTTATTTTAGTTAACATTTTCTTGTCGGGTTTACTAAAAAAATGATCAAGAATTACATATCTACAATTATGATTTAATTAGGTTAAGATTTAAATCAACTTCTTGTCACTTACTTACTCTTTTAATTTTGACTATTTACAAATTGTGAATTGTTATTTTTTATCATTCAAAATAACTTTTTACGATGATGGTGAGAGTTTCTAATTAATAAAATTAGATGTGTCATAGGATAAATTAAATTAGTAAATTTGATGTAGATAAAGTATAGCAGCTTATACTAATTTTCGAAAAAGGTGAAAATTTAAAGAGTCTTTTAATCATCTGACTCATTCAATGTGGATATATTTAACAAACAATATAAATAAAATATAGTTGAACTTTCTAGATCAAATTGATCAATTTGTTTGAGTTTGGTAATTTAAAGTTGATTTTGGAAATTCAGTATTAGTTAAGAAAATTTTTCAAAATTATTAAAAAAATTTGGTAGACTTTTTTACATTTTTTATTATTTATTTTCATGAATAAAATTGGAAATATATTTTTCGTTTTTAATTTTATTTTAATTATTGGTATTAACTAACACGTTTTAAATAATAACTCTTGCACTTTTATTGATTTCTCAAAAATAAACTGATTATAATACTCTCTGGGCCATATTAAAAATATCTTGTATCGAGAATTATAATCAGAATATCTTGTCGAATTCACTAAAATAACACCAGTTATCCATCAAATTTAACAATTCTAAAATATAGAATTTTTTCTAGATGACAAAATAGATATTAAAATATAATAAATAACAAAAGAAAGAAATTTTGTTAATTATTTTTAAAATATGAACATATAGAAAAAATAGAAAAAATTGATCATTTTTTTGTGTATAACCTTCCTATGAAAAAGATAGATTAATTTTTCAAAAAAAATTGAAAAAAATAAATTTTAATAAAATAATTTTAAAATCAAGACAGTTTGAAATTATTTTCATTAATTAATTATCGTGGAATCTATGATTTTATGCCCAAATTTCCTTTTAGAAAAATTAAATAAAAGTACATTTATCATGTAATTTACACTTCTTACCCAATAAATACAATTAATAATTTTTTTACTGATTTTGATAAGGAATTCATAAAATACACAAAATAGTAAAAGTTGAAGAAATAAATCCAATTGGCTGTAAAATTTTGATGAACAAAAACTTATTTCAGATGCTTAAAGCTCAATTACATTATACCAAAAAGATTTTCAATCTAACTATGAATTTACATAATCTTGTCCCTTTATTATTTTAGCATGTTTCAGATTGTAGACCAAAAAGTTTTTCACTAAATGAATTAAAAATAAAGAGTGAAAAACTTATCTTCTCCTATTCAATAAAATATCCCAACCCTCATTTGAAATTAGGTTTTTTAGATTTAACAACCAAAATTACAAAATAAATTTTTTTGAAAAGTAAAAACCAATAAAGTAATAATGAAAAAAAAAAGTATTCTAAAGATAACAGACTAATTCTTGATGAGTTCACATTCTCAAAAAACTCTGACAAATAAGTAAACTGAAAAAATAAAAATAAGATTTTCCATTTTTTTTCTTTTAATTTATCCTTTTTGTTTTTGAAAAGTTTTTAGAATTGCATTCTCTCAATTAATGAGCAACTTAAAGTTAGAATTCGAACCACAAAAAGAAGACAAACAAGAGATCAAAGAAAAAGAGAAACTTCAAAGACTTAAAAAAGAAAATAAATTGTATGAAGAAATTAGAGAACAATTATTCTTAAAAGATCATGAAAAAATAACAAACCAAGAAGGAGTTCGCGTTTTTAAAGGAATAGGTTTGTTTTTTTTTTTGATTACCACTCTTTCTTTCTTCTCTTTTTTTTCAACAAAAAACCAAACAAGAAAAAAAAATTCCCAAAAGAAAACAGAGAAAAAAAAAAGCCAACTTTTTCAAAAAAACAAAAAAAAAAACAAACAATTACCCGAAAGAACTTTTCTTTTTGAGGTGTGTTTGTTTCAAAAAACCAAAATAATTAAATTAACTTTGAGAAAGAATCTTTTTTCTTTGTATTTTTCATCAAGACAAATAAAATAACATCAAAAACCAATTTTAATGAAATAACTTTCAATACCTGTAAAATTAATAAACAATGGATAAAACCAAAACAACCAAACAAAAAAAAAGGAGGAAAATATTTAGGACCAAATATCAAGGAAAAAGAAATTGTTGCAACAAGAACAGAAAAAAGAAAAACAACAAAATTTCCAATTTTTGTTGATCAAAAAGGAAACCTTTATGATATTCATTATTTGCCAATTAAAAAAGACAAAGCTTATTTTAGAGACAAAGCTAAAAAAGACAACATCGAAAAAGAAATTGAATTTGAAGAAGATGAATGTAAGACAATTTCTTTCTTTCTTTTTTTCTTTCTTTTTTATTCACTTTTCTCAATAAACAACAATTCTTTGTGTTTTTTGTTTTTTATTTTTTTCTTTCTTCCATTCTTTCAATCATTCTTTCTTTTTCATTAAATCACAAAAAAAAAAAAAAAAAAAAAAAAAAAAAAATCAAAACCTTATTGAAAACCAAACCAAACCAAAGTTGATAAAAAATATTTTAAATCTGGACAGGATCCATGGGAAATCCAAAGCAAAAATTTAAGAACATATGCACCAAAAAACATCAACAAGATCCCAGAATTTCCTGATTGTGACGACTACGAAACTTATGAACAAGTAATAACATCCCTTCCTTTTTTTCATTTATCTCCTAATCTTTTTTTGAACTTATTTTAACTCCCTTAATATTTTTGTCAAATCTTTGTTAATTTGAAAAAAGCTTTAAGCACATTCAAACAAAACACTGTTCCAAATAATTACTAAAGATTCTTTGGCTTTGATTTGCTTTATTCGACACTTTTTTAAAATTTCCTCATACAAATTGTTTTTTCCAACTCTTTGACTTACTAAAATGTTTAAATTTAAATACAATTGAATTTGATAATTCATTATTTTTATGCTGTAATTTAAAACAAACACACAACACACACGTAAAGTTTTTAAAAAAAGTGTGAAATCAAAGTAGTTAATACTGACATTTTCCAATCAAAAACTGGAACAACTTTTTATTTCAAATTCTCAAAAATAGTATTTTTTGGCAATTCGAAGAGATAACACGCACGCACTAAATAATGAATTAAAAACAAAAATTTTCTCGAATTGATTTGACTCTTCCTTATTGAACTTTCGAATCAAAATTAATTTTTTTTAAATTTGAATTTAATAGTACAGCACTAGAAATCTGGATATTCAAGTTTTTTTAATTGTTTTCATTCCACTTTAGAAAATATTTTTGTTACGCTTCTTTAAAATAACAATAAAACAAAAAATGTTTAAAAAAAAATTTCTCGTTCATCAACTATTTTATAATTAAACGAAACAAATTTAATTGTTTGCCTTACCAATTTAAACCCCAATAAATTAATATTTCCATCTTTAATTCATTAAAAATTATAAAAATTATAAATTTTCTCAAAATTGTTTATCAAAAAACTTATTAAATAATAGGAAAAGATAATTGATGATATTTAATTTCTAAATTACAATTAAGGAAAAAGAAAAAAGAATATTTTATATTCAAAAAAATACAAACAAATTGAATTAAAATTACTTTGATAAAAAAAAAAAAAACATTCATAAATTATTTCTGCCAAAATACTATTCAATACAATTCAATTGTTTTTCCTTTATACTACCCTAATATCAGTTTTTCTAATAAATGGTAAAAAAATAATTTTTAATTTGCCAAAAACAAATTTAGAATAAAATTATTTTAATAGCATATTTTTAATTTTCCAAACTCAAATTTTATCTATAATTTCAAAATAACATTAACAAGATTTTAAAAAAAAAATGAATACATTTTCATGAGTGATGTATTTAGACATCTAAAGTTTAATTAAAAGAAAAATAAGTTTTATAAAGTAAAGTTTATTTATTTTTATATATCCAACTTGGTATAGGAATGGTTCCAGTTTTTTTTTAAATTTACTTTCCCTTTGATTTTCAAAACAATAACATTCTTAATATATACTGTTTCTGTTCAACATATTAAAGAATAAATTAAAGTGTCCAAATAAAAAAATCTAAAAAAAAAATACAAACAATTAAAATTAATTCTGAAAAAAACGGAAATGTTCTTTGTCAATTTCATAGATGATCAAGAAAGTAAAACACAAAAATTCTGAAAAATTTTCATAAATAATTTAAATATGTGTTTAAAACATGAAATTAAAAATTGAGATAAATTATAAAGATGCCAAGAACCCTTCATGTAAATTTTGGTTTCATAAACACTTAAAATTCTCAAAAATAAATTTCTTTAATAGTTATTTACAAAAACATCAAGGGACCATTGGATCAAAAAAGTATTCTTAACTGAGTAAAATGTTTCGATTATATTTTTAAGTTTCTCAATTTTTTTTTTTTAAGAATGAAATCGGATTTTCTTTTTTCTGAAAAAAATTTTAGTAAATTTGATGATAAATTATAAATAAAGCAACTTTAACAACATTAATCAATAACCAACAACGGTTGTCCCGTCTCTGAATTTAAATTAAAGTTAAATACTTTTTTAAAATTAAGTTTCTCAATTGCACAAAATGATATAAACTCAATTTTTTTTGAAAGTGCACACATAAAATTTCATCAGTTATTAGATTTTCAGACAACAATCTTAAGTTTAACAAGACATAACAATATTTTCTCTGAATATATTAATAAAACGTTTCTATATTTCTTGAAGGTTTTTCCAAAAAAATCAAATAAAATCAAATAAAAAAAAAAAATTTGAATATTTTTAAAGAAAAATTGTGTTTATATATAATTTAAGATAATGATTTTAAAAAAATCTTAAAACAAGCATTTTAACAATTGCTCAAAAAAACATTTATATTGAAGTTTATAAGTTGCTTCACTGAAGCTTTTAAATAGTATTATTTCCACTTTTTAAAAAAATGGACTTATCAAAACGAGATATTTTTATTATTTCGCTTTCTCCAAAATTAAAAGAAGAAAACAAAACCATTATAAAAAAGAAATTATATTAATTTATAATTTACTGAAGTTAATCCAAAATTTGCCACTTTTTAAGAATACAATCATAATATGTACTGATTTTTTTCATTAAATTAATTTGAAAAAAATTGAAAATTAAGAGTATATTTTATTACAATTTCTCATTATAATTTATTATCATTTATTAATTTGTTAAAAAAAAGAAAGTAAAATTCATGAAAAAAAAATAATAATGAGAAAACATTATTGATCATATGGGTTCATAAATATTTAATTCAATAATAAATAACGAAATCCAACTTATTTTGTTGAAAAATAGTTCAAAAATTAATAGATCTATTAGTATATACAGATATTCTAAAAAACAATCCTTTGGTTACTATCATTTTATTTTAATTTCAAATCTTTGAAAATTTACAAAATTTTATTAATAGACAAAAAAACAAGATTTACAAGATGAAAATCTTTTTTACCAGGTTTTATTTTTATTAATATTTAACCATTTATAAATATTCATATATATATATATAATGTTGTAATTATTTCAAAAACACAATAATAGTTCGAAAAAAGCAGCTAAACAATGGTATGAGCAAATGGAAAACAATTTAGGATATTTAAGACTTCCAACTGTTTTGGGCTCATCTTATTCACAACCAATTGACCGAAGTTATGAAACAGAAATACCACTAGCAACTGGCGAAGATTTAACTGAATATCAAGAAACCGAAATGGATTCTATAACGAAGCAAGGCACAAATTCAGAAACAAGTGAGTCTGATTCTGAAAAAGAAAATAACGAAGAAAAAGAAAATAATAAACAATCAGATAAAAGTGAAAATTCAGAAATTTCGAAAATTGGAATAAAAAAAGAAGGAACAAGTGAAATAAGTGAAAAATCCGAACAAAGCGATAAAATAACAGAAACGGAAACAACCTTGACCAAAGTAATTGATGAGAAAACAGAGGAAAAAGGCATATTAGATCCAAAACAAGAATACCAATTATTAAAAATACTTGATAATCCTGAAAACTTGTAATTTTTCATTTCATATTTTTATTTTTATTTAATTTTTAATTAACCAAATAAGCCCCACTTAATACAATATATACTATTGGAAATCATTGTAAAAATATCAAAAAAAGAAATTTCTCAAAAAATTCAAAACTAACTTATTATTGTCATTCTTTCCATACAGTTACTTTTAGGATTAGAGTTTATTTATGCTTTTTAGTTCTGTAATATTTGATTCAATTTTTAATTGAATGACTAAAATATTCATTACTCAAAAATTGGGAAAAAAAAATTTTGATTTATTTATTGCAAAGAGAGAATAAATCAAGAAAAATTAATAAAAATAAAAAAAAAAAAAATGGAAGAAGAAAAAGAGATAAAATATTAAAATAAAAGAAAAATCATATCATTTGGATCAACAAAGGAATTTTTTTTTTTTGCAAAAATTATAATTTTCAGATTAGATAACAAATAAGAATTTACATCAAATTAAAAAATAAAAATTCCTAATTAATCTTGATTAAATTTATGAAAACTTTGATTTCGTTTTTAAAATAATTGATTTCAAAATCAACTTTTTGCTAATTTTCCCTCAAGTTTAATTTTCCAATAAAATTTTATTTGAGTTGAATTTATAACAATAAATATAACAAATAATAATAATATAGAGGAAAAAAAAATCAATAAATAAAGATTTAGATTACTTAACCTTATTTTAAATCTTCTTTTAGATAAAAAAATGATATGTATATATATTATAAATATCAAAACCTAATTGATCAAACAAATACTTATTTTGTGGAATTATAAAAAAATATTTGGTTAAAAGAAAAATAACAAATTTTCTAATATTTTTT
This sequence comes from Anaeramoeba flamelloides, assembly GCA_027625915.1. NCBI lineage: Eukaryota > Anaeramoebidae > Anaeramoeba > Anaeramoeba flamelloides. The sequence goes on from JANTQA010000036.1 coordinate 8,214,507, forward strand.
TTTTTACTATTTATCATTTTAATAAGCAAATAAATAACTTTTTTGAATTATTTTGACAATATTAACATGATATACCTACAATATTAATCCTTTCATTTTTTCATTATTTTATTTTTTTTTTTTAATAATCCTTATTTATATGGATATTTTTAAAATAAATTAAATTTTAATTAATAATAAACGTAAATATATTCAAAATTGATAAATTGAACAATTTTTATTTTACTTTTAATTATATTTTTATTTTGCTTTTAATTATATTTTTTCTTTACAAAAATCAAAATATAAAATAAATTTATAGAAATCAAAAAACTATCAAAAATATAACTTTTGAACTGAAAAATGCATTATTACAATACAAACCATGGAAATCACAATTAATTCCGAGTGAACCACTTCCAGGATATTACCCAAGTTTTGGTGAATATTTACAAGCTTTTGAAAGGTGGCTTCAAATATGTATCCAAGAAATTCCCCCAAATTCCATTTCATCCTTCTCAATTTGAATCACAAGTGGGATTAAAAATATCACAAGTAAAATAATTTATAATTAAATCTTTCATTTTTATTATTATTGATAAATTAAAAATCTTATTTACTATTTTCCTTTTGCTTATTATTTTTTTTTTTTGTTCTTCTTGTTTTATATATTTTATTACAAAACACAACAACAAAAAAAAAAAATGAAAAAATGATTGTTTATTTAGTTGTCAGATTTTAATAAAAGAGGAAAAGGATTATCAAAAGATTTTTACCTTCATTATTTTACTTGGTATCAAAAAGTTATCACTTTAAATCTATCAGAAGGGTTATCAAATAAAGAAATGATTGGGTCTTTAATCACACATGAAATGTCTGGCAAAGTTAAAGCAATTAATGAATGGAAGACTCTTGATACAACATCCAAAGTTTGCATTTTATCTTTCTTCCTTTCTTTCTCTCTTGTCTTTTTTTTTTTTTTGAAGTTAATATCAATATTTTTATTTCTCGATTATTCAATCAATATTAACCATATTTTTTCTTGGATTTAACTTTAAAATTCATACTATTTCATTATAAAAAAAAAAAAATAAAAAAAAAAAAAAAAAAGGAAAAAATTAATAAAATATTAAAAAACTATCAAAAAAAAATCCAAACCAATAGATCAAACTATGCGAACATAATCTTACCAATTCTTGGAAAATTCCATGGTGTGTTGAGGGGATTTGGTGCTATTAACAAGGGTGCTAATATGTTATCATCGCAATCATTGATGAGAAGATTCAAAGAACATATTTTTGAAGAAATTAGACTTGATTGTCCAAGAACAATTGGAAAAAACCATTGTGAATTTTCAGTTGCAGAATATGATTTTAGAGAAAAAGTCAATTGGAACAAAGTTAAAAAAGATCCAAATTATGTTACAAATAAAAGAACTTATTTAAAAAATCAATTATTTACAAATCGTTTGGACAAATTAAATGCATGGTATAAACCACGAGAAAATACAATGAATGTAAAAATTTTTTGTTAACTATTTTATAATCATTATATATATATATATATATATATGTACGTGCGTGTGTGTGTGTGTGTATGTGTGTGTGTGTGTGTGTGTGTGTGTGTGTGTGTGTGTGTGTGTGTGTGTGTGCGTGTGCGTGTGCGTGTGCGTGTGTGCGTGTTTAATTATATTTGTAAATTCATTTAATAATACATAATTATTTTTCTTTTTTTTAATATTTTTAAAATCTTTAACCAATAATTAATTAAAATTTATAGGCAAATACAGAATTTTGTAAAACCATCAAAACAACACTTTATAATATCAATAATTTAAATTTAGAATTACTTATTCATATTATCAAAACTTTCCAATATCTTGATGACTTTCAAAATTTATTGAATGAAAAACAACAAAAATTAAGTGGACAGGAAAGCAAAACAACATATCTTGAATTATTTATTTCGATTATCAATATTGATAATTTTGAAGAATTATTAAATATTTACACATATTCAAATTCAGAGATTATCCATTCAAAACTATCTTATTTTATTTTCCAATTAATTCAACACCCTATTGGCTGTTCAATCCTTCAACAATTATTTCAAAAAAATGATATCAAAAATATCTATTGGTTAGCATATGCAATAAATTATTTTAATTTATTTGATCATAATATTTATACTTATAGAGAAGAATTATTTGATTTAATTAAGGATGTAAAATATTTTTTTTTTTTTTTAATTTTTTAAATCATAACTTAAAATTAAAAAAAATTAAAACTCTAAACAAAAAAAAAAAAAAACAAAAAAAAAAAACACAAAAAACCCCCCCCCCCAAAAAAAAAAAAAAAAACCCAACAACCAAATAGATTTATGACAAAGATTCGATTGTTTTACAATTCAGTGAAACAATGTATTTATCATATTATTTAAATACAATTTTAAAAAACATTAAAAGCAAACACAATCAAAAATTTGGACAACATTTCAAATATAATTAAAAAAGAAATTCAAAAAATATATGTCAAAACTGTAAACTTTTTTAAGTGAAAACCAAACATTGATTCAAAAGGATATTTTCCAAGGATTAAACAACCGAAGTTGGACATTATCTTCGTTTTTTTTGTTTTTATTTATTCAATTATTGAATGTCAAAGGACCAGTTTTATTAAAAATCTTGTTTTCAAAAAGAAGTTGATTTAATATTTCGAATGAGATTATTGGGGAATTCCAGATTAAGTCATGTTCAAAATGCATCCAAATTCATTTGGAAAAAAATGACAAGTGCAGATTATATCCATTATTTTTGCAAAAATTACACTGGCGCCACGCAGAACATTCTTGATGATTTGTTTATCGATGTTAACAAAAGTAGCGATATTTACATCAACAAAGATGATGACGACAACCAACAGTTCTCATCCTCTGGTGGCTTTGGCTCAGGAGGTGACAATCAAAATAAATTTTTGATTGAAAAAGAAAATTTGATACCAATCCCATCACACATTTCTGTTTTAATTCGAGAATTTAGTGACAATTTGTATAACGACATTTTATTCCTGAACGATTACAAATTTAATTACAAGCAAACTGTTTTATTTAGTAAAAAACTGATTGTGGAAATCATTTCAAGAATCAAATCTCAAAATTTGAAAAACATTTATTCTCCAATGTTGAACCAAATAAGTTATTTCCTGTATTCATATTTAAAAAGTTTAAAAAATCTAAATTGCATTGGGAAAAGTGTTGTCAGCACTGGAAAAATCAGTAAAAAGAGAAAAAATAGCCAAGCTAAAAGATCTAAGAACAATCAATCTGAAACAAATGTACAGCAACTCTCAACTCAACAAGGAGAAATCAACATTATTGGAAAAAATGAAATCCCAAAAATTGAGTTTGAAAATCAATTTTTATTGGATATATTAGAAATAATAAATTCTGTTAGGTTTGATCTATTTGAATTCAAAACGCAAATGTTTAACTGTATCAGAATTTTAACCAAAATCAGAGAGTTGTATCCCCTATTCACACAATCCAAAGTCTTTTTTGAACAAATTAGAGTATGCTCTTTAGAAAAATCAGACATCAACTATAATAGAACTGTTTGGAAAACCATATACCAATTAATCAAATACCAAGCAGGATTTTGTGACTTTTTACAAAAAAATGAGCTGATCCCTTCATTGCTAGACGACATGCTTGCATTTTCTTCGAAGGAAAGTGAAAAAACTTTGCATTTATCAAGTACATACCGATACTACTATTTTTCCAAACTTATTAATCTTCCAAACCAAGAATTGCAAAATATCGAAAATTTGCAACCTTCATCAAGGCCATACGTAAAGGATTCTGTAAAATCTTTTAAAAAGGATGTCGAAATAATTGTTGACACCTTTATTAAAAAAAACCTATCCTTCAAAATAGACCGTGCAGCGAGAAGATATCTTACCGGTAAAATGGGTGGACCTTTTATCAAATTAGCTAGAATTTACCAAATAATTACAAATTCATCATCTTTATCTAAAATATTAAAAGATTTTAAAAAATTAAAAGATTCTACAAAAGTTATTTCAGCTTATAAAAATATGTTTGTTTTAGAAATTTAAAAAAATGAAAAAAACAAAATTATTTTTGATGTATTTTTTATTTAAATTTTCATTCAAAATAATGTTTTTTGATTTTTTTACTATTACCTTTATTTTTATTTTTTACAATTTTTTCAAAGAAATACCTCATTTTTTTTGTCAAAATAAAAAATATTTTCTAAAAAAAAATTTTTTTTCATGTTATTGTTATTAATCTTATTATTATTTTTATTGAGAAAGAAGTATAAATTGAACTCTAGATACACTTATACTTAAATTTACTTTCAGAAAATTTTAGTTGAACATTATAGATTTAACGATTATTTATAAATGAAAATAATTTTAAGTTATCTTTTTTGAAATTAATTCATCAAGATTTTTTTCTTTTATTTTGTAATAAAATATTAATCAATTATTTTAATTGGAAGGGTATACCAATTAAAAAGGGATTAATATTTTCTATTATTTCTTTATGTTCATAGTTTAAACCTAAGTGGAACATTTAAATAATAATTTATTTTGTGTTTTTATTGATTATAGAGTAATATCTATTTATCCAATTATTAAAAGTACTGATTTAGTGAATTCTTCAACTTGATGGATAACTTGAATATCTTGGGGTTTACAAATTTTAATTTTATTTATAGTAAAATATCCATGTGATATCTTTTCAAGTACCATCAAGTTGTGGGACGAGCCTGACTTTCCCCTAATTCTCAAGAATTGAATAAAATATTTACTTTCTCTCTATTTTTTAGAATTTTGGAAAAGTTAACAGTGGTTTTTTTAATTTCAGAAATAAGAGAAAATAATACTTTTTTTTTTATTTTAATTTCTTAAACAAAGAAAACATAATACGTACTTTATTGAGGTTTTATGTTTTATTACGGGAATCTATTATTGTTCAGAATAAACATAAAATGGAAGAAAACTGAAATGTATTTTTTTTTAATTTTTAAAATAAAAAACAAGCTAAGGATAGTTTTCCCTAATAGAAAATAATTGAGTAAAAGAATGTTTTTCCTCAATCCTTTTAAATTTTGGAAAAGTAAGCAAATTTCCTTCTATTTAAAATTTCTAACCCATTTTATTTCGTCTTATAAATTTCTGTTTGAGGTGCAATTAAATATGTTGAATTTCAATTTATCCTGCTATTTTCCCATTGATCAATTTTTGAGAATTTTTCAAGAGATTAGAGAAATAATTTTTTTAATTTATTTTGAATTACCATTTATTTATTTACTGAAATTTCGATATTTTCAATTTTAAATTCTGTTTTATAGATAAGAATCAATCTATATCTTTTTAATCACCATTTTTTTATAATACATAATTCAATCCAAGTATTTAGAAATTATAAAGATTTTATTTTTTTTTTTACAATTTTATAAAAGCCTTGGCTGATTAGTTGACATTAAAATATCTAAGTAATCTAATTTTCAAACTATTTATCGAAAGAATTGTTATAAAATAAATAGACTCGGAGTTTTTATCGCTTACTTGATTTGTAAAAAATTATAGACAAATTTGAATTTTTTTCTAAAGAAATTTCAAGATATTTAATCTTTGATAAATCTTTTGAAATAACTCATTATTTTTATCCAGTGTTATTCAAAATTAAATAATAATTTCATAAATGACATTGAATTTGTGATTTAAATAATGTATATTTACTTTCATAATTATGATTAAACCGTCGGGATTCTTTTTACAATGCTCTGTTAATGATATATTGAGTAAATGAAAGACAATGTCAAATGAATGCTAATTTAACGAGTAATAAGAGATCTTCTTGCAATATATCAAGTCCTTCACCTTGATAATAGACCATTTTCCAGTCAAAGGATCCTCAGTTATCATGATTGAATTACTTATATTCAGATGGTTTAAATCGATATTAGAAGAATAATTTTCTTTGAAAATTTCAAAATTGAAATCATTTTTTAACATTCTAACTTTTTTTGTTTTAGTTTTCAATAATTTTTTGATAACTAAATTCATTTGTAATTTTTTTTATGACAAGATCGATAGTTACTTGATAAAAAAAAGTGTTATACTAATGTTACCAAAAACAGTAAAAATGATTATTGAGAAAATCATATTGATTTCTATTGGGTTTTTATTTGTTCTTCAATTAATGAATATCAAAATAAACATTGTTGTATTTCTCAATGGAGGAACAATAAGAATTTTGAGTTTTTCAATTTATCAGAAAATCTATTGTTTTTTTAGTTTTTATTTCAGAAGGGTACCAACTATTCTTTGGTGTGTATTATTCTACTTATTTCTGATTTGTTCTTCAAATGGACAATTATAAAAAATAATTGATATTTAAAATAAATATTGGGACACTTTGACAGAAACAAAGTTTAGTTTAATAATATCTTTTTTATAATTTTCATTAAGGGTTGAGTCATTACAATTAAAAATAATTTTCTAAAATGGGAAAAAAAAAAATAGAATTTTCATGAAAGCCTAAATAACAATCAAAAACTAACCGACATGTGAAGTGAAATTTATCTCTTTTGGAAAATCAACAACTAAACAAGAGAAAATTTTTGAAAAAAGCGCCAAAGACCGACACCCAATTACTAATTATAAAGATTTGAATATATAATTTTGAAAACAACTGTGTTAGTTTTGATATTTCTCTCTTTGACGTTTTTGAGATCTCAAACATTTTTTTTTTTTCATTTTTTTTATTTCTCTAAAAAGTAATTTTGATCTCAATATGTTTCAAAATCCTTACTTTTTCTAATTTAGAAGGTTACAAAATTACAAAAAATTAAAGTAAATCTAATTAAATTCATTTTTTTATACAAGAAAACAATTTGTTTTAAATTGAGGGAATTTAATTTTTTGAAAATTTATAAAAAAAAAAGTGTATTTTTTTTTTTTTTTTTTATTATTTAACAGAGGAGTTTTTAATTCCTCTTATTTGCTGTTAGGTTTTCCAGAATTTAAAAGAATTGAGTTAAATCTTTGATTTTATTCCATTCTTTTGAATTCTGGAAAACCTAGTCACTTCCCGAATTCCTAAATTATGATTTAGAAATTTTGTTAAAGACTCTGAAATAAATTTATTACCCACTAAGGCTAATAAATAAGATGAATCTCTTTTTCTAATAATATCGAAAATAGTTATAATATTATTTTTTAATATATTAGAAATGTTAATTTTTTTTAATTCAGATATCCAGATTTTACGATTATTTTAATAGGCTGGGCAGTTTCAGAAAAAGTGTATTTTTTATTTAAATTTGATTTTTTTGTAATTGGGAGTTAGATTTATCTTTTTTTTTAATTCTATTTTTTTTACAAATTTGATCCCAAGGAAATTTTTTATTTGTTATTTGAATTTTGTCAATCAAAAGAAGGGCATTTCACATTTACAACGTTTGGTTTCAAGTCACTCTTTGAGTTGGGAACAAATAATCAAAAGGTTAATAGACCCTTATAATTTTTTTTTAAAATTTAAATAAATCAAAATTTTGAAAATTATCATTTTTCCCATCTGAAATAATCCTTTCCTTTCGGATTCTTGTTTACCAAAATTAGATACCAAAAATATAAAATACAAAAAAGGAAACAAACAAATAAATAGAAATCACAAATTTCAATCTATTTATTTTGAAACTCTCTCAAGATGAAATCAAAGAAAAAAAAATGAAACTAAGTAAAAAATTTTTCCCTTTTTTCTGAAAATAACAGTATTTAAAAAGTTGAGAGACATTTGTTGGAGTTACTGAAGAGAAACCAAGACTAAATTACACTTCAATTTTTTTTCACAACATCTTCGTTTTTGCTGTCAAATAATCCAAAAATAGTAAATATTTTTTATTCTATTAAAAAAGCTAAAAAAACAGTTTGGTAAAAGTGATCTTGAAGATCTTTTTTGAATAATTCGACATAACTTCCAATTCTATTAGTTAGAGGTTTTAGGAAAAAAGGGTTTAAGATGGAATAAAACATTATTTATCACTTTTTATTTTCTCAAAAAATATTTTTCTTTTTAGTGAAAAAAAGAAATTTTGGTTAAATTCAAATGGAAAGTGTAAAATTCTAATCCTTTTTTCTGACTTTTCTTTTGAACAACTTCATTTTCTTTTTTTCTATTATTTGTTTTGAACGAGTCTTTAACATTTTTGTGTTTATTTCATTGATAATAAAAAAATAATTGAACAAAATAAAACCAAAACAAAACAAAAACAAAAAAAATAACAAAAATTTTATAGATCCCAACACTTGTTCCTCTGGTTTTATTAAAGGGCCACAAACAACCTGTGAATTGTATTGCAGCAGACGACAAACATATTTACTCTGCAGTAAATGATCAATTAGTTCGGGTATGGTCTCTTGAAACGGGCTATTGTACGAGCAGTTTCCAGGCACACCAATCCTCTGTTGAGTCTTTGATACTACACAATGGAGTTTTATTTTCATGTGACTCTGCTGGTGAGATTAAAAGCTGGGACACCGATAAGCAGCGTGTTATTAATTCCTTTGTCGGACATTCAAAAAGAATTACTTCTTTTGGAGTTGACAAAAATGATCGACTTTTCTCTGGATCTGCAGACTGCTCAGTAAAACTCTGGAATGTTCATGGTAATTATTCTTTCCTTCCATTTTTTTTTCCTTTTTTTGTCATTTGGTTTTTAAGGGGGTTTTTGTCTTTATTTGGAAAAATCAAAAAACCTAATGAAAAATTCATTCTAGTAGAAAAAGAACAATTAAAATTCTCAAAACAATTTGTCTTATTTTGACATTAGCCGAATCGAAAAAACTCAATTTAGAATCACTTTTCCTTTTTTTTCAATTTTTTTTCAAATTTCTTTCAATTAGATTTTTTTTTTTTTAAAGTCGAAAAGATCAAAAATAATTTTTTTTTTCATTTTTTTCTTTTTTATGGTATTCACCTTTTCTCTCTTTCATAAATAAAAGATGGCACACTCAAACAGAACTTTATGGGTCATACCGACTATATAACAAAATTAATTTCTGACATTAACACCAATACACTTTATTCAGCCTCAATAGATAAATCTGTCATTGCTTGGGATGTTGAAGTAAAAATTGAATTTCTTTTTCTTAAACAATTTCTCTTTATTCTGTTTTATGTTTTCTTTTAGTGATCCATTAAAAATAACTGTAGTTTAAGAGTAATTACCTATAATTTTTTTTAAAAAGGAGAATTCCATATTGTTGGTATTTTTAGTTTTAATGAGAAAAAATATTTTCCTTTTTTTTTCTTTGATTTCAACATTAAATAATTTCCAAATAAATAGATTGAAATTTGTGATCTCTATTTATTTGTTTCGTTTCTTTTTTGTGTTTTATATTTTTGGGATCTAATTTTGGTAAACAAGAATCTTAAAAGAAAGGATTACCATCAATGGAAGAATGAAAAAAAAAAAAAAAACAATAATAAAAAGATTTTATAGGAGTATATTAATCAACTTTCATTTCTTTGATTTAATTTTTGAAAAAAAAATCACAAAATGGTTATTCTTATAAAATAGACTGGGACTAAAAAACATGTATTTTCGGGACATGCTGATTGGGTTTTTTGTATGCAACACGATCCAGAAAAAAAAATTATTTATACTGGATCTCGGGATAAGACGATTAAATTATGGGACACAAGAACTGGCAAAAATTTTCATAGTTTATTTGGTCACGAATATGCAGTTATTCGTCTCTGTTTATATAAAAACTTATTATATACTGCATCTTGGGACGGAAGGGTTGGGGTGTATAACCTGAAAAAATTGAAAAAAATGCCCATGTTCTTATCTGGACATAGTGGTAAAATCAGATGTCTTCAAAGATTTGACGATTTGCTTTATACGGGGGGCAATGATAACACACTAAGAGTTTGGTCATTAAAAAAGAATAAATGTAAAGCGATCTTAAAGGGTCACAGCTCCCCAATTAGATCGATCTTAACACCAAATAAAAATATCACATTATCTTGTGCGGAGGAACCAACGATCGTTAGATGGCCATCTTCGCATATTTTAAATATAAAATCCGCAACAAAATTCAAAAAATTAATACAAAAGCAAACTGAAGAATTGGAATTAAACAGAAACCATTCTTATGATTTGGGATCCAAAGCTCTGACAAGCCATACTGTCAAAATTATTATTGATGGGGAAGCATTTAAAGTAAACTCTAAATTAAATATGCTTGAAGCTTGTAGACAAGTTGGATTTGATATTGCAGCCTTATGTTATCATCCATCGTTGGGTCCAGTGGGTACCTGTAAATGCTGTGTTGTTGGAATTAAAAACAGCAACTCAAGTAACTTTAGTAGTGCGTGTGCATGTGCTACAGATATATGGGATGGGTTAGAAATTAAAACTGATTCACCTTTGATTAGACAGCAACTAATGAGCGCCCTAGCTGAATTAAGATTAAGACAAAAAAATAGAAAATTGGTTATGAAAATGGTTGGCAACAATGATACAAGAGGTAATTCAAGATTAAATAAATACATTGGGATCGGCGAAAAAAAATTAAGACTGAAGCAAAAAATGGAAAAACAAAACGAAGATTATGATGAAGAAGTGGATTCTTTATTAGAAGACTTAATCGAAAAGGTTTCAAGTAAATTTATTGATAATACAAACCATGCTATCCAAGTTGACCACACAAAGTGCATTGATTGTACTAGATGTGTGAAAGTTTGTACAAATATCCAAGGTAATTTTTGTTTTGTTCAATCTATTTATTCAGTATTGCCTTATTTTATGAAAAAAACTTAATATTCATTCAAAATAATCTATTTAAAGAAAATCATATTCTAAAAAAAATAATCCGAAAAAAAAAAAATTTTTTTTCCCCATCCAAATCGAAATTTGATAAGTAACTTTTGATCAAAAAATAGATTACCTTTAAGGTTTTTACTAAAAAGTAGGGAATTTTTTTTTTTTCATTTTCAAATAAAATTTCTCTTTGAAAGTATCCAATCAATTCCTAAAAAATGGATATAATATTAAGAGGAATAATAATACTGATTAAATCAATACCTATTAGATGTTTTACAAAATATGTCAAAATATCATCAAAAAATGAGAAAAAAATTATAGTAGGGAAAAAAATACCGTACATCAAAAAAATCCCGGACAAGATTTTTCATTGTGAGTATTAGTAAAATTTTTGTCTAATTTCAATGAAATCCTTATTATAAATAACCAATTTTTTTATGAGATTAGTAATAAACCTACCTAAAGTCCATCAAAGTAAGGTGTCTCTAGAATACTCGAGTAATTGTTTGATAGCCATATGTTGATCAACTTTTTTCAAAAAACAATAGAGTTTTATAGAGGTTTACTAGAGTTTGGAAAATGATAATTTTTCTTCTTGTTTTTTGATTGATTGAAGGGTATTTTGAACAAGTGGGATTTCATCAATCATCATTCTAATCAGTGAGGGAGTTATAATTGAAAAAGTTCGATTCTTAAAAAAAGGAATTTGATTGTAAATAAATGAAATTACACAATGATTTTACTAATATTCAGAATTAAAAATCTTGTAAGGGATTTTTTTCATGTCCGGTATTTTTTTCACTGCTCTACATCACTTTTTTTTTTTTTTTGAAAATGAGGTACAATACAATTTCAATTAAAAAATATATAATATAATAAGGATACAAAAGATTTTTTAAACAATAAAATATTGTTCCTAATACTTTTCATTCCATTGGGAAATAATTTTTGAGATTAAAAGAGGTAATAAAAAAAAAAATTATAGTTTAAAAAGGAAAACTAAAATTTAAATTTAAAAAAAATCAGATAAAACTGAGAATTAAAACATTGATATCTTTAATTAAAGTAATGCCATACTAACGAGTATATTTAAGTAATTATAAACAAAATGATTGAATGATAAATAAAATTTTCGATTATTTTAATAGTAATATTAAAATTAATTATAATAAAGATATTTTCAATTAAATTTTCCTGACTTTTTTTTAGGAAATAACTTGAATTTTTAATAAAGTTTAAAAAATAAATCAATAATAAAAAAATTTTAAAATACAGTTCACTTCCAACAAAGATATTTAGATTTTGTTTGATTTTCTATTCAAAACCTTAAATCTCAAAATTAATTAGAAAATTAACCATTAAATTTACTGTTTTTTTTTTTTTTTTACTTAAAAAATTGCCAAAATTAAATTATTTTATGATACGTTTTTTCAATAAATGATTGAAATTTTTTCAATTAATAAATTGTAATAATTACAAAATTATTCCATATTTTGAAAAAAATAAAAAAAAATATATTGGTAATGATAAAAAACAATAAAATTAATAAAACTGTTTATAATATTAAATGACTTGATTTTAACAATCACTTTATTAGAAATTATCAAAAAATAAATATTTTTTTTCTTTATTTTTTGGAAAACCATTACTAAATTTTGTATCATTTGTGAAAACAAAACAAAACAAAAAAAAAAAAACATAGAACTATTAAAAGATGTATTAAATGATTAATTATTTTTTATATATCTAACCTTGATCGATTAAGGAATTTATAAATTTAAGTAATTGAAGCAATTAACAAACTCAGAAACTTAATAACTTTCAAATTAAAAAACTAACAAACAAAATAACAAATTACAAACATAATAATATATATTAAAGGGATGAATGTTTATTCAGCAGTAGCCACGTTACAAGATTCTTTAATGCCTGCATTTAATACAAGGGGGAAATTTTTAAATGAATCAATGTGTATAGCTTGTGGACAATGTTCTTTATATTGCCCATCTGGAGCAATTACAGAGGTTGATCAAACTCAAAACATTGAAGTGATTTTAAAATCAAGAAAAAAATTAGTTGTTGTTGGCATTGCGCCATCTTGCAGATTAACTATCGCTGAATTATTTAAATTACAGCCAGGCGCACTAACAACTGGCCAATGTGTACATTTATTACGATTGTTAGGTTTCCACAAAGTATTTGATGTCCAGTTTACTGCAGATTTGACGATTATGGAAGAAGGGACGGAATTATTACATAGATTAACAGATCCGAAGGCCATCACGCCAATGTTTACTTCATGTTGCCCAGGGTGGATCAATATGGTTGAAAAGCAATATCCAAAGTTAATACCGCATTTATCGAGTTGTAAGTCTCCACAGGGAATGTTTGGATCCATTATTAAAAATTATTATGCTAAAAAGGTCAAAGTTGCACAACAAGATATCTTTTGTGTCACTATAATGCCTTGCACTGCCAAAAAGCAAGAACTATTACGGCCACAATTAAGAAATGAAAAAACCAATATAAGAGATGTCGATTTAACTTTAACTGTTCGGGAACTCGGAAGGATGATCAAAAGGAGAGGAATTGAATTATCTCAGTTAGAGCAAAGAGATTTTGATAATCCACTGGGAACCTCATCAGGATCTGCTCAATTATTTTCTGCGACAGGTGGCGTTATGGAGGCAGCATTAAGAAGTGCCTATTGGCTCAAAACAAGTGAAACCTTTCCTAAATTGAAATTCCAACCAGTGAGGGGGCTAGAAGGAATTAAGGAATCAAGTTTGGATTTTGATGGAAGACAATTAAGAATTGCAATTGTCTCCGGTGGCCAAAATATTCATAAATTCTTGGAGCCATGGGGCACATCGGCCTTTAATTATGATTTCATTGAAATCATGGCCTGTCCAGGTGGCTGCATTGGGGGTGGTGGACAACCAAGATCAAACCAACACATTTTGCCCCTCAGAATCAAATCGTGCTATAACCGCGAAGACAGCAAAACTACAAGGGCTAGCCATGAAAATCCACAAATTAAAAAACTATATCAAGAGTGGTTGAAAAAACCTTATGGCGAAAAGGCCATACAATACTTACATACCACTTACGCACCTTTCAAATTCGCCTCAGAATCCTTAAAAGATACCAAATCAAAATATTTTGAAAATAATCAGGGATTAAATCCTAAAAACTCCCTATTAATTTTGTTTGGATCACAAACTGGTACCGCTCAAAAGGCTGCAGAAAAAATTGCCCATTCAATCACAAAGTTAAACAAAAAAGTTCGAATCATGGAAATGAATCAATACGAACACCCAATTAACTTGAAAAATGAAAAATTGGTAATATTCGTCACATCAACTTTTTGGGATGGATCTTTCCCTGAAAATGCATTAGAATTTTTTAAACAATTGAAAAATCTCCAGCCAATGTCTTTAAATAAATTACAATATTGCGCCTTTGGGTTAGGATCAACTTCATATACTAGATTCAATAATGCTATCAAATTAATAGACGCCAAATTAAGAGAACTGGGGGCAAAAGAAACCATGAAAATTGCTTTATCCAACAGAGAAGATAAAAATGGTTATGCTTCTTCTTTAAATCCCTGGATAAAAAATTTCCATCACATATTAAGAAAAAATTTTAGAAGACAATGGAAATATATTATTATTATTATTATTATTATTATTATTATTATTATTATTATTATTATTATTATTATTTTATTTTTATTAAAATTATTTGAAAATCATTTTCTATCTGAAAAAAATTTGTAGATAAAATTTATCAAGATATTAATGAAAGAAATTTTTTTAATAAAAAATTTTTTTTCATAATTAAATATTTTTGATTATTTTTCTAGAAAGTTTTCGAAATATAATTAACAAACTTCTACAGGGTAATACAATAGTGTATATTTGATTATAATAATCATAATAAATATTACAAATTCAATTAAATCTGTGGATCTATCAATTATAATCTCTTAAAATCTAAATCAATTAATTTAATAAATCAATTTGAAAAATTTTTAAAAAAAACAGTTTAACTATTTTTTTTGTAAATATTTTACTTTAAAAGCAAAAATAAACTCAATTTTATCCAAATGGGGAAAAGCCAAAAATGAAAAATTCACTTCTTTTTTAAGAATCAACCAAACATACGATTGTTTAGAAATAAGAGAAATAATCAACCTTGGATTAGGGTTGATATTTATATATAAAATACCTTGAACAAAACTTAAATATTTCAAAAAAAAAAAAAAAAATGTTAATACCAAATTTTTTAGCTACTTTCATTGGAATATTTTATGTAAAATTTCTCAATTTCTTGAGGAAATTAAAATTGTTGCCAATAAGATTTTTTAATTGTAAATGTCTGAATTTTAAAAGAAAATTCAAACTATCACTTTTTTGTATGTTAATTTCGAGTTTTTAAGTATTTTTCAACATTTTTTTTTTTCGAATTTCTAATAAAAATAGAAAAAAAAAAAAAAAAAAAAGCAAAAAACTTGGATTAATGGAAGAAAAAAAGATTTTGATCTATAAATTGAAAATTTATTTTGAGAAGTAAAATGAATTAAACTCATAAAATATGTTGTATTTCTTCAATAAAACTATGTCGCTTTGGCTGAAAAAGAAATTATATATATATATATATATATATATATGTTTATATTTTAAATTAATCCATCTACTTATTTCAGCTAAAATGAAACTCAAAAAAATGGAAAATAAATATACACTTCTTTTTGAAATTTCGTTAACAAAATTTTGGTATTGGAAATTGATATAAAATTATCAAATATATTTTTTATTATCAAGATAAAAAACCAAAAAGTATGATAATTTTAGTTTGAAACTTTCATATTCCCATTAACTCGAAGGAAAATTAGATTTAATTATGAATTGTAAAAATTAAATTCTAAATTCCTTCTTGTAAAATAACGATTTTATTTTCTATCAAAGAAAAGAACATCTAATTGAAAACCAATAGAAAAAATGATTTTAAAAACATTGGAAATTTTCCAATAAATTAATATTCTGGGTTACTTTAATTGAAACTAGCATAAATTATTATTTTATAATTATTGGATATTTCCTATTTGTTGAAATTTAAAAAATTTTTATTATGAAAAAAAAATTTTATGTAATTTGGTAGAAAATATTAAAAACAAACAACAATTATAAAAAAAATAAATTTTCTTTGAAACATCCAACATAAAACAGAATTTGAAAAGAAATAGAATAGTTAGAATTATGTTTTCAAAAGAAACTTAGATTTGATAAAATTTAGAGTATTTATTCTTTTAAAGGAGAAATTTTTCATATATATTTTTTATGAAATAATAATTCTTGTAATAAATTCTTATATTATTTTATTAAAGATATGTCAAAGAGAATTGTGAGTTATTTCAAAAAACGAATTCCATTTTTTTTTTTATATTTTAAATAACATTTTCTTTGAAAGTAATTCGATTTCTAAATTGATAATATAAAATTAATACAAAAATTAATAATGGTTGGAATCGATTATCTATTAGTAGTATTACAAAATATGTTGTTCAAAATATTACCAAAATATTCCAAAAGAAATTTTCATTTTTTGATGGAAAACAATTTATAATAAATTCAATAAAAAACAAAAATTTAGTACGAAACTCAACAATTTTTTAAACTTTAAAATATTATTAACTTTTTTTTAACCCATTCAAAATTTATCAAGATTAAAACTCTTTGAAAAAAAAATGTCAATGATCAAAAAGAAAAGAAACACTACCAATATTCACACATAAAAAAAAATATCATATAAAATTGTGATCAGAAATTTTGATATCTTTAATTAATCAATTTCTTACAAATAAACAAACTGAATTATTAAAAAGAAACAATATTTATGATAAATAATAACAATTTTAGTTGTTTCAATAGTAATATTAGAATTAAGTTTAATAAAGATGTTTTTAAAATAAATTTGCTCCTGGTTTTTACGAAAGAACTTGTAAACCTTTTCAAATAGGAATAAAATGTTGTTATATGAATAATTTTTTATTAAGGTAAATACTCTCTAAATCAAGAGTTTTTTTCACTGAAAAATTATATTTTTGTTTATTCTTAAAAAATAGATTAAAAAAAAATGAATGAAAAAATATTTTTCTTAATAATGAAATTTATTTTTTTTTAGTAGAGAGAAAAGTATTATATTGAAAATTAAAAAAAGAAAATACGTTATTATAAAAACTTCTATATAATATTTTGGGAACATCTCATAATTTGGAAATCTATTATTATTTTTCATCTGACGAAGTTTCAGAAGAAGAGTGATTACTTACTGATGAGTTTGAAGAGTTTGAAGATTTTGAAGATTTTTTTGATTTTTTAGATTTTTTAGATTTTGAGGATTTTGAAGATCTTGAAGATTTTGATTTCTTTTTTTTACTATTGTTTGAAGATGATTCTTTCGTCGATGAAGATTTTTTATTTTTTTTGTGATGATTATTGTCTTTTTGTAGTTTCTTTCCATCTCTTTTTTCCTTTTCGTTTTTTTTTCTCTTCCCTTTCACTTTTTCTTTCAAGTTTTCTTTCACTTTTTCTTTCACGTTTTCTTTTCCTTCATCATTTTTCTTTTCCTCTTCCTTTCCATTTCCTTTCTCCCTTTTTTTAATTTCCTGTATCTTTTTTTTATTTGAATCGGATGATTTTGTGGATTTTCTTTTAACTTTTCGAATTTTTTTTTTTTTTTTTTTTCTCTTTTTCATTATGAAATGATTTGTGAATTGGATCAACGGTTTTTCTTCTTTGTCTCTCTTTTTTATCTTTATTTCCTATTTGTGAAGTGGTTGAACTTTTTGTTATTGGTGAATGCTTAAAATTGTTTGAATTCTCTTCTGCTGAATGACGCCTTTTATGTTTTGTATTATTCTTTTTCTGAAGTGTTTCTATATTCTCATTTTCGTCTGCTTCAGGTAATAAGCCTTCGATATTTAAATCAAATTTTTGATAAATTTCTGCAAATTGAGAGTTATTTATTTCACTATTTTTCAATTTTTCAAATTGTTGATGAATTAATTTCTTCTCGTTTTCGAGGTATAAATTATCATTTTCAATATTCATTCTAATTGGCTTCCAAAACATTTTTCTTAAATAATATGTTTCCCAAAATACTAAATGGCGCATTGACGTGGAAGGGGATAAAACTTTTTTTGTTGGTATGTATAAATTGTTTTTAAATTTACCAAGATTTAAATTAATTTCTCTCCAAAGTGAATAAGTATTTTGATTTAATACATTCATTAACCGATCCTGTTCTCGATTGAAAAGAAAAGTTCCAAATTGTAAAGAAAATAAGTTATCCAAAATGAAAATTAAAAACTGTTCATTAAATTGAAAGGCCGTTGGTTCTTGTCTTAGAACTTGATAAACACATTCAATGAATTGTAAAAATACTGGAGAGCGTTGAGAATCCTCATGGTTACTATCGCCATGACCAATCCTTTGGTGAAATTTATGTCCAAAGCGTAGCCACTCCTTTTCAATTAAGACTTCAAATCCTTCAATCGTTCGATAATATGGATCAATTAATAGTTCTGATAATGCACAGATTTGTGCTGTTCGATCCCATCCATCACTGCAATGAACAAAAACAGGATTTCCTTTATTTCCAACCAACCGCGCAGTACGCACTGACCAATAAACAATCTTTTGGATATATAACAACCATTTTGTATCGGCCAGATAATCATACCTTTTTGTTTTTGTTTTTATTTTTATTTTTGATTTTATTTTAATTTTTGATTTTTTTTTTTAATTTTTATTTTTGATTTTTTTTTTTTAATTTTGATTTTTGATTTTTAATTTTTTTTAATTTTTATTTTTGTTTTTATTTGGAAATTATAAGAAGAAATTTGTTTAAAGATGGAAGATTGTTTTTGAAAAAAATAGACCTAAAATTAAAATTTGAAGATACACAAAAATTCATTTTTAATTTTAAAGAAAGCTTTTTTTATAACTTTTAATTATGATACAATTATTTTAAAAAATTCTTACCAAAACAGATTTTTGATATAAAGACTAAAAATAGTACAATTGAAGTTTATAAACTGTTTTAGGGGTATATTTATAAATTTCAAAATTGGACAAATTGAATTTTTTTTCGTATTTTTTGTGAGTTTCTTGATTGTTATTATTGGTATGAATTTTTTTTTTGTTTTTTAATGATTGCGAGACGAAAAATCAAAAATATTATTTTGCAATTAATAGTATTTTATTACTTAGATTGTTCAAAATTCAAAATGTAAAAATCATCAATACTTGTAATTTTGAAAAATTTGTTCAAAAATTAAATTTTAACCCTCAAAGTTAAGTGAAAATTTTTTACCACTTAAAACAAGTTACAAAAGTCTAAATTGGTCTCTTAATTACATTTTTTTTTTCAAAATTCTTACAAAAATTCTCTAAAATAATCATCCAAATCATCCGAACGTACCCGAACGTACTCTAACATGCATTAACCTACAGGAAAAATGGTTTTTAAATACCTACAGTCAATATAACTCAATTGAATAGCATTAACTTTTTTGAAAAAAATGAGAATTTGACCAAATTTGAAAAATAATAATTTTCCCTGTTTTAGAGATGCTTTTGAAAAATTTTTTGTCACACTTTTTTAAAATGGCTATATTTGATTATTGTATTTACAAGTATATTATATTTGTTATAATAAAAAATCAAATTTTTTTCATTTTTAATTGATTTGTGGAGACTTTTCACTTTTGTTCAGTTAATTGATAGAAACAATTTATGAGCAAATGAAATAAAATATTTGATTTTTAAATTAGAAAATTAAAAATATATATGTATTGTCTTTTCAATAGTGAACTTTTTATTCTTTCAAAAAATATTTTCAAATCAAGTAAAGGTTTTCCAAAAAAGAGTGAAATTTTTTTTTTTGGTATTTCAAATAAAAATTATCTTTAAGAGTATTTTTATTCGTAAATTTGTAATATAAAATTAAGAGGAATATTAATTTTGATTAAATCGTATGTATTGTTTATCTTTCAAAATATTTTATTTAAAATATTCTCAAAAAATGAAATATATATATATATATATATAATTTTTTTATACAAAACAAAGAACGGCCAATTTAAATAGAAAAAGGAGTTTATGGAAAGGGTAAACCAGGATTTTTTAAACAATAAATGCAGTTAAAAGTTTTTTCATTCTATTAGAAAATTTTATCAAAATTAAACCTCTTGAGGAAAAAATGTCAATGATCAAAAAGAAAAAAATAATCACCAATTTTCATACTTTTATAAAATATCATATAAAATTGTGATCAGAAACTTTGATGTCTTTTTTTTAAATAAAGTAACGTATTACGAATAAACAAATTGAATTATTATGAATCAATCAATTAATGATAATAATAACATTTTTTGGATATTTGAATAGTAATCTTAGAATTAAGTTTAATAAAGATATTATAAAATAATTTTTCTCCTGCTTTTTTGGAAATAGCTTTGATAAAAATTATTTTTTTTCAAAAATATTTTTAAAGTTTTTTTAAATTATTAATCAAATTCTCTTTTTGAATAGAAAAATTCTATTATTTTAAATTCTAAGAATTTTGATAAGTTGTTATTGGTATAACAAAAGCTTTATATCTTTTCTTTCTTTCTTTCTTTCTTTTTTTTTATTCGCTGATAAAGAATTCTCGAAAATTTTACTTTCTCATTTTGATCAAAAAATAAAATTCCAAATTTTTAGATCAAAGAAAAAATTTTCAATTGAAACAAAGATCTTATTATTCATGAATTACATTACATGAATTTAATCAAGAGTGAAAAAAAATTGTAATGATAGCCGAAATTAAATTTACCAAGATTGACAAATTGCTTTCAATATTTGAAAATTTTCCATCTAAATATACGAACCAATGTCAAATTAAAAATGTAAAAAAGAAGAGAAAAAAAAATAACAAACCATTGATTTTGTTTCAAATAACAAGTTTTAAAACAAAGTTCGCGCAATTTGGCAAGACTTCTCCGCATTACATGAATGTTATCTATTCCAAGAAAGTTTAATTTGCATTTATCATAATATTCGACAATCTCATATCCACCACCTCTAGTTCTGTTTCCCACTGCATTTTTTTTCGGTCTACAATCAAAAATATATAATACTTTCTCATTTCCCGTAGCTTGACGAATGGCTGATAAATATTTTTCGTCATCTTCAGATCTTGCTCCTTTCAAGCCCATTCTTGGTTGCGATCCTCTTGTAATTGTTGCCCCATTTTGTGAATTATAATAGGACAATACGGGCAACCTTGTTTTTGTTCTGTATTGGGCAGCAAGTGTCACCAACTTGTCATCACAGGATCTAGGAGTAACTAAAAAGATCGGATATGTAGGCGAGATATTATATGTTTCATTAATCGTTGTTCTTCTCCATGGGAAATTCTCTTCTTCAAGGTTGACTTTCATTCTTTCAAATTCTTTTTGTGGATTGTACATTTCCCAGAATTCATCGACAGTAGTTTTATCCACCTTATGTAAATAGCAAAACAGGGATTTTTTATTTTCAGGATAAGCTTGTTTTGCAATTTTCAAGATTATTTCGCTACGATGAACAGTATTAGTATTGGCAGTTAAATAGAATCTTGATAATTGAAAATCTTTGCATTCAATTTCAATTCCCTTCGCAGACTTCTCAGTGCTGTCAATGGTGTTTGATTGAAGTGGTTTTAATTTTTCGATTTTATTTATATTTCCTAAAAAGATCGTCGGTATATTTGAAATGCTATATCTCTATTATTAAGTCCAAAACAGAAAAAAAAAAAAATTATTGATTTATTTAAAAGAGAGATTAAGGGTTTTTATTGTTGTTCAAAATTTTCAATAGTATGATGCTGTTGAATCAACAACTTTATTTTGTATTTTCATTATTATTTCCTTTTTTTAATATACCAGAGGTTATTACAAAAAAAAACTGTGTTTTAATTCTTTCAATTTTTATGTGTCCTTTGCCTAAATTTTATTACTTTTATCCTATAATTAAATTTTTTGAAAATTATTGATCAGCTTTTGTGATTTCTGTGGCTAAGTTTATAAAATTTTCTTTATTAAAATGCTTGTGTACGTTTCTGTAATTACATTATTGTAGTTAAGGAACTAGTCTCTATTATTTTTTTATTTGACCAATTTCTAAATAAGGATTCCTTATCTTGAAATATGTTTAATATTGAAAATAAACAGGATTTTTCAAATCAAAGTAATTGGCAAAAAATTATCTCAATCTCTATTAAATTTAGGTAAAAAAATTTAATAGAGATTAGTCCCTTAAGATGAAAGTATTTAATTTCAGAAAAAGAAATGGTTTAATTTTTAAAATAAATGGTTTGAATTATATCAATACATTTTCTTTATTTATTTCGATATGATGGTAGTTCGTATAATTGAAAAAAATTTTTTTTTGGAACTTAAATTGATTTTAGTGATGAAAGATTTGTGAGGAAAAATAAAACCATAAAAAGAATGTTTTGGAAAAATATTAATAGACAGGAAGAAAAAGTAAAGAAGGGGAAAGCCTTGTTCAATAGATTGTTTATTTGGGTTAGAAATTAAAAAAATGGAATTGTTTTTAATAATTCACGACAAAAATAGCACAAAAATTGTAGTAATTTTTTTTAATTAACAACACTTTTGTTTTTTTTGAAATTGTTCCAAATTTTGAAAGGAATTACAAGATCAAAAATCCAATAGCTCTAAAATTTAAAAGTTTTTTCAATTCAAAAGTATTAACAATTAAAAACATGTAATTTAAACAACTTTCCACTTTTAGGTTTTCATAAAAAGAGTTTCAGATTATTGAAAGTTAACAAATATTTTTCTTTTTGATAACTTTACAAAATTTCAATTAAATTTTAAAATGTTATCTGTTGTTAATTATTTTTTTTTACCCGTTTTTGGCTTATAAAAGTTTTATCAAGTATTTGAAATTTGAAAAAATATGAAAGAATATTAGAGACTGGAATGTTGCAGACTGTCAGTCTGAAAGTTTGAAAAAGTCTTGAAAGTATTTGTATGGATTGTGCTATTCTTGCCGTGTTAAATTTTAAATTATATGGTATTCTTTTGCTTATTTCATCTTATTTGTAGATCCTTTGAAGTTGAAAAGTTTAGAGCCAAAAGCATGTAAGTGATTAATAATAATTTTTGGATATTCAAAAAAAAAAACAAAATTTAAGGGTTATCCGAATTTCAGGCTCAGAGTAGAATTTGAATTCAATCTCTTATTCAATATTAACTATTTAATTGCTTGTCTGTAGAAAGAAATTTAAAATTTTGTCAATTTTAGATCTGAATGAGAATTATTTTTTTTTATCAAAAAAATTTTTTATAAATTTAACAAACAAATCAAGTTCAAATTTAAAATTGATTTTGCTTTACCTCTTTGTCCAGTGTTTTTCCATTTTGTATTCAAGTGTTATCTTATTCTTAACATGAAGTTCACGGTTTACTGGAAATAATGTGGAGGGAAGGCCAGCATAAAATTTTTTATTTTCCAACATTTTCAAGTAAATCTTGGCATTGGAAAGAAGAAAATGGTTTGATAAATAATAAAAGTTTTAAAAAAAAATCATAAATTTTAAATTTTTAATATTTCCTTCGGCTTTACATTCTGTAAAGTCATTAAATATCAACAGTTAAATATAAAAGCAATGTTCACTTGTGGACAAATTCGGATAGTCCTTGAATTATCTACAATTAGTTTCCACTTTCAAGATTGAAATAAACCAATTTTTTTTGATGAAAATTGTTAGCCTGTTAATTTCATTTTTAAAAAAAAGTTTGTAAATGTTTGAACTTTGAGGAATGTTCCCAATTAAATTGAAAAAAAATCATAAAAAAAAAAGTGAGAAACAAATTTTTTGTAAATTCCGAGAATTTGTTTTCTGAGAAATCCTTTTCAGCTTTGGGAGTTTACTGATTCGTTAAAATTAAATTTGTCTTTTTTTTATAAAAAAAAAAAAAAAGTTTCAATTTAATTACCAAATAAACTCTGCTAACTAAAAAAATCCGATCACCTCCCAAAAGATGTATAATTTTGCAAACTTTTATCTTGGCTCTGAAAAGATTTGGATTACTTTATTGTTTTGGTTTATGAAAATTTTCTCCCATTGTGCTTTGTCACTTGAATATTAAATAAAAATAGCCTGTATCACAAACGAAAAGATCTCCTGAGGTTTTAATTAAGTTACTTATATGAAACAAACCAATGTACTTTAATAATGTGATGGAAAGAAAGTGTAAGATTTCTTTGGGATTTATTGGCAATTGAAAATGAGTGAAAAAAAGATTTTTTTGTTTTTATTTTTTTGTCTTGTTCCAAAGTGAGTTTTTACAAATTACTCGAAATATGTTTCTTTGGGTTGCTTTTTTTTAATTTTTTGAGAAACAAACAAAGAATTATTGAAAATCGTTAAAAAATTTTTTTTGCTTTTAGGAGAAAATGGTAAAATTTTGAAAAGAGAGGGTAAACAAATATTTACGTAAACTCGAGGATCAAGTGGAATAAAGATTAACCGAGCATTTGTAATTAATAAATTTCCAACTGTGGTCTTGGTTTTTCCAATCCGCTTATAAAAAACATAAAGCAAATTTTCAAATTGGTGCTTGATTGTTTCGCCTTCAAGTAGAAAATCAGCGATTTTGATCGTGGTTAATTTTTTTTTTATTTTCTATTATTGTTGTGATGAAAAAGGGAAAGTTAGGATAAGGAATAATTAAATTGTTTTTTGAGACTGAAGAATGTTAGAAAAATTTTCTTGAGGTTTAAAAAAAAAGAAAAAAAAATTAACTTTTTGTTTTTCTTTTTGTTTTTCTTTTTGTTTTTCTTCTTCTTCTTCTTCTTCTTCTTCTTCTTTTTCTTTTTCTTCTTCTTCGGTTTCTGAAGATTCTATTGAATCAAAAAGTTCTGACTCAACTGAAGATGAACTTGTTAAAGTATAATTTTGTTCATAGTCTTCTTCTTCTTTTTTTTTTTGTTCTTGTTGTTTCTGTTTATCCTTTTTTTTATTCCGTTTAAAAAATCTTTTTTTGCTCATTAGGTGATTAAAGTGTTTTTGTTATAGAGTAATAAGTGAAAAGATTTTTTTTAAAAAATGAAAAAATAGAATAAAATTGTTTTCCAAAAAAACAAAGTATAAATAAATAGCTTGTCAAACAGTTATATTTCACCTGTTTTAAGAAGTTTGGGTAACACTTTAAAAACAAATTTGTTCATATTTTGTTTAAAACTAAATTGCCAGTATTTTAGAGAAATTTTAATTGAAAAAAGAATTTTCTAGAATGGTCAGTTGATTAATTTATTTGCAAGTATTTTGTTTTTATTGGGGCAATGAGAATTTTATTCATTTTAAAAACTTAAACAATCCTAGAAAATTTTTTTAAAGGGAATTTTTGTGTTTTCATTTTGCAAAATCATAAAATAAAGAAAATTATGGTTAAAAAATTGTGAAAACAAATTTTTTTGAAAAGTAACACAAGATATGGAAATTTTGAAATCAAAACACCATTCATTAGAATAAAAAGGAAAAGAACCAAACCCAAAGTAATTCAGAATTGAATCTTGTATTTTTCAATTTTTTAAACATTTTTTTTTGATTAAATTTTTGGATTTATTTAAATTATGTTTTGGATCTAGGATGTGTTTATACTAATGAGTAAAATTCGTCAAACAATAAACCATTTAAACAGACTCGAAAAGGTGTGCATTTGAAACGAATTTTTTTTTTTTTTATAGACCAAACAAGACAGATCACCTTACCATAATAAATTTACTGAAATCAATGAATTAATAACAAACAATTCAATCAAATTCTAATTTTACCATTTTTAGCTGGATTGTAGACCAATTCTGTTGTGGTTCAACTGAAATCTACACTGATATATTTTGTAATTCTTTATAAAAATCTTTGAAGTATGTAATGTTGTTAAAATTTTGGTCCTATCTTCACCAAACCTGTACTTGAAATCACTAATAGTGTTTCTTTTTTTTTATTGTGATTTAAGGCGGGATTTTTAAATTCCTCGTAATTACTGTTAGGTTTTTTTTAATATGAGAAATTAAAACAAAAAATTCAAAAATTTACTATTAATTTCAAAAATTCTGGAAAACCTTGGCACGCTGGGCACTTGGAATTACTGTACAATACACACCTAGACGACTTTTTGTAAATGCTTGTCTTCATTGCAATTATTTTTAAATAATTTTGTAATTTCTAACATGATCTATTTTTTAATTGATTAATTCATTAATTTACTGGTTCTCAATTTAATTATTTTAAATTATTAGATTCACAACTAATATTTATTGATTCCTTTTCTCTAAAAAAAGAATATTTATTAGTTTACCAAAACCTAGAATTTTATTAATTTTTGGATTAATTTAAATTTTGCTTTAGTAACTAGTATATCTAATGAAATCAACCTTTACTTTGGGTTTTATATACAAACCTTGGAGAATGTGAATTGATTAATAATGATTCTGTGATTTTTTTAGTTAATCTATATATCAATGTTTTTGAAATCATTTTCAGTTATGTCAAATATTTCCAATCAATGTAATAGTTAAAAATGTAAAACTACCATCAATAATTGACCCTTTAACCCATTTGAAAAATACCTATTGTTAAAAATATTAACAAATTTATTAAAATTATTCTTGACCTTTTCAATGCAAAATTTTAAATGGGGTTTTTATCTAACCAAATCAATAGTAATAAAAATTCTTTTGTATTAAATTTTTTTTGGTTTATCGTTATTTGTATTTATACTTGAATATTTCTTTATTATATATATAATTGATAGTTTATTTCAATCAGTTCCCTTTTCAGTATTAAAATCAAATCATCAGCAAACATCAGTACATATATTACTAATGGTTTGATTTTATCTTAAAGAAAATTAGAAATTAACCAAATAAATGAGGAATGAAAGGATCTATTTGGTAATCACCTATTCCCTCCTTCGAAAGATAACCAATTAGAAATATTTTTATATTATTTCATTTTTGAAAAATTTTTTAATTGAGTGATAAATCAAAGAATGATAAACAGAGTCGAAACATTTTTGAATCTCTATTGTTACTATTTAAATATTATCTTTTTTCTTTTTTATTTATTTTTTTATATTTATATATCCTTAAGAGAAAAAAGCTCTATTTTTTTCTAATTAATATTTTTTTAAAACTAGCTTTATAACTTAATTAAATTAACCATTGGAAGAAATTTTTTAGAATCAAGACAATCTTAACTTTTGAAGATCGAAAATATTTTTTGAAATTACTGTGCACTTTTTTATTTCTTTTGAAAAATTGGAGTTGAGAAAATTTTGAAATCAAAGAATAAGTTATTTATTAAATTAGAAGATTTTTCCAGATAGTTTATATTGTTTAAATAATCTTTTTTTTAATTTTACCATTTAAAACTAAAAAAAACATTTGAAGACCAAATTAGCCCCTTTTGTGAAATCAAAATTCCTATAATTTAGAATTTCTTTTAGTAAATGTGTTAAAATAAGATATTGTATTTAAAAAAAACACTTAATTTCAAGTTTGAATTCAATGATTTTGACAAAAAAATGTTTTCAAGAAAAAGTTAAATGGAAACTTTATTTATTTTTATTTTTTCATTTAGTCTTTATAATTTTTTTAATGGAAGTCATTTGATCAGTTTTCCATTTATAGTATTTTTTGGGTCGTAGGGACATATATAAAATTTAAATGGTTATCAATGTATCTATTTTTTTCTTAAATCCAAATTATTTTTTTTTTTGATATAAAATCTCTTGAATCAAAAACATTGTTTCTTTTTTCTCAAAAGTCTACACATTAAAATGATCTGAGAAACCCACTATAAATAATAATTAACTATGGTATTGGTTTCTAAAATTTCTACTATTTAAAAAGCAATTCTAAAAATGAAGGATCAAATTAGAAAATTGATCTCAAAAAATAGAGATATTTTTTAGAGAAAATTTGAAATCATCAAAAAATACAAAAAATTTCAAAAAAATACAAAAAATTATGAAAAATTGTAAACAAATTGTATTCCTAATTTTCCTAATATTCTTAAAATCTCAAGGAGCTTATCTTTAACCGTTGTTGAGTCTTAGGTATCCTATTGGAGACTGAATAAGATATTGTATCATAACACGCAGAAAAAAAAGTATGGCTTTTATTTTGAAATATGATTTTTATTCTCTGATTACAGGTATTTTTGATCACTGTAGCAATTAATAAAATATTTAAGTAAAATTAAAGAGTGAACATGAAAAAAATTTTTAATGCATCTTGAAATTTCAAAATATAGTAAAATTTTAATTAATATAATACCATACTTCCCTAAAAAGGCTATATTTAGAAATTAATTATTGTTTTAAAACAGTTTGATCCATTTTTTTTTCATCATTTTCAAAAAAGTTTAAAATCCAAACATATTTCGGAATTATTTCTAAAAAAATTATTATCTTTAAAGAAGAAAGAAATCTTATTGTATCTGGAGAAGAAAATGTATCCAAAAATATGGTATAAAAATAAAACCATTAACTCAAGAATTTCGAAATTAAAATCATCACTTTACATTATTTATAAATATGATACTTTAATGATCCATAATACAAAAAAATGTGTAAATAAAAATCTTTCAATGTTAATAATAAAATTTATTACAGATTTCTGTTAAAAAAATATTTAAAATTATGATTATATAATGATATAATAATATCTAGATATTCTACCCTAAAAAATAAATGTTAATAACTTTAAATAAAACAAATATAAAAAAAAAATTATTTTTTTTTCCTAAATATCTTTGAACTACTTTTTTTCCATTTTAAATCTTCTGATTCTACAATATTTTTTGATATTGATAAAATAGGGGTAATCATTTCGGACAAATTACTGATTAAAATGGAAGATTGCTCCATTTTTTGCAATATTAATTGAATCCATTCTTTTGGCACCAAACCTGAACGAAGTTGAGGTATGGTCGGTGTATCTAATAAAAAATTTACAGCGAATTGCTTGTGATCGGTTCTTTCATTATCCTTTGCCGAATAAAATTCATGAATATTTAGATTATTAATTACTTTGAATTCAGAAATCCGTTCGTTATTATTATTATTATTATTGATTTTATTTTTATTATTATTATTAGTATTATTATTATTTAACAAATCAATAATTGGTCGAAAATAAGATTTTTCTTCAATACCATCAATGACTGAAATATTTGTTAAAAAGGTGATTCTTTTTTGAAAGTAATTAATAATTACCGAATTGAGAGGCTTCATGTGCTCTCTCATTTGATCGAAAAGAAACCCATTTGCTAAGGCTTGCACTGCCGAAGATATTAACATTAATCCACGTTGAACATTTGGTGGGATAGTTTTTTCAGTTAACCCGGATTTTTTTGGCCCAACAATCGCGGGACAAAAAAAACGAAGAAACACAAATCCGCCAATAACCGATAAATAATGTTCAGGGAATTTTAATTTAGTAATTCGAAAATAATATGAACAGATTATTTTTAATGGTTCTGGAAATGAATTTTCAGAAGTAAAAATTGCTTCAAGTATAAGATTTAAATATAATTTTAAATTATTTAAATTCTCTTCATACCCAATCGTGGACGTTTTGTCTTTTGTATTTCGATTTTTATTTTTTCTATACTTTTTGTCAATTTCAAAGTAAAGATTGGATTCTATAATTTGGTTTATTGGCCCCGAAAGTGTTTTTTTTAAATATTCTTGCCCGATTTTCATTATAAACATTCTGCTTATTTTGGATTCAATATTCGTTGCCCTAAATAGGGCTCCATGGCTTTTACTTTTGTAGATTTCAATTGTGATATATAATTTGATAAACGGCAATGTTAGCCCCAATATATCAATAATGTTATATAATATTGTTGCATAAATTGTATTCGCCCCCCGGCATATTGAACTGTTAACCGAAAAAACTAAATCATCAATATCATCATCATTCAAATATTCACAAAATATTTTACGACATTCTGGTAATATTACAGTGAAATATTCTTCGCTCCTTTGCTTCCCTTTGACCCGGTCTCTAAAATAGTCACCAATCATCGACTTAAAATTTTTCTTGAATACTTGTTGATAAATATATGTTAAAGTAATCCCAAATGCCTGTTTTTTTGTTTCCATGACTAACTTATTTATAATGGAATCCTATATAAAATAAAATAGTTGTTTTATTTTTTGAGAAAAATTAATTAGAGATTGGAAATGGTATTTAATATTTAAAAATGTTTCAATTTACTATTTTTTTATTGAAAAGACTTTTTTTTATTTATTTATTTATTTATTTTATTATTTATAAAAGCAATGGGATATTAAATAAATAAGGAATATGAAAGGAAAAGTGAAATATTAGAAAAAAACTGAAAGTGCATTTCATCAAGGTGTCAGATAACTGGTCAACATAACCAAATAGAGTTTTTTTTTTTTTTTTTTTTTCGTTACTTTCTTTTTCCATTTCAAATCTTTTTTTCAAAAATGTTGACTCAATTTTAATGTTTTATTGGAAGTGGGTTTGTAGTTTTGTGTTATTATTTTCAAAATAAATTTTCTATTTTTAGATCAAAATAAATTTTTCTAATTTCATCAAATTTTTGTTTTTATTTTCAGTTTTGCTTTTTGAAAATTTTGCCTTTTTTTTTTCGATTTCTTTTTATATTATTTTTTTTTCTCTTTTTTTTCTTTCTTTTTCAAATTTTTTTTTTTTTTTTAATACTTTTTTTTCTTTTTTTTTTATTTTTTTTTTTTTTTTTTCCTTTTTATTTTTTTTCCTTTTTATTTTTTTTTCAAAAGATCATAAGGAAAAAAAAAATCTTCGAAAATACCAATAAACATTAAGAAATTTGAGACTCTGTAATATCTTTAAAATTTCATATATTTACTATCAAAAAACCTTCTTATTAACGTTTTTTTCATTGAAAGTTTCAGTAATAAAAAATCCGTAATGCTCATTTCAAAAATTCTTATTCACTTTTTTTTAGATTTTATTTTTTTTTAATTTTTAAAATATCAGGTGTTTATATTTTTAATGACTTAAAAAGTGAATTATCGATAAGATTTAATTATTAGTTTTTCTTGAATACTAAATTTTTTTTTTTTTTTTTTTTAAATTGATAATTGTAGGAGAGTCATAATTTTTAAAATGGGGTTTATATTTATATTATTTTGTCCTTTTACTCGATTTCCACAATAAATAAACAAAGGATGATTTTTTTCAAACAATAATTAAAATGCACATTCATATTATTTCCAAGTCTTATATTAACCCCACTGAATTTTCAAATTGTTGTAATAGCAACAAAAAAATGCAGAAAAAATCTTAAAAATAAAGTTTATTTAATAATAAGAAAAAAACATTTTTTTGTTATTTCCCTAATATAATACACAAGTGTAAGCATGGTTTCTCGATTTTTAGAGTTTTTTTGATAAAAACCGGAATTTAGATGAAACCACTGATGTGGTCTTCCATGCGAGTCGCGATAAAAAAAACTCGAAAAATGAAGACTACATGTTTACACCTGTGTACATATGTTGAAAATAAATAAATAAATATTTTTGTTTGAATCACCAATATCACAGATTTTGAAAGACTCTATCCCAAAAATGATTCACATTAAATTTACAAAAATAATTAATTTATGAAATTTTGTTAAAAACATTTCTTTACCCACATTCTGTTTAAATATTGTGATTGAATCAAAAGAAAATTTTATTTTTTAGATCTTTTTCACAATATTTTTTAGAAATATTTTTCAGAAATATTTTGTGAATTGGTACATAAAATTCATAAAATGTAACAATTTCTGAAAGTGGATAAAATTTGTTATCTTATCATTTTTCGAAAAAAAGATCATTTTTTATTTTTGTGGATTTTTTGTGAACAACCAGAACAAAAATTCTATGATATTTTTGGGGATAGATTAAAAACCTTTTTGTCAACTTTTTAAAACTGTTATTAATTAATTTTTTTAATAAAATTTATTAAATACCTGTCTAATTAATTAATAAAACTAATTGTATTAGAAATCAATGTGATCTAAAGATTGAAGGAAAATAATTTTGAGTAATGAATGAATTGAAAAAAATGCTTTACTAAATGTAATAAACCATTAATTCAGGAATGGTGAACATTATAAAAAGATTTTGATGATAAATTGTTAATTTTAATTGTTAATATCACTTGGATTTGTTTTTTTTTTTAAAAATTCTAATTTTAAAAAATGACAACCTAAAATTTCTAATTTTAAAAAACAGTATTTATTAATACATAAATTATTTACAAATTAAGCCTTTTTAATTAATAGGATTATCTTTATGATGAATTATGCTAATTTTATTAAAAATGAAATTTTTAATTCGAATTCATTTTCTTTTTCTTTTTTTTTTTTTGGTGATAACTTATTTAAATATATATGTGTATATTAATTAGTTGATAAAAGTAATAAATAAAAGAAATTTGATTAAAATAGAAAGAAAAAAAATATAACAATAATAATAAAAAAAAAAAAAAAAAAATTACCAAATCTTCATTTAAATCAATAATTGAAAATAATTCTTTCAAGCCTTTGGTGACATCGTAACTATTAGCAAACCCAGGAAGTAATGAATCAAATAAATTAAAAATTAATATTTCAATTGAATTTTGATCAACATATTGCGTTTCAATAGTAAAAAGTTTTTTTTCTGTAAAAAACTGAATTACATTTTTTGAGATATGTTTTTTAAATGCAAGTGAATAATAGTATTGATTAAATAAAAACGATATCATTTTTACTATCTCATTATTCATGTCAATTTTAATTTTATTTTCTTTCAAAATCTTAAAAATAGATTCTTTCAGTGATTTGATTTGCACATAATCAACGATTGGTTTTGAAAATAAACTAGTGAAAGTTGTTTTTTTTGAAAATTTATGATGATCATAATTAAAATGATCTAAAATTTCAATTAGTTTTTTTTGAAAAAATCCATTCGAAACTTGCGACTTATCATTATTCTATAATATACATATAATTAATTATTTATTAAAATAGATTAAAAGAAAAAACATTAAAAAAATGAAATAAACCAAGTTTGATAGATTAATAATACATTGAACTAAAATAGTTTTATTTATAAACAGTCTGTAAAAATGAAAATTGTTAACCTTATTTCAAAAATTTCATTTAATTTTTTTTTTTTTTTTTTTTGGTATTTTAATATAATTTAATAATTTTAATGGTTAGAATGTAGATATAAAGTGATAAAAACTCCATTTTACTCAAATATTCCCAGCCTAAAATGAAAAATTCAATTTTTTATAAGAATCAACCAACATAAGATTGTTTTGAAAAAAGAGAAATGATAAAAACTCAGGATTAGAGTTGAGATTCAAAAAAGAAATATTTTAACAAAATATAAATTTTGGAGTAAAATTACAAATGTTTAAATCAATATGTATTAGCCAAGTATTCTATGAAATAGTATTTTTTTAATCTAGACTTAAAAATATTTTGACTCAATAGATGTTTGGATAAATAAAAAAGCAACAAAATTTTTAAAAATTAATCTGCAGTTTCCTAGAATAATTTATAAAAAGCTGAAGCAAAACTGGATCAAGCCAGAATATCAATTTACAAAAGAAGATTTAAACTCACAAAAAAATTAGAAATTCTGGGGTTTGTACACATTTCAAAAAATTTAAAATTTTTAAAATAAGACAACGAAAATATTAATTGGGAAATAGAAAATTTAAAATTATTAAATGTAAATCTAAATCATTTTAGACAAAACTTAATAATAAATAGTACTGGGTGGAAAGGTCAGGAATATTTAAAAATTATTAGGTATAATAAGAAAATAAACAAACAGTCGTATCGTAGAGTGTCGTAGAGTGCCGTCAAGTACCTAGGTTTTCCAGAATTCAAAAGAATGGAGAAAAATCAAAGATTTAATTCAATTCTTTTAAATTCTGGAAAACCTAACGGCGGTTTTTTTTAATTTAAGAAATAAAAAAAACCTAACAGCGCTTTTCTTGAGGTTTTCTGTTTTATTTGTTAAGTGTTCTAGGTTTTTTTGAGGTTTTCTATTTTATTTGTGAAGTGTTCTAGGTTTTTTTTACTTTCCAAATAAAATAGAAAACCTCAAAAAAACCTAACGAAAATCTATTGATTTTCCAAATAAACAGAAAACCTCAAGAAAACCTAATGACACTTTTTTTTTTAATTTAAAAGAATTGAATAAAATCCAAGATTTTACTCTATTCTTTTAAATTAAAAAAAAAAAAACTAAAGGCTGTAAGAGGAAATTAATTTCCTCCCTTCAAAATATTAAAAAAAAAACAAACTCTAAATTTTCAAAAAAGAGTAAAATTTTTTCTTCCAAATTATTGGTAGGTCTCCTGCAAAATTTCTCAAGTTCTTAAGGAAATTAAAATTGTTTGCAATAAGATTTTTTAATTGTAAATGTATTCATTTTTAAAGAAATTTTATAGCCTCAATTTTCTTAATGTTTATTTGGAGTTTCAAATTTTTTTTATTTTAAATTGACTTTCTTAAAAAAAAAGATAAAAAGAAAAAGAAAAAGAAAAAGTAAAACAATACAAAAGAAAAAAATTGGACGAAATTAGAAAAAATGATTCTGATCTAAAAATTAAAAATTTATTTTGAGAAGTATAAGGAATTAAAATCATAGAAGTTGTTCTATTTCCTCAATAAAAATAAAAGCCCCTTCGACTGAAAAAGAGTTTATAAACCCTTAGTAACTCATATTGACTTAAAATTTCTCAAGTATAAAATATTAAAAATCCTATTGATTGATTGATTAATAAATTTATTTTGGTTTTTTTATCTTTTTTCCAGATTTTAATGAAAATAAAAAATTAAATTATTTCAAAGATAAATAAATTATGTAAGGTGTTTTTTTTTTTTTTATCTTGTAAAAAAAATAATGATAGATTAGAGGTTTTGATGATAACATGTATTATCACGATATTAGCAATAAATTCAAGATAATATTAAAAAATCGCAATTAGTCCAACTTTATTACGAAAAATTATAAAATCGTGAAAAACCACAACTTTTACAAAGCTTTGAAACTTTTACAACACTCTTCACTACTTTAAAAATGTTAGAGAATTTTTGAAATGTTTGAAAGATGTCTTCAAGTTTTTGAAAGTTTTGAAAGACAGAAAGCTTTATAAAATGCATGGTATTTTTTGTAGTGGAAAAAAAATTTTTTTCTTTTCATTTTTTTTTTTTTAAACAAAATATAAAATCTCAAACAAAATTTATGATCAAAATAATAATAATCCATTTCAGCAATGTACTTGAATATAAAATAGATGCACTTTTTTAAAACTGGAAGATTACCTTCGCAAGTTAAATAACCCAAAAGAAGAAAGAGTGGTTTTCCTTATTATTGGTGATCGATCAAAAAAAAACATTTAAACTCGACTTGTGTTTTCTGTCTAATACCAAGATATGATAGAAGAAGACGAATAACAAGAAGAAGAAAAGAAATGTCCAAACAATCTTAGTAATTGCTGATAATGTAGCTAGGTTGTAGTAAAAGCTTTTGAAAAGTTATCCAACTGCTTTAAACTCTCATATAATATTGAAAAGGTTTTCACCCAAGAACACATTCTTTAAAGAACAGAGTCAAGGGCTGGTTTTTATAGAAGCTATTATTCAACACAATTTACTACACCACGATTGACAGATAAACTATTTATTTGCTTTTTTTATTACTGTTGTTGATCTAAAGGATAGATCGATAGGTCAACCAAAATCAAAAGAAAATACAATGAAAACTCTTTGATCTGATCCCTGATTGAATCAAGTATCTTTTTAGTTAGTTTTTTAAAAGAATATGATTTTTTTTAATGATCTTATTTTTTGCCAAACAAAATTTTTCTTTTTAAAAATATTGCTTGAATTTGCCCGTAAAAGCCATCAACTATTATATCACGATATAATTTTTATCACCATATTTGGGCATTTATAACAATTTTTAGATAATTATCATGATTTTATAGAATATTGTGATTTGTTCTATATTATCGCGATTTTATAAGAATATCGTGATTTTCTAAAATATTGTTATTTGATAATAATAATCGCGATTTTTGAAACTATATCGCGATTTTCTAAAGATAATTACGATTTTTGAAGCTTTATCGTGACTTGACACAGATACCATCAAGTCCTCTATTTGATAATTTTTTTTATAAATTTTTATTTTTATTTACTTTTTTGTTAAATTGGAAATTTTATTATTATTATAGTAATTGAGAAATCTAAATTCATTGATTTATTCTTAATAACCATTAAATAATTTTGTTAATTTTACGATAAACAAAATAAATTAAAAAAGACAACGCATAAGAAATTTTCATTTCAATTTTTTTCTCAGAAAAAATTTCAATAAATCTTGAATTAAGGATAAAATTAAATTCATTTCTATAGGCAAAAAATTTTAAGTTTAATATGAATAATTTTCTAAAACGTAAATTAAAGAAATAGAAAATGATTGAAAAAAAAAAAAGAAAAAAAAAAATTGTAAAATAATTTCATTTAATATTTGAATTCAACAAATAAAAACTTTTTTTCATAGATAAATTAATCAGCCCTTAATTGAACAAATATCAAACAAAATTTTAATATGACTTTTAAATATTATCCAAAGATAACAAAATAATCTTCATAACTAATAATTTTTTTTTTGAATTTTGTTATATGTAAAAAATTAAAACAATCTTTGTGAAAATTTAAAAATTTCAATCTAAATTAATTTAGATCTTTCAAAATAATTTTTGTTCTAAGCTTAATTTCAAAAATAGGGGCAGTTTTTTCATCAGAAAAAAATTTGTTTCATTGTTTTTTTTTTTTTTTTTGAATAATATTGTATTGCACTAATATGTTTAGAGATAATAACCAATTCAGATTAATAACGAAAAATATTGTGTAATCATTTCGTTGTTTTTAAAAGTCAAATGAAAATAATAATAAAATAATAATAAAAAATTTGCCCCTAATTTTGAAATTTGGCTTAACTTCTCTTATGATATAATATTGTTTATTAAATGATTAGATTTTAAAAAGTCAATATACAAAATAAATTTTTTATGTGCTTTCAAAAAATTCAAATATTAATCTGACTTTAACTGTTTACAAAATAATTTAAATTTTAAAAAATATTTTATGAAATAAATTATTTATCAAAGTATTTTAGGTCATTTTGGGGTTATTTGTAATAAATATTTTATATAAATAATATTTCAAAAATCAAAACCCTATACATTAACGTTTTTTTTTAAGTCTTTTAAACTTGCGTAACTGGGGTTTGTATTTGTATTTATTATATTGTTCTTTGTATTGAGTTGAATTAAAAAAAAAAAAAATACCAAATCTGCTTCTTCTGAATTTTAAAAAATTTGAACAAAATTGAACTTTCTGACTAAAATTTAAAAAAAAAAAAATTTTTAAAAACCTGATAAAAAAAAACTTTACCACTTGTTCGATTGATCCAAGAATTGTGAACTGCTTTTTTAAATTTTCAAAATTTGGGTTAATACTGGGCATGATTTGACCAAGATATTGAAAAGTTAAAAACAATTTTTCATTGTTCCAATTTATTCTTTTTAACAGTTCATTACCTGCACTTGAATAATTTTCTAATGTTCTGATAGGGTCCCAAGTTGAATCCTTTTCTTCAACGTTTTGTTGGAAATCATTATCTGATTCTTTTTGATCCACAAATGTAATTGAAGACTTTTGTTCATTTGTTGGGATATTTTTATTTTCATCATTTTTTTTGTTTTCATTTTTTTCATTTTTTTCATTTTTTTCATTTTTTTCATTTTTTTCGTTCTTTTCTTTATTTTCGTTCTTTTTGTTATTTCCATTATTTTCTTTATTTTCGTTCTTTTCTTTATTTTTGTTGTTGTTATTATTTATAATGTTGTCATTGTTTTTGTTGGTAGTTGTGGTGTTGATTTGAATGTTGTTGTTGTCACTGTCGTTATCATTGTTGCCATTTTCGTTGTTGCTGTAATCATCATTGTTACTGCTGTTACTGCTGTTGCTACTTTCGTTGGAATATTCATAACCATCATTTTTATCATTACTTGATTGGATCACTTGCGAATAAGGACTATTATTTTTATCAATACTATTTTTTCTTTCATCTTTTTGTTCTACAATTTTCTCTTTTATATCTTCATTATTCTCGCTTTTTGAAATGTTATTTTCATCGATTTTTGTTTTATTTGTTTTTTCTTCTTGAATTATTTGTTCTGTAGTGGGCGATTCAATAATATTCTCTATTTTTTCATTTTCAGAAGTTGATTCCGATTTATCCCATAAATATAATTTTCCAACAAATAAAACGATTTCAAATTCATTCCCCTATTAGCCAAATGAATATTTAACCCAAAATAAATAATAATAAAAAAAAATGGTTGATTGTTTAATAGTTTAATTTAAAGAATTAAATTTTTTTGTTTTTAATAATTATTAAATAATTCATTTTGTTTTGGAAATTATTTATCTGATTAAAATTTTAATTTACAAGTTAGTATTTTTTTTAAAAGTATAAATTATTTGAAAAAATTTTAGCATTATTAAAAAGTTTTTTTTATTGTGAAAGAAGTTCCAAATTTGGTGGAAAATATTTAAACTTCAAATTTTAACCGCTTTCGTTCTAAAAAACTACAAAGTCAGAAAAGAAAAATATATAATGGAAAAAAAAAATGCTAGGATATTCAAATTGAAATTTTATCAAAAAAAAAAAAAAATGTTAACCAGGATTTATGTTTCTTTTGAAAAAAATCAAATGTTTTCAACTTTTACTCTTCTTAAGCATTCCAAAAAGATGTACTAAATGAAATAAAATTATTGGGTTTTACCACCCTCGCCATATCCCACCCCTTTTTTTATTGTTCTCTAAAATTAAAATGTAACAAACATATCATCTCGTTTTCTGTTATTAATTGACAAAGAAGAATATTTTCATTTACAATTACCACTTTAAAAGAAAATATTTCTTGTTTAATAATAAAAAAGGACTTCTACAAAGAAAATGAAGTTATCAATTTCAATTTCCAGGTACCTTTATTGATCAGTGAAAAATAAGTAGATAATTATATTTGAACAATTTTCCTTTTTACTACCATTTTTGCAATTAAAATCGATTCAAAAAAATTTTTTTGGAATGGTTCTTAATGACTATTCGTATTTTATGGACTTTAGGGATTAAAACGCAATGTCATAACCAATGAAAATTCTTTAAAAGAATGTCAATTAAAGGAAAGTCAAAATATTACAAAATTTAAGGGTTTTTGAAGATTTGAATAAAAAAGGAAAATTAAAAAAAGCATTTGTTGATCCAAAAACTTTTGAATGAATTTTCGAACAAAAGAAGGGAAAATCTCAAATCAATTTTTTTTTTTTGATATTGCTAATTTTATACAAATAATTCTAAGTCTATTGTTATACCAAAAGTAAACTCTGTGGTGATTAAAAATAATTTGGATACAACTAGCAAGTTTGAAATTATGGCTTTCCAACCTTTTCACTGCAAATTCCGAATTTGGTTAGTAATTTTGCTTTTTACAACAAAACTACAAATTTTTGAAAAAAACCCGAAATTTTGCAATTGAACGAGAATTCTTGACTCAAAACGATGTTAAGTGAACAAATATTTTTTAAGTCATAGAAAGAGTATATTTTAACAGACCATTAAATACGAATAATCCTTCAGAGTTTTCGATCTTGTTTAACTTTCTTTTTAACTTTTCAAAATTTTGGATAATTCAAACATTTCAAGAAGGCACAATTAAATCAAAAAAAAAAATTACATTTTTTTTTGGAACTGTTTTGAAAAAGTGAGGTGTAAAAGTTTTCAAAAGAGGAACCCAAACTTTCGAATTCACCTGTCGAAAGCAGTTTACATAATACTTTTAAAAAACTTGGATTCCTCACTTTTTGAAAACGGCTGTCTATTTCTAATAATTTTTTTTCACAACAGAAATATTTTCTAATTGGCTTTTTCTTTGAAAATTCATAAGATCCTTTCAGTAAATTGCCATTATTTCAATTTTTTAAATTCGTTTTTATTTTTGATGAAAGGTTTTTGTCAAAAAATGATGTTTTTTTTTCGAACAATAATTCATTTCTTTAAACTTGAAAAATCGGTTTAATAACGAAGAAAAGTTTCGCCATTGGCAATGTAATGGTTCTGTTGGCTGCAACGGAAAAAATTTTTTTCAAGGTGAACAAAGACTGTAGTCAGTTTGTTCCAATAGCTTTAATTTTTTTCAGAAGAAGTTACAAAATGAAAATTGAAAATAATAAACAAAAAAAATAAACCAAAAAGAGCTTTGGAAAGAATGATTATTTATCATTCGACACAAGGACAAATTGTTTGGTTTTTGTTGTTTGAAAACGAAAAAAGTTCGGTGATTGGGGATGATTGATATCAAAGAGAAAAATTCGATTTGGAAATAGAAAAAAAATTTTTTTTTGTTTTTTTTTGAAAAAACAGAAAGTTATTAAAAAAGAAAAAAATGAAAAGAAGGAAAAGAAAAGAAAACAAAAGAAAGAAGAACAAGATTGAAATTCAATGAAAAGTGGGTGTATTGAAACTTACAGTGAGTATGCTGTCCCATTTGGGACCATTAAAATGCAAGTTTGTTTTATTGAAATATTCTACAAATTTCTTTGCTCTTGTAATTTTTGAGCTTACGTCAAGTATTTGAAGGAATCCAATGTTTGGGAAAATTGAGTGGCATAGCCAAGAGAGTAAAGACACGTCTTCAAGCCCTTCGCTAAACCCGGAAAATTGAAGATCTGTGTTAGCGTTTTCTAAATGCTGATTTGCCCAATCACAGAGCACAGCCATTGGCTTTTCCTCACCATTGCTTGACTGGGAAATGTCTTCCAAAATTTTTCTAAACTCCACAACAGAACTGTTCATTTGAAAGAGTGAGTAATTATTTAAAAGAGAAGTTTAACAAAAAATAAAATGCTATTTTTATCTTAACTGAAATATTCCAACCAAGTCTTGTTTTTAGAAAATTTGTCAAAAATCTGAATTTATTAAAAAGAACTCATTCAGCTAGACTTGTTGGTTGAATTTAGAAATGAAATCTGGTGAATCTTATTACTAATCTGCAAATAAATTAATAGTGTATCGGAGTTTTTGAGAGGACAATCTGTATCACACAAATCGATATTTTCACATAAATGACCATAAGCCATATTTCCCACAATCGTGTCTTGTTGTGGAGCATAAGGAAAAAATTATCTTTTTTTCAGAGATTTTTTTTTAAGAGCTCTTATTTGCTTTAAAATAATACTAATTTCAAAAAACAAATAAAAGTTCTCAATTTAAATTATTATTGTTGTTTAACATTTTGGGAAAGAGTTTAAGAAACCAAACTAAAGATATACAACTTCAACTTCATCAAGAACTTTTCTATACAAAAAATAGAGAAACAAATTTAATATACACGCAATTGGGGAAAAAAAGTTAAACAAGGAAAAAAAGTGAAATACGGTTTTTAATTTGGAACATTAATATTGGCTGGAAATTTACAATAAAATCAATTAATAAAAGAAAAAATAAAAGATTTAAAACCAAATGGTGGATTTAGTACAATAACAGTTTTTTTAAGACTATCTCTTTGAGTATGAGTTTTTCTATTATTGACACATCAATTATTAAAAATTTTTTCAAAAAATTACCTATTATTGACCATCTCCAATAACACTTTTAAAAATTTTGATAAGAAATAGATTTAAAGTATATTTTGTTAGTTCGATTGGAAAATAATAATAAAATGTATTATTATTTAAAGTTAATTTGTTTCTTCGATCAATTGATTTTGCTTTTTGTTTTCAGTTTTGATGAATGTTCCCAATTAAAAACCCTCTTTAACTTTTTTTTTTCTGAAGGTTAAATAAACAAAAGGTTTAACCTTAGAAGAATACATTTTTTGTTACAAAGTTATTTGATTTTTTATCTTACTTGAATTTACTTTTTGTGAGAAGTTCAGGGTATTACCTATATAATTATATATATATATATATATATATATCAAAGGTAATACAATTTTTTTTTTATTTTAAAGTCACGAAAGAATTATAAAATCGCGTTTTTTCGACTTTTTTACATGTTTTTTCATTTCATTTGTTGTTTTATAATTTGATTTTTTGAAAAAGTTCTCGAATTCTTTTGAAACCATACTTTTCGTTTCAATTGTATGTGAAAAAATACAAAGGAAAAAACTTAATAACAACCGAAAAAAAAAATCAATTATATATAGGTAGGATCTAATTCCTTTAAAAGCCTTGAAAAAAAATGGGAATTAATGATTTCCGATTTAAGTGGGGGGGTTTGTATTTAAAACCATACAATAGTTTGTTTTTCTATTTTGAAAACACAAAAACAATACAAAGTAGGGTTTTGGTTTAAAACTCTTGAAAATTATAAACTCTTGCGACATTCAGATAAAGAATTATTTTTTTTTAAAAAAAATTAATAGTTGTGGAGTAAATGTGGTCAAAATTTAACTTCATTACAAATTCCAAATTGTAATCAAATCACCTAATTTTTTTGTGTTTTGATTACATATAAGCTATTTCCAAGAAAAGGGGGCAAATTTATTTTAAAATATCTCAATTAAATTCAATCTTCAAAAAAGTATTTAAATATACAAAATAGTTAAATACCATTTATTGGTTTTTTGTAATAATTCAATTTGTTTAATAGTATTGTATTACATAAATAAAAGATATTAAAATTTTGGATCTGGATTTTATCTGATATTTTTTAGGTTTGAAAATTGCTGTTTATTATTTTCTTTTTGAACGAAAAAGCATTTTTATAACTTTTTTAATCTCAACAAATCGGCAAATAGAATTAAAAACATATAACTG
Organism: Anaeramoeba flamelloides; assembly: GCA_027625915.1. Lineage (NCBI taxonomy): Eukaryota > Anaeramoebidae > Anaeramoeba > Anaeramoeba flamelloides. The sequence goes on from JANTQA010000036.1 coordinate 8,257,378, forward strand.
CATTTGATTGTTTACAAAATCAATTGCAACTGTTTCCATATTTCCAGTTTTTTATTGAAATTGGTTGTACATTGTTTTCACCAAAGTAAGATGCTAATTTTTTTTCATTTTTTGGAAATACTTCATCTAACATATTTTGAAAAAAAGACCTTCGTCATTGATTTAATTGATATTAATATTACGCTTTATTTGTTATTGTTAATTAACGATTAATGAATTTTTTCACTAACAAAGATTATTTTTTATGAAATTTAAAAAAAATGCCACACTTTTTTGGAAATACCTTATATAAGCTTGATTTCAAAAATAGGTAATTATTTTGCATCAAATAAAAATTTGTTGAATTGTTTTTTTTTTTTGAATAATAATATATTTAATTAAAGTGTTTAGATAATAAACAATCTAGATTAATAAATAAAAATATTGTGTAATTATTTTATTTTTTGAAAGAAAAATATATAAAAGAAAACAATAATAATCTCAAAAATTGCCACTAATTTTGAAATTTGGATTTTATTTAATCGTTCTTTAGTATTCCTTAGCCAGTTTCAATAAATAATATATTTCCCATGGTAAAAATTACAGTCCATTCTACTTTTAAGGCCCAAACTCTAACCAAATTTAAAACCCAAAAAATCTCAAATTAAGGCACAAAATTCCAATTCTAGTAAAATATATTGTAAAAAAAAAAAATTATAAATTTTGTGCCTTAATTTGAGTTTTTTTGGGTTTTAAATTTTGTTTAAAGTTTAGGCCTTAAAAGTGGAACTGACTGTATAAAAAGTTTTCTTTTGGTTAGAATGTATTATTTAAATTAATCTAAAATTTTTTTTACTTTAAATACAAAAATTCATGTTAAAATGAGGATTAATTTATTAATTTTACAAGAATATTGGTGATTCAAAATTGACATATTCACATGAATATGTTCATTAAATTTCTCTTGATATTTAAACTATATTTCATAAATTTTTACTCACTTTATAATGTTAATGGAAGTTGTTTTGAGGGTTTATTCCAGTATTCTTTACAAAAAATATTTTCAAATTTTTGGATCAGAATCATTTTTTCTAATTTTGCAAATTTTAGTTTTGCTTTTTCAAATTTTTGTTTTTCTATTGTTTTTCTTTCTTTTGTTTTTCTTTTTCTTTTTCTTTTTCTTTTTCTTTTTCTTTTTCAAATTTTTCTTTTTCTTTTTTTTTTTTCTTTTTCTTTTTTTTTTTTTTTTAAAAGATCTTGTGGAAAAAAAAGAGATCTTCGAAAAGAAAAATAATCACTCTGAAAATTTCGACTCTGTAATGTCTTTGAAAATGGATTTAATTATTCATAAAAAATCTTGTTGTTAACTTTTTTTCAGTGAAAGTTCAGTGATAAAAAATCCGAAATGCTGATTTCAAAAATTGTGACTCACTTTTTTTTAGTTTTTGGTTTTATTTTTATAAATTTTTAATATACCAGGCTTTTATAGATTTATAATGACTTAAAAGTGAATTACAAATCATATTTAGTTATTAATTGTTCTTGAATACTAAAGGATAATTTTTTTTTTTACAATTTATTATTTCAGGTGAGTCACAATTTTTGAAAAAGAGTTTATTTATAGAAATACAAGAACTATTTATTTCGAAATCAACCCAGACAAATTATTGAAACCTTTTTTATTAAAATACTTTTTTGTCTCTATCTGAAAAAACTTTTGAGATTTCACAGAAAATTAAATAAAAAAATATTTTTTTCCTCCTACTCTTTTGGTAATAAACCTGTGTATAAATATTTGTTTGGGTTGTTAAGGTTTTTTCAATACAGTCAGCTCGACTTTTAAGGCACAAACTTTAAACAAAATTTAAAACCCAAAAAATCTCAAATTAAGCCACATAATTCAAATTCTTGTATAATAATTTATAAAAAAAAAAGTACAAATTTTGTGCTTTATGTTAACTTTTTTTGTGCCTTAACTTTTGTTGAAAGTTTGTATCTTAAAAGTGAAATTAGCAGTAATATTTAATTTTTAATGATAAAGTTCATTTATAATATTGTATAAAATTTTCCAGTGTTTCAGGTTCTGTAAACGATTTTATTTATTGCATTTATTTTTTTGCCATTTTTAAAAGTTCCTAGTAAAGAAATAATATTTTTTTGTAAAAAAATTTAAATGAATCTATGGATAAATTTTAATTTCATTCACTTTGGAGATATTTACTAGATTAGATAATAACTAATAGTTTTAAAAAAAATACTCTCTTGAAATAATAAATTTTAAACATAGGGATAAAAAAAATCTAATAATAAATATTCCATGTCCGAGGTGTTCAACAGTGCAAAAGAATCCAGAAAAATAAAGGTAATTTTAAATTATTGATTAAAATTCTAGAAAACTGAATGAAAAGTGCTCAGGTTTCCCAGGTTTATTAAAGAAAAAAATAAAAAATTGATTTCACCCTAATTATCTAAATATGGATAAACCTAACTTAAAGTGTCATATTGTTTCTGGAATTCATAAGAATAGAGTAAAAACAATACGATTTCACGGAATTTCTTTGAATTCTGAAAAAACTAATGGGAAATGCCTTAGAGTGCTGTAGATTTCCGAGCTATTTTTTAATTTCTCAAATTAAACAAAATCTAACGACGTTTTCCAGAATTCAAAAGAAAGGAGAAAAATCTTTAATTTTACTCTATTCTTTCAAATTCTGGAAAACCTAACGAAAAGTGTCATAGAGTGACGTAGAGTACCTAGGTTATCTTTCGGTTTTCGGTTTTATTTGTTAAATCTATCGATTTTCGTTAGGTTTTTTTATTTTTGAAATAAACCGAAATTTTATTAAATTTTTCTGTTTATTTCTAAAAGTAAAAAAAAACCTAGAACACTTCACAAATAAATAGAAACTCCAAGAAAACCTTTGGAAAATCAAAAAAATAATATTACAATTTAACTCAATAAATAATTCTTTAATAGTCAAAATAATTTATTATCTCTTTGAAAAAAAATTTTCACATTTAAAATAATTTTATAAAAAAAAAATGACATTATATTGTTGAAGAAAAAAAAATTCATCAAATTTTTTGATATTAAATTTAAAAAAAATGTTTGGAAAAAATTGGAAAATTAAATTTCACAAATTAAATGATCAAATATCTTTATAAATATTTTTTAATCTGAGATTGTTTATAAAATAATTTCGTTTAAAATATCTGGAGTTATGAAAAAGTAAAAAATCATCAAATAGTTAATTATTTTTGGAAAAAAATTTCATGATCCTGAAGTGTTTTTTTTAAATTCTAAAACCCAGTATTCTTAGAATTTCAAATACAAGAGGATCTGAATGATCAAATAAATTGTATTGTTTCTTGAAATTTAAAGAAATTCAACAATTTACTCTCTTTTTATTCAAGTTTACTAATAATTCCAAAAAATAGAAAATACCCTAATAATTTTTTATATATTTTGTTAAATTTCCAAGAAGAGGAATGTCACAACCAGTATTGTAAAACTCCTACCCATAGAAAATATTTTTTTGGTGTTTTTTTTTTTTTAGGCTAGGGTTTTTGCACCTATAAAACCACTTTTCAGCTCTCTATTCAGATTTAAACAAAGTTTTCAGGTTTGATCGTGAATTAGTGTAAAAAGTAAAAAAATTTCGGTATAATTACAAATTTTGTGAAATAAAATGATTTTTGAATCGAAATGATTTTATATAATTAAAGAATTCAAAAATTATCTTTTTTCATTTTTTTTTTTTTTGGTTAAAAAAATTGCAATTTAATCTTTCTCTGTCTTGATTCTTAAAAAAATCATTATTAATATTTTACTATCTTGAGAATTCCTTTTTAAAATTAGCTTCAATAATGTTATTTCTGTTTTATATATTTTATTAAACTTATTTAAACGTTATTTTTTCTCCCTTCAGTGAGTCAATATTTTAGGTTAGGGTCGTATGTTTGATAATGTGTTAGAGTAGATTTTAAGACATTAGTTACATTACTAAAGAAAAAAAAAAAAATAACTAAAAAACATAATTTTTCCGAAAAAAAACTGTTTTTAAATTATAGTGGGCCGATGATAATTATTTCCACCAACACAAATGGTCGTTATTTTTACACTGTTTCCTAGACATTCTTTTGGAACCTCCATCCTTAAAATTAAACTTTTCCAAAAGATGAAAAAAATAAAGAATTGAGAAAGTAAAAGTTGAAAAATAGTTCATTGAATTGAAACCAGATTTAGCACACTAATTAATTACACTGTTTCACTTTAAAATTTTGATTTGAATTTTTCATTGACATTGAATTAAGCTTTTTCTTGTAAAAGTAACTTACAGATTGTTAAAAAAAAAAAAAATTCACCCATATTCACGAGTTGGTAGAATAAATATTCGTTTGAGAAAGAACATCCTCCAAAAAACGGATAATTCTCAATTTTTCTGATTAATAAGTCCAGTTGTAAAACTGAATAAGGAGATATGCGTGATCCAATTTAATTCACCTTTTTCTGACATTGCTTATCATCAGACAAATTTGTCAAACACTGACAAAAATATATTTTTCAAGAATTGAATTCATTTTAGGTGTACAAAAAACGTATTTTTTTTTCACTATTCTTGCTTTTTGACTAAAAAACAAAATTTCGACTTTTTATTTTCATTTTTTTTTTTCCAAATTACTCAATATTTTTTCGTAAAATGAAGTTATTACAAATTCTTATTATAGCAATTACACTTTTATCCATCACAAATTGTAAATGTATATGCCCAGGATCTGAGTGTAGTATTTATGATGGTACCTTTCCAAATTGTTTGTGTTGGTGTAATGATCATGTTGATGAATTTTCAAATAAAAATGGCTTAAAATGTAATTATCTTCCAGATAACCAGGATAGCTCTGGAGGGTGTGCGCTCTGTGGAACTGGTTCCAATGAAGTTTTTGAGAAAGCAAATGAAATATATTCTATTGGCGCAAAGGCTGATTCCGATATTCGTTTCAGTTTTTTTGTAACATACTCTCCTTTTTTTTTTTGCATCATTATGAAAGATAAAAAAGAAAAAGTCTCAAGAATATTTTTAACATTTTTCTAAAATTAACTTCTTTTCAAAAGTCATTGGAAAGAAATTATTGAAAAAAAACCTCTTAGTGAGTTATGTAATCAATTTTTTTCTTTCGATGATCCTTTTGTCTCTGAAATTTTTCGAAAAGGGAATTGAAAAAAATCATTATGTTAAATTTCTCAGACAAGATCTTTTTTATTTACCTCATCACCTTGGATTTTATTCATTCTTTTTTGATTTCTATTATTTTTTAAATTTTGAATTTTGTTTGATATATTTTTAACTAATAGACATCTGTTTGCCCAGGACAATGGTAAGTATTATTTTACTTTTTTTTAAAGTTGCAAATTTGAATTCATACTTAAATTCTTTATTCCTTTTCTAAGCAACTACATCCATTTGAGACCTACCTAAGCATTTTCTAAAATAGACAAAGTGTTTGTCGAATTTAAAACAGATTTTTGTGTCATAGAAAATAAAAATTCATACATATCGTCTTAGAGCTGTTCCAAACCGAAAATTGAAATTTACCAAAAAAAGAAATTCCCCTTTCTATCCCAGTTAAAAACAAAAAATATTCTTATGTTCTTCTCAATTACGGAATTTTATGCTTTGTATGTTTTTTACTCTTATTTTCCAATTAAAAAATGAAAATTTTTACTTCACATTTGGAAATATTTTTCGAGTTTATAAGTAGAAGAACATTTAAAGATCTTTGCAACATTTTAGAAATGATATTTTTCGACCTTTAAATTAAACTCCCTTCGGTAACTCTAAGACAAAATGTTTACTCTGCTAATTTTGATTGAAACAGTAATAATTAATATTCATTTTGGAACTTGAAATAAAAATTTTCATTTACAGTCCTGTGCTCTTTTAAGACACAGGAAAAATCAAGAAATAAGGCACAAAAAAATCCCATTAAAGCACAAAATCAAAGTGGTCAAAATAAGGCACAATTTTTCTGTGTAAATTTCCAAGATTACTCATAATATAATATTCTTTATATATATTGAAGAAAACACTCAAACTAACTCTGTAATTATTCGGTGAAATTATATCTTGAAATTGGGAAAGTTCCTCAAACCAAAAATTTGTGCCTTAAAGTGAACAAAATTTTGTACCTTATATGTTGATTTTTCCTGTGTCTTAAAATGGCATAGGACTGTATTAATTGGAAAATAACTGTAAAAAAAATTCTGATGTCTTGACATTAAAAAAAATTTTATTTTTCCGAACAAATTTAAAAATTCAAAATAATTGTATTATTAAAGAATAAAAAAACAAATTTAATAGTAACTTTGGAGTATTATATTACCTTTTGATTTTTAGATTTTAAGAAATTAAAGATCGACAAAAGATCTGAAAAATTTTTACAAATTATTGATTTGTTTTTCGGTTTCTTGATAAAGAATTGCAAATATTTAACTTACCCAGATATTTTGGGTATTTTTTATTCGGAAAATGATAATGCATCAAAATTTTACATCTTTTTGACTTATTATCATAAAATAAATCAAATAATTTGGCTAATTTGGAAATAATGCCCTCAAAAATACAGTAGAGTTTGATGTAACACACACACACACACACACACACACACACACACATATATATATATATATATATATAACTATTTCAACCCTGCCGTGAAAATTTTTAAGAAATAGAAATTGATTTTCTATTACCAAATTTTATTTTGTTTGATAAACCGTATAATGGGTTTTAAAGTTGAACATAAATCATAAAATTTACTAGTAATATAAAAAAATATATATATTTATCCATTTTTAGGTAAAATTAGTGCTAAAATAGACAAACAAATTGAAACAAAAACTTAGTTTAAAGTGCAATCTTTAATTTCCAAATGTGTTAAAATCACAGGTTTAAACAATTTAAAACCAATGATCAAAAAATACTTTCATGTTTTTGTGATTTCTTTTCTTTTGAAATCCAATTTTTGTGTTGTTAATTACAAACAAAAATAATAACTCTTTTGATGTCATAGAAATTGAAATTTCTTCTTATCTTATGCTATGGAATTGAATTTTCTGTTTCACAAAACATAATTTTATAAGATACAACCAATTTTGTATGTATGGTAATTTTTTATAATAGGGTTGGATGACTATATATATATATATATATATATATATATATATAAACTAAAAAACGAAAATTTTCAATACAGTTAAAAATCACCAAACAATCACAATAATACAATTCCATTTAAATTGGAAATAATTTTGATTTTTGAAAAATATGAAAATCATTTTTTCATCTTTTTAGTTTTTTGTTTGAAATTATATTTTTTGAATTACGTAACCTACTTCATTCGATCAATTATTTTTTCAACGATTGATATTAGATTAAAGTTGAATTTTGTTCAAAATAAAAATACTCAAATAAAATTAGTTGATGGTATCTAGCCATTTGATCGATCAATATTCCTAATAGAATTTAAACAAATTTACCAATACATTTTTTTTTGTTTTACCTCTCTCCAAAATTTTTAATACACCGATAATTTATTTGTAATGATAATTATTTATTTATTGTTTTGTGAGTATTTGAATTTATAAACAAATGTTAACATTTCAATTATTGAATGGTTCTAATTTGGTATTTCTTCGAGAATTGATTAAATAAGATTTTTTTTTTAAAAAATTGAATTTTGGTGTGTTGAAAATTTTGAATTGGGGTTTATATATAAACTTTGTTTCTGTAAAGTGCCAACATTTTTTCAAAATATCAATTATTTTTTATAATTTACCTTTGAAGAACAAATAAAAAATAAGCAGATTAATACACATCAAAGAATAATTAATATTATGTTCGAAGAAAAAATACCAAATCAATGGATTTTCAAAAAAATTGAAAAACTCAAAATTCTTAGGGCTCATTAAGAAAAACAACAATTTTCATTTTGATCTTCTATTGAAAATTCAAATAAAATCCCAATAGAAATCAATATAATTTTTCTAACAATTTTTTCACTGTTTCAATAACATTAGAATAACATGATTTTATCAAGCGACTCCTGGTCTTTCAACAAAAAATAAAAATTGCTTATCAATTATCAAAAAAAAAATCAAAAAAAAAGAAAAGAGAAAAAATGTGAAAAAATAATTTCAATTTTCAAAATAATTTTTTTTTTTCTAATATCCTTTCAAATCGTTGAAATACATATAATTCACTCACCACAACTATATCCCTTTGACTGGAAAATGGTATATATATATATATATATATATATATATATATATATATATATTGTCAAAATCCAGTTTAAAAATGAATTATAATTATTAAAAAAATAAATAAATAAAAATAGAACCCTAAATGACTTGGGTGTCTATTCCTATTTAATATACAAAACCCTTTCCTACAATTTTTCAAATTAATATAATTGAAATTATGTAAAGAGAATATATACCCAGACAGTCAAATAATAATAATTTAATCAATATTTTTCCATTTCTTATCAATTATTATCTCGTTGTTTTTGGGTCTTATTATCAAATTATTTGTGATATGTCCTTAATATAAAAAAGAACTTTTTTTTTTTCTGATTAATATTTTTCGAAATCTAGCTAATAACTTAATTCCATTAACCAATGGGGTTCAATTTTTTAGAATAAAAACACTCTCAACTTTTGAATATCAAAATTATTTTTAGAAATTACTGTGCACTTTTTTATTTTTTTTTTGAAAATTGGGGTTGAGAAAAGTTTAAAATCAAAGAATAAGTTAGTATATTAAATTAGAATATTTTTCCAGAGAGTTTATCCTTTTAAATATTTTTTTTTATTTTTACCATTTAAAAAGAAAAAAACATTTGAAGACCAAATTAGTCCCTTTTGTGAAAATAAAATTCCCATAATTTAGAATTTGTTTTAGTAAATGAGTTAAAATAAGAGATTGTATCTAAAAAATATACATAATTTCAAGTTTGAATTCAAGGATTTTGTCAAAAAAATGTTTTCAAGAAAAAGTTAAATGGAAACTTTATTTATTTTTATTTTTTCATTTAGTCTTTATAATTTTTTTAATAGAAGGAATTTCTCCAGTTTTCCATTTTTAGTGTTTTTTGTTTCGTAGGGAAATATTTTGAAAAACAAAAAAAAAGGGGGGGGGGGTGGGGGTAATCATTCCAATAAGTAATGGTGGGGTGAAAATAACTGTATAACAATACAATCAATTTTAATATTTTCTCAAAACTGTTATTAATAATCTATTTTTAAGTAAATTGTATATATGAAAATCAAGATGTGTTCGATTTTATTTTAGTAACAATCTGTTGATTTCATATTTTTTTTACAAATAATTCTAATCAATTAACAAAAAAATAATTTTATGTATATTTGACATTTCATATATAAAAAATATTATAGTGATGGTGGGTATTTTGGAAGTGAAAGTGATTGTAAAAATTTCTGTCATTCAAGAACTGAATTTTTAAATGGCGTTGAAAAAATCGTAAATAATTATTCTTTATTACCATTTTTTGATTATATTTTAATTTGAATTTTGAATGTTTTCTATTAATTTATTCGGTATATATATAATTTAGATTTATGCTCCAGATTCTATGAATTTTCAGGGTGAATGTAAATGTTGTGGACATGTAAGTATTTTGAATTTATATCTCTTAAAAAATATGCAAATTTTGTAAACTTGATAATTTTCTTATTATAAATATTTTTTTTTTCCTACTCAAATTTATAAAGATTAATCCATGCAATGCTTAAATTTAACTGGCTTTCTGTTGATGCTTTTTGATGAAAACTACTATTCCTTATATTAAAAACTGTTATGTATTTTTTTTATCAATCTCAAGGAAAAGTCGAGAATAAATCATCACTCCAAAATTTTAAAATATCTAAATAAAAATAATAAAAAAAATTACTAAATCACAAAAAAAGGTTAAAAATTAGATTCAATGATATGATAGTATTGGAATATCAATTTTTTTGTTCGAATCTTTCTTTTTATTTTCTTAGCTTCTTATTATTGGAAAAATTTTTCTTATTCTATCAATAAAATTATTATAATATTTATTATTTTAATTCTAATTATTTTATTGAATCAAATCTTTTTTAACAATTTTTTCTGTGTTCTAATAAAATTTGACAATTGTTTATAAAGACTATTCCTATGTGACAAACAAAAAGAAAAATTATCATTTATGCTAAGAAGGTTGAATATTGATATTATTGAAGATTTGAATTATTTGATGTGAAAAAGTCCGGCCTATTAAAAAACAATCGAAAGTTCCTAATATCTGAATTTTTTTAAAAATAATAAAAATGCGAATGATATAGCTGATATTATTCAATATGACGAATTCCTCATTTATGTTATCTTTAGTAAGAATAAAAAATTTGATTCTTTAACTAAATTTCTAATAAAGAGTTTGTAGTCAAGTGTCGTCAAGTTTAGTAGAGCGTCTAAGTTTTCTTGGCGTTTTCTGTTTTCTTTTTTAAGTGATCTAGGTTTTTTTTTACTTTTTGAAATAAACAGAAACTCAAGAAAACCCAACGGCGCCTTTCCAGAATTCAAATGGATAGAGAAAAATCTATGATTTTACTCAATTCTTTTGAATTTTGGAAAATCTAACTACTATTTTTTTTATTGTAAGAAATAAAAAGAAAATTGTTAAAATTTTCTTTTTATTTCTTGAATTAAAAAAAAACCTAATGTCAAGTGCCATAAAGTATCCTAAGTTTTCTTGAGGTTTTCTATTTTATTCTTTCAGTGTTTTAGGTTTTTTTGAGGTTTTCTATTTTATCTATAAAATCTATTAATTTTCCTAATGGTTTTTTTGACTTTTTGAAATAAACAGAAAACTCAAAAAAACCTAACGAAAATATATTGATTTTATAAATAAACAGAAAACTCAAGAAAAGCTAACGGTGGTTTTCCAGGATTCAAAAGAGTTGAGTAAAATCTTTGATTTTTCTCTATTCTTTTAAATTCTGGAAAACCTAACGATTAAAAAAAAATTAATAACCTCCCTTCAAAATAATAAAAAAAAAAAAAATCGTAAAATATATATATCTTTTGATGATTTTATTAATTAATTCCGAAATAAAAAAGTTTTAAATCATTTAAATAAATATTTCTTAATTTATTTGATTTAATTGATTTAATTGATTTTTTTTTTTTACATATTTATCCATCAAAACAATTTTTTTTTTTTTCAAGTAAAAATACTAATGATAAACAGATCCTGTTTACACTCTTAACTAAATCGAATATCGAAGTCTTGTTTTGTTCAATGAGTGGGCGGATATGTACAATTGCCTCAAGAATTGTTGGTCCCACCTCATTAATTAAGAGGAATTTGATTCCAAAAATAAGAATTCAGATGTTGAAAAGTTACAAATTTTGTTTGATTAAAGAAAGTATCCTGAAACTCTGTAATTTTCATAATCAATGTTTGGTCCGATATTAAAATTATATTTAACATTGTACATCATTTGGCTTTTGAAGCATTTGCTAAAAACGCTAGTGATTAACGAATTGATGGTTAAGGGAAATTGAACAACTGGCGTTTCGATAGATTCTTTTCGCGTTGTAAATAGTACATTACAATTACTTGAAATTCCCGTTTACTTTTTTTTTGATTCTGGCCAAATCTTTAAACGAAAGATATCCATATACCTATCTATTAGATATATATTTATTATTTCAATACTTTGATAATTTGAACTGGTATTTCTTACTTGCAACAATTCTTTCATTAAAATTTAATTTTTTTTTTTTTTTTCTTTTTCTTTTTCCTTTTCTCTTTTTTTTTTTTCTTTTTTTTTGAATTATCAGAAGAGTTCCTCTCGGAATTAGAAACCAATAATTTTTTTAAACGATCATTTTCTTCCAACAATTGTTCGTATTGAGATCGTATATTTTCGTATCCAGACAATCTTTTTTGTAAATGTTCCTCGAGAGACTCATATTTTCTTGTTTGTTGGATTTTGATTTTCTTATTTTGATCCAATAGCTGCTGGATGAAATTATTGTTTTTCTTTTTTGACTCATTAAATAAGACTTGCAAATTATTAATCATCGAGATCCCTTTTCTTTCCATTTCGGTGCTTTGAGATTGTCTTAATAAAGATTTTAAATTGGTGATTTCATAATCCCAATTTTCTTCGATTTCAAAGCCCTCTTCTAAATCGGCAATTTGCGACTGGTTGATTTCTTGAATTTTGCTTAGATTTTGTAAACTACGTGAACTAAGGGTGAAGCTCGTGCTTGAATTGAAGCTGCTTTGGCTCGAATTTTGACTTGATGTCTTGCTGAGGTCTTTTATTTTTTTGTGTTTGTTATTAAAAGTTTTCTTGTGGTGTCTGAAAGAGAATTGGGAGCTTGACTCTGAAGAGATATCTGATGTATCAAATTCAAATTTATTTTGGGAATAATATTGGATTTCATTGACATACATTGGTTTGATCTCCATCTTTTTCTCTTTCTCTTTCTCCATCTCTTTCCCCATCTCTTTCTCCATCTCTTTCTCTTTCTCTTTCTCCTTCCCCTTTGCTTTATTTCTTTCGTTTTCAAAGACTTTAGCCTTTGTTTTTGACGTCTCCTTATCAAAGCTATTTTTCTTTTTAACTTTGTTTTGTATTTTTTCATTCACATTTTCATTCGAGACATTATCAACTTTGTTCGATCCATACGATCCATATGATCCATTAGATTTGCTCAAATGGCTTGGTTGGTCGGTTAATTGACAAACTATTTGAAACATCGTTTCCTTTGCAACTTTGACCACAGTTATGCTTAAGTACAGCCATTGGATTTCGTTTCTTGCGCCCAGTATTTGCCAATAAAAGCAGAGCATCTTTGATCTTGTCATCGACCAAATTCTAATTTGTTTCCTTGCGCTTTCCTCGTTATTCAAATTTTCAAAATGTGTTTGGAGGCCGGGCTTTAAATCATTCAGACTGTTTGGCTTTTTGTTTTTGTTTGATCCTGATCGTAAAAACCTTATCAACTTATTGTTAAAAAATCGTAATTTACATTCTGTGTCGACCAAACAGATCAACTCACGCGAGAGATTTAATCTTGATTGAAATCGCCGAAAATCTCGTTTTTTGCTCACATGTGAAAAGGAGTGGTTACCCATCGGAAATAACAGACGAAGATTTTAAAGAAGAGTCGATTTTCTCTTGTTTTTTAACTTTATGTTTTTTTTTATTTGGACTTAATTTATGGAAGCTTTGAAACAAGAGGTGAGAAAAATGAAATGATTTTAAAACAAATGGCAAATTTAATAATTTGGAAATTTGTTATTAGAGTTTTGGGTTTAAGTTTAATACACAGTGGAAGCCGATTTTTAACAAAAACGCACTTACCTATGCTTATTTCGAATTTTTTTTTTAAAATGGTTTATTATTTTACAAAATATTACAGTGTCAGTCAATTGAATTCCAACAATTGGACATAAAACAATTAAAGAAGTTTGCTATAATATTTATTGGATGATCAAATTATTCTTTAAATAATTTCTTTTCATTAAAAAATATTTTCTTAAAAGTTCTTTTTTTTCAATAGAAATTAGAAGTAAACAAGTTCTTAGACTTTAATTAATTTTCTTCTTCTTGAATAGAATTATTTTCAATTGAAATTTTAAAAAAGTTAAAAACCTTTCTTTTCATTTTTTCTTCTTTGAAAAATGAGATTAACTTAATACCATGAAATGTAAAAATTTAAAGAGTGAGTACACTGAGAATAAAGATCAAACTTCTGTCAAAATTCTATTATGGTCATTTTCCAATTAATGAATAAAACTTTGTCTTTCCAAAAGAATGTTAATACTTGTGTGTTAAAATAAAACTCAAGATCTTTCCAAAATTAATTTTAAATGAAAACAACAGATAATATGGTTTTTTCTGAACTAACTTTTGAGAAAAAAGAACCTTGATTTATTTGAATTAAATGGTTTGAAATTTGGACACCAAGGTACTGAACTCACAATATATTCGTCTATACTGTTAATTGTAAATTAAAAAGATCAAAATTTTCATCCAGCTTTTCAAAAAAATCACTCTCATTGCAAGAAATAAAACAAAACACCAAAGCACCCAATTTCTAAAAGCTAGTTAATTAATAATTTAAGGTGGTTTTAAGAATTAAAAATTTGTAATGTTACTTGATTTTGTAAATCTATTTTTTGAAAAGCTGAATGTAAATTTTATTCCATTTATTCGTCAACAAATAGTAATCAGAAGTATGTTGTAGTAGAGTATAGATGGATACTATTGATACATCATTCAAATTGACCCTAAAAAAAATATTATACATTTTTTTTTGTCAATAAATTATCACATTTTTTACTAATGATCACAATTAAAAATTATCATTTTTGAAATTTTTTTTAATTCCTTTTCCAAAAGTAAAAATAAAAACCCAAATAATAGTATTTCCAATATTAAATAATTCAATATTTAGAACTTCCACAAGTAACTATATTTTTCATTTTTTTCATTTTCAAGATTAACATCAATAATCATTTAGATAAAAAACCCAAAAACTGATTACTTTTGTTTCCATTTTTTTATTCTAATTTCAACACCGATATATTTCCAATATTTTAGAAATAATTTGTCAAAAAGAATCAATAAACTTGTTAATTAGAAAATTTTTTAAAAAATTGATTTTTTTAGAACGAATCTACGTTTCTTGAGGTATTTAAGAAAGATATTTTGCAAACCTGGAGTCAGAAGATTGCTAATTCAACCTTTAAATTTGTGACAAAATATAGATTTTTTTCTAATATTCTTTGGTTTTTGCTAATAAAAAGATCATTTTTAATTGATGAGGATTAACAAATATATCGACTATTTTACTAATGGATTGTTTTGGGACATTTGAACCATGTCACACTAATTCTGTTTACACCCAATTCCGACATATTTAAATCTTATATTTCTACTTGACAGGCCCTAAAATCCTTAAGTTTAACTGATTAATAAAAGTTAATACACGGATAAATATCATTTAATTTTTTCTCAATGATAATCAGAATTGTATTATCAACTGGGACCTTCATTAAAAACATTGAAAAAACCACCCCACCGTTTAACAATTGTGAAATATATATATAAACTATTTTTCAAACAAAAGGGCACACCTCTCAAATCGTCAATACCATCGACTTTGATTGTTAATAAGATAATTACTTATTGGTGATTTTCATTTTAATTATTCATTTTTTCATTTTTTGCTTTTTTGTTTTTTGGAATTGAACAGTTGGAAAATGAAAAAGCAAGATCAGAAGAAACCAATTTGGAAATAATCTACCAGTGTATAAATGGAAACAGTTTAAGTTTGATTTCGAATCAAGATAGAAATAGGAATTAAGAAAGACCATTATTGGATTGATGCATGGAACAAAGAAAAGAGAAATAAAGAAAAAACATTCCAACAAAATACCCAGATGAATTGAGGCTTTATATTGAAAATGAGACTTTAAAGAACAAAAGTTTGACGTGTAAAGAATTATCAATAAAATGTGGAGAACTTTTTCCCAATTCGCCTTGTTCAATGGTTTTTATTGGGTTTTATAATTTTTTTCATTACAATTTACAAAACGAGATTTCTCATTTCAAATAAAAGGGCACACCAATTTTTAAAATATTGAATTTTAATTTTTTTATTGTTTTGTTTTAATGAGTTTTAAAGATCCAGTTGAGTGTTTTTTTTATGTTTTAAAGCGTTTCTTATATTTTAGAATGATACTATAATTAATTTGATTCATTTATGAATAATTCTTGAAATTTTTTGTGCCCTTTTATTTGAAAAAGAGTTTACTATTATTTTCTAATTAAAAAATGAAAATTTTAGTTCACATTCTTAAAAAATTTACAAATTTTAAAGTTGAAGAAAATCCAGGGATCTTCATAAAACCAAAATGATTTAGAGATAATATTTTTAGACATATACTTAAACTTCCTAATTGAATTCCAAGACAAAATTTTTATTATGAAAATTTGATTGTAACGGTTATAATTAATATACATTCTGAAAATTATAATACAAAATCACCTTTTAAAAAATGTAAATAACATTTTATTAAAGTATTATCAATAGTATTTTGAAACATTTTTTCAAAAGAAACAAAAAAAAGAAAATTAACTTTTAAAGTTTTAATTGGAAGGAATAAAAGGAAAAATATTGATAGTTTTATTCTTGGAATTGACCATTCTCTTATTTTATAATCTAATCTATGTGGAACTTCTAGGTTTTAATTCTTTTTTAAGGATCCAAAACTTTATTATTTTTTTAAAACAATAATTTTCAACAATTAAAACAATTATTTTTTTAGACAAAATACTAACAATTAAAACACAAATTCTTTTAATTTTAAACAATTTTACAATTACGATATTCCTTTGGAAAAACACTCACACATTATTATTTAGAAATTTATTTTGAAAAATTATTAATATGTATTCGAAAAAAGGAACCAAATATTAATGAGGCCCCCTTTCAGAGTTTAATAAAAATGATAATTTTTTTTTAAAAAGAATATTTTTTTAAATAGCAAAAAAACAATTTAAATATTTTCTATTTTTTTTTTCCCAAAGAATTTATCCAACTTAATACCACCCCCCCCCCCCCTAAGATGTATAAACTTCTGTTAAAAGACCCATTTTATTCATTTTAATGATTATTGTAGGGATATGTGTTGTTATAAGCCCCCCTTTATCCAAATTCCAAAATTTATTTTTCTAAATTTTATTAAAGACTTAAATTTATCTATTCACCACTAGAGATAATTAAATTAACGAATCCCCCCTTTTTACTAATATTTTAAATATTATTAATTTTAAAAATCAAAAAATTTGAAAAGTATTAAATCAAGATCTCACACTTTATTATCTATAATTGGTAATTTTATAGAAAATTCTACAAATATATAAATATATTATTGATAAATTTCCCTTTACCTACTTGACAACAACTTTATTAAAATTAACAAACCATAAACCAGATTTGAAAAATCATACTAAACATAGAGAATAAATTAAAAAAAATATATATTTCCTTTCGTATTTAAGAACAACAAATAATAAAATATGATTTCTAATTCAGTTTGAATACATTCTAAAGATATAAAAATTAGATATTTCAAAAATTAAACAAAACCAAAAAAAGAGTGAATCACACCCTTTTCAAAGGAAATTATCTATTTTTATTTAATGAATTCAACCGAAAATAAAATGCGAAAAAGAAGAGTTTCCCCTTATTAATATAAAAAATAGATTTTAAAAGAAATTACATAGTTTCAATTTCCTTTGTGATTATTTATTTTTTTGAAGATATTTTTTTTTTTCATGATCCTTTACAAAAAAAAATTATTAAAAAAGAAAAAGAAAAATAAAAAGAAATCATCAAAAAAAAAAAAAAATTGAAAATTAACAAAAATTTGAAAAAGCAAAACTAAAATTTACAAAATTAGAAAAAATAATTCTTGATCGAAAAATAAAAAAAAAAAAAAAAAAAAAAATGGAGTTAAAGAAAAAACAAAAAGATGATTAACAAAGAAAAAATGATTTTAATCTAAAAATTCTAAAATGTTTTTTTGATAAGAATCTGGGATAAATTCAAACAGAAAAACTTCCAATAAAACTATAAAGTGAGTCAGATTGTTTGAAAAATATTTTATAATTGTATTATATATCACCAATAACAAAAAATTCTTCTGGTTACTATAAACAATTATACAACATTCCAAATTATTAATTTTCTTGACTTATAACCTTTTTCTAAACTTGAATAAAACTAAAAAATAGTTATTGAAATTCAAAATAATATATAATAAGATAAACACCCAATGGAAATCATAATATTACTTATCATTTCAATTTTTTTTTTTTTTTTGTTTTTCAAAATATTTCCCTACTATCCAAAAAACAATAAAAATGGAAAACTTATCAAATACTTACCATTAAAAAAATTATAAAAACTAAATGAAAAAATAAAAATAAATTAAGTTTCAATTTAACTTTTTCTTGAAAACATTTTTGCCAAAATCATCGAATTAAAAGTTGAAATTATGTATATTTTTAGATACACTATCTTATTTTAACCCATTTACTAAAATAAATTCTAAATTCTAGGAATTTTATTTTCAAAAAAGGCACTAATTTGGTCTTCAAATGTTTTATTTACTTTTAAATGATAAAATTAAAAAAAAAGTTAAACCAAAAAGATAAACTCTCTGGAAAAATATTCTAATTTAATATAAACCCCATTCCAAAAATTTGGACACACCCAAAAGCAAAAATAGGCAAAAAAAAAAAAAACCAATTTATTTTATTTTTCCAAACCTAATATAAAACAACATTTAAGTTACCCAGTATTAATGTTTTAATATGTAATCATTTTTTTTCAAATAAAAAAAAATATAAAACTGAAAAATAAAAACAGGTGGTGTCCAAAATAATGAAACGAGCGTAATAAAAAATATCTTAGTAAATTTTTTGAAATTTCACCAACAATTGTTGATCGATCAAATGTTAAGATACCATCTACCAATTGTATGTGATTTTCCAATTTAACAAACTCAACACTAACCTTCTATCAACCTTTGAAAAAAAATTTCGAGATCTAACGAAACAGATTACGTAACTGGAAAAAAGGAAATGAAAACAAAACAAAAAAGACAAAAAATGAAATTGTTTGTAAAATCAAAATTCTTTCAAAATTGAATTTAAATTGCAGTAATGATGCTCTTTCCCCTGTTTAAACTGTGTCCAAAATTTTTTATATCTAGTTTATTAACTTATTCTTTAAATTCAAAATTTTCTCAACCCCAATTTTTCAAAAAAAATTAAAAAAGTGCACAGTATAGTAGGGAAAAAAATACCGGACATGAAAAAAATCCCTGACAAGATTTTTAATTGTGAATATTAGTAAAATTTTTGTCTAATTTCAATGAAATCCTTATTATAAATAACCAATTTTTTTATGAGATTAGTAATAAACCTTCCTAAAGTCCATCAAAGTAAGGTGTCTCTAGAATACTCGAGTAATTGCTGGATAGCCATATGTTGATTAAATTTTTTTGAAAAACAATCGAGTTTTATTGAGGTTTACTAGAGTTTGGAAAATGATAATTTTTCTTCTTGTTTTTTGATTGATTGAAGGGTGTTTTGAACAAGTGGGATTTCATCAATCATCATTCTAATCAGTGAGGGAGTTATAATTGAAAAATTTCGATTCTTAAAAAAAGGAATTTGATTGTAAATAAATGAAATTACACAATAATTTTACTAATAATCACAATTAAAAATCTTGTAAGGGATTTTTTTCATGTCCGGTATTTTTTTCACTGCTCTAATTTCAAAAAATATTTTCGATATTCAAAAGTTGAGAGAGTTTTTATTCTAGAAAAATTAATACTAGTGATTAATTGAATTAAGTTATAAGGCTAGATTTCGAAAAATATTAATCAGAAAAAAAAGTGCTTCATTTTATTAAGTTCATATAACGAAAGGATCGGAAAAAAAGGAAAAATTTTTGAACATTTTTTACTGAAGATATGATAATTCATTCAAAACATTCTATTATGAAATTATATCCGATGCCCTTAAAAAAACCTCATATTACTTATTCCAAACAAAAAAACCTACTAAATATACTAATTCAGTTCAAAGACATATTAGATTTTAATTATTCTTTTCAGATCCAATTCAAAATTTGTAAATAAGTCAAAATTCTGACTTTATTTTTCCAAATTCTTAAGGACCCCAATACACAAATGAAATTTAAAGATTTCACCCCAATAACTATTACTGTTTGTTATAAACTTTCATGGATTTGTAAACAAAAACAATTCACAAGAAAAGGAATCTTTCTGAAGTAAAATATAAAAAAAGAGATCAAATTGTTAGCCCTTTAATTTGACAAATAATGATTAACTTTTTGATCAACAAACTTTGTGTATAACTTTTTCAGCTCACCTTAATAAAAAATTATCCAAAAATAAAAGATCATTTTTTTTCAAAATGCACAAATTCTTCAATCTTTTTCTTTTTCTCTTAATTTTTTTTAATGTCAGTCATCTTCACCCTTTTGTCGTGATTAATGATCTTTCTCCTGATGAAATATGGACAAAAACAGAATTTGTACTGTCAGGGCATGTGGGGTATAGTGGCTATATTAATGTTAATCAGACCATGGACGCAAATCTTTTCTACATATTTTGGGAATCATTAGATCAAAACCCAGACGCTCCTGTTTTGCTCTGGCTTCAGGGTATCTGCTACTTTTTTTTTGGTTACCCTAATTTAATCAACTATTAATTTTAGAGTGCTCAACTATCTTTTGATATTTTTTTTTTTAATATTTTGGCTCAATAGGTGGTCCTGGTTGTTCAAGCCTTTGGGGGTATTTAAACTTTTTTCTTTCTTTTTTGTTTTTTTTTGTCTCTTCAGTTTTGGTGGGAGATTAAATCCATAGCTCTTAATTTTGCTCTATTTTAGTTTATTTAAAGAAAACGGGCCATTGCTAATCCAATCAGATGGCTCGCTTCTTACAAACCCTTGGACTTGGAATAATAACTATGCTATTTTATATATTGACAATCCTGTTGGTGCTGGCTTTAGTTATTCCACAAACCCTAAGGGGTACGTAACATCTGAATCACAAATGTCACAAGATCTTTATACAGGTCTGAAAGTATTCTTTGCAAAATATACAAAATATTCAGCAAATGACTTTTATGTCTTTGGAGAAAGTTATGCTGGTTTGTAAATTTCCATTTTTTCTTCTTTTTCTTACAGTTGTTTTTTCCCCCCAAGGCTATTCCAAAACAAACCTTTTTAATTTGAAATTATTGGCCGTCTAGGATTTTTTTTTAAAATTTTTCAAATCACAACAATAATCACTTGAGAATTGGAGTAAATTATCCTACACACGATTTTTTTCCAATTTTTGTTCTCACCTTTGTAAGTTGGGAGGTATAATGAGTCTTTTGAGAACGAGTGTTTCTGTTTTTCAACTTCTTTTCCTTTAATTTTTCAAATAATCTCATTACTTGGTGTTCTGTTAATGCTCAACACGCTGTTGTTTCCAATTACGAAATGAAAATTTTTATTTCAATCCCCAAAATATTTCACTACTGTTGCTCAAATAACCCATGCCTTCTTTTTTAATCTGTGTTTCAAAATTAAAAGCCATGTTTCTTTTTATTATAGAAAACCTACACACTAAAAGATCAAAGAAACCTACAATAAACCATAATTAAATATAATATTGACTTTTTAAAGTTCTATTCTGAAACAATAAATTCATAAAAATAAAGCATCAAACTGGAAAATTTTACTCAAAAAATAGAGTTAAATTTTGAGAATATTTTTACTCACCAAAAAACTCCTAAAAATGTAAATCAAAATTCATAAATACTAAAAATTTTTTTCAAATTCAATTCCGAATTTTAAAATATTCTCAAGACATCAAAGGTTTACCTTCAAAATTGATTTGAACTTAGATTAATTATTGAACAGTTATGTAGATGTTGTATTGGAACAAGAATAAAAAGAAAGCATGGATTTTATTTTGAAACATGGGCTTTATGTCCTCAACACATATTTTTTTTTTAAGGGGGTAAGTACATTTTTCATTTTTTGAGCGCCACCATTTATGTGAAACTGAATTCTTCAAATCATTTCTTTAGCCAAATACACTGATATTTTAATAAATACTTGAGTGGAATATATCCTAGTCCAAGATATTTTCATACCAATAAAAAAACCTAAATCAAAAAAATGAAAAAATTGATCCAAAAAAAAAATAAAAATCATTTATTACTTTATCTTATCTAAAAGATTTTACACAATTACTTATTTTTTGTTTGGTTTTATTTTTAATTCTTTATGAAAATAATTTTGTTTGGAAAATTTTTGATAAACAAATTACTTTTTATTTCAAAAGAATTTCCAAAATGAATTCAAAAATCCTATTTTCATTTAATTCATCTAATTCTAGTTTTAGTTCAGAAAATCAGATATTTTTTAAATTCTTCTGAGAATGAGGGATTTATTGGACAAATTCGTTTGATTTTATAATTAATTATTTTTCATTGAAATGAGAACTCAAAAAAATACTGAATCTGATTGAAATTTTTTCTTGAATTTTTCAATTATTTGTATTTGAATCTTTTGTAACTGTTTTTTGATTCCAAGAATTCAACCCCTTTATTTTAATTTTTGAAATAGTATTCTTTGTTTTGGCTTTGTTTGATAAAAATATTTGAAAAATGAATTTTGAAAGCAAATTTATAAAAGGTTTTTTAAAAAAATAATCAATAGTAATGATTCTAGAAATTTAAGGTAATAAATTGTTTGGATTAATCAAAACTAAGAAGATAAAGAAAATGAATATTCGAAAATAGGCTTTTATCGATTTTTTTTTCATTCGTGATTTCAACAAATTTATTTGGAAAGGTGATCTTTCGTGTTTGGTCTTCTAAAAGAAAAGATTTGTTTCAAATGCACACCTTTTCGGGGTCTATTTTTTTGGTTTACTGTTTGATTAATTCCAATCGTTTGTATAAACATATCTCTAGATCCAAAACAAAATTTAATAAAACCAAAAATTGAATCAAAAAAAAATGTACAAAAAATCGAAAAATTTAAGATTCAACTCTGATTCACTTTGATTCTTTTCACCAATAGACTAATGAATGGTGTTTTGGTTTCAAAGTTTCAATATCTGGTGACACTCAAAAAATATTTTTCAGTAATGTTCACACAATTAAAATTTTTCAAAATGGTAAAATGTACTTACTTCCTTAAGAACTACGTTTGAAATTGATCAATTTATTTCAACACCTTTTGACCCAATCTCATTTCAAACACAAAGTCATGGATCTTGGAAATATTTTCCAATTTGGATCAAAAAATCATTTTATGTCATTTTTTTTATGAAAAATGAAAAAGAAATTTTGAGATACGTAAACTCGAACACCTTGTTAAGGATGGTAAAAATGAAAAAGAAAAATAACCACGATTTTTTAACATTATAAAAAACGAAGATCAGTCCAAACATTCAAAAAAAACAACTCTAACTTTCGAAGATCACATTTACTATGATTTTTGAATGTTGGGTTCCTTGAATTGTTCTAGTAATTCGTAAACCAGATTAAATCACAAAAAAGGAGTTGAGTGTTTCTCTTATTTTTTGTTTGGTTCTTGTTGTTTTTCCTTGAATAAATCTCCCCACCATGGCTAAGAGGAGAGTGTATCCTCGAATTGTTTTTGGAACAACATTATCCATGTTAAACGCACTTCTTGTTTTTTGTGTATTTCTTTGTCAAAGTTTTCTATATTTGGATCGTTTCTCTCAAAACCCAATTGGTGGTATCAAGGAAAATTGGAGTGGTGTGTTGTGGAAAAGATTTGGTGGTTCTTTGCATTCAAGGATCTTTTTAAAATTCAATTTGCAAAAATTCGTCAGTTTTTTTAATATTTAAAAAAAAAATATGATGCCAGTTGAGAAAAAATGATCTTTTGATTTTTGGAAATGAGAGGATTTTCGTGGATTTGATACAATACCATACACATTATCGTGCCTATTAACCAATTTGTTCTTTGTTTGGAAATAACAAAGAACCTTTCAACAATAATTCATCAAAATTTGACAATTTTCTCCATTTTGACCTTTTAGGTGAATTTGGCAAACCTTCTCATCTTCTCTCACATATCAAAAATAAATCAAAGAAACCCCCCAGCATCGTCTTAAGGTTTGCCACTTTCGCCTAAAAAGAAATTTTCTCAAAAAGCTGTTTTTTCGCAACCTTCTTTGTCATTTTGAGATACGATGAGAGACAACTCTAGTTAAAAAATGTCTTTTTTTTTTTACTACATCCCACTGAATAAATATTTGTGAGAGTTACTAACCCACAGAATCATCTTTTATCACGCAGGAAATACAATTTCAATACCAAACTTAGTCCTTAAGAAATCCTTATTTTTGACGAAAAAATATTCATTAATTTTGAATTTTGTAATTGAAGATCAAAATAAAATTTCAATAGAAATAAATATTATTTTCCTACAATTATTCCCACTATTTCAATAGTATTAGAATAGCATGTTTTTGACTTAATGATTATAGATCAAAAAATAAAAAAAAATTTTTTACAAAAGCAAAATAATTACCAAGGGAATAAGGTTATCAAAAAAAATTGCAAAACTAAATTTTTATTATTAAAAAAAAATGAAAAAAAAAAAAAAATATTTATTTACAAGCCAAAAGGCTTCTATTCAAACAAAATATTTATGTTAAACAATTACTTGGAGTAATATTAAATGAAGATTTTGAGAAATCTTCACTCTGCAAAGAATAATTACGTTTAATTTATATTAGATATTAGAATTTAAACAATAAATAAATAAATAATAAATCTCCAAAATATCAAAAATTAAAATCGAAGAGATATTTTAATTTTTATTTATTTATTTGGTTTATTTCAATTAATCAAAATACACCACTTAAAAAAAAAAAAAAAAAAAAAAAGGAAAATATGTACCGGCAATTGCTTATCGAATACATGAAGATGGGAATAAGCTTAATATGAAAGGCTTTGGCATTGGTGATGGGTTATCGGATCCATCATTACAAACAAATTATTTTGCTGATTATTCATATTCTACAGGATTGCTAGACGAACAAGAAAGAATAGACATCAAGCTTTTAGAAGCGGATCTTATTTTACAAATTGAAAACCAAGAATGGGACAACTGTTTAGATAATTTTGAAAAAATAACAAATGAGATTTCTGAACTATCAGGTGGTATTAATAAATATGATATTAGGCTCTATCAACCGTATGATTCAAAACCGATCACCAATTTTTTAAATTTACAATCTGTTAAAGATACATTCGGAGCAAATTCTGATTGGGAATTCTGTGCAAAAGAAACAAGAAATGGTTTAAAAATTGATTTTTGTCAAAGTGTAAAACCCTTAGTAGACGTGCTCATACAGAGTGGCTATCAGGCATTATTTTATAGTGGGCAATTTGACTTGATCGTAAACTATATGGGATCTTCAAATTTTATTGAACAAATCAATTGGAGCGGGAAACAAAATTGGCTTGAATCAGATAGGGTCGTCTGGAAAAACAATGATGAAGTTGTTGGCTATGTGAAAAACTATCAAAATTTATATCATATCCTCATAAATAAAGCTGGGCATATGTCACCTATGAATCAACCACAAAATACACTGGATATGGTTTCAAGATTCATTAACAATAAGCCCTTTTCCTAATATGCGTACATTATGAGAAATGATTAAACCGTCTTTCATTAATAAAAGCAAAAAAAAATAATAATTAAAAAAAACTTTACATTTTTAATATAACAATTAGTGGAATTCTTCGATATTTAGCAAAATAAAACCCTATTTTCTTTAAAGCTGAGAAAAAAATCAACATCTTATTTTTTTTTAATTTTAGATCAATGAATTTTTTCTTAAAAATGGAATAATCCCTTAATTATGTAACCAGAACAAAAATAAGAAGAGATATTGTGTGATGATATGACTTAAATGTTTTTTTTTTGTTTATTGGTATTCGTTTATTGAAGGGCAGGAAACGTTTTTCTATCTTCTCTTTCTTCATTATTTCATTATTTAAAGTACAATTGATCGATTATAAACTCTTTTTCAAATAAAAGGGCACAAAAAATTTCAAGAATTATTCATAATTGAATTAAATTAATTGAAGTATCATTCTAAAATCCAAAAAACGCTTTAAAACATAAAAAAACACCCAACTGGATCTTTAAAACTCAATAAAGCAAAACAATAAAAATTAAAATTCAATATTTTAAAACATTGCACTACAAGGAAAATTGAAACACCGAAAATTAAAATTAGTCAAAAATATACATTGGATTTCAGTTATAAACTAGATTCCAAAAATTTGGACACAGTTTATACAATGGAAAGAACATCATTACTTCACTTTAAATTCAATTTGGAAATATTTTTTGATTATACTAACAATTTCATTTTTTGTCTTTTTTGTTTTGTTTTCATTTCCTTTTTTACAGTTATGTAATCTGTTTCGTTAGATCTCGGAAATTTTTTTCAATGGTTGATTGAAAGTTTAGTTTTGAGTTTGTTAAATTGGAAAATCACATACAATTGGTAGATGGTATCTTAACATTTGATGGATCAACAATTGTTGGTGAAATTTCAACAAATTTACCAATATATTTTTTGTTCAGCTTGTTTCATTATTTTGGACACACCCTGTTTTTATTTTTGAGTTTTATATTTTTTTCTTTTATTTGGATTCAAATATTGACTTATTAAAACATAAATACTGTGTTATTTAAATGTTGTTTTATATTAGGTTTGGAAAAATACAATAAATTGGGTTTTTTTTTTTTGACTATTTTTGATTTTGGGTAGGTCCAAATTTTTGGAAAGGGGTTTACTTCTTTTATAAATTATTTTTTCAAAGTTATCATAATTTTATGTAATAAAAAAAGGATTACAATTAAACTCATGGAAAACCGAATATCACCTTTTTCAAAAATACCAACTTTTGGTAAAAAAATAGTTTTTGGTTGATTTTTTTAATGAAAAAAGTTGAAATGAACTAATTTTTGATAAAACATTCAGATTGAAAAAAGAATAAATGTTAAAGGAATTTGCAGAAAACAATCGGGAATGTATATAAAAATTTAAACATGGAATTAAAATAAAATGATAAAAAATATTCCAAAAATAGATAAAAAATCAGAATTACAATTTAATTTAGTGATATCTTCTGATTGAAATATTTTGTGTTATTACAAAATTGAAAAATATTTTTCTCTTTAGACTATTAAAAAAATACTTGAAAATTATCTCTCTACTAAGTCAATTAAAAAATTTAAAAATTTTACAATTTAAAAATGAAAAAAATATTACTTAAAAATTTCATTTTTTTTTCAATTCCTATTAATATCTATTAAAGTTGTAAACCTTTTTGAAAATTGTTATGTATAATAATGTTTATGATATGAGTGTTTTTCAAAAATACAAAATTTAGAGATTTTTTTTTGAAAAAATTTTCCTTGTCTTGTTGTGGTGTGTACTTTTATTTGAAATGAGAAATCTTGTTTTGTAAATTGTAAAGAAACAAATTATAAAATCAATAAAAACCATTGAATAATTTGATTTGAGAAAAAAATCTCTACATTTTATTGATAATTCTTGACATGCCAAACTTATTTTCTTGAAAGTCCCATTTTCAAGATAAAGCCACAATTCTTCAGGGTATTTTGTTGGAATTGTTTTTTTCTTTCTTTTTTTTTTTGTAATGTTCCATGCATCAATCCAATAATGGTCTTTCAAAATTCTTAAATCTAACTAATTCGAAATCAAACTTAAAAATGTTTCCATTTTTATACAAGCAGATTATTTCCAAATTGGTTTCTTCATATCTTGTTTTGGGTTTCCAACTGTTCAATTCCCATAAATAAATAAAAAAAAAAAAAAAGAAACAATTAATAATTAAAATGTAAAATCACCAATAAGTAATTATCTTATTAACAATCAAATACAATAGTATTGATGATTTGAGAGGTGAGTCCTTTTGTTTGAAAAAGAGTTTATATATATATATAAAACTTTTTCCAGTCAACCTTACCTGGTTATAATGGGTAAATTAAATGAAATTTATTAAATTACAACCAAAAAAAGAAGAGAAAAATTCTTATTTCTTTTAAAAGTTTAGAAAAAGATTATTAAAAAATTAAACCACCAATTCTTCAAATAAGAAGAATAAAATTTACTCAATTTCAAAAAAAAAATATCAATAATTATTTTAAAATCTGAAAAAAAATATAATTACTTTATTAAATAACAGTTAAGAATTAATTTTACCTTTTTTTGTATAAAAAATCTGAAAAAGAACCAAACAATCAAATTAAAAATACTCCCAAAATACTTTTTTAGATATTTTTAAAATTCAACTTATAATTTAAAGAAATACTTTTTTGATTAGATTATTGTTAATAAATAGTCAATAACAGCATCTTAATGATTTTGTGTATCCAGGGTGGATAGTTTCTAATTAGTCATTAAAATGATAAAATTATTTTTTATATATATTTTAATTATTTTTCTTCTTCGCTTTTTTTTATTCGATGAATTTTCTTTAATTTCTCCTTTCTCAAATTAAATAAATAAAACTATCTTAATGGTTTCGAAATGTCTTAGTAATAAACTAAAGATTGTAAGTATTTATAGATTTTATTCTTATTTTGAAAAATATTTTTAAATATTTACAATTTAATAAAATTTCTTCAAATGAATAATTCTAAAATATAATAAATAAATTAATATTATCAAATAACTGATTTAAATAATTATAAGTTCCTTTTTATACTCTTAATAATTGAAAAAAAAAATTGTTACGATATCTTATAAATTTCAAGAAATTTAATAAATATTAAAAAATATTATGAATGATCAATTTTTTTGATCTTCAAGGATTCAATATTTGTTTTATTTTTCTTGTATTTGATAATACAATTAAATTTGAAATGTTATTTTGTCATAATGACTCTCTGAAATTACTAAAAGTGAGATTTCTACAAAATTAAAAATGTTTGTCACTTTTTTTTTTGATTTAGAAAATAAAATTAACTAAATTTCATAATAAATGGCCCATTTTACATTTGAATTTTGAATTTCTTTTGAACCGTTTTGAAGTTTTTCTCCTCACAATTAAAGTTTGCAAATATATCATTTTTTCTCTTTTTTTTTTTTCGAATGTGCTTTGTTAAAATGGAAAATGAAAATGAAAAATTTGAAAGAAGTAACAGATAAATTAATGAAAAAATAGGTTTCAAATATGAAAAAGAGATTATATTTAGTTATTAAAATGGAAAGAAAATTGAAATTGGGGTTTGACTAATTTTTTAAATTTTCTATTTTTTATGTAATGCTTCTGTCAAAATAAATGCCCCAATTATTTTTAACTGTTTTTTTTTTTATTTCTTTTTCTTTTGTTTTGAGAAGAAAAATAAATATCTCTTGAGTATAGAACTGAATATTAAAATCTAAATTTTTATATTATAATAGATAACTTCAATTTTTAAAAATATTTTTCTTTAAAATTTGTTTTTTTAAGGGGAAATGATTTTGAAAGTGTGTTTACAAACAATAAGGATCAAATCCTTTGACTGAATAATTAATTGGGTTAAATGAATTTTGTTTAAGGGATTATCCTCACCATATGTTCGTCTATAATTAAAGTCCGTTGTTATTTGAGTTTAAATGGTATTGGTGTTATCTATTTCAAATAGCTCTTAAAAATCTATTATGAATATCATACACAATAAATATTACATTTTTTTACTAATTGTCACTATTAAAAATTATCATTTTAGAAATTCGTTTTAAAATTCCTTTTTAAATTCTAAAAATAAAAACCCCCAAATAATTTTATTCTAATATTTAATAATAATGTTTATAACTTCCAAAAGTACCTATTTTTTGAATTTTTTACTTCAAAGATTAACTAAATAATAGTAAACGAAAAAAAAACAAAGACTGGTTAGTTTTGTTTCCTTTTTATTATAAATCTCGTTAGACTTTCAATATATTTCTATGATTACAGAAAAAAATTTTCGAAAGAATCTATTATATTATTATTTTAATTTTTTCAAAAAATTGTATTTTTTAGCTTTTAATGGATATTTTGAAACAGGGAGTATGAAAATTGATAATTCAACTTTACATTTGTGAAAAATGTAGATTTTTTTCTCAAATTGTATGATATTTTACTAATACATTGGATCATTATTAATTGATAAGATCAACAAATATTACGATTTGACTCAAGTATTTTTTAGAGACATTTAAACAATCACAAATTCATGTTATTTACCCCGAATACCAACCTACTATCATTAGAGACGAACTTTTGATGAAATTAACTGCTTGAAAGGAGAAACTTATTTCCCTCAAAACAAGGAAATGAGTTGTTTTCTGAAGTTTAATTTGGTTCTTTTGATAATAAATGCTTAATTATCTTTGGGGAAAAAAATAAATGTGTGTAATCGTCCCTCAAGGTTTACAACCCTAAAAGAAGGAAAAAAGATTCACTTGTGTTGGGTTTAATGACAATATTATTTTGGTTAATTATCTATCACTCAAGTGTTTGGTTGAATTTTTATAGTTTGTCAAAAAGAAATTTGCATTTTTTGCAATTTTATCTTTTTTTTTTTACCAAAACCCAAATTGAAGAGTGTAAGATTATTAGATTGGTAGGTACTTAAGAATAGTGTTGATTTTTGGGTTTTCACAATATTACTGGGAGAGTGTAAAATCAAGAGACTGGTAGGTATTTAAGTATAAATTTCGATTTTTGTGTTGGTATTTTAGAATTTTTATTTACATTTTCCTCAATAAACTTTTTGAAAAAAATTTTGTTTTTAAAACTCCAGATAAAACCAAACTTACCATTGTGAAAAAAATTTGGGTCTTTAAAAAAAATTGGTTCAGTCAAAAATTTGTTTTCGTTTTTTAAATAGCAAATATTAGCAAAATGATTTTTGATCAAAGTAAAATTTTATAAACAAATCTTACTTTTAAGAAAAAACAAAGTCATTATAGATAATAATTTTCAGAAGTAAAATTTATTTGTTGCGTTTTAACCTTTTGGAATTACTGTGGAACTTCAATTATATAAAATTTATTTTTAATTGTCAACTTTACTAAAAATAAGAGAACTATTTCATCGGAAATATTAAAATCTATTAATCTAATAAGATATTTATCATTGTTAATGAACGCAAATTTATTACAGTTAATCTTAAATATCCTTTTAAACCCAATTGAATAATAAAATCTTCCAAAAAAGCTGTTTTTTCGAAAGAGGTTGTTTTCCACGAATGTTTACAATCAAAACTTCAAAATACCGAAATATCAAGATTTCAGAAACCATTTAAATTCTTTAAATCCCCATAGACAAACCTTAATTTAAAACGGTTATTAATTTTTGGTCTTCCCAAACAATGATTAACTTGATCTTGGAA
Source organism: Anaeramoeba flamelloides (assembly GCA_027625915.1). Taxonomy (NCBI): domain Eukaryota; family Anaeramoebidae; genus Anaeramoeba; species Anaeramoeba flamelloides. The sequence continues at coordinate 8,288,480 of JANTQA010000036.1, forward strand.
TGTAATCTAATAAAAAAAATCAACATTTTTAGTAAAGTTTACAATTAAAATAAATTTTTGTTTTTTAGAGTTCCACAGTAAATCCAAAGGGTTAAAATGCAACAAGATAATATTGTCTTTGAAAATTATTATTGATAATGACTTTGGTTTTTCTTAAATGTAAGATTTGTTTATAAAATTTTACTTTGATCAAAAATCATTTTGCTAATATTTGCTATTTAAAAAACGAAAACAAATTTTTGACTGAACCAATTTTTTTTTAATGAACCAAATTTTTTTCACAATGGTTAATTAAAAAAATATCAATTCCAGAACTTGTATCAATTAATTTATCTTATTACCTTCCTATGGTATTTTGGTCTTAAACTCTTCAAATCGAATTTCTGAAAAAAAATACAATTACAAAAAATGCAAATTTCTTTTTGACAAACATTAAAATCCAACCAAACACTTGGGTGATCGATAATTATATACCAAAACAATATTGTGATTAAATCAAACACCAGTGAATCTTTTTTTATTCTTTTAGGAATAAAAACTAAAACAAAGTAACATATTTTTCAGATAGAATTGAGAAATGACCAATAAAGCATTTTTCGAAAAGGTTTTTCAGGTGTTATCTAAAGTTCAAAATTGAGATGGGTTTGGAAATTGAAAGTACTTGTTTAAAGGTTTAATTCACTTTTTTATATTTAATTGTTTTTATTTTTAATTTTTAGGGGGTTAGTTTTTTATAAATAAAGAGATAAAAAATAAAACAGAAAAACCAACCAACAAAAGAAGTAAAAACCACTTATTCTTCTTTTTTCTTCAAAACAAACAAGGAAAAATTATTTTTTTTCATTTAGATCTCTTCAAATTTTTTCTTTTAAAATTACTATCATTGTTCCAAATACGAAGAGAAATTCTATAAGAAGTAAATTTTAATGTACCAAGAATCTTCTGAAGATAGTAGAACAATTATGACAACAGAAAAAAACAAAAAAAATATAATCGACTTTCAAAACAACAAAAAGAAAGTTCTTGAAGAATCTAGTCCCCTGAAAATTGAAAAAAAAAAAAATACCAAAATTAAAATTGTTAATGAGCAAAAGAATCGCATCACCCAATTGTATAACCAAAAAATAAATCGTACCAATCAAAATAGTGTCGCATATGAACCGATAGTAAATCTTGAAAATGATCAAGTGAATTATCATAACAAGACATTTTCCATTCAAGAAGATTATTTACAAACAAGTTACCCTGATTTCTTTCAATACCCTGAGCGTTTTTTAGAGAAACAAAACATCTATGGGGTTAACAATACAAATACAGACAATTTCAATTATTTCACTCATTTGGCCCAGAATTATTTATCAGAAGGTAATTCCTTTTTGAACAACAACGAAAGAGAGCCATACGAATTTCAATCAAAGAATATAATTGATTCAAATACCGAAGAAGATGAAGTACAAGAACAAGAACAGCAAGAACAAGACGAAGAAGAAGAAGGAGAAGAAGTAGAAGAAGAAGAAGAAAAAGAAGAAAAAGAAGAAGAAGTCGAAGAAGAAGAAGAAAAAGAAGACGACGAGGGGCGGGAACAGGAACAAATTCTTGAACAAAAAGATGAAAAAGAAATTGTAAGTCGAAATGAAATGAAAATTGAGCATTTCCAACAAATCGAAGGGCAAAGAGTAAAGAAGGAAATAAAGAAAGAAAAAAAAAAAGAAAATAAAAAAGAAAAAGAAAAAGAAAAAGAAAAAAAAGAAAACGAAAAAAAAGAAAAAGAAAAAGAAAAAAAAGAAAAAGAAAAAGGATCAACAAAAATTTTTGAAAAACCAACCAACCTTATTGATAGTGATTACGAAAAACAAATTCTAATAAATTTTTTACTCCAGCCATTTAATGACAAAGAAACAACCAATAGAGAAAACCCCTCTTTTGGGGTCGTTTTTTATTTGTATTTGAAAAATGTAATCAAAACAAGCAGAAAAAACGGATCCTTTGTTTCAAAATACCAACTCTTGAATGAGGCAAACGAATCGCTGGTTAGGCGTGGAAGTTGCACAAAAAAAATGGCCGAGTGGATCGTGCAAAGACAATTTTTTAATGAGAGATTTCAAAAGGACAAAAGGAAAAGAGGCAGGAGAAACCAATACGACATTAAAGTGAATGGGAAATCTCAAAGAAAAAAATATCAAAAAAAATTGAAAAAAAGAAAAAAAAACAATAACAAAAAGCAATAGCAACAAAAAATGATTTTTTTTTTCAAATTAACTCGCGCTTGTTTGAAATTTAAATGAGAGACAATTTCAGCTGATTTATCGTTTTTCCAATTGTGAAATCTGACTTTCAGAAAGGATTCAAAGTGAACGGCAAATAAATACCACTCATAACATGAACAAGGAACCAAACAAATAAATAGAGCTAAAGAAATTAAAATCTATTTCTGGGGAAACATTCTCTGTAAAAAAAAAAAGAAAAATAGGAAAATTAAGTGAAAATTTTTTCCCTTTTATTATTCAAATACCAATATTGTATCACTAAATGCTGTGTAATTCTTTTAAATAGAAACCATAATGGGACTTCTATTTACCAAAAAAAAAAAAAAAAAATCAATATATATATATTATTATTTCAACCAAATAATTATTGATAAAGAGTTCAAATATTAAATACTTTTAATTTTTCAATTTTGACAAGATCTTTTTTTTTCATATCATTCTGAAATTTTAGTATCTTGGAACAGTCTGAGAATTGAGTGGAAAGTAAAAATTCACAAAATAAAACAAGATTTTTATTTCCAAAATACTTTAGTATCACAATTTCCAAATTAAAAAATAAAAAAAATAACAAAAGTGAACTGTGAATGCTTAATTTCAAAAATGGGGGCAGTTTTTTCATCAGGAAATAATTTGTTAAATTTTTTTTTTTTTGAATAATAATATATTTTACTAAAGAGTTTCTGGATAATAACCAATATAGATTAATAAATAAAAATATAGTTTCATCATTTTGTTTTTTGAAAGATGCTGATAAATTCAAATTGATGTTATGAAATTTTTAGTTCAATTTCCATTTTTGTAATCTAGGGTCTCAACTTTTAAAACAACTTCAGAGTAAGAATATTTTGAAGGAACAACCAATTTTACAAAGTTTTTCAACATTTAAGCCAAAAGAATACTATATTCAAAATGATTAAAAAAAGATTTAAAAAGGATAATGAAAACAAAAATTTTAAGATATTTATTTGAATTTATTAGTAAATGTAAACAGAAAATTATTATAATAATAAACCAGTTTGCCTCTAATTTTGTAATTTGACTTATTTGATAATTTTAATTTTCCAAAATATTAGATCAGTAAAATAGGGCTTGTATAATTTATCTTCAACTTTGACAAAATAGATCTAAAATCATTCAATTTTTTATTTTATTGTGGATCTACTTTTCATTTTTCTTTAATTTACCATTTCATTTGAAAAAAATGATCATTGATTTCAAATCAAAATTTAATACAAACACTCTAAAAATAGAGAAATAACTTTTTGACTCAAACTAATATTTGAGAAAATATTTATGAATACTGAAGATCTCCTTATAAAGCTTTATCAATAAACAAATCAAATTATTGATTGGTTGATTGATCGATATTAATTTTATTTGAATAAAAGTAAACTTTTGATTTTTTCTTGAGGGTACATATATCAACAGTTTTTTTTTGCTTGCTTTTTTCAAAATATAATATGTATAATTGATCATCCTTGGTTTCAAATTAATAAAGTATTTTTCCTTTTAACTGAGAAGTTTTAGGGGTTAAATCATCAAACCACCCGACAATAAAAAATACGTAAAATCTGATATTCATTTCTTAAAATTCTACTAATTCAAAAAGAAATTCTAAAAATGAAGGATAAAATTTGAAAATTTATCTCAAAAAAATAGAGTTAAAATTGAACATAATTTTTCTTTTTAGAAAAATCTTCAAATTTCATAATAATGGGCAAATTACCAAAAATTTTAAAAAAATTCAATTCCTAATTTAAAAGTAACTGTAATGATCAAGATTTTTACTTTTGAAAATTAATTTGAACTCAGGTATACTATTCAGCGATGAATTAGATTTTGTATTTGAACAAGAAGAAAAAATAACTGAACTTTTTTTTTTTTTTTGAAGTGTGTGTTTGAAACTCACAACATACTTTTTTTTTGAGAACCTAAAAAGGTTATAAAAAAAAATAAAAAATAGATTTTTGATTTGACTAAAAATCAAAGTTTATTATGAATTATTTCTCAAAAGTTTGTGCATTAATATTGAAAAACCTTATTGATACACCGGATACCGAATAAGTAACACCAATTGGATTTACCACAGTGGTTTTTTTTTTTTTTTTTTCAAATTAATTCAAAATACCTTGTTCATTCAATTAAAACATATTAGTTGGTTCATTATAGTAAGAATGAATGTTGTAAAATATTGAGTTTTCCAATTTTAGAGATAAATAAAGAGTTTAATGTATTTATCCACAATTTCAGTAATAGTAAATATAATATCTGATTATCATTATAGAATAATATTAATTTTCATCAAAAAATCGTTTGGTTAACACCAATCTTTCATTTTTTTAAAAAATCATCTTTCAAACAAATTATTGGTGTTTTCCAAACGATTTTATATTTAAAATGCGTTAAAGCTCAAAAATAAAAACTAAAATTTCGTTTAATATTACAAAAATTCAGATAAATGCATGGAAATCTTTATTTATCACTAAAAATGGAAAAAATCTATTTTTTACAATATCCCATATTTCCACGTGAGTTGTTATTAATAATATAATTGTGGATATTTGTAATTTTTTATTTAATATGTTTATTTAAATTTTAATTACCTTATACACTTCTCTCGCTTGTTTTTTTTTAATTATTCAAAATTACTGTTATTTTTATTCTTATTCAGCATCGCTTATTACATATTATAAACAATATTAAATAAAAAAGAATCAAGAAAATAAATAAAGACTACAATTTTTAATCTATTTCTTTGGAATTTTTAGCTTGTAAAAGAAAGAAATTGGTGAAAATAATACGCGAACTTGAAATTGTTTTCCGATCTATTATTAAAAGACTTTTTATAACTTTTTTCTAGCTGATGATTTATATAGAAATTTTTAAAAATGAATTCTCAAATTAAACTATTTTTGAGTCAAGGTTGCCAAGCTGTAATTCTGACTTATACATATTGAAAGAGTTTAATAGATATTGGAAGAATATATTTTATTTTTGGAAATTTCAAAATAGAAATCACATTTTTGCATTTTCTTTTTTTCTCATTTTTTCAACATTTTTGGAAATATTTTTTTAAAAAAAAATTTTATGACAAGATTCTATATTCATTTTGTAAAAAAATTTTAATTCGTATGTTATTGAAACAGTAAAAAAGATTGTAGAGGGTATCGAATATGGTTTCTTATTGATATTTTATTTGATCTTCCTTATGAGATTAAAATTTACATTGCTATTTTTTCAATCGTTTACTCAAAATTTGAGGTTTTCAATTTATAATGAAATATTAAATTATATTTAATTTATTTCATAGATATATCAATAATTCTCTAAAATTTATTATTCTAAATATTTCTTATTTTTTCTTCAAAGGTCAAATATAAAAAATAAGTGAAATTCGAAAAAATGATTTATTCCTATTAGGGAAAAATAATGGATTCTACAAAATATATGATAAAAATATTCATAATAGATCTAGAAAAGGCATCTATTTAGGCTTTTTGATGATTTATTTTCTTCTTTATAATATATTTTATCAAATATATTTAAATTATAACTTTTATAATGTTTTATCGTAATTCAAATCCATTAATATTAAAAATGAACAAAACGATTAGAAAATTAATAATCTATCACAAATTCTATAATAAAACATTTATGAATCTTTCAAACTAAAGAAATAGTCTTCGGTTTAACAATTTTGAAAAAAAAAAAAAAACCTTGTTGAAAGTAAATCTTTTGAAAAGAGCTTTATTTTAAAAATTATTTAATTCTTAAAAAGAATTGTTTCTAACAAAATGAATTTAAAATAGAATAAAAATTTTTTCTTTGCCAGCTTATTTCATTCATGATCATATTTTTTTCCTTTATATGATGTAATTTACTTTGTAAATAAATTTAGTATCCACCTTGATCTTTAAAAATTTCTTCAATCTGATCATTATAAGGGTTTTCTTCAGGAACAAAATGGGGATATTTAATATTTAGATTTTTCCATAAAAATTTGGCAATTAATGCTTGTCCATTTTGCTGTTATACAAAAGAAAAAAAATGAGAAAATTAAAAAATAAAAAAAAAAATTACTTTTAAAAAGTTTCTCCAATAATGAATAAAAAAAAAAAATCAAAATAAATAATTACAGAAGGATGAAAACCATCAACAGGTTCAATCAAATCAGAAATTGGCAAATCGTTTTCAATAAAATAATCAATAGTGTCTTGGAGAGGGAAATCAAGATATCCGATTTCATAATTATTTGCACTGTATGAGTGCGCCAATTCTTTATAGACCGAATCTAACCTTAAACCTAATTTATCAGCTTCAGATCTGTGTGTGTCGTTTGTTGTCATCCACATTGGGCACGGGCTAACATCTTGACATTTTAAATATTCATAAAACTTTGCATAATCAATATCATGGCCAATTGGGTGAATATGGCTGTGGAGTGTATCAAAGAGAATCGATCCTCGTACCATTCCGACAAAGATGAGTTTTGAGCCAGGTGCAACAGTTTTGTCCAATTCATCTAAAAATGGTATCAAATTTGCTCTGAATTGCTTTTCTGTAACGAAATCTTTGACCTCACGAGCTGCACATATATCATTCCCAATTATTTCTAAAAATGTAATCGTTGGATAATTAGCTAATTCTTGTGACTTTGTGATCGATGTTCTTAATAAATCGCTAATATGATAAGACTCCATTCCATTGACAGCAATATTTTGATAATTTCGATGATTACATCTATTTCTCTTTCGCATTTCGAGATAAATTGAATTAACATTACCTTTTTTTTTTTTTTTTTTTTTATTAATATTTTGAAATGTGTTATTAGAGATTTTATTTTTGATTAAAGGGTTATAACGAAATTGGTATGTTTTTTGGATTATTTGTAAATCCATCTAATTTTTTTAATAATTTTTTAAAAAGATATAATTTTCAATAAAAAAAAAAAAAAAATCTAAATTAAAGTATATTATACAACAGATTCTGACCCTCTTTTATTTTTTTTTTATTCTTTATTTATATTTTGTTAACAACATCTATTTTGATAAACTTTGCTTAAAAAATTGTTATAAAAATAAATTAATTAAGCTCTTGATTACTAAAATAAGTATTTTATGATTTATTTCAGTTATTTTCCAACTTTTTTAATATATATTAAAGGTTTCAAACATTTCTAAAAATAATTTTGATTTATTTTTTTTCCAAATCAAAAGTTATTTGTTATATTTTATCCTCAAATTTATTTATTTTTATATTATAGTTGATAATTAAAAAAAAAAAACTTTAAATTAATTAAAAAATCACTTTTTTCTTCTATATTTTTCAAAGAAAACATTTCCTATTACTTATAAATTACCTACATGATAGATAATGTAAAAAAAAATCAAAAAAATTAGAGTTGTCAGAAAGTACCTTCAAGTGCCGTAGAGTGTTTTCGAGTGCCGTAAAGTGCCTAGGTTTTCCAGAATTCAAAAGAATGGAGAAAAATCAAAGATTTAACTCAATTCTTTTAAATTCTGGAAAACCTAACTGCTTTTTTTTTTTTATTTTAGAAATAAAAAAAAAAATAACAACCTTTTTCTTGAGGTTTTTTATTTTATTCGTTAAGTTTTCTAGGTTTTTTTTGAGGTTTTCTATTTTATTTCTGAATTTTTCTAGGTTTTTTTTTTGTTTATTTCGATAATTTATTGATTTTCTAATCAAACAGAAAACTCAAAAAAACTTAACAGAAATTTATTGATTTTCCAATTTACAAAAATCAAAAAAATCTAAAGAAAAGTGTTGATGTTTTTTTAATTTGAGTAATTAAATGAAAATTAAATAAATTTCTGTTTTATTTCTCAAATTAAAAGCAAACATTTAGGCAAACAGGATTTAATTTTTTTAAATTACATCTGTACAAAAATAAAAAAAAAATAGAAATCAAATAAAAATTCATTTTTTTGGCTCACAAAAAGAATCTTTATATACAAGTCAACCATATCTTTCCCAAAAAATTAAAAAAATGAATTCACAATGAATAAAAACGTAATTAATTTGAAAAATTGGAAAATTTCAGCTTTTGTGAAAAAGATCAGTTTATTATTTAAAACAAAAATATAAACCCCATTCCAAAAATTTAGACACACCCAAAATCAAAATTATTCAAAAAAACACCCAATTTATTATATTTTTACAAACGAGATACAAAACAACATTTAAGTTTCCTTATATTCATGTTTTTATAAGTAATCATTTTAATCCAAATAATAGAAAAAAAATAAATCAAAAAAAAAATGTTGTGCCAAAAAGAATGAAATGAGCTCAACAAATAATGTGTTGATTAATTTGTTGAAATTTCACCTTGAATTTTTTATCAATAAAATGATAAGACACCATCGACCAATTGTATGTAATTTTTCTATTTAAAAAACTCAAAACTAATCATCTATCAATCACCCAAAAACAATTTCTAGATCTAGCAAAAAAGATTACGAAATTTGAAAAAAGGAAATGAAAACAAAAACGACAAGACTAAAAATGAAATAGTTTACAAAAACCAAAATTATTTCAAAATTGAATATAAAGTGTGGTATTTTTATTCTTTTAACAGTTTAAAATGTATCCAAATTTTTGGAATTAAGTTTAGTATTTGCAAACTGAAATAAATTTTACTTTAGGGTGAATTTTTTTTATTATATAATTATTTAATTACTTTTTATCTCATCAGTATTTTGTTTTAGTATTTATTTTTTAATTTTAAAATAATTTTCAACAATTAGTTGAACTAATAGGAAAGATTTTTTTGAATTTTTTTTTTTTTTTACTTTTTTTGACTAAAGTATTATGAAAAAGAGAAACGATTAACAAGATAATAAAGGAATTTAAATTATTTTTTCGTCTAAGAGAATAATCTATTTTTTATTTTAGCCAAAAAATGATATACCAGATTTTTTACCATAATATTTTAGGGTTTTATAACAAATTACCATTTTTGAGTTGCATTTTTTATACAAAACTGAATTAATAAAACCAAAAATTGAATAAAAAGATATTTCCCAAAAAATTAAAAAATATCAGATTCAACACATATTTCTTTTTATTCTTTCATATATTGAGTAGTACATATTATTTTAGAGTTCAAAATTCCAATATCATTTGACAAACAATAAAAATCTTTTTTTAAGTAATGATTTTATAATTAAAATTTTTTAATTAGGGCTTTAAGAGTGAAATTAGGGCTGTCAGAGTGAACTAGTTTCCTCTATACAAAATAAAAAAAAATAATTAAAATTTTTTAAAAAATGGGGAAAAGATCCTACTTTCTTGATAACTTTTCTTTACTTTTGTTTTTTTAATAAATTTTTTTTAGTTGATCCGTTATCTCGATAAATGAAGAAATAAATTCAAAGTAATTTTTTCAATATTTCTCACTTATTTAGGTGAAAAGATTTTTTTTTTTTTGAATATATTTTTACAAGTTGGACTGATCTTACAAAAGGATTTGTAATCAATTTATCATATTAATATTATTTCAAATATTTTATTAACTTTATAGTTTGAAATATCATTACCCTTTTCTAACTCTATCATATAGGATACAATTACCCATATATATATATATATATATATAATGATTAATATGGATTAAAGAATTAATTCAGATAAACAAAAATAATAAAAAACTGAAAAATCATACATATTTGATATTATTTAAAATAATAACTCATTATTAATCAGATTATTCGTAGAATATTAAATAATGGTAAAAAAAAAATATAACTTGATTTATTATTTAGAGAATAACGCTGAAAATTTTACTCCGAGAATTGTTCTTTAAAAGTGAATATTAAAAATTGAATCCTATTCTATTCAAATCTTAAATTATTTAAATGTAAATTTTTATTCCAAAAGAGAAATATGGAAGCTAAATTAAATCTCAAAAAATATATTTTGAAAATTGATTTTGCCCAGATCTACAGTTTTTATTCCAAAATTTTTTTTAAAAATATTTTGAAAACTCGAAATAAAAATTCTAATTTTTTTAATAGTAAAATAACATTGAGGTGTTAAATAAAAAATAAAAATAAAATGAAACCAAAAAAAGTCAAAAAAAAAAAAAACAACAAATTATAAAATTCGGATTAATATATAATACCTGGACAAATTTCATCATATGAAGTATCAAATCCAGTTCCGTATGACTTGTGAGGGAAATCAACTTCCATTTCAAGTAGCCTAATACCTGTTCGAAATAAGACCCCATCAAGTATTCGTTCTGCATTTAAATAATCTGGGGGGATTCTAAAATGAGCGCCAACTGAATCTCCAAAAACCAAAACTCCCATGGGGTTAGTATCCTTACAAAATTTGTCTTCATAGTTCATTCCATTTTCATCTGTTCCAAAAATACCATTACAATTGGAATCAAAGGCATAGTCACCATCATGAGGCACAATTCCAGGCCTAAAACCGCTGATCAAATCATTACAATCCCTTCCTCTCCAATTGCTCCCCCTTAATGTTTTATATGTGGCAAAATGATCTTTATCAAGATCAAGAATAGGTACATGCTCTTTTGTGATTTTATTAATTTCTTCAGTTATCAGATCCCAAAGCGATTTTGTCAATTTTGAGACAATTTCTTGTTCTTTTTCGTTTTGTGGTTTTTTATCTTTGAAAAAGTTATTTTTTAAAAAATGAGTAGGCAAAATTAAATTTTTTTGCAAAAAAAAAAAGGGGAAAATTTCAACAGAGAAAAAATCAAAATAAGAAATTTACTTTTTTCATATAATTCTTGATGATAATTATCTAATGGATATAATCTGCAGTGCTTGTCTTTACAAAATCCAAGTTCTAATGCTACAGAATCTGGATTATCAAGTCGATCAAAAGCATCAATAATTTGAGTACCAAAGAATTTGACATAATCCTCACAAAGATCTTGGAGTTCGAAAGGCAAAAATGTACATACTTTTTCGATCACTTGTTCAATTTTGATAGCTTCATAATCTGCAATATCTCGTATTAAACCCAGAACAATTGTTGCACCTGCACATTCGGTGGATGCTTTCACTCTGAATTTGGGTATAGTAAAGAGGAATAGTAGTAAGAAAATAGTAATAAGTTTCATAGAAGAAGAGTTTTAAAAAAAAAAATATTCATTATCAAGGAAAAATTCTTTTTATTGAACAAGAATTATCAACTTTCTATTTTTTTTTTCTGTTTACAATTATTTCTTTTGTTCATCATAATCTGTATATATTTTATTTTTTCAATATTTATTTTTACACTTAAGATTCTAACCATTTTTTAAATTGAATTATTGAAAGTTTTTGTATAATTTTGGTTTCCTTCAATTTTTTACTAGATTCAAATTGGAAAATGGAGATCTTTCGAAAATTTCAAGATTGTTTTTTTCCATTTAACAAAAAGTATAATTTAAATTTTCAAAATAATTTTACTAAATTCCTAAAGAGAAAAATCCAAGATCTAAACCAACCCAATTAAAAGGGATTTTTTTGGTGATTTACTTCTGCTTCCTTATTTGCCTTTTGGAATAAAAATTTAAATTTAATTAATTTAAGATTTGAATAGAATAGGATTCAATTTTTGATCTTTACTTTTAAAGAAAAATTCTAGGAGTAAAATATTAAGCGTTATTATCTAAATAATAAATCAAATTATATTTTTTTTTACCATTATTCAACAAAAGACACTTAAGCTATTTTGCTTTTTTACAAAAATATTCCAACTCCAAGTTCGTAAAAACTTATACTGAATTTTTTTAAGTTTTTGTAAATCACAAACTTTAATTCTATTTATTTAATTTTTTCTTATTTTGCCCTTATAAAAATGATCAAGCCAAAACCCCAAAAAATAATTCTCATTCATTGTTTTTGTTCTTTTAGAGATTCAAGAAAATTCTATTTGAATAGAAACGAAGACAAGTGGAAAAAATCAAAATTTCTCTTCTTTTTTATTATTGCAAAAATCGAATCTTTAGTTTCACAAAATTTGATCCGTTTATTCCGTATTAATAAATGCTTTTTAATCATATGAAACCAAGATAAAAAGAATTTTTAAAAAAAAACAACTCTCAAATAAATAACTTGAAAAAATAGTCTATATTCAACAATACCGAATTCATATCATAAGCAATCCTAATTGAATTGAACTACTTTGAAAAAAATCAAAAGATATTTTTTTCGATATCTAATATAAAATGTTTATATTGAAATTTAAGGTTTCAAAATCAAAATCAAAGGGTTCGTTTCTCTTTTCGAAGAGTCAATCAAATTTTTTTTTTTTTTTAATTTTCCACAAGATCAAAAAATCAATTATCGAAAAAGAATAAAAAATACTGTTGGTATTTCGATTCACCACAATACATTTTCTTTTTTTTGAATTAAATTTAAAATATTAGTGAATTATTCCACTTATTAACAAAATTAAGATTTTTTTCTCTTCATAATTATATAAGGGAATTTAACAACCGACATTTTGAGTTCTTATTACCTTGGTTCATGTTAATATTAATTTTTTAATTTTGCTGAATATATGTATAATAATTAATATTTGTCGAATTATTTTTTAACACCAAGATATACAACATTCTTTTAAAGGACAAAGTGATTTTTTTTCAATATCAAATAGTGGTATGGGTATAGATTTTTAAAAGTCGGATTAAAGAAGAAGAAATCTTTATTTACAAAAATTTTTTCAGAAGAGTTGATCTTCAAGAATTTTTTTTTATTCAACAAATAAATTCCCAGAACCTAAACGATTTTACTTAGAGATAAATAGTTTAGAAACTTCTATAAAATTTCCTTATTGGTGACCTAGAATTTAATTTTAGTTTAATCACAAGATGTATTTTATTAGGGAACTCTGATGAGAAATTTATTTTTCAATAAGAGTTTTCTTATTCCCATTTTCAAACTTTTCAAATTGATATCAATACCTAAATTTGAGAGATAAAAAAATACATGTAGTCTTGAAACGACTGTATAATTAATTTTGTCGAAGAATTCATCTTGAAGGATTCAACAAAAAAAAAATCTGTAATATTTCCCTATTAAAAAAAAATAACGTCTCACAAAATATACTTGGTTACTCAGCAGACTTGGATTTTTTTTTCATATATATATATAATAAATTTTCATAACTATTTTTTTTATTAAAATAATTTTGTTTAAAATTTTTAGTAAATATTTTGTTGTAAAAAAAAAACATTTTGATTGCCATATTTTAACTTTTTAATTTCCTAAAATACCAAAAACAATTGATTTCTTCTCAAGAATCCCAAATTATTTTCGAAATATCCATTATTATTATATATTTAACTTTTTAGATAAAATGAAGAAATAAATCGAATTACATTCATCCAAGAATAGTTTGCTGTCCGTATAAATGAAATCTAACCAATTCATATATTTTCTGAAAAATTTCAAAAATAAAATTCTTTGTTCCCTCTTGATTGAAACAAGGCTCATTTTGATATTCAGTTGAGTAACAAATAAAATTCCAAGAGAAAATTAATGTCATTTCTCCATAATCATTCTAACTTTATAATAATATTAGAATAATTTTTTTTCTTTTTTTACTTAATGGCTTTTTACCGTATTATTTTAGTATTTGTAAAAATAATGGGATAATATTTAACTTCATTTTCACTTTTTCAATTTAAAATTCTTCAATTTCATTTAGGATTTTTAGTTTACCCATCGATATACATAAAAAAGTACAAATAAATAGATTTTATAAATTAAAAATTATTACTTGGAATATTTTATTTTGTAATTGGGTAATTGGAAATGGGGTGAAAATTGATTCCCCTTTAACATCCAAATACCACTATTAACAATTTAAAAAAAAACAAATAATTATCCAAAATAAAATTTGTAAAAGAGAAAAAAGTAAAAAAAATTGATAAACTGATTTAACTTTTGAAAATTTTGAATTAAAGGTATTTCGAATAAATTAAATTTTTTTTTTGCATTTTATAAAAAAAATCATCTTTGTCAGTTGTGGATATATTCATTAATTGATAATAATAAATTAAATTTAATATTAATACGGATTGAATAAAAACTTGGGTGTTTATTTCTAAATATTTTAGTTGAAATATTCCCAAAAAAATCAAAAAAAAAAAAAAATAGCACTCTTTTTGGTCCAAGCAATATTTGACAAATTTAGATAAAAAAATGGAAATCTGGAAAGGGTATAAATGATTTTTTAAACAATCAAAAAGTATTTATATATTTTTCAATTCCTTTTGAAAATTTGCTGAGATTCAAAAAGTTATGTAAACAATTTTTGTGATCAAAAAAAAATTAATAAAAACTGTTTTTCACCCCTAAAAAAAAGATATCGATAAAATCGAGTTTAGAAAATTTAATATATTTTATTTATCTAATACAATACCATGAAAAAAAAAATGAATTATTATCAAGAATCAATAAATGGTATTTAATACTTTTGGATATTTAAATATTATTTTAAAGTTCGATTTGAATAAAATATATTAAAATAAATTTATCCCTCTTTCTTGGAAATAGCTTATATTCTTTCTTCGAATGCCCTATCAAACCCTTTAAATATATATAATTCATAATAACAACTGTGCCCATTTGACTGGAAAATAGTATCACTAAAACTTATTTTTAAACTTAAGGACTGTATCAAATTGTAAGAAATTGAGTTGTAAACGAGAATTGTACAATAATAAAGTATATTCAAAAATGTTTAAAATTGTATTAATTGTTTTTCTATTTATCGTGCAACTTAAATAATTCTAAATGAAATAATAAAAATATT
The DNA here is from genome assembly GCA_027625915.1 of Anaeramoeba flamelloides. Lineage (NCBI taxonomy): Eukaryota > Anaeramoebidae > Anaeramoeba > Anaeramoeba flamelloides. The sequence goes on from JANTQA010000036.1 coordinate 8,303,548, forward strand.
TATTACACTTTATGAACTAAAATAGGGAATCAAAATTTACTAAGGGTAAAATTATCACCTTTATCATTATGTTTAATTATTCAGTTACTTGGGGAAAAAAAACAAATAATCTTAAAACTAAACATGTCAAAATATTTATTGATAATTTGGAAATAAGAGTAAAGGCCAAATCATTGACATTAATTATCAATTAAATTGAACTATTTTTCAAAAATTTTGACTCACTTTATAATGTTAATGGAAGTTGCCATTTTAGTGTATTTATTACAGTATTCTTATCAAAAAATATTTTCAATTTTTAGATCATTAATCATTTTTTCTAATTTTGCAAATTTTTGTTTTTTTTTTATTTTTCTTTTGTTTTCTTTTTCTTTTTCTTTTTTTTTTAATTTTTTTTTTTTTTTTGCTAAATATCATGTGGATAAAAAAAGGAGATATTCGAAAAATTAAATATTCACAAAGTAAATTGAGATATCAGGAAATTTCATTTCATTATTTAACCAAACTAATTGTATTAACATTACAAATTATTATTGGGTGTATAATAATGCATATAACAATAATGAGAAAAAAAAATTTTTTTAAGAAAATATTTTTTATTTTAACAAAAAAAATGAGGTATCTCTTTGAAAAAATTGTAAAAAATAAAAATAAAGGTAATAGTAAAAAAATCAAAAAAACATTATTTTGAATGAAAATTTAAATAAAAAATACATCAAAAATAATTTTGTTTTTTTCATTTTTTTAAATTTCTAAAACAAACATATTTTTATAAGCTGAAATAACTTTTGTAGAATCTTTTAATTTTTTTAAAATCTTTTAATATTTTAGATAAAGATGATGAATTTGTAATTATTTGGTAAATTCTAGCTAATTTGATAAAAGGTCCACCCATTTTACCGGTAAGATATCTTCTCGCTGCACGGTCTATTTTGAAGGATAGGTTTTTTTTAATAAAGGTGTCAACAATTATTTCGACATCCTTTTTAAAAGATTTTACAGAATCCTTTACGTATGGCCTTGATGAAGGTTGCAAATTTTCGATATTTTGCAATTCTTGGTTTGGAAGATTAATAAGTTTGGAAAAATAGTAGTATCGGTATGTACTTGATAAATGCAAAGTTTTTTTCACTTTCCTTCGAAGAAAATGCAAGCATGTCGTCTAGCAATGAAGGGATCAGCTCATTTTTTTGTAAAAAGTCACAAAATCCTGCTTGGTATTTGATTAATTGGTATATGGTTTTCCAAACAGTTCTATTATAGTTGATGTCTGATTTTTCTAAAGAGCATACTCTAATTTGTTCAAAAAAGACTTTGGATTGTGTGAATAGGGGATACAACTCTCTGATTTTGGTTAAAATTCTGATACAGTTAAACATTTGCGTTTTGAATTCAAATAGATCAAACCTGACAGAATTTATTATTTCTAATATATCCAATAAAAATTGATTTTCAAACTCAATTTTTGGGATTTCATTTTTTCCAATAATGTTGATTTCTCCTTGTTGAGTTGAGAGTTGCTGTACATTTGTTTCAGATTGATTGTTCTTAGATCTTTTAGCTTGGCTATTTTTTTCTCTTTTACTGATTTTTCCAGTGCTGACAACACTTTTCCCAATGCAATTTAGATTTTTTAAACTTTTTTAAATATGAATACAGGAAATAACTTATTTGGTTCAACATTGGAGAATAAATGTTTTTCAAATTTTGAGATTTGATTCTTGAAATGATTTCCACAATCAGTTTTTTACTAAATAAAACAGTTTGCTTGTAATTAAATTTGTAATCGTTCAGGAATAAAATGTCGTTATACAAATTGTCACTAAATTCTCGAATTAAAACAGAAATGTGTGATGGGATTGGTATCAAATTTTCTTTTTCAATCAAAAATTTATTTTGATTGTCACCTCCTGAGCCAAAGCCACCAGAGGATGAGAACTGTTGGTTGTCGTCATCATCTTTGTTGATGTAAATATCGCTACTTTTGTTAACATCGATAAACAAATCATCAAGAATGTTCTGCGTGGCGCCAGTGTAATTTTTGCAAAAATAATGGATATAATCTGCACTTGTCATTTTTTTCCAAATGAATTTGGATGCATTTTGAACATGACTTAATCTGGAATTCCCCAATAATCTCATTCGAAATATTAAATCAACTTCTTTTGAAAACAAGATTTTTAATAAAACTGGTCCTTTGACATTCAATAATTGAATAAATAAAAACAAAAAAAACGAAGATAATGTCCAACTTCGGTTGTTTAATCCTTGGAAAATATCCTTTTGAATCAATGTTTGGTTTTCACTTAAAAAGTTTACAGTTTTGACATATATTTTTTGAATTTCTTTTTTAATTATATTTGAAATGTTGTCCAAATTTTTGATTGTGTTTGCTTTTAATGTTTTTAAAATTGTATTTAAATAATATGATAAATACATTGTTTCACTGAATTGTAAAACAATCGAATCTTTGTCATAAATCTATTTGGTTGTTGGGTTTTTTTTTTTTTTTTTGGGGGGGGTTTTTTGTGTTTTTTTTTTGTGTTTTTTTTTTTTGTTTAGAGTTTTAATTTTTTTAATTTTAAGTTATGATTTAAAAAATTAAAAAAGAAAAAAAAATATTTTACATCCTTAATTAAATCAAATAATTCTTCTCTATAAGTATAAATATTATGATCAAATAAATTAAAATAATTTATTGCATATGCTAACCAATAGATATTTTTGATATCATTTTTTTGAAATAATTGTTGAAGAATTGAACAGCCAATAGGGTGTTGAATTAATTGGAAAATAAAATAAGATAGTTTCGAATGGATAATCTCTGAATTTGAATATGTGTAAATATTTAATAATTGTTCAAAATTATCAATGTTGATAATCGAAATAAATAATTCAAGATATGTTGTTTTGCTTTCCTGTCCACTTAATTTTTGTTGTTTTTCATTCAATAAATTTTGAAAGTCATCAAGATATTGGAAAGTTTTGATAATATGAATAAGTAATTCTAAATTTAAATTATTGATATTATAAAGTGTTGTTTTGATGGTTTTACAAAATTCTGTATTTGCCTATAAATTTTAATTAATTATTGGTTAAAGATTTTAAAAATATTAAAAAAAAGAAAAATAATTATGTATTATTAAATGAATTTACAAATATAATTAAACACGCACACACACACACACACACACACACACACACACACACACACACACACACACACACACACACACACACACACACACACACACACACACACACACACACACACACACACACACACACACACACACACACACACACACACACGTACACACACGTACACACGTACATATATATATATATATATAATGATTATAAAATAGTTAACAAAAAATTTTTACATTCATTGTATTTTCTCGTGGTTTATACCATGCATTTAATTTGTCCAAACGATTTGTAAATAATTGATTTTTTAAATAAGTTCTTTTATTTGTAACATAATTTGGATCTTTTTTAACTTTGTTCCAATTGACTTTTTCTCTAAAATCATATTCTGCAACTGAAAATTCACAATGGTTTTTTCCAATTGTTCTTGGACAATCAAGTCTAATTTCTTCAAAAATATGTTCTTTGAATCTTCTCATCAATGATTGTGATGATAACATATTAGCACCCTTGTTAATAGCACCAAATCCCCTCAACACACCATGGAATTTTCCAAGAATTGGTAAGATTATGTTCGCATAGTTTGATCTATTGGTTTGGATTTTTTTTTGATAGTTTTTTAATATTTTATTAATTTTTTCCTTTTTTTTTTTTTTTTTTTTTTTTTTTTTATAATGAAATAGTATGAATTTTAAAGTTAAATCCAAGAAAAAATATGGTTAATATTGATTGAATAATCGAGAAATAAAAATATTGATATTAACTTCAAGAAAGAAAAGAAAAGAAAAGGAAGAAAGGAAGAAAGATAAAATGCAAACTTTGGATGTTGTATCAAGAGTCTTCCATTCATTAATTGCTTTAACTTTGCCAGACATTTCATGTGTGATTAAAGACCCAATCATTTCTTTATTTGATAACCCTTCTGATAGATTTAAAGTGATAACTTTTTGATACCAAGTAAAATAATGAAGGTAAAAATCTTTTGATAATCCTTTTCCTCTTTTATTAAAATCTGACAACTAAATAAACAATCATTTTTTCATTTTTTTTTTTTGTTGTTGTGTTTTGTAATAAAATATATAAAACAAGAAGAACAAAAAAAAAAAATAATAAGCAAAAGGAAAATAGTAAATAAGATTTTTAATTTATCAATAATAATAAAAATGAAAGATTTAATTATAAATTATTTTACTTGTGATATTTTTAATCCCACTTGTGATTCAAATTGAGAAGGATGAAATGGAATTTGGGGAATTTCTTGGATACATATTTGAAGCCACCTTTCAAAAGCTTGTAAATATTCACCAAAACTTGGGTAATATCCTGGAAGTGGTTCACTCGGAATTAATTGTGATTTCCATGGTTTGTATTGTAATAATGCATTTTTCAGTTCAAAAGTTATATTTTTTGATAGTTTTTTTGATTTCTATAAATTTATTTTATATTTTGATTTTTGTAAAGAAAAAATATAATTAAAAGCAAAATAAAAATATAATTAAAAGTAAAATAAAAATTGTTCAATTTATCAATTTTGAATATATTTACGTTTATTATTAATTAAAATTTAATTTATTTTAAAAATATCCATATAAATAAGGATTATTAAAAAAAAAAAAAATAAAATAATGAAAAAATGAAAGGATTAATATTGTAGGTATATCATGTTAATATTGTCAAAATAATTCAAAAAAGTTATTTATTTGCTTATTAAAATGATAAATAGTAAAAAAAAAAATATTAGAAAATTTGTTATTTTTCTTTTAACCAAATATTTTTTTATAATTCCACAAAATAAGTATTTGTTTGATCAATTAGGTTTTGATATTTATAATATATATACATATCATTTTTTTATCTAAAAGAAGATTTAAAATAAGGTTAAGTAATCTAAATCTTTATTTATTGATTTTTTTTTTCCTCTATATTATTATTATTTGTTATATTTATTGTTATAAATTCAACTCAAATAAAATTTTATTGGAAAATTAAACTTGAGGGAAAATTAGCAAAAAGTTGATTTTGAAATCAATTATTTTAAAAACGAAATCAAAGTTTTCATAAATTTAATCAAGATTAATTAGGAATTTTTATTTTTTAATTTGATGTAAATTCTTATTTGTTATCTAATCTGAAAATTATAATTTTTGCAAAAAAAAAAATTCCTTTGTTGATCCAAATGATATGATTTTTCTTTTATTTTAATATTTTATCTCTTTTTCTTCTTCCATTTTTTTTTTTTTTATTTTTATTAATTTTTCTTGATTTATTCTCTCTTTGCAATAAATAAATCAAAATTTTTTTTTTCCCAATTTTTTGAGTAATGAATATTTTAGTCATTCAATTAAAAATTGAATCAAATATTACAGAACTAAAAAGCATAAATAAACTCTAATCCTAAAAGTAACTGTATGGAAAGAATGACAATAATAAGTTAGTTTTGAATTTTTTGAGAAATTTCTTTTTTTGATATTTTTACAATGATTTCCAATAGTATATATTGTATTAAGTGGGGCTTATTTGGTTAATTAAAAATTAAATAAAAATAAAAATATGAAATGAAAAATTACAAGTTTTCAGGATTATCAAGTATTTTTAATAATTGGTATTCTTGTTTTGGATCTAATATGCCTTTTTCCTCTGTTTTCTCATCAATTACTTTGGTCAAGGTTGTTTCCGTTTCTGTTATTTTATCGCTTTGTTCGGATTTTTCACTTATTTCACTTGTTCCTTCTTTTTTTATTCCAATTTTCGAAATTTCTGAATTTTCACTTTTATCTGATTGTTTATTATTTTCTTTTTCTTCGTTATTTTCTTTTTCAGAATCAGACTCACTTGTTTCTGAATTTGTGCCTTGCTTCGTTATAGAATCCATTTCGGTTTCTTGATATTCAGTTAAATCTTCGCCAGTTGCTAGTGGTATTTCTGTTTCATAACTTCGGTCAATTGGTTGTGAATAAGATGAGCCCAAAACAGTTGGAAGTCTTAAATATCCTAAATTGTTTTCCATTTGCTCATACCATTGTTTAGCTGCTTTTTCGAACTATTATTGTGTTTTGAAATAATTACAACATTATATATATATATATGAATATTTATAAATGGTTAAATATTAATAAAAATAAAACCTGGTAAAAAGATTTTCATCTTGTAAATCTTGTTTTTTGTCTATTAATAAAATTTTGTAAATTTTCAAAGATTTGAAATTAAAATAAAATGATAGTAACCAAAGGATTGTTTTTAGAATATCTGTATATACTAATAGATCTATTAATTTTTGAACTATTTTTCAACAAAATAAGTTGGATTTCGTTATTTATTATTGAATTAAATATTTATGAACCCATATGATCAATAATGTTTTCTCATTATTATTTTTTTTCATGAATTTTACTTTCTTTTTTTAACAAATTAATAAATGATAATAAATTATAATGAGAAATTGTAATAAAATATACTCTTAATTTTCAATTTTTTCAAATTAATTTAATGAAAAAATCAGTACATATTATGATTGTATTCTTAAAAAGTGGCAAATTTTGGATTAACTTCAGTAAATTATAAATTAATATAATTTCTTTTTATAATGGTTTTGTTTTCTTCTTTTAATTTTGGAGAAAGCGAAATAATAAAAATATCTCGTTTTGATAAGTCCATTTTTTAAAAAGTGGAAATAATACTATTTAAAAGCTTCAGTGAAGCAACTTATAAACTTCAATATAAATGTTTTTTGAGCAATTGTTAAAATGCTTGTTTTAAGATTTTTTTAAAATCATTATCTTAAATTATATATAAACACAATTTTTCTTTAAAAATATTCAAATTTTTTTTTTTATTTGATTTTATTTGATTTTTTGGAAAAACCTTCAAGAAATATAGAAACGTTTTATTAATATATTCAGAGAAAATATTGTTATGTCTTGTTAAACTTAAGATTGTTGTCTGAAAATCTAATAACTGATGAAATTTTATGTGTGCACTTTCAAAAAAAATTGAGTTTATATCATTTTGTGCAATTGAGAAACTTAATTTTAAAAAGTATTTAACTTTAATTTAAATTCAGAGACGGGACAACCGTTGTTGGTTATTGATTAATGTTGTTAAAGTTGCTTTATTTATAATTTATCATCAAATTTACTAAAATTTTTTTCAGAAAAAAGAAAATCCGATTTCATTCTTAAAAAAAAAAAATTGAGAAACTTAAAAATATAATCGAAACATTTTACTCAGTTAAGAATACTTTTTTGATCCAATGGTCCCTTGATGTTTTTGTAAATAACTATTAAAGAAATTTATTTTTGAGAATTTTAAGTGTTTATGAAACCAAAATTTACATGAAGGGTTCTTGGCATCTTTATAATTTATCTCAATTTTTAATTTCATGTTTTAAACACATATTTAAATTATTTATGAAAATTTTTCAGAATTTTTGTGTTTTACTTTCTTGATCATCTATGAAATTGACAAAGAACATTTCCGTTTTTTTCAGAATTAATTTTAATTGTTTGTATTTTTTTTTTAGATTTTTTTATTTGGACACTTTAATTTATTCTTTAATATGTTGAACAGAAACAGTATATATTAAGAATGTTATTGTTTTGAAAATCAAAGGGAAAGTAAATTTAAAAAAAAACTGGAACCATTCCTATACCAAGTTGGATATATAAAAATAAATAAACTTTACTTTATAAAACTTATTTTTCTTTTAATTAAACTTTAGATGTCTAAATACATCACTCATGAAAATGTATTCATTTTTTTTTTTAAAATCTTGTTAATGTTATTTTGAAATTATAGATAAAATTTGAGTTTGGAAAATTAAAAATATGCTATTAAAATAATTTTATTCTAAATTTGTTTTTGGCAAATTAAAAATTATTTTTTTACCATTTATTAGAAAAACTGATATTAGGGTAGTATAAAGGAAAAACAATTGAATTGTATTGAATAGTATTTTGGCAGAAATAATTTATGAATGTTTTTTTTTTTTTTTATCAAAGTAATTTTAATTCAATTTGTTTGTATTTTTTTGAATATAAAATATTCTTTTTTTCTTTTTCCTTAATTGTAATTTAGAAATTAAATATCATCAATTATCTTTTCCTATTATTTAATAAGTTTTTTTGATAAACAATTTTGAGAAAATTTATAATTTTTATAATTTTTAATGAATTAAAGATGGAAATATTAATTTATTGGGGTTTAAATTGGTAAGGCAAACAATTAAATTTGTTTCGTTTAATTATAAAATAGTTGATGAACGAGAAATTTTTTTTAAACATTTTTTGTTTTATTGTTATTTTAAAGAAGCGTAACAAAAATATTTTCTAAAGTGGAATGAAAACAATTAAAAAAACTTGAATATCCAGATTTCTAGTGCTGTACTATTAAATTCAAATTTAAAAAAAATTAATTTTGATTCGAAAGTTCAATAAGGAAGAGTCAAATCAATTCGAGAAAATTTTTGTTTTTAATTCATTATTTAGTGCGTGCGTGTTATCTCTTCGAATTGCCAAAAAATACTATTTTTGAGAATTTGAAATAAAAAGTTGTTCCAGTTTTGATTGGAAAATGTCAGTATTAACTACTTTGATTTCACACTTTTTTTAAAACTTTACGTGTGTGTTGTGTGTTTGTTTTAAATTACAGCATAAAAATAATGAATTATCAAATTCAATTGTATTTAAATTTAAACATTTTAGTAAGTCAAAGAGTTGGAAAAAACAATTTGTATGAGGAAATTTTAAAAAAGTGTCGAATAAAGCAAATCAAAGCCAAAGAATCTTTAGTAATTATTTGGAACAGTGTTTTGTTTGAATGTGCTTAAAGCTTTTTTCAAATTAACAAAGATTTGACAAAAATATTAAGGGAGTTAAAATAAGTTCAAAAAAAGATTAGGAGATAAATGAAAAAAAGGAAGGGATGTTATTACTTGTTCATAAGTTTCGTAGTCGTCACAATCAGGAAATTCTGGGATCTTGTTGATGTTTTTTGGTGCATATGTTCTTAAATTTTTGCTTTGGATTTCCCATGGATCCTGTCCAGATTTAAAATATTTTTTATCAACTTTGGTTTGGTTTGGTTTTCAATAAGGTTTTTTTTTTTTTTTTTTTTTTTTTTTTTTTTTTTTTTTTGTGATTTAATGAAAAAGAAAGAATGATTGAAAGAATGGAAGAAAGAAAAAAATAAAAAACAAAAAACACAAAGAATTGTTGTTTATTGAGAAAAGTGAATAAAAAAGAAAGAAAAAAAGAAAGAAAGAAATTGTCTTACATTCATCTTCTTCAAATTCAATTTCTTTTTCGATGTTGTCTTTTTTAGCTTTGTCTCTAAAATAAGCTTTGTCTTTTTTAATTGGCAAATAATGAATATCATAAAGGTTTCCTTTTTGATCAACAAAAATTGGAAATTTTGTTGTTTTTCTTTTTTCTGTTCTTGTTGCAACAATTTCTTTTTCCTTGATATTTGGTCCTAAATATTTTCCTCCTTTTTTTTTGTTTGGTTGTTTTGGTTTTATCCATTGTTTATTAATTTTACAGGTATTGAAAGTTATTTCATTAAAATTGGTTTTTGATGTTATTTTATTTGTCTTGATGAAAAATACAAAGAAAAAAGATTCTTTCTCAAAGTTAATTTAATTATTTTGGTTTTTTGAAACAAACACACCTCAAAAAGAAAAGTTCTTTTGGGTAATTTTTTTCTTTTTTTTTGTTTTTATGAAAAAGTTGGCTTTTTTTCTCTGTTTTCTTTTGGGAATTTTTTTTTCTTGTTTGGTTTTTTGTTTAAAAAAAAGAGAAGAAAGAAAAAGTGGTAATCAAAAAAAAAAAAAAAAAAACAAACCTATTCCTTTAAAAACGCGAACTCCTTCTTGGTTTGTTATTTTTTCATGATCTTTTAAGAATAATTGTTCTCTAATTTCTTCATACAATTTATTTTCTTTTTTAAGTCTTTGAAGTTTCTCTTTTTTCTTTGATCTCTTGTTTGTCTTCTTTTTGTGGTTCGAATTCTAACTTTAAGTTGCTCATTAATTGAGAGAATGCAATTCTAAAAACTTTTCAAAAACAAAAAGGATAAATTAAAAGAAAAAAAATGGAAAATCTTATTTTTATTTTTTCAGTTTACTTATTTGTCAGAGTTTTTTGAGAATGTGAACTCATCAAGAATTAGTCTGTTATCTTTAGAATACTTTTTTTTTTCATTATTACTTTATTGGTTTTTACTTTTCAAAAAAATTCACTTTGTAATTTTGGTTGTTAAATTTTAATAAACTAAATTGTGATGAGGATTGGGATATATTATTGAAAAGAAGAAGGTACGGTTAAAAGCATTATAAAATGTTCAATATTTTAATTCATCTTTCCAAAAAATTGTTTCCCAAGAATTAAAATAAATCATCAAGCAAAAGTCTGCAAATTCTAAAAGGGGAATTAATAATTTAACTTTTTTCAAGAGAATTTCTAAATTTGAAATGTAAAATGATTTTATAAATCTTTTTTTTGAAAGTTGAATGAAAATATTGGTCAATTTATTTTGTAACAGATATTATTTTGTTCAGTCGTTATTTTAAACTATTTTTATGAATTAAACTTTTTTTAAAAATGTTATTTTGGATTAAATGATAATGGGAACAGATAAATTGAAGGGCTATCATAATTTTATGCTCTGTGTGTGTGTGTGGGGGGGTGAAACACAATAGACTTGTGTCTAAAAAATGATTTAAAAGTTTGTGAATTTAAGAAAGAGACAAAATATTGTGAGCGAGGTTTTTTTCAGATTATACATGAAAATTAACAGAAACATCTATTTAATCAAAACAATTTCAAAATTCCTTGACAAACAAGATCTAATTAATATCAATTTTGTTTACTTCTTTCTTCACTTACTTGCCACTTTATATCTAAATACATTGATATTAATGCATTAAATTCCATTGTGTTTTAAAATGGGGTGAAAAGTAAGAGAAATAAGATAGTTTTGAGTTTTGAGTCCTTATAAGATAAAAATTGAATTTGGATAGCAAAAAATAGTCTACACTCAATAACTTTAAGTTATAAGAAAAAAAAAAATCAAATTTAAAATTTTATCAAGATCAATAGACTTGACATACCATAAAGTCAAGTAATATGTTGTTAGTTGGAAGTTGTATCCACTGACAAAAAAATTATGATATTTCTTGAAAGAGATTTTATATAAAAAAACTTTTTTTAACTAAATGGAAAAGATGTTAAACGGTAGCTGTTTGAAAAAATGAACATAAAACATTTTATGAAGTCTTGCGCAAAATATTTGGCAAACTTATATAAAAATATCAATATATAGATAGATAACATTTTGAAAAACTCTTTTGAATTTCTTTTTTAAATTGGTTAACTTAATGAAATATCTAAATATTTTGGGTAAAGTATTGTTATATATATATTTACAATCCTGTATTTATTTTTTTGGGTTTTATTTTTAAGTCTGGTTTATTTTTTAATTCAAATGATGATATTGGTAATAAAAAAAAAATAACAACATAAGTCTCAGAAATGATATTTTAATTAAATAAACCCAGTGTTATTTTTTGATGTTATGTCAAAACCTTGAAAATATCCTTTTGTTGTTTTTTAGGGTCTCGTATTGATTGAAAATGTATTTTGAAAATTATTTAAAATAATCTTAATATTTTTTCAATATTTAAAAATGAAATTATTTTTTACAAATTGCCTAGCAATTTTTCATTTGGTAATGAATTAATAAAAAAACAATTATATTTTAGAAGATCTATGGTTACCCAGTCAAAAAAAAATTATATAACGGTATTGGAATATTTGGAGTCGATTTTGGTAAAACCATGTTGATTTCTATTCGAATTTTGTTTGATTGAAGATCAAAGCGCAAAATTAACTTTGCTTTTTCCAATGTTTACTTCAATAATAATATTTTTTTTTAAGATAATATCAAGATTGGTTAGATTTGCTTCGCTTTAATACCAACTATTATCTAAAGTGAATTATACTCTTTATTATTTGTTTTTCTTTAAAAAGTTTAATTCAAATAATAATTGATACTGTAGTCAAAATAAAGCCTGCAAAAAAAATTTTAATCCGCGTTCCAATATAAAAAGCTTGTTTTTTTGTTATAGATGACTTATACATTAACTGTTCAAAGAAACTGATAATAAGCCCTAAATAAATATGGTGTTGATTTCTTAAAGTTTCATTATTTAAAAAGAACTTCTAAAAATGAAGGATCAAATTGCAAAATTTACCTCAAAAATAGAGTTAATTTTTTAGAATAATTTAATCATTTAAAAAATTTCAAAAAAATTGAGAATATTTATAAAAATTTTCAACAAATTGCATATATAGTTTAAATTTGACTAAAAATATCTAGATGTTTACTTTCAAAATTGATTTGAACTAAGGTATACTATTGGGTAGTCAATTGGATGTTGTCTTGGAACAACAAGAAAAAAAAGCATGGATTCTATTTGAAATCACTGATTATAGTCGTTGTGAATGCATTGTTTGAATCACTCACGTTTAAAATTTACTTTTGGGTTCTTTAATTTAAGCAAAGTTGAATATATAAAATTAATCAAAAAAAAAAAATAAATAAATAAAAAAATATTTATTTATTTCTGGATCTTATCTGTTAATATTTGATATAATTTCTTCATTTTTATTCAGTTTTATTTTTAATTTTTCATATAAAAAACTTTTCGTTGAAAAATTTATGATTAACAAATTATTTTCCAATTTTCAAAGAATTTTCAAAATGAATTTTAAATTCCAATTTACATTTAACATGTCTAACCTGCTTTGGGTAGAAGAACATAGGGTGTTTATTAAATTCTTCTTTTGGATATAGAAGATTATTAGATAATTTGTTTGAAAACAATTTATTTTCTTTTTAATTCAAGAAAAAACCCAAAATAATTTTGAAAACTTTTAATTTTTTTAAATTTTTCTTTTATTTTAGGTCGAATCTTTTGTAACGTTTTTTCATTTGGGGAATTCAACCCCGTTTATTTTCATCTTTGAAGTGATATTCTTTGTTTTGGCTTGGTTTGATAAAAATATTTGAAAAAAGAATTTGATAACTAATTGGTAAAAAAGTATTGGTAATAATAAATCAGATTGGAGAAGGGAAAATTAAGAAAATTTCTTGTTTAAACTATTACAATTTAAGAAGATAAAGAAGATCAAATGATGTGAAAAATTTCAGAAAATATACTTTAATTTTTTTTTCAATCTTGATTTCAATGAATTTATCTGAAAAGGTGATCTTTCTTATTTGTTCTTCTAAAAAGAAAAGATTTGTTGAAAATATATCACCTTTTCAGGTCTATTTTATTGATTTAATTCTCGGACTAATTTCAAACATCCCTGTAAATATATTTCTCGATTCAAAAAATAATTTAATAAAACCAAAAATTTAATCAAAAAAAATGTTCAAAAAAAATCAAAGGGTTAAAGATTCCGCATAAGTTTTCGAAAGTTCTTAATTTAATATATAGCAGCTAATCGTTTTTTGGTTTCAAAATTTTAATATCACTAGGCAGCAAAGAAATTAAATTTCAATAATTTACGATCAACAAAAATTGTGAAAAAAGGGACTATTATAATTTCTTCTAAAAAGCAATTTCAAAAAAGGAAGAAAATCCTTTGATAAACTATTTATCAATAGTAAAATAAAAGAAATCCAAAAAATTTCACTATAGTCGAATTCCAAAAAGTTTCTTGAATAGGCCGAAAGACAATTTTGAAAAAAGTTCAAAACAAAAACATTTAAAAATTAAAAACCGATCTGATATAAATTTTTAAAAATTGCTCCGTCACCCCAAAGTTGTTGAAGTAACGAATTTCCATTGAATTTTATCACCACACAAAAAGTCAGTTTTGAAGAGGGAATAAAATTGAACAAAAAAAGCATATAAATTTTAATCTAGAGGTTAAACAAGATAAAATAGAATAAAGTCAGCAATTGGAAACTTTTCCTTATTTTTTACCTCTTATAAAAGCTTCCAGTTTTGCGAAAAATAAAGTAACAAAATTATCAAAAGAGAAAGTTGAGATAAGGTATTTTTGATGTTTTTGTTTTAAATCTCAAGTTAAAAGGGTACATCAATTTAACTTTGTTTTTTTATTTTTACATTTTTTTTTACAATGTCTAATTTTACCTTTACACATTTTTTTTTCTTATTTTTGTTTCCCTTTCTTGTTAAAGGTTTGTTTTTTTTGATTCATTTTGTTGAGTCCTTCAAGTTCATTTTTCTGACCTGATTTTCTTTTTTTTTTTTTTTTTTTTTTTTTTAAAAACAAATAGTCACAAGTTGCCAAAACCCGAGTAAAACTGAAAATGCAACTTTAGCAATTAGTGGTGGTCTAAAAATCTTTTTGTATTGTTTATTGGGCCTGTTTGTTATTTTCTTCATTCTCTTTCTCAAATACATTCTCAAGAAAACCAAAAAGAGTCCTACAACAAACAAAAATCAAAAATCGACACAAAAAAAGAAATCTACAGATAGCGCATCTGAAGATCTTCTTTTGCCGAAAAGTGAAAGCGAAAAAGAGCTGTTAAAGGACACGGTTCCTATTGATAAAACAAAGACAAAGAAAAATGGTTACTCAAAACTTGAAGAAACTCAAAAGAATGAAAGTATACAAGTTGGGGTCATTCAAATCGAGACAATTAAAAGCGATAAAACTGGTAAAAATGAACCTGATCTTTCAGAATTATCTTTACAAGAGGAATTAGACTCCAAAAAAGAAATTGTAATAGTCCAGGTAAAAGAAACTGAAATTAAAACAGAATCAGAATCAGAATCAGAACCAGAACAAGAACAAGAACAAGAACAAGAACCAGAAGAACCAAAAATAGAAAAAGAACAAACTGAGGAATTAAAAAAAGAAACACAAAAAAAAATAGAAATAGTCCAGGTAAAAGAAACTGAAATCAAAACAGAACAAGAATCAGAACAAGAAAAAGAAGAACCAAAAAAAGAAAAAGAAGAACCAAAAATAGAACAAGAAGAAACAAAAAAAGAAATAGAAAAAGAACAAAACGAGGAATTAAAAAAAGAAAGTGAAACATTTGAGGAAAAAGAAACCGAATCAGAACCAGAACAAGAACAAGAACAAGAACAAGAACAAGAACAAGAACAAGAAACAAAAGAAGAAACAAAAAAAGAAACAGAAAGAGAACAAACTGAGGAATTAAAAATTGAAATAACAAAAGAAGTAAAAAAAGAAAAAGAAAAAGAAACAAAAAAAGAAAAGGTCAAAATAATTGAAAAGATTCAAACTGAAGAAACAATAGTCGAAAAAACAATCAAAAAATTACCAGAATTACCACTTGAAATTACAGCAATGAAATGCCTTGAAATAAACTGCAATAATGTGATAGTTTCATGGGAAAAGCCAAATAAAGAAGAAATTGAATTTTATGAACTGGAACTAATTTCTTTATTAACAACAAACGAACAACCGTTATATTTTGAAACTACCAAAAATGAGTTTAATTTCAAAAAGTTGATACCTGGTACGGAATATCAAGTCAGGATCCAATCAAAAAATGAAACTGGTTTTAGTAAAAAATCAAAACCATTCAATTTTGTTAGTGATCTTGAATCTCCATCCAAAATATTCAAACAAGATATCCATATTCTCAATATAGAATCAAGACAAATCGAACTCAAATGGGCAGGAAATGATAAAAAACAGAAAATTGATTTTTATCAAATTAATTTATTTGATGCTAATGGGAATTTGTATTTTAAGAAAGAAACAAAAGAAACAAGTATTATAATGAATAAATTAAAACCAAATCATGAATATTCATTAATGATCAGATCACACAATGTCAAGGGCTTTTCTGAAAATTCTGAAAAAATTAAAATTAAAACATTAATTTCAAACCCAGAAGAAATCAGAGACATTAAAATTAAAAACATTGAAAAAGATACATTATTTTTGGAATGGGAAAACCCAGAAGACAACGGTAGCAAAATTGATTATTATAGAATTGAAATCACAAGATCAATACAAAAGCAGAAAGAAAAACAACAAGAAATCGAAATTGAAATTGAAAAAGAAACAGAAAAAGAAACAGAAAAAGAAATAGAGAATAAAAATGAAAAAAAAATTATTATTGAACTCAGCGAAACAAAAACTCTAGTTGACGGTTTAATTCCACAACAAAAATACACACTTCAAATTATGGCACATAATAAAAAAGGATTTTCAACAAAATCAAAAATACAAAAATTTGAAACAAAAAAAGGGATTATAAAAAAATTAAACGAAAATGATGATCAGGCACTAAAATTAATAAACGTTTTACCAGAACAGATAACAAAACCCAATATATTAAAACTTACTTTAAATATGGTTACAATTAGTTGGGAGGCTTTTAATGATTATAAATTACAAAGTAATTTAATTGATTTTTATAAGATTCAATTCAATGAGTATACAAGCAAGATGAATAATTCATGGTTTCAAAAGCCAATAACAGAGCATTTCACCACACTCAATCCAATGTTTAGTTTAACAGATTTAAAACCCGATACTGATTATTCAATCAATATACAAGCACATAACTCTAATGGATATGGATCACTATCAAAGGAAATAAAATTCAAAACTTTAAAAAAAAAAAATTCTTTTAAAATTAAATCAAAAAAAGAATTTAAAGATGAGATTTTGATCGAAATTGATTATGCAAATAACGAGAACGAAAATACCGATGAAGATGTATTAATTTATAAAGTTAATTATTATAAAGAAAATGAAAAAGAAACCCCGTTTTTAATTGATTTTATTCAAAATAAAACAAAAACCCTTCTTTTAAAAAAACAAGAAAACAATTGTACGATCTTTATTCAGACTTATGATCAAAAAAACCAAAAATATATTAATGATTCAAAATTTTATCTCCATTTTAAACCAATGAACCAATTAAAGCCAAAAACCATAGAAGATATAAATTTGAACAAAGCAATTAATAATAATAATAATTATTATATTTTAAAATGGGAGACCCCAAACGATAATAAATTAAAAAACACACATTACGAAATCCTTTTAAAAGATGTAAATTCAAATAAAACCAAAACCGTTATTAGCAATACAAATAGTAAAAAAATCACTGGCTTAAAACCATTATCTAAATATGTGATTAATATTATTTCAATAAACGAATATGGAAAAAGTAAGAAATCAAAAGACTATGAATTTACAACAGAATCTGGCAAGCCAAATCAAATACAAAACATCAAATTAATAACAACTGAAAATAATTTATTCAAATTTGATTGGGAAGAACCAGAAGATAATGGTAGCAAAATTGATTTTTATAAGATTCAATTAAATGAATATACAAGCAAGATGAATAATTCATGGTTTCAAAAGCCAATAACAGAGCATTTCACCACACTCAATCCAATGTTTAGTTTAACAGATTTAAAACCCGATACTGATTATTCGATAAGCATACAAGCACATAATTCTAATGGGTATGGATACCGATCCAAGGAATATAAATTTAAAACCAAAATAAATGTGCCTAATAAAATCACCAAGATTCAAATCAATGGAATTACCTTAACTGGTATTGAATTAAGTTGGTTAAAGCCAAAGAATGTCGAAAAAATTAAAAAATATAAAATAGAATTATTTGATTTCCAAAATAAAATAAAGCCACTCAAATATTTTGTTAAAGAGCAACCACAACTAACAATTAAAGATCTGCTACCTAATACTAAATATTTTCTTCAAATCCAATCATCAAATTCTATTGGATGGTCGGAAATTTCAATGCCATTCCATTTCAAAACATTATCCGACAATCCTAGCCCAGTTACAAGCATTGGGAAAGAACTATTAAATGCAAAAAAAATCAGATTCTTTTGGGATGAACCAAATAATAATGGATCAAAGATCCAATTCTATAAAGTATCAATATTTAAAGGAAATCAAAAAACAAATCCACTCCTTATTGAATTTATTCAAAATAATGCATTCACTTTCCAATTTCAAAACGTGAATTCAAATTACAAAATTATCATTCAAGCATACAATGAATTGGGATATTCAAAGACAACCGAAAAATCACAATTAATTTTTGCCACTAAACAAAAAATTTCTGTTCCAGATAAAATATCCAATATCAAAATTTCTAATTTATCAAGTACAAATTGTATTTTGGAATGGGACCGACCAAACGAGAACGGTTCTGAAATTACATATTATGAAATCACATTAATTAATATAAAATTAAATTTAAAACAAAAAATTATAAGTCAGGATACAAGCAAAAAGTTAATAGACTTATCACCAAATAAAAAATATATTATTAATATCATTTCAATGAACGAACTAGGTAAAAGTAAGAAATCAAAAGACTATTATTTTAAAACAAACCCAGATAAGCCAGATACAATTAAATTTGTCGAATGTAGTTTAAAAACAGAAAACGCAATTACTTTGAAAATTCAAAGACCAAATGACAACGGCTCTGAAATTGATTATTATCAAATTAAATTATTTGATGAAAAGGAAAATATTGAGATTTTAAATAAAAATTCTGAATCAATAATAATCAAAATTGACGATTTATTGCCAAATAATAATTACACAGCTAAAATTTGGGCACACAATGAATATGGCAATTCACCCAGCGCCTATGTAACTAGAATAACAACAAATCCAACATTACCTAAAAAAATTAACCAAATTGAATGTATCAACTCTACAATGGATCAATTAGTTTTAAAATGGTCTAATGCTTCCCAAGATGACACAATAATAAATTATCAATTACGATATGGCGAAAAATCGCAAGACAATAATAAATTCCAAAAAATTTTTTCATCAGAGAATACCACTGCTTTAAATAATTTGTTACCAAATACAGAATATTGGGTTCAAATCAATTCAAAAAATATTACAGGCCTAAGTGAATTTTCTGAGAAAAAATACTTTAAAACAAATACTAAATTGGATTCAGAACAACAGAAATTAGAAATTAATAACCAGACAAACGAAAAAGAAGAAAAATAAAATGAATACAATTCCAATAAATTTTAAAAAAGAGTATTAAATTTTGACAACATTTATCATAAAATTACTTTTTCAGGATCAAAATCCTTGGCAACCAAATAATAAATTGTAATATTTATTTAATATTAGAAGTAATTCTAAAACTAATTATTCATTTTTCAACTATTTATTAAAATTTATTTCAAAAATCCAAAAAATTAATTTCAAAATTTATTTAAAAGTTCTTTTTTGAATTTTTATTTTTAAATTAGTCTTAAAAAAACTTTAAAAGTAATAGTGTTTGAAAAAAAAAAAAAAAAATGATTAAAAATCTAGTATTTATAAATAATTATAAAAAAAAATCAATTATTTTATAATATTTTTAATATTTTATTACAGGGCTAATTGTAATTAGTCAATTTTTTTTTTTTTTTTTTCTTGAATTTTTTTTTTAAATTTAACACATTGGATAATTATATTAAAATATTGAGTTTAAAAAAAGATTAATTTTAATATTTTATTTATTTTTGAAGAGAGAAAATCACTTTTCTCTTGTGTGCCTTTAGGTTTTTTTTTAATTTAAAAGAATTGAGTAAAATCTTAGATTTTTCTTTATTCTTTTAAATTCTGGAAAATGCTGTTAGGTTTTTTTTTTACTTTTTGAAATGGAAAGAAAATTTATTTAATTTTATTTAAAATTCAAAAATTAAAAAAAAGCTTAAGCACTCGACGGTTCTCTGCCGAACTATACGGCACTGGACGGCAATTGACAATATGACTGTTTGAAATTTCGATTTTGCTGTGTTATAATTGTTAGATATAATTAAACTTCCCAACTAATTCAATTTTGCAATTTTTTTAGTTTGTCAAACCATTAATTCTAAATCCAATAATATAATTCCTAATTTTACCAATTTATTTTTTCATTTTCAATTATTCAAAAAGTTAGAACCATTTTTATTTTTTTTTTAAATTTTGTTATCTGATTTTTCTATCAATTTCAAAACTATATTTCATAATGATTGACCCATTAAAAATCAAATTTTGATAATAAATATTTTTATAAAAACATGTTAAATATTATAATAAAAAAATTAATATTTTAATATTCAGTTCTATATAATAGAAATAGTTGTTTTTCATCTCAAAATAAAATAAAAAAAAGTTAAAAAAAAAAAAAAGGAAAAAAAATTGATCATTTATTATGATATTTAGTTTATATTCTTCAGTATAGTTTTAAATTTGTAAAAATCACTTTTTGCTTCAGTTTTATAAATTAATCATGGTGAATGGATATTAATTTGTAAGAAATTTGTGAGTGATTTATTGATAAATAAAATAATTCTTTAAAATACATTTTTTGTCAAATCATGTATTTTGAGACTATAATGAAGTTGACTCAAAATGAGAGCTTTAAAAGATGTTATTTTGAAACCTATATTGAGTTTATTGTGTTGAAACTATAGATAAACTGTTTATTAGAATTTTTTCACTTTTATCAAAATATATTTAAGGTGTGTGTTTTTTTCAAACCAAATTCCAAGATAAAAATTATCTTTTAATTCTTTTTTCTAATTCATTTTTTATTATGTATGCAAATAATGTATATTTTTCTTATTTCAAAAATCCTTTCTAAATTATTTTTAGAGAGATTAAAGCTACCTTCATAATGAGAATTAGATCATCTGCTTACATTTGAACATGAAAATCTAGCTTTTCATATCCCTCTAGTATGAAATAAGATATAAATGGGAAGATTCTTGGTGATAAGGAACACCCTTGATAAACCCAAATTCCTTCTTTTTTATAATTTCATAAGAGCCGATTTTGATGGTTTCATCTTTTATAAAATTTTTAATAGATTGATAAATTAATATTTGAATCATTGAATTTAAATATTTATATAGATAAATATTAAAAAAGATTAATTTTTATTCTTTAATTGTTTTTTCTATATAATTTAAGAATTTAATAATTTGTCCCATTTAAATTTCAATCTAAAAAGAATAGCTTCAATAAAATCTAAAACAAAAAAACCAATCTAAATAGAATGTTGTAAAATATAGAGTTTTTACAATTTTCAAGATAAATAAAGAGTTTCAGGCATTTATCCAAAATTTTGGTAATAGTAATTATATTTTCGGTTTATTATAACCCAAAAATAATAATTTTAATCAAAAAATCGTTAATGAATACCAATCTTTGAATTATTTTTTAAAAAGACATTTTTTCAAATAAATTATTGGTATTCACCACACAATTTAATACTTGTAATCCCATTGGGATCAAAAATCAAATTAGACATTTTGTTTACTATTATGAAATTATTGATAAAAGCAACGAACTCTTTATTTATCTTGAAAATTATAAGAATTATCTTTTTTACAACATCCGATATTAATACACGTGTATATAAAAAAATAATGTTAAAACAAATTTATTAAATGTATCAGGATTTTTATTTTAGAAATTATTTAAAATTATAAATTTTTTTGATTTTTGGAATTAAATTTTTAAATAATAGAATTAAAATTAATTTTAATACTCTTTTTCTTTGGAATTTGTCCTATAAGTTATCCAATTTTGATAAATATTGTATTTTTTTTCGATAATTTTACACAAAGAAATAACAAAAAAAAATAATTTTCCTTATTTTATTGAAACATTATTCCAATCGTCCTATTACTAATTTCCAAATTAGAAATGAAAATGATCTCATTTAGATTTGAAAAAAAATTCATAAGAATTATTGACAAATAACTCTACAATTAAAAGTATTATACACCATTGGAAATTAATCTTTTTTATAATTATTTTACATTCTTTAAATGTTTTGAACAATTTCAGGTTTTAAAGATAAATATACAATATTTTGAAAGAATATAAAAACAATTGGTTTTGTCAAAAGAATTACCCACTAACCAATTTTTTAAATAACAATAATAATAACATCATCCAAAAAATGATAATTATTGAGAAAATAAATTATTTTTGCCAAAACTCCCCAAACGAAAAGGTATATTTAAAAACAAGAAAAAAATTAATAGAAAAAAAATTGAAAAACAAAAAAAATAAAATAACTTTTTAATTCTTTTTAGAATTAACAATAATAAATTTACAATTATTCTCTCGGGTTATTTTATGAGAATAATAAGATTTAATCAAATAATGAATAATTATTTTTGGTGAGAAACATGTTACTCAATTTCTTTTCCTTAGTTTTTTTTAGGTGTATTTGTGCTTTCCATGTTAACTAATTTTGCTCTTTTTTTTTTTTTTTTTTTTTTTTTTGATGGTATCACGAGAATTTGATTTTGATAATTTTTTGTTGGATTTTAGTGTATTGGCTTTCTTTGTCCTCACTGTTTTTTTATTTTTTGAATAGTCTTTTCTATTCAAATTTCTTTGTGTTATAGCTCTTCTTTTCTGTTTTTTCCCTTTGGTATCATGTTTTGTGTCAAGTGACACTTTAGGATGCTTTTTGGATCGTCTTTGTTTCCTTTTTTCAGACCTTTCAGACATTTCAGATGAATCTGATTTCTCTGCAGTTAAACCCTTGTCCGAATTATTCATTTTTAAATTATCTTTTGATTTTGGATTCGCATTATTCGCTTTTTCTAATACTAAATTATTTTTGCTCATCTTTGTAAACAATTCCTTTTTAGAGAGATCACTGGACTCTGATTTTAATAAATTTTGATACTTCAGACGATTAAATTGCTTTAAAAATTTGGAAGAAGAATCGAGATCATCAAAATATAAGATTAAGTTGATCTCAGTAAACACAACTATTCTTACTACTTTTTTGTTGCTACTTTTTTTCATTACTAAAGAGTCCTTATTCAAATCATAGAGGGTTTTGCCTTTATTTTTAAAGTCGCAAACAAATTTGTCTTGTATTGAAACAGATCCTTCCTCAATAATATGCTTCCCCTTTTTTTGAACAACTTTAAACCACTCAGGATTTTCTCTTAATAATCTGATCCGTTTTTTTTCTTCTTCAATTCTCCTCTTCCTTTCTTCTTCTTCCTTCACCCTCTTCAATTCTTCTTCTTCCTTTTTCCTTTTCAATTCTTCTTCTTCCCTTTCTTTATTTTTTTTCACCCGAATCTGGTTATTTCTTTCTTGCAATTTCTCTCTCATTGATTGCCTATTCCTAATTTTAACTTCCTTCATTTTCCTTTTTTTCTCCCTTTGGATTTTTCTCATTTGAGACTTTTGCATTTTGACTCTTCTTTTGTTTTCCTTTTTTTCCTTTTTGATTTCTTTGGCTTTTTTTTTTTTTCAGCCCTTTGTTCCCGTAATTCCTTCATTTTTCGTTTTTTCATCACCTTTTCTTGTCTTCGCACTTGCTTTTTTTGTTTTCGTATTTTCTTTCTTCCCTTAATTACCTTCATTTCTTCAACATTATTTGTTAAGGATTCCGCTTCTTCAGAATCGATGGAACTTCCGTCTTCCACTTTGGTTAATGTCATTGACAAACCCTGTAATGTTTTTAACATTGAGTTGACATCTTCATCTGCTTCATCTTCGAGGGCGTTATCCTTGAGCTGCTCTTTTTCCCATTCATCGGCTTCATCTAAATTAACAATATCAATTTCTTCTTCCGTTTCAACATCGGAAACGTCAGTATCAGTGTCTACAACTTTTAAGGCGTTGATCCCGTTTTGTACATTTGAAAGCACATTAAGTAAAATTAAATATTCTTGATCGACTTCTTCTCCTTTACCTTTTTGTAATTTTCTCTTTTCTTGTAATTTTAAGACAAGTAGATCCAATTTTTGTGATAATTGGTTGATTTCGTTTTTAATTCCGCTTGACGCTTGCTTTCTTTCCTCCCTTCTTCGTTTTTTTTCCTCAATTCTTTTTTGAAATTCCAATTTTCTTTTTTGTAATAATTCTTGTTTTTTTTTCTTCTTTTCTGCCTTGAGTCGTTTCTTTTCTTCCTTTTGTTTCCTTTTTTCTTCTCTTTTTAAGAGTTTTCTTTGCTTTCTTTCCTCCTTTTTCTTTTTTTTTTCCTCCCTTTTCTTTTGCTTTAATATTTCTCTACGCTTTTCATTTTCTTCAAAATTCAAAGAATTCTGTTCTTTTTTTGAATTTAATTTTTCGATCTCCTTTAATATTTCTTTGAATTTTTCTTCATTGCTTAGTTTGAAATTATTTTTGATTATTGTACTAATAACTGGGAAGGAATATAATAAGAAATCAAACTCCTTTTCTCTTTCCTTTTCACTTTCAGCTCTTTCGGAATTTTCTTCATTTTGGTCCTTATTGCTATCTTCATTGCTATCAGTGCTGCTTGTTAAATAAGAATCACTTGAAGTTGAAGATAATGACGAGGTGGAATCGGAACTGAAATTTAATAAATCATCTTGATGGATAATAAAGGATATTTGATTTATGCTTTTTTCAATTTTTTCAAAAATTTGATCTTCATCGTAAGTTTCTGTTATATCGTCACCACCACTATTATTTTTTGTGTTGCTTTCATTTTTAATTGTTTCTTTGGAATTACCTTCCGTGATATTTACATTATTATTCTTGATATTTTCATTATTAGTCTTGATATTTTTAAAATTATCTTGAATTGTTTCAAACTGCTTTTCCACTCTTTGCTTTTTTTGTTTGGTAGATTCCGATTTTCTTCTTTTTGCTTCCATCATCCTCTCTTTCTCTTCCTCTTTTCTTTGCTTTTCTTCTAATTTTTTCTTCAATTTTTCTTCTTTCAGTCTTTCTTTCTCTTCTTTTTCTTTTCTCTTTTGTTCTTTTAGTTCCTCTTTCATTTTTTTCTGCTTTTCTTTTTCGATTTGTTTCCTTTCCATTTCCATTTTAATTTCTTTTTCTCTTTTTAACCGTTCCTCTTTTTCCTTCTCCAACCTTTCTGTTCTTTGCTCTTGTTCTAATTTCAGTCTTATTAACCTTTGTTCATTTTCTTTTCTTCTTCTCAGTTCCATTTGCCTTTCTTCTTCTTCTTCTTTTTCTAATAAGAGTCTTTTCGCCTTTTCGTCTTCTTCTTTGATTTGTAATTGTCTTTTTTCTTCTTCTCGTTCCAGCATTAATTTTTTATTTTCAATTTCTTGTTCAGCCCTTTTTTTAATTTGTTTTTGTTCTTTTAAAAATTGGATCATTATTTTATTTTTCTTTTCTTCGAATTTTGTTAAATTTTCTAATCTTTCTTCTTCTTCTTCCTTCTTCCTGTTTAGTCTCTCATTCTCTTCAAGGGCTAATCTTTTTAATCTTTCTTCTTTTTCTCTTTCAATTTCAATTTTTAATTGCTCTTTCTCATCATGTATCTTTTGTTTAATTAATTCTTCTTTGGTTTTTAATTGGTTCATTCTTTCGTTCTCAAGTTTTTTTATTCTCTCCAAATGCTCCTCTTCTTGCCTTTTCAATTCCAAATAATGATTATCCTCAATTTTTTTTAATATATATTCTCTTTCTTTATTTGTTTGTTGCCATTCCATTATTCTTAATTTTTCTTCATTTAGCCATTTTAAATACCTTCTCTTCAGATCCTGTTCCTCCTGTATTTTCCTTTCGTATAATTCTTCCTCTTGTTGCACCAGCTGTTGGTCCAATATTCTTTGTTGTTCCTTTCTTTTCTTTTTCCAAATTGTTTCTTCTTTTCTGTTCCTTTCTTCTAAAGAAAGCCTAAATTCTCTTTCTTCCTTTTCAATTTGATAAATTCTTTTTTGTTCTTCTTGATATCTTTTTCTTTCATTGTCATGATCAATTTTTTCAAATCTTTTTGTGATCGTTTCTTGTTCTTTTTTTTGCCTTTTTAATTTTTTTAATTCCCCTTTCCTTTTTTCTTTAAATTTTTGTTTTTTTAATTTTAATTTATTTATTTTTTCTTGGTGATCCATTTCTCTTTTTAATTCTTCTTCCTGTATTTGAAATAACCTTTCCTTTTTCTCTTTATTAATTCGATCAATTCTTTCCTTTTCTTCTTTTTGTATTCGATCAGTTCTTTCTTTATCTTCTTCATTAAGTTTGTCATTTCTTTTCTTTTCTTCTTCATTGATTTTTTTGATTCTTTCTTTTTCTTCTTCATTAATTTTTTTGATTCTTTCCTTTTCTTCTTTCTTAATTTTATTTAAAATTTCATTTTTAAAAATTTTAATTTTATTTACTTTTTCATTTTCTTTTTTTTTAATTTCTTCATTCCTTTTCTTTTTTTCAATGTTAAATATATTTTCAAAATTTTCTTTCCATTTTGAGATCTTTTGTTTTTTATTTATTTTCATTAATTGTTTTTCTTTAATTTGGAAAAATCCATTTAAAAAATGATCTTTGTTTTTTAAATTGAAAAAGGAAAAAGATAAAGAAAAATTTTTATAATCATTATTATTAATTATTTGAAATTCCAGATTTTCCAAATTTATTTCTTTATTAATTATTTTAATTTGGAGAATATTAATGGCTAATTCCCCATTCAAAGTTTTTTTATCAAAATTTTTAAAAATCAGTTTATTCATAGTTTTTGCATCTTTAATTAATATTAAAAAGCCATAAGTAATTGGGTTGCCATTTTTTAAATTTAAAAAGAGCCCTTCCCATTTATCGGTATTATTTATGCTATTATTATTGATGTTATTATTATTGATGTTATTATTTGTATTGTTATTTATTAATTTATTATTTTGACTTGCTAATAAATCAAAATTTTCCAACAATAAATAATAATTTTTATAAAATAAATTAATATTCCAAGAAGTAATATGATTTTGATATTTAAAATAATTGATCATTCTCAAAAAAACCAGTGAAATGATTCAAATTTTTAAATTTAATATTAAAATATGATTTTGAATCCATTTTTATTACTATTATTAATAATTTGATATTTATTTTCATGATTTGAATTTTATTAATGAATAAATGATAATTATTAAAATTAGTCATAACATTTAAAGAATTATTATCTATTTTAATTAAGGCATTTTTTTTAAATAATTTTAAATTATTACTTTTATTTGTATTAAAAATTAGTGACTGATAATATTTTATAAAAAAATTATTTATTAATTGATTAGATTTTTTTTTTAATTGATATCTATTAATAAAATTTGATCTTTGTATTTCATTAATAAATTTGATATTAATTGTAATTATTTTTTTATTGTTTTTTTCATTTATTTCAAAATTATCATTTTGATTATTTTGATTTTGTAATTTATTCAATTGAATTATTAAATATTTTTGATTCAATTTATTTAAAATTATTTCAATATTTTCTATTTTATTATGTAGATAAACGTTGTTATATTTTTGATAAAGTACAATCCCATTATTATAAAACCAAATTAAACCATCTTCAATATTCAATTTTGGAATTTTTTTGATGAATATAGAATAAGTTTCAAATTGGTACCCATACTTTAAATAATAATTTTTATATTTTTTTTTATTTTCATTTTTCATTTCTTTTGAGAATAAAATATGAATAAATTTTTTACGTTGAATTAATTCATTAAAATACAGTAATATTGTTTTGTTATTATCATAATTCGATTGAATTTTTAATTGATATTTGTGATTTATCAATTTATTATATTTAAATATCTTGATATTATGAAGTGGGAAATTAATTAATTTTTTAAATGTATTTTCATTTTTCTTTGGGGTTTTTTTTTTTTTAATATTTAAATTATTTTTAATATAATCAATCACTATTAAATTTTTATTTGAAATTATACAATTAATTAATTGGTTGCTTTGATTAAATATTTTGAAAGTTTTTATTTTGGAATTAAATCCTTTTGAAAAATACCTATTATAATTGGATTCAAATAATAAACAAAAATCATTTTTGGAAATTGGATCTAAAAATTCAATATCAACAGAACCATAACCGTTACCTACATACAAATTTAAAAAATTATCATTATCATTCTTATTATTATTATTTTTATTTTTCTTCTTCTCATTTTTATTCTTATTGTTTTTCTTCTTATTGTTTTTCTTTTTATTTTTTTTCTTATTTTTCATTTTATTTTTCTCAGTTTTATTT
The DNA here is from genome assembly GCA_027625915.1 of Anaeramoeba flamelloides. Classification (NCBI taxonomy): domain Eukaryota; family Anaeramoebidae; genus Anaeramoeba; species Anaeramoeba flamelloides. The sequence continues at coordinate 8,331,733 of JANTQA010000036.1, forward strand.
AAAATATCCATATTTAATGTGTAATCAAGATATAAAATTTCCATGGTATCCTTAATAGTAATACAATCTGAATTCAAATTTAGCATACCAGGATATTTCAAGGTATTATGGTTATTATGAATAAATATTTTAAAACAATTGGCATAAGTATTGATATAAAATTTAGTTATTTCATTTCTATAATTATTAAATTTGGTATAAAAATTTAAAAATTGTAAATTATTTAAAAAGCTAATTAGTATGTAATTATATTCATCAAAATTAAATTGGCAAAATAATTCTAAATTTTTATATAAATTAAAAAATGGTAAAATTCTGGAATAGTTTGAATAATATCTTGACAGTTTTAATATTTTACTTTTTAATTCAAAATGGTCTTTAAATAATAATATTTGCCCCAATTCTATAAGTTCTTCAATTGAATTATAAATATTAATTTCAAATTTTTGATATTTCAATTTTTTTATTTTATTTTTTTCTGAATTAAAATAATAATTATTATACTGATATAACGACTTTGTTTTTTTTTCGAGGATTACTTTTTTTAAATAATATTGACTTTTTATTGGTGGTGATATTAAAATTCTTAGTTTGATCCCACTTGATATATTTGATTGGCAGAATTTTCCCCTTAAAAGAAAAAATAAATTTATTATTAAATCTCTTTGAAATTGGGTTTTAACAAAACAATAATATTTATTATTATTTTGATTAATAAATAAAAAATTGGTTTCAGTTAATGGGGTAATAAATATTTTTTGTTTATTGTGATATATTTCATCTATTATTATTTGGTTATTAAAATTAGTTTTTTTTTCAATGATTATTTTATTTTTGTATAATATTAATTGATAATTTTCTTTAATATTGATTGAATGGTTCACTTTTATTTGATTATTTGTGACACTATTCATTGGGTTGTCATTTTTACTGTTTATATCTCCACGTGTATATTTTTTAATTTCAGTTTGATCTATGTTGATGTTGGGATTGTTATTTTTGTCTTTTTTGACAATTTTTGTGTTTGTGGTTTTGGTTGGTGTTGTTTTTATTTTTTTTGTTATCTCTGGTGTTTTTTTATTATTGTTAATGTTATTGTTGTTGTTGTTGTTATTGTTGTTGTTGTTGTTGTTGTTGTTGTTGTTGTTGTTGTTGTTGTTGTTGTTGTTGTTGTTGTTGTTGTTGTTGTTGTTGTTGTTGTTTTTGTTGTTATTGTTGTTATTATTATTGTTGTTGTTATTCAAATGTTCTTTAAAAGTCAAAATATTAAATACATTCATTTTGTTTTTTAATTTGTTTTTCAACTCAACAAGTAACAATTGTCGATAGTTTTTTAAATTGTTATCTGGTAAAACAATGGTAGACGCGTTACAAGTATTTAAAGAAAAGGGGTATTCTAAATGTTGATGAACAATTGGAATTTTTTTGTTTTGTTCAAAAAGTGCAAAAAATCTATTTTGTTGATTTATTCCTAATTTTTTCCAAACACTATCGATTGGATATAATAATTTTTTTTTGTATTTTAGATTTAGAGATGATTTATGGACAGATAAATTCTTTTGAGAAAAATTGGTTTTTTGGCTAGTGGAATTAAATGGATCCCGTTTTTTATTTTGATCACTATCTTTGAGATTTGATGAAAAACTGGTAATACTTTTTAAAATCAATTCCTTTTCATTTCTTCCTAAACACTTAATTTGCAATTTCTTGATTTTTTGACTTTCTTCAATTTTCGTCTTTAAAATAAATACACTTAAATCCCATTTTCCCTTTACAATTTGAATAGAATTTTGTTCCCATGGGATTTTAATCAGTTGGTTCATATTATTTTGATGATCTTGAGTGTCTTTTTGAAAAATTGTTAAACTATTTGGATTTAATTTTAATAGACAAGGGTTGTATTCTTTGTTTGCTTCATTAAATAATAATATATCATGATTAGCAAACTTTTTTTTAATACACCTTTTTAATAAAGCAGTTATTTCTTCTTGAACGCTCAGAACTTTTCCCTTAATCATTTTGTTTTCTGGGGATTCACCAGGATAACAATTATAGAGTGTTAAAGTTTTATAGAAAAGATTTCTTTCATAAGAATCCTTACAGCACACTTCTACTCTCATAAAATCGGTGTTATCTTCTTCTTCTTCTCTCTCTTTCTCTTTCTCATTCTCATTCTCTTTCTCATTTTTTTTTTTGTTTCTGTTTTTCTCGTTTTTTTTTTCTCTTTGTTTGTTTATCACTTTTTGAGTCAAAAGTAATTGAAACTTTGAAGGAAATTTCTTTAAGAGAAAAAATTTAATTTGTGGCGCTGTTGAAATGAAATTACCAACAAAATTAATGCCAAGATCACTAACAATTTTTAATTGAGAAAAGGTCAATTGAATGTTGATTGGTTTTAATTCTTCTAAACGTTTCCTGTTTTTGTTTTTGTTTTTGTTGTTGTTACTGTTCTTATTCTTGTTCTCCTTTCTGATCATTTCAGCTTTAAAATGAAAACTTGTAAAAGATTCAGCAAATCTTTTAATTGCTTCTTGGTTTAGAGATTTTCTTTGATCATTTTTACTTGTTGTTGATTTGTTTTTTTCTTGGTTTCTTTGGGAATCGTATTTGATTTTTACTTGGTTCATCAATTCAAAAATAGGTTGGAAATTTGAATCAAGAATAAAATCTGTTTCGCTGATGATGTCTTTTGTTTCGATTCCAATTTGTTTACATTCCTTAACAATTGTCAGAATTTTTTCATTAAAAGTTTTTCTTTTTTGGGTTTCGTAAAAATAATGAAAAAAAAATTAAAGGGTTTTTTTCTTTTTTTGATCGGAAGTTTTCTCAAGCAGGATTTTGGGAAAATTCCAAGGATGAAAAAGAAAGGAGTTTAAAATAAAGAAAAATTAATCATTACTTTTCGTGGCTTATGGGTGTTCTTTTCTTTAACTTATCAAAAACATTTAAGCAATTGTTTATGAATTCCATTTTCTCGAAGATAATTTTTTGTTTGATCCCCAAAACATTACAGATCCACCTCAAAACATTTTTCTCTTTTGTTTCTTTAAATTCCATTCTTTAATTAACTAATTACAGAACGTAATTGAAAACAGATTTTCAGAAAACAAAAAAACAAAAGTTAGAAAAAATAATTTTTAAATACAAGTGATTTCCAAATAGTTTTGTTTGAATTGTTTGGTTGTTCAAAACTTTTCCTTTTTTCGTTTTTGGGATTGATTTTGAAAGATTATATTTTACTTCCATTATCCTTTTGAAAATTTTAATTCATCATGGGCTAGTCTCTAATTCAAGTTTAGCGAAATTGAGTCAAATTTAATTTAGTGATCGAGAGTTCAAATATTTTAAAAAAATCCATTACAGATAGTGTTGTACAATAAATTATTACTTTTTTTACAAATGATCACTATTGAAAAAATCCCATTTAAAAATTTTTTTTAAATTTCTTTTCAAAATTTAAAAAATGGAAAACTCGGAAAAATATTTTCTAATTCAGGATTTAATATTTCATCTTTAGATCTTCCAAAAGTATATATCTTTTTAATTTTTAAAGTTCCTGATTAAACTCAGTAACCTACATCATAAAAACCCAAAAAATGTTTCAATTTTGTTTGCTTTTTATGAAAGATAATTTTGAATTTTTAAATTAATTTCAAAAAGAAGGAAATATATTATCAATCTTTGATTTAATTTGTAAATATAATAGAGAGGTTTAATATACCTATAATTCCAAATTATGACACACAGTTTAAAAAGGTACAAATAATCACAAAAATACAATTTCATTCAAATTGGAAATTAATTTTTTTTTTTTGAAAAATATGAAAATTGTTTTTTTTTTAGTTTTTTGTTTTCATAAAATTTTTATAATTATACAACCCATTTTCGTTGGATTTTAACTTTTAGAGTACGATTGACATCATGTTAAATTGAAGTTGTTCAAGATAGAAGAACTCAAACACAATTAGTTGACTATATCTAACATTTGATCGATTAATAATTTTTAATAAAATTTCAAAATATTTACCAATACATTTTTTTTTGTTTTAAAAAACTAAATTAAGATTCAAATACTTCTGATGACTGTGTCTATTTTATATACTCTTTGAAATAGAAGTTTCAAATTTAATCACTTCAAAATTCTCACTTTAACAGATTTGATGAAGTTTCATTTGACCTTTAACATTAATAAAATAATTTTTTTTTTTCTACTCTCTATCTAAAATTTTTGCTAATCAATAATTTATTAGTATTGATAATTTATTAGTTTTTTTTGTTTTTTTGAGTTTTTTATAGAAAAAAATATTAATAAATAATTCAATTGGTTGATCGTTCAAATTTGGCATTTCTTGAAGAAGTTACTAAATAAGTTTATTTTTTTCAAAAAATGAATTCAGCTATGTGAAAAAAATTGAATTGGAGTATATGATATTGCAATAATGACAGCCTTTTTTAAATAACTTTACATTTTTTACAAATAATTTCAAAACAGTTTAATATATATATATATATATATATATATATAAACATAAATTCTTTTAATTTGCTGTAAGAAAAAAAAAATAAAAATATATAAGTAAATATAACAAAAAAAGCCAATAAATAAAATGAAATACACAATAATAATAATAATTTATAGATGAAAAAATATGATATTTTCCAATTTTCCTCTGTCAAGGGCTTCTACTTTCATTACTCAATTGTAAGGGTATTGAAATTTTAATCCATTTTAAAATACAGAAATTTCACAAATTATCAAAATTACTTTAATGTTTATATAAGAAGTAAAAATAAAGTAAAATCCTCTAATTTGGGAAAGTAGATTATAATATAGAAATAGATCAATTTATCAATAATTTTGTATCGGAATGTTTATTCTATAAACAAAATCGAACAATTTGGATCAAATAATTCATTCAAATAAAGAATAATAACAGGAATTATATATTACAGTGTTATTCTTTAGAAAGACACATTTTTTTATCTTGTCATTGGTTAATGATAAAGAAAATTACGATTTTTTATAAAAATTTCTCAACAAAAATTTAGAAATTAGAAAAATAATGTCATGGAAACTAGTTTAAAAACTCTATTTTATCCAACATTCCAAATTTACACTTGTGTATCGTCAAATCCCCAATTTTTTTTTTATTTTAAAAATCAAAAAAAAAACAAAAAGGCACAATGTTTTGATTGTGGTTTTCAGTATAAAACTGTAAACAAATTAATTTTCAGGAGAAGCATTAAACTTGATTAAATAGAATCACAATTATATATATATAAATAAGGTTTTACTAAAAATCTTATACTTCACGTAATTCTTTCAGATTCTTGAAAATCAAAACACAAGTATACAAGTTTTAAAAAAAAAAAAAAATTAAGAAATAAGCTGAAAATTATATAAATTTTCGGTTTATTTCTTAATATATAAAAAAAGGGAACTGTCATAAGAGGAAAACAATTTCCTCACTTCAAAATAAAAAAAAAAGTGAAGTTTTGATTTCAAGTTCAAAAATCATTTTTTTTAGAAAAGGAAGAAAAAAGGCAATGAACACACAAAATCGGATACGAACAAAGAATTAAGCAATTTAAGTAACTTTTTACTTCTGGGTCAGTTCGTTATAATTTATAATTTTTCGGGTAGAGATATACTGTATAACAAATAAAAATAATAAAATATAATTCACTTTTTTATCTATTTTTTTTTCTTTATTGTATTTCAAAAAATTCTCTTCGATCAAATTTTATCACTTTTTTAAAACGAAAATTTAATAAAATATTCATTTTTATCATTTTTAATCCACATTCTCTTGATTTTTCATTTCTATTTAAAAAAGTAAAAATATTCAATGAATTTGAAAAATATTTCTTTTTATAAAAAAATGTTTTCTAAATAAGGTCGTTTTTGTCACCTTTATTAGTTTGATAACCATTTTAAAAAACCACTAATCATGGGAATTACACAATGAGTTGTGTTCTTACTGAACACAGAACAGAAATATTTAGCAATAGATTACAAAATAAAATTAAATAAATACATCATTTTACCTATCTTAAACTCATTTACAAAATTTAACCTCAATTTTTTTTCAGTAAGCAAATTTAGAGGTAGGAAGTCACAATTCCAGACTTTTTTCACATTTAAAATGGATTTTGAGGTTAGAACTTGAATTTATATGAAAAGTTCAAAAATATTTAATCTTTGAAGTAAAAATTTCGACAATTTAACAAATTTTATGAAATACAATGAATATTTTGTTGAAAATTCATACAAAATAGATCTGTTTCTCAATTTTTTGGCAACAAAACACAATTTAATCCTTTTAATATCTTCCTAATTCTTTATGTAAATTTATTCAAAAAACTCTTTTTCTTTTTAATATGTTATGATCCGAGTATTGGTATATTGTTTTATCATACTCCCATGATCTGATTTTCTCGACAAGGGATGAATTTTAGAAATGTGTTAAAGTTGAAATACAGTTATTTACATCAAATATATTACAATTAAACATTACCCTTAAATATTTAATCTTTTTCGTTTTTTAATTCGACTTTTTAATGAATTAATCAGCCAAACGAAAATAAATTAAATAGTTAATGAGCTAAGGGAGTTAAGGAAATTGATAAGATTGTATTCTCTGTAACTAATTAGAAAATTGAAATGAGACCAGTGTGATGAACATAAAATGGAATTTAAAATTATTTTTAAAAACAAGTGCAAAGGCAAGAAAAGAAAAGACAAATTTTGCAAGAAATATTTCACTATTTTCTTTTTTAGTTAAGAAGGGTTGTTGAACATCAGAAAGTAAAAATTAAATTTGTAAAATTATTTATTCATTTTTTATCAACTAATTGAGTCTCTACAATCAAGTAATTTCATTGTAATGTCATTTTCAGATGACTTTTCCCCAAAGAAAATTAATTTAATGGATGAAGATCAAACAAATATAAATTCGCTGAATGAGAATCCTAGAAAAAAGGAAGAAATACCAACAATCTTTAATCGGAAAGTTTCAAAGGATGCCTACATGAACTTTTGGCGAATTGTTTGGTAAATTGTTTTTTTTTTTTTTTTTTTTTTTTTGTTTTCACAAACACACATCCAACCAACACCCGTTTAATAAGAATGTTTCTTTTTATTTGATTCTTTGTTTTGGTTTTGTTCAATCAACCTTTACAATTGTGCTCATTTTCCAATTGTCTATTGCTATTAGGATGATTGTCATTGGATCTTTTGCATCCTTTGTAGAATTTTGGCTGCCAGATATTTTTGTTGGTGTAATTAATCTTTCAAACACTTTAAAAAATGGGATTGGTGCATTTGTTATTGGTATGGTTTCAACAATCGAGATTATCAAATTTCAATATCCTCAAACTTATCTAGTGTAAGAATTTCTTTTTTGTATTCTTCTTTAGGGTTGTCTCTTAAAAACACAAGAAAGCTATTTCAATTTCAACTCAAATTTCAAAAAAAATAATCCGAAAAATCTTTCCTTTTATTTTTTACAAAAAAATCTTTTTGGATTAAAAAAAAAAATTGGGAAACGAAATAAAAAGCTCACTTTTTTTTTTATTATTTAACAGTGGAATTTTTAGTCCCTCTTATTTTTGCCGTTAGGTTTTGTTTAATTCAAGAAATAAAGAAAATTTCAACAATTTTTTTGTTTTATTTCCACAATTAAAAAAAACCGGCGTGAGCTTTTCCAGAATTCCTAAATTGTTAAAAAGCTCTCTTTTTTTCTTTTAAGAACGCAATTAACTTTCAAATGTTATTCCAATTTTCATGCCTCTAAGCAATATAATTTTCATTCCTTCTTTGTTAAAATTTGTAAAAAAATAAAAACAAAAGCCATTTACAAAACCAAAAACTTTCAAATTTGAATAACCCATCACCTAAATGTTATATTTGAGTTTTTAAACTTTTTTTGTCTTGCTAGAAACTTTTTTTTTTCTTTCTGCAAAATAAACGTCTTTGAGAAAATCCCATTTCCACAAAAAGATGAGATTTGAAAATTCTCTGTGCTCTTGAATAAATGTGAAGATACAAAGACACTTGGTGACTCTAAAAGACTTTTCAAGAAAATAAAACTGGTATTTGCCTCATAAATGGGAAAAATTTTTTGTAATTAATACTTATCTAAATCAATTGATTTTCAAATCTATTAGTGATATTTTAAAGATGAAACACGCTCGGTATTCATAAAATGACTTTTTTTTGAATTTTATTTTGATGTTGTTAAAATAACCCGTGCATACTTGGATCGTCTCTTCTTTAAAAATTAAAAGCGTGTTTCTTTTTTCTCCATAATTCCGAAAAGTTAAATGATCAAAGAAACCTACAATAAACCTTAAGCAAACATGATCTCGGTTTCTTAAAGTTCTATTATTAAAAAAGGTATTCTAAAAATGAAAGATCAAATTAGGAAAATTTTTCGCAAAAAATAGAGGTAAATTTCAAAGAAAATTTTTATTTCTAAAATAAAAATCAATACAACAAATTTTGAGAAAATTACGAAAAATTTTAATCAATTTCACTACAAAATTCAAAAATTTACTCAAAAGAGTCAAGGAGTTTACCTTCAAAATTAATTTGGGCTTAGGTATACTAACGGAGCATGTAATTAGATGTTATATTTGGAACCAAAAGAAAACAAAGCACAGGGTTTTATTTCAAACATAGGGTTTATGCTCTCAACAAGGGCATTTTTGAACACTGCACTTGTGGATAAATATTGAATCTTAAAGGATTAGTCTCGTCCTCGGTTTATCTCTAATTAAAGTATGTTGTAATTGAACGTAAATTATATGTGTATTATGGTTCAAATGACTTCTGTGACACTAAAAAAAAATTTTCAAAATTATATAGATCAATAAATTATTAGGTTTTTTGCTACTGTTAAAAATTAAATTATTATTTCCCTGGAAATTTTTTTAATTACTTTTCCAAATCTAAAAATGGAAACCAAAATAATATTGTACAAGTATTTTTAAAAATTAATCTTTAGAACCTCAAAAAGTAACTAAACCCCAATTCAAAATTTTTAACACACCAAAATTCGATTTGTGAAAAAAAAAACTTATTTAATCAATTCAAGAAGATTTACCATATTAGAACCATTTACTAATTGAAATGTTAACACTTGTTTATAAATTACAATACTCACAAAACAAAAAATAAATAATTATCAATACAAATAAATCATGGGTGTGTTAAAAATTTTGGAGAGAGCAAAACAAAAAAATACATTAGTAAATTTGTTTAAATTCTATTAGGAATATTGATCAATCAAAGGTTAGATACTACCAACTAATTTTATTTGAGTTCTTCTATTTGGAACAACTCAACTTTAACCTAATATCAATGGTTGTAAAAAATTTTGATCCAACGAGACAAATTACGTAATTCAAACAATGAAATGAAAACAAAAAACTAAAAAGATGAAAAAATGATTTCAAATTTACAAAAATCAAAATTATCTTCAATTTCAATGAAATTCTATTATTGTGATTGTTTGGAATGTTTTAGCTGTGTAGAAAATTTTGAATTTTAGTTTATTTTCATTTTTTTAATTTCAAGATTTTACAATAATTATTAGCATAAAAATAGAAAGACTGATTAAAAGATATTTTTTGTTCTCATTCTATGGGGTTAGTTGTTTTTTATATATCAACCCAATTTCAAAAATTTGGACACACATAAAATCGAAAAATATGCAAAAAAGTCTCATTTTTTTTATATTTTTCCAAACTTAATATTAAATAACGTTTAAGTTACCTGGTATTAATGTTTTTATATGGAACCATTTTTATCCAAACAAAAGAAAATAAAATAAAAATAAAAAATAAAAATTGGTGTGTCCAAAATGCTGAAATGAGAAACACAAAAAAAAATGTCCTGTTAAATTTGTTGAAATTTAGCAAACAATTTTTGATCAATCAAATTGTTTGATACCATCTACTAATTTTCTTTGCGTTTTTCTATTTAACAAACTCAACTGAAACCTTATATCAAACTTTGAAAAAAATTTCTGATTTAACGAAACTAGATTACGTATTTGGAAAAAAAAACAAAAAAAAAAAAAATGATTGAAATATTTTCAAACTTAATTATTTACAAATTGAATGAAAAGTGTAGTATTGTTATTCTTTTAACTTTTTTAACTGTGACCAAAATTTTGTAATTTTGTTTATTTCCAATGTGTAAAAATATTTTGTCAAAATAATCTGAGTCTATTATTTCATTTTAAAAAAAAATCGAATTTTTTTGATATCTAATCTACATTTCAAGACAAAAATAAAAGCTATTTATTATTATATAAACAGAAACTTTTTCTTTGTGAAATTTTAAGTAAATAATTTTTGATAACTACAGATAAGAAAGAGATCAGCTCTCTTAAAAGCTGAAGATAGTATTGTACTTGCTGTGGAAAGATTTTGAGAATTCCTTGTATTTATTAGGCAAATTTTGGAAAATTTTCTGATCTTCTTATTTCCAATTCTTACAAAGTAAAATAAGAAGTATTTTACCATAAAAAAATTGTCTTTAAATATGATATTTAAAGTTTTTTAACAACACTTTAAAAAAAAAATTTTTTTTGCGGCGTTGTTTAATTGATAACAGTGAGATTAGCAAACGTCTCAATTCCAAATCAATTGAACACATATTTTGTTCCAAGGAACCAAAATACTTGTTCAACAAAAACTAAAAAAAAAGTACTTGATAATTTGGGGAATGTTTGGAAAAGGAATAAATTCCATTTCTTTATTAAAAACAATGTCTAAATATAAACACTGTTTTTTTCTCATTTCGAAAAAAAAAGCAATATCATTTTATATTACTTCGAACAATATCATATTTTTCGTTCTTCCAGGACAAACTCGGATTATAACAAGGTGATTGTTTCCAAATCAAAACAATAAACACGGTTATTTTTCAACTTTGAATTCTGAATATTGATGGGATGATCCAACCTTTAAATTTGTCTCTAAATGTAGATTTTTTATTAAAAATTCTTGGGTTTTTTAATGAATACAAAGATCATTTTTAATTGATGAGATCAACTTTAGATAAATTTTACTAATCGATTTTTTTGAGATTTTTCAACCATGGAACTAATGTGGTTTATCTTCAATAACAACATTTTTTAATTTTAGATTTCTACTTGGTAGACGCTAATCTCCTAAGTCTGTTTCAAAATTTAAATATTCATTGAATTTTTTATTAAAACATAATTGAAAATTTGTGTTTTTTCAAAGTTTTAAATTTGCTCGTTTAAACATCATTTTTCTTATTAATTTCGAAACTTTTTCAATCTTTAAACAAGGTTTTTTCATTTTATTTTTTATTTTTTTTTTACTTTTGTCAATTTTTGTTTTTGCGTTTTTCGACAATAAAGATAATTTGGGTGTTGTCCTTCTGATAAATAATCATGAAATTTATGGCTTTATGCTTAAATTTCATTTGTGAAATTTTAAGTAAAAAAAAAACATCTAGAATGTAATTTACACTTCTTCAATATTAATAATTTGTGTTTTTTTGAAACGATTACAACACTTTTTTTGTATTTTTTATGAAACACATCCGATTCTAAGAATTAAAAAAAAAATAAGATCTTACTATAATCTTTATCTAATATTAGAAAGTTTTTTATTAATTATAATTTTTTGGATTTAAGTTTTTGATCTTGGTTTTTTTTTTATGTGTTTTTGACATCCAAGTAATTTGTTTGAAACCAATTCTTGTTAAAACGTTTAATTCTTAAAATAAAGTTCAAAAAATGTTTAAAAATTTTTTGATTTTCTTTTACGAGAAATAAACTTCCTATTTTTACTAAAAGAAAAAATAAATAAAAAGTAATTTTAAACTTAAAAGAGTTGGGATATGAATTTTTCATTCGATCAAAAATCAAAGTTTTCAAGTTCACAATCCCTTGAAAATAATAACAGGCTTTAGCAATTTTTAAATAACTTTTTAATAAAAAATTAAACTTTTTGAGTCTGCAAATTACTTTTGGATAAAGATATATATATATATATATCACTGATAGTACATTTTTTCGTGTTAAAATCACGAAAGAATTATAAAATCGCGTTTTTTCGAATTTTTTACATGTTTTTTCGTTTCATTCGTTGTTTTATTTTTCTATTTTTTGAAAAAGTTCTCGAATTCTTTTGAAATCATACTTTTCGTTTATTGTATGTGAAAAAATGTAAACGAAAAAAACTTAAAAACAAACAAAAAAACTTCAAAACAATTATATACATGTAGAACGTAATTGCCTTAAAAGCCTTGAAAAACAATGGGAATTCGCAATTTCCCATTTAAGTGGGAGGTTTTGATTTTAAAAACATGGAAATAGTTTGATTTTCTATTTTGAAAACACCAAAACAATACAAAGTAGGTTTTCCGTTTAAAACTCTTGAAAATTGGAAATTCTTTAAACACTGAGAAAAAGAATTGATTTTTTTTTAAAAATTACTCATTGGGGAAGAAAAGTGGTCAAAATTTAACTTTTTTACCAATTCCAAATTATATCAGATCACCTAATTTTTTTGTGTTTTGATTACATATATATATCAGACAAACGAATTTTATGCGTCGCTCACGCGTGCGCAAACGCCTTTAATGAAATCAAAAAAATCGTCATACCTGTGATAGACATATATAAATATACGATAGAAAAAAATGAAAAATGTTTCAAAAAAAGATGAAAAAAAAAATCCACTCAAAAATATTTAATAATAGAGAAATATCTAATATTTTTTTATATATTATCAAATATATTTTTTTTAAAAAAAAAAAAAAACAACTTGAAAGTTATAACGCAATTGGAGGTGCATTCTGTAGTGTCATGACAACATTTGGTAATATTATTGAGGATACCGAAAGCCTATTATATTATGATCATATTTATCCAGCACCAATCTATTTGATAGGGAATTTAATTTTTTCCTTTCTACTTCATGAATTAGGTGTATTGATTGCTAAAAAATGGAAATCTGGTGCCCGGTTTGCGCATACATTAAACAGTTTAGATAATAGTGATCAAAGGTTAATGTTTGAAATGGAAAATAAAGGGTTCAAATCAAAGATTGAAAAACAAAAAAATTTAGATGAAATAGAGAGCAAACAGCAAAGATTAATACAAGACCCTGAAACTGATCGAATTAGTAATGACAAACAAAGAAAGAACAACAAAAAAAAACAAATATTAAAAAAAAACAACAAAAAAAAAAAAAAAAAAAAAAAAAACAAAGCAATTAACAAGCCCCTACTTGAAAATTCTGAAGAATCCCAAGAAGAAAATAATACCAATAAAAAAAATTCAATATTCAACGAAGAAAAACTTACAATCAACGAAATCCAAGAAATAAATGAAAATCAATTGACTAATGATTTTGATATCGTTGGTGAGGAAAATGCCATTGTCTATTATAAAGATAAAAGGATGGATGAGTTATCAAAGCATGTCCAAATCCAATTTCTGAAAAAGAATGAACACGACACCATTTTTTTAACGGGAAGACATAAATTTGCATTGGTGATCATGATTTTTTTTGTAATTTCAAATTGCTTTTTTGTAAAAAGGCCTTTGTTTTATCCATCCAAAGTGATTTCTACCCAAAACGAACTTGAGTACTATTATTATGTGATGCTATTCCTCAATGTCTTTGGTGCCTTTGCCGGTGGTTGGATTTCGGGTGATCAAAATAAAAAATTTGATGTGCAATGGGGCACCTTTAGGAACAATATGGTTTCCGTGATTTTGATAGCCACGGCTCATAATATACTGATGCTACAGGGGCTTTTCCACCTTAATAAAAAAATTAAAATATTTTTGCTTTCCTTTATTTCAGATTATTGTGGTTCAGAAAGTAATTGGGCCGGTTTAATCAACGAAACTGCGCTTCTATATCGCAATAAATCAATTAGCAAATCAATTTCATTGAAAAATTTATTCTATACTTTAATTTTTTGTTTTATTTTTTATGTCGTTTTGATATATATTGTCAGATTATTCTTCTTTTTTACTTTTTAAATTTTCCATCAAAAAAGAAAATAATTTGCTTGAGTTTTATACTTTGAGGTTTTATATTTTTTTTAATAAATTTTAGAACGATATTTATCTATCATTCTCTTTTTCTTATTTTTTTTTTTTTTCTTTTCCGGCTATTTTGGTTATTGTTTTTTTGATTATTTTGTTTAATTGTTAATCACATTTTTAAAAATAGATTTAATACTTTGAATTGGTCTTCTTATTAATAGTTTTTATAGATACTACCAAAAATTAATAAACTTATACAAAAATCAAGTTATTTGAAAAGATTAAAAATTTACTATAAAAAATATCAATAAAAATAATACGATAATGAATTAAGAATTATTAAAAAGTTTTTTGGTTTTTGGAATGAATAAGAAAAATATCATTGAAATATTTTATTAATTTTAGTCTTTCTTTTGAAATCAAAATTCACTTTTTTTCAATATAAAACTTATAAAGTAGAAAATTAATTTTAATTAACAATTTTGATTATTCTTGAAAATAAGTAATATATTTTGAGTTTAATCTTGGAAAATATTGATTTCGAAAGATAATTTTTTATTTTGTTACAGTCAGTACAACTTTCAAAGTATGAACTTTGTCTCATAATTAAGGCACAAAAAAAAAATACATATTAAAGTTTCTATTTGGGATAATGAGAAAAATGAATTATCTAAAAAAAAAAAAAAAAGAATTCCTAAAAAATATACTTTAATAGGGATTTTTTTTTGTTCCTTAAATTTCCTTTTGAATTACATTCTTTTAAAGTAATTCTGACTATAGTATACCTAATTTAAATATTTCAATATAAATTATAAAAAAATCAAACAAAAATATCTACAGATTCGTAAATAAATTGAAATGTAATTAAAGTTAATAAATAATTTTTATTGACGAAATTCAGATCAAATCAATCGAAAATTTTTTGACAATATCGAGTTTGAAAAAAAATCATTATTTCCATTTTAAAAAATAAAAAAAACATAAATGAAAATGTAAATTGTGAAATAATTTTTACAAAATAATTAGTCTAACTCACAAGAATTGTTGTAATAATCAAAATAATATTTATAATTTGGAATATAATTTGAATTTTTAAGATAAAATAATTTAATTCTAAAATATCTTCAAGAAAACATTATTTTAAAAAATGATCTTTTGTATTATAATAAAAATACTGTTTTCAATATAGAATTTTAAAAGCCAAATAAAAGACAGATTATTGGTAATTTTTTTAATATTGTCAAAATTGATATGTTTAAAACTTTTATTATTAAAAAAATTCTATTTTTTAAAAATATCTTTAATACAGTAATTTATTAGTTCAACAAAAGAAATATTTGAAGAAAGAATAAAACTCTCGAAATTAATTTTTATAATAAAATATACAGTTTCTGGTAAAATAGTGATGAAAATGGTAAAAAAAAGTGAAAAAACTTTTATAATATAAGAAATAAAAGAGAATTTAATAATTGTCTTTTTAATAGAAAAACAATTTGATCTCTTTCTAAAAATTTTCTTTATCATAATTTTTTAGTGCTTAGCAAATACAAAATTAGAAAATAAATAATATCAGTAATAACTTATTTGGATGTTTTTTCCTGTTGGTGCAAATACTGATACCTTACTCTTTCTTTTTGTTGAATTATTTTTTAATTTTTTTTATCGGAATTTTTTTTTATCTTGAGAAAAGAGTTCCAAGTGATGATTAAGTCACTAGGGACCTACGTGATATATTTTGATAATTAAATATGAGTAACTTGAAAATAAAAACAAAAAATCAAAGAAAAAAAATAAGAAGTATTTCCAAAATAAGATGTAGAAGAAAATATAGATAGAAATTGTAGGAATTAATTGACTATTCCCTACATGAACATTTATGATCAAGTATCATAATAAATTCAATAAATCAAAAATTACTTTGATTATGATTTTGGTTAATCTTAATTAAAGATTGAATTATTTTTATTTTTTTTTGTGGTTTATTATCAATATGTTCTTATAAAACGGTTATATTTTTATTCTTTTATTCTTTTTTTTTTTCATTTTTAATTTTTTCTTGTTAATTTTTTAAACATGAAATCTATAATTATAAACCCAAATTTCATTTTATAAATTTAAATACAAGTACATAAATAACGTAATTTATCCCTATTCAATACTAATAGTATAAATAAACTCTATTCCAAAAATTATTACACACCCAAAATCAAAAATAGGCAAAAAAAAACCATATTTTTTATTTATTGTATTTTTTTAAAATATAATATTATACTACCTTTAAGTTTGCTAGTATTAATGTTTTTATATATAACCATTTTAATACAAATCAAAGAAAAAAAAATAAATCTAAAAATTAAAATATAATGTATCCAAACAGTTAAAAAAGAAAAAAAAAAATTTCTAAATTTGTTAAAATTTCGCAACAATTAACGATCGATTAAATGATAGGATAGAATCAACCAATTGTATGTGATTTTTCTATTTAACAAACACAAAATTAGCCTTCTATCAATGAGGAAAAAAAATCCCAATAAAAAAAAAACAGATTATGCAACTGGAAATATAAATAAAAAACAGAAAAAAATAATAAATTAAAAAATAGTTTGTAAAATCATAATTATTTTCGAATTGAATGTAAGTACAGTATTGATATATTTTATACCGTTTTAACTGTGTATTAATTTTGGGAATTTATTTTGTTTATATAAATATATAAGCCAAATTTTAAAATTAGCGGCCTATTTCATTATTATTATTCTTTTCTTTTTTCATTTGTCTTTCAAAGAATAAAATGTTTACACTAAAATTTAATTTATTATTCTATATTGGTTATTATCTCTAAACACTTTTGTAAAATGCATTATTATTCAAAAAAAAAAAACTAATTAAACAAATTTTTTTCTGATGAAAAACCTGAACTTATTTTTGAAACTTAGCTTATATATATCTTTTTGTAAACAAAATTTCATAATAAATGGCTATGTTGAATTTGAATTTTAAAATGATTTTGTATCGTTTGAAAGTTTTTCTCCTTGCAATGAAATGTTTGCAAATAAATCATTTTTTCTCTTTTTTATTTTTTCGACAGTGTTTTGTTAAAATGGAAAATGAAAATGAAAAATTCGAAAGATGTAACAGATGAATTAATAAAAAAATTTGTTTCAAATATGTAAAAAGAGATTAAATTTAGTTATTCAAATGGAAGGAGAATCGATAAATGGGTTTTACTAATTTTTTAAATTTTCTATTTTTTATGTAATGCTTCTTTCAAAATAAATTCCCCAATTTTTTTTAACAGTTTGTTTTATTTCTTTTTCTTTTATTTTTAGACAAAAAATAAATATCTCTTGAGTATAGAACTGACTAATAAAATAGAAATTTTTATATTATAATAGATAACTTCAATTATAAAAAATATTTGTCTTTAAAATTTGATTTTTAATAGGCCAATGATTTTGAAAGGGGGTTTATAATTGAAAATGGTGAATTAATTTTAAATTAATTGACGCTGCCGCATGCTGTCCTGAGGATTAAATAAGATATATTTTTTTCCCTGCTAGTTTAGAAAAATGACAAAAAATAACATGCCTATAATGATGATTTAATTGGCTTATACTTTAGATCAACTTATTTTCGCTTGCTTACTCTTTAAATTAAGGCTATTTTCAAATTGTGAATTGTCATTTTATTTATATTCAAAATAACTTTTTAGGATGATGAAAGAGTTTCTAATTATTAAAATTAGATGAGTCGTAGGATAAATCAAATTCGGAAATTTTATGTAGGTCAAGTATAGCAACTTATACTAGTTTTCAAAAAAAGTTAAAATTAAAAGAGTATTTTAATCATCTGACTCATCCAATTTGAATATTTTTAACAAAAAATAAGAATAAAAAAATTGAGTTGAAAATTTCTAGATCAAATTGATCAATTTGTTTGAGTTTGGTACTTTAAAGTTGATTTTGGAAGTTCAGTATTAGTAGAGAAAAATTTTCAAAATTATTAAAAAAATAGAATTTTGTGCATTTTTTTTTATTTATTTTTTTTCCAGAATAAAATTGTTAATATATTTGTTTGTTTGTTTTTAATTTTATTTTAATTATTAGTATTAACTAGCCCATTTCGAATAATAACTCTTGCAATTTTGTTCATTTCTCCACAATAAGCAAATTATAATTCTCTCTTGGTGATATTAAAAATAGGACCCATCGAGAATTATAATCAGCATTTTTTTTTTTTTTTGAATTCGATAAAATAACACCAGTTATTATATTAAACGCTGTGTTTTAAATAACGATTGTTATCACAATCTAAAAAAAGCGACAAAAATCATCTAATTTTCTGACAATTAAGAAAATAACTAAAAAGGAGTAAAAATAATTCAATTTTAATTTTCCAATAATAAGAAAAAAAAAACAAGAACATTAAACAAAGTTCTCAATTTAGTTTAGCGACTCGAGTGAATTCAAATCCAAACAAAAATTGGTGTATTGTTGTACTGACAATTGAAATTGGTTTGGTTTCTCCTTAATTTCTTTGTGGATCTCAATAACTTGGATTTTTCTTTGTTGGGCTTGCTTTTTTCGTTTTTTGATTTCTTTCAAAATCTGTTGGTTTTCGTTTTCGTGTTTTTCGAAATCATTTGAAAATTGTTGGATTTGGAAATTTAATTTCTGTTCTTGATCTTGCAATTTCTTTAATATTTTTTTATTTGGTTTTTTTTTTTTTGGTTCATTTTTTGAAGGATAAACTGCTTTTCTTTTTCTAATTTATTTTTTTGAAGACTTATATTTTGGTTTTCAATCGAATTGATCTGAATGTCTTTTTCAGACACTTTTAATTGTAATAGAATATTGTTTATTAAAGCCTTTTCATTTTTTAAATCCTCAATTAAATTTTCCAATTCTGATCTTTGTAACAAGAGCGCAGAAAAGATCTGTTTGTGTTGTGTGAGTAATTGTAATAATTTCGTTTTTTTTTTGTTAACAATTTTTAGAGATTCACAACTCTCCTTCTTGTCTTTTTGCTTGTTTGTTTTTGATTTTGTTGTTGTTGTTCTTGTTGTTGTTTGCTGAAAAGTTTTACTTTCGCCTTTGTTAATTTTTTTGACATGTAGTCGCATAGTTGAGATTTGTTTGTTGAGATTTTCTTGTTTTTTCATTGCAGATCTGATATCATCTTTGATCAAATTTATTTGGAGCTCCACAGAGCGTAAAGTTTCGTGTAGTTCCTTTTTTTGTTTTTCATATTTTGAGACTTGTTTTTGTTGGTTCTCTAAAACCCATTTAATTTTCGTTGGCTTTCTGTTAATCTATTTTTTTTTAAATTCAGGATCCTGCTAAGGCTTTCAACACTGTCAACCAAATAACCAATTGTGTCGTTAATATTTTCGTTCATTGGAAGAATTTGTTATTTTTTTATTCAATTCAAAAAAAGTTGCTCACAAGGGAAGAGAAAAAAGATTTGAAGAAAAAATGATACTTATTGTTTTTAAGGTTTACAATCCCTGAAATCGAAAAAAAGATTATCTTGTGTCAGGTGTAGTGACTTGTAAATATGGTTCTTAGCTGATCGATCTTGTGCTTGGTATGAGTTTTAATAGTGGTTCAAAATGGCAATTTTTGACAATTTATTTTTTTTTATTCCGAAATCCGAATTGGTGAGTGTAAGACGAATAGATTAGATGGTATTTAAGAATGAATTTTGAATTTTTTGGTTGTAGAAGAGTAAATTTTTATTTCCTTTTTTGTCAATTAACTAACAGAAAAAAAATTTTTTTTAAAAGCTCCAAATAAAACCAAACCTAATGAAAAATTTCAATCAACAACAAACAAACTACATTTTTTTATAATTTAAGTTCAAGCCAATTAATCTTACAGTCTTCAATTCTTATTTCGGAATAAAAAAAAATAAATTGACAAAAATTGCCATTTTGAACCACTATTAAAACTCATACCAAGCACAAGATCGATCAGCTAAGAACCATATTTACAAGTCACTACACCTGACAAGATAATCTTTTTTTTCAAATTTCATTGATTACAGACCTTAAGGATTTGTCTTGAAATTTGATATTTTGAAATAAATCTTTTATAAACAATAATAATTTAAAGAGTATTGAAGTTAATGTAGGTTTGGGATTAAAAACTTGAGAAGACAAAAAACATTTAGGGATGAGTCTTTCACAGCAACGAGGAAAAAATTTTAATTTTTTTTATTGGTTAGATTCTAAACTTACAGTATTTTGAAGATGCCAAGTACCAAAAAATTATGATCACTCAAGAAATATAGAATAGAAAATTTTTTCTGTGAGATCTAAATAATTTTCCAAATATTTTGGAAAAGAAAACAATTAAATTCTTTTTTATTACATTTTAAAAATTTTTTACAATTTTTGTTATATATTTCTCATTCCTTTACCAAAAAAACGATAAATGACCTTTATTGGTATAAAGATTAATTCAAAGTTTTATTTTCAATTTTGAGATGATTATTATGGTTAATTAAAAAATATATATTTATTAAACATCTGGGATCACTTATGTATTATCTTAAGGGAGTAGCCACGGTAAAGAAAAATTTTTCACTTTTTTGCAATTCTGAAGAGGATCAGAAAATAACATTTTTTGCTCTGATTGTAACTCATTGATTGTTATTATTTAAAGTACTTCATTCATTAGATTTTTTTAATTTTTTTTTTCAAATGTCTCAAAGAAATTGCCACAATAGAATGTTGAGTTAAAATGCAAAAAATAGTGTTTTGAATATTGAATAACTTATCTTTTATCCTTCTCTCAACATTCTATTGTGGCATTTAATTTTTTCATTTTTTATTTTTTCATCATTTTTGAGATTTTTTTAATCCTAACAAGATAAAGCAATTAGTAATATTTTTATATTAGTGGCATTTAGGATTAATGGATTTTGTTTAAAAAGAACAACAACATTACAATTGAAAGAATTATAAAAGTAAACATAAATGGGACTTAAATAGCTAGAAGGATTCCAAAAAAGAAAAATTAAGTCAAATTATTACTTATTAGGATTTTAAATCGTTGGGTTTAGTGGAATTGGAGAAGTGAATAGGATTATATGTTATCAAAGTTTAAACCACAAAATAGCCATAAGTTTTATTCAAAAAATCTGATATTATCTTCTCCCAAAAAAAAAAACTAAACCCCATTCCAAAAATTTGGTCACATCAGAAAATCAAAAATAGGAAAACAAAAACTCAATTTATTATATTTTTGCCAAACGTAATATAAAACCATATTTAAGTAACATAGTATTAATGGTTTTTTAAGTAATCATTTTCATCCAAATATAAGAAAACAATATAAAATAAAAAATCAAAACAAGTCTATCCAAAAAAAGGAAACGAGCTGAAATGACAGAGTTTGAACAAAAAATATATTGGTAGATTTGTTAAAATTACACCAACAATGGTTGATCTATCAAATGATAAGATACCATGCACCGGTTGTATGTGGATTTTTCAATTTTTGAAACTCAACACTAACATCTATCAACCATCTATAAAAAATTTTCAGATCTAACTAAACAGATTAAGTAACTGAAAAATTGAAAATGAAAACAAAAACAAAAAAGACAAAAAATGAAATAGTTTGTTGAATTAAAATTAATTTCGAATTGGATGTAAATCATGTTATTGTTATTTTTCAAACTGTTTAAACTGTGTCCAAATTAATGGAATTAAGTTTATTTTAATAAAAAAATAATAAAAAAAAAAAAAAAACTATTTTATCAATATAATCTCAATTTTTTTATTGTTGAACATTACTAAAAAAAAAATATACATATAATTTTTTTAAAAAAATTTTTAGAGAATCTACGATCACACGCCACTAAAATAAAATGTTCTTATCTCATGTCTCTCAAATTTTTATTATGTCTTATGGTGTAGCTACTTCCTTAAGGGACTAGTCTCTATTAATTTTTTTTTTGGCCAATTTCCAAATAAGGAATCCTTAACTAGAAATATGTTTAAAATTGATAAAAAAACAGGTTTTTATATTGTTAGAACTTTTAGTTCTTGTTTTTTTTAAAAATTTTACAATTGGTCAAAAAAAGTACTTTTAAAAAATTTTTTTAAACAATATCTTTTAGGGAAGAGAATTTTTTGATTAATTTTGGATTTAATTATTTTCACTTTTAAAAACGGAAAAATAATTTAAAACTATTGATTATTTTCTCTATTCACTTCTGTTCATCTAACTTGACTCTATAAAGAACTCAATTTGTTTTATCAATAATTATTTTTTAAAAAAAATGGGTTCTTATTCTTTTCTTTTAATTTTTTTGACACTGACAAAAACTGTTAGAATGGTAATTTGGGACAACTTTTTACAACTTCAAATTCAACAAAAACAAAAGAGTGTAAACCCAAAAAGTAGATTCATGAAAAAAAAGAATGTTACAAGAAAACAAATAAATCTTTTATTTTGAGTAAAGCATATATTGTTTATTTTTTTCGAATCAAACTTTTTATTATGTAAATCCAAATAAAAGCTTTTCCGGTTTATTTTTCAAATTATTTTTTGTATGTATACCTCAAACATAACAAAGTTTTGCTTTTCTGTTCATATTTTTTTTTATTTTTTGTATTTTTGCGAAAAGTTGAAAAAAAGCAACTTTCAAAAAAGTGAAAAAAAGGAACAATTTTTTATTTCTATAAAAACAATAACTAAATTTAATAAATGTCATTTATCAAGATTTCATTACTACTGTTAATTGCAAAATAAAAAGATCACAATTTTCGTTCAGCTTTCCAAAAAAATCACGTAACAATAATTTAAATAAATCATCAAAAGGCACCAATTCTAAAATGGACACTAATAATTAAAGCTTGTTTACACAATTTATCAATTTTTCAATCTTTTTTCAATAAAAGCTCCAGGAAAATTTTGTTCCATTTATTTTTCAAAAATAGTCTACAAAGAAGTTTTTCACTTTGGTTTCAAATCTTAGTAATTGGCAAAAAAAATTTCTAAATCTCGATCAAATTTACCTAAAAAAATTTAATAGAGACTAGTCCCTTAACATCAAGAGTTTCCACTTCTCGATTACTTACCATTATTTAAATTATTTTTTGGATTTTTTCTTTTGATTTGTTCCTTTTTTTTAGAAAAAACTTGGGATGCAAAATCTCATTCAATTTTTACCCTATTATGACTTAATCAAGGAAGAACAAACAAAAAATATTGAAAACATCAAAAATGGGCTTTATATTTGTTTGGCTCTCAAAGACATACCGAACGGGATTCTTTTTTGGTGTCATGAACTATCCAAGTAAACGACTAAACCTTTTTTTTTTTTTATTAGCCTCCTACGCCCATCATATTTACATAACAAACAAAAACAAATAAATCCAAAACCTTTCACGTAATAACAAAATGTAACTTTGAAACATTCAAAAGTTTAATAAGTTTGGGCTATAAACTAACTAATAAAGAAAGGGAATTCTTTACCAAGATCCTTTTTAAAGTTATAAAGATCCCCAACATTAGCGAATCAGTGGTTGCAAATTGTTGTTCACTCATGGACTCATTAATTAACAAAAAGAAATATGAATTAGATTTAGAAATTGATTGGTGGATCTTGTATAAAATCCTTAAAAAAAATTATTTTGCTCAAAATCGAAAGCCTTGCAGTCCGACTTTCCAGAACCATGGGGTGTATGTTGTTAGATTTGGTTTGTTTTTCTTCTTTTTCTCTTCTGAAATATTATTTTTTATAATTTTCTTTTTCTTTTTCTTTTTCTTTTGTTTGTTTGAGAATCTTTCTTTTGTTTTCTGATTTTCTTATTTTTTTTGCTTTTTTCTTAAAACACCTTTCTTTTAATTTCTTTGTAGTAAAATCTTCAATAAGGTATTTCTCGTCAAATGCTGAAAAAGAAATATGGGAAGAGCTTTCGCCTGGTTTATTTCTTCATGGTACAAATCTGTTTGAAACAACTTATTTCCTAAACCTTTTTCTACCAACATGGAACCTAAAAAAAGTTCCTATTTGGTTTGATCAATTGATCTCGGTTTGGAATTGGATTGGTAAGAATCTTTTTTATATTCTCAAGACCACACAATAAATTTTTAAAAAAACAAATTCCTTCTTGTTGCCCAAGAAACAAAAAATCAGATCTTTAATTTTCTAAACATTCTATTCAATTAGAAATTCCAAATTTTGGAAAGTAATTATTTATTTATTCTTTGATAATCTAATTTGTAAAAAAATTATACAGAGTTTCAAAAAAGATATTACAAAACAAAAGCCACAATTTCTTGAAAAATCTATTTAGTATGAAATTAAATTCTTAGGACTGAAGAAATCTATAAAGAAGCAAACAGCTGGCAATCAAAAAATTAAGGAATTTATCAGTACAAGTGTACTTCAAAATGAATTGTTATTCAACAAGACTCATGATCCTACCAAGAAAAAAAACAAAAAACGGGTGTTGTCTTTCTTTTATTTGAAACCCAAATGGATAAAACTTTTCCAATTCCTTACTTTTTAAAATTCCCAAACAAATGCAATTAAATTGAATGGTCTCATTTTTTTCCAATTGTCACCCTTTTTGTGTCTCAATATGGGTGCTTAATCTTTGAATGTTATTTTTAAAATCAGATTGCTCTAATTTAAATGTTATCTCAAAGTTCAATAAGGGAGAGCTAATTAAATCTTTACAAAGATCATTTCTAATTGATTTTGTCAAGATCTTTGGATATGTAAAACATTGTTGTTTTATTTCATTCAATTTACCAAGGATTTATTGAATTAAATACAAAATAATTGAATAATTTTATTTTTAAATTAAAAAAGAATATTAATTGGTTTGCAAGTTTTTTAAAGAAATGGAAAAAGATTTATTATATAGATAAAATGATAATCAAAAAAATTATTAGCCCGAAATGGTTTTCTACTCTCTCTCTTACTTTCCATGAAACTTAAAAGAATACTATTTAGCATATTTTTTTTCAAAGTTTGCATTTATAATGAAAAATAGTTTATTAACTTCCTGTGCTTTTAAAATTTAAGAGCTGTTTAATCAAAATTCTTTCAAAGTATTTTATTTTTTTACAAATTTTGGGTTCATATGTTGTGAAATTTGCTTTAAATTAATTGTTTTGTATTAAAAATTTTGTAGTACATTAAACCAAAAAATTGAAATTTTGGAATGAGTACATGAGTGAATTGTTTTTTTTATTTCAAAACAATAATAAAACCCTTCCTAATTATTTAAATTAATATTCTACCAATGGGGGTTGTGTTAAGGGTGTGGCAAAACAATCAACAGGTACCAATATCTTCAAATACCCACCACTTCAAGTGAGAATTCGATTTAGCATTATAGTGTGTATTTTAAAAATCCACAATATATCAAAACAATATGTCTCCTAGTATAAACTCTATTAATAATTATTCTCCCAAAAAAAAAGGAAAAATTCAGAATTTGCTCCATCCGTGGTACTAAAACAATTTAGTATCTAAAATATTAAAAAAATTCATATTCTGTTATAAAACATCAACTAAAATTTTTTTTACAGATTTTGAAATAAATTTTGATCAAAAATATTGTAACAAATATAAAAATAAAAATAAAACCACTTTTTAATGTATTGTATTATAAAATGTTTGACATTTGATAATAAAAAAATTTTAAAATAATTATATTTAAAAAGCCTAATAAACTTTGTTTCAGTCAATGTGGTCCAACATTTTTTTTCAAATATCAAGTATTTTATATAATTACCCATTTGAAGAACAAATAAAAAATAAGCAGAATAATACATATTAAAGAATTGTTGATATATGTCTGAAAGAAAACTAATTAATCAATAAATTTTCTAAACAATTGAAAAACTCAAATTCTTAGGTTCCTATTGAGAAAAACAAGAATACTCGTTTTGATCTCCTACTAGTATTTAAATTCTAAATGAGAAATAATTTTCACTTCCAATCTTTCCTTTTTCTTTGGTATCAAAGAGTTCTCTCGAAGAAGTAGGTTTTAATTTGTGTATCTATTTGAAAAAGTAAATTGAAAAGGAAGTGAAAATTTTTCACATTTATTATTCAAATATCAAGATCAAAGATTGAATAAAATTCCAATAGAAATCAATATGATTTCTCAACAATCATTTCCACAGTTTCAATAGCCTTAGAATAACACATTTTTACCAAGTGACTATTGATCCTGCAATAATTAAAATTATTGCAACTGAATTACGTGTCAAAAAAAAAATCGAAAAAAAAAAACCAGCAAAATGTGCAAAAATGTTAAAAACTTGATTATAATTACGAAAATTTTCAAAATAAATTTTTTCTTCTAATATCTATTCAAACCCTTTAAATACATTTAATTCCCTCTCTATAACTGGTCCCCTTTGACTGGAAAATTGTTTATTTAAAAAGCCAAATATTTAAAAAAAAAAATGATAATTTTGTTTTAATAATCAATTCTAATATAAAAATATTAAATTTCGAAAATTAAAATTTCTTTTAATGAAACAATAGATTATATGCCAGAATGGGATTCTTTATTTATAAATTTGTATTCAAAGTTATTAAGTCATAACTTTCAATCAAATTCGCCAATTAAAAACGAAATGGAAAAGAAATTTGAAAAATATTCGAATTATTTTTTCACTCGTATTTTTTCAATTTTAAATATTCCAATTGGCTCATCAAATCCAGTTTCCCCAAAGGTTGTGAAAACACCATTATTTTGCAAGGTTTTGACTTCAAAAAAGTCTATTGGGTGGGAATACTATAGCTGTGCAAGACTAATTATTTTTTCATGGTCAAAGACAACAAAGGCAAACTTGATCAAATTATTAAAAATAATACATTCCTTTTTCCACCCATTAAACGATGGCGAGTGGAGCAAAAAGTTGGCAACGTTATTATTATCCTTATCATTAGAATTAAATAAAAGGATTTTGATTCAAAAGAGACTAATCAAAAAGCATCCAAATATTGAATTTACAAATCATTTGGGCCAAAAGGAGATCAATGAAATTATCATCTTACTTCGTCCATTATTAATGACCTCTTTATATTCCCAGCATAATATTTCAATGTTCTATGCAACTCAAACATTAAAGGAATTATCTGATATTTCACCAACACTGATCTTTCCAACATTAATGGACACCGCACACTCTGCGCTAACAACATTAATCCATCCACACCAAACAGTGGCAATTTTGGAGACATTTAATGCTGCATCGATCGTATTATTTTCAACAAATTCAATTGATTCCGATGGCATTCCTTTCAAATTAAAATACTTGACTGATTTAATGGAATTAACTTTAAATGGAATTGATTTGAATGATTCTAGAAAAACATATTCCACCTTGGAATTTTTAAAAAACTTATTTAGCTGTATACCATTAATTGATCCGAAAAATGATGAAATAGTGGAATTTGCAGAAAAAAAAAAAAAAATTAATCAAATAAGAAATATAAATGAAGAAGAAGATTTAATCATTGAAGAAAAAATTGATAAATTATTTTTAAAAACAACAGGTGGGTTTTTAAATTGGCTATTAAGGTTTTTTGATAAAATTTTTTCATTATTAGAGAATTATATCAATTCAAATTCGGCAAAATTGCTTTTTACTATCGCAAGAACGCCAACTGTATTACAAAGCACAACTGAAATTTTGTTTCAACAATGTTCTGAAACAATTTTTTTAGAATTGTTAGATAAATTAAAATTATTTATAGAATCAAATTTGTTTTTAAATTCCTTAAAACAGATAGGTTATATATGTACTGCTGCAGTAAGGTCATTCCCAGAAATTACTTTAAATAGTTTAATTCCTATTGTATTTGAAAAACTATTTATTATCAAAAATAACCAAAATTTAATAAGCCAATTAAAATTAAATGAAAAAAATTTAAATGAATTATTAATAAATAATAAAGTAGGAATGAAAAATAATATAATCGAATTAAACAATCTGTCAGAATCAGAAATCATTTGGTATTTAAGAATTTTTGGTCACTTAGTTAAATTTACTGGTAAGCATTTATTAAAATGGAAATTATTTATAATCATTATTCTCCAAAATTATTTAACAATTGAAAATAAAAAGATTTATAAACAGGCTTCCAAAATCTTAAAAAACACGTTATTATCGTTAACTGCAATTTATCCTTTAGAGTTGCGTTCTCATAATTCAGATACTTGGAATTCTCATGATTTTAGAAGAAATCATTGGAAGCATTGGGGTAGAATCAAATTAAATGATTTAAAATTAGATTGGCATATTCCAAATAATAAAGAATTAAAATTTGCTGAAGAATTATGTAATTTATTTTTAATACCAATATTAGAATTTTTAAATTTCTATATTAATCAAAATAATGATATTAATCAAAATAATGATATTAATCAAAATAATGAATACAATCAAAATAATGTTATTAATTCAAATAATGATATTAATCCAAATAATGATATTAATCAAAATAATGATAATAATAAACAAAATAACGATAATAAAAATAAATCATTCGATAATATCAAAAATAACAACACCAATTCCAATTCTAATACTAATAATAACAATTTTGAAATTAAATCAAAATTAAACAAAAATTTAATAATTCTAAGAAGTATTGTAAATGGGGGATCAATTTATTTTAGTGAAATTAAAGGAAACAAATATAAAAATGAAAAATTAATACCAAAGCCTTTATATAAATATAAATATAAAAAATTATCTATTTTAAAAAAATTGAATACAATCAATAATAAGAAAGAAAATTTATGGAGAACAAAAATTATTGAAAAAATAATTTTACTTTGTAATTATCTTCATAACCACCAACCAGATCAAGTATCCACTTGGATTATTGTAATCAAAATTTTACATTCTTTAATTAATGTTAGAGGATTATCAAGTAGTCATTACAATAACCGGAAAACGATCTATAAGACGACAAAGATTTTAACAATGTCAAAAAATTCCATCGAACCAACAAATTTAAGAAGTTCTTTTATCGAGGCAATTTATATAAAGCATATACAGCGGTTAAATAAAAGAGCATTGATTCAAAAGCCAACAATTAAATTTATTGAATTAAGTAATCAAATCATTAAATTGTCTTTAAACCCTTATAAAAAAATTTTAAGGAAGGTGAAACCAGTAATTTTTTTGATATTTTTACAATTTCCAATAATTTTCAAAATAAATATCAAAACTTACATTAAAATAATATCTAATAAATCGTCTTCGTTAGAAGAAACTAAAGGTGCTTTGTCAATTCTTTCAAATACTGATAACATTTACAAAATCATTGAAAATATGGACTATTTATCTTGCTTCATGACTTCAATTTGTAATTCAATGCACCATGAAAAGGAATTTACCCAAGAAATCATTTCCGAATTATTTGATCTTTTTTATATTTATTTTTATCCAATTAATATAAATTTTAAACATGAAATAAATGAAAAATGGATCAACAAAATTCAGAAATTTAAAAACCCCAATGATAATTTCCAATTAACACGTGAATTGATTAATAAGTCAAATAATTATCATGAAAAAATTCATGTAAAAAATTTAAATATTTATGAAAAATTAATCGATACCTTATTAAACTTTTTAAAAGAAAATAATGAAAATATTAATGAAAATAAGAAAATTAGTATTAATGAAGAAACCAATATTATTAATAGAAATGACAATGATATTGAAAATATCGAGAATATTGAGGAGATCGAGAATATTGAGAACATTGAGAGCATTCAGAATATTGAGCATATTAAAAATATTGAAAAAATTGAAAAAATTGGGAATACTGAGAATAATAATCAGGGCAATGATAAAACAAATAAAATTGAATTAATGTTGGATGAAAATTTTCTTCAAAAAATATTAATTGAAGAGAATAAAGGAAAATTAAATAATTTGAATGGTTTATTAGAAAATAATGAAATAGATTTAAATTTAATAAATCAATTAACTCAATTAATAAACAACAACGGCAGCAATAATAATGGTAATAACAATCACAATAATGAAAATAACAATGAAAATGAAAATAATAATAATAATAATAACCGTTATAATTGGAAATTCAGAGTCATGATATTATCGTGTTTCCATTTACTTTCGTTGTTTACTGGAATAAAAATAAATAACAAAGTTCTTAACATATTTATAAAATATTCTTCAAGTGAAGTAATGCAAACAAAGCAAATCTCTCTAAGATATTTGTCTGATATATTAACTTTAAACAAGCCTTTAATGAAAAAAAGGAAAATTGACAATATGAAAGAATTGGAAAATAATAGATCCCTATGGGACAAACAAAATTATAATTTAGACGAGATCTTAAAATATTCAATAAAAGAAAATTATGAAAATTGCATTTTTTATGATAAAGCTTGGTTTGGATGGAATGGTGATTTTTATAAAAATAATTCACAAAATTTCATTTATGATTATTCACAGCCAATTGTTTTGAATAAGAATTTTGATTTAATTAATTTTAAAAAGCAATTAATTAAGCATAATTATTTTATTAATTTGATCGATCATTTAATTTTAACACAAAAAATTGGAAATGAAGAGTTTCGAAATGAAATTTCGCAATATTTCAAAGGGTTAACACAAATATTAAAAACGGGTTTAATTGATTCAATAATAACGGATATTGAAAAATTAACCAAAAATAGGAAAAACAGTTTGCCCGTACAGGCTGTAATTGCAGAAATATTTGCGGGTATCATCCGAGGGTTTAAGCATTTAAAATTCGATGAAATTAGTTATATTTGGAATAAAATCAAGCCACTCTTACAAGAATTAATTTTCCAACAAACACAGTCAGACGCAGAATATATATGGAGTGACGCAATCATCTTTATGGTTTATGACAGAGATCCCCGAAGGTTATGGTTCCTATTCGAATTTTTCTTGGATGATCTAATGGAATCCAATACAATACTTTTATTAAAAAAATTAAAATATTTTGAAAGACTTTTTACAGAATTTAATTGGAAATTAAGAAACTTTAGTGAGATGTTAATACAAATTATTCTCAAATTATTAGATTCCGATTCGGTTTTGATTATTGAAACTCTGTCATCTCTATTGTTTGCCCTATTTTCAATCAATACAAATCCTTATAGAGAACTTGACAATTTTAATTTGGTCCCTTCAATTAATAAAAAAAATAAAATTTCCGCAAATCAAGAAAATATTTTTAACTTGCTCTTTGAAAGGCTTGCTCAAACAGAAATACAATTCGATGAATACATCAAAAAATTAAAGACACTTAAAGAAAACGAAAATAAAAAGAATAAATTAACTAATAATAATAGTGACCAAAATGTTAATAAGAATGAGAAGAATAATAATATTATTAATGAGGAGGAGGAGGACAATGATGATGTTGACGATGATGATAAAAATAACAATTCTGGTATGGAAATGGAGATGGAGATTGAAATGGAAGTTGAAAATGAAAATGAGGAGATTGCTAGAGACAAAAAAAATGAAGACATGATTAATGATCAAAAAAATGAAGACAAAGAAGAGATAATTAAAAAAAAAATGAAAAAATTATTAAATTGTTATAAAATTTTTTTAATTTCTAATCTATACTTATATTATTCAGGCCAGCATTATAAAATTTCAATTTCAGGTCATTTAGAAAACTTATTACCTATTTATATTCACGGATTAGAACAAAAATGGAATGAAAACGAAATACATCAAAATTCAATATTAATTTTACAATTGATTTCTAATCTATTTTATATCGAGCCTTTAAAATTAAATGGATCTAGCAATAGACCAGCAAAAATTTTGAAAATCGTTTACAATCATTTACACCAAAAGAAAATAGATTGGCATATCAAGACCCGTTTACTTGATTTTATTCAAGTGTTCGTAATTCGACACTCCTTTTTTTTAGATTCTGACGGTATACGTGAAGCTGTTAATGTAGTTTTACAAATGTTACTTGATGCGCAAACAGAGGTTAGAGTTTTGGCGCATACCACTTTATCCGGGTTATTAAGATTACTCAACGAAGAGCAAATTTTAAAATTAAAGGATATGTTTTGTAAATTGGCAAATATCAAAATTATAAAGGGGAAAGAGCATTTATTCGAAAATCGCTTGAAATTCGCTAGAAAGCATGGCGGAGTTTTGGGACTCGCAGCGTTAGTGAATTCAGATCCTTATGATATTAAGGATTCTGTTATTTCCATTTTTGAATTTTTAGATGGTTTGAATTGGTCAAGTCATATAATTAAAGACACAATAAATAAAGCTTTTGCTGAATTCTTTAGAACCCATGAAACTAAAGTTCTCAAGGAAACATTGTCAATTGAAAAAATGAAATTATTAATGAATCTAAAATCTCAAAATCAGGGTTATACATATTTTATTTAATATTATTTATTTTTATTATCAATTATTTTTGAAAAAAAGAGAATTTATATATATATGTGTGTGTGTGTATGTAGATTTATTGATTCTTATAGATTTATAATTTAATATATTTATTTGATAAATAATAATTTTTATTTTTATTTTTTAATTGTTTATTTTTTGTTTTTTTTTTGACTTTTTTAATTCCTTTTTTTTTCTCCCTTCTTTTCATTTTGTCGAATTTGCTGTTGTAGATAAAAAAAGTTTAATTCTATACTGAAAAAAATAGGGACTTTTTTTTTTTAAGGGATATTACTATTTTAACTGGAACTTTGGTAAAAACAATCAAATTTACTCAATTTTTTAAAGTTAATAAGAATCCAGACCAGGATTAAAACATTTTAAGAAATAGGATAAATAACTTATATTCTCTTAATTTCAATTTCATCAAGATCTGTCATGAAAATTGTTTCAAAAACCTAATATCTTTATTTTTAAACAACACTTTACGGACCATTGAAAATGAATAAATATCACTATTTTTTTATTTGTCATTTTAAATATTATTTTAAGAAGAAGGATTTCTTGGTTTAGTTCTAAAAATTTTATATCAATTCTTTTGGGCATTAAATCCTTAATCTTGATTTTTAATACTATTTTTTATAAAGATAAAGTTTTCAATTTTTCTTGTGATTTTCAATGAAAGAGGCAATTACAAAATTGGTCATTTTTACAATTACTTTATTTTAAAAAGAATCAAGTTTTTTTTTAGGTATTCACTAAAATAGTTATATTAAATATTACAGATTATTTATGAAAGTAGTAATTCGCTATATTTGTATTTAGGTAAAAATTGTACTTTATACTCGTTTTTTCCATACTGTATTATCAAAAACATTGTAGATCATTTTAAGGGGGTAGTCACGGTAAAAGTAATTTTTTCACTTTTTTACAATTTTGAAGTGGATCTGAAAATAACATTTTTTACTTTAGTTAAGATTAATTGCATTTTTATTATTTAAAGTACTTCATTCATTAGATTTTTTAAATTTTTTTTTCAAGATCTCAAAGAAATTTCCACAATAGAATGTTGAGTTGAATTGCTTAAAATAGAACATCGGATGTTGAATTACTTATCTTTTATCCGTATCTCAATGTTCTATTGTGGCATTTAATTTATTCATTCTTTTATTTTTTCATCATTTTTGAGATTTTTTTAAAAAGGACAACAAAAAGCATATAAGAAAGATTTTTTTATCTGTGAAATTTGGGATAAAGGGATTTTGTTTAAAAATAACAACAACATTAGAATCGGGGAACTCGCAAGAGAAAATTTAAATTGGGCTTTAATGGCTAGAAGGGTTTCAAAAAAGAATATTTTGTTGGGAATTTATTCATAAAGCGCAGTTTGGTTTCGAAAAAAATTTGATACTCGTGTTGCGGTATTAAACTTTTTAAATATTTACAATCAGATAAAAACAAATAATGAAAATAAAAATGATAAAACTCATATTATAATGATTGATATAGCAAAATTCTTTGACTCAATCAGTTTTAAAATAATTAGGAAAACAATAAAAAAGTTTATTTTAAATAAAATTATTCAAAAATTTTTAGTAAAATATTATCAAGGTGAAGGACTCGGTATATTCCAAGGGGATCCCTTATCACCGATTATATTTGCTCTTATTTCACATTTTCTATTATTAAAAATAATACCATTAACAAATCATTGTCAAATGTTTGCAGATGATTTAATTTTAATCATAAAAGGGAATATGAATCAAATAAATCAAAAATTAAATGCTATATATCAAGTAATTGTCCAATTTGGATTAAAACCCAATGAAGACAAAACAGAAATTACTCAAGATTTATCAAAAATTAAATATATGGGAATTTATTTGGAAAAAATTTCACATTTAGTCTATAACCTAAAAAAGGCAAAAGAAACTTATAATAGTTCTAAACAATTATTCAATAATAATTTATTAACAAATAATTTAAAAAATAAGATTATTTAAATCTTTTATATTAAGTCAATTAACATATGGATTAGAAATATATAATTATAAAATAGCAACCCTAAACTATTTAAACTCTTGGATTAATACATGTATTACTGAAATCTGCAAAATAAACAGAAACACACCAATTCTTATTTATAAAACAGAATTTAAATTCGAAAATTTGGTAATATCAATCAATAAAAAGAAATTCAAATTCAAAAATAAATTAAAAAATTATCTTTTCCCTTCTGGAAAAATTAATAAAATTTAATCAAAGAATAAATAACAAAATCAATTTGCATTCAAAAGATAAAATTGATCGAAAAGGAAATTTATAATTATAATTATAATGAGTTGTTTAATTCTACCAGTTGGAACGTACAAAAATATTTCGCAATAATTAAAAACCAAAAAAATTTATTTATTAATCAAAGATATTTAAGTTATCCATCAAGTTCAACAATTCTAAAATTCAGAACATTTACCAACTGCTTAAATAGATATTATTATGTAATAAATAAAAATTCAAATAAATTTTGTCCTTTATGTTTAAAATATGAACATAAGGAAATAATTGAAAATATTGATCACTTTTTATGGGTATATCCTTCCTATAAAAAAGATAGATTAATTTTTCTGAAAAAGTTAAAAGAATTAAATTTTAATGAAATAATTTTAAATTATGATAGCTTAAAATTATTTTCGTTAATTAATAATCGTGAAATCTATGATTTTACGCTTAAATTTCTGAAAGGGAATTTAAGTAAAAGGGCACTTAGAGTGTAATCTACACTTCCTCCTCAATAAAAAAAAACAAAAAAGAATATTTTTTCGAAAAATTTACTTATTAGGGTTTTAACTCCTTAGATTTGGTTGAATTGAAGAAGTGAATATGATTATATTTTATCAAATTTTAAACCACAAAATAGCTAGAAGATTTATTCTAAATATCAAAAATTATCTTCCCCCCCCAAAAAAAAAAAAAAAAAAAAACTTATCAAATAAATAAAAAAATCAAACCATTATGTAATCTATTCTCTTTTTTTTATTGTTTAACATTACTACAAAAAAAATATCCAATAATTTTTTAAAAAATTTTTAAGAGAATCTATGATCACACGCCACAAAAATAAAATACTCCATTCTCATCTCTCTAAAAATTTTATCATGTCTTATGGTGTATCTACTCCATTAATTACCATATTTTTTTAAAATCTTTTTAAGCCCAATATTCTTAGATAAGAAAAGTTGTACATTATGTGGTTTATTATTTGATTTAAAGATGATCCCACATGAAATAGATAAACATCTTGACAAATTTGCAGAATATATCCAAGATCTTGAAGACTAATTTTGCACATGTTGCCTTTTAGATTGAAAATTTGATATTTTTTATTTCATAAAATTTAACAAACACGTATGAAAAGTATTGTGTAATTTATGTTTTTCTTTTTTTAAAAACAATAAAATGACTGTTGTTAAATTAAAAGTTGAAATAAACCATTTTTGCTTAAAAGATCACAATTTCATTGATTAACTTTTGTTTAGCTTCAATGGGTTTAGATTTTGATAACAACTTTTACTTATTCTTTTATTATATGATTGAGATTTGAATAGAAATGTTACTAATAATAAATTTTTGGAAAAGAGTTCTTTTGTCATGAGAATGTTTTTCAACCACAGAATGGCAAATAAATTTTCCCATTTTCAAAAATTAACTTAATTATTAAGAAAATTATTTGTTACTTTTTTTGGTTTTGTATTATTAAATGTGAGATTTTAAAAATTCAAAATATCTTCAAAAATTAAAAAAAATAATAGATGATGTTAACTCATTCCTTTCAAAGGTCAAAAAAATAGTACAAAATTTCCACTTAGTTCTTGATAATATTTTCATTTTATTTTTTAAAAAATATAATTCTCAAAAACTACTTGAATTTTATAATGAAACACTTAAGGAACTAGTAATTCTTTTTTTTTTTATCCCAAAAGATAATAGAGTGGTTATTAACACAGGGGTACAATTAAACCAGAAATGAAACTTAGTTTATCAACTTTGGAGAAATGAGTTATCATTTTTAAACGAGTCCATCTTGTGAAAATTGAAATTGTCAGTCAAAAGATCTAGATCCATACTTTTTGGATTTTTGGTTCAAATTTGAAATTAGAAAAATTTTCTAAAAATTTTTATTTTGAAAAAATCTCACTTTTAGTAATTAACTAGAGTCTGCATGTACAAGTAACATTGTAATTTATTTTTATTTTAAAAATTCAAGAAAAATAACCCAATTATTGAATCCTTAGAGATCTCAAAAAATTGATCAGTACTTATATTTCAAAATTTTTATTAAATTTCCTGAAATTACTTTTCTTCTTCTCTTTTTTATGTAGTAAATTTTCTTTAATTGTTCCTTTTTCTCAATAAATAAATAAATTTCATGAAATTTAAAAAATTAGGTAATTTCCTTTTTTAAATATCCAGAGTGTAAATAAGGAAATTTTATTATTAAAATCTGTTATTTAATAATATCTATTATTTAATATATATCGTTAGAATTATTACTTTAAATTCGTTTTATTGTTTTCAAAATCTTCTAAAAATTTGAGAAAATAATAATAAAACCTTTTGGCAAATTAAAACTATGTTTTGTTAATAAAGATTGAAAAAATTAGATTGGATTTGGAATTTTTAGTTATAAATAATTGAATTAAAAAGTATCTCTTTAGATTATAAGTTGAATTTGCCAGGTTTTAAAAAAAGTATTTTGGGAGAATTTTTACTTTGATTATTTGGTTTTTTTTTTCAGGTCTTTATGTTCAGTAAATTGAAAAAATTGATTTGAAATGTTCTTTGAACAAAAAAATTAAATTTTTAAAAGTTTAAAATAATTATTGTAATTTTTTTTGTAAATAATTCGATTTTTAATACTGCGTTATATTTAGAACTTGATTTTTTTTCTTTTTAAATTGCATTTTTAATACACTTTATTCAAATATACTAAGATTTCATTCTTCTTTTCAAGGAAATAATTTTTTTTTGAAATAATTCAGAAATATGTTTGGATTTGAACTTTTCAAAAATGAGATAAAAAGGATCCTTACTTTTTAAAAAATATAATTCATTTCTGAAAAATAGTATTAAAAATGAGTTTACTTTTGTAGTAATCATATTTTTACTTTCATTTTTTAAATTCAAGATACGGTACATTTTTTTGAATTTGCTATTAAATTTACTAGAAGATTTGTGTCGTTTACAGGTTACTTGTACCAAAATAAAAAGTAGGTAGTGTTCAGAACATTACGAATTCGATAGCCATCACCGTCATTCAACAGGCAATAATATATTTTTAATTTTGAAATTTCTTGAGGATCAAAATAACAAACAAATAAAAATTAAAAAAAAATGAGGCATTTGTTGGGGGAAAATATTTATTTTTTTAAGATAAGAGAGATGAAAATGTTTTTCGATGAACACAAAATTTTAAGTCAAATTATTGAAATAAATAAAATTAAAGAAAGTTTCTGATGATTAAACTTTTAAAAAGTCGAATAGAACAAAATAAAATCAAATATAAAAGGATGATTAAAAGTAAAATTCATAAAATAATAATAAGGGTAGAATAAAAGAAATTCACAGAAAAAGATCTCAAATCAGGATAAGAACACTAAAGAAAATTAGCTTGAAGAACCGAATTTTTTCCATGCTTTTTTCATTTTCTTTTCATATTTTTTTTTCATTTTCTTATTGAGGCCGCCTTTTTTACTTTTTTTATGTTTTTTGTGTTTTGTTTTCTTTGGTTGGTTCATTCCCATTCCCATTCCCATTTGGTTGTTTTGCATTCCCATTCCCATGCCCATTCCGCCTTGTTGCATTCCCATGCCTCCTTGTTGCATACCCATGCCCATTCCCATTTGGTTTTGTCCCATGCCCATTCCTCCTTGATTTTGGAATGCTCCCATTCCCATTCCCATTCCTCCCATTTGGTTCATTCCCATGCCCATTCCCATTTGGTTCTGGTTCTGGTTCATTCCCATGCCCATTCCCATTTGGTTTTGGTTCATTTGATTCATGTTCATTTGGTTCATTTGGTTCATTTGGTTCATGTTCATTTGGTTCATTTGATTCATTTGGTTCATGTTCCTTTGGTTCATTTGATTCATTTGGTTCATTTGGTTCATTTGGTTTTGTTGCATTTGGTTCATTTGGTTCATTTGGTTCATTTGGTTCATTTGGCCCATTCTCATTTGGTTTTGGTTCTGTTGGCCCATCTTCATTTGTGTGTTTTGTTGTCCCATTCTCATTTGGTTTTGGTTTTGTTGTCCCATCTTCATTTGTGTGTTTTGTGTTTGTTGGACTTGTTTTATTTGGGATGCTTTGAATGGTGTTGATCTATTTAAAGTGTTTTTTTTGGTTTTTGAGAAATGGAAATTGAAAGAAGAAAATAGGAAGGTTTTGGAAAAGGTGATTAAAATTTAAAAAATTTGTTAGAAGACGAAATTTTTCTCTTCGAACAACCAAAAGAAAAAAGAAAAAAATAAAAAAGTAATTACGGTGGACAATAGTGAAGAACAAGATGAAGTTTTCCTTTTTCTTTTGATCCTCTTTTTTTTCCTTCACATTGGTGCCACTCATCATGTGGTTCGTTATTCAATAAAGAACTAATTGGAATACGAACAAGTGCAAGAAGATCGTGACTTCCAATTCGATCCCAATCAGAAATTGCAACAATGAGTGTATCTTTATTACTATAAAAGTTAATTAAAGTTTAGGTGGAGTAAAAATTAACAGAATATAAAGTAAAATTTTTCAAGATTATGGAAAAAAATTAATAAAAAATTTGACAAAAAAAAAAAAAAAAAAAAAAAGAAATAATTTAAAATATAATTACGCATCTTTAACGTCAAGGATTAACGTTTCATTCCAAACAGGATTTAAAGTTTTTTTTTGAACTTTCGTTTTGTGGAATGGTTTTGTTCCGTTAATTGAAAGAGAACAATAAGGATCGGATTTTCCACCAATATCGGCAGCTT
This sequence comes from Anaeramoeba flamelloides, assembly GCA_027625915.1. NCBI lineage: Eukaryota > Anaeramoebidae > Anaeramoeba > Anaeramoeba flamelloides. The sequence goes on from JANTQA010000036.1 coordinate 8,371,231, forward strand.
TAATTCCTTTAGCTTCGATACACTTTATATGAAGTTTAGTTGTCATAAGAAAAAAAGTAATTCTTGTTTAAAAAAAAATGATTGAAATTTTTCGAAACAAATCAATGACAAATTTTGAATTCACAACTAAACAATAAAATCAGATCATGGATCTTTTCAGGTGATTTTATATGATAGAGAAAAAAATTCATTTTCGAACAAACTGAAAATTTCAAAAAAATTTAATTCAAAAGGTTTTTGGTTCTTCACACGTTTTGTTGGCACTTCTCAATTCAAAAATCCCATCCAAAATATTATTCCAATTATTTTGAAATTTAGGAGATTAAAAAGTTGAACGTCAGAAGAATCCTTTTTTGGGGGACAACTAAAGTTCACGAAACCAATAAATAAGTTTATGGAAAAGAAGAAAATTTTTCAAACAAAAGTCTAATGGAAGAACAAAAGATTTCTATTTTTTAGGAAAAAAACTCTTTTCAATAAAAAGTACTTTCAATTTTTATTGTAAAAAGCAAAATATTCTAAAGTTCGAATATACATTTGATAGTCTTTAAAGAATAGTGTGGATAAATGCGAGATAATGATTTGGTGTAACTTGATAAAAGCAGTTATTTAGCTTTTAATCGGAAAAAAATATGATTAATATCTCTTGATTGAATTACTATTTTCAAAGAAAAGAGAAAAATTTGGAGAATCTCTCAACCACCCATTTAAATTCCCACTTCTCACAAACAATTGTGAAGACAATTTCCAAAAGACAAAAACGTCTCGCACTAAAACATTTACGAAACTTTACTTGAAAGACAAGACATAAAATAAAATCCAAGACCGAGAGATTGATTTTATAATGATTTTTTGGTATTAACTTAGTGTTATTAATTGTTTCGTGTTTTGAAAATGTTTTGGTGAGGTGTCTTTATTTTTTAAAATTGTCTTGACAAATGTTGCAGTTTATTTGGTATTCGAGTAATTGGAAAAATAAATAATTTAAGGGTCAAGTCATTTACCGTGAATACTATTGGTTCCAAAATAAATGGAATAAAATTTTCATTCAACTTTCCAAAAATAAGGTTTATAAAATTATCTGAATTACCAATTCTTACTGTCACCAAAATGAAGCTTAAATAATTGGTTTACCTTTTTAGAATTGGTTTTTTTGTTGTTTTAATTGATTGTGTATATTTTTTAAGGAAAGCTACATGAAAATTTTGATCCTTTTATTGCAATTAACAGTATGCACCATACTCAAGGAGTGACCCAAGACCAAAAAAAGGATATTGTTAAATAAACCTTCTTTTGGTTGACAAAATTCCAATAACAAAAAAAAAAATTCTAATGGATCTTTTTGAAAAAAAATACAACCAAGAAAAATAAGTTTAAAAGAGTTCTCAATTTCAAAAAATTCAAAATAGAGTAGTTGTGTAATTTATAACGATCATTGTTTAAAAATACAAACAATTGCTTAATTTAAAATATATATTGCTTTAAAAGAAATAGTTTTAGGCAATCATACCTATTGCCTAATTAGTAATATTTTAAACAAATTTTTTTAATGTAAGCAAAAAGAATTGAAACTATTCCAAACAATTGGAAAATTTATTTATAAAAAGAACTTGTTTTGTAAAATAAGAAATATACAAAAATTGATAATAAAAGAATCATTTTAAAAAATTCAAAAAATAAAAATTTACTATTATGTTACTTAAAAATGTTCAACATTTCAAATAAAAAAATTTTTGATCAATATTCAAATTTTAATTTTTCATTGATAAAACAATATCCAATAGATATTAAATTTATATCTCTCATGTAAGATTTATTTATTTTTCACATATAACTAATTATTAAATTTTTTGGAATAGTTACAAAATACTAAAATAAAAAAAAAAAAAAAAAAAAAAAAAAAAAAACACCCAAAAGATAAACTAATGTTTTGTAAAAAAATGATTTTAGTAAAATACATTTTGAATAAATTTTAAAATTTTTTATTATAAATTATAAAGCTAATGAAAGTTTCTCTTATCCTAGAGCCCCTTTATTAATAAAAGTTCTGATTTGCTTAAAAATTCAAAAAAAAAGAAAAAAATGGCAAATAATCTAATAAAATTGAGAACTTATAAAAGAAAAAACAATTTTTTAAACTAAAAATTATTAATAAAATTAATCTTTAAAAACAAAGTCTTGAATAAAATTGAATTTAAGGGGAATAAGTTCAATTTTATGAAATAAGTTCTTTCTATTAAACAAATGATTTCTTAATTGCTCAATAATTGTCTGAATTGTTCAGTTTATCAAATGATTGCGAATAAAACAATCAATTGTGTAAATTATTTTGATTTCGCAATAGAAAATATATTACAGAATATTAATTCTTAATTACGCAACCACTGTTTCTTTTACACAAACCAATTATACTATTACGAAACGACTCTAATTTAAAAAAAAAATTCATATATTGTCATTTTCTATTTCCAAATAATTAAATTTCTTTAATTTAAAACAAATTGCTTTCTTGAAGCTCGCAATCAATTTAATTCAATTTAATTTGATTTGCAGTTATTTTGTAACCCTCTAAATTTGACCAAGTATGGTTATATAATAATATTAAGATAAAAATAACTCATTTGAAAAATGAAAAAATTAGAAAAAAAATCACCAAGATCTCAAAAAGCGCGGAAAAATGACACTTCAAAACTGACATAGTGTTTTCAAAATTGTAATTCATAACTATTCTAATTGGAAATTGAGAGTCTCTCTTGGTCACTTTTTTCTAAAAATGTCCTCATTTTTCATTGTTGATTATAGAGATCGATCGTACATCATAGGTTGGTTGGTTTTTGATTGGTGTTTGGCCCTCAAAAAATTACTAAAAAGTTTTTTTCCATTTCAGAAAACAAAATTTCACCGTAATAACTCGAACCTTAAAAAAAATGAATACATCCACCATAAGATATTTTTATATAAGTAAACTACCTTCATATAAGCAAAATTAAGAAAACAAAATTGAAATTATTGGTACACAGATTTGAATGAAAAATGCGATTCCTACTATTTTCCAATGAATAAATGAAAATATATATTTCACTCTCCAAAATGAATAAAAATTAAAACTGTTTCAATCAAATTAACCGAGTAAAAGTTTTTCTTTGAGTTAAAGAATGAAGTTTAATTTATTGTCAAAATATATCATTTCTAAAAGATGTTGTTAAGATCTTTCGGGTTTTTCATCAATTCCAAAAACTCGAAAAATATTTTGGAGAATGTAGTCTAAAAATTTTCATTATTTTATTAGAAAAGAAAAGAATATTTTTTTTCTGTACTTTTGCTTTTACAAATAGAGTTTTCGATGAAATAGATTGTGATTTGTGATCAAACTTTATTTTTTCGGCGTTTTCTATTCTCTATACATTGCTGTATACTGGGTGAACTAAGAACTTAAAGGAAAGCAAAATTTCAGAATCGAAAAAAGATGTTAAACTTAACATATTGTTGACCTATATAATCAAATAACTTATATTTATAATTTCAAACTAGTTCAAATTTTATTGATAACGATCTGATTTTTTCCTTTGACAGCGAAAAATTCCTAGGAGACAGATAAGGAAGAAGAAAATTGACCATAAATTGATTTTTTTTAATGTCAACCCTTCAAGGTTTACAATCCCTGGAATCTTGAAAAAGGATTATCTTATGTTGGTAGGTGAATTTACTTGATAATTTGCTTCTTAGCTGATGGATCTTATACCTGGCATGGGTTTTAATAGTGGTTTTAAATGACAATTTTTAACAATTTATTTTTTTTTATTTCCAAATTGAAAAGTGTAAGGTATAAGATTGGTTGGTGTTTATGAATAAATTTTGATTTTTGGGTTATCAACTCTGTTTCAGTCCAAGAGGCCCAACGTTTTTTTCAAATATCAATTATTTTATATAATTGACCTTTGAAGAACAAATAAGAAATAAACAGAATAATACACATTAAAGAATTGTTGATATATGCCTGAAAGAAAACTAATTAATCAATAGCTTTTCTTAAAAATTGAAAAACTCAAATTCTTAGGGTAAAATTGAGAAAAACAACGATGTTCGTTTTGAACTTAGACTGGTATTTGAATAATAAATAGGAAACAATTTCAACTTCCATTTTCCATACTTTTCTTTTAGAAATCAAGTCCCCAAACCAAGTTTGTTGGTATTTGTGGTCTCTATTAGAAAAAGGAAATGAAAATGAATGTGAAAATTTTTAACATTTATTAAACAAATATCAAGATCAAAGATCTTCATAGAATTGCAATAGAAATCAATATGATTTCTCAACAATCATTTCCACAGTTTCAATAACCTTGGAATAACACGTTTTTACCAAGTGACTATTGATCTTGCATTAAAAAATGTTTTTGCAACTGAATGACGTTTTAAAACAAAATCGAAAAAAAAAACAAAAATGTGTAAAAATGTGAAAAAATGATTTCAATTTTGAAAATTTCCAAAATAAATTTTTTCTTCTAATATCTATGCAAACCCTTTTAACACATGTATTAGACCATTACAACTGGGCACCTTTGACTGAAAAATAGTTTTGAAGAAAATTTTTATTTACTTTTTTGCCAATTAACATACGAAAAAATAAATTTTTTTAAGAGCTCCAAATAAAACCAAAACTAGTGAAAAATTTCAAACAACAACCCCCAAACCACAATTTTTTATAACTTAAGTTCCAGCCAATTAATCTTACAACTCTTCAATTAGGATTTCAGAAATAAAAAAAATAAATTGTCAAAATTGCCATTTTGAACCACTATTAAAACCCATACCAAGCACAAGATCCATCAACTAAGAACCAAATTTACAAGTGGTCACAAATTAGACAAGATAATCTTTTTTCAAGATTTCAGGGATTATACACCTTAAGTAACTGGCAAACCAAAAAAAAACTTTTAGTAAATTTAATAGCAAATTCAAAACAAAAAAACCACCCCCTTAAAACTTAAAAATAAAGTAAAAGTACAATTACTAGAACACAAACTCTTTTCAAAAGCTATTTTTCAGAATAGAATTATTTTTTGTTTCAAAAGTTTGATTCATTTGTTTCCTTTTTTTAAAAAAGATCAAAATCCCAACAAATTTTCCAATTAAAAAAACAAATTATTTTCAATGAAGATTGAGATCTTATGCCCAATGAAGGGATTGGACAAAAACAGACCTTTAAAAAATCAAACCACCAAGATTTTCAATAGCCCAGTATAAAAAGAGACTTAATTTCTAAAAAAAAAAAAAAAAAACCAATAATTATTTTAAAATTGAATAAAAGATAATTTCATTGTTTGACCAAAATTCAAAATCCATTTATTTTCTTTTCTTTCAAATATCAAAATTAGAGAAAAATCACCAAATCATTAAATTAAAAATACTCGATAATGATTTTTTTAAACCTGTAAAATTAACCTTACGTATAAAAATATACATTTTAATTTTGTTATTTCAAATTAAAAATTAATAATACAATCTTTCTTATTTTGGAGAGTTGTCATTAACCCGGATATTATAAAAACCAATTTATTTTACAAATATATTAAGTATAAAATTTAAAGCACAAAAAATACACAAAATATAAGGTCTATATTTTTTTCCAATTTTAAACTTAATTTTTCAGATTTTGTGAAAATAAATTGTATTCAAAAAATAAAATTCCAAAAAACATGCCTTAATTTGTTCTTTTTCCCACCTTAATTTTTGTCCAAATTTATATACCTTTAAAATAATATTGGTATTAATTCCCGATGACGAATTATTATGCATTATTGATTGAACCACAAATTTTTTTTACCAACTCCATATCATTTTTTATTATATTGCGGTAGACTTTAGGGCAAGTTTTAAGATTTCAACATTATAATATGCATATTTACCAGTTTTTTCTGATATATAAGCGTTTTCAAAGATCTATATCAAGTTTAAATCAATACCTTTGTATATTTTAAAGTAGTACCCTTTTTTAAAACATTGCTAAAAATTATATATTTGGTGGTTTATTAAAAAAAAACAATTTAAATTGAAAGAATGTTATTTTTAGAGAATTTATTTTGAAAAATTTACTGTTTTGAAAAATCTGAAAAAAATTGGCAAAATAAAGAGGATTTAATAGTTTTTTTTCACAAATCCCTATTTCATTATTCTATAATGGTTTTTTCAAAAAATTTTAATTTTTAATAATATAGGTAAATGTATTATTCAAACTTTACCATACACATACAGAAGATATTCAAAATACCTATTAAAAAAACGTAATTATATCAACATTTTTACCAAAAGAAAATCTGAAAAATAATAAATATTTTGATAAAATAATCCTAAACAACATTTAAATACTTTGGAAAATAATAAACTACCGAGTCGTAACATACTGTAACCACTTTTAGTAAAAGTATATATGATTTTTGTAAGGAATCTAAGGAATTTCTTCGGAAAGTACTTCCAGAAAATGATCAATTTACCATCTGGTAAAAAAAGTGAAACTATAAAAATAGTAAAAAACATTTTTTAATATGTAATCTTAATAGAACCCCCCCAACAAAAGCAAAACCAATTATAAGAAAGGCTTAGAAACAAGTCACCTCCAAATAATAATTAATTAAATTATTTTCAATCTAACCAACAAAAAAAAAATTAAATCTCTTCAATTATCAATATTCTTGTTAGTAGTTTTGGAGATTTCAAAAAAGTCATATTTTTCAAAAAATTTTTAATGCCAAGACCAATCAAAGAAAAATTCATAACAAAAGATATTATTTAAATTACTATTATGATGTTGAAGTCTACTTTTGGTTTTTAATAATTTATTTCTTCTTTTTTTAACTGATCTTACTTTTCATTTTCAGGTTCCACTAATGTACCCATTAAAAACGGCCTTTCACTTTTTTTCCACAATAGTTAATTCAGAATACTTTTTATGGTGAAATAAAAGGAACAAAAGTTTGAGTTGACTTTCCAAGAAAAAAAACTCAAGTATTTTAGAAAACACCAATGCCTTGAATTCTAACCGGAGAAGAAACTATAATTTCTTTAAGAAATTATCGATAGTAAATTTTTTAAGGAAGCAAGTACATTTTACCAATTTTGGAAATTTTTAATCATATAAAACTTCTCTCAAAAATAAATTTTGAAACCAAAATATCATTCTCTACTCTACCTGTGAAAAGAAAACGAACCCGACAGTAATTCAGAGTTGAATCTTTCATTTTTCGATTATATAAACACTTGTTTTTTTTTGATTAAATTTTAGCTTTTCAAAAATTATCTTTTGGATCTAGAGATTTGTTTAGGGAAATGAGTGAAATTAATCAAAGAGTAAACGAAAAAAATAGACCCCAAATAGGTATGTATTTGAAATAAATATTTTCTTTTAGAATTCCAAACAAGAAAGATCAACTTTCCAAATAAATTTGTTGAAATTTTGAATGAAAATAAAATCAAAGCACTTTTCTGAGGATTTATTTCCCTTTTCTTCAAATCTTGACGAACATAAACAATTTATTACCGTAAATTTCACAATCTATTACTATTTATTATTTTTTTATAATTCAGTTTTTTTTAAATTTGCTTTCAAAATTCAATTTTCAAATATTTTTATCAAATAATACCAAAATAACGAATACTATTTCCAAAATACAAACAAAGGGGTTGTATTCTTTGAATTAAAAAGAAGTTACAAAAGATTCAACCCAAGATAAATTGAAAACTTTTGAAAAAAATCCAATCAGATTAAGAATTTTTTGTAGTTAATAATTTTAATTTATTGGATTATAAATAATTTTCAAATCAAACAAATTCATCCAATAAATCTTTATTTCTGAAGAGGAATTCAAAATACATCCTATTATCTTCACCAAAAATTGAATTAAATGAAAATAGGACTTTCAAATTCATTTTCGGGAATTTAAAAAGAAAAAGTAATTGGTTACTCAAAAATTTTTTCAAACAAAAGTATTTCCACGAAGAATTAAAAATAAAACTCAATTAAAAAAGAAGTAATTGTATCAAATGTTTCGGATAAGAGCTTGAAATAAATTATTTGTATTTATTTTTTCAAGCTCAATTTTTTCATTTTTTTGATTTTGATTTAAATGTTGGTTGGAAAATATCTTATACTAGGATATATTTCATTTTCGTATTTATTTAGATATCAATATGTTTGGTTAAAGAAATGATTTTTAGAATTCAATTTCACATAAATTGATGGAACTCAAAATTTGAAAAATGTACTTACTTCCTAAAGGTCAAATTTTTTTTTTGAAAAAGTTCTGAACTAGGTTTGCAATTGAAATTAGATTCCCTGTATGATAAAAGAGGATTCTGATTGTTATTAAATCTCTTTAATATTTATACAGTGAGATCTAAGTTTGAAAAAAAAGACTTTAATTTTACAGAAATTGGCGCTCTTAATATCTCGAAATGACAAAGAATTTTACTAAAAAAAGGGTTTTTGGAGAAAATTTTAATTTGGATGAAAGTTACAAACCTTGAAACAAAGTTCTTGAGTTTGTTTTCAATATTTTAGATCTGTGAGTTATGTTGAGAAGGTTTGTAATTGTCACCAAAAAGGTCAAAAAGGAGAAAGTTGGCTATTTTTGATTACAGGTTCTTTGTGATTTCAAAACAAAGAAATTGTTAAAGGATATGGTTGTGTGTTTTGTCTGGTATTGAATCCTACCAAAATTCCTCAATTTCATAAATTGAAAAATCATTTTTTCTCAACCTATAAGCTCAATATTTTTTTCCAAAAAAATGAACTAATTTTGAAAATTTAATTTCCAAAAGTTCCGTTCATGAAAAATTCTTCAAAACCTTTACCACACAAAAATTAACCCAACTTGTCATGATACAACGAATTGTGTTTTGGAAGAAATTATTCAAACAAAAAAAAAATTTTATCAATAAAGTAGTTTAAAATGTGAAGTGTATTTGGCATCGATCATGTTGTTCCAACAACAATTCTAGGAGACACTCTCCTCTTCGTTATGTTAGGGATATTTGATTCAAGGAAAAACAAAAAGAACAAAAAAAAATATGCCAAAATCACAACTCCTTTGTAATAATTGATACAGCTATCCCAGTCCCACCTTGAAAATTTATATGACCCGAGAAATTGATTTTCTATTTAGAAATTTAATTTTGTTCAACAAACCATAAAATTGTTATTAAAGCTCACCCTAAACTGTGAAAATTTATAATACAAGATTAAAAATACATTTTCAATTTTTTGGTTCCTTTGGTTTTAGAAAATAGAGAAACAAATCCAGATTAAAAACTTTCATTATTGTCGATCTTCAATATCCAAAATTGTTAAAATCTCAAGTTTTTACAATTTAGAAACAATGATCCAAAAATACAATCAAGTTTCCATGGCTTTGGTGATTTCTCATCTTGAGAAAATTTAATTTTTGTATTGGTTTTTTACAAAAAAAATAACTCTAATGAAGTAAGAGAAGTTGAAATTCAGATCTTATGATCGAAATTGAATTGTCTATTTCAAAAAACACAATTTTAAAAAAGACAATCAATTTCAATGTCTTATTAATTTTCACAGTAGTAGGGTTGGAAAGGGTTAATTTTTTGTCAAGACAATTTAATATTTTCAAAGTAACTCAATGGCCAATAATCATTGGCAATGTGATCTTTTGTATTTAGTGGTATTCATTGAGAAGTGTTTTAAAAATTTAGAAAATCGTGATTATTTTTCAATTTCATTTTCCCCATCCTTAACAAGGTGTTCTGCTTCACGTATCTCAAAATTTCTTTTTCATTTTTCATTTTAAAAAAAGACATATTGTGATTTTTTGATCCAAATTGGAGAATATTTTAAGGAACTTTCAATCTCATTTTAACGGAGATGGGAATAAATTGTTGTGAGGTTGTTTGTAGAATTTTAAAAATCGTCCTAAACATAATATTTTTGTATTACTGTAGTCAAAATAAACCGTGCAAAAAAATATAATGTGTGTTTCAAAATAAAAAGGGTGTTTTTTTGTTATAGTGGACCAATAAAGTAACCAATCAAAGAAACCAATAATAAACACTAAAAAAATATGGTATTGGTTTCTTAAAGTTCGATTATTTAAAAAGAAATTGTAAAAATGAAAGATCAAATTGCAAAATTTATCTCAAAAAATAGAGTAAATTTTTAAGAAAATATATGTCGCTACGACCCAAAAAAAACTAAAAATGAAAAACTGATCAAATACTTTGCATTAATACAATTAAAAAAACAAAATGATAAAATAAAAATAAATAAAGTTTCAATTTAGCTTTTTCTTGAAAACATTTTTTGCCAAAATCATTGAATTCAAACTTGAAATTATGTATATTTTTAGATACACTCTCTTGTTTTAACTCATTTACAAAAACAAATTCTAAATTATGGGAATTTTCTTTTCACAAAAGGCACTAATTTGGTCCTCAAATGTTTTTTTTAGTTTTAAATGGTAAAATAAAAAAAAAGTTAAACTAAAAGATAAACTTTCTGGAAAAGTATTCTAATTTAATATATTAACTTATTCTTTGATTTCAAACTTTTCTCAACCCCAATTTTTCAAAAAAAAATAAAAAAGTGCAAAGTAATTCCAAAAAATAATTTCGATATTCAAAAGTTGAGAGTGTTTTTATTCTAAAAAAAATTATCACAGTGTTTAATTGAATTAAGCTATAAGGTTAGATTTCGAAAAATATTAATCAGAAAAAAATAGTGCTTAATTTTATTAAGGACATATTATCAAAAAAACAAAAAAAATGAGAATATTATGGAAAATTTTCAACAATTTGCATGAATACAGTGATCCAAATAATGCGTGCACAACGACTATAATCCGTGTTTCAAAATATTATCCGTGCTTTTTTTTATTCTTGTACCAATGTAACATCCAATCTACAACCAAACAGTATACCTGAGCCCAAATCAATTTTGAAAGTAAAGGTCTGGTTATTTTCAGTAAAATTTAAATTATTCATGAATTTTGTTAAAAATTTTCCATAATATTCTCATTTTTTTTGTTTTTTTTGTTTTTTTTATGATTAAAATTTTTAAAAAATTTACTCTATTTTTTGAGATAAATTTTGCAATTTGATCTTTCATTTTTACAATTTCTTTTTAAATAATCGAACTTTAAGAAACCAATACCATATTTTTTTAGTGTTTATTATTGGTTTCTTTGATTGGTTAATGTATAGGTTTTCTATAACAAAAAAACACCCTTTTTATTTTGAAACACGCATTAAATTTTTTTGCACGCTTTATTTTGACTACAGTAATTTAAATTTTACTCAAAATAACCAGACCTTTACTTTCAAAATTGATTTGAACTTAGGTATACTATTTGTTAGTAGATTGGATGTTGCCTTAGTACAAGAATAAAAAAAAGCACGGATAATATTGTGAAACACAGATTATAGTCGTTGTGTACGCATTATTTTGATCACTGTATACTTTTGTTTTTAATTAAGTGTCTCTGAATTTTTTTTTGAGTTTTTGAGTTCTTAAAGGCTGGAAACAAAATATTATATTTTAAAGTTGAAATTCAAAAAAAAATATTGCAAAGGAAAAAGATAAAATATATATCATAAAAATTCTCTTTAAAAAATTCCCTTTAAACTTTTTTTTGAAAATTAGTCTTAAATTCTGAGTTCGAAAATAAAAAATAATTGAAATTTGATTTCTAATTTTTCTCACTTTGTCTAAAAATTGAATTTTCAAAAATAAAAAAGTATTTTTTTGCAAATAAAATTAAACTTTCTAGAACTGAAATTAAAATTAATGTAAGAATTAAGAAGTATATTAAATTCTAAAAATAATACAAAGAACTCCCAAATACCAGAAAAGTTTGTTATTTTTTCAATCCAAGTTCTCAGTTAACTTTTTAAGCTAATTTAATTTCAATAACTTTTGCCAAATAATGTTAACAACTATTTTTAATGATATTTCACAAAGAAAACCTTATATTTCAGAATTGTTAAATTAGGAAATGGTTTTTAATTCAGATTTCAGAAGATAATCCACATTCTGGTTTAAGTTAAGAATAAAAAAAGTGAACACATATTGAGTGAATAAACACTAAAAATGGACAATTTCAGAAAAGCATTTTGAGGTTAAAAAAAACATTCAATACTTTAATGATCAGAACTTTAAAGAGAAGAAAAACACATAACCATTCCTTTCTTTATAAAACTAACAAATTAATTCCAAATAGAGGAAAAATAAACCACAAATTTGTAATCAACGCTGTTTCATTTTTTGATTATTTCAATTTGATCCAAAATGAGCAACTTGTTTGAAAACAAGAGATTTTTCTGTTACCAAATTAAAGAAGATCTCAAGTCTGTGATTCAAAACAATCAAGGGCAAATTGTCGAAAAATATCAAGACGATTTTGATTATTGCATAATTTCTGAAGAGCGCAGCAAGAACATCTCTGTTCGGGTTTATTACAAATGTGTTGACAATGGGATACCTATTTTGAAGCCTTCTTTTCTGACATCAAGCGTTAAGCACAATTCTCTCGACATTGCTAATGATCATAAAAACACCTTCCCCAGTTTTGCTCACCAGTGGATCAGAAAGGGAACACTACGGTATTTAAATTATCGTGATCCAAAGCCCTCAACAAAGATTTTTGGGTTTGATTTTGACTCGACGCTTATCATGACACGATCGGGTGCGCCGCGATCCTTAACTACAGACGATTGGCAAATTTATAACGGAAACGTCATCGGGCGCCTCAAGCAATTATTGGAGGAAGGATGGAAATTGGTAATCTTCACAAACCAAGGGGGTGTTGATCGGAGGGGCTACGAGTGGGAGGTCTCTGTTCATGATCGAATCGGGCAATTTTTGGACTTTGTAAATTTGCCAATCCAAGTGGTGTCGACTTGCGCAAGAGACAAATTCAGAAAACCTTCACCGTTTCTTTTTGGGTTTTTCGAAAAATATTTGAATGGGAAATTATCCATCAACACACAGGAGTCAGCTTACGTAGGCGACGCAGCCGGAAGAGAAGGCGACTATGTAACTACAGACTATAAATTTGCAAGGAACATTGGCTTCCAATTTTATGTCCCTGAACAGCTATTTGGCATTTCAGATCCACCTTCTTTATTGACCAAGCAAAAATTAGAACAAAGACCGCGAAAAGAACAAAAAGAGGAGGAAAAGGAAAAAACGATTCTTGAACGGAACAAAAACGGCTTTTATAAGTACCAAATCGGAAAAACGTCAATGAGATCATTTGACCCAATGACAATCAAAGGCAATCTTCGAAAATCGAAAACAAAGTATGCAGCATACACAAAGAAAGAACTGTCGGCTGGGATCAAACAAGAAATTATTGTATTGGTTGGCTGCCCGTCTTGTGGGAAAACCACTTTTTACAATAACTACTTCAAAGATCTAAATTATACCCTCTTGAATCACAATTTCGACGACAACTCTTTAACCAAATGCTTGGACAATAACGGCTCAATCGTAATTGAGTCAGACAAATGCTTAACCATTCGCAAAAGAAGACAATTTATCGAAATTGCAAAATCCAAAAAAATCCCCATTAGAGCCTTTTATTTTAAAGCCACTGTTGAATTGGCAAACCACTTGAATTGGTACCGTGTTTGGACCCAAGACTCCATTTATATACCAAGTATCATTTATAAAATAACAACAGTCGAAAAACCCCAAAAATCGGAAGGCTTTAAACAAATCAAAACGATTTCATTCAGACCAATTTTTGAAAACGAAAAACTTGAATCCTTATTCTATCTTTGGACTGAAGAATTATTAATAAAATTACAAAAATAAATCAAGATTTTGGGGCGTTTGAATTATTTTTAGAAAATCGAAAATACCCGAAAATTTTTGACCACTTAAAAACACAAAAATACACATTTAAACCAACTTCTAAATAAAACAATGGGTAGAGCGTCAAAAAACAAATTTTTACTATAAAATAACAATTTTACCAATGAACATTTTAATTTTTTGAAAATTATTTGAATTTATTTATTCCTTAAGGGATTAACTTCTACCCATGATTTCTCTGAGAAATCAAAAGTATGCTGTAATCGGGTGTAAATGATATTAGTGCGCCGTGGCTCAAATAGTTTCTGTGACTCTATTATAAATCTTATTAAGCACAATAAATTATTACATTTTGAACTAATGATCACAATTAAAAATTGCCATTTTGGAGAAACTTTTTATAAAATTGCTTTTCGAAATCTAAAAATATTAAAACCAAATTAAGTCATATTACAGTATTTAGAAATTAAGATTTATAGCTTGTGAATGTAACTAGTTTTTACAATTTGATAATTTCAAATATTGACTCATTAATCATTCAAAATATAAAACCAAAAAGACTGATTAGTTTTGGTTCCTTATTATAAAGATAATTGGAACATCAATGTGTTTCCAAGATTTTGGAAATAAGTGGACAAAAGAATCTATTCGTGTTGATTATAACTTTTTTTAAAAAAATTGAATTTTCCAGCAAAATATTCTATATTTTGAGACAATTTTTTAAGAAAGATATTGTGCAACTTTTGAGTCTTTAAATTGATAATTCATAAAAAAAATTTGTGGCGAAATGCAGATTTTTTTTTTGAAATTCTTGAGTTTTTTACTTCGAAAAGGATCATTTTTAATTGATAGGATCAACAAATATTACTACTTTACTGATTGATTTTTTTAGATACATTGGAAAATTTACGCCATCAAAATCCAATAACAACATACTTTAAGGGACTAATCTCTATTTTTTTTTTTTTTTTTTTGACCATTTCTAAATAAGGATTCATTATCTAGAAATATATTTAGAGTCAGTTTCACTTTTAAGGCATTAACTTTTACTGAAGTTTAAGGCACAATCAAAATCTTGAATTAAGGCACAAAATTTTGGATAAAAGTAAAATAATTTGGAAAAGTTTGTGTCTTAAAAGTGGAACTGACTGTATATCCTGTAGAAGACCACAATCTATCCACTCCGATTTTCAAATTTTTTATCCTAAAATTTTTGTAATCTGAGATTTTGAAAAATTTTATATATGCCCCCCCCCCAACTGGGAAATATCAAAATTTGTCATACTCTCAGATTGGAAAAATATTAGGATAAAAATTTGAAAATCGGAGTGGGCCGATAAGGTTCTTATAGGGATATGGAAGCAATAATTATTAAAAGACTTCTCAGTTTGATGCCAGTCAGAGAATGTAAAACTAAAATTGAAAAATCCTTCGAAATCTTGAAAAAAAAACAATAATTATGAAATATCAAGTATTTCTCAAAGAAGCTTTGTATTTTTTTTTCATATTAGTCATCAACTCTAAATCGCCAATTCAATTTACTTTTACAAAATAAACCAATTTGTAAAAGAGCACTACCCAGAAAAATACATGATGAACTGGATTTTAAATTCAAAAATTGGGTTGTTGAAATTATAAACTTCAATTCAAATAAAACTGCACAAATTATTTCAAGAATTATTCATAATGAATCAACTTAATTGAAGTATCACTCTAAAATATTTGAAACCCTAAAAAACAGAAAAAAAACCAATTGAATCTAAAAAAACACATTTAAACAATATTATAAAAACTAAAAAAAAAATTAAAAAATGGTGTTTCCTTCACAAGTATAAATTGAAAAAAATTGAATTTATAAATATTGGATCTCTGGGCGAATTACTCATCTTTCCAAAATCCAAATAATCTGAAAAATTGATTTTTCAAGTTTAGAGCTCTGTATCTCCTCTAGTTTAGAAGTTATTCTCAATTTTCGATTTTTTGTCAAAAAAATTTTTTTTTTGAAATTTTGAATTTTTCATTTCTAAAAAAGGTACATTTTAACACAAAAATAATTTTTTTTTGGTGTTTTTAAGATCATCTTACTAGGGTAATTTTCAATCAAAAATATGATTTTAGTGAAAAAATTTGAAAAAATTAAGGTTTAAAAAAAAATTTTTTTTTGAAAATTTTTTTACTACTCTTTTGATTTTCCCATTTTTGATTTACTCAAATATTATATTTATAATATATTTTAAACTACAATAGTTATAAAATTTTTAATTTTTAAATTTTTTTTTTCACTTTTATCAAAGTTAATTATAAAAATACATAATTTACTATGAATAAGAGTTGATAAAATGAAATATAAAAAATAATTTGAAATAGACAAAAATTTTTTTTCAAAAACTTTTATTTTGATTTTTTTGTGAAGTTTTTAAATATAAACTTTATGAGGGTTAGAGGTTTCGAAAATATTTAGTATTTAAAATAGGTGTTTTTGACTTTTTTCAAAATTGAAAATTTTAATTTAAAAATACACAAGTGTGAATATGAATGTTGTAAAAAATAGAGTTTTTTTGATTTTCTCAAAAAATTGTGATTTTCACACCGTTACCAAAGTTTTGATTATGGATATATCTATATCGGGTTAAAATTTTAAGTTAATAATGATTCTAAATCAAAAACCGCCTCGAAATTACAGATGTTTTGTTTTGAAAACAAAATTTTTTTTTGGAAACAAAACATCTGTAATTTCGAGGCGGTTTTTGGTCTAAAATACTTTTTTTGCTTATTTATATAATCTCATTTCTAAATCTCTATTTCCTAAACTTTGGTAACAGTGTGAAACTCACAATTTTTTGAGAAAATCAAAAAAACTCTATTTTTTACAACATTCATATTCACACTAGTGTATATAAATTTTTACAAAATATTTTTTAAACTACTAAAAATTGGTAACTTTAAAAAAAAAAATGTTTTTTTTAAACATCTCAAAAAAATGATTTTTATTTTTATTTGAACTAAAAAACAATGTTTAAAAAAAAATTTTTTTTAATTGTAAAACTCTAGTAAAATTTCATTTTTTTCTAATTTAACAGAAAAAAAAATTCACATTTCCAATATTTTGAAAAAAAAATTATTAGACCTCATCTTATTTGATCTAAATATTCATTTTTTCAAATTTTTGATAGTTTAATCACTAGAAAAATATAAAAAAATGCTAAAAAAATTCAAAAAAATTTTAACTAGAATTTCCTATTAAAATGTTTTTTTTTCAAAAAAATAAATTTTTTAAATAAGTTTTTTTCTATTCAATTTTAAATTTTTTAATTTTTTTACAATGAAAAAAAAATATATATTAGAAAAATTACTCAATTAAAAATTCAATTTTATTATCTTCAGAATTTTATAATTTTAAAATATCCAATAATTACTCATTAGCTCAGCGGTAGAGCACCTAGATCTCAAAATTTGAAAAGTGTGTAGCCGGAATTCGATTCCTGATAAGATCAATTAAATTAATTGTTTTTTTTTTTAAATTTTTTATATATAATTTGATCATTTAAGTATACATGTTTGCTACCTGAATTTACCTTTAAATCTTTTCAAAATTTTTTTTTCAAAAATTCAAATCCTCTTAAGGTACCAAAATTCGGATAAATACTGGTAAATAAGTAGTTTTTTCCATGTGAGGAGTAGAAGATTATAAATTATTTATATATAGTAAAACCTACAATTAAAAAAAAACTTTAAAATTCATTTTAATCTATGGGGGTCACTATATAAAAAATATAAAAACAATCTCAATTTTTCATTTTTTTTTTTTGGGGATCTTATATTTTTCGAGTTATTTCACAAAATAGTTGTGAAAAATCACAATTAAAAAATTTGTATATAAAAATCGATTTTGGGAAATATCTCGAAAACTAGACGTCCTAGAGACTTCTAAACACCAAAAATTGAAATTTAAGAAAATTTTGAATTTTTTGAGAAATAAAAAAATTTTTTTGATCCCAGTTTTATATTTACTCTTGTGTAAAATAATTTGAAAAAATTGAATATTCCAAATTTTGTGCCTTAATTTGAGATTTTTTTGTGCCTTAAATTTCGTTGAAAGTTTGTACCTTAAAAGTGAAACTGACTGTAATTTAAAAAACAAAATCAAAACAAAAAATAAACAAACAACAAAATACAGTCAGTTTCACTTTTAAGGCACAAACTTTCAACGAAATTTAAGGCACAAAAAAATCTCAAATTAAGGCACAAAATTTGGAATTTTTAATTTTTGCAATTTATTTTACTAGAATCCAAAATTTTGTGCCTTAATTTGAGATTTTTATTGTGCCTTAAATTTCGTTGAAAGTTTGTGCCTTAAAAGTGAAACTGACTGTAACCAAAAAAAAAAAAATATTATTTTAGGATCTTTTCCCTTTCCTTTATTGCTTTTCGATTTCCATATTAGTATCCAGCATGAAAACACTTTTAATATCTTTTCAATTCAATTACAGTCAGTTTCACTTTTAAGGTACAAACTTTCAACGAAATTTAAGGCACAAAAAAATCTCAAATTAAGGCACAAAATTTGGATTGTTTTTTACAATTTATTTTTACTAGAATTTGAATTTTGTGCTTTAATTTGAGATTTTTTTTGAGCCTTAAATTTCGTTGAAAGTTTGTGCCTTAAAAGTGAAACTGACTGTACAATTGTGTCTCTTTGACCTAATTTTCTACTGGAAACTTTGGTACTATGGACTATTTATCATTTTGGTTATTACCCCGATTTTAAAGTTTTCAAGTACAGTCAGTTTCACTTTTAAGGCACAAACTTTCAACGAAATTTAAGGCACATAAAAAATCTCAAATTAAAGCACAAAATTCAAATTCTAGTAAAAATAAATTGTAAAAAAAAAAAATTGCAAATTTTGTGCCTTAATTTGAGATTTTTTTGTGCCTTAAATTTCGTTGAAAGTTTGTGCCTTAAAAGTGAAACTGACTGTATATTCTGACCAATCAATTTAGTTTCTTCTTCCAATTCCCTTTTCATTTTCTAAAACAGTTTTTATTAACAATTCAAATTAAGATAAATGAAAAATAAATGATCTTTCAAAAATATCTTGTGAATAACTATGGTACCAAATAAGATATTTTCATAAAACACTGAGTTAGGGCTTTTCTCATCACTTTTAGTACATTAAAATGAATTGATCATTTTTGATTGAGATATTAGCATTTTTGTAGCTAAAAAATTTTTTTAATCAATAATCAGTGAGAGGATTCTACTCAACTAACTCAATCAAAAGCTGCTAAAAATTTTAAAAAGATTCCCCTATAATCCCAAAAAATAACCAAATTGAAAAATGGGAAAAAAAGTAAAGATACGTATATCTATCAAAATTGAAGTGAGAAACCAAGCCAATATTTTAAAAAGAGAACAAATTTTTTTAAAAAAGGGTCAAATCTGATTGAAAACGAAACTACTCAATGGACTTATAATTGGGTGAAAAGAGTAGGATTGAAGTTGATAAAAAGTTGTGAAGTTGAAAAAAAAAACCCGAAAATTGACACTCAAGAATTTTAAAAAAATATTTTTCTAATTTAAAAAAATAAATTCAAAAGAAAAATTAAAAATTGGGGATTGTTTTCAATATATACGAAACTGTGATATTAAACAACACCAAGTTTCAAAAATTTTATGTTATCTCAAGTCCAGAAATCAAAGTCACAATTCGTGATATCACACAAAGTGATTTTCATATCACAGCACCAATTACAATTTGCAATGATGACAATGTATCACCAACTTATATTTTGAATTAGAGGAAAAGTGTTGATAGAGAATTTGTTTCCAATTGAGTGATGACCTAATTAAAATTTGGATTTTCGCAAACTGGGTGAATGAATAAAATAATATTTCGAAAATATAAAAATCCGATTTTGATACCCGATATAGAGTAAGGCATTTTTATTTGGGAAAAAATGAACAAGTTCTCTTGATTATTGATGGTTTTAAAACTCATCAAGATTATCAATCGATGCAAACCTGTCAAAAAATATCCAACTTTTAAATTTGCATACAAATTCAACACATATTTTACAACCCTAGGATGATGTTATTTTTTTTTTTAGGATTTTTAACTTATTTTAAAGTAACTACTCTTCTAAAAATCATATATTAAATTTATCTCAACAATTTAAAACAAACTACAGGTTACACTCACAAAACATTAAAATTTTATTCAAAAAAAATTCAGGTTTCAATCTCCCTATAAACCTTTGAACGAAATACGTAAAATGAGTGAATATACACATAAAATTGTATTTGAAAAACTAAAAAAAAACCTCGAGTCAATTTAGAAGGTGATGTTTTGACTGAGAATTATCTTTTCGAAATTTTGGACAAGAGCAAGGTTGATTGAAAACAAAAAAATACACTCAAGTTGAAAAACAAGGTTTCGATATACTCACAAAATTATGAGAGAAAATTATAATAATTACAAATTTTACAACACCAACAAGTCCAATAATTTAATATTTCATGTTTGAAAAATTAAAATAAAACTTGTCCAATTACACAATTTTTATTCACAAAGGATATTCAAAAATTTACAAGCTTCTTTGAGAAATACCTGAAATTTCATAATCATTCATTATTTTCAAGATTTCGACAGCCTTTTCAATAAAAGCTTTACATTCTCTGACTGGGAATAAAATTAAACCAAGAAGTCTTTTTATAATTATTGAGTTCACTCATACACAAATTATCGGTTTGATATGACTTATTGTTATTTGAATTCAAAATGTGAAAAAAATTACAACATTTTCATTTTCCAAATTCCAATAGTTTTCAAATTACAACCAACTAATTTGAGACTTGATTATAATTAAGATTTTAAACTGGAATTGGAAGTTATAATAAAATCACGTTTTGAATTCAAATACCAGTATCAAAATTGAAAAATTAACTTCAAATTTACCAGTGACACTATTTTTAATCATAAGGGTTCAAAATAAAATCAAACCAAAACAAAACATTGAACATTAAAATCAAAAAAGTTTTCTCAACTTCAAAATATAAAAAATTCAATTCAATGTTCGGAAATCTAAAGTTTTAAACAACCGAAGAAGACAAACACCCCAATATTCGTAATTTCACTCCATTTTCTCAACCTTTATCTTGGGAACAAATTAAAAATGTAAAGTGTTTCCAAGACATTTTTGTAAACCAAAATTTAAAATCTCATAGAAATTTTATTATCAAACAAATACTAACCCATTTCATCAATATTCTTGAATCATTGATAATTGTGTTTTCAAAAAATGGAGTTGTTACCTTCACTTGTTAAATAACGAAATTTGAAGCAAGCGTAATTTTCCTTCTTATTGGTGATCGATCAATTTTAAAATTTAAAAACTCTAGTTGTGTTTTCTGTCCAATACAAAGATAAAAGATGCTCAAAGAAGTAAAAAAATAAGAAGTTGAAAATAAATGTACAAACAATCTTAATAATTGGTGATAATATGACAAGGATGTTGAGAAAGCAATTGAAAAGTTATCCAACTCCCTTTTAGCTTTCTGAGAATATTGAAAAGGTTTTAAGACCAGAAACCATTCTAAAAAGGACGCCTAAAGGGTTAGTTGTTTTCGAAGTTCTTTTATTCATCATAATTTATAACACCACGATCGACTGGGAAACTAGACTGAGAAATTGCAATAAATGTTTGGAAATTTGTACTTGATTTTCAAATTTGGAATTATTATACTCTAGCTTTGAATATTGCATTTTATGAAGTTAAGTGTTAAGAAACTCTCTAAAATTGGTTTTTCTTCAAAAGATTCTTTGTCCTGGATGGTTTGATATGAAAGAGGTAAAAAAAATTTATCAAAAGGGAAAATGAACTAAAAATTTTTTGAGATTTATTTGAATTTATCAGTATGCCTAACGCTTTTTTTATTACCTTTGTTGATCTAAAGGTTTAACCAATCTTACAACCAAACCAATTGAAAATACAAGAAAAACTATTTGATCTGATCCACGATTCCACCAAGTATCTTTTTTGTTGTTCGTCAAAAAATAATTTTTTTTACAAAGATCAAATTTTTTGATCAACAAAAATTTCTTTGTAAAAAAAATCCTTGAATAAGCCCTAAAAACCCCACAACTATTATACTAAGATTACTTTTCAATCACAAAAATTTGCCATTTATTACCATTTTTGAAAAAATTTTCACCATTTTCTTGAATAACACGATTTGTTTTATTATCACGATGATATTGAAATATTTTGATTAATTGCAAATATCAAAAAAAATTACAATTTGATAAGAATAATCACGATTTTTGTAACTTTATGTTGAATTTTGTTTAGGTACCATCAAAAATTCCATTATAAATTATTTTCCCATTAAAAATCAATTATCGAGTACATCAAGACAAGGAAAATTTTTTCAAAAAAAAATCTCTAAATTTTGTATTTTTGAAATAAACTCATATAATTAACATTATTATACATAACAATTTTCAAAAAGGTTTACCACTTTAATAGATATTAATAGGAATTGAAAAAAAAAGAAATTTTTCAGTAATATTTTTAACATTTTTAATTACTCAAGTTTTTGAATTTTAAAATTGACTTATTAGAGAGATAATTTTCAAGTATTTTTTTAATAGTCTAAATTGAAACATATTTTTCAATTTTAAAATAAAATCAAAATATTTCAATCAAAAGATATCGCTAAATTAAATTGATTATCTTATTTTAGAATCTGTTTTTGGAATATTTTTTATCTTTTTATTTTAATTTCATGTTTGAGTTTTTATATACATTCCCAATTGTTTTCTGCAAATTGCTTTAACATATATTCAATTTTCAATCTTAATGTTCAATCAAAAATTAATTCAGTTCAACTTTTTTCATTAAAAAAATATCACAAAAATGGGTGTTTTTTTTCAAAAGGCGGTATTTTTGAAAAGGGGGGGTATTCGGATTTTCATGAGTTTAATAGCTATCCAAATTTTTATTCCATAAAATAATGATAACTTTGAAAAAATAATTTATAAAAGAAGTATAACTGAAATCCAATGTAAGCTAAATTTCAAAAATAGGGACAGATTTTTCATCAGAAAAAAATTTGTTTAATTATTTTAATTTTTTGAATAATAATGTATTTTGCTAAAGTTTTTAGAGATAATAGTAGATATAGATTGATAAATAAAAATATAGTGTAATGATTTTATTTTTTGAAAGACAAATGAAGATTGAAAATAATAATAATAACAAAGTTTGCCCCTAATTTTGAAATTTGGCTTATAGTTTTGGCTAGCTTTAATTTTCGGTGTTTAAATTTTCCTTGCAGTGATATATCTCCAAATTCTAGATTTTGTAGAATACTCGTATTTAAATCATAAACGGGAACATTTTTTCACTTCGTCCTAACCTTCTTCAAATAGAGACCACAAATCCCAACCTACTTTGTTTGTGGACTTGATTTCTAAAAGAAAAGTATAAAAAATCAAAGTGAAAATTGTTTCCTATTTATTATTCAAATACCAGTAGAAGATCCAAAACGAGCATTCTTGTTTTTCTCAATAGGTTTTCATTAAGAATTTGAGTTTTTCAATTTTTTTGAAAATCTATTGATTAATTAGTTTTATTTCAGATGGATATGAACAATTTTTTGATTTATATTATTCTACTTATTTCTTATTTAATCTTCAATAATCAATTATATAAAATAATTGATATTCAAAAAAAATGTTTTTTTTTTGGATACCCCTTTGACTGAAACAAAGTTTAGTTGTATTTTTTGAACCACCCACTTTCTTAATATTATTTATTTTTAAAAACATACAAAATTTTTTTTTAAAAAAGTCTTTCTGTTGAAAATTATAAAAAAAATTATTATTACGAAAATAATTCTATTTTTTTTTTAATTACTTTATCTATAATCCACAATATATATATATATATATATATATATATATATATATATATGAATGCGTAAATGCATTATGTTCAATCGAATATTTTATTTAAATTAAAGTCAGATAAATTTATTAAAAATTCTTTTGTATTTTTCACTATGAATACGTAATAATTTTGAGCTTCTTTTTAAAATAGAATTTAGTATTTTTTCCTTCTTCTTGTTTTCTTCCCTTTCTTTTGACCCCTTCTCCTTTTTTCTTGTTTACTGTCAGATTTTGTACGCTTTTTCTTTTTGGCACTTTGCTTTTTTTCTTGATCATTTGAGTTCACATTTGATCTATTTAAATCACCCATCTTGAACCATTTTTCGAAAACGCTTTTATTGTTTTCCCAAAATTTAAAAA
Organism: Anaeramoeba flamelloides; assembly: GCA_027625915.1. Classification (NCBI taxonomy): domain Eukaryota; family Anaeramoebidae; genus Anaeramoeba; species Anaeramoeba flamelloides. The sequence continues at coordinate 8,395,375 of JANTQA010000036.1, forward strand.
ATTGAATTTCCAAATTTTCTAATTGATCTACAGTTTGTAATTTAAATTTCTGAAGGGTTTGTTGTGAATTTTTTTTCAAATTTTTTTTCAAATTTTTGGTGTTTGGATCATATTTGCTTCCCCAAACTACCGAGAGAATCAAATTTAACCGCTGTAAAAATAATTTAACAAGTAACACATTGATTTTTTTTAATTTAAAGATCTTGCTTAAATGTATACCAACAAAATAAAAGTTGTTCCATTCATTACAGAAATTTAATTTTTGGATTCCCAACCCTTTATAATCATTCTTCTGAACAGCACGTGTTTTGGTTTGGTTGTTTGGGTTACAAAGTTTTCGAATTTGCTTCTCATTAAGAATTTCCTGTAAATTTGTGAGTGTATATTGTTGAGGCATCGAAGGGGTAATTGCCTTCAATCGTTCTAAAATGTCAACAACCCAAAACTCGAGCAAACAGCGCGTATCAGTTTGCACCGTCATCTCATCTCTTGGGATATAATCCCCAGATTTGTCACAAAAGAAAAATTTTTTCCTTTTACATTGATCACAATACCATTCACCCTTGGGTACCCTTTTAAGCCCAACACATCCCAAGTGGAACCATTTCTTTGAACATTTTGCATTTTCACATCGAACCCATTTTTCATTTGGCTTTTCTTTTCCACAACACCAATTTGCTTCATCCCAATCTTCAGAATTAGATTCTTCAGAGCCAACCTGATGGACGTTGTCTTCCGTTGTCGATTTTGTTTTGGTTTTCTTTTTCTTTTTCTTTTTCTTATTTCCTTTTGTTACTTTTTTTCCTTGTTTTCCAATATTTCTTGTCGTTTTTGTTTTTTTTTCAATTTCAATTTCAATTTTTACCCCTTTCCTTTGACACTGATCACAATACCATTCACCCTTGGGTACCCTTTTAAGCCCAACACATGCCAAGTGGAACCATTTCTTTGAACATTTTGCATTTTCACATCGAACCCATTTTTCATTTGGCTTTTCTTTTCCACAACACCAATTTGCTTCATCCCAATCTTCAGAATCAAATTCATCAGAGCTAACTTCTTCTTCTTTTTCAGAAGAAGAGTCACCATCTTCATCTTCTTCTTCATTTTCACTTTGAACTTCTCTTTCACTTTCACTTTCACTTTCACTTGTTTCTTCATCACTTTGATTATTTGCTTTTGGCTTATCTTTTATCAAAAAACTCAAATATTTTGACTTCTGAAGAAATATGGTTGGAATTTCTGCTTCTTCAGCAAGAAGCACCGTAAGAGACCAATAATTGTTCATTAAAAAATTTAACGAATATGAAATCTGAAAAATGATTTGATAGTTACCTTTATTCAAAACAATCTTTACTTTCCAAATTCAAAACTATGAGGAGACTAACATCAAATTAGCAACACTTTTGTTGACTTTTAATAAGATTGTGCTTGGAAATCTTTTAAGGGACTAATTTCTATTAATATTTTTTTACCTAAATTGAATAGGGATCGAGAAAATTTTTGACAATACCTTAGATTTGAAAAACTTCTGTGTATTTTCAATATTAAAAATATCTCTAGATAACGGTTCCTTCTCTAGAAATGTGTTTACAGCCAGTTCCACTTTTAAGGTACAAACTTTCAGCAGAAATTTAATGAACGTGAAAAATATCAAATTAAGGGTATAGTCACGGCATAGAAATATTAAATTCTGAAATGGAAATTAAAATTTTTAGTACTTTTTATGAGTACCTAAAACCAATCAAAAACCAACCAACCTATGATGTACGATCGATCTCCAAATATCAACAAGTAAAGATGAGGACATTTTTAGAAAAAAGTGACAAAGTTAGACGCTCAATTTCCAATTAGAATCGTTGTGAATCACAATTTCGAAAACAACTATATCAGTTTTGAAGTGTTAATATTTTGTGCTATTTGAGATCTTGGTGATTTTTTTTTCAAATTTTTCATTTTTCAAATGAGTTATTTTTATTTCAAGAATATTACATAATCGTTACTTGGTCAAATTTAGAGGGTTACAAAATAACCACAAATTCGATTAAATTGAATTAAATTGATTGTGCAATTCAAGAAAGTAATTTGTTTTAAATTATTGGAATTTAACCTTTTGGAAATAGAAGATTAAATAAAGATGACTATTTTTTTCTAAATTTTGAATTTTTTGAAATTGAGAATTCTTTTAAACTTATTTTTCTTTGTTTAATTTTTTTCCAAGAAGATCCAATGGAATTTTTTTTTTTGTTAAATGAATTTTGTCAACCAAAAGAAGAGCTATTTCACAATACCCTTTTTTTGGTCTCGGAACACTCCTTGAGTATGGAGCGAATCCACGGTAAAGGACTTGACCCTTAAGACACAAACTTTGAAGGGAATTTAAGGTACAAAAAAATCTTAACTTAAGGCACAAAATTCAAATTCAAGTAAAATAATATGTGTAAAAAAATAAATTACAAAAAATATACTATCGTTTGAGATTTTGTTTTTGCCTTAACTTTAGTTGAAAGTTTGTTCCTTAAAAATGGAAATGACTGTAAACAAATTTCTAGATTAGGAATCCTTATTTAAAAATGGATCCAAAATTGAAAATAATAAAGACCTTTCCTTTAAGATTTTGAAAATTTAGGTTTGTTTTTTAATGTTATCCATTTTAAGGGTCGAGTCATTTACCGTGAAAATGCTCCATACTCAAGAGATAACTCGAGACCAAACAGGGTATTGTGAAATAGCTCTTCTTTTGGTTGACAAAATTCATTTAACAAAAAAAAAAATTCAATTGGATCTTCTTGGAAAAAAATTAAACGAAGAAAAATAAGTTTAAAAAGAATTCTCAATTTCAAAAAAATCAAAATTTAGAATAAAAATAATTAACCTCTTCTCATTTTCTATTTCCAAATGGTTAAATTTCTTCAATTTAAAACAAATTGCCTTCTTGAATTTCGCAATCAATTTAATTCAATTTAATCTAATTTGTGGTTATTTTAACCCTCTAAATTTGACCAAGTAACGATTATGTAATATTCTGGAGATAAAAATAACTCATTTGAAAAATGAACAATTGAAAAAATAAAAATCACCAAGATCTCAAAAAGCACCGTAGAGCGACATTTCAAAACTGACATAATTGTTTTCAAAATTGTAATTCAGAACGATTCTAATTGGAAATTGAGAGTCTAACTTTGTCACTTTTTTCTAAAAATGTCCTCATCTTTACTTGTTGATATTTGGAGATCGATCGTACATCATATGTTCGTTGGTTTTTGATTGGTTTTAGGTACTCATAAAAAGTACTAAAAATTTATTTACCAGTTCAGAAAAAAAAATTTCACCGTAAAAATTCGATCCTTAAAAGAAATATTTTTCGACAATCAATTCAAAATTTAATATGTAAATATTCGAAAATCAAATTGTCTCTGCTGGTTGGTTTATTCAAATTATTTTCAATATGAGGTAGAGTTTAGAGTAAGGGTAGAACTAATCCTGAAAATAATTTGGAAAGACCTTTAACAGAAATGAAAAAAAAAAACAATTTTCCATATTTTGTTTGAAAATTTTATCAAATTTTTTTGATCAAGAAATTTATTTTAAAATTTCCCTCATAATCCACTTTAAACTTAAAAACAAAATAAAAATAAAGGATTTATTCTTGAAGAAAATTCAAAATATTGCAGTTTTTATTTATTTATTTCTAATATTTCAAAATCAAACTTATAAAATAAAAACCCACTGCCAATTATTAGAACAATGGCTAATGAAATTCCACTTGTTCTTAAAATCCATTCAATCAATCAAAAAACAAGAATAAAAATTATCATTTACTAAAATCTCTTAAACATATAGAAAACTTGATTGTTTTTTCGATAAAAATTGATCTACTTAGGTTATCAGATATTTACAATGAGTATTCTATAGAAACCCTACTTTAATGAACTTATGGTAGGTTTGTTACTAGTATCAGAAAAAATTTGGTCATTTATAAAAAGGATTTGAAAAAAAATATTTGCAATAACAAGACAATTTTACTAATATTCATAATTAAAAATCTTATTAAAGATTTTAATCATGTCAGATATTTATTTCACTGTTATAGCTTTATTATTTTGGGTAAACAAGGATGAAAACCCAAAGAAAGTTGATTTTTCTTGAAAGTTTGAAAATTTTTAGATTAAAAAAACTTACAAGAAACAATATGTAAATAAAATATTATTTTCAAAAAGTTCTACTTTTAATAAAGAAATTCTAACATTAATGATCAAAATGTAAAAATTTATATAAAAAAAAGAGAAAAATAAGGGTGTTTGAAATATTCCCGAAAATACCCGAAAATCAAAAATACCCAAAAATTTTTTAACCATATAAAAACACCTTATGGAAAACTCGGAAGAAATACTAGCGCCAATATACTCAGTTTAACAGTAAAACAACAATTTTACTTTCAGACAAAATATATTTCTTGAATTTTCTATTTTACGCCCCGCTAAGGAGTTTTTGTAACCTTTTGAGTATATTTGAGTAATTTTTGGTACTTAATAGGGTAAGTGTCAATGTATGCTCGTATGGGTTGTGTTAGTTTTAGTAACTTGTAATGTTTGTATGTTTTAGAACAAGCCAATTTCTTTTAAGCAATGCGAAGTTAAATAAAGTTTGGCTTGGGCCACTTTGTGTAGGGTATGGGGATGTATAGTACGATTAGATATTATTCAGTTATTTTTTTATTGTATTTAACATTACAATATTATGGGTAATGATACACAATTAGAAAATTTCTTTTCAAGTACATTTTCACTTATTTAGTTAATAGCATTTTGAAATGATCAGAAATGTTAGAGCCATCTAAGATATTCCACCCTTTCACACCAAATGGGTTGAATAATATTCCCTAGAATTAACATTTTTTAAATTTTGATATTTCAGATCACAAAAAAAAATATCAAATATAACAAGTTATGTAGATCTGAAAAATATAGGTTAATTTTTGAAAATTTTTTCTAATATTTTTTCTTGAGAAAAATAACAATAATAAAATTCCAAATTTACCTTTCAAATGAGTATATTGGGACTAGGGTTTGTTAGAAGTTGTTTAAAAAGAGTTTTTTCGTGGGTTTAAAATTTTCAGGTTTTTTCGATTTTCAGGTATTTTCGGGAAATATAAGATAGATTCGAAAATTTTCCATAATTGTTAAAAGTGTTATTGTAGATTAAATTTTCTTATAAAATATAACTCTATTTTTTTTTTTGTTTCAAAAATAAAAGAAAAAATTTTCAAAAAAAAAAAAAACCAACAAATTACAATACAATAAATAAAAATTTTCACATAGCCTAAACAAGTTGACCTTCAAAATTAAGTTTAAATTAAGTATGCTATTGGGCCATAAATTATATACTATATTGGAACAACAAGAAGAAAAAGTATTTTTTTTACAAATGGAAAACATTTTTGCTCTTATGAAAACGTGTATCTTCAACTAATGTTGAATTTTTCAATTCTGAAGATTTTTTTTAATTAAAATTTGAGATCATTGGTAGATTGTGTTAATCCAAAAATAATACTAAAAGAGATAAAGAGTTCGATTTGTTAATATAGTATCTTCCTTAAGATTCCTATCAGTAATTAAAAAGTAGATTATTGTTCAAATCTAAAGATTATAACATACTATATTTTCAAAATGAAATCCTATAAGTTTTAATAAATATAAAATTTTCTCTAAATTGAAAATAACAATATGTACATATAATATAAATCAGTACCAGAGAACATATGATAAAAGTCTCTAGATTCTTCATCATGTTATGATATTTATTTTTTGAAAAAGAATGATAACGATATATAGAAATTTTTTTCAAGCTAGATATTTATCAAAAAGTCAATTATGTTAATTACATTAAAAATACACTATAAACAGTCCTGAAGAAAAATATATTAAATAGGTTTTCTAAGTTATTTTATCTCAAATATTTTATTGATAATATTAGTTTGAAACATTACTTACAATTCTTGAAAAAAATACCCAACTCAAAAAAAAAAAAGTAAATTGGGATTTAATATGATAATTGTATTAAAAGTTCCTATTTTCAAATATTTATATTAGCTATTTTTTCATTCATTTTAAAACAAAGTCCAAAAATTATTTTAATTCTAAAAATCAAAAAAATAATTCATACCATCTCATTTAACAAAAATTTATAAGCCTTTTTCAATTGTTGAAATTTCAGTTTTAATTGTTAACACCTAGTAAAATTGTAATTTTTTCGGAATTTTTTGATACAATGATTTTACCATTCTGATGAAATTTGCCATAAGATTCTAACAAGAGGTATTAATCAAAGTTAGGTAAATTTCAGTTTCATATATCTTGATTGATCTTTTAAGGATTAGTCGAATTTTATGGTTAGTGAATACTATTTTTCCACTTGGCAACATATATATATAGACTTAAAAGAAACTTTATCTAAGGGATCTTGCTAACTTGAAAAATTTGGGTTTTTTTTGGAAAATTTTGAGTTCGGCAAAAAACAATTTTCCTTCATCAAATCCAAATTATTCTCAACAAATTTTGAAGAAAAAAATTTCATTAGGTAAATGTCACTCCACTTTCTTTTCAAGTATGTTAGAGTGTAGCGAGAGAGTATAAATATACTTGAAAAGAAAGTGGAGTTGCTTTTTCTTAATATCAAAAAAAATAGCTTTTTAGTTTTGCCTTGTTTTGTTCGGGAAATTCAATAAGTTTTTGGATCAATAAATGATTTTCAAGCAAAATCTCAAAAATCCCAAAAATTCCAAAAATTACAATATTTGGACTTTCCCTCAATCCATTTCTTTTGAAGCTTTTTTTCTGTTTATTGTATTTTATTTCAACCCTCACAGAGCATAAAATTCGAATAGTCCTGAAATAATAAATAAAAAAATAGAAGAAAAATTATTTTTTTCATATCCTTGTTACATTTTGAATCAATTTTAATCCTTTATCGTTATTTGGGAAAAAAAAAATCTAAAGAAGGTTACTATTATAAACCACAAGAACTTTTTTAATACAAAAGACAACACAAACCCCAGTGAAAAGACAATTGATTGAAAAGTTCATTTTTTTGTTTTTTTGTTAATTGTTAACTTTCTTATTTAAATGACTTACGAACGACAAAGAACAGGTTATTTTAACAACTCTTCTGGAAACTCTTATAGTGAAGGAAGAAGACAAGACAACAACAAATATTCACGGCCACGTTACGAAATATCTGATTTTCGAGGAGGCTCAAGGGGACAAGATTTTCGGATGGGAACAAACAACAGAGTAAGTGAGAAGGAGAGCTTTTCTTTAGAGTTACGAGACATCCCAGATGAGATGCATGACGTAACAATTTTGGCAAGGATCGGATCACCTTTTGGGAAATTAATGAAAGTTCATTTGAATTTAAACCGAACAGCGTGGTTGAAGTATGAGGCTTATGAAGAGGTGAAACTCGCTTATAAAATTTTGCCAGACAAACTTGAGAAATTTGGTATTAGCACACATTGGCCCTATAAGCCTCAAGCCACTGAAAGATATGAAATTCGTTCAAGAGAAAGAGAAAGAGAAAGAGAAAGAGAAAGAGAAAGAGGAAAAAGGGAAGAAAGACATTCAAGAAAGTCAAGAGAAAAAAGATCTGATCGAAAGGAACGATCACATCGAAAGACAAGCAGCGAAAAAGAAAAACAAAGAGAAAGAGAGAAAGAAAAAGGAAGAGAAAGAGAAAAAGAAAAAGAAAAAGAAAAAGAAAAAGGAAGAGAAAGAGAAAAAGAAAAAGTAAGAGAAAGAGAAAAGTCTCATCACCATTCTTCCTCAAGTAGCAGAAAAAGAAATGAAAGGAAGTGGAGCGATCAAAGTGGCTCAGATTCGGAAGACTATTCACAAAAAAAAAAAAATTCAAAACCACTCAAAAATACAAACAGTGAGGAAGAAGAACACTAATTTATTCTGCAGATTGAAAAACGAATAACACAAAAATAAAAAAAAAATAAAAAATTTATAACTGACCACAACCCCACACTAAAATAAACTAAATTTGATATTTTCACTATTTGCTTTACTAATTACAAAAATTAAATTATTTTATCTTTTTTGTGAAATTATATGATCTATTTTTTCACTTTGTTATTTATAGTATCCACTTTATTATTTATTCAAAAACTTATCTTATTTGGGGGTATTTGGTTTTAATGTTCTATTGTGGGAAATTTGTTATTTTTTTCATTCACATTGAATCAAATTGAATTGTAAAAGACAATATCGAAATTAACAACAGAAAATTGAAAAAAAATAAATAATCACACAAACCAATATGTATATATATTAATGATTAAACTGAAATAAGAAAATTTGAATAAATATGGGGTGAGTTTGAGATTACAAATTATCTTGATAGGGTTCAATTGATTTAGTGATCAAGCCCAAAAAAAGCAAAAAGAAGAAATTATATTTTCGAATTTATCAATAGGAATAGAAAACTTAATTGTTGATCTTTTTGCACGATTTATCAAAATTAATCAATATTTTTTTTAAAAATTTCAAAGAACCAACAAAATAAAAAACCATTTTCAATTTATCAACACAACTCAAATTGTTTGAGTCGGAAATGGGATCCAATTTTTTCTTTGAACTAATATTCAGAAATTATCAAATTTATTTGTATTTATTCATCTTTTTGAATTTTATAATGAAAAAAAAAATGAATAAAAAAATGTAATTCATGTGTTCAAAAAGAAATAAATTATATTGTTATTTACCATGGAAATTTCGAAATGATTTTTTTTTATTAATGGGGAATTGGAACATTAACACTTTCATTTTTAATCAAAAAATTAAAATATTCAGACAATATTGATGAAAGAATGGTTGTATGAAAGATCATTTATTAAAAAAAATTAAATCCAAACCGATCATTATTATTTAATACTGATCTAATAATTCTATTCTTACCTATCAGTAGTGTAATCTTAAATTTATCCTCTCATTTAACAAAATTTCAAAAAGAAAGATAGAAAAACAAAAAAGATCGAAAAAAATTAAAAATAATAATAAACCAATAAAAATGGACTTCAAGACATATTATTAAATAATAATAGTTAATACATAAACAAACCGTTTATATTAATTGCATTGAAGAATTAAAAAGTTGTGAATTGGAAAAAAATTAAATTTCAAAACATTGATATTTTTTTTGCTATTTTTAATCATTATTTTGATTTATTAACAAAAGGAATATATTGATTGAATTTTCAGGAGTTATTAAATTTAAAATTCCATCATTTCTAAAACAAACATCAAAAAAATAACATAATGAATCTATTTTGATGTAAATGATCAGTGAAAATTTTTGTTTTTCATTTTTAAAAATAATAGATAGGGATTTTATTTTATTTTTTTTAATTTATTTTTTTTTGTTGGAACTCTTTGATTCCTTAAAAATCTCTCAACAAAACTTTAAATTTCTGAAAGAGGTACTCATAACATTAAAATTGGAAGGGCTCTCATTACATTATTTTTTTGGCATTTTTGCAATAATTTTTAGATTTTTTACATTTTTTTTATTTAGTCAAGAAAAATAATAAAAATTCAGGATTTCAAAACAAAAACAATTAATTCGAAGGATGAAATTATTGATAAGGTTTTTAGATGATTAAAATAGATACCAATTTTCCCACTCTTCGGAGTCGTGGAATACCAATTTATTAATCACCGTTCGTGGAATCTTATTATTAATAATCTTTCTATCGGGTTTTTACTCCTCCTGTTTCAGTCCGGGGATAATTTTTAATTTGGTCATGTAAATGATATAATATTTTTTTTACTTTAATGTTTTACTTATTTTTCTTCTTCTCCTTTTTTTTTTATTTAGTAAATTTTCTTTGATTACTCCTTTCTCACAATAAATAAATAAATAGATACCAATTTTAATGTATGTTACAATCAAGTTGATTATTTGTTTGAAAATGGAAAAAAAATGTTTGAAACGAAACAAGAAAAAAGAATCCCAAAAAATAATAAATAAAATAAAATAAAGAAGAATATTTAATAATTATTTGAAGAAATTTCAAGAATGTGAAATTTTCACCTGGATATTATACTCAATTTATATAAATAATAAATTAATAAGTAGTGATATTCTTTCTTCTATTTTTTTTTTTTTTTGGTTTTATCTATTTTAAAAAAAATTTCTTTTGAATCTAACAATTGTCAACTTTCATGAAACCAAAATTCAAAAAAAGGTAGTTATTAATCATTGTATCACCTACTATTTTTATTTTTCTCCTCTCTTAATTTAACTTTGAAAAAATTGTTGAAAATAAATCATTTTACAAATAATAATGAAATATTGAGATAAAAGAACATTTGAAATCTATTATTGAAATAAAATTGTTGATGGTTAAATTCAATCCACGATTTTGTTTCTTTTATAACTAAAAAAATTAAAATTAAAAGTAATCTCCTCTTTTCTTTTAACTTATCTTTTGAGTCCACCTCTTTTTATTTTCTAAATAGTATTACTTTAGCATAGCCACCTTTAATCATTTTTTTTTAAAAAATAAAGCTTATATATTCATTTTCACTCTTTTAATAATTTTGAACTTATTTTTCTTTTCTGTATATAATAAAAAAGAGAAAATCAATTCAAAACTTGATAAAATATAATTTTGATCCATAATTTGTTCTATTTTTAATATTTGAAAAGTAGTTTTTTAAACTAAACCCCATTTCAATAATTAATTCTAACCTCTAATAAAAAATTCAAAAAAAAAAAAAAATCATTCTTTTATTCTGGAAGAATAACTAATTATTAAAGCATATTTATCATTCAGTTTTGAATTATTACAGGTAAAAAAGTATGGTATTTTTAAAAGTAAAAAAATATAAATCACAACCGAAAATCAAAGTTATCAGAATTTTTGAAATCAACATTACAAATTTTATAGTAACTTAGTTCCCCTTCAAAAAAGTATACATAAAGATTTTTTACTTTATTATATAATGCAAGTTCCACTTTTAAAGCAAAAAAGTTTAATACAATTTAAGACAGAAAAAAATCCCTAATTAACACACAAAATACTGAATTTTTTTTTTTTTCAAATTATTTTACTAATATCTAGGGTTTGTGTCTTAATTTGGATTTTTTTATGTTACTTAATTTCAGTTCATATTTTGTGTGTTAATAGTGGAACTAATAGTAGTACTTTAAAATACATTAAATGCTCTCAATTCCTTTACTATATTTTTTTTTCAACTTCAATTTCCATTTAAAAAACTCAAAAAAAATAGTACTTTTCTTTTTAACAATAAAAAATTATTTTTTTGTTAAAATAAAAATACCGTCTAAGAGTATTGGCTCTTTTCAAATTTATTTGTCACATCAACTATTTCTCAAAATCTCCATCAATTGTTATAAATTCAATCTTGATATAATGGAGAACAGTCAAATAAACAATATATTATTTTTTTCAATTTTCTGGTTTAAAAAAAAAACAAAATCAGTTTTTTTTGTATTTAATTTTAATAGAATACAACTTTACAAATAATTACAAAATATTGATATTTTAAATTAGTTTTATTGTAATCCAGTTACCATACTATTCGTAATTAAAAATGAATATCCCAATCACTTTAAATTACAAATGTTAATCAAAAAAAAAATAATAAATAAAACCACATTCAATAATTTTACAGTTTAATACTTATGAAAAGGAGAATTAAAAAAATATTTTCAAATTTGACTTTCTTGAAAATAATCTATATTTTTTTAACATTAAATCCCAATCCAAGAATTGAAAATTCTAGATATTTATTTCAAAGTTCAATCAGGTTATGAAAAAATTTTCTTCAAAAAATTCAATTTTCATAATATTTAGAAAAAATTTTCTAGTAATATGAGAAAGTATGAAGTTTTTTTTAAAAAATTTTTTTATAAAATATAAATGTAATATTTTTGGTTTCAGAGGAGTTACTTTTTATAAATTATTGATATAATAATTAAATAATTAAGCTGTTAACCAATTTTGAAATGAGTTATTGTAAGGAAATATTTCTGGTTAAAAAAAATAATTTATTTTCAATTTCAAATCAACACTATTCTTGTTTATGATGATTTCACAGTCTATTATTTTTTAAATGCATTTTCACTAATTTTGAATTCGTAAAACATTAAAGTGGCTGAATTTACCCTCAGGTAATAAAAATTACTAAATTATCAAAATTATAAACTATATTTTACTTTTCAAAAAAATAATACAAATATTTTATCTCTATTCTACATTTAAGGAAAAAGTTTAGTCAGACCTTATATTTTTTTGCTTAAATTTGATTTCAAAGTATTTTAACTTGTTTTTAAAAATGAAAATCTAAAATTTCTTTTGAAGGTCTAGTAATCATCAAAAAAAAATCAAAATTTCGATTGAATTATCATTCCTATATATTTTAGAACATTAGGAAATTTAAATATGAAGTAAAAATATGATAAATTTTATACCAAACAAACTCTAAATCTATTTTCACAAAAAGATTATTGTTTTTGACAATTCTGATACATTCTTCCGATTTTTTGTAAAGTTTCAAGTTTAAATAATTTACTAATTATTTCAAAAAAAATCTTTTCTCGAAAGAAGAAAGAAAACATATGGGAGGTGTAAGTAATTTCCTAAAATATACCTTAATAATAAAAAAAAAATAATTTTTCAAATAACTTGTAATTAAAAATATTCTCATTGTTTAAAAAAAAAAAGTACAAAACTATATAAAACTTGAAAACAATTAATTATCTTTATTTAATTTCAGATTTCATATCATTTTTTTAGATTCTTTTGAATAAAAAAATATGAAAATAAGTATCATATATGATCAAAATAAAAATTATTTACAAAATATTGTTTTAAAAAAAGATTAACAATTCTTAATTAACAACTAAATAAATAGTTTTTTTAAATTTAATGATTTCATGTTAATAATTTATATCACAATCTGATTTATTTCAATGGGCTAGTAATTACCTAAAGATTAGAATTCTAGAACCGTTTTAATTTTATTTCTAAAATTTACAACGATTTTCAAATAAAAAAAACCAAGACCAAGTAATCTAGCCATATTACCAAATCTTGTACACATATCAAATAAAAGAATTAAAATAAAGCACGAAAAAAAAAACAATTTCGTGCAAAAAAAAAGTTGACAATAGATTAAACAATTTATTTGTTGATCAATTACCAAAAATAATCAAAAAAAATTTTTTTTTTACCTTATATTACATAATTATGACTCAAAAATAATATAAAATATTTTTCAGTCAAAGGTGCCCAGTTGTAATGGATGTAATACATGTGTTGAAAGGATTTGCATCGATATTAGAAGAAAAAAATTTTATTTGGTAAATTTTCAAAATTGAAATCATTTTTTCATATTTTTACACATTTTTTGTTTTTTTTTTTCTGATTTTATTTTTATAGGTAATTCATTTGAAAAAATTTTTTTTTATTGCAAGATCAATAGTCACTTGGTAAAAATGTGTCATTATAAGGTTATTGAAACTGTGGAAATGATTGTTGAGTAATCATATTGATTTCTATTGGAATCTTATTCAATCTTTGATCCTGATATTTGATTAATAAATGAGAAAAAAATTCACTTCTTTTTCATTTCCTTTTTCAAATAGAGACCACGAATACCAACTACACTTCTTTTGGGGACTTGGTTTCTCAAAGAAAAGAATAGAAAATGGAAGTGAAAATTTTTTCCTATTTATTTTTCAAATAAAGTTGTAGGTCAAAACCAGCATTGTTGTTTTTCTCAATGGGTACGTAAGAATTTGAGTTTTTCAATTTTTTAACAAAATTTATTGATTAATTAGTTTTCTTTCAGACTAATATCAACAATTCTTTGATGTTTATATTATTCTTCTTATTTTTTATTAGTTCTTCAAAGGTCAATTATATAAAATAATTGATATTTGAAAAAAATGTTGGGACCCATGGCTGAAACAAAGTATATATATATATATATATATATAAATATAAAAAGATATCTATTTTATTTGGTAATATGATTTGGGATAAAAAGAAACAAGATTTAAATTAACAAAAAAATAAAATAAATAAATATAATCAAATAACTAATTGTAATTAGAGTATTACTTTCCTAATATTTCAGATAATTGTAAAAAATCTTAATTGATTGATCATTTAAAACTTCAACCAATTTACTGAATTATTAGAAAATAAAATAAAAAGATCAATTTTTTTCTGATACTCAATAGTTAAATATTTGATTTATTTATCTTGAATTCTTAAAATAAGATTAAATATTACAGATTTTATTAATGGTTATAACTCTCAGAAATTACTTACAGTGAGATTTCATAAACTTAGAAATGATCTAGAAATTTTTCAATTTCTACACTACAAGGAAAATTTAAACACCAAAAATTAAAGTTAGCCAAAACTGTACATTGGATTTCAGTTATACTTCTTTTATAAATTATTTTTTCAAAGTTATCATAATTTTATGTAAATAAAAAAAGGATAGCTATTAAACTCATGAAAAACCGAATACTCCCCCTTTTTCAAAATTACCTGACTTTTGAAAAAAAAACACCCATTTTTGGGATATTTTTTTAATGAAAAAAGTTGAACTGAATTAATTTTTGATTGATCATTAAGATTGAAAGTTGAATATATGTTAAAGCAATTTGCAGAAAACAATTGGGAATGTATATAAAAACTCAAACATGAAAAAAAAATAAAAAGATAAAAAATAATCCAAAAACAGAAAAAAAAACAAAATTTCAATTTAATTTAGCGATATCTTTTGATTGAAATATTTTGTGATATTTTAAAATTGAAAAATATGTTTCAATTTAGACTATTAAAAAAATACTTGAAAATTATCTCTCTACTAAGTCAATTAAAAAATTCAAAAATTTTACAATTAAAAATGTTAAAAATATTAAGAAAAATTTCATTTTTTTTTCCATTCCTATTAATATCTATTAAAGTGATAAACCTTTTTGAAAATTGTTATGTATAATAATTTTTATTATAGGAGTGTATTTCAAAAATCCAAAATTTTGAGATTTTTTTTTGAAATAATTTTCCTTGTCTTGTTGTATATCCAAAAATTTTCGACTAAAAGCAACTGGATCTTTTGACTGAAAATTTAATTAGGAAAAATGTGATCTTCTAAAATGGATATTTCATTTATTTTAAAGTTGGTAAAGGACTTTTTAAACCATTTTAATTGGATCTTATATAAAAAAGTGCTATATCACCTTTGGAGATTTAAAATAAAAAAGGGTTATAATACAAGAAGTTCAATAGTAACTTTTGTTAAAGCTACACACTAACAAAAATCTCATACTTTTACAAACCTTTCAAAGACTTGACTACACTATTTCAAGGGGAGAAGCTACTGAAATTCCTGAGATTCTTCGAAGTAAACTAAAAGTTAATTATTTTCATTTTTTTCCAATCACATTATTATCAGATGCAAAATTCACAAGCAATACTTTTAATATTGTTGACAATCTTTGTAGTGAACAAATGTACAGTAATCGAATTAAGAACTGATAATTACGAACCAGAGGTGATCTTGAACAAGAAATCTGATTGGTTAATCAAATATTATGCAAGCTGGTGTCCTCATTGTATCAGAATGAAGAAAGCATTTGAAAGTGCGTCTAATTCACAAGAAGGGCTAGTGAGATATGGAGGAGTCAATTGCCCGTCTGAGGATAGTATCTGCAAAGACGAAGGTGTTGGGGGTTATCCAAAGATCAGGTTCAGATCACAAAAGGGCTTTTGGGTTCAATATCGTGGGAATCGTTCCGAGTCAAGCTTTGTTGAGTTTACAAATCAATTTAGGCACAGATCATATAACAAAATAACTGAAACAAAATTGATGAGTCTGTATTCTCATTATTGGATCTCTTTTATAATTTATGTACCATCCAAAACAAGTAATTCCAAAAACAAGAAAATTGAAGGCCACCTGCAAAAATTGAGTGACAAAGGCCCAGACCAATACACCTTCATCCATTTGGATTCTGCTCTCTTAAACCCAGCAAGTAACCCTTTTGATAAAAAAATTGAATTATTACTCCAGGATGAGAGCAACAACGATCTTCCAATGTTAGTTTCCTTTCAGTTGGGAAGTTTAGAATTATACAGTGGACCTTTTGACGATCTAACAATCCTAGATGATTGGATCAAAAGAAAATCGGTTCAAAAAATTCAAAACTTTAATTATTTAGATCCACTGAAACTAAAACAACAAAAGAAATTTGCAGTCGTGTCAGTCATTAATTTAAAAGATGACTCAACGATTAGTCTTCGATCTGATATGATGAAAGTCGAAGCAAAAAATAAGGAAAAGTTCAAAAATTTTGTTTTCTCTTGGGTTGATATTAGCCGAAAGAATAATAAACGTGATTTTGAAAACAAGTATCGTATTATGAAAGCAAATATACCGGCTTTGGTTGTTATTGACTTTGAAAAGGATATCTTTTGGAATTTGAATGAAATAATAAATGGCAAAAACAGCAATAATACTGATATTGAAACTTTTTTGTCCAAAATTGATACAAATAAAATGGAAGAACCCAAAATTAATCAAACAATCCAGAAGGTTCATTTCCTTTCAGATACTTGGTTTTGGTTTTTAATATTGGTTGTTGTAATTGGTTATTTATATTTAAAATTTGTAAGGCCAATCGTTAAAAAACAAAGAAGAAGAAATGAAATTCATTTCCTATAATATATTGCTGAAATAAAAATCAACAATATTATGTATTAATCCCTTTTCCATTTTGCTCTCTCTCTCTCTTTTTTTTTAATGAGTTATATTTATTTTTTTTTCTATTTAATTCCTATGTCCTTGAGTGTATGTAAATTAGGAGGTTTTTGGAAAAAAAGTATATATATATAAGCTATTTCCAAGAAAGTGGGGCAAATTTATTTTAAAATATATCTTTTAAACTCAATCTTCAAACAAATATTTAAATATTCAAAATCATTAATTGCCATTTATTGGTTCTTGATAATAATTCAATTTGTTTTTTAATACAGTATTACACAAATATAGGTTATTAAATTTTATGATCTTGATTTTATCTGATATTTTTTAGGTGTGAAAATTGGTCTTTATTATTTTCTTTTTGGATGAAAAAATCATTTTCAGAACTTGTTTAATCTCAACAAATTTACAAATAGAATTGAAACCATAATACTTCTTTTTATTATTTTGAAAAAACCCTTTGTACCCTTTCCATATTTCCAGTTTTTTATTGAAATTGTTCGTACATTGATTTCGCCAAAAATAGTGCTATTTTTTTTTTCATTTTTTGGAAATATTTCATCGAATATATTTTGAAATGAATACCTTGTCTATTTATCCAATCAGTATTAATATTAAACTTAATTTGGTATCGTCAATTAACGAATACTTTACGAACAAAGATGATTTTTTATGAAATGTAAAAAAAAAAATGCCCCACTTTTTTGGAAATATCTTATATATATATATATTATTAAAAAGATAAAAGCGATTTTAAAAAGAAATTTGACCAATACAAAACTCAAGTAAAAGGTATTACATGACCTTGTTTTCCCATTTATCCATTCTATAAAAAAAACTTATTTGGAAGGAATTTTTTGTTTTTTGTAAGGTAATTAAAAAAAAAAATATTTTTGCTCGATCAATTTTTTTTTAAAATTGGGTTGTTATTCAAAATAATCCTTTAGCATTTTCAATTTTATAGATTTAAAGTTGAATTTTCAACTAATTTAAACCAATAAATGAATTTAAATTGTTTTTTTTGTTGAAATATAAAAAGTGCGAAATTCTACTTTTTTTAAAAAATGGAAATACATTGTTGAGTGAAAAGACCATCAGGATATTATGTAAACTCATTTTTTTTTTTTTTTTTTGTAAAACCAGTTCAACTTGTTTTTTTGATGAATAATTTACAAATACAATAACCATATTTTTTTTTTCAATAAGATAAAATGATAAACAATTCCAAACAAGTAAAAATTTAATTATTTACAGTTTAGGATGTCGAAAATAGGAAAATTGATTTTCAGTTCAAATATTATATCATCAAATGTTCATATATTAAACTTCTACCCCTAATAAATTATATTTTTTTATAACATCTATATAACACTTTTATAACAAAATTTACTTTTTACATAATGAATTTTTTCAATATTTTTTTAAGAACATATTCTTTTAACAGACTTATAAAACTTTATAACACATTGTAGACCAATATTTATGTTATAAAAGATATTATTATAAAATTTTATAACATTTCAAACGTTTATAACACCTTTACAACACGTTTATAAAATATTAATAAAAACTTTTTTTTATTATGGATTATAAAAGAAAAATTCTCAAAAAATAAAATTTAATTAAAAATACTATTCTCATTTATTTGGATCAAATTAATTTAAATGAAAAGAAAAAAAGTACTATTTTTTTTTTTTTGAACCTAATATTTTAAGTAGTTTTTGTTTGATAAATAGTATATTTTTTTCAATATTTTTAAACAATAAAACAACAAAAAAATCGATTTTCATTACTTTGAAGAAACTTTTTTTCAATGTATATAAACCGTAATTCAAATTTTTTAAATCACCAAAATTCAATTTCTAAAAAAAAAAAATTTATTTAATCAATTCTCGAAGAATTACAAAATTATAATCATTCAATAATTGAAATGCTAACAATTGTTTATAAATTACAAAACTCACAAAACAAAAAAAATAAATAATTTCCAATACTGATAAATTATCGGTGTGTTAAAAATTTTAGAGTAGGGTAAAATAAGAAAAATACAGTGTAAAGTAAATTTGTAAAAAATCTATTATAATTATTGATCAATCAAATCGTTAGATATTATCAACTAATTTTATTTGAGTTCTTCTATTTTGTACAACTCAACTTTGAAAAATATCAATCATTTGAAAAAAATTTTGATCAAACGAAAAAAGTTACATAATTCAAAAAATAAAATGAAAAACAAAAAAATAAAAGATGAAAAAATCATTTTCATATTTTTACAAAAATCAAAATTATTTCCCATTTGAATGAATTGTATTATTATGATTGTTTGGAACGTTTTAACTGTGTGGAATTTTGAATTTTAATTTATTACTAATTTAAAGATGGGCAAGAACAATCTTGTTTAGATATATATAAAAAAAAATCAACAAGAATTATCAACCATTTTCCAGTCAAAGAAACTCATTTATATGAGTGAATTGTATCTATTTCAAGGGTTTGAATGGATATTAGAAGAAATTAATAAAATTTAGGAAATTACAAAATTAATCGGATATCATTTTTACACATTTTTGATTTTTTTTTTTTGATAGATAATTATTTTGTGATTTTTCAATATTATAGTAAGGTTTAGAGCCACCATGTAAAAACTTGTTATTTATATTTTATTGAAACTGTAGGAATAATTTCAGAAAAATGAATGTGAGTTCTATTGGAATTTTATTCAATCTTTGATCCTGATATTTGAATAATAAATAGAAAATATTTTTCACTTCATTTTCATCTCCTTTTCAAAGAAAAGAGACCACAAATCCCAACGTACTTCGTTTGAGAACTTGATTTTTTTATGAAAATTCTGGAAAATGAAGTGAATGTGATTCTGATTGGAATTTTCAAAAAATCTTCAATTGAAGATCTAAATTAAGTATTACTGTTGAGAGAAAAATAGTTGGACAGCAATTTTAATTGGGAACATTACTGAAAATGATTTTTAATTTCAATTGTTTGTGAAATAACTAAAGAAAATAACAATAATCTACTTATTAGAATAATGTTTAATGTAATTCTACTTTTTCAAAACCTTATCTCTTATAATCTAAAGCAAGTTTAAAAATTGCCATTTTCAGAATTAATATTAAACTTTACTACAAGTTGGATTTTTGTTAAAATAGCATGATCTACTTTAGTTATCAACCATTCAAATGAGTATTCTACACACACCACAGATGAGTGAACTTGTAACACATTTAAACCTGGATTTATATAAAATTCACCACGTTATCAATAGGATTTGATTTTCAATTTTACTAATGTTCCCAATTAAAATTGGTGTCCAACCATTTTTCTGTGTCAAACATTTTTCTCTCAACAGTTAGTTGATTTTATCAATGGAACTCTCGGAAATTTTATTTTTTTCTATTTTTATATAAATAAATAGATTGATCAGATTTTCTTCAGAATATTTATCAAGGATTCTCTAAAGTTTCTTATTTTTGCATATTAAACTTGTTCTTCAAAGGTCAATTATAAAAAATAATTTGTATTTGGGATATCATTTTGAACACTTTGACCCAAAGAAAGTTGAATATTTTATATACACCCTTCATATATAATAATATTACTGTCTTTACTACAAGAAAACAATTTGTTTTGAAATAATTCGAAAATTGGTGAATTTTTAACTTTTTGAAAATTGAGAAAAAAGTAGCAAACTTTTAGATCCAAAAATTTATTTTAAAAAACAGCTTTTAAATCAAGTGAGGTAGATTGTAATTAGATTTTTATTCTATTTTAAGATACAATAAAAGTTTTTTTGAATTTACTTTTATAGGCAAAGAGAAGATTTTTCGATGGAAACTGTCCACTTGAGGACTACCTTCCCACCCTTGAGGGGGTTGAGTAATTGTGTTATTTCACTTTCAATTCTCAAATTGAATTTTCATTCTGAAGAAATTGGAGCAAAAAAAAAAAATTTTGTTTCATCTTTACCTTTTCACTCAGATTTATTTTCATTGTTTTTCAATGAAAAGGAAAATTGAAAATAACAAAAAAAAAAAATTGAAAAAAATGTTTTTTGGGGATTTTAAGTGCAAGTTCGAATTTGAGAACATTTCAAACTTATAAAAGAAAATGTAAAAAATTACCCAGAACAATCAGAGGAATTGTTGTGAGTTCAGAAATTTGAAATGAAAATTTTAAAATATTAAAATCAAAAATTTTTGCATGATCTATAAACGGCAAAAATTGTCAAAATTGTTGAAATTTCGAAAATTTCTCATTTTTTTCAAAAATAAATTCTCAGATGGTAAATATGGCTGTGATTTCAAAACTCTTAGAAGGGTGTTTTAGCATTGTTTTATAATTTTCAGAGATAAACTTAGTTATTAATTTGACAAACCTTACAAATTTTTTAGTAAATTGAAAAGCCAAAAAGTATTCAAACAACAAGTTTGTTTACGTTTGAATTCAAAAATCTTCAAAATCGCAGGTGATTAGATTTCGTTTTTTTAATAACTTTCAAAAGAAAAGTATTATTTATTAAAGAAAGACTGACCAAAGTTTTGAGTTCCAACTGTTGTTGTATAATTATTTCATTTTCATTTTTTTTCAGAACACTTTTATCTTTATTCTAAATTTTTATGGAACAAAAAATTTACTCCTTTGGCAATAATTGTAAAGGGCAACTGGGTCAAGGGCACCAACGAAGTTGCCGAACACCACAGCCTGCAAAAGAAATTAAAAACTTTGCCAAGTTAGCTGTTGGAAGCGAAAATGGGGTTTATCTTAATAAAGAAAATAATCTCATCTCTTTTGGTAAATACCCTTTAAAAGCCTACAAATTTGAAGACGACGAAGTCGAAATTCTTGTGGCAGGATACACTCACTTTTTAATTTTAACCAAAAAAGGCCTTTTATATGGGTTTGGTAATGGTTCTGACAATAAATTTCATTCTCAGAAACAAAGTCATACAAATTGGACTGAAATGATCGATGATAGGATTAAGTTTTTTGATAATCTTTCACCTATTCAAGAAGTTTTTTGTTCTTCGCTAAACTCCTTTGTTCTTTTAAAAAACAATTGTCTTCATGGTACTGGTTGGAACGCGTAAGAATTTATTTTTTATTTTTTTTTTTTTTTTTATTTTTTTTTTTTCTTAGTTTACAAAATAATCGATCGACTTCAATTAAAGTTTTTGGGATTCAAAACAAAATACTTAATATCAAAATTCCTTTTTGATCTTTTTTTTTTTAATTTTCACCCACTTTCACAAAAGTGTGATTATAACTTTTCGAAAAGTCTTGAGGAATAAAATGACATTTTTCAAAAGAAATTGATCCGTTTGTTGGTCTTATTTCAAAAACTGTCAACTGTCAAATCTAAAATCAGAGAAATTTTCAAAAACATTTAGAAATTATGTTTTTCTGACCAAGCTCAAATATTAAGAAAAAATTCCAAAATATATTCCATTTTACAGACATATATATAAATTATCGAGTAACCATTTAAATATTCAAAATTGGATATTAATTAAATGCTCTAAATCTATCAATTTTAACCCTTTGTTAAATTTCGGAATGAAATTAAAATCATAAAATCTGAAAAATTAATAGAGAAACAGAATGAAAATTCAAATCTAAATTTTCACGTTAAGATACCTATTTTGAACCAGACATACACACAAAATAATAATCATTTAATCCATATTTAAAACTAAATTGTCACAGTTAAAGCAAAAAGAAACAATTTTATCATGAAAGTCAATAATAAATTGGAAAGGAAAGATACTGATAAATTCAAAGAAATATCTGAAAATTTTTACTTCATTTTCCATTTTACAAATTTGTTTTACACAAGCTTTGAAGAAAGCCTTTTATTCTTTTAAATGAGAAAAAACTTTTTCAAATTGGTTGATCCTTCAAAAATGTTCTTTCTCTTGAGTTGTTTTAAACGAGTGAATTGATGAGATTATAAAATGGGAAAATGAACTATAAATTTTAAAAAATTTATTTGAATTTAACCTAAAATTACTGAAAATTAAAATCTAATTTATTTTTACGAGAAGATTGCGGTTTTCAAATATTCGCTATTTTCTCAAATATATTAATTTTTCTGAGAACTATTGGTGTTTTTTGGTAAAAAAATCTTGTAGAGAAAAATTCAAAATTAAAAATGGATTAAAAAAATTTCAATAGAAAAATACAATTTCAAAGGAATATTCGAAAAATTTGCCTTGAAAATAAAAAAATTGAATTTAATTTTACCTTTTAGTTTTTATTCTTTCAGAGATAACTTAAGTACCAACTATTAAAAATTTAATCAAATAGAGTGTGTTTGATTCTCTAATAATTATCACCCTTCAAATAGAGGATATTCAATGATAAAAGCAATTGGAATGAAAAATTTTATTGTTTATTTTAATCTTTTCAAATTAAAGCCAAGATCATTCTTGCTAAAGTACTATTTGTTGCAAAAGAAATGGAACAAAATTTTCATTCAACTTTCGAAAAAAGATTTTAAAAATCATGTAAAATTTCAATTTTTTAATTCTAAAATCGGTTTAAATTATTAACTTTACCTTTTAGAATTGGGTGATTTTTAAGATTTTATTTTAATTATTGGAATTTGATTTTTTTGGAAAGCTGAGAATGAAAATTTTGATCTTTTTATTTTACAATTAACAAAAAAGTTGGTCAAAACAAGAAGATGGTTTCCAACAGAAATTAATTACCACGTTATTATTTTTTGATGTTTTTTTGATTTATTTTTGAATTATTATTGAAAGGATCGTTCCATAAAGAAGAACTGTTTGAGTCACCAAGAGTGGGATGTCAGGTTGACCCCAAAAAAAAAAAATCAAAATTACAATTGTGATTATCCAATTTTTAATCATTGATTTTTAGTTTCGTAATAATTCCATTTCCTAGAGAGTACTATTAATCTTTTGGGAATATGATCAATATTCAATTTGCTCATTGCTATTGATTATTTTCAAATATTAAACAAAGCGGTTGAGTCGAAAACAGAAAAAATAAGAAACTTGCACTTTTTTGTTTTTGGTTCATTTTCAGATAAATTAATAATTAAATAAAAAAATATTATTTGGCTATAGAAGCATGCTATTTTTCATTAAAAGTTGGATTACATGTGATGAATAATAATTTAAAACTGAAAAAAAAAATGTATTATTGTGATCTCATACGTTTTGTATTTTTTTTTTCGAACCTTGATTTATTGCAATGCATTTTCTAAACTAAAAATTAAAAACCATCACAAAGTTGTAGATTTATTTCTTTTTACTATGATTTCAAAAATAATTGAAATGATAACTTTTCAACCAATAACAATTTAGATTTTATTCTTCAACTTTTTTTTTCAAAAAGTTCATATTTTAAATTGATAAAAATGATTCTCATTTTTAAAATTTGATATCAAATTGAAATTTTTGTTTTCAGTCATTTTCTCTTTTAATTTTTCAGATTTGTAGATTTTTTTTGATTTTTATAATTACAAAGGGGTTTTAAAAAATATATTTAGAATATTTAATCAACATCCAATTTTGAACAGTTAATGTTTAAATGGTTACTTCAATAATTTATATAGATGTCTGTAAAATGAAATATATTTTGGAATTCTTTCGCTCTATTTTCAATTGGTCAGAAAAATAGGAATTTACAGGGTTTTTGAAATTCACATATTTTAGATTTGACAGTTATCATGAATTTTTAAATACCTCTTTTATTGAAATAACAAACAAATTAAGCAAAAATAATTTGTTCATTTGGTCATAGGAATGATAAAAAAAATACAATTCTCTATTTTTAATTACAAAATGATCGAAAAAACAACCATTTTCATATTTTTTTTTTTTTTACTTCTTTTTTCCTTCATTGAAAAACAAAATCCAAAAATTAGATCGATTATTAGAATTAATTATTGTGGGGAAAAATGTTTAACACAGTTTTTAATTGAAGCCTTAATATGAAAAACTTAAAAGTAAAATCAATTAAAAATAGGAGAAAATAAATATTTAAAGAGAAAAATGGAGGATTAAACACAACACTCGTTTTTTTAATACTATCTTTTTGGTAAGGATTTTTCTTTGATTGATCAATTATTAAAAATTTTTTGATTAAAATTGACTATTATTGAGGATCTCCAAAACCAACTCATTAGATTTGATAATCAAGGAGATTTAATTTTTTTTTGTTGATTAGATTGAAAATAATATATTGGATTATTATTTGAAGTTAATTTGTTTCTTCTTTTAATTGATTTTACTTTTCGTTTTTAGGTTTCTGTGATTTCAGGTTTGATTAATCTTTCCACATAAAAACCACACTGAACCTTTTTTTCTGTTTTCTCTTTTTTTCCTCAATGGTAAAATAGAATTCAAGATCTCAAATTAAACCAAAATTTACTCACCTTCAATTTTCCGAAATTTGAGATTTTAATTTGAAAAACTTGAAAATAAAATTTTTTGTATTTTTTTTTGCCATGATTTTTCTTATGTAGCAAAATTGTCTTTAAGAGTTTAAAAATAGATATTTCATTTTGAGTAATTTCACTTTCAGTGTATCTTCATTGATCAGCAAAAAATAAGTAAAAAAATGATTGGAAAATGTTAACTTTTTAGTATCTTTTTGAATTAATAACCATTTTCCAATTAAAATAGGTGACTCATTTTTTTAATCATATTTCATCACCATTATTTTTGTTATTGAGTTTCCTTTTTAAACAAAAGGTTGTGTTAAACCCTTGTCAAAAATATTTTGGTTATAAAGTGGTAATGCACCAGTCACCCAAAAAAATGATAATTTTTGTAAATTTAACCCTCAAAAAAAATTCTTTTTTTTAATTTTTTTTGTTGAAATATTTTCTTAAAGAGTGGGTGCTAAAAGTTCACTTGTTTGTCATTGGGGTTTTCAGAATTCAAAAGAATATTTGAAAATCTTAATTTTTACTCAAAGCAAAAATTAAAAAAAGCACCTTACACCTTTCTCAAGTTTTATTTTTATTCGATAATTTAGAAATTTTCTTTACAAAACAGAAAACATTAAGAAAAGCAGGGTTAGTTTTTTTTTTTTTTAATATAAAAGAATTGAGAAAAATATTTTATTTTACTCGATTCTTAAAAATTCTGGAAAATACAACCGCCTTTTTTATTTAATTTGAAAAATAAAAACTTAACAACAAAAAAATATTTAAAAAATTGGTTAGCTACTACTTTCAGATTAAAAAGAAGAAATTTCACAAATTACCGAAATAGATCTTCTTATGTTTACGATAAGAATACAATAAAAACAAAATTTTGTAATTTAGGCAAAAAAATACTCGAATTTAGAAACAGATGAAGATATCGATCATTTTCTATGTGAACTATCATTCTTATGAAAAAAAAATCGAATAATTTTTAGATTAATGATTTAATTCAGATAAAAAAAAACATGAAAGAATAATATCTTTGATATTATTCGAAATAAAGATTCATTATTTATCTTGTTATTGGCAAATAATATGTAAAATTATGATTTTTTATTAAAAATTCTAAATAAAAATTTAGAAATTTTGAAAGTGCCTCAAAGTGTAATAAAGTGTAATCAAGTGTAATGAAGTTCCGTAGAGTGCCGTAGAGTGCCAGGTTTTCTTGAGGTTTTCTGTTTTATTTGTGAAGTGTTCTAGGCTTTTTTGAGGTTTTCTATTTTATTTTGAAGTGTTCTAGGTTTTTTTTACTTTAGAAATAAACCGAAAATTTTAATAAATTTTGGGTTTATTTCTAAAGTAAAAAAAACCTAAAGAAAATCTATCTATTTTCCAAATAAACAGAAAACTCAAGAAAACCGAACGAAAAGTGCCTAGGCTTTTTTTAATTTGAGAAATAAACATAAAATTTATTTAATTTTCAGTTTATTTCTCAAATTAAAAAAAACCTAACGGCTGCAAGAGGAAATTAATTTCCTCCCTTCAAAATACTTTCAAAAAAAAAATAATTTTTTACCGCCTATTGAAATTTTAAAATAAAGTAAAAATATAATTTGGATAGTATCAGTCTTTCTTGGAATGCTATAAATAAAAAATAATTAATATTTTATTTAAAGTTAGATCCATTTTTTCCAATTATTCAAAAAGTTCAAAATTCAACATATTTTCAAATATATTTCTAAAAAATAATATTTTTTTGAAAAAAGATTGAAATCCCATTACCTATCTAGAAATTGTTCATAAATCTGATTTAAAATGAAAAAAAGGAAAGTATTGTAAAACTTTATTTAGAAGATTAAGATTAATGCTAAAAAAAAAAAAAAATAAAAACCAATATTTATTTTTTTACAGCAGAATTAAAAGTGTTATCACTAATCTTTTTAAAAAGTATAAATGTGTTTACTTTAAAGAGTGAGCCAAACAGTTTGAGAAACACTTTAAAAAAATTTTTAATTTCTCAATTTTTTAAAATAGCTGTAAAATTCTGAATGTAAAATTTTGTTAATTACTTTTTTTTGATCGTAAAATCTTACATTACCAACGAGAAATTCAATTTTTAAAATCCCAATGGTCATCCAATCATGACGATTTAATAATATGGTATTATTACGAATTTATCAGTGATCAAAATATTATTCTCGATGGATTAAATCAAATTTACATAATAAAAAATAAAACAAAAAGAAAAACAACCACTTCTACAATAACATATGTTGCATCATTACCACCATTGTAATTAATGTTATGTATTCGGTTACCTTCTAAACTTCTCCTGTAATTATTTAATGCTTTTTTTTAAAATATAAAAAAAAAAATTTTATAGAAGGAACGAACTTGGGTTAGGTGAGAGTAGTCAAAATAAAAATTGGCCACAGATTGCTAATAATGTTGAAAAATTTTTTACCGGGATATATGGACACACGGCATTTTATATTTCAACCGACAACATTTTATATTCATTCGGAGACAATGGGAAGGGGCAATGTAGTGTCGATCATTTTGAAAAAATATATCGTCCAACAAAGGCAACGTTTACTGACACTGATAACATCAAACACATTTCATGCTCCTATTCAAGTAGTTTCTTACTTACAAATGATGGTGACCTTTATGGGTGCGGTCAAGAAACCGTCACAGGCTTGAATGAAAAAAAGTCAAAGTTTACAAAAATTGAATTTTTTAATGATCATTTTCTTGTTCAAATGGATACAGGTAATGAATACTACTTAGCGCTAACCATAGATATGCGAGTATTCATTTGTGGTTACGAAAATTCTGGAATCGGGTTTGAGAATTCTACCAGCACAACGATCCCAAAGGAAATAAAAATTGATGGCTTTCTACCAAACGAAAAAAAGCAAATATATTGCGGATCAAAATCTAGTTTCATTTTTTCTGCAGTCCAATCATCACTCGTCGAAGATTTTAGTTCTCTTCTTAAAAATGGATATTTTAGCGATTTTAAAATAAATGATATCCCTGTTCACAAGTTGTTAATAAAAATTAGAACAAACGGTAAAAACCCCGAAGTAGTAAAAAATCTTCTTGAACAAAAATATGATAAAAAGAACATTGATCAATTTCTAAAATATGTCTATGGTCATGGCTCGATAAATTTAGTTGAATCAATTTTAATCGACTTACAAATAGTTCCTAAGGATTGCTTCACTTTAAACGAAGATTTATTAAAAATATATAAAGATGAAGAAAGTAAAGATTACACAATTTTAGTTAAAAATGATGATGATGACGACGATTACGAGGAAGAAGAGGACGGGGGCGAAGATGAAATGGATGAAAGCTTTGAGGAAATCCCTGTTCATAAATTACTATTGATTGCCAGATCTGGCCTCTTTAGAGAAATGTTTAATAGTATCAAAGGAAACACAAATTCTGTAAAAGATTTTTCTGGGATATCCATCGAAAGTCTGGAAATATTAATCAAGTTTTTTTATACCAACAAGCTTGAACTAACAGCAGATGATGATCCTCAGCTTGTTGTTGACGAATTAGCAGAAGCTGTAGAATATTACCAATTAAATCAAAGTTCAGAACTTCCATCGCTTTTACAAGAAATTAAAATGACTTTTGGATTAAATCAGAAAGATTAAATTTTTATGATGTCTGATAATATATCTATCTATATATATATTTGATTCGAATTATTTTATTATTAATCTTTATATTATATATTCAGTAATTAATTAATGCTAGTGGGGATGGCAAATAAATTCAATTTCAATACTGAATAATAAATTCTTTTCTAATTATATAAACAAATAATCGGTTTTATATCTTCATAACTTATATTTCAAAAGAAGTAATCATCTTTAAATAAAATTAAGCATAACATTTTTTAAAAATAGTTTATTTTCAAAATAAGGGTTATTGAACAGACTAAATCACAGCTATTGTCAATTTTGAACTTCAATTTAGCATAATTACTTTTTTTTTTTTTGAACAATTTTTGCATATAAGGGTTCGTACACATATGAATTTTTCTTTTATTTTTATTTACAAAAACAAAATTTTTCTTTTCATATTTATTTATGGTAATGTTACTAATATGAATGAAAAACAAACCAGTATCGGTTGTATGATAGATTTCAAAAATTCAACAATGAAAATCTAGGACCTTTTTGAAAAAAATGACAAATATATAAACTCAATTTACGATTTAAATCTGTTAGAAAATATAATTTTAAATAAAACTGTGTTCAATTTCGAAGTGTAGCTATTAGGTCCTTTTTGAGATCTCCAATATTTTTTTTTTTTCATTTTTTTCCTTTCTCCCTCATAAAGTTATTATAATCCAAAGAATGTTAGAAAATAATCCTACTTTGTTAAAAATAGAGAGTTCTAAAACAATTAAAAATTTTATTTAATTGAATTAACTTGATTTTGTTCTGATTGAAAAAAAAAAAAGTTTTAAATTGAAGAAATCTAACCTTTTGGAATGATAAAATAAGAAACAATTATTTTTCATTTTTCTATTTTTTGAAAATTTTTTTTAGATTAATTTTTTGAGTTTATAATAATTAGGTTTTGGATCTAGAAATATGTTTATATGAATGAGTGATATTAATCAAACAGTAAACCGTAAAATATAAATTGAAAATGTGTCTTTGAAACAAATATTTTCTTTTAGACAATCAAACACATTAGATCATCTTTCCAAATAAATTTGTTGAAATCAAAAATGAAAATAAAGGGGTTGAATTCTTGGAATCAAAAAACAGTTACAAAATATTCAAACCCAAAATAAAAGAAAATTTTTGAAAAAATTCAATAAGATTCAGAATTATTTTTAGTTCTCTCATTTTTAATCAAAAATAGTTAATTATCAAATTAAACTAATAAATCCAATAAATCTTTATTTCTGAAGAGAAATTTAATAAATATCCTATTTTCTAAAATAAAACTAGAATTAGATAAATAAAATGAAAATAGGGTTCTTAAATTCATTTTTGGAAATTCTTCAGAAATAAAATGTAATTTGTTTCTCAAAAATTTTCCAAACATAAATATTTCCATGAAGAATTCAAAATAAAAATAAAAATAATTAATTGTATTAAATTTTACAGAAAAGATCAAGAAATAAATGGTTTGTATTTATTTTTTTTTTAATCAATCTTTTCATTTATTGGATTGTCATTTTTTGGTGGGTGTGAAAATATATTATACTATGGATATATTGTCACTTCGTTATTTATTAAAATATCAATATATTTGGTTTCAGAAAATGATTTGAAGAATTAGTTTTCCCTTAAAATGATGGTACTCAAAATTTGAAAAATCTACTTAGCCCCTTAAATAAATTTTAAATATTTAAGTACCCTTTTTTGAATATCTTTCCAAATAATTTAAGAGAGATTGAGATAATTTTTTGACAATTACTTTTAATTGAAAAAAACTGTTTATTTTCAATATTAAACATATTTCTAGATAACAAATCCTTATTTAGAAATTGGTCAAAAAAAAATAATAGAGACTATTCCCTTAATTAATAAAAATAAATTAAGGAATAACTTTTAGATTTGTTTAATAGACTCAACACCTTTTGTTGTAATATCATTTAAAATGTGAAAGAAAGATCTTCACAATATTCTCCAATAAAGATCAAAAAAACTTTTTTTGTAATTTTTTTAATTAAAAATTACCAAAAAACTTTTGAGATACATAAATTTAAACACCTTGCTACGAAACGTAAAAATAAAAAAAAAAAAGAAAAGTAGTCAGAGATCTTCTAACCTACAAAAATGATGATCATATCAAACATTTTCAATAAACAACGCCATTTTTACAGTTCACATTGTCTACGATTTTTGATCATATAGCTACATGGATTTTTATTTATCTCAATAAATCAGATGAATTCTGACAAAAGAGTTGTGGTTTTTTCTTTAATTTTTTTGGTTTTGTTTCGATTTGTTTTTTCAAAAATCGAAGTTCACAAGAATATTTTTGTCACTTAGATTTTACCCGAATTAATTTTTGAAAATAAACGATCCTTTCACAATCTCTGAACAGTTTTTTTGTTTTCAGGTGGTATTTTTCTTTCTTTTCTTGTTTCTCTCAAAACCTATTTGTTAGTATCAAGATAAACTTTTCTGAGGTTTTGTGGGAAATATTTTTTTTTTGGAATTTTGTCTGTAAGGATCTAATGGAAATTAAATTTGTAAAAATTATTCACTTTTTGTGTTTTAAAATATAATTGAAGGAAAAATTAAATATATTTTTGAGAAATGTTAATTTTGGTCAATCTAGACAATACCAACCCACTCTCGTTTTTTCTTATCAAAATATAAATTGGAAGGAAATAAAAAAGGATTAATCATCAAAAATTACTAATTTCCTACATGTTGAAGCTTTAAAACAAATATTAAAACCCTCTTAATATAATTCCTTAGACCATCAAAAAACAGAGAAAATACTTGGCAAGTAGCCAGGGTTTTAAAAATTGTTCTAAAGGGCAATTTTCTCAAAAAACAGTTTATTTCCGATCCTCTTTTTTATTTTTTCTTGCCACTATTGACGATATGTTTGACAATTTTAGAAAAATTTTTCTTTTTTTACTTATTAGATCGAACTGGACGAAATATTTGTGAGATTTACAAACCTCTGAATACTAACGAGAGCATACAAAATACCGATTTTCAATTTTAGGTGAAGTTCAAAATTTTAGATATGATCTAATAATTGTAGAGTTTTCTTTATAATATTTTTATTCAGAGTTTTATTTGGTTTTCTTATGCCAGTCAAACAATATCATTATGTGTCCTGATAAAATGTATAGAAAAAGATGTTGGTTAATAGAAAAATCTTGAGTATTTGATTTTAGAGTTTTTGTTTGTCATCCAATGAAGAATATATTTTTGTTTGTTGGAACAAAATTTGTAATGTTTGTGTTTTTAAATGATTGTGATATATATTAATATTAATGTTTTGAAATAGACGGTTAAATTAAGATTGTATATTAATTAGTTGGACTGAATGAAAATTATAGATTTAATATTATTTTTTACTGATGATTTGTATTGTTTAAGGTTTACAATCCCTGAAACTGAAAAAAAGATTATCTTGTATTGAGTGTGTCAACTTGTTATTTTGGTTCTTAACTGATCTATCAACAATAAACTTTGGATCGTATAAGTGGTTCAAAATGACTATTTCTATCATTTTATTTTTTTTTTTTCCGAAATCCGAATTGATGAGTTTAAGATTAATAGATTGGAAGATATTTAATTGAAAGCGTTAATTTTTGGGTTGTCAATTAAAATTTTCATTTTCCTTTTACAGAATTAGGAGTAAATAAAAAAACTTTTTTTTACAAGCATCAAATAATACAAAGCGTAAATAAAAATTTCAACATACAAAACAAAAAACTCAATTACTAATTAAATATCTTCCAATCTATTAATCTTAAACTCATCAATTCGGATTTCGGAAAAAAAAAAAATAAAATGATAGAAATAGTCATTTTGAACCACTTATACGATCCAAAGTTTATTGTTGATAGATCAGTTAAGAACCAAAATAACAAGTTGACACACTCAATACAAGATAATCTTTTTTTCAGTTTCAGGGATTGTAAACCTTTTGTTTTGTAAGTTTTTTATTCGAAAGTCTTAAGTGTAAAAAATCAGATTTATTTTTTTTATGAAACAAAATAATTATCAAAATATTTATGAATTTAAAAATGCTAATTTAAAATGTAAAAAGCAAAATTAGTTCAGTGGCAGAATGGTGGTCTTCCAAACCGTTGGCCGGGGTTCGATTCCCCGATTTTGCAATTTACTTTTTTTATTTTTTTTTTAAAAAATTACCTCTTGAAGAACCCAAATTTAACCAAAGAAATTGCGATTTTATTGGATTTTTTTTCAAAACAAAAACTAAAGATCTAATTTTGAAAAAAAAAATTAAAAATTTTTTTATATTTGTTTTTGAACAAAAAATTATTATTCACCCTTAAATATCAATGACCATAAAAATACAATCAATACCTCAAAAAAATATTTGTAAGTGTATTCTCTCTTTTTTTTTATATATTTAATTTTTTGAATCTTGAATACAATTTTTTTTTATGAATTTACAAAATTGGAAAAAAAGAATAAAAACTAAGATAAAAAATAAATGTTTTCTGATAATTATTATAAAGTGTTTATGAAAACCAATTCAAATAAAAATTAGTGCAAGAACCTTAATCAAGTTAACATACAGGTTCGAATTAACAATTATCAAAATTTCTATTCTTTCTTTTTTTAGAGAGTAAATTATCAATGATCAATTTTTTTATAATTATTTTTTTGTTGGAAAAAATAACAATGTTTTCTATAACAATGCTGTTGAAAAAATTATTATAAAGATTTTTCTGATCAAAATATTTTCTATATATTTAGATATATATTCAAGAAATAGTAATAGGTATTTCCAGAAATTCAAAAACCTGATTTCTCAATTTCTATTTATTGATTTTTTTTTTCTTGAATTCAATTTAGTATTTTGGATCAATTGTTTTTAAAGGTTTATTATGTTTTTTTTTTTTTTTTTGAGAAGTAATTAAGTGAAAAAAAAGTCATTCTACAATAAATTTAATTTAATTTTGATTTTTAAAAAGTTACAAAGTACTCTATATTGATATTTTTGTTGAGCATTTTAGTTTTCAATTATTTAGTGGATTCAAAGAATAGAAAAAATAAACCTAAATAAATTTTTGAATAAATATAAACTAATTCAGAAATAGATACCTATTTTTTTATTGGTAATTTTTTGTATTTAATTTTTTTTTCGATAGTTTCTCTAATAATAATATTTCTACTGTTTAATATACAAAAAAAAAATAGAATTTATCACAATAAAATTAAAAAAAAAAAGTTTGAGTTGGAACTAAGACAATAAAATGAGATTAATAATGGTATATTTTAAAAATCCATAGTCGATAATAGATTACAAAACCGGAAATTTAAAAAAACAAATAATTAAAATTTATTTTAATAAGAAGATTGTGACATAGAAACTCTTAATGAACCACCACAAATAAAATAAAAAAATATAATTAAATACTAAATAGGGCAAAATCTAGGGTTATTTTCAACTATAAAATACACACAAAAGTCAACTGAAAAGTTTTAATAAAACCAGACTTTTTATTAGCAAAAAAATCTCTAAAAAATTACAATTTTGGATGTTTTTTTTTTTCATATTGGTACTTTTTTGATATTAATAGAATCTTTTTTTACAAAATAATTTTATATCTTATGAATAAAATAAAAGATGTAGATCAAAAAAAATAATTAAATTCAAATATTGGGGATTATAATTTTCAAAAATAGTAATTTTAAGAATTTTTTCTTTGATTTCGAAGAATTTATAAAATTTGTTTTAACTTGTTGATTTAGGATTTTCAATTTTTTTTTTTTTTGAATGAATCTAAAAGAAAATTCTTGTTTCTAAAATTTTATTTTTTTTGTTTTTTGTCATTAATTTCTTTGAATTTTTGGATTATCATAGATTAAGAGTTTCTTCTTTTTTGTTGAATAGTCAAAATTCTTGTTTTTTTTTTTTTTTTTGTTAATAAAAGAAACTTTGAGAATATAAGCCCCATTCCAAAAATTTGGACACACCCAAAATGAAAACTATACAAAAAAAAAAAAAAAACCAATTTATTATATAATCCAAACCTAATATAAAACCAGATTGAAGTT
The DNA here is from genome assembly GCA_027625915.1 of Anaeramoeba flamelloides. Classification (NCBI taxonomy): domain Eukaryota; family Anaeramoebidae; genus Anaeramoeba; species Anaeramoeba flamelloides. Next base: position 8,430,363 of record JANTQA010000036.1, read on the forward strand.
AAATAGTATTAATGTTTTTATTAGTAATCATTTCCATCGAAATAAAAAAAAATATAAAACTCAAAAAGAAAAATTAGTATGACCAAAATAATGAAAGAGATTCAACAAAAAATATATTGGTAAGATTTGTTGAAATTTCACCAACAATTGTTGATCAATCAAATGATCAGATACCATCATCCAATTGTATCTGATTTACAAATTTAACAAACTCGATATTAACCTTCTATCAGCCATCGAAAAAAAATTCCAGATCGAAAGAAATAGAATACATAACTGGAAAAAAGGAAATGAAAAAAAAAAAAATAGGACAAAAAATGAAAAAATAGTTTATAAAATAAACATTATTTCCAAATCCAATGTAAATTATAAGTATTATTATTCTTTCAACTATTTACACTATGTCCAAATTTTTTGAAATTTATTTAGAATAATAATTATAAGTATAATATAGAAAAAAAAAATACAAAAAATATTAAAATTTAAATGAATCATAAAATAATTTTCATTTTTAAAAATTATTTCCAAATCAAATAAATATGTAGTAATAACATTCTATTAACTCTGTTAACAGTAAACAAAACTTTTCAATTTTATTAGGTTTATTGTTTAGGGTTTACTGTTAACAATACTTAATCTGTTGAAGTGAGAAATTTATGATTGACTAAATTCTTAACTTCTAATTCAAACAGGAAATAAACATAGTCACTTAGAAGCATTGTAAAATTAATTTTATTTTAAAATAAAGTTGAATTTCAGAGAAAGTCAAAAAAACAGATAATAAATAAAGAATAAATATCAAATAACTTTTGAATTTTAGTTTCTAATGCAAATAATTTTTTTATTCAAATCTTAATATAAAAGCTTCTTTAGCCCAGTTAACATTTGGATTAGTTTTTCATTTTTTATTCTTAGTTGTACAAAAAAAAAAGTTTGTATTATCTTCGTTTTTTATTTAGAAATCAAATAATATTTTTTTTAAGAAAAATTAAGAATAGTCCAAAAAAAGAACGGAAAAAAATAAAATTATAATCAAAAACCATTTTTTAAATTAAAAAAAAAAAAAAAAAAAATGTAATTAATGTAAATTAAAATATAATTTTTGTATCCAAAAATTTTTCTTGGATCAATAATAAAAAAAAAAAATCCAAAAAAAATAATAAAAAAAAATAAACGAGAATAAAAAAGATCAAAAAACAAAAATTATTTAAAACTTTTTCCCAACTTCATTGCTGAGATCAACTGAATCTGTTCTAGCGATATGTGTAGTTTTGGCTGCCAATTTTTTTGATTTAGTAAAAGCAAGCACCCATTCATTTTTCTCATCGTCTGAAGAGGCTACGAACACATATTTATCACCGCCTTCGTGTACTTCAAAGGAGTGAGGTCTCACTTTTTTCTTTTTAGTTTCTTTTTTCACAATATCCCGATAAATTCTGGCCTTATCTGTTAAAAACATGCCAAGTGGCTTTCTTTTGGGCTTAGCGTCTATATACCAGGTGACAACATTGTCTCTTAAAAGGAAGTATCTTCTTTTCCATTTTTGCCTACCACCGATTCTCCCTTCTTCTAAAATTTCCAAATATCCGTCCTTTTCTGTTCTTTCCAATAGGCCTCTCAATTGTGTAACTGCCTTTTCTTTCAGGTCTTGGGCGTTTTCAAGTGCATTGTTTTTCTCTTCTGCTAATCGATTGGTTTCGTCCTTTCTAATTTCCTTCAAACTTTCAAATTCTATTTCTATGTTTTCAATTTGTTCATTTATTTGGTCGATTTTGGTTTGGAAATCGTTTTTTAGGGATTTCAATTCATTTTCCGATTGATTTAATAATGTATTCATTTCATTTTTGTTTTTGGTTTGGGACAGCTCTAATTCCTTGATGGTATTATTTTTATACTCTTCAAATTGGCTTTTCATTTCTTTATTTTCTGTTTGGATTTCATTCAAATCTTGATTTAATGATTCAATTTCTTGATTAATTTCGTCATTTTCTCTTTGAGATATGAATAATTTTTCTTGTAAATCTTGTAAAAGTTCGTTTTTGTGATCGTTGAATTGTTTTTCTTTGCCTGTTTGAAATAATTCCGAGCATATTTCCATGTTGAGAGTATTATCGTTTGTCAAAATATTTTCGTCGATAATATGATCAACATTTAAAAATTTGGCAATTTGGAATAATTTATTTTTATATTCCTTTTTTTTTAATTTCAATATGTCCTTTTCCTTTTTAATTTTGTCCTTGCCCTTTAATTGCGATAATTGGAGGTTTTCTTCTTTATTTAATTGATCAATTGGCGTATTTATTAATTTGATTGTTTCCTCAATTTTAAGATCAACTTTCTTTAATTCATTTCCAAGTGCTTGTAATTCCTGTTTTTTCATTTCAATCATTTCTTCAGGTAAAATTCTACTCTTTGGGAGATCTTGCTTTTGTTGCTCTTCAATACGTTTCGATATTTTGATAATTCTTCGTGATATTTTGTTTTTTTCTTGTTTGAGCATCCCTAATAAGCCTGCTGCGTATCCAATACCATTGGACATTTCATTATAATCGCCTATTTTAATTGAAATTCCATTTTTTTTTAAAGATTGGTTCATCCATTCCAATGGCGTCTCTGGAAATTCGTCATCCATAAATTCTAATAGTCTTTCGTCCTTTTCTTCATCCAAATCCATTTCATTATTGGTTTGATTCTTATTCATATTGTTTATTTGTGATTCTAAGAGACTTCGTATTTTATTATGTCTATTTTGTTCGTTTTTGGCCTTTTCAAGTTTTTTTTCAATGTTTTTTCTTCTCATTTGTAAATTCTTTTCTAAATTAATTTCTAATAATGTTATTTTTTCTTGTAAGGTTATATTATCTAATTTCATTTGTCTTATTTTTGTTTTCCCCATTTCATATTTCATTATTGAAATTGCAAATGCATAAAAAATGGATTCATTCTTTACATTCATTTGTTCTGGAATTGCTAAAAATTGAATATTTAATTTTCTTGTCATGCTGAAAAGATTTTGAAAATTCTCTTGATAAATTGCAACTTTTTCCTTTTCTTCCAGATTTTCGTTGATTGTAAAAATATTATTAAAAATTTTTTCTAAAATTTGAAATAAGTCTTCATTAAATTTTACAAGTTTGTTCAGTTCTCCAATTTTTTCACTGTGTTTTTCTTCATTTTTTTTTAATAATTTGATCATTTCAGTTAAATTTTGTTCGTTGTTGGTCAAGATCGTTCTAAAAACACATCCAAATGCTTGCCCGTCAATTAAACCTTCAATATTGTTAATGTTAGTTTCAAAATTATTTTTAATACAATTGTCATTAATCCATAAATAAATCAATTGTTCAATTGTAATTTCATTTTTGTTTCCTTCATATTTGATTTCTAGATTATCAAAGATTTTAATTATTTCTTCTTGTTTAATTCCAGATAATAATTCATCAGAATTTTTTTGTAAATCAATTTGAATGTCTCCAACCTTTTCTTTTAAAATGTCTCCAGTTTTTTCTATTTCAATGGATTTTTAAGAAATTTTAAAGTAGATCATGTATATATATATGTGTGTGTGTGTGTGTGTGTGTGTGTGTGTGTGTGTGTGTGTATGTATATAAAATATTGATGAAAAGTAAAAAATAAATTTATAGAAAGAAAAGAATATTATTTAGCTGTAAAAAATCCAAATATGGAATATATTTTAATAACAAAAAATTTATCAATAAAATTAGAATAGTTTTTATTTTTTATTTTTCGTTTATAAAAATTATTATTGTGGTAAATATTTAAAAATGATCTTTAATTCAAAAAAAAATATGTATATATTTTGAAAATTTATCAAAGTATTAACATTTATTTCATTTTGTAACAAAATGTCAAAAAAAAAATTTAAAAAGGTTTTGAAGCATTCATGTATACTCCTTCGAGGTGGAAATATCATTAGAAACTCCTTTTCAAACAAAAGAGAACTCTCCCAAATCATTAGTACTATTGAATTTGATTGTTAATAAGATAATTACTGATTGGTGATTTTCATTTTAATTATTCATTTTTTCATTTTTTGTTTTTTTATTTATGGATATTGGAACAATTTGAAAATGAAAAAAACAAGATAAGAAAAAAACCAATTTGGAAATAATCTGCGAGTATAAAATTGGAAACAGTTTAAGTTTGATTTCGAATGAGCTAGGTACTAGGAATTTTGAAAGATCATTATTGGATTGATGCATGAAACAAAGAAAAAAGAAAATAAAGAAAAAAACAATTCCAACAAAATACCCGGATGAATTGCGGCTTTATATTGAAAATGAGACTTTAAAGAACAAAAGTTTGACTTGTAAAGGGTTATCAATAAAATACAAAGAAATTTTTCCCAGTTCGCCTTTTTCAATGGTTTTTATTGATTTTATAATTTTTTTCACCCTACAATTTACAAAATGAGATTTTTCATTTCAAATAAAATGGAACACCAATTTTTAAAATATTTAATTTTAATTTTTATTGTTTTGTTTTAATGAGTTTTAAATATTTTTTTGAGTGTTTTTTTATGTTTTAAAGAGTTTCTGAGATTTTAGAATGATACTAAACTATTTTTCATAAATTTTGACTCACTTTATAATGTTAATGGGAGTTGTTTTGAGGGTTTATTCCAGTATTCTTAACAAAAAATATTTTCAAATTTTTTTTTTCTTTTGTTTTTCTTTTTCTTTGTTTTTGAAAAATTTTTCTTTTTTTTTTTTTTTTTTTTTTTTTTTTGAAAAATTTTTCTTTTTTTTTTTTTTTTTTTTTTTTTTTTTTTTTTTTTTTTTTTTTTTTTTTTTTTCTTTTTTTTTCTTTTTTTTTTTTTTTTCAAAAGATCATGTGGAAAAAAAAAGAGATCTTCGAAAAGACAAATAATCACTAAGAAAATTGAGAATGTAATGTCTTTGAAAATGGATTTAATTATTCATAAAAAATATTGTTGTTCAACTTTTTTCAGTGAAAGTTCAGTAATAAAAAATGGGTAATGCTCATTTCAAAAATTGTGACTCACTTTTTTTTAGTTTTTGGTTTTATTTTTTTTAATTTTTAATATATCAGGCTTTTATAGATTTAGAATGACTTAAAAGAGAATTACAAATCATATTTAGTTATTAATTGTTCTTGAATACTAAAGGATAAATTTTTTTTTTCAATTTATTATTTCAGTTGAGTCACAATTTTTGAAAAAGAGTTTACAATTAATTTGATTCAATTATGAATAACAAACTTGTAATTTGGGAAAATTTAGAAAAACTGGTACTTTAAAGATAATTTACAAATTTTTCAAAATATAATAAAATTGTTTTTGTATGAAAAAAATTTTTTTGATATCAATTTGGAAAAGGTAAAAATAAACGAAATGAAAAATGTTTAACTTATAAATAATTTCTAAAATTTGAATGTTATTAAATTTTTAGTACAGAAATTGTATTTAAGAGAAATCATTGTGTTGATCATATATTTTTAAAAAAAATATTTTTTGAAAGGGTGATTTGTTAATTATAATAAAAAATATTTTTAAGGGTTTCACGAGAGAAATATTGATCTTGATATCATGGGAATCCAATTTACTGATTTTATTATTATTAACGTATATAAGAGACATGACAGAAATAAAGAAATAAATGAAAAATTTTTCAAAATTTATTACAAAAATATCAAAACCATAAATCTGGATCTGAAGCGATATCACTTAATTACCGACCAATCTCAATTAATGAAACCCTTCCAAGATTTTTTCAAAAATTTTTATATGCAGGAATCCAAGATTATTGGGATTTAGTTTCAAAAAACCAATTTGGATTTAAAAAAAAATTGATACCAGAATTACAGTTTAAAACTTATTCAATGAATATCAAAAACTAAAAAATAAATGTAAAAAAGAATATATTTATATCACTACAATAGATATAAAAAAATTTTTTGACTCTATTTATCATTCAATTAAAAAATTTATAAAAAATGAAATTATTGTAAAATATCTACTTGCTTATTACTCAAAAGAAGGAATTGGTTTTTATCAGGTAGATCCATTATCTCCTTTATTATTTGGATTTATTACTCATTTTCCCTTAGAAAAAATCAAATCATTCTCATTACATGTTCAGATGTTTGCAGATGATCTAATTTTTCTTATGAAAGGATCATTGATACAAATCAATTTTCAACTAGAAAAAATCTTATAAAATAAAAAGAGATTTTGAGATGAATCCAAATAATGATAAAACTAAATAAAACTTTAATTCCAAAGAAAATTTTATATCTTGGTCTTTGTCTAGAGAATAAAATTCATTTAAAATTTAACCTAGATAAATTTTAGACCAATTTTTAAAAATTAATCTATATCTTAGCCCAAAAAAATTTTTCTAATGGATTAAAAATTCAATTTTTTTTAAAGTGGTATCACATAGCCAATTATTATATGGATTAGAAATATTTATTGACAAAAACGAATTTTAAAGATATTTATACTTGGATTGACAAAAAATTTTCAAAATTTTTTATTAATCAACCCATATTCACCTCAACTTATTTATAAAATGAAGCAAAAATTGATCCTGTCTGAATAAGAATATATAAAAGAAGATTTAAGTTAATTCAAAAATTAAAAATCCTCTATTTTGATGAATTAATTAATTATCACCCTTTTTGAAAAAAAGAATCAGAAAATATTAATTGGTATTCCAAAAATTTAAAACAACTAGAAATTGAACTAGAAAACTTCGGAATTAAAAATTTAGAAAATATTCCAAGTTGGAAAAGCGCCGTTAACTTTTTTTTTAATTTTTGAAATAAAAAGAAAATTTCTTAAATTTTCTTGTTATTTCTTATATTAGAAAAAAGCACCGTTACATTTCCGGAATTTAAAAGGATTGAGTAAAACCTTTGATTTTTCTCTATTCTTTTGGAATTCCGGAAAACTGCCGTTAGGTTTTTTTTACTTTTTGAAATGTAAAGAAAATTTTATTTAATTTTCTTTTCATTTCAAAAATTAAAAAAAACAACCCGACAAAAGATATTTAAAATGGAAGGATTCAACTTCAATTTTCAAATTCAGAAATTTTACAAATTACCTTAAGAGGTATTCTTATGTTATGAATAACAATAAATCAAAATATTGTGAATTATGTAAAAAAATAAACAATTTAGAAATCATTGAAGATTTAGACCATTTTCTATGGAATTGTTCAGTATATGAAAATAATCACAAAATCTGGATATCTGAATTAAAAAAAAATTATATATCTAATATATTAAAAAATAATAATATTTCTAATAATATTACAAAAAAAAATTCAACATGTTTATGGGTCTTAGTAATTAATAAAATTATTTTTGAGTCTTTAATAAATTTCCTCTACAAAAATTTAGAAATTAGGGAAAGTGCGTCAAGTGTCGTAGAGTGCCTTCAAGTGTCTAGGTTTTCTTGAGGTTTTCTGTTTTATATGTAAAAGTGTTCTAGGTTTTTTTTACTTTTTGAAATAAACAGAAAATTTATTAAAATTTTCGGTTTATTTCGAAAATTAAAAAAAACCTAACAAAAATCTATCGATTTTCCAAATAAACAGAAAACTCAAGAAAACCTAACAGCACTTTTATAGGATTTAAAAGAATGGAGAAAAATCTTTGGTTTTACTCAATTCTTTTAAATTCTGGAAAAGCTAACAGCGGGTTTTCTTGAATTTTAGAAATAAAAAGAAAATTTCTATAAATTTTCTTTTTATTTCTCAAATTAAAAAAACCCTAACTGCAAAAAGAAGTGGGGTTAATAACTCCTCCCTTAAATAATATATATATATATATATATATATATATTACTCATGGCATTATCAAATATTTTAAATTACAAATCTTTAAATATTTAAGAATTATGAATCTACTATCGAAGGTATTATCTTCTACCATTAGTGAAGTCTGAAATGGAAGTGCGATATTATGAGAGATTGATTATATTTGAAATCAAGAATCAGACGAATTTAAAAATTTTATTTTTATATAATATTACAAAAAATTGGTTTCTGATCAATTAAAAAAGATAAATTCATTAGTAAAAAATTTACGAATTTCAGAAAATGATCTCAATTCCATTACAAATTTGGAGATATGAATGATCAATATTCAAACATTTATATTGGAAAAATATCAATCTTAAATTGGTCTTAAAATATAGATTAATAGCTTGGAAAAAATTTTGATTTTTTGCTTTTAACAAAAATCGAAAATTTTTTTAAGAATTAAATTTTTCAAAGATCACTAAGAATAATCATTTGAGATTAATTCGTCTGAGTTTTTAACTTTTTCAAAATTATCAGAAAGGGTTTTTATTTTCTTCAAGATAAAATATATCCTTTTTATTTATATGTATTTTTTTTAATCAATTGTTTTGCTTTTTTTTTTATAATTACTGGATTATCTGAATTTTAATTTACAATAAATATAAATTTATAATAAAAAAAAAATTAATTTCACAAACCTTGTAAAGTATAATTAGTATTTTTTTGTAAATCAATAAATGCACGATTTAAGAAAGTAAGATAAGTAATATTTAAGTCAATGCTTCCAGAAACGATATCTTGTGAAGATATTAATTGAGGTATCTGTAAAACGTCTTGAGCCATTTGAAGAATAAATTCAGCACGTTCCTCTAAATCATCGAGTTCACTAACGAGTTCCATTTGTTCATAGGCTTCTATACTATTTTGTAATTGGGTTTGGATATTTTCTGAATCATCTTTAGTTTTTTCAATATAATTTTCAAGTTGCTTTTGTTGTTGAAGGAAAATAAATTTTAACACTGACGAATATAGCAAAGAATTATTGAATTTGTTGGAAAAATCAGTAATTTCTTGAGATTGTGTTTCAGATAAACAGCGATTAACCCAATTTAATAAATAATCAATTCCCTTTTCTTTATTGTCATCAATGTTATTGTTGTTATTTAATAAAAAGTCAGTATTATTTTCATTTAAATTATTTAATTCTTGGATGTTTGATATATTGTCATTTAAAATTCCGGTTTGTAGCATTTGGATTTTGTTTTGTAAGGATTCTAAATGTGATTGGAGTTTTTGAATTTTTTTTGAAGTGTCTTTTTGAATGGCATTAATAAAAGACTTTTGAAATAATGATATACAAAATGCAATATTCATTCTTTCATTCCCCAATTGTATGTCTTGTTGGCTAACAAATTCTGAACAGCCCAAAAAATTCGCTATCTCGATAATTAAATTTAATACCTTTTCTAATTCATTTTCTTTCAAATTACTAAGAATTTTAATGTATATTTGCTCTAATTCTTTTAATCTTACATTGATTACGTTTATTAAATCTTGGTCCATTTTTTTATTTTCTTTTTCTTCTTTTAAGTAATTAATTGCTTCGTCAATAATTTCTTTTAAAATAGTTAAATAAATAATACCATCATTAAGTTCCTTTCCAAAATTGTTTATTTCTAATTCACTTTTGCTTTTATTTATATAAAATCTTAGCCATTTTAATAAAATTTCCTTTGGTTCCTCAATCAAGGGATCAACCTCATATTTTTCTTGAATTTCTTTATTATTTAATAAATAATAAATCATATCTTCAAATAAGCACATTTCAATTACTTTCCAAAGAAATTTTTTGATTTTTGGGTTCTATATTATAAGGGAATAGAAAATGATTATTATTGTTGTTGTTATTTTTAATAAAAATAAATAAAGAATAAAAGTGAATTGAAAGATGATGTTGGTGAATATTTTCAAACTTTCTTTAATTTAATAAAAATGATTAAAGTTTTGTTTTTATTAAGCCCCATTCCAAAAATTTGCACGCATCCAAAATCAAAAATAGGCAGAAAAAAAAACCCAATTTATTATATTTTTACAAACGTAATATAAAACCAAATTTTAGTTAAATAGTATTAATGTTTTTATCAGTAATCATTTTCATCCAAATAAAAGAAAAAAAAATATAAAACTCAAAAAATCAAATTCGATGTGTCCAAATATAATGAAACGAGTGAGAACAAAAAAAATGTATTTGTAAATATGTTGAAATTTCACCAACAATTGTTGATCGATCAAATGATAAGATACCATTGACCAATTGTATGTGTTTTTCTATTTAACAAACACAATACTGGCCTTCTATTAACCATCGAAAAAATATTTTATAGATCTAACGAAACAGATTACATAACTGGAAAAAGGGAAATGAAAACAAAACAAAAAAGACAAAAAAATGAATTTCATATTTTTGTATAATCAAAATTATTTCCAAATTGAATGTGAATTGTGGTATTTATATTCTTTCAACTGTTTAAACTGTGCCCAAATTTTTGGAATTTCGTTTAGAATAATAAGAATAAGAATAAGGAAAATATAGAAAAAAGTAATAAAAATGAAATATATATGCAAAAATATTTAAAGTTTTCTTTTAGCAGGTTAATTTCAAAAATTACTGCCAATTGGAAGTTATTTTTTCCATATTTTGACTTTATTTATAAACAAATATTAAATTCTTTTTCAGTCAAAGGTGTAAGTTTTATTGAAGAAATAGAACATATTTTTTTTTTTTTTTATTTTTGAAGGGAGGAAATTAATTTCCTCTTACTGTCGTTAGGTTTTTTTTAATTTAAGAAATATAAAGAAAATTTATTTTATTTTCTTTACATTTCAAAAATTAAAAAAAACGGTTGTTAGGTTTTCCAGAATTTAAAAGAATTGAGCAAAATCAAAGATTTTATTCAATTCTTTTGAATTCTGGAAAACCTAGGCACTTGACGACACTCTACGGCACTCTATGGCACTCTATGCCACTCTATGGCACTCTATGGCACTCTATGGCACTCTATGGCACTTTCCTTAATTTCTAAATTTTTGTTAAGAAATTTCTATTAAAGAATCATAATTTTCTTTATCATTAACCAATAACAGGATAAATAATGAGTCTTTATTTCGAATAATATCAAAGATACTCTTCTTTAATTGTTTATTTTTGTTTATTTGGATTAATTCTTTAATCCAAATTTTTATGATTTTCTTCAAACAACCAGCAGTAACATAAAAAATGATTGATATCTTCATCTATTTCTGAGGTAGAATATTTTTTACATAAATTGCAGATTTTGTTTTTATTTTATTTTATCATAAACATAAGAATATCTATTAAGATAATTTGTGAAATTTTTTAGTTTTAGATGGAAGTAGAACCCTTCCATTTTAAATATTTTTTGTCATTAGGTTTTCCAGAATTCAAAAGAATTGAGTAAACTCGATGATTTTTCTCTATTCTTTTGAATTCTGTAAAAGCGCCGTTAGGTTTTCTTGAGTTTTCTGTTTATTTGGAAAATCAATAGATTTTCGTTAGGTTTTTTTTAATTTTTGAAATAAACCTAAAATTTTAATAAATTTCCGGTTTATTTCAAAAAGTAAAAAAAAACTAGAACACTTCAAAATAAAATAGAAAACCTCAAAAAAGCCTAGAAAACTTGACAAATAAAATAGAAAACCTCATGAAAGCCTAGGCACTTGACATCACTCTGTGACACGACTGTTTGTTTTATTATTATTATACCTAATGGTTTTTAAATATTCTTGGCCTTTCCATCCAGTACTATTTATTATTAAGTTTACTCTAAATTGATTAAGATTCATATTTGGTAGTTTTAGACTTTCTACTTTCCAATTAATATTTCCGTTGTCTTTTTTTGTAAATTTTAAATTTTTTGATATGTGTTCAAAACCAAGAATTTCTAATTTATTTTTGAGTTTAAATCTTCTTTTATATATTAAAATTTTGACTTGGTCTATTTTTGCTTCAGTTTTATAAATAATTCTTGGAGATTGTGGATTAATTTTTAAAAATTTTGTGAATTTTTTATTTATCCAAACATCTATTGCGTCGAAATGTTTTTGTTTTAGATTGAAAATAACTAGTTCCATAAAATAATTGGTTAATACATATCGATTTAAACATTTGTAATTTTATCACATTAGCTAAATTTTGCTGTTGTAAAGAATTTGATTGATTTTTTTAAAATTGTCTTTTACTTTTTTGAAGTTTTTTTGTAAAAAGATATTTTTTTTTAGGTCAATTTAAGGGCTAAGTTTAGGGGTGATATAACCGTATATAAACGGGAAATCATCAACAGCTTTATCCAAACTAAAAATATTTTCAAATGGTTTGAATAGATATAATATATATATATATATATATATATAAATGTAGATGGGAAAAGGGTAGTAGATCCCAAAATATGTTCATGTTGCAAAAGAAAAATTGATGATATAGACTATTTCATATATGGCTAGAAAAAAATATGAAAAAAGATATCAGACAATGAAAAAAAATAACTCAAAAAAATAAAATATTTTGATTTTAAGATTGTCTCTAAAGAAGGTACAGATGAATTACCAAGGAAAATGAACACAAAAGAAATCCATGTTATTACAATGCTATAGGATACTTTTTGACTAATATGACTCAAACACGATATAAGGAAAAAAAGATCTCAAAGCTAAATGGTTTTGAATCATAATCGCGCAAATTCATCTCAATTTCAATAATTCTAATCTTTTTTTTTATCAATTTTTTAAATTCTTGTTTTTTTTTTATTCTTCATTTTTTTTTTATTAATATTATTCATTTTTTTTATCTTCTCTTTAATTCATCTTTATTGTAGAAAACTAAAATAAGTTTAAAATGTTCCGAATGGCTGTGTTGACTCACTCTTTGATTTATAAGTTACAAATTTGGTCTCTTCAAATTTCTCTCATCAACAGATAAGGTGTTTTTATATGACACTTAACCCTTAACAATAAATCAAAATCAAAAAATAGAGATATTTTTTAATGAAAAGAAGAAAGAGAAGAAAAATAAATAAATAATATTTAAATCGCAAAATTTTGTTTTCTTGGTAAAGTTTTAGTGCGTTCTGAATCTTAATGTTGGTAAAAAAAAAATAAGTTGTATTTTGAAATGAAAAAAATTTATTTTGTTAGTAATGTTAATTATTAATCTTTCAATTCAAATCTCAACAAATAAAACTAATAGATGAAGTATAGATGATAAAATAAATCTAAATTTGATAGAAGTTTAACAAATATTTTTCTCAATGAAATTTAGATCTATTCAGTAAAAATTTTTAATTCTTTAAAGTTTTGAAAAAAAAGCCATTTCCTTGTGTACAAAAAATGAAAAAATAACAAGAATTTTCAAATTTGAGAATTTTTTTTAACAAATTGTTTAATCTTATTCACAAGAATCCGTATAACAATTTAAATCATTTTTTGTCATAAAAAATTGATTTTGAATTTTGAGGATAAAATTACCTAATTCTCAAATATCTTTGAAGAAAATTTTGTTGAAAAAAATCAAATATTTATATATAAATAAAAGTAGTGCTCCTGAGTAAATTTTTTAAATTGTTTGAAATTTTTAATGGTTAAGACTACCCTTATTAAAATAATACTAATATTTTGCAATATGTTGAATAAAACAACTTTTTGGTTAACCAAAAAAATTATCTCAAAAAAGAAAAATAAATTCTATATAAATATTACTGGTAACAAAGACTTGTTATAGTATAATAATGATGGAAATGGTAAGAGAAGGGAAAAAATTTTTATCTATTGTAAGAAATAAAATCGATTTAAATGTTTTCTTTTTCATAAAAAATGATAAAAAAAAAATTGATCTAGCAGAAAAAAATTTCTTTTCTGGGTTTATGAGTCTATCGGAATTTTTTTGACACTTTGCATCGATAAAATGTGTAATTACAGAATATCACTAATAACATATTTTAAAATTTTGCCTTTTATCATGAAAGATTGATTCTTTAAATCAAAAATACTACACACATGCAAAAAGTGATGTCTTAATATTTTCCTTCAGCTTTCCAAAAAAGACTAAAAAGATCAAGTGAAAATTTAAACTCTTTACTACTGTTAATTGCATAATAAAAAGATCAATATTTTCATTCCGCTTTTCCAAAAATAATCCCAAGATTTAAAATAAATCAAACAAAGCCCAAATTCTAAAAGGGGTATTAATACCAAAGTTTGTTTACAGAAACCTAAATTTGTAATGGATTCTATTTTTAAAAACCTTTTTTTGGAAAGCCGAAGGAAATTTTGTTTAATTTATTTTGAAACAAATAGTATTAAGTCTTGTGTACAATTTGATTCCACACTTTGAGAATTGGGTCTCTAAATTATTTCTCATTTTGTTCTTTTTTGTTTTTTTATTGGAAAGTCGAAAAAAAATTTTGGTACATTTATTTCTCAATTAACAGCAATGACTTTTTGATTGTTTGTGAATAATGGCAAATTCAAAATAACTTTTTTGAGTTCTTTTTACAAGCATTTAGAGAATCATTTTGATCCCTTTTAAAAAAGTAATGTGATTGAAAATCGAAATCGATCTTGAGTTTTGTGAACAGTAGTGGTGTGTAGTGGGATGAAATTCAACTTAAAAAATGTGTGTATTTTTAATTTTTAGAAAGGGTATTTTTAAAAAAAATCTTTTTCAAAAAAAGAAGAAAAAATTTGGGATGTTTGTTGAAAAAGAAAAAAAAAAAGAATACATTTTCTTTTAAAAAGTCTTCGTCAGTAATCTCAACTTCAAGTCCAATTTCTTTCATAGCTTCAAAGCACAAATTGTAATTTTTTATTTTTTCTTCTTTAGTTTTTCGATCACTTAAGAGAATTTCTTCTTCATTTATTATTCCAGGGAAAAAGTGATTCAGTAGCACTCTTTAGAATGAAAAAACAAAGTGTTTAAAAGTTTAATAAAAAAAAAATTCTTTTGGTTTGGTGTTGATTTCAGAACAGTTCATTTCTTGTTTGAAGGGTGAATGAAAAAAAAAAAAAATTTACGTGATTAATTCACCATCTTGTATAACTAAAAAAAGATTTGTAAGGTTAATTGGCAAGATCCTGGATATTATAGGATTATTTTCGAGTGTTGTATTGATGAATTCAATATATTTTTCAAGTTCCTCATAAGATGGAATTTCCATATTTGAATAGAAAGGCAAGTTGGAAACAATAAAAAAGTAAAAAAAAATAAAATTTAAAAACTCAACTTTGAGCCAAAATTGTAAACTCAGAATTCAAACAACATATTTTCATAACTGGGATTTTTATTTTCAGAGTTTTTCAGTTAACAATTCTAAATTTTGCATCAAACTTTACGGTCTTAAGTTCAACCTAGAAAATGTTGGTTTATTATGTTAAAAACAACAAAATATTTGATTTTTGAGGTAAAAAAGAGTTTAAAGGAATTTGTCAATTATTTTAGAGAGGTTTGATTAAAAAAAAGAAGAAATTCAATTATCCAGCTTCTTTTTTTTTTTTTTCAGTATTAGTTCATAAAACACCTCACTAATATTATTTTGATTTAAATGGTTGAAAAGGTATCAAAATACAACTTGACATTTTCTATATTTAAACTTTGTGAATAATCTTCTTTAAAAAATAATTCCTTTTAAGAGAGACTTTTGTTGGAATAGAAGAGAGAGAAAATAGGCAAAAAAAGTCCAAGTATCAACAATTTCTTTTTGAAAAGTCTGTCTAACTCCTCTGAATAGAAAATTTTGTTTTCATTTTTTTTCTTTTTTTAATTCGATTAAATTTTATTAATCTAAATTAATTAATGAGCGCGACAAAACCAAAAAAAAGAAGAATCTCAGAATTAAGTTCATCAAGAATTATTGAAATTCTACAACACGAATTGAAGAACGTGAAATTCCCAACAGAAATAAATTCAGAAAAATTATTAGGCGGAGATCCAAAGATCTTTTTCCAAATCTTTAAGCATTTGGTTTTTTCTGTGTCTGATGTCTTAACAAATTTCTTTGTCAAAAGAGGATCATTTAATACAAAGTCTTCTGTTCATTTTCTAAGGCAACTCTTTCTAGTCGGAGAAAAAGAATTTGGGTTGACTCCACCATTTACTTTAAGTGAGTTCTTGACGGATAAGTTTTCACATGAAAAAGCAAAGTATACTGCGCGACTAATCTGGAGATGCAGAAGGGTGCACAACGAAATTGTGACAAGCAAAAGGCATTCCTTTACAAATTTCAAATTCTCTGATGAAAAAGAAAAGAAATCTGATAATTCTACCTTTTATCGAAGATCAACAACCCCCAATTTCAAACCAAAAAAAAACATACGGAGAGATGAAAAAGAAAAAGAAAAAGATTCAAACCAAACCAAAAATACAAATACAAACAGAATTAACGAGAAAATTGATGAAAAATTAAAACACAAATCAAAGGAGAGAGAAAGAGAAAGAGGAAGTGAAAGTGGAAGAGGAAACGGAAGAGGAAGAGAAAGAGAAAAGGAAATACAAAGAGGTAAACTAAGAGGGGGAGGCGGTCGGAAGGAAAATGAAAAGGGAAAAAGAAAGGGAAATGAAAAGCAGCTGATAAATAAAGAGAACAAAAAAATAAAATTTGGATTTGAAAAAAATCCTTACCAAAAGCCAAAATTAAAAAGATCTGGATTTGATCCACTTTCTCAAACAACTGTCATCCCAACAAGTGAATTTAAAAAAACTTACGGTGTTCGGAAAACTTCTCCAATTAAAACCAATTCCTCTTCAAATTCTTCCAATTCCACTTCTGTAAATTTTAAAAAAAATGTTCGTTTTAAGCAAAATAATTTGATTGACGAGGGAGAAGATGACGTAGGGTATGACAATGGGAATGAAAATAAAAATAAAAATGGAAAACAAAATGAAGATGAAGATGATTTCTATTATAACCCAAACTCTGAAAAAAATGGAGAATACCAAAACAAATATAATTATCAAAAAACTAAAAAAGTTGGATGGGAGTCACCAATCATTTCGCATGTGGAGGAATTTTCAAACACTTCAATGTCGGCTTCTGGTTCAGAATATGGGGAAGTCACTGAAATGATGTTTCAAACATCCTTCGATCGATTAGAAAAATGGCTAAAATCACAATTTGAATTAATTGATTTAAAAATTGAAAAATCTTCGGAAAAGATCCACAATTCAATCGAAAGGATTGATAAAAGAGTTTCGAAACTTGATCGAGAAGTGAAGCAACTTAAAAGTCAACTGTGCAGCGATGGCAACGGCCAAAACACAACCACAAAGGGGATTTTGAAAAATTCCAACTATGGACATCGCTCCATGTATCTAAATATTAATAATGGAATGAATTCTGATAATTTTCTCACTAATTCTCCAAAAAGTAAACGAAATTCTAAAAATAATTATCAAAATTATTAATCCGTTCTTTCGTTAAATTAGCCCTTCATAACCCGCCCAGGCATTCGGTAGTTTATCCACCCATTTCATTATTTATCACTAATTGTTCATACGTTAGTGAATATTATATTTAATTAATATTTATTTTTTGTTTTTTGAAAAAATTAAACAAAAAATAATAAAATTAAATCACAACACTTCTTTTTTTTTGAAAAAATTTTAAATTTTATAATTTAGCACTTGACTTTTACAACTCTGATTATTTTTTTTTGATTTTTTTTTTGATTTGAAAACACGAGTAGTTATTTGTAGTTTTAGACAATTGATGCACTTTATTTTCAAAACTAAATCATTTTTTCAAAAGCGATCATCACTTTATTATGTTATTGGAAGTGGTTCTGAAGGGTTTTGTTCGAGATTCTTATCAAAATATTTTTTTTTAATTTTTGTCAAATTTTTTGTCATTTTTTGTAATTTTTTTTCAAATTTTATTTTTCTTTATCAATTTTTTGATCGAAACTATTTTTATTTTTGGTCCAACCTTCGTTTTACTTTTTTCATACTTTTTTTTTTTATTTCTTCTGTTTTTTTTTTCTTTTTGAAATAAGCTAAGTTTATTTAGCTAAATAAAATATCTTCGAAAATATAAATTAGCATTTAAAAAAAATGAGACTTTATACTGCTTTTCAAAGCAAATATTTTTATTTAGCAAAAAAAAACCCTGTTAACCTCATTTTTCATGAAATTTTTTGGAAATAAAAATTTGTAATACCCATTTCAAAAATTTCAATCCACTTTTTTTTAAGGCTGAAATATTTTTTTTTAGAATTTTTAAAATATTAAACTTTTATATTTGGGGAATAATTCAAAATAAATTATTAAATATGGTTTAATAATTAGTTACCACTTGTGTTTTTCCATTTATTATTTTGAGAGAGTAACTAATTATAAATTTAATTTATTTTATAAGTATTTAACTTCAATTAAAACTGAATTAACTTTTTAAAATATTTATTTTTGATAATTATTTGTAAAAAAGTTATAAGTTTATTTATTTTTAATTGGTAGCAACTTTGCCAAATATTTAAGAAACAAGAAAATCCCCTTTCATTGATAAAAAATAAAAATGATAGATTATAAAAATATTTTGAAATTTATTATATGATAAGAATGTATTTATATTCTAATGATTCCTTAAAGTACAAAATTTATCCAAAATGGAAACATATTATTATTGGCATCAAATGAAGTTTCTTTTCTTTTTATTTAAATAGGTATCAATAAATCAAAAAACTTGCTTGGTTTTTATTTTTTTGCTCAAATGGGTGATTTTTAAAATTTTCTCAACAAAAATTTAGAAATTAGAGTTCCTTCATTTGATCAAGAGTACCACTTATCTTTCAAGTTAAGATTTTTTATAATTCAAACGAATGTAGATAAATCAAAGATTAGATTCAATAATTTTACAACTAGTTCCACTTTTAAGACACAAACTTTAAATGAAACTTGGGAAACAAAAAAATTTTTAATTAAAACAAAAAATTCAGATTCTAGTAAAATGATTTGTGAAAAAAATAATCCTAATTTTGTTCCTTAATTTGATTTTTTTTTGTTTCTTAAATTTGATTCAAAGTTTTTACCTTAAAAACGGAACTGATATAAATATTAGAAATTCTCAAAGGCAAATATTTTAATTATTCTTTTTTTCGATTACAAAAATTCACCGATTTTCTAATGAAAAGAATATTCAAAAAAAAAAAAAAAAAAAACGAAAAAGACAATTCCCAAATTGAAAATAATTAAATACAATCACATATTTTACACTTTTCTTCTAAATTCAAGAAAACTGTCAAACTTTAAATGGATTTTAACCACCCCCTCTAAAATAAAAAAAGAGAAGGAATTTTTAATAATAGTAATTTTTGGATTCAAAATTTATATTGGAAAACATTATGGAAATATAACTTTTTAAATCAGAAGATAAGAAATAAAGGATTTAAACCGGGTATTTTTTCATTAGGTTTTTAGTTTGTTTCAATTTTTTCAAAATTTAAACAAAATTAATTTTGAAAACCCCTTAATCAATAAAAGAGTCTCATGAGTTTTATTAATTCTAATCTGAGATTCAGAAATAAAAAAAAATAATATTAAAATGCCTATAATACAAAAGCCAATTTTTTATGGAAATAATAAAGTTCTTTAAAAACTTTATTTTTTGTAAAATGTATTAACCTTTTCATATAAATAACCATTTTTAAGAAAAAAAAATATGATCAAACTAGTATAACTTTTATGGTACAATTTTCAACAATATTCAAGACACACACAAAAAAAAATATAAATAAAGATATATTTTTAGAGGTTTTTTCAATATCAAGTTGTGTTGATATAATTTAATTATTACGTTTTAATATGCAATTCATTTTGTATCTAATATTTAATTAGTGATGTTTGAAATATTCCCCAAAATTACACGAAAATCAAAAATACCCTAAATTTTTTTTAACACCTATAAATACTTTTAAAAGAACATTGAAAGAACCATAGGTTTAATAATAAATTTTTCTGTTAAAATAATAATTTTATCAAAAGAAAAAACATTTTTTTGAACTTTCTTCCTTTAACTCCTGAAAAAGTTTTTTTTTTTTTTAAGGTGAATTTTGAGTATATATAAATTCTGTAAGTATTTTCCCGGGTATGTGAGTGTATTTCAGAGCATTTTTAGGTTTTGTATGGTGTTCTTGTGATATTTGTGTTATAAACATCAATTTCTCTTCTGGGGGGGGGGGGAGTTTAATCCCGTTTGGTTTGGGTAACCATGGGTAGGGTAGGGTATGTTCACCATTGTATTTTACTGTGTTATTTTTGGATTATAATCTAGATCGTAATATTATGATTAATTATATACAATCAGAAATTTTCATTACAAGAGATTTTCGCTACTAACTTAATGTCATATAATAATGATCATAAAATTTATATAAACCTAAGACAAAAATTCCTTTCACACAAATTAGATTGGAAACTATTTACTGAAAATTTGTAATTTTTCACATTTTTTCTTTTTCATTAAAAAAAAAAATGTAATTTTTAACATTAAACTAAGTTTATTGGTACTTAAGTTTCTTTAAGTTGTTTAAGAAGTGTTTTTTAATCTTTTAAAAATTTTTTATTTTAGTGTATTTTCAGGAATATTTCATAAAAACCTTTAATACCAAGTTTGTTTCTTAAATGTGTTAACGATTTATTTTTTATCTTTTATCATTAATTGCTTTTTTATTTTATTTTAATAGTTATAACTTATTCTTTAATTTCAATTTTATGCATTTATATGATTCTTTAAATTGGCTTATAAGGGAAATTAAATTGTCCAACTATAAAAAAAACTATAAGAGTTTGAGACAAAATTATAACATTTAATCTTTGTTTCTAAATTAAGTGATTATTATCAAATTATTACTGATAACACCATAATAGAAAAAAAAAAAGCTTGTAATATAACTACTGGAAAATTATAAATTACCTAGAAAAATCAAAGACAAATGAAGATTTCAATTAAAAGTAGAGTTAAAATACTTTAAGAAATAATAATCCCTAGAGCTGAGTAAAAAAAAAATTTTTTTTTATTAAATTTTTTTTAATTTTTGTTTATTCCCCTTATTAAGTTTTTTATGTTCTCCTTGTTGGTTTTTAAGTTTTTTTGGATGCCAGTGAGAAAAAAACATAATCAGAATTCTTAAAAACGTTGATGATATAATATTAGAAAAACTAACTTGATCTGATAAGATTTCAAGGGGTTAATGTATACCTAGGAGAAGCTTAAGATTAAAGAATGTTTTTATTGGGTGTAAATCTCATTAATGTACCATCGTTCAATTGTCACTAACAAAACCATTAGCCAAGTAGTAATAATTGTTAGTTTTCATACCAATTAAAAATGTTTTCAGTATTAGTAAAAAACCCAACAATATCAGAAAAAAATCTGCATTTTTGTGAAAAATGTATAGGTTGATAACATATCAATATTCCGACTCGAAAGTTGTAAAATAGTTGTCGTTATTTGATCTAAGTTGAGAAAATCAATCATATTTTTTTTTTGATAAGGTGATATTTATAACACCCAAAAAGCAGAATAGTAAGTATTTTGTGGAAACAATCGATCGAACTGTATTGGTTATTATTATTTTTGAAATGTGAGGATCTTCAATTAATAAAAATTAATTAAAAAAAAATAAAAATATAATCGAAAATATTCTTTTAAGTGTTTTTTTAGATCATTAAAACTATACAAATTTTGAAATTCTAAGAAAAGTATTAAAAGTAATTACCCCCAACTTAATAATTAACTTTTTCTAAATTAAAACATTATTAAAAAGTTATTTTTTTCACTATCTTAAAACTCTCAAAATTTATAACACTAACCGATAACAAAACCTTTTGAATTCAATTTTTTTAATAAAAAAAATTACTGGTTAAGTAAGATTTTAGATAAAATTCAAATTCCATCTATCCATCTATCTTTTCTATTTTGTCTGTTTAGATTGTTTTACAAAAAAAAACCATACATTAATTGCCCAAAAAAAAAAAAAAAAAAAAAAAAAAGATAAAAAAAAACACTAATACTCAGAATCAGTAGAGTATTCTCTAACAAGGATTTTTTTATGGAAATTATTAATAAAAATTCATAAAAAAGGGTTGATTATAATCATTTTTTAGCTTAGCTTCCAAAAAAAACAACAAAAAAAATTTATAAATTTCTCTAAAAACTTAAATTAATTGCTAATTAATTTGTATTTTTTAAAAAAAAGTATATAATTAACCAATAGATTTTTTTGACAAATTATTTATCAAATATTGGAAATATATTGATCCTCCGATTCTATTTATAAAAAGGAAACAAAATTAAAAAGTCTTTGGGGTTTTTCTGTTGAAGATTATTGAGTTAATCTTGTAAATTACAACAATTAAAAAAATAGTTATTTTGGAAAGTTCTAAATCTAAATTATCAATTACTAGAAATAACATTATATTGTGTTACTATTTTTAGTATTGGAAAGGAATGAAAAAAAAATTTCCAAAATGACAAATTTTTAATAGTGATCATTAGTTTAAAATACAATAGATTATGGTGGAATCAGATTTAAAATAGATTTTTAGAGTCAGATAAACTATTTGAGACATGGTGCAATAATACCCTTTCACCAAATTACAATATATTTTGATTATGGATGAAATCCGGGGTGAGGCCAATCAATTAACTTTCTATTAAGTGTTTTTATATTGAATAAAATATTAGTTTTTCATTTTGTTAAAAATACAATTTTCAATCAAAAATACCTTTTGAAAGTTTAAAGGTTAAAATTTTTTACATTTTTAAGAAGATTAAAAAAAAGTTGATTTAAATTTAGAGAAATATAGAGTATTGTTAATCCCATAAAAAAACTCATATTGTTGTGAAATTAACTTTGTCACAACCGATCTTGGTAAATAAAATCGTGATAAATTGAAAACAATTTTCAATAGACATCGAATTTTGGTATTGGTATTGTATTAAATCAAACGGGTTATTTTCTCACTAGGAATTTTGAAAAACAAGAGTTGGGTACTTGTATAAGAAATAGTGTTTACCAAAAAAAAATGCTAAAAAATTAAAAAGAGAAGTTCGAAAATATTTTATTATTCTTAAAAAAATTTCTAGATACTTGTCAATAAATATAAAAGTTCTTATTTACAAGTTCTTAAAAATATCTATTTCATTTGATCAAGAGTTGGTAAACCTTTTGAACATCTTTATTTCATTAATAAAAGTTATAATTTTTCGTTAAATTCCTTTATAGAAATTTAGGGTTTAGATTTTTTGCAGTCTACTTATCCCTCTTTCATCAATATATATATATATCAAAATATATATAAAAGAATTTCGATCAGAAAAATCTTTTTAATATTTTTTTTCAATAGGATTGTAATAGAAAACATTGTTATTTTTTCCAACAAAAAAAATAATTAAAAAAATTGATCATTGTTAATTTACTGTTTTAAAAAAGAAAGAATAGAAATTTTGATAATTGTTAATTCGAACCTGTATGTTAACTAGTTTTAAATAACTTGTATAACATTTTATGAATTAAGTTTTCATAAACACTTTATAATAATTATCAAAAAACATTGATTTTTTTTTCTTAGTTTTTATTCTTTTTTTCCAATTTTGTAAATTCATAAAAAAAAATTGAAACCAAGATTCAAAAAATTAAAGATTAAAAAAAAAGAGAGAATATACTTACAAGTATTTTTTTGAGGTATTGATTGTATTTTTATGGTCATTGCTATTTAAGGGTGAATAATAATTTTTTGTTCAAAAACAAAAAAAAAAAATTTTTTAATTTTTTTTTCAAAATTAGATCTTTAGTTTTTGTTTTGAAAATAATTCCAATAAAATCGCAATTTCTTTGGTTAAATTTGGGTTCTTCAAGAGGTAATTTTTTAAAAAAAAAATAAAAAAAGTAAATTGCAAAATCGGGGAATCGAACCCCGGCCAACGGTTTGGAAGACCACCATTCTGCCACTGAACTAATTTTGCTTTTTACATTTTAAATTAGCATTTTTAAATTCATAAATATTTTAATCATTATATCATTCATATATAAAATAGATCTGATTTTTCACACTTTTTGCTTTTGTATAAAACAAAAACTTTGAAAACTTAAACATTACAAAACATCAGTAAAAGGTGTCATCAAATCATATACTATAAATTCAGGCCTACTAATTAATATACAATCTGAATAAAACCATTTATTTTGTAACATCAATAATAATACAAGATATTACAATCATTTAAAAATAGAAACATAACTAATTTTATTCCAACAAACAAAAATATATTCTTTTTTGGATGACAAACAAAAACTCTAAAATCAAAACTTAAGATTTTTCTAAAAACCAACATCTTTTTCTATACATTTTATCAGGAAACATAATGACATTCTTTGTATGGCATAAGAAAACCATATAAAACTCTGAATAAAAAAATTATAAAGAAAACTCAACAATTATTAGATCACATCCAAAATTTTAAACTTCACTTAAAATAGAATTAATAATTAACATACTTCTGATATATTCTAATAAATTTCAAAAAATTTTTAGTTCAATTTTCATTTTTTTACAATCTTCGAACTGTTTCTTATCAAACAGCCCACTGTAAAAGAATATTTTGAAGAAAAACTAATTTTACAAAGTTTCCTTAACATATGACTTCATAAAATGCTTTATTCAAAGTTTAATCATAAAAATTTCAAAAAAGGAAAATCAAGTAAAATTTTAAACATTTCTTGCAATTAATCAGTATTTTTAATAAAATTTTTGGAATATTACCAACCAAAAATAACTTACTTTTCTTTCAAATTAAACCAACTCTCACACAAGTTCTTGAAATAAAACTTAAAGTTATAAAAAATATAAGACCACAAAACAAAATTAGCCCCTTTTCAATTAAAAGAATTATATTTACATTTTCCAATATTTTTTTATTTTTTGTACTTTTATTATTAATTAATTTTTGTTTTTTATGAGCTCTTATAAAGAAGAACACTCGCTTGAAGGTACCAATGATTGTTTTTAGTCCAAATTTTCAATCACTTTCTTATTTTATTGGTTTAATTTCACCTATAACAAACAAAACAAAACAAAACAAAATAGAAAGAAAATCTGAATCTGGGAGAATAAGATCCAGGTACCCTGATCGAATTCCTGTAAAAACCTATTTTTTAACCTTTTTTCTGAAACCACCTTCCCAAAATAAAACCAAAACTATTTTGTTCTACAATTAAAAAAAAAAAAATTTTGTGATCGACTATTCAAACTTTATGTCTCTATTTCCTTCTCTTTTTAGATAATTTGCGACAAAGCCGAAAAGAGTAAAATTGCAGGAATTGATAAAAAAAAATTTTTGGTACCACAAGGTAAATAATTTTTTTCTATTTTTGAAAAACCTTTTTCTTCGCGTTATTCATTTTTGTTTTTTTCTTCTTTTTTACCAATTAAAAAATCTGTTTTTTATTTTATTTTTTATGATAAACAAATCAAAGATCTGACTGTTGGTCAATTTAGTTATATCATTCGAAAGGTTTGAAATACAATTTAATATTTGTTTTTTTATTTTTGTTTTGTTAAAAATCAGAAAAAAATGTTCCAAACCAAAATTTTCTAAATTTAAAAACAAAAAAAACAAAAAAAAAACAAAAAAAAAACAACAAAAAAACAACAAAAAAACAACAAAAAAACAACAAAAAAACAAAAAAAAACAAAAACGAAATTAGAGAATCAAACTTTTACCTGAACAAGCAATGTTTATTTTATGTAAAAATATGATGCTCCCAACATGTAATTATTTTTTTTTTTCTTTTTCTTTTTACGAAATATTTCAACCCAATCTCAAAATTGTTTTGTTTCATTTCCCTACCTTATTCTTTTTGGTGGATCTAAACCTAACAAAAATCCATTATTTTTTTGTCTAATTAGCAATGTCAATGTCTAATGTTTATGAAGAAAGTAAAGACGAGGATGGTTTCTTATATTTAACATATAGTGGTGAATCTACTTTCGGATTTTAAGTGAGAATTTATTTTTCTACCCAATTAAAAATAATTCTACAAACACATGTCTTATCTTTTTTTTCATAAAGACGACACCAAACCCAATATTGAACTTTTTTAATATTTATTTTATTTTTGGAACTTTTCTTTTTATATCTCTGGAAACACAGACAAATAATTTTTAATAATAAACAAAATATGATCCCTTTTTTATTTCTTTCTTTATTTTTTTTTATTTATTATTTTTATTCCAAAAATTAGAAACAACCAATTATAAAGAGATTTTAAAGAAAGAAATCACTTGAACATCATCTTTTGATTAATTTAGATATATATATATATATGTTTGGATTTGGATCTGGGTATGCATATATATTATTTCTTAATAACAATAAATTGAATATAACCTTTTCCACTTCTTTCCAAATTTAAAGTACGGACTTCCAATATAAAGCCTTTTTAAATAACCTCCTTAAATTTGTTTGAAATATCTTTTTTTAAATTAAAAAAAAAAAACATTAAGGGATCATTCTTCTACGACAACAAGGCAAAATTTTAGAATATGTTATTGGTGGTATTCTCTACTTAAAAGTTTTGTATATGCAAAGTGTCAAAAAATTCTGATCGACTAAGAAAGCCATAAAAGAAAATTAGTTTAGTGAGATCAATTTTTTTAATCCATTTTTTCTGAAAAAGAAATCTATTAAATTCATTTTATTTCTCTCATAGTAACAAGATTTTACCCCGTTTATTGTCATTTTGATCATTATTATACAAGAAAAAGTCTTTGTTACCAGTAATATTAATATAAAGATTTTTTATCAACTTATTGAGCCATGTTGGGAATTTATTCATAAAGCACAGTTTGGCTTTCGAAAAAAATTTGATATTCGTATCGTGGTATTAAACTTTTTAAATATATACAATCAGATAAAAACAAATAATGGAAATGGGAATGATATAAACCATATTATAATGATTGATATAGCAAAATGCTTTGACTCAATCAGTTTTAAAATAATTAGAAAAACAATAAAAAATTTTTTTAAATAAAATTATTCAACTATTTTTATTAAAATATAATCAAGGTGAAGGACTTGGTATATTCCAAGGAGATCCCTTATCACCGATGATATTGGCTCTTATTTCACATTTTCTATTATTAAAAATAATACCATTAACAAATCATTGTCAAATGTTTGTAGATGATTTAATTTTAATCATAAAAGGGAATATAAATCAAATAAATGGAAAATTAATTTTAATATATCAAGGAATTATTGTCCAATTTGGATTAAAACCTAATAAAGATAAAACAGAAATTACTAAAGATTTATCAAAGATTAAATATTTGGGAATTTATTTGGAAAAAATTTCAGTTTAGTCTATAATTTAAAAAAGGTAAAAGAAACTTATAACAAATCTAAACAATTATTCAGTAACAATTTTCTGAATAATAATCTACTAACAAATAATTCGAAAAATTAGATTATTTAAATCTTTGATATTAAGTCAATTAACGTATGGATTAGAAATATATAATTATAAATTATCAACACTAAACTACTTAAAATTCTTGAATTAACACATGTATTACCGAAATATGCAAAATAAACAGAAACACACCAGTTCTTATTTATAAAACAGAATTTAAATTTGAAAATTTGGTAATATCAATTAATAAAAAGAAATTCAAATTCAAAAAAAAATTAAAAAAATTATATCTTCTTTCATTAGAACAATTAATCAAAGAATAAACAATAAACTTAATTGGAAGTCGGAGAGTTTAAAGTTCTTAAAAAAGAAATTTATAATTATAATTATAATGATTTGTTGAACTCTACTCGTTGTAAATGTAGTTAGGTTTTCCATAATTCAAAAGAATTGACAAAAATCTTTGATTTTACTCAATTCTTATAAATTTTGGAAAACCTAGATACTTTTTGTTAGGCTTTTTTTAATTTGAGAAATAAAAAGAACATTTATTGAAATTTTCCGTTTATTTCTTAAATTAAAAAAAAAAGACAGCTAGCTTTTCCAGAATTTAAAAGAATTGAGTAAAATCTTTGATTTTTCTCTATTCTTTTGAATTCTGAAAAACCACAGTTAGGTTTTCTTGAGGTTTTTTGTTTATTTGAAAAATTGATGGATTTAATAAATGTTCTTGTTATTTCTCAAAGTAAAAAAAACCTAGAACACTTCACAAATAAAATAGAAAACCCCAAGAAAACCTAAGGCACTTGACAACACTTTTCGTTAGGTTTTCCAAAATTTAAAAGAATACAGTCAGTTCCACTTTTAAGGCACAAACATGCTACGGAATTTAAGGCAAAAAAAATCTCAAATTAAGGCACAGAATTAAGATTTTAGTAAAATAAATTGTAAAAATTAAAATTACAAATTTTGTACCTTAATTTGAGTTTTTTATGTGCCTTAAATTTAGTTGAAAGTTTGTGCCTTAAAAGTGGAACTGACTGTAGAGTAAAATCTTTAATTTTATTCAATTCTTTTGAATTTCAGAAAACCTAGACACCCCACAAAAATATTTCGCAATAACTAAAAACCAAACAATTATTTATTAACAACTCAACGATATATCAAGTTATCGATCAAGTTCAACAATTCTAAAATTCAGAACATTTATTAACTGCTTAAAAAGATAGTACTATGTAATAAATAAAAATTCAAATAAATTTTGTCTTTTATGTTTAAAATATAAACAATAAGAAATAATAGAAAATATTGATAATTTTTTAGGGTATATCCTTCCTATGAAATAGATAGATTACTTTTTCTGAATAAGTTAAAAGAATTAATGTTTTTTATAAAATAATTTTAAATTATAGTTAAAAATTATTTTCGTATATTAATAATTATAAAATCTATGATTTTTCACTTAAATTTTCTGAAAGGCGTTTTAAGTAAAAGGACAACTAGAGTGTAATTTACACTTCTTCAAAGATAAAAAAAAATATAAAGATTGTTTTTCTTTTTTGAGAACAAAATTTTGGTTAACCAAAAAATATATATATATATATTCAAAGGATTAAAAAATAATTGTATTTTTTTAAGAAAAATAGTTATAATAATTAGATTTATAAAGTCATCCAAAATTTTTTAATAGAAATTTTGTTTTTGTATTAAGATGAAATTTAATTTTTCAAAATAAAATTTTCTTCAAGATATTTGGGAATTGGTTAATTTTATCCACAAAATTCAAAATCAATTTTTTATGACAAAAATGAATTAAATTGTTATAAGGATTCTTGTGAATAAGACCGAACAATTTGTTAAAAAAAATTTTAAAAATTGAAAATTTTTTTTCATTTTTTTTTCATTTTTTGGAAATCTGACAACAACTTTTTTAAAATAATAAAGAAAAAAAAAATTTGCATAATAGATCTCAATTTAATTGATAAAATGTAGTTAGACTTCTATCAAATATCCATTTATTGAATCACCGATTCTTAAATTGGTTTTATAGACTGAGATTTGGATTGAAATATTTATCAAAGAAAAAAAAACTAAATAAAAAAATTTACTTTCAAAATTAATACTTTCCAACATCAAAAAAAAAATAGGTTTTCCCATTTTCAAGATTTAATTCACTTGTGAAACAAAATAATAGGTTACTTTTTTTGGTTTTATATTCGAAACATACCAATTTTGAATTTCAAAAAATAGACAAAAAAAAGTAAATTGTTCAAATAAGGTTAGCTCACCCATTTCATAAGTCGAAACACAAATTACAAAAAAAAAAAAAAATTTAAAATCTTTACAAGATTTCATTTTATTTTCAAAAATACTACCCTCTTAAACAACCTTTTGATATTTAAACCATTTTTCAGAACATTTTTCTTATATAATTTTCATTAATTACAATGAAATCAAATTTATTAATATTACATGATTTGTCTCGTTAGAAATCTTTTATTAAACATCAAAAGATTCTAAAAATGAAAAAAAAAAAAAACATTTTTATTTTTTTTTCATTTTCTAAATTTGTTTATTTTTTTTCAAATTTTTTTGGTTTTAATACATTTTATTTTGTAAAAGATCATATTGAAAAAAAAAAAAAAGATCTTTGTAAAGACAAATAATTACTATGAAAAGTTAGACTTAGTAATATCTTTTAATATGAATTATATTATTAGCCAAAAATCTTCTTTTTAATTTTTTTTTTTTCCAATAATAAAAAAACCCATAATGCTCATTTCAAAAATTGTTACTCACTTTTTTTAAGTTTTCGGTTTTATTTTTTTATAATTTTTCAAATATCGACCTTTTACTACTTATAAAAATAAAAATATGAATTAAGAATAAGATTTAATAATTTGTTAGACTGAAATACAAAAAAATAATTTTTTTATCCATTTATTATTTCCGGTTAGTCACAATTGTTCAAATAGAGTTCAAAAAAAGAAGATCCAAAAAATTACAAACTTATACCAGTAATTCATTGATTTCTCAAAAAGTTTTCAAAAGAAAATATAATACCACCTTAAAATTTTTGGAGAGTAAATCCATTATTATAGGTAATTATCAAAATTATTTACTTAAAATTTCCAAAATACAAATTTTATATTTAAAGAATAATTAGGGGGTATAATATTACAATTCGCCAAATTTCAAAATTAGGGGCAAACTTTTATTATTATTATTATTTTCTTTTTTCATATGTCTTTTAAAAAATACAATGATTATACAATATTTTTATTTATTAATCTATATTGGTTATTATCTCGAAACAAATTTAATACAATATATTATTATTCAAAAAAAAAAAAAACACAATTAAATTATTTTTTATACAATGAAAAATCTGTCCTATTTTTGTAATTAAGCTTATAAGAAATAACAGCATTCAATTCTATTTACATTCAGTTACACTTTTAAGACACAAACTTTCAACGAAATTTAAGGCACAAAAAAATCTCAAATTAAGTCACTAAATTTGGAATTTTTTTTTTTTTACAATTTATTTTTACTAGAATTTGAATTTTGTGCTTTAATTTGAGATTTTTATTGTGCCTTAAATTTCTTGAAAGTTTGTGCCTTAAAAGTGAAACTGACTGTATAACAATTTTAAACTTGTAAGAACTGTATTTTAAAGTATAAAACTTTTATAAATCATTTTTTTTTCTCAATAAAATTTTGTAAAATAATTATAAATATCTTATTTTAAAGGCATGATTAACAGTATTTCGATCTAAAATCTTTTTCAGTCTAACCAGTCCAGTTTTATTGAATGTATAGAATATATTCTATGAGTCTAATTCACTATTCTTCTCAAAATAAAAATTCCATTGTTATATCAAAATCATTTTTTCCATTATTTCAATTTTTTTTTTTTTTTTTTTTGATTTTTGATTTTTTTTCTTTTTCTTTTCTTTTTTCTTTTTTTTTAAAGTTAATTTGAAAAAAAAATGTTTTTTGAAATTCCAAATAAACTTTAAGAAAATATAAGCCTTTTAATTAGTTTTTAGATGAAAATATTTACTCTTACAAAATCATATTATCAACAATTTAAATTATCTAAAGAAATTTGGAAATATTATGAAAAACGTCTCAATAAAGAAATCTAAAATAATTTTTTGAAATTTTATTTTTTTAGCAATTTATTGTTTTTTTCATGTATTTATTTTATAAATATCAATTCAAATCTGAAAATAATTATTTTTCTTCTTTCTAAAAAATCTTCCTTGCGTTGATTGTAAAAAAAGTAGAATTTTAATTTATGGTTAGGACTACTTAAGTGAAATCGAGTTTAATATTTTATGTTAACTTTTATGTGAAAAATTTTGAATTTAAAAATGCCTTTTTTGAAAAAATGATAGTTTCAAGTAATATTTTTAATCCACAAGAATTAAAAATATTGAGTAAACTTTATTATTTCTATTATACTGAATATTTCTTGTTCACAATTCCAATATAATAATTAGTAGAGATTCAAGGATAATTCCCAAAATGATGATTATTGCCAATGTAAATATCCAACCAAACCAGTTAAATAGGTTTAAAACCACATAAAAAATATCTTTTGATCTGATCATGGGTAAAATTTCTTTCTTAACAGTTATTTTTCAAAATTGATTATTTCTTTGAAGATCTTTTGTATTCATCAAATTATTATTTCTCTAATTCTAAAATATTGTTAATATTTACTTGAAGTCTACTAAAATATGAACCTTGAATTAATTTTTTAAACACTTTTATGAAGATCATAATCACTATTTGTAATTTAAATAATATAAAATATAATATCAAAATTTCAAAAAATTATTCATCTTTTCAATTTCAACAATTAGGAATCGAAATATTAATTATAAATTAATCTTGCACACATCAAAAAGAATAATTATTATGAATTGGAAAATTCTTTAAAATTCACAAAATAATAAATTATCAAGAGGGGAAATATAATACATAAAGTTATTTTTAGATTAATTATTCTTATAAATTTTGCTAAATTGATGAGTTAAAGCCAATTATTTTTTTTCAAAAAATCCTCAAATAAATCCTATAATAATTTATAAGTTCTAAAATAAGAATATATTTTTATTTATGAAAATTTAAAAGAATTATATAGAAAAAACATGATTTCTTTGTAAAATAAAAAAAAAAAAACTTTCTTATGATTTTATTAATGATGAATAGGTTACTAAAACATTTCAAGTAAAAAAAAAAAAGGGAAATTAATATATTAACCAAAAATTGTTTAATAATATTAAAATTATATTATCAAATAAAGCCAGTTCCACTTTTAAGGCGCAAACTTTCAACGAAATTTAAGGCACAAAAAAAATCTCAAATTAAGTTACTAAATTTGGAATTTTTTTTTACAATTTATTTTACTTGAATCTGAATTTTGTGCTTTAATTTGAGATTTTTATTGTGCCTTAAATTTAGTTGAAAGTTTGGGCCTTAAAAGCGGAACTGACGGTTAAATAAATTGCATTTTTAAATTTTATGACACTATTAAATAAAAAAATGAAATAGGTTATACCAATGAAAACTGAAATGATATTTTAAAAATAGATTTTTAAAAAAACAATAATTATTAAATTTTTTTTATGAGATCTCGAGAATAATTCATTTTGACGAATATTTTACAATAATGTTATATCCAAGTAATTCGTATCTATTATTTTAATAAAATCTCTTAATAGCAGTGAAAGTATTTAGTCTTGCACAAGAGTAAATCTGAATATTGTAAATAATAGAGTTTTTACAATTTTTGAGATAAATAAAGAGTTCCATGCAATTATCCATGTTTTGGTGATAGTTAAAGATATCTCTGTTTTGATTATTATTATCAAATGAATTTTAAATAGTAAATCGTTTTGTAAATACCTTTACAGTGTTGGAAAAATGATTTTTTTTTTTAAATTAAAAAATTAGTCTTTACCAAACGATTTTTTGATTAAAATTCTTATTAGCCTATTAAGATAATCAGAATTTATATTTATTCGAACCAAATTAGGGGAAATAGATGGAACTCTTTACAAATCTCTAAAATTGTAAAAAATCCATTTTTAACATATAGTCAGTTCCACTTTTAAGGCACAAACTTTCAACTAAATTTAAGGCACAATAAAAATCTCAAATTAAAGCACAAAATTCAGATTCTAGTAAAATAAATTGTAAAAAAAAATATTCCAAAGTTTGTGCCTTAATTTGAGTTTTTTTTTGTGCCTTAAATTTAGTTGAAAGTTTGTGCCTTAAAAGTGGAACTGAATGTAATTCCATATTTATTCTTGTGTATATCTCAAAAAATAGCCTCCATAAAAACATTCAAGAAATTTCTCAAAATTTAAAGAATTTTTTTTTTTTTAAAGATTATTTTCTCAGAAATTTTACTTTTATATATATCAGTAAAATTAAAGTTTTTCTCGCTATTTTTTTTTTTTTTTTAACCTTCCAGAACTTAAGATCACCAATTTAATTTATTATAAACAATCATATATTTAAATTTTGAGAGTTGTTATGATGTTGTTATCCCCTTAAGTGATCAAAGAAATATGTAAAAAAACAATTATCAAAAATGAGATTGGTTTTGTAAAATTATATTATTAAAAATTGAAATTCGAAAAATAATATTTTAAATATATCAATTTGATTCAAAAAATAAAGTTTACTATCCCTTTAAATTTTGAGAGAACCAATAAAAAGAAAGAGAAAAATTTCAAAAAAGGAAAAATAACTAAAAATTTCAAACAAATTCCATTTTTATATCAAAATTTAATTGAAAAGATCGGTTCACTTACTTTAAAATTGATTTAACAAATAGGAGTTATTGAATAGTTATATGTTCTATTGAAACAAGCATAAGAAAAAAGTACATGTTAAATTTGAAAGACAGGTTGGCGACTCTCGGAAAGGGTATTTGAGTCTATTAATGGATTCATTTACAATCAAAAATGTTTTTTATGAGTTCACTCAAATAAAAGTGCACTAACCATACCAAAGATCTATAAGTGAACATATTATTATCACAGTATTGCTGTCATTTTTTTCAAAAGGTTACAAAAATCTCTTCAAGCCAACCAAAAAAAATAAATTGAAGAAATTCGGTAACTCCCAAGTATTTCTTAGTAATTAAACAAAAACAACCACAACAGATTCAAAAATATAGATCGACTAATGGTATTTAGTTGGTTAAGATCTTCGAAAAGATCTGATTCTCAAGAAAATCACGAAACACAAAACAAACAAGTCGGCTTAAATAGGCTTAAAAAAGAACAAAAGCTGAAGAAAAAGAAAATCAAACAATTCAGCACTTTGACATTCTTACCGCTTTTAGATGAAATTACAAACACACCTAATGTTATGAATTCTGAAATTATGGATCAACTTATAAATAAATTCTATAGCGAAGTTGTAGAAAATAACTCTCCACAAATGAAAATCGAGTAAATTTCTTTTTTTGAAAAATTCCAAACAACAAACATTTTTAAAAAATAAAAAATCTTTTGTTTTTTTTCTCATTGAGGCTAAATTTCAAAAAAGCCTCTTTCTTTTTCTCACTTCCCCTTCTTTACATTTTATTTGAAAAACAAAAACAAAAAAAAAAAAAAAAAAAAAAAAAAAAAAAAAAAAAACCAAAATTACAGCAATTCAGAAGGAACCCTCTTGACAACATTTTTTTCAAAAAAGTTTCTAAACATCCTAGAAACAAACCCAAACTTATTATTGTCTGATTTAAAATATTTTTGGAATGACAATAATGATGAAACCATTTTACTCAAATTACTTTCAAACATCAATTATTTATTACAAGATTTAAAATATCTCTTAATACTTTTCCAATTATCCTTTTATCCATCAATAATTGAATTATATGAGTCACTGTGTAAAATCAAAATTGGTTATCAGGAAATAGAACCCAAGCAATCAAAAGAAAAAAAACCAGAAAAAAAACACAAGAATGAAAAAGAAAAAGAAATGATAATTAATTCTAATCGCGATCAGGAAAAAGGACTCACAAAAAAAGTGCTTAAATTATGCAATATTTTGTCGTTGTTAATTGAGAAAACAGTTAATGATCGCGAGTCAATTACATTTTTTATCAAAAACAATTACATTTCCCAGCTAACTGAATTACTCTTCCAAACCCCAACAAAGCCAAAAAATTATTTATTAGGTGAGTGGGTACATCAAAACACACAAAATCTCCTGACAAAGATGGTGCGAGGCAAGCAAAGAAACCAAATCTTATCATATTTTATTGACAAAGAATTTTATGAAAAATTTATCCAAGAATTAAACAATTTAATAAACAATTATCAATTTAATCTTTTTTGCACTTGTTTTAGTTTGTTAATTGATATACTAAACCAAAATAATGAAGAAGGAGACAAGTTTCGAAAGAAATTTAACCAAATTCAAGGATGGGAATCATTGGATTTGTTGTTTTATCAAATCCTCTTATTAGAATTAAAACAAGTAGAATTATTGGAAAGGTATGATGGAAATGAAGAAAAAAATTACGAAAAAGATACAGAAGAAAAAGATAAAGAAAAAGAAATAGAAGAAAAAGAAATAGAAGAAAAAGAAAAAGAAAAAAATTCAGAAAAAGAAGAAGAAAATTCAGAAAAAGAAGAACAAGAAACACAAGAAAAAAAAAAAGAAAAAGAAAAAGAAAAAGAAAAAGAAAAAAAAAAAAAAAGAAGAAGATGATGAAAAAGAAAGAAAAAAGAAAACAAAAATTGGAATTGAAAATGAAAATGAAAATAAATTAATTAAGGTAAAAATAAATTGGAATGATTTTTGGAAATTTATTTTTGTGAAAGAAATTAAAAGATTATTTTATAGTAAAGAAATAACGATTAATGAAAAGGATAAAATCATTGACGAATCTAATGAAACAAAGGAGAATGAAAAGAATCAGGACAATGAAAATGAAAATGACCATAATAACAACAATGACAACAACAACAGCGAAAAAGACAACAAAAAAACCCATAACAATACCAATAACGACAACGGCAACAGCAATGATGATGAAAATGAAAACGAAAATGATAATGATGTCGATAATAATGAGGATGAAAAAATATCAAATGTATCAATAACAGATCAAAATTATTTAGCTTTAATTTGCTATAAGAAATTTTTTTTAAAAATATCTTTAGATAACGAAATTAAAAATAAATCAATTCATCTTCAAAAGTTGATAATTGATATTTTTTTTGAATTGATTACTATAAATTTAAATCATTATTTTCTATTTTCAAAACACAATATTTTGGTAGATTTATTAGAAAAAATAGATTTATTTGATTTTGAAATTAAAAAATTTTTAATTAAAATAATTGAACATCTCTGTTTATGCTTAGAAAATAAATCACCAAAAAAAGAATTAAGAACACTCATAGGGCTGATTGCCCGAAGGATTTCCAAAGAATTATTAGAATTGATAATCAAATTTTTAATAAAATTAATTAGATTTGAAAAAAAATTTAAAAATTTATTTTCAAGATTACAATTAATTGAATCTTTAATTTTAACCTTTTCAAGATTAATACTTCCTCTCAGAGATTTAAATCAACCAGAAGAAAATGAATATGAAAATAGAGATATAACCGAGAATATTAATACAACAATAATAATTATGAATAACAACAACAACAATAATAATAATAATGATAATGATAATAATAATGACAACAACAACAACAAAAAAGACAACGAAAAAAACCATAATAAAACCAACAACATCACAAACTATAATAATAATAATAATAATAATAACGATGAAAATAATATTCAAACAAAAAACCAAAAAACAATAAATAATGATCAAAATAAAAAAAATGAAAAAATGAAATTAATTAAGGAAAATATAAACTTATTTAAATTGACTTGTGATTTATTTCTATATTTTTTACAAAATAATTCAAAGGATTGTAAAAAATTTAAAGAGTTTGGAGGAATTGAAATATTATCAGAAATTTTGACATATTTCAATACCAGATCTGATGTCTGGCCAGCATTGAGAATTCTAGAAGTATTGATATTAAATAGCAATACAAAGATTCAAACAGAATTACAATTATTATTAAAAATATATAAAAGATTAGATTTTCGATTAGAATTCAAGAGGAAATTATTTGTTTTTAAAATTTTACAAAATGTATTAATAAAAAAATACAAAGTAAAAAAAGAATTTAAAAATTTAAATGGCTTTTCATTAATTGTAACGTATTCAATTTCAAGACTATGTAATTCGATAAAAAACATTAAAGATAGAGTAATTGCGTTAGAAATGACTTTTCAAATATTAATTGCAGCATTAAAAGATTGCCAAGAAAATAGAGAATATTTTAATAATGAAATAGTGCAATTTTTAAAAACTGCTTTAGATTTAACTGGCTTATTTGAAACAGAATATTCTTTTTATATTAATTGTTTAATATTTGATCTTGGGATTGAATCTTTTGATTTTTTGATAACCAAAAATTGTCATAATAAACTATTTTCTAATTCTTTAACATTGAAACAATTAGAACAAATCAATGAAAATAATTTAAAAATTTATATTCCAAAAGTTTTTTTGATTTCTTTTTCATTTCTTAAATATATCAAAGATTATGTATTAAAAATTAGGTTTATTAAAATTATTGAACATTTATCTAATTTACATTTATATAATTTAAGCCATTTAGCTAATCTTGATATTTGTGGATTTTTAATGGGAAATTATTCAAATATTTTTCTAAAACTTTATAAAGATGATAAGAGAATTAAAATTAATAATAAAGATAAAGATAATAAAAATAAAGATAACAACAACAACAACAACAACAATAATAATAATAACAATAATAACAACAACAATAATAATAATAACAAAAACGATCATGACAATAGAGAGAAAGGGGAAGAAATGGAGAAAGAAGAAGAAAAAGAAAAAGAAAAAGAAAAACAAACAAGAAAAGAAAAACAAATAGAAAAAGAAAAAGAGATAAAAAACAAAAAACAAAAAATATTAGATAATACAAAGTTTCTATTTAAAAATCAAATAATAAAATTATTCAAATTAATTTCTAGATTCCATTTTACTGTAACGAATTTAAGAACATTTTTGAAATTAATTGAAAAAACACAAAACAATAAAAACAAACAAAAATTATTAGAACTGTTTGTATGGATGAGTGTTAATACTAATTATTTATCTTGTATTGAATTTGATCAAAAAGATAAAAGCAATCTCTCTTATCTAATAATTGATTCAAATAAAACATTACCCTTTTTTAGCCAGACTGGATATTCTATAATTTTCTGGTTCTATTATGAAAAAAAAGAACCGAACAATAGTAATCTAAATATCAACAGACATAACAACCGATATACAAGCCGCGGTAAAAATAAGAATAAAAATCAAATGAACCAACAAAATAATAATAACCAAATTATTAATTTATTGACTTGCAAAAATAATAATAAGGAATTAATTTTCCAATTGTTATTAATCGATTCCCAAATTCATTTCAAAATCCAAAATAAAACAATTCGCTTTAAAAAGGTGAATTTAAAAGAAAGAAATTGGTACCACATAGGCTTAATTCACGAGCATCATAGATTTGGCACTGATTTGATTAAATTTTATTTAAATGGATTCCTTCAAGAAGGCGAATCAATAAATTATCCTGCGATTTCGAATAATAATTTTAAATTTTATTTAGGATTTAAAGACAGGGATAGTTTTGATGGGAACAAAATTCAAATGAAAAAGCAAAAGGAAAACGATCTGACAAAAATAAAATATAAATGGTTACTTGGACAATTTTTATTATTCAATGACAAAATTGAAGAAGAAACAATCTTAAAATTATATTTACTACGTGATAATTTTTCAGGATCGTTTTTAGATTTTAACAAAATAAATGAGATCACAGATTATATTGATCCAAAAATCATTATTAAAAATTCAAAAAATAGTAATACAGAACAAATAATTAATAATTATTTAACTAATACAGAAAACAAAAAACAAAAATCGCAATTGCTAAATTCAAAAATATATTTTTCATTAAATATCGAAAATTTAAAAAATCAAAACCGAAAAAAATATATTTTATTAAATTCGGCAAGTTTAAATGGCAAACCATATGCGTATATTTCATATTCAATAAACATTTATTTCATGAAGCAAAGAGTGCCATATGAATTAATGAAGATTTCTGGAGAAAATATTTTGTTTTATTTGCTTGAAAAGATCCAAACAAGCAAATCTTTAAGATACATTTTAAGATTAATAATAAATTTCCTTCGTGCTAGCAACCAGAATCTAAGGGAATTCCAAAAGAATAGTGGATATGAAATGATTGCTTACTTTATACGCAAGAAATCCCGTTTGATCAATTTCCAAATAATCCAAGTTCTCTTTGAATTTGTTACACCAAAATTTAAATATAACGAAAGCAACAATCAATTAATGATTAATAATTTATTGGCAATGAAACTTTTAATATTAGATTGGGAAACTTGGAAAATATTTCATGAAGATATACAATCACAATTATTTATACATTTCCAAAAATTTTTATTAAATACAAATTTTTTTCAAAACTTTAATTTTAACCAATTAAAAAAAATTAATTTATTGGAAATTTTATTTGAAATATTAAATGACGCCAATTTAACTTTAAAAATTGCCAAGAACATATTAAATCTGTTAAAGCAATATTTTAATTTTGAGTTAATTGCAAAGGATCTGGTCACTTTATCAAATTTCATTTTATTGGTTACCTTTAAGCATGTTGAAGACAGAGAAGAATTGTCCATACAATTAAAAAACGTCAAGCAGAAAAATAGTTTAAGGATGCACATCATAAATAAACTATTAAAACAAATTCTATTAATGATCAATGGAAATATTAATAACATACAGCTAATAGAAACATTTTCAAAGGCATTTAATCCAAATTGGGTTTTTAATTTATTAACACACCAATCTAATAAAATTACAATCATTTATTGCTTCCAAATTTTATTTTCCTTATTGCAATTGGATAACAATTTATTGATACAGTTCAATGAAAATAACCATTTTGATACATTGATGAGTATCTGTAATAACTTTTGGAAAATTAAACAAATTTATTTAATATTGTATTATTTCATATTTAGTCAACCCATTTATAATTTATCACTTTTCAATAAAAACAAAAATTATTATGATTTAAATTTATCTTTATTTAAAAATAAAAAAAAAAAAAAATTAAACATTAAATATTTTAAACCTTTCTATTCAATATTAGTCTTAATAAAAAACTTTCAACAAAATTACTTTAATTTTAAATTGAAAAAATTAATTAATCAAATAACCAAACCTACAGTAAATTTAAAATCTGCTAATTTAAACAATACAAATAATGGGAATGATAACAAGCAAAATAATTATGATAATAAGCAAAATGAAACTTCTAAGAAACAAAATAAAACCGATAATAAGCAAAATAAAACTGATAATAAGCAAAATGAAAATGATAATAAGCAAAATAAAACTGATAAGAAACAAAATAAAAATTATAATCAATTAAACGATAACGATAAATTAAAAATTACAATATTGGAAGATTTAGAATATTTTATTAATTTAATTTTAATAAAACTAATAGAATTAAATAAAGATTATAACAATTTTATTAATTACTTTATTGAACCTAATTTCATTGTCTTATTAAATTCAATTTTATTTCCAAAAAATTTAAAAAAAATTTTACATTCTCAGAAACAGGGATTGATATTAATACGTGATATTATAAATAAAAAAAAATTCAATGAATTTAATCGTTACCATAACCATAACCGTAACCGTAAGAGCCATACAATTAATTTAAAAATGTATCCTTTATCAGCAAGACCAACAAGTTTAACCCGTTTGAAGATTAATAAAAAAAAAGGTAAAAAAAGAAAGAAAACCAAAAAGAAAAATAATAATAAGGGGAAAACAAGGAAAAAACAATACACTACAATAGCACAAAAACAATTTTCATCAAAAAGAAATT
Source organism: Anaeramoeba flamelloides (assembly GCA_027625915.1). Classification (NCBI taxonomy): domain Eukaryota; family Anaeramoebidae; genus Anaeramoeba; species Anaeramoeba flamelloides. The sequence goes on from JANTQA010000036.1 coordinate 8,471,713, forward strand.
TAAAATTATCACATAAACCTCAAAAAAAGCATTTGAAAATTTTGAGTTTAATGAAAAAACGAATATTTAATGACAAAATCAGTATCAAATCATTCGAACTAATTGAAAATATTTTTTTAAATACAATAAAATTCAAGAATATTAATTTTTTTTATATTCTAAGCCTTATTAATTATTCAATACCAAAGGAAATAAGTATTAAATATCAGAATGCTTATCAAGAAAAATTATTTTTTAATATTTTAAATATAATTAAAATAAATTTAAAAAATTTACAATCAAATCAAAAAATTTATGATTTAATCAGAATAATAATAATAAAAATTTATAATGGCTTATTTGTAAATAAAGAATTGTTAATTTTGAATTTGTTAATTGATTTTTTAAATATATTAAATAATAAAAAAAATTTAAAATTTAAAAACAAACAAAATAAAAAAAAATTTTATTTATTTGAAAAAATTTATGAAGAATTTTTTAACTTATTATATTTTTTAATTTTTAATTTAATAAATGGAAATGAGAAGAATAAAAAATATACTGAAATCGACAATAACGTTAGGAATGTAAAAGAGGAAGAGAATGATGACGAGAGGAAGAAGGTGAAGAAGAAGATGGAGAAAGAGTTAGAGAATGATAAAAAACAAGAAAAAAATGAAACAAAAGAAGACAAAAAAATTAAGAATGAAAACGAAAATGAAAATAAAGATAAAAAAGAAAATAATAATAGCCAAGAAAAAAAAATAAATCATTTAAAAAAGAACAAACAAACAAAGATCAACAAACAAAGAAAAAGAAAAACAAAAACAAAAAAAAATGTTCGTGATGACAATAAAAATAATAATTTATTGTTTGGGATTCAAGAAATAATCGAAAATAATTATAAATTATTTTTTGATGAACAAATATTAGATGAAAATATCTTGAATTTAATTTTAGTCTTCGAATATAATATTATGAAAAACCCAAAAGCACCATCAGAATTAAGAACAAAAAGTTCACTTTTTTGGAATTTTTTAATTAAATTAATACCTGACGAATTCATTAGGCCCTCCTTATTTTTTAAATCTGGTACTGATTATGATTGTTTGCTTGACGATGAAAATTTTAATAACTGGACTCAGGAAATGAGTAAAACTAATTTTATTACATTAAACCAAATAAGTTTGCAAAATTCAGAAGAAATTTTTAATATAGTGTATAAACAAATTAACAAAAAAATTGATTCAATGCAATTGTTACATAAAGAAGAATATTTAAATGATGAAATCGAAAGAATCAAACAAATTAAAAAAACTTCTCAAGAATATAAATCAAAAATTATCCAAAAAAAAAATATTCAAGATCAATTAAGAGAAACAAATGTAAGATTGTTAATTGATTTAAATAAAGAAAATTTACGCAGAAAGCAAATTGAATTCAGAGATCGAACTGAATTTTTATCTGCTACTTGGAAAGACTTTAAAAATGATATTATTAGAGAGCATGGTGTTTTTGAAAATAATGAAAAATTAAAATCAACTTATTGGAAATTGGATACTAACGAAGGGTCATTAAGAATGAGAAAATTATTAACTAAAATCGAGAATATTCAATTATATAAAACTTACAATAATAATAATAATAATAATACAACTAGTGGCAATGAGGGAATTGATAATAGGAATCAAAATAACGGCAAGAAGGCTGCTATTAGTAATTTAAAAATTTTAACAATTAATTCAAATAATGACAATGAAAATGATACAAAAAATGAGAATGAGAATAAGAATAAGAATAAGAATGAAAATGATAATGAGAATGAAAATGAAAATGAAGAAAATGGAAATGAAAATGAAAAGAAAAATGAGAATGAGAACAAAAACAAAAACGTGAAGGTGAATAATCAGTTTGGCCAAGAAAACAAGAGAAATGATAACGCGTTTGATAAAAATAATAATATCAAAAATGAAAATTCAAAAAAAAACCCAATAGCGAAAGAATATGATTTTGGTGATAAAGAAGAAAATGAAGAAAAACATGCCTTTAGAATGATTAAAAAAAGTGAAAGAATACAATATCGTTATAATTGTAATGTCATAAATGGCTTAACTTTAATCCCAAGCATATTTTTAATTTGCAAAAGATCTTTTTATATTATTAATAATTATCGAATTTCTAAAAATAATCAAATTGAATTTGTTCAATCAAAAACGAATAATTCAAATAAGAATAAAAATGAAAAACAACAACAACAACAGCAGCAGCAGCAGCAGCAACAACAACAACAACAACAACCTAGTATCAGTTGTCATAAATATCCATTTGAGGAAATTAATGAAATATTTAAAAGAAGGTATAATTTACAACCAATTTGCATTGAATTTTTTGCAAATGATGGAAGAAGTAATTTAATTGGATTTGAAAAGGAAAAAAGAGATTATATTTTTAAAAAATTGACAACTTACCTTTCCAGAAATAAAGGCGTTTATTCAGTTTCAAACACACACGTTATTTGTAAAAATTCAGAATTTTCAATCGTTATAGGTGATCTTAATAAAGGCGATTTAATATCTCAAGGATCAATAGCACCCCCCAGAATTATTGGAAGAAGTAATAGTAGTAGTGCCAGTGGAAAAAATTTATCATTATCGAATTTTACTAGAATGTGGGCAAGCGGCAAAGTCTCGAATTTCCAATATTTGATTTACTTAAATACCATCGCAGGCAGGACTTACAATGATTTAAATCAATACCCAGTTTTCCCTTGGATTTTAAAAGATTACGATTCAGAAAAATTAGATTTAAGCGATCCAAATATTTATCGTGATCTATCAAAAACAGTAATTAAAAATTTTTTTATTTTTTTTTCTGATTAAATCTTTTTTACTAATATTATTTTTTCTTATTTTATTTCCCATCGTTGATCAGACATAGTTATTGATTTAATTTTCTTATTTTTTATTTTTTTTTATTTTAATTTAAAAATTTATTTAGATGGGTGCTTTAAATACTGAAAGATCTAAAATGTTTAAAGAAAGATATGATAATTGGGATAATCCAGATATACCCCCTTTCCATTATGGTACTCATTATTCCAGCGCAGGTGCGGTGTTATATTATTTATTAAGAATGGAGCCTTTTACAAAGCAATCTGTTGAATTACAAGGTTCTCTTTTCCTGTTCACTTTTTTTTTTTTTTTTTTTTTTTGTATTTTTTGGTTTAAAAAAATATTATTACTTAAAACAAAATGAAAAACTTCTTTGAAGCCCTAGTTTCAGTATAAAACAAAAAATTTCTATTTTTTTTGTCATTTTTTTTTTCAATCTCCTTTTTCAAAAACCCCATGAACAAAAAGTTGCCTAAAATGTAAAAATGATTACTATTCAAGCCTAGCCAAATACTCGGTTCAAAACTATTACTTAAAGATATTCCAAAAAAGTTAATTTTTAAAAAATGATAAAAAAAAAAAAAAAAAGTCCATTTTTTGCTTTTATACTGATATTAGGGCTTTAAGATTTTAATAGTAACACTAATAAAAATAATTTCTCAAATACTGTTTCCACAAAAAATGAAATCTCTTGGTAATAGCTATTAATTTTTTTCCAAAAATTAAAAAAGAATAAAGCAAAATCTGTAATGATTTTACTTAATTCTATTTAATTAAAAGAAAAAAATAAAATAAATTGTGATTAAAATTTCTAAAATTCGATTTAATACCGAAAATTTTATTTTGAGAAAACATATCCACGCAATTATCTTTACTAACAATATAACCGGTATTAAAAAATAATACTATATTTTCTTTATTAAAAAAAGTATCAATTTTTTTCAAAATGCTTTATAAATTCATTTTCCATTAAACAATATGATTATTCAAAATAAATAATAAAAATACTAAAAAAAAACATTCACTAACACATTTATTAATATAAATTCGAATAACAATAATAATTTACCAAAATAATCCTTTTATTGAATAAAAAAATAAAAATAAAAATAGGGGGGAGTTTTGATCATCCAGATAGATTATTTACAAGTATAAAATCATCATTTATTTCTGGGAGTTCTAATCCTTATTTAACTGATGTTCGGGAATTGATACCAGAATTTTATTATTTACCAGAATTTCTATTAAATATGAATAATTATTATTTTGGCGAACCGCAATTAATCAGTGAAGATGAAACAAATAAAAAAAAGGTCAAAGTAGGAGATGTAGAACTGCCGAAATGGGCAAATAATGATGCATATGAATTTATTAGAATCCATCGCCAAGCATTAGAATCGAAGCATGTAAGCGAGCACTTGCATGAATGGATTGATTTAATATTTGGATATAAACAAAAGGGCGAAGAGGCAGTTAAGGCGTTAAATGTCTTTTATTATTTAACCTACGAAGATGCTATTGATATTGATGAAATTAATGATCCCATTCAAAAAAGGGCCATCGTAACTCAAATAAATTATTTTGGACAGACGCCCAAGCAATTGTTTACAAAAGCGCATCCAAAAAGACAAATAATTGAAACCTTACCATCCATTTTTCGATTCCCACAATACATTAAAACAACTGTAATGAAGGAAATGAACAAAAGGCAAAAGGTTACATATATAAATTTAATTGGTGAAAAATTGATTCTTCAAGTTAAAAATAAAATCCCATTTACCAAGAGGCCAGAATGGTATTTGTCTTGTAGTTTCCCAGATAATTCAATCAGAATTCAAAACGCAGAAACAAAATCATGCATAGCAATAGCTGAACAAGCGCATTCTGGCAAAATAATGATATTGACTTTATCTCAAGATGAAATAATGGTATTATCGGGCGATCAGGACGGCCTATTAATATTATGGGAAATCAATAAAAAAAGGTCTGCAAAAAAAAAAAAGAAATTTGTCTTGATCAAAAGATTGATCGCTCATAAAAATTCAATTACAGCAATCGCAATTTCACAAACTTTCCATTTAATTGTTTCAGGATCAAAGGAAAAAATCTGTATTATATGGGATTTAAGAAATAAAAAATATTTGAGAAGCCTGACGGGGTTTGATAAAGCAATTTCTCACATCAAAATTAATGACATTTCGGGGGAGATAATGGTTTGCTATGGAAATAAAATCAAGATTTTCCAAATTAATGGTAAATTATTGGCATCCAACGAAAAAAATACAAATTCTATTAATGGTGCAACATGCGCAGCAATTTCGAGATTCGCAGGATATCGAAATAAATTGATTTATTTGACAGGATACTCAAATGGAGTAATCAGATTTTGGGGAATGTCTAAACTTAAAAAAAACGAGAAATTGAGATTTCTAAAATTAAAAGCTGAAAAAATCGTTTCAAGTTCTCCTCTTTCTTCGATCTTTGTCACTTGGGATAACCAAAAAATTTTATGTGGCGATACAATTGGTAACGTTTTTTCTTTAGAACTGCTTCCCCAATGGAAAAAAAAAAATCAAAAAAAGGATTCAGTAGAAAAAAATGTTGAAAAGGAAAAAAAGGTCCTTTCAATTGGAGATAATTAACCTATTTCATTATTAATATTTTTTCTTTTTTCTTTTTTTTTTTCTTGTTTTTTTGATTGATTTCTATTTCTATTTTATGTTTTTTGATGATTTAATTTTAATTAATTTTATTAAAATTATTTTTGTTTTTAATTCCAATATCAAAAAATATATTTATTATGAATAACAACATGTTTTTTTGAACTACCTTTCATCCCCTTTTGGTTAAAAATTGTCTAATTGGGATCTTAAATTCAATACTTTGTAAATGTTTTCGATATTTAGAGCATTAGATTTGTTTACACACTATCTAAAATTTCTTTCTGGAAAATGATTATCCTTATGACAATATTTAATTATGAAAATCCGATTCAAAATTTTTCTTTTTTTTCTTAGTATTATTGTTAGCCTTGTTTGAAATCTAAATAGAAAAAAAATATTTACTATTTTTATATTTAAATAAATGTTAAAATAATTATATCTATAATGATGCTTATGATGTTTTTTTTTAAGTGTTTTAAATAAAAGACATGAAATGAGACATAAAAAAATATAAATTAACAAAATTTCGATAAATGTATTGAAAAATCTTTCAAGTTTGATTAACTAAATGATTTTTAAGAAAAGAATAACTTATTATTTCTCCCAAGTTGGGTTAAAATATTAATTTTGAAACAATTAGAAGAAAAGATGAACATTTTTTAAAAATTAAAAAAAAATATATTGAATTATCAAAATTAAAAAAAAAAAAACAACTATTAAATATTCAATCCAAAGAAAAAGAAAATAGAGTTAAAAAATTGAAAAAATGATTCAGAATTATTTTTAAGTTTACAATTTTAATGGAAATAAATAATTATTAAATTCGACAAATACATGTAATTAATTTTTATTTCTGAATAAGTAATTAAAAAAATCCCCTATTTTCTGAATCAAATCCCAGTTGGATGAATTAAATGAAAATATAAATGAAAATACCTTTTGGAAATTTCTTATGAAATAAAAAGTAATCTATCTAAGTTGACGAAAGAAGTTAAAATTCAGATTTTACCAATATAAAAAAGATATTGATTATAATAATTTATATTTATTAATAAATTTTATATTTATCCAAGGAACAATTAGAAATAAATTAGATTTAATTTAAAGCCAGTTTTCTCTATTAGTTTTTTCTATATTTGAGATATTTTTTTTTGATTTATGCCTTTACTAAAGAATTAAAATTGATAGATTTAGAATAATAATCAATATCCTAATTCAAATAATTAATGGTTCCTCAAGAATTCATATATTTATTTATCAGATCGTAATATATTTTTAATTTTGAATAATATTTTTGATTCATAAAAAAAATATGGAATTCAAGTGTTTTTGAAATTACTGTGGTTTTAGATTTTACACTAAGATTTTCGATTTTATTTATTGATTTGTAAAAGCTTGGCAGAAAAGTAAAATAAGTAATATTGAAAACTATCACGATACTATAATATTTTATTCAAACTAATTTAAGACTAAGTTGATTTGATACACAGAAACCAATCGAATTCAATTTATTATTGAGTTTTAACGATTAAAACTTACTCGATTATGGGGAATTCAAAATTCTACAAATTTAAATTTTGAATAAAAATCATTATTTGGATCAACTCAAAAATGATTGAAAAGTTAGTAAATTAAAGGAAAGTAAAAATATTACAAATTTTGGATTGCTTAGGAATTTAATGGAAAATACAAAAAACATTTTAAAATCAAAAAACTTTTTGAAATTTTGAGGTTTTTTTTAAAGTTTTGGTAAAAAATTAAAAAAACATTTTAAACAATAGTTATTTCATTTAGAATTAATAATAAAACCAAGTAGAGAAGAAGAAATTGTATCAAATATTAAATATTAGATCAATAAATAAATAATTATTTTGTTTGTTCAGTTTTTTAATGATTTTGATTATAGCTATATAAAATTAAGGTATAGAAATATATTATACTAGGATATACCATACTCATTTTCGAAAAAATTTATGTATTTGTAAAAGAAATGATTTTAATTTATATAATAAAGAACAAACCATGTTACGAAAAATTTGTTAAATGTAAGCAACACCTGGAACAGAAAATGGTTGATTTTTATGAGTGTCTTTTTTTCATTGTTTTCTATTTTTTTTTTTTTCATATCTTATACAACATCTACTTAAAGTTATCCACATCTTCAAATTTATTTTTAACAAACATGAACAAATATTAGAAACTACATCCTTTTCCCACTTTATATTTACACCAATTCGAACTATTTTATTCTAGATTTGAGTATAAATAGAGTTGTGAATAATTTCCAGTAAGATTGATTAATATAATTTTAAGAGAAGAAAGTCTTCTAATAACCTATAGAAATAAACTCCATTTCACTCAAAGGGGCCCAGCCAAAAATGAAAAAGTCACTTTATTTTTAAGAATCAACCAAACTTAGATTGTTTAGTAATACGAAAAATAATAAACTTCTTATAAGAGTCCATAATTATATAAGAAACCCCTGAACAAACCATAAATTTCAAAAAAAAATAAAATGATAAAAAATTTTTTGGGCCCATTCATTGGAACGTCTCGTGCAAAATTCTCAATTACTTTAGGAAATTAAAAATGTTTAAAAAAAGATTTTTTACTTGTAAATGTATGAATTTTAAAAGAAGAAACAAAGCTTAAATTTTCTTAGTGTTTATTTCGTTTTTCAAACATTTTTTTTTTCAAAGTTAATTTATAAAAAAAAAAAAAAAAAAAAAAAAAAAAAAAAAAAAAAAAAAAAAACAAAATTTTATTAAATGAGAAAAAATGATTTTGATCTAAAAATTGAAAATTTTAGTTTGATAAGAGTAATGAATTAAACTCATAGAATGTCTTCCATTTCTTCAATAAAACTGGGCCCCTTTGAATGAAAAAGAGTTTACAAAAATATAGTCAGTTCCAAAATTAAGACACAAACTTTTAACAAAATCTCCAATCTAAAGCACATTTTTTGGTATTTTTTTTGTAATCAAAATATTTTGCCAGAATTTAAATTTTGTGCCTTAATTTGTGGGTTTTTTTGTGTCTTAAGGGAGTATCCACGGTAAAGGAAAACTTTTCACTTTTTTACAATTTTGAAGAGGATCAGAAAATAACATTTTTTACTTTGGTTGTAACTCATTGATTTTTATTATTTAAAGTACTTCATTCATAAGATTTTTTAAATTTTTTTTCAAAAGTCTCCAAGAAATTGCCACAATAGAATGTTGAGTTGAATTGCTTAAAATAGTGTTTTGAATGTAGAATGACTTATCTTTCATCCTTATCTCAACATTCTATTGTGGCATTTAATTTTTTCATTTATTTTTTATTTTTTCATCATTTTTGAGATTTTTTGAATCATCAAAAAAAAAAGCAATTAAAAATAATTTTTTATCAGTGACATTTGGGATGAATGGATTTTGTTTAAAATGAACAGCAACATTACAATCTGGAGAATCACAAAAAGGAAACATGAATAGGGCTTAAATAGCTTGAAGGATTCCAAAATTAGAATAATTAAGTCCACTTATTACTTGTTAGGATTTTAAATCGTTGGGTTTAGTGGAATATGAGAAGTGAATATGATTATATAATGTCAAAGTTTAAACCAAAAAATAGCTATAATTTTTATTCAAAGAATCTGAAATGATCTTCTCCCAAAAAAAAAAACTAAACCCCATTCCAAAAATTTGGACACATCTAAAATCAAAAATAGGAAAACAAAAACTCAATTTACTCTATTCTCCTAAACCTAATATAAATCCAGATTTAAGTAACCTAGTATTAATATTTTTAAAAGTAAACATTTTCATCCAAATAAAAGAAAAAATATAAATCAAAAAAATCTAGACAAGTGTATCCAAAATAATGAAAACTAGCTGAACAAAAAATGTAATGGTAGATTTGTTAAAATTACACAAATAATTGTTGATCTATCAAATGATAAGAGACCATGGACCAATTGTATGTGGATTTTTCAATTTTTGAAACTCAACAGTAACATTCTATCAACCATTGATAAAAAATCCCAGATCTAACGAAAAAGATATCGTAACTTGAAAAAAACGAAATGATTACAAAAAACAAAAAAGACAAAAAATGAAATTCAAAGTTTGATAAATTAAAATTTGTTCCAAATTGAATGTAAAGTATGGTATTAATATTCTTTCCAATTTTTTAAACTGTGCCCAAATTTTTGGAATTAAGTTTATTTTGATAAAAAAAAAAATATTAAAAAAAAAAACTATTTTATCAATATAAATTTCTTTTTTTTTATTGTTTATCATTACGAAAAATAAAATTGCAAATCATTTTTTAAATAAAATTTTTAGAGAATCTACGATCACACCCAACTAAAATTTAATGTTCTTATCTCATCTCTCTCGAATTTTTATCATGTCTTATGGTGTAGCTACTCCCTTAAATTTGGTACAAATTTTGTGTCTTAAAAGTGGAACTTACAATAATTGTTTTTTTTTTTTGAATATTAATTATTTTACTAAATTTAAATTTTGTAACTTAATTTGAGATTATTTTTTTGCCTTACATTTTCTTGATAGTTTGTGATTGAAAAGTGGAACTAACTGTAAAGAAGAAGATTTTTTTTCAACTTAAAAAAGTGTCAATAGTATAATTGATTTTTTTTATTTCAATTAAAAATCAAAGTTTTCAAGTCACCAATTCATGGAAATAATAACAAGTTTTAGAGAATGTAAAATAAATTTTAATTAATAATTAAATATATATAGTTTGTATGTATATTTTCCAGTTTAGTTTTGGTTTTTTCTTTGATTTTTTTTTAAAGACAGGATAAACGTAAGATACACTTAGTATTTTGATTTTTTTGATTTTATTTTTTGAGTATTTCACTTTATCTTTTATTAGCTAAAATTAAGTACCATGTAGATTTTACCTGATTCCTTGATTTAAAATATCAGCCTTGCCAAATTTTTCATTTTTATCCCTTTTTAAAATCTTTAGATAGATTGTTGAAGTCTAATAAATTTGATTATTTTTTTTTTTTTTTTTATGAAATTGGTTTTCCTTCTTAAAACCAGATGTAGAGGGGACTCAGTTCCTGTTTTCCATTTGAAAATATCATTATGTGTTATTTTTTACATTTCAAAATTTTTTTGTTTTCGTTTTCTTTTAATTTGAGTTTTACAAAGTTATTTGACTATACAAACTTGAAAAATGGTTCAAAATCTAACATATTTCTCAATTAAATAAAGAAAAAATATTTTCTTTGAAATAAGATTGGAACCTTATTGCATGTTGTGGAAAAGTACAAAAATACACTTGAAAAGTCAAACCCCAAAGTTAAAAAAATATGTAGTATAAACAATTCATTGAATTTCAAAAAAATTTCAATTATTATTTTCAACATGAAAAAACAATACTTTTTTGATTCAAAAAATAGTTCCAAACAATTTTTCTTTTTATTGAACAAAAGAAATTGGAGAACAACAATCAAACAATCAAATTGAAATTTTTTCAAAATATTTTTTTAAAATCTCTACAATTCAACTTTTTAATAAAAAAAACTACAATTTAATTTGGCTCTTTTATTATCTATTAACAACTCCGATCTTAATTCTTTCAATAAATGTGTAATTACCAAATTGTTAAATACAATTAATAATTTTTACAGTATTCCTTAACTTTTGAAATATTTTCAGACTAAACAAATCAATTCCAATTAATAATTAAAAAATAAAAAAATTCAAGAAATATAATCAAATAACGTATATCATTATTAAAAAGTCGTCATTTATACTCTGGTTAATTGAAAAAAAAATTACTTAATCAATTAATTTTCAGGAAATTTAATAAAATATTAAAAAAAAAAGAAAAAAACAAATTTTTCTGATCTCGTATTATTTAATAGTGTATTTTTCTTGCATTTTGAAAAATATGATCACATTTTTAAAACTGTTTTGTTCATATAAAATATGAAAAATAGCATAAAATGAAATTTCTGTAAAAAGAAAAATTTTTTTAAAAAGTGTTCAATTTGATAATTTGATCTAAAATCTAAACCAAAATGATATAGATCTTTTTTAACTGAAAATTAATTGTAAAAAATGAATTCTTTTCAAAAAGATAACTCATTTCTCGAAAATTGGAAATCGAAGTTTGTGGGAATATTGTAGTACCACATTTTTCTATGATATTCGATATTAATCCTTTTACTTTATAAAATCTTTTGTAATATTGAATCTAATTGTCACTTAATTAATATTTTTTGTGAGTTTGTTCCACACTGATTGGATTATCAAGAGTTTTCTCTAATTTTTCGAGTGTTGCCAGGGCAATATTTTGTTGTATTCTAAGTTGAACAATTTTTTGTTGATTTTTATTTTTACGCCTCAACAAGTTTTTTTTTTTTTTTTTATTTTCAATTTTAATTTTGTGCAGTTCTTTTTGTGTGTTTCTTAATTGATCTGTCTTCATTACTAACATCTCGTCTGTTATTAAACCGCCCCTTTCACCATCTTTAATAATCAAACTATACATTTCCTTTAGTTTATTTAATTTCTTTTGTTCTTTGAGGAGTTTATTTTGTAATGCGAGAATTTGTTTTTTTTGTTGCATTTCAATTCTTTTATTTTTTTCTGGGAGGTTTTGTTGATTCATTTTCTTTTTTTCTTCCTCCTCTTTGAGGAACTTTTGCTCTTGGTCTGTTAACTCTTTTTCAATTTTGATTAATTGGCTCCTTGTTGTCTCAAGTTTCTTTTGTTCACTTACATACCGTTCTTCAATCCCATCATATTCATTACACAAGAGCCCTATTTCTTTTTGGTGTTTGGCTTGTAATTTCCCAATTTGGTTTTGGATCGATCCAATGTTAAAGCGGATTTCATCTTCTTCTTTAAATTCACGAGATTTAATTACAAATTCAGCAATGCCAATCTCAATTAAATATTCATCTTTGTTTTTTTTTGGTGCCTTTATTATTGTCGTGCTTGGTGACGTTTTGAAATATTTTAATATTGTTCGAATCTGTGTTTCCTGGTAGACCTTTTCAAGAGGCTCTGAACAGTACACTTTTTTTAAAGTCATCGAATAGAGCTCAAAGAAAGTTGTTTTGCCAAGTGAGAAAATTAGAAAGAAAAATTTATTTTGTTCGAATTCAAATTCACATTGCCCTAAAATCTGCCTTTCCAAATTGTTGCTCATTTGAAATAATCTTTGTTGTTTTTAAAAAGGGGTATTAAGATTGGAAAATAATAAGTGTTGAATTTAAGAACAAATCCTCAAAGAAATCTATCAGAAGAAAAATGAAAATAAAATCAAGAGAAATTTATTTGTTGGCTTTTGATATTTGGCTCTTTAAAGATCAAAACTTCATTAAAACCTTATTATTGTGATTCTTATTTCTCTTTTTATTTTGGATCTTTTTGAGTTCCTTATTCGGTCTCTTTTTAACAAGATTTAAATCTTTTCAAAGTAGTGATTTAAGGTTTACAATCCATTAAATTTGAAAAATGATTATCTTGTGTACGGGTTTGGTTAGGTGTTATTTTAGTTCTTATCTAATGGATCTTAGGCTTTTTATAGATTTTGAGTTGTTAATATTACATTTTTTGGTAATTTCTTATTTTTTTTTTTGATAAGCGAATTTGAAGAATGTAAGGAGAATAGGTTCAGAAGATATCTAATAATAAATGAGGGGTGGGTGTTTGGAGAGTGAGGTTTTTTATTTACTGTTGTTAAAATCATATGTGCATAAAAGTTGAATCTGTTTCCAACACAAAAAGAGATTTCTATTCTGTTAAAGAAGAAAGAAATCATATTGATTCTATAGAATATTTTAAAAAATCTAGTTTAAGGGGCTAGTAAACTAAAAAAATCTTCAAGTAAATTTACTAAAAAATTAAAAAAAAAAATACCGTATCTTGAAATTGAAAAACAAAGTAAAAATCTGATAACTACAATACATGGCTTACTTTTAATACAATTTTCAGAAATTAATTAATGTTTTTAAAAGTTTGATCTATTTTTTCTCATTTTTGAAAAGTTCAAAATCCTAAAAAAATAAGAATTATTTAAAAAAAAATATTTTCTTAGAAATAAGATTGAAATCTTATTGCTTGTTAAATAACTGTACAAAAATACACTTTAAAAATGAAACCACTAAGTTATAGAATAACTAAGTTTAAAAAATCAACTTAATCTCAAAAAAAAAATTCAATAATTATTTTAAACTGGTAAAAAATATAATTTTTTGATTCAAAGAACAGACCAAATCTATTTTTTCTCAGGATTGAATCAAAAAATATGATAAAAAGAACCAAGCAATCGAATTAAAAATTCTCCCAAAATACTTTTTTAAAACCTGGAAAATTCAACTTATCATCTGAAGGAATAATCTTTAATTTGATTATTTATAATCAATAATTATAAACCCTATCTTAATTATTACAGTGGGTTATTAACAACTCAAAGATTAAATGTATCAAATAGACTTTAGAACTATTCCCCAATTATTTAAAGATATTTAAACAAATAAAACAATTCAAATTATATATTTCTAATAATAATAAAAATAATAGATATTATCAAATAACTGATTTTGATACAAAATTTTCCTTTTTTATCCTCTTTATATTTGAAAAAGTATATTGACTTATCTTTTAAATTTCAAGAAATCTTATAAATATTTGTGAATGAAATTAATAATCATTTTTTTTAGATCTTTAAGGATACAATATTTAGGTTTATTTTTATTTTATTGTTAAAATAAGATTAAATCCATAAGGTTTTATGTTCATAAAGACTCCCTGAAATTACTAAAAATGAGATTTCGTAAAAATTAATTTTCTTTGCAAATTTTTATTTTTCTAATTTGATCCAAAACCCAACAAAAAACGATCATATCTTTTGAATGAAAATTTAATTGGAAAGTTGTGAAATCTTTAAAAAACGATTATTCATTTCTATAAAGTTGACAAATGAAGTTTGAAATCAGGTTTAATTGTATTCTTATGTAAATAATTACTCGATTAACTTTGGGAAAAAAAATAAATAAGAGTTACTAGTCCCTTAAAAAAATCACTAAGTTCTGCAATAAGAATAGAGTAAAAATAAAATCTACTTAATAACAAATAAGTTTCAATAATTATTTCAAAGTTTAAAAAAAATCAATTTCTTGACTCAAATAACAGTTAAAATCAATTTATTCTCTTTATTCAATAAAAAAATCTGAGAGAGAAAAACAACCAAACCATTTAACTAAATTTCAGAAAAATTAACTAGGAAAAATTTTCAAAACTTATAAAATATAACTTAAAACAAAACCAAATACTTTAGAATATTATTTTTACTCAAGAATTTATAATATAATTTAAATGATATCAGTGAATTCAAAATATCACAAGTATTTAATTTATCCATTAGTTTACAATTAAACCTTAACTTTTTGATATATTTTCATACAAATAAAAAGTATTCCATTAAATAAAGTAAATTCCCCTATTAAGACACAAAATTTGTTCCAAATTTAAGACACAATAAAAAGCTCAAATAAAGATACAAAATTCAAATTCTAGTAAAATAATTTGTGACAAAAAAAAAATCCAAAAAAAGTGCCTTAAATTTTGATTTTTTTGTACCTTAAATTTCGTTGAAAGTTTTTGTCTTAAAAAAGGAATTGACTGTATTGAATTGAAAAAAAATAAGAAATATTATCTAATAAATGATTTAAATAAATTCAATTGGTTATTTACACTCTAGGTATTTCAAAAGTAAAATTAACATAATCTTTTAGATTTCTTCAAATTAAATAAATTATTTATAAATAAAACAAAAGATCAATTTTTTCCGATCTTCAATAGATTGAATATTTGGCTTATTTTTCTTTTATTTTTTTAAAATAAGATTAAAATTTCAATTTTATTTATCTCTTCAGACTCTCAGAAATTACTAAAAGTGAGATTTCTTCAAAAATAAAATTGTTTTTCAAATTTTTATTGAATTGATCTAAAAACTGTAAACAAAAAGATCAAGGATATTTTTTATGGTAATTTGATTATGGAAAAATGTTTTTCTTTTAAAGTTGATAATGAATTTCTCTCAAATTGAGAAACAAATTTACCTATCCAGTTTAATTCAACTTTTGAAAATTATAACTTTATTTACCTTTTAAAAAAAAAATTGTTTTTGTTTATCACAGAAAATATTTAGAATTGGTTTTAATATCAAAATTAAAGAAAAGTACTGTTAATTGCAAAATAAAAAGTTCAAAATTTTCATTCAGATTACCAAAATAATCACATACCAAGAATTAATATAAACCATCAAAAGTTCCCAATTCTATAAAGAAAATTAATAATTTAAACTTGTTTTCAGAATAAAAAATTTGGAATACGAGATAATTTATAAAACCGTTTTTTAAAATGAATGAAAATTTAATATCTTTTATTTTAAAACAAATAGTATGAAATAATTATAAATTTTTGTGGTTCTCGCTTTGTTACTTTTTCTACTCAAACAGGAAACTAATTGAATTTAAGGTTTATAATCTCCGAAATTTGAAAAAAGGTTGTCTTGTCTTGGGGTGTAGTGACTTGTAAATTTAGTTCTTAGATGATCGATCTTGGATTTGGTATGAGTTTTAAAAGTAGTTCAAAAATGGTAATTTTTGAAAATTTATTTTTTTTTCTTCCGGAATCCGAATTGAAGAGTGTAAGATTAATTGGTTGCAACTCAAGTTATAAAAAAATGTAGTTTTTGTGCTGTTGATTGAAATCTTTAATTAACTTTTGGTTTTATTTGGTGCTTTTAAAAAACAATTTTTTTTCATTAAGTTAATTGGCTAAAAGGAAACCTAATTAAAAATTTCAATCAAGAACCCACAAACGACATTATATTATAACTTGAGTTCCAGTCAATTAAGCTTACACTCTTCAATTCGGATTCCGGAAGAAAAAAAAATAAATATTCAAAAATTACCATTTTTGAACCACTTTTAAAACTCATACCAAATCCAAGATCGATCATCTAAGAACTAAATTTACAAGTCACTACACCCCAAGACAAGATAACCTTTTTTCAAATTTCAGAGATTGTAAACCTTAACCAAACACATATGATATTTTTTAACAAAAAAATATAAACTATGAGTCATTAGCTAATTTGATTATCAATGAAATAACGTATTTTCGAAGAATTGGTATACTTGAGTCCCATCTAATTATTAATTTACTAATGATCTTCTAAGAGTTTTTAAAAGTTAATATTAGTACAACCGATAATCATCAAGTTTTTTTGATTCATTCTTTACAGAAATCTCTAAAGGAATGGAGAAACTCAAACTAACGAAATCAAAAACTGTGACTGGCTTCTAGAATAAAAACAAATCTGATTGCATGAGAATTAGATAATTCAAAACATAGATTCATTTTTTATAAAGTATTTTTAATTAAAATTAAATGTGTAAATAAATATTAAATTAACCACACGATGTTGAAAAAAATATTTAAAAACACTCCACTGTTATCTCACATAAGTGTAAATTTTTTAAAAACGGGTACAGTCGAAGAAATTAAAATCTACGTCAATAAAAAAAATATCAAGCACCAAACATCTGGGGGATGGGAACCGCTTCACGTTGTTTGTGGAAACAACCCTGATGCACTGATTATCAAATACCTAATCTCTCAAGGTGCACCAATTAATTCAAGACTAAATGTTCCTGATGACGATCGGACTCCGTTGCACATCCTTTGCGCGAACAAAGGCAACAAGGATCCCAAGGCCTTGCTTGTTTTATTAGAAAACGGAGCAGATCCAAATTTAACTAGTGGCCGAGACAATCTTACACCACTTCACAAACTGTGTTCGACGCCACCCGATGAGTCGATGACAATTAAGATTTTTGATCTCTTTATTGACACCATGCTGAAATTTGGAGCGAAAATTGATTGTCTCAACGGCTTGGAACAAACGCCATTAAATTTGTTAGCGCACACTAACCCAACAATACCGCGGATGGAAATTTTGTTAAAGTACGGTGCAAATGTATTAATAAAGGATACCAAAAAATGGAATTTGCTTCATATCGTTTGTAAATACTTCCCAAAGCCTGAAATTGTCGAGTGGCTTTGTAATTACAAAATCCCAGTTAACGACTGCGACCAATTTGGTTGGACACCAGGACATTTGCTGGCTCTTAACCCCAATACGCCTTCAGGTGTAATCCAACTATTAATCGACAACGGACTTGATTTGGAGCGAAAGGATGTTAGTGCTTTTCTCTTTTCCTTTCTTTACTTTTCTTTTCTTATCTTGTTTGTTTGTTCACTTTTTTATTTTGATATTTCCCAAAAACTCTTTCAATTTCAAACAAAGCCTAAATTTTCAGACCTATTAACATATTGAAAAAGAACAAAAAATTAATAGGAAGCAAGATGATTTGATTGAAAAAGTTCTCAATTGTTTTACAGTCAGCACAACTTTTAAAACACAAAATTTTAACAAAATTTAAGGCACAACAATTGTTTCAAAATTAAGTACAAAAATTCAAATTCTAGTAACATAATTTGTGACAAAAAAAGAATCCAAAAAAATGTGTCTTAATTTGGAATTTTTTGTCCCTTAAATTTCGTTGAAAGTTTGTGCATTAAAAGTGGTATTGGCTACAGTGTTACCCTCATTTTCTAACAAATTAATGAAAGTTTTTATTCCAATTACCCAAAAAATTTTACACCACATTCAATCAATCAAAAATTCAAAAAAGATTCCTACAAATTGATTCAAAAAAATACAATTTTTTTTCAAATTTAGTTCACAAGTGGAAATATGGTTGTCTTAAAAAAATATAATTTTTTTTGAAAACACAAGCGATTTCTATAAAAGTTCCTATTTACACTTGTGTTTAGATTTCCCCATTAATCTTTTAAGAAAAATTACAATTTTTTCTTTTGAAAATAATAGTATTAAAAACTATTCACATTTTGTGGTCCTGTTTAGGTTACTTTTATGATTAACAAAATATTTGTTAACTTAAAAGAATATTGAGTCAAGAGTTCTTGTTCAAATTTAAAATTTAGGCTTGATTTTTTCTTTACGAAATTTGTTGTTTGGGAAGAAACTATTTTTACAAATCAAATTCGAAATTTACTAAAAAGGCTCAGGAAAATCAAATTTTCTCTGCTACATGTTCTATCCAAATTATTTTCAATTACAATACAGTTTACTTCGATGGTACCAATATATTGGAATATAAAATAGAATCAGTAGAAATATCAAAAAAAAAAAAATCATTTTTAGATTTTCCTTATTTTGTTCGAGAATTCATTAAGTTTTTAAATTAATAAATTTTTTTCATTCTAATCCCCAAGAACCCAAAAATTTCCAATATTTTTTTTTTATTATTGAAGAAGTGTAAGTTACACTCTAGTTACCCTTATGCTTAAATTCTAAAGGTAAATTCAAGAATAAAATAAAATTTCACAAATCAAAAAATTAAAAAAAAAAATGCCAAACAATTAAAATTAATTCTGAAAATGAACAGAAATGTTCTTTGCCAATTCCGAAACAATCAAGAAAGTAAACAACTATATTTTGAAGAATAGCCACTCAGGAATTAAATATGTTTTTAAAAACTTGAAATTGAGATGATAAAATAAAAAGATCATCAATTGCACTTCATGTAAATTTTGGTTCAAAAAAAACACTTCAAAATAAATCAAAACTAAATTCCAAAAATTTGGACACAGTTTAAACAGTTGAAAGAATAGCAATACTACACTTTACATTCAATTTTGTGATAATTTTGATTTTACTAACTATTTCATTTTTTGTCTTTTTTGTTTTGTTTTCATTTCCTTTTTTTGAGTTACTTAATCTGTTTCATTAGATCTAGAAATTTTTTTCGATGGTTGATAGAAGGTTAGTGTTGAGTTTGTTAAAGAGGAAAATCACATACAATTGGTTAATTCATGTTATCTTATCATTTGATCGATCAATAATTGTTGGTGAAATTTCAACAAATTTACCAATACATTTTTTGTTCAGCTCGCTTCATTATTTTGGACACACCTGTTTTTATTTTTCGTTTTATATTATTTTCTTTTATATGTATGAACACGATTACTTTAAAAAAACATTAATACTCTGTTACTTAAATGTGGTTTTATGTTAAGTTTGGAAAAATATAATAAATTGGGTTTTATTTTGCCTATTTTTGATTTTGGGCGTCCCCAAATTTTTGGAATGGGGTTTATTAAACTGTTTGGGAAAAAAAGTGAAACACGATTTTTCATTGAGAACACGAACAGAAACTGAAAATAAACTAAGATCAATTAATATAAGAAAAAATAAATAAATAAAGAGAAAAGGGGGGGAGGGGGGTTAAATGCAATAACAATTTTTATAATTTTATCTTTTAGAAAGGGATTTTCTTTGATTGATCTATTTAGTAAAAATTTATTGAAAAATTTAGCTGTTTTTGAGAGGATATCCAAAACAGCAAAATAGATTTTGAGAAAAAAGGAGATTTAAATTTTCTTTCTTGATTTGGTTGATAATAATATAATGAATTATTCTTTGATGTTAATCTAAGCCTTTCTTTTAATTGGGTTTACTTTTCATTTTCAGGTTTTTGTGATTCTATTAAAACTCGTGTTTAACTTTTTTTTTCTCAAACAGTAATAGTTCTTGATAAAAACACTAGAAAATCATTAGATAAAAAAAGTATGAGTAACTCATTATTGGATTTCTAAAGTATTTTTATTGTTATTTTTTTTTGAAAAGCATGAAATAGGATTTTTTTTTTGCTAAAAATTTCGATATTTTGATAACCAATTAAAAATAAGCCAACCAACGTTTTAATATTTTAAAGAATAATTAGCAAAAATCTAACTTTTGATAAATTAATATAATTTTTTTAAATTGTAGTTAAATACTTGTAAAATATTTTAAGAAAGCACATCAATTGTTCAAAATGGCATCCATAAATTCCATTTTAAAATTTATAAAGAAGCATAATCTAATATTTGAAACTATTTTTCAAAAATGCCTACTAACTTTATAATGCCATTAGAAGTGGTTTTGTGGCGTTTTACACAGTCTCGATTTTCATAATGTTTATTGGTATTTTAGAAGATCTTTTTTTTTTATTCTATTTCCTAAAGTTTTAAAAAAGTCCTTTTCTAGTTTTTGAAAAATATGAAAGAAAAAAATGTATAAACATTTTGATCTGAATATGATGATATTTATTCTTTTCTTTCTTTCTTTCTTTCCCCCTTTTTCCCATCGTTCTAATTAAATTAATCATAAAAATTATTTTCTTTTTTTGTTTTTAATATCTAAATTATTATACATAATTCTTTTGCTAAAAAACAATATTTTGCTTTTAATCCAAATTAGACAGTAAATTTTTTTTTTTCTTTCTTTTTAAGTTTTCAAATTCTATAGAAATCGGTTGTCTTGTAGCTTATATTGCCTTGGGTTACGTTTCATTATATTAAATTATATTATACACATTTTAGAGAGTAAGTATTTTTAATAAATGTTTCTTTAATCACATTTATTTAAAATTAATAAAAATTAATTGTAAATTATTTTTATTAATTATTTCAAAAAGGGAAAAACGATTACCGATCTTGCAAAGGAGTTTTGTGTGAAATCAGTGATTGATGATATATATGGGGAGCTTGATGATAGCGATAATGAGTTTATTGACAAAAAATCATTTCTCATCAACCATCTTGAAAGCAAATCAAAGGTGCAACCAAATCCAAAAAAAATAAATATTGAAGCTTTAGTAACACCACCTCGTAATAAAAAAATTTTACAAAAATCCAATTCATCCAAAACGTTTAAACAATATAATTTCAAAGTGAAAAGGTTGAAATCCCCAAGGCGTTTAAAATTTGAAAATCATGTAAATCGGCAAATGAGTAAATCACGTTCAAGTTCAAGCATCGTCTTCCCACTCCATCAAATGAGAAAAGAGAAGTTAAGGGGGTTTAAAAAGAAATCTAACAGTAACACCAATCTCAGTATGGACCATCAAATGGATTTAGAATTATATATTAGTAAGCTCAGTAACGATTTGAATAATGATACCACCGATGACGATTATGACAATAGCTCGTACCAAGATAATAATAATAGATTTACTCAAGATTTTAAAAAAAATATTTTACAATTTAAAGAAAGTATATCGCAACTTAAACTGGAAAAAGAAAAATATAATACACAAGTTAAAGATCTTGAAGAAGAAAATTTATTCCTTAAAAAGCAAGAGAAAAAACAGCATTATATTGGAAATGATGTCATTGAACAAACAAAAAAACTATTGCACACAGAACAAGAAAAATTGCAAGCACTTATGAATGAAAATCATCGTTTATCAGAAATTTTATCTAAACTAAATCTTGACAAAACCGAACTTTTGAGCGAGCTTGAGCAATATAATGTTAAAACCCAAGTTGAAGAAATCACTAATTTCTCGAATAATGTCAAAAATAAATAATAACAAACCATTTCATTGATTTTTCGAAAAAAAAAAAAAGAAAAAAAAAATTATTTATTTATTTGTTTTTAAATACAGATTTTTATTTTGTATAAAAAAGTCTTTCTTATTGGGTGTCTTTCACATTTTTTTTTAATATTTTGTTAATTTTACTGATTATGTTTTTTTATTAATTAATTTGCCACAATGGAATATTAATCATATATGTAATAATATCTTTTAATATTCCATTCGTTTATTATTTAATACCTAATTTATTCAAAAATTATGGTATTAAAAAGTTGGAATTTTTTTTTTTTTTTATTCAAATTAAAGGGTGGAGTTTTTAATTCATCTTATTTGCCTTTAGGTTTTTTTTAATTTTTGTAATAAACAGAAAATTTTTGAAATTTTCGGTATATTTCAAAAAGTAAAAAAAATCGCCTTTAGGTTTTCTTGAGTTTTCTGTTTATTTGTGAAGTGTTCTAAATTTTCTTGAGGTTTTCAATTTTATTTTGAAGTGTTCTAGGTTTTTTTCTATTTTAAGAAATAAAATAAAATTTCGTAAAATGTTCTGTTTATTTCTGAAATTAAAAAAAATCGTTGTTGGGTTTTCCAGAATATAATATTATTTAGACAAATCTTTTATTTTTCGCTATTCTTTTGAATTCTGGAAAAGTTACCCGAGTGTAAATATAATGTTGTCAAAAATAGAGTTTATACAATTTTAGAGATAAATAAAGAATTCCATGCATTGACACAATTTGGTAATAGTAAATATACTATCTGATTATCTTAATAGACTAATAATAATTTTTGTCAAAAAATCGTTTGGTGAATACAAATCTTTTAATTTTTACAAAAAAATCATTTTTTCAAATAAATTATTGTTGTTTAACAAACGGGTGTTCATTGAAAATCGATTCAAGCTCAAAAATCAAAACTAGTGATTTTGTTTACTTTAACAAAAATTTGGATCAATGAATGAAACTCTTTATTTATCACTAAAATTGTTAAAACTCTATTTTTTACAATATTTCATATTTACACTCACTTTAACTGCAGTTTTTTTAATTTTTGAAATGAAAAGATAATTAAATTAATTTTCTTTACATTTCAAAAAGTAAAAAAAAAAAAAAAAAAAAACAAAGGGGTTTTTCTTGAGGTTTACTGTCATATTTGTTAAGTCTAAAAATTTTCTCGGTATTTTTGAGGTTTTTTTTTGTTTTATTTGTTAAGTCTGTTGATTTTCATTAGCTTTTTTTGAGTTTTCTATTTATTTGTGAAGTGTTCTAGGTTTTTTGAGGTTTTTTATTTTATTTGTGAAGTTTTCTAGGTTTTTTTTTTACTTTTTGAAATAAACAGAAAATTTCAATAAATTTTAGGTTTATTTAGAAAACTAAAAAAACCTAAAGAAAATCTATCAATTTTCCAAATAATCAGAAAACTCAAGAAAACCCAACCTTGAGTATCTGTTTTTTTTTTTTTTTAATATGAGAAATAAATAGAAAATTTCATAAAGTTGTGGTTTATTTCTCTAATTAAAAAAAAACCCAACGGTAAACAAGAAAGGTTAAAAACACTTCCCTTAAATAATAATAAAAAAAAATAACTTTCGTTTTTTTTGAATGTAGGATTTTATTTATAAAATTTTACTTTGATCAAAAATCATTTTGCCAATATTTAAGGTTTAAAAAACCAAAACAAATTTTTGGCTTACCCAATTTTTTTCACAATGGTTCCAAAAAATTGAATACTGAAAAAATATTTTTATCTTCAAAAATTAATTTCATTAAAAAAATTCCAAAATATGGGAATTAACCGGATTTTCCCATCAAAAAAATAGAATTATATTCTTAGGATACCTAAAATCAAAGATAAATGCGAGTGTAAAGTGTTTACTACATCACAATTTCAAATCGATGAAAATCCTTCAGCTAACTTTAATTGAAATTTTTTGGTTTTCATTGCTGGTATTTTCAGAACAAAAGGAAATAAATTTTTGCTTAACTTGCTTTTCATTTTCGTTTTTATATATTACATTACTAGAAATAGTTTTTAAAGTGAAACAGATTATAAGTTGTGTATTTCTATTTATTTGCTTGATTCCTTTTTTATCGTAATGTTTAATTAGAGAGTGAGTGAGCCAAGAATCCTTAATGAAAGGATATTTCAGAATCAAAAATGAAGATAATCAGATGAAATTTTATCCCCTTTAAATTTCAAATACAGTATTTTAAAATAATTTGAATGTATGGACTTTTGGGTTTCAGGAAATTCTTTTATTTTTTTTTATAATTGATATTTTAAAGTTTTTGTTTGGTCTCTTTTGAATCATTCTTTTAGTTGGTTTAATCTAAATTCTTCTCTCAAAAAAGCATGGATCAATATGAAAAAATCAAAATAAAAAAAAAAAAATAGAAACAAAATTGGGTTGTTTTTAATTTATGTTTGTTTTTTTATTCTCTAAAGTGGATCTTATAAGTGACGGAGTTATTTGGTATTCGTCTTGGATTTTTTTTTTCATATTTCCGATCTTTTTGTAGCAATAAGAAAGATCCTTTTTCATCTGAACAAGTGTTTTGGCATAATAAACAAAATTATTTTTTAATTCGCTAAATTCCTCAGATGAAAATTTATTAAATTTTGTTAGGGCCTCGTTTGTGTCCTTTACGTTATTAAAACTATTGGTTTAATTGTTAAAAAAAAAGTCAAGTTCAGAAAAAATTTTTTAAAGAAAGTGTTGTTGGAGAATTAGTCCTGAACTAAAAACAATTGTTTATTATTTGTAGAATGAAAAAAATTTACGAATGCTTTTGAAAAGTCATTATTTTTTTTAAGTCTTCTTTTTCAATCATATTTTGAATTGTTTGCACGAGCTTTGTTTGTTGTGTTTCTGTTGATTTTTTTTTTGTTTTTTCTTTTTTTTCTGTTGTTTTTGTTTCTTTTTCATCTTGTTGTTCTGTTTCTTCTTTTTGTTCTGTTTCCTTTTCTTCTTCTTTCTTTTCTTCCTTTTTTGTTGTTTGAGTTTCTGTTTCAATTGTATTTTTTGTTTCTTGGTTGCTCATTAAGAAAAAATTAAAGTAAAGGGAAAAAAATAAAAAAATGAATTTTGGATTTAAGGTATTTGTACTTTTGTGAGATTCAACTGTGACTTTAAGATGATATTATTTATCGCTATGTTTTTAATACTATTTCTTATTTAGAATGATATACTTTTCTGATTTGGCAAAGATATTTGAGAAATGATGTAGAAAAACAGAATTGTTCAATAAGAAAGCAACTCTATCAGTTCAAACGTATGTTTTTTTTTGTTCCAGTAAAACAAAAAGTTCATTCTTTAATAGTGTACCCAAGCAAAAATCAATTTTGATTGTTAAACCATCCTTTTTTAATAAAAATATTCAATTTTGAAGGGAATCTGAAGAAAATTTTTGATTTAACTCTACAGTATTTTTATAAAATGTTATTTTTCAAAATTGAAAAATAGTTTAACCATTTTGGAAAAAAAGCGAAACACGGTTATTAATTGGGAACATTACTGAAAATGAAAAGTAAAATCAATAAAAAGAAAAAACCAATTAACTTCAAATATGAACCCATTATATTATTTTCAATCAACCCAACAAATACAATTTAACTCTATTTGAGTTATAGAAATTGTTCAAGTAGTTTTGGAGATCGCAAAAATAGTCAATTTTTTGAACAAATATTTAATAATTGATCAATCAAAGAAAAGCCCAAATTAAAGATAGAATTAAAAAAACTTTTATTGTTACGTATACTTCATTTTGTCTTTATTTATTTATTTATTATTTTTTTCATTGATTTTACTTTTCATTTTCAGTAAGGTTAATAATTAAAAACCGTGTTGAACTTTTTTTCCTGTTTCACTTTTTTTCCACAATGGTAAAATTTAAATGTACCTTTTAATTATCAACTTGTAGTTTACATTTCTTAAAAAATTGAAAACTATTGTTATTTGTGTGTCAAAGTTGAGAAAATTTATAATCAATCAAATTTTTTCTAATTTCAAAATGGGTCAAATTGAATTTTTTTTTTGCCTTTTGGAAGAGTATATGTTAAACCTCTTGGGTTGCAAGTTATTAGGAATTTATAACTGTATTTTTTTTTTTTTTTTGATATTTTTGTAAGGTTTTGTTATTATTTTTATTATATATGAAAGTTTTTAATTGTTTTTCAGGATTGTGAGAGGTAAAGTAAAAAAGAAATTTTTGTAATGAGTAGTATTTTATTACTAAAATTGTAGAAAATCCAAAATTTTTAAAATCATCAATACTAAGTATTTGTAAAAGTTTGTTGGAAACTCCAATTTTAACGAATTAGCTTCCATCAGATAAATTATCTATAATCAAAGTGTGTTTTTATTGGGTGAAATGATATTAGAGCACCATTACTCAAAAAGTTCTATAAAAATTTCTTATAAATCCATTGCACAATAAATTATTACATTTTTCACGAATAATCACAATTAAAAATTTGTCATTTTGTGAAATTTTTTATTCAATTAATTTTTAAAACTCTAAGATAGAAACTCGAAATAATAATATTCCAGTATTTGGTAATCCATATTTAGAACTGCCAAAAATGACTATTTTCTATACTTTTTTAATTTCAAATATTATCTCAATAATCAACAATAAACAAACCCAAAGACTGATTATTTCCTTCTCCCTTTGATAAACTATTTTAAATAACAATATATTTCCAAGGTTTCAGAACTAATTGGTCAAAGGAACCTCTGAGTTTTTTATTTATTGTTTTTTTTTACAAATTAAAATTTTCAGCAACTAATCTACATTAGGCCACAAATTTAAGAAAGATATTTTCTAACTTTGTAGTTTTTAAATTGATAATCCAACTTAAAATTTGTGGTTAAATACAGATTTTTTTCTGAAATTGTTGGTATTTTTACTAATACAAGCATCATTTTTAATTGATGAGATCAACTATTATTACTATTTGACTTATAAATTTTTTTAGAGACATTTGAACCATATGGCACTAATTTGGTATACACTCAATAACAACATACTTTAATCTTAGGCTTCTCCTTGGTAGACCTTAATCCCTTAACCACAAAAGTTAAGTGGAAAAAATGGACTTTTAAAAAAAGTGTCAAAAGTCTAATTGGTCTCCGAATAATTTTTTTTCAAAATAAAGAAAAATATTCTCTCACATACTACCAAAATCACCCAAATTTACTCTAAAATTCCATAAA
Organism: Anaeramoeba flamelloides; assembly: GCA_027625915.1. NCBI lineage: Eukaryota > Anaeramoebidae > Anaeramoeba > Anaeramoeba flamelloides. Next base: position 8,498,944 of record JANTQA010000036.1, read on the forward strand.
ACACCATCAAAATGAGACAAACCTTCCTGAAAACCGGTTTTCTAATACCCACAACCAATATATTTTAATATAATTGACTATTTTGGAAAAATTGAGAATTGATCCAAAATTTTCTAATTTGAAAAGTAATAATTTTCTATATAAACCAAGTACTTATTATTTCCGATATTTATTATTTTATCTGAAAATAAACAGAAATAGTTAAGATTATTATAAAATGATTTTTTTTTTTTGACTTTTTATACTTTTTACTTTTTCTAAATCTACCTTTTTGAAATCTTTGAACATCCTAACATTTCTCAAAGTTTTGAGAATTGGGGTTTAGGAATAAAGAATATTATGGGAATTTATAAATATATTATGATTAAATCTTAAATCAAACTTGTTCTTGGTGAACCTTGGATTAAATTAACTTAAAGCAATCTAACTTGAGTGTTTAGAATCATTTACAATCGTTAAAAAGTTAAAGAGAATAAAAAATAACACCATTTTCTATTTATATATATATATATATATATAAACTCAATTCCAAAAAATGGGACATAAAAAAAAAATTACATTAATAAAAAATATACTCCAAAATACTTAATACTTAAACATTAAAATAATAAAAGACCCGAAAATATTTAATTAATACTATTTATATATTTTATAGTAAATTTTAAATTCAATTCGAAAAAATAAAAAATAAAAAATAAAAAAAAGTGTGCCCCTATTTTTTGGAACACGGTTACCAAAAAATCCATTTTTATTGAAAGAAAAATTAATAAAAACTATTAATAGATTCAGCTTGTCTTTTGATAACTAAATCTATCCTTTTAAATATAGAGTTTACTAATTTTCTTAGGTTTCCCAACTCAAAGTATTCCATACATTAGTGAAAATATTAAAAATTCTTCTTCGTTTTTTGGTTACAATTTTTCAGTTTAGTATCCATAAATTCCCAATTGGATTTAAATTTGTGGAATTGGGGGTCAAGGGTCCAGAACATTACATCCCCGATTTAAGTAAGTTTGAGTTTTTTTTTGAAGTATGTGGACAAGCTCCATCCTTTTTGAAAATCCATTTCAACTCACCATATTCTAAATTAACGAGTTGAATTACATTTGATTTTTTTGATAATATCATTAATAATACATTCAGTATTCACACTTCCATTAATGATAATAAGGTCTGTTTGTAGGCAATGTGCTCTAGCACCCCATATCATGATTTTTTTTCAAAAAATTTTTTCTCGATAAAAAAAGAATCTTTTTTCTTTTTGAGAGAAAACAAAAAAAATTATTTTGTGATCAGAATGAAAACTTTTAAATTTCATTTTAAAGTGATTTTGAGATTTTCTAAAAGTTTTGAAAAAAAAAGAATCCAAAAAAAATCAAAAAAATTATTGAAAATCAAAAATCAAAAAATAATGAAAAAAAATGATAAATAATTAACTTTAAAATTATTTACATTGATTGTTAATATCTAATGTTTCTATTTAAGGGTCAAATATCACTTTTCTTGAAATTAAATTGATTTTGAAGGTGTGCCCCAATTTTTGGAATTGAGTTTATATATATATATAAACTATTTTTCATAAATTTTGACTCACTTTATAATGTTAATGGGCGTTGTTTTGAGGGTTTATTCCAGTATTTTTTACAAAAAATATTTTCAAATTTTTGGATCATAATCATTTTTTCTAATTTTGCAAATTTTAGTTTTGCTTTTTCAAATTTTTGTTTTTCTTTTTTTTTTTTTTTTTTTTTTTTTTTTTTTTTTTTTTTTTTTTTTTTTTTTTTTTTTTTTTTTTTTTTTTTTTTTTTTTTTTTTTTTTTTTTTTCTTTTTTTTTTTTTTTTTAAAAGATCATTTGGAAAAAAAAAAAGAGATCTTCGAAATAAAAAATAATCACTAAGAAAATTGAGTATGTAATGTCTTTGAAAATGGATTTAATTATTCATAAAAAATCTTGTTATTCAACTTTTTTTCAGTGAAAGTTCAGTAATAAAAAATCCGTAATGCTCATTTCAAAAATTGTGACTCACTTTTTTTTAGTTTTTGGTTTTATTTTTTTTAATTTTTAATCTATCAGGACTTTATAGATTTAGAATGACTTAAAAGAGAATTACAAATCATATTTAGTTATTAATTGTTCTTGAAAACTAAAGGGTAATTTTTTTTTTTCAATTTATTATTTCAGGTGAGTCTTAATTTTTGAAAAAGAGTTTATATTATTGGATTTAAATATTTTATTATTGTAGATTATTCAAATTTTTTTTTTTAAAATAATTTGTTTTTTTTCATTGAAAAATTAGTAAAGGTTTTATGATTATTTTTTTTTCATTAATATAAAAAAAAGTACAAAGAAATTAATTTTTCATTTTTAAAAGTTTGAAAAATCAAAAAAACTTTAAAATTTTTGATAGTAAAATCGATCTTTTGTAATTTTGACTTTATTTCATTTTTTTAATCAATCAATATTCCTGAAGTAATATACACATTTGCAAAAATGATTTCTTAATTGATCATGTTTTTTTGTTAAAATTTTGATTTTTTCATTCACTGTGATACTTTTCTCATATTCTCCATAGGGGTAAGGAAACTTGTCAATATATTGGACGTATTTGGTAGCATTCTATTGTATTTAAAAATGGAAGAAAGAGATTTGGGGAAGAAACATTTTTGAAAATACTTTTTCCAAAATCAAACAAACTCAGACATCCACAATGGTTTATTAAATGAAATTTGTTGTCATTTAAGGGGGCCAGTACATTTTTCATTATTTGAGTGCCACCATTTATCTGAAACTGAATTCTTCAAATCATTTCTTTAACCAAATACATTGATATTTCAATAAATACTAGAGTGGAATATATCCTAGTCCAAGATATTTTTATACCAATAAAAAAACACAAATCAAAAAAATGAAAAAATTGATCCAAAAAAAAAAATAAAAATCATTTATTACTTGATCTTATCTAGAACTTTTGACACAATTACTTATTCTTTATTTGGTTTTATTTGTAATTCTTTATGAAAATAATTTTGTTTGGAAAATTTTTGAAAAACAAATTACTGTTTATTTCAAAAGAATTTCCAAAAATGAATTTAAAAATCCTATTTTCATTTAATTCATCTAATTCTAGTTTTAGTTCAGAAAATCAGATATTTTTTCAATTCTTCTTGGGAATAAGGTTTTATTGGGCAAATTCGTTTTATTTGATAATTATTTATTTACTATTAAAATGAGAACTCAAAATAATTCTAAATCTGATTGAAACTTGTTTCAAAATGTTTCAATTATTTTGATTTGAATCTTTTGGTAGCTGTTTTTTGATTCCAAGAATTCAACTCCTTTTTTTTAATTTTTGAAATAGTATTCTTGGTTTAGGCTTTGTTTGATAAAAATATTTTAAAAAAGAATTTTGAAAGCAAATTTGTCACAAAATGTTTTTACAAATAATTATAAATAGTAATGGGGCGAGAAATTCAAGGAAAAAAATAATTTGTATTCACTCAAACTAAGAAGATAAAGAATACCAATCTTCGAAAATATCTTTGATCGATTTTTTTTTTTGCTTAATTCTTGATTTCAACAAATTTATTTATGAATGGTGGTCTTTCGTGTTTCGTCTTCTAAAAGAAAATAGTTGTTTCACATGCACACCTTTTCCAATATATTTTTTTGGTTTACTGTTTGATTAATTTCAATCGTTTGTATAAACACTTCTCTAGATCCAAAACAAAATTTAATAAAACCAAAATTTTAATCAAAAAAAATGTTCAAAGAATTGAAAAATGAAATATTCAACTCTGAATTACTTTGATTCTTTTCACGAATAGACTAGTGAATGGTGTTTTGTTTCCAAAGTTTCAATATCTGGTGGCAATCAAAAAATATTTTTTCAGTAATGTTTATAAACTATTTTTCAGTCAAAGGGTCCTAGTTGTAATGGTATAATACATGTGTTTAAAGGGTTTGTATAGATATTAGAAGAAAAATTTTATTTTGGAAATTTTCAAAATTGAAATCATTTTTCACATATCTACACATTTTTGTTTTTTTTTTTCGATTTTTTTTTTAAAACGTCATTCATTTGCAAAAAATTTTTTATTGCAAGATCAATAGTCACTTGGTAAAAACGTGTTATTCTAAGGTCATTAAAACCATGTAAAGATTGTTGAGAAATCATATTGATTTCTATTGCAATTCTATTCGATCTTTGATCTTGATATTTGTTTAATAAATTTGAAAAATTTTCACTTCATTTTCATTTGCTTTTTCAAATAGAGACCACAAATACCAACAAACTTTGTTTGGGGACTTGATTTCTAAAACTAAAGTATGTAAAATGAAGTGAAAAATGTTTAATGTTTATTATTCAAATACCAGTAGAAGTTCAAAACGAACATCCTTGTTTTTCTCAATAATCCCTAAGAATTTGAGTTTTTCAATTTTTAAGAAAAGCTATTGATTAATTAGTTTTCTTTCAGACATGTATCAACATTTCTTTGGGGTGTATTATTCTCTTTATTTCTTATTTGTTCTTCAAAGATCAATTATATAAAATAATTGATATTTGAAAAAAACGTTGGGCCCCTTTGACTGAAACAGAGTTTACAATTAAAATTTTTCAAAATGGTAAAATGTACTTACCCCCTTAAAACATCAAATATCTGAAAATAAATCATTGTGGATGTCTGAGTTTGTTTGATTTTGGAAAAAGTATTTTCAAAAATGTTTCTTCCCCAAATCTCTTTCTTCCATTTTTAAATACAATAGAATGCTACCAAATACGTCCAATATATTGACAAGTTTCCTTACCCCTATGGAGAATATGAGAAAAGTATCACAGTGAATGAAAAAATCAAAATTTTAACAAAAAAACATGATCAATTAAGAAATCATTTTTGCAAATGTGTATATTACTTCAGGAATATTGGTTGATTAAAAAAAAAAAACAAAGATCAAGTATAAAATAAATAAGCACATATATTAATTTGATAAAAATGCTTGTGATATATATATATATTTCGTTTTATTTCTATTCATTAATTAATTAAATGTATAAATTATACTCTTGTATAATATATCAAGAAGTAATTTTAAATTTACTAATCTGATTTTTATTTTTTAATTATCATTAAAGAATCGCCGTTCTGTATCCCAGCCTTTTCAAAGGTTTTATTTTTCTCAGAAAAGGTGGTTTTAGGATAATTTTTTACAAAATAATATTTTTCTGGTTTTATTGAATTATTCTCTTGAATGTCGACCCAATCAAATAAAGTTGTAATTTCCCATTGTTTGCTAAAGCTCCTAGACAATTTTTCGCCATCTGGGAAAATGACTCTTAATCGTACAACACCTTCTTCTGTCTTGGGGTTTGGCTCTGGTTTTAAATTTCTTCTTTTTTCTTCAATTTCTCGTTTTTGGCGTTCCTTTTTTTCAATTTTTTTTTTTTTTAACTCCGAAAGCCTTTCCTTTTCCAATCTTTGTAATTCCAATTCAAGCTCTCGCTTTTCTTTTTCAATTTTCTCTTTTTCTTTTTCAATCCTCAATCTTTCGCCATCCTTCGCGACTGATTCCAGGTATTCCCGATCCTGTTGCTCGCGGATCTCGCGGCTGCTTCTTCGTTCTTCTTCCTTCACCCTTTGAGTGGACATGATCCTTTCATTTTCTTCGAGTGTGTTGACGAGCACAGTTAATAGCTGGGATACTTTCGTATAACCCTCAAAGACCTTCGCCATTTGGTATCTTGCTTGAGAATTTTTTGAAACGATAGCTAAAAACGGAAAAGTCGTAACATTGAACTTGCCTGCTAACAGCAACCCTGCGGGGTGTTTGATTGATTCGCCCCAGCAGATATAACTATTATTTGCAATCGCAAGAATATTTTCGTTAGAAAGCACTTTTTCACAAAACTTGTCTGTAGAGTAATGCTCAGGCGAATGCAAATAAAGAATTAAAAATTTTGTTTCTTCCTTTGCAGCTTGAAGTGCTTGGTTATAAGTTCCTTTATAAAAATTTAGATGGGTTTGTCCATAGGACTCTTCGTATTCTTGAAGAAATGTTGCTATTTTTGAAATTTCGTTTGTGTTTGTTTTTAATTTTTTGATTTTTGTTTTGATTGTTTTACAAGTTTGGTGAATTTAATTTAATTTTGAGTCCTCAAATTCGTTTCGTTTCATTTTGTTGATTTAAAGATGTTTCGATCTTTTTTTAGAATTCTGATTCCTTTACTTGGAGCGAAAAAAAAAAAAATAATAAAAAAAAATTAGGAAGAATAATTATTACTTTCTTTGTTCTCCTTGAATGGAGTGAACAGTGCTTTTGTATTCTCGACTAACTTTTGGAAAAATGTTCTTCTATTTTTGCGAGTAGTTACTTTTTTTTTTGAAATTTCCATGTTTTTGGGAATGTTGTCTGGTAGTTTTTCTTTTTCTTCTTCAATTTCATCGAAAATTATGTTGTCGATTTTTTCGTCATTTCTTTTTGAGGTGCTTATTATCTTTTCTTTTTCAGAACGAATCTCCATTCCTTTTTATAATTTTTGAAAGAAGGTTCCAACGAGAGATTTGAAAAAATAACAAAAAATGAAACAAAATTCTCTCAAAACTATCAATCTTCCCATATGAAAACATAATCAAAACAAACAACTCCAATCTCAAAAAAATTAGGGACTCTTGTCTTTCTATGAAATATTTTGTAGACTTTGACTGAGTCAGTCAAAATAAATAAAATCAAGATCAAAAAAAGATCTAAAGTAATGCTATTTAGTATTGATTTTGTATTCTCTTATAAGTGTCAATCAAATTACTTTGAAAGTGAAACAAAAAAAACCTGAGTTCCACTGATTAAAATTTAGAGTTCCTCACCAATTGAAAATGGCTATTTAATCTCTTGGTGACACTTTTTGTTCAAGATAAATCTATCCTCGATAGAGAAATAAATTGATATTCTAAAAGAAACCAATACATCACCATTAAATTTAATTTAATTGGTTTTTTTTAGGTTAACTCTAATTAAAGGAATATAAGTTGATAATAATAGTCTCGTCTTTGAAATTTAAATGGGATAAAATTTCATCTGATTTATTAGTTTTTTCTTTTGTGAAATATCCTTTCATTGGAGGATTCTTTGTTCAACAAATAAATCTATTTATTCCATGAATACAATAAAAAAAAAGTTTAACAAAAGAAGAGATAAATAAATAGAAAAGACATTTCTTCACAAACGCTATTTGTAAAAGGAAAAAATGAAATGAAAATTTTTTTCCATTTATTATTTAAATGTTAATATTTGATTATCTCAATTGATATATTTTTTGTAAGACAGCTCTTAACAAAAACATAATAATTACTTTTAGACTTTTTTTCATTTCCCTCAAGGATTTTGCTTCCGAAAAACTTTTTACAGTGAACAGAATAATGCGTTCCCAAAGAACTATAATCCATGTTTCAAATATAATCCGTGCTTTTTTTTCTTCTTGTACCAAGGCAACATCCAATCTACTACCCAATAACATACCTAAGTTCAAATCAATTTTGAAAGTAAAGGCCTGGTTATTTTCAGTAAAATTTAAATTATTCAAGCATATAGTTGAAAATTTTCCAGAATATTCTCAATTGTTTTTGAATTTTTTTGTTTTTTTGAAGATTAAAATTTTCTTAAAAATTTACACTATTTTTTGATATAAATTTTGCAATTTGATCCTTCATTTTTAGAATTTTTTTTTAAATAATAGATCTTTAAGAAACCATTACCATGTTTTTGTAGGGCTTTTTTATCAGTTTCTTTGATTGGTTAATGTATAGGTATTCGATAACAAAAAAACACACTTTTTATTTTGAAACTCGCATTAAATTTTTTTGCACGCTTTATTTTGACTACAGTAAAAAAAAAAAATTTCAGATATAGTTAGCTTCACTTTTAGGAAACAGACGTTAAACAAATTTTATGTCATAAAAAAAATCTCAAATTTTGGATTATTTTTTGTAATTTTTTTTACACAAATTATTTTGTACGAATTTGACTACTGTGCCTTACTTTTCAAATTTTTTTTGTGCCTTAAAATTATTGAAAGTTTGTGTCTTAAATGTAGAACTGACTGTAAAATTTTAAGGAATCAGTCTTCCACAATAACAGTACACAATTTAAAAATATTTTATTGGTAATATTCTTTATTTAAAAATCTTGTATACACTAGGCATAAAAAATTATAAATAACAAAGAACCACATGAAACAATATTTTTTCAGTCAGATCAATTTTTTTTTTCTCTCTTTTTTTATAAGGAAAATAAAAAAATCAAATCATTTCTTATATTATAAATTTTTTTAACCCATTTATTGACATTTACATCTTTAATACACAATATTTAACCTTTATTTCCAGGATTATCAATATAAAGATTATTTTTTTTTTATTTAGAGATATTTCTTTGGGTTAGCCAAAAAAATGATTTATTCAACCAATTGAAAAATAATTATATTGTTTTAAGAAGAATAATATATAAACTCTAAAGTTTTAGTGACATTTACAAATTTTTCACAAAAATTGTGTTTTTTAGTTCTAAGATAAAATTTGATTAATCAAAATATAATTTTCATAAAGATATTTGGTAATTAAATAATTTTATCCGCAAAAATTTAGAATCAATTTTTTTTTTCAAAAATGATTTATGGGACTAGTCTAGTTTAAATTACTTTTAGGTAGTTTTAATAGAGATTTAGATTTTTTTTGCCAATTACTTAGATTTGAAATCAAAGTGAAAATTTTCTTAGTATAGTAATGAAATCTTGCTAAATGACATTTATTAAATTTAGTTATTGTTTTTATAGAAATAAAAAATTTTTCCATTTTTTCACTTTTTTGAAAGTTGCTTTTTTTCTACTTTTTGCAAAAATACAAAAAATAACAAAAAAATATGAGCAAGAAAGCAAAACCTTGTTATGTTTGTGGTTTACGTACAAAAAATAGTTTGAAAAATAAACCTGAAAATATTTTTTTGGATTTGCATGAAAACATAGTTTGATTCGAAAAAAATATACAATATATACTTTACTTTTAATAAAAGATTTTCTTTCTTTTCTTGTACCATTTTTTTTTTTTTTTTTTCATGGATCTACTTTTTCAGTTTACCTTGGAAATAAGTGGATTTTGAAATTCAAAAAATAAACTCAAATTAATAAATTTTTTACAAGGTTTATTTTATCATATTAAAAACCAAAACACCTATAATAAAAAACAATTTTAAAATCTCTTGACAAGATTATATTTATTTGTAAAAAAAAACTAGTCCCCTAATTCTTTTTTATTTTCATTTTTTTCATTTTAAAGTTCATTTCCTTTTTTTTTATTTCAAAATTCTTTCAAAATAAATATCATGGGGGTTTAAAGTTCCCCTCATAATAAGAATAAGATTCTTTAATAAATTTGATCTGCTAACTTTTTAATATTACAAGTTGGAAATAGGATATAAATGAAAGGAAATTGGTGATAATGTGACCCATGTATAACCCCCAATCCCTTATTTCTCAAAAAATACCTTTATTTTTAACATCATATTGTTTCAAAATAACATTTTTAGTATGTAATACACTAACCAATTTGACGAGAATTCAAAGTAGTGCAGATATCCTTAAATTCTCAAAATAGTACGAACATATAAAATCTTTTTTTTATATTTCTTTTCTTATAATAAATTATATTTTTAGAATAGGAAGATAGAAAAACTTTATTACAATACCTATCACAATTCCCACACAAAAAACACTACCGATATTTTCTTTTTAAAATTTACAAAAATACAAGTAATATCTTCTTGGATTTATGCAATTTAATATATTTCTAATATTAATCCAATTCATATTCACAAAACTTTAATTTTTCTCTAACCCAAACAAAAAAATGGCATTGTCGGGTTTTTATTAACTTTCAGTCCATAAATAATCTTTTCTAGTGTGAATTGGTATTTAAACAGAATAAATCACCATCTATCACTTAAAAAAAATGTTTATGTTTAAAATGATAAAAATTTATACATTGGTCTGTAATATCATAAAAATCATATTAATATTATCATTAACGGTTTTATTTAATAAATTTTGTTTTTTAAGATTTCACTATTTTTATTAATCTTTTCAGTTATTTTTGTTTCCCATTCTACATTTGGAATTCGGTTTTTTGATTATTTTTTTTTATTTATAAAAGTTTTTGTAAAAAAAATAAATCCATCAAAAATGTTTAAAAGTTATTTAGAGTGGGTAAAAAATACTGGACATGATTTTTAATTGTGCTATTCCGAAAATTATTGAGTAATTTCTTTTATTTTTAATCAAATTATTTTTATAAATAACCCATTTTTTTTTATGAGGAAAGAAATAAACCTAACTGAAGTTCATAAAAGTAAGGTGTCTCATAGAATACTCTAGTAATTGTTAAATATTTTAAGTAGATGAACTTTTTATTGAAAACAATAGAGTTTTTATAGAGGTTTACTAGAGTCTGGAAAATAATAATTTTTATTCTTGTTTATTGATTGATTGACTGGTGTTTTGAATAAGTGTAATTTCATTAATCATCATTCTAATAAGTGGTCGAGTTATAATTTTAAAAGTTTGATTCTTACAAAAAAAAAGGATTTGATTTTAAATATAAGAAATTACACATCAATTTGTGGAATGCTTTAATAAAAAACATTGCCTGGTGTATTTTTTTAACATGTCTGTTATTTTTTTGAATACTTTAATACATTTTTTCTTTAATTTTTTTTCCACAAGTACTTTATATTTGTATCCAAATAGTTGAATTCTCAATTAATATACACAATTTTAATCAAGTTCTTGGGAAACTTTAATACTGATTTTTTTTTTGAAATTGTTTTATTAATTTATAAACGATCAAGAAATAAAGTAAAAAAAAAGTGATAAAAACTCTTTAATTTGTTAAATTGTGTTTTTAAAAGCCAAAATAGAGTAAATATTGAAAAGGTGCCCAAATTGTCTTGAATATAAATTTTACGATAAATAATCGATAATTTTTGAAAAAATAAATTTGTTTTTAGTTAATTAACAAAAATATTGAAAAATCATTCACAATAAAAATTATTTTAAATCCATTCTGTTATTTAAAACTATTATTTAGTTTCTCTATTTTTATAAACAATTGACAAATCTTTTTTACTTTTTTCCTTAAAATTTTTTATATTTCGATAATCACCAAAACCAAATTTGAATGATTTGAAAAATCAAACTATTTTACCATGCTCAACAAAGTTTCTAACTCTTGGAGAAATTAATTTAATTTTCAAATTCAAGCTAAATCTTGAAACATTATTTATTAAAAAAAAAGTACATTAATTATCTAAAGAATAGTCTTTTATTTATTAAGAATTTCTTTTATTTAGAATCCAAAACAAATTCTTTCAAATTTCATTTTGGAATTTTTTTAAATATTTAATGTAGTTAACAGAGCCAATACACTTTTCAATTAACAACAAAATATTTGGACCTTAAAGTATGTGCTTGGGGAAAACCACCTTCAAAAATGCAAAAATTCTCGAATTTTATCCTATTTAAATCGAAAATGAAAGTGCTGAAAGGAAAGGTGATGGTTTTAATTTGACCTTAAATTGTAAATCCTGAGTAGGTAAATAAAACCTTTTTATAAAACATACATTCGATAAATAATTCTCTTTAAATGTTTCTATCCAAAAATATTTGTTCCAAAAAACTAAAATTTATCTAATAATTTTCGACTTTCCTGGAAATTTTGAATCTGTTTGTCTTTTGGTGATCATGCCAAGTGGTAATTTTTTAAGACTTTTTTTTATTTTTTTTTTATCTTTGTCCTCGCTTTTTTTGCTTTTTGAATTCTTGTTTTTCCAAGAAAAGTAAATGTTAAAACAAGAAAACAAAAATCCTTTAAGGAAAGAAACTGTTCTAACCCCAATTATTCAATACCAAAATGAAAACAATTCTTCAGTTAATACCATTTCATTCTATGATAACCAAATTATTGCAGGCTGTTCGGATCACAAAATCCATTTCTACCATAGCGATATTAACACGTGTATCAAAACCTATGAGGGAAACGAGTCCAAAGTCAATATTGTAAAAATATATGAAAACAAATTGTATTCTTCAAATCAGCAAGGGCAAATCTTGGTTTATAATCTCCAAACTGATCAATTGCTTTCGAAATTCGAAGCACACAAACAACAGATTACTTGCTTAAATATCGACAATTCTGGTCGACTGTTTTCTGGCTCAGCTGACAAAACAATAAAGTTGTGGAATAAACAGAGTAACAATTTTTTTTATTTTTGTTTGTTGTTTTTCTTTCTGTTTTTGATTTTTTTTTTATTTTTTTTTTTGAAGAAATTGTGCTCTCAGTCAAAGAAAAATTTCGGTTTTCAACAACAAAAATCATTGAACTCAAAAAAAAGAAAATTTTTTTAACTTTTTGCAAAAAGAAAATTCACATTTTTTTTTTCAATTACAAACCAAAATCTATCAAAAAAAAAAGAAAAAAACAAATCAAAAATTATTCCAAACCCATACACTGCACGGTTATTTAATTTTCTGAATCAAGAACTCATTAATAAGACTGGATTTATGCATCCATAAAATGTGTTTTTCTTTTTCTTTTTGAATTCCACATTTAGCTTCCAAAAAAACGAAATCTTTTCTTCTTTACAGAATAGTTTTGAACGAAAATTAAAAATTTTGAGGAAACAACACACGACACCACTCAAGCCTTTCCGAGTCTTGGTACTCTTTAGTAAGTGTTCTAGATCATTCTTATTCATCTTCGATGAGTTTAAAAGTGTTTTGATCTGACAAATTTTTTAAATTAACATTTTAACGTTTTTCTTGTAATGTTAGCCTTTTTTATTTTTGTTCAGAGGATTTAAGGTTTAAAACCCCGGAAATTTGAAAAAAGAATATCTTGCATAGGGTGTGGCGGCTTGTTATTTTGGTTCTTAGCTGGTTGATCTTTGACTGGTTTTGAATTTTAAAAAATGGTTCAAAATGAAATTTTTGATAATTTTTTTTTCTTTCCTGAAATCCAAAATGAAGAGTGTAAGGTTAATAGACTGGAAAGTGTTTAAGAATGGTGTTGATTTTTTAATTGGATTTTTTATTTCCCTTTTGTCTATGACCAAAAAAAAAAAAAATTATATTCTCTAAAAGCCCAAAATCAACCAAAATAAATAAAAATTTCTATTGACAACACAAAAACCAAAATTTATTATAAAATACCCTTCCAGTATATTAACCTTACACTCTTCATTTTGGATTTCAGGAAAGAAAAAAAAAAAAAATTGTCAAAAATTTCATTTTTGAACCATTTTTTAAAATTCATACCAAGTCAAAGATCAACCAGCTAAGAACCAAAATAACAAGTCGCCACACCCTATGCAAGATATTCTTCTTTCAAAAATTCGGGTGTGTAAACCTTAATTCATTTTTCTTCTTATTAATGACTATTCAAATTTTGTGTCCAGTTCAGATTACTTTCCAGACTAACAACACCTTTGTTGACTTAAAAGAATTTTGAGTTTTGAAATCTTGTCATAATTTAAAATTTAGCTTTTTTTTTTTTTCGAAATTTGTAATTCAGTTAAACCGATTTTTCAGAATCCAAATCTGAAATTTACCTTGAAAAGGTTCGAAAATCAAAACCCTGGGAAAATTATTAAATTTCAAATTTGGTCAAATTTCAATTTTGGTCAAATTCTCATTTTTTTCAAAATAGTCAATTCCATTGAAATATATTGACTGTAGGCATTTTAAACATCCTTTACTGGTAGGTTAAGGTACGTTAGGGTAGTTTTGCGTATTGCTAGAGTATACCTGGGTGGTTTGGATGTTTGGGGGGTATACTAGAAAATTTTGGCAAGGATTTTGAGAAAAAAAAATAATTAAGAGACCAATTAGACTTTGAAAACTTGTTTTAAGGGGAAAAAATTTTCCACTTAACTTTTTGTGTTAAAATTGGGTTTAGAATAAATTTATGAAAATATTTAGTATTGATGATTTCAATATTTTGAATATTCTACAATTTAAGTTATAAAATACTACCAATCACAAAATAATATTTTCGATTTTTCCACCCACAATAATAAAAAACCATTTAAAACCATCATACCAATAATAATAATCAAGAAACTCTTCAAAAATATGAAAAAATTCAATTTGACCAATTTTGAAATTTGACCAAATTTGAAATTTAATAATATACCCAAAACCCTCTTACTTGACCTAACTTTCTATTTCATTTTTAAATATAATGGATTTTAGTTCAATGGTATAAATAAATTTTCAGAGAAAGTGAATCTTTAGATTTGTTGGAAGTAAACAATATGGCTGATAAATTTGCCTTGTTTTTTGTTAAGAGAAGTTCATTAATGTTTTTGGATCAATAAACGATTTTTTAATTTTCGAATAAATTTTTTAAACTTATTAATATGAGTAATGTATAATTGAGAAGAATAAATTTGTACTCATATAAATTTTGAATTTTATAAAAAAAAAAAAAAAAAGAATATTTCTATTGATTGAGGGGATCGGTTAAAACAACACACCAATATAGAAGGAAAAAAAAAAAAGAAAGCACAGGTAAAAAAAAAAAGATCAAATAACAAAAAATACCAAAAATTAATTTAATTTTAGATTATTTCTGTGATTTAGGTTTTGCATAATTTGAAAGAATATAGTAAAATCTTGGATTTTATTCAATTATTTAAAATTAAAAAAAAAAAAAAACTCTGAAACTCTCCTGAAGAAGAAGTCGCCAAAAGCCAAAACAAAATTTAATGAGTAAATAAAAAGTAAAATTGCACAATCTTTGATAATTAATTTTCTATTTTACTATCTTTTGGCTTTTTTTTAATTTTTGAAATAAAATGAAAATTTCATAAATTTTATGTTTATTTCAAAAATTAAAAAAATTCGCAACTCTACCTCGCCCCCCTTAAGGACTATTCGAATTTTATGCTCTGCGAGGGTTGGAATACCATATAGTTTATAGGAAGAATGGTTAAAAATCCCAAAAATTGCAATATTTTGACTTTCAGCAAAACCTATAACTTTTTAACAATTCTTCCTATCTACTGTATGGTATTCCAACCCTCACAGAGCATAAAATTCGAATAGTCCTTAAACGAAGACACTAAGTACATAAAAATATCCATTAGCATAGTATTTTTAACTTTGATTTTCGTTTTCCATTTTTGGTTACCCTAAGCCTTCTAACCACAATCACTTTTCTAAAAAATTCTCTAAAAGATCAATTCATTTTATATTATTGATTCAGAAAATTAAATAATTTTTGAGTATTTTTTTGACACAGAACTTTTTCATATCATTTTTTTATCAAAAATGAAAAAAAAAAATATTATAAAAACTGTGTTTTTTTCACAAGTTGGTGTTTGTGAATTTTGAGATAAATATTCGATTTTTTGTCAGAAACGACTTTGATCCAAATATTTTTTTTGGTACTAATCCCAAAATTTTCAAAAACTAAAAAAACAATTATTTTTTAAACTTTGTGAACATTATTTTTTTTTAGATGGCACCTTAATTAAAGATTTCCAAGGGCACACAGATCTGATAACAAGACTTCACATCACTAAAGAAAATAAATTATATTCAAGTTCTATAGATAAGACATTAAAATCGTGGGACATTGAAACTGGGAAGATGATTAATAATTTTGAGTCACATAAAGGGTGGGTTTTAAATTTCCAATTCGATGAAACTAATAATTTGTTATATTCTGGATCACATGATTCTACCATCAAAATTTGGGACACTCGGTTAAATACATGTATACATACTTTCCAGGAACATAAATATGCTGTTTCACAAATCTTAATCAATGGCTCTACATTAATAAGTTCATCGTGGGATGGTAACATTGGTTTGTGGAATTTGAAAAATAAAAAAAAATCGCCAACGTTTTTAAAGGGGCATTTTGGACAAGTGCGAGGGATACTATTAAAGGGGAATTCAAAACTTTATTCTTACTCCAATGATTCTGATATTAGGTTCTGGGATTTAAAAAAAAAAAAATGCAAGAATATTTTAAACGGGCATTCCAAGCCCATTTATGGATTAAAATTTGATTCGAAGGATCGATTATTTTCATTCTCTAGTGATGGGACAATTGTTAGATGGCCGTCTAGTGAAAATAAAAATCGAAAGAGTATTGAAATGGAGAAGGAAGAATTAAAAACGAGGCAGTCAACATTGTTTTTACAGGGGCTATCATCAAAGATTGAAGTGTTTATCAATAATAAGCCCTATTGGACAACAACCAACAATACCATTTTGAATCTTTGCAAATCAAATGGCATCGAGGTGTTATCTTTCTGCCACCACTCGAGACTTTCGCCGATTGGCATTTGTGGTTTATGTTCTGTTGAGATTTTAAATAATTTTGGTGAGCATGAAATTGTTCATGCCTGTAGTTACCGATGCAGACAAAATTTAAAAATTTGGACAAATACAAATAAAGTCAAAAAATATTTGCAAAAGGCAATTTTAGCATTGGATCAAAAAAGAAGAATAAAAAAAATATTAACCAATAATCAAATCAAAAATTCAACAAAGCATTTTAATAATAACGGTATGGATGTCAATAATAGCGAAGGTGAAGATGAAGATGATTTTTTCAATACAACTTTTTTAAAAATGAAAAAATCAATAAATTTCATTGACAAAACGGATTCTATTCAATTGGATTTTTCAAAATGTGTTGATTGTGGAAGATGTGTTCAGGCATGTAAAGAGATAATGGGGCTAAATGTATTCAATATGAAAATAGAATCGCCATATTTAAATGGTTGTTCGTTAGAAACTAACAATAACAATTGCTTGTCAGATACCAATTGCATTGATTGTGGGCAATGTACGCTATTTTGTCCTACTAACGCTTTGAAAGAAAATAATACGAGTTTAAAATTAGTCAAGGAAAAGTTAAATGATCCAAACATTCATATCATGATGGCTATTTCGCCTGAAGTATTATTAAGTTTCCCAGAAATTTTTAAAAATCAGAACTTTGGAGAGAATAATTATGAAAATTTAGAAAAAAAAATCATTTATATATTAAAATTATTAGGATTTGACAATATATTTAATTTAGAATTAGCAATTAATTTGTCACTTATTGAAGAAACCTTGCTTTTACACAAAAAAATCCAAAAAAAGGATTTTAAAAATTTGCCCTTGATTAGCTCTTGCTGCCCCTCTTTTAAAAAATTATATCAAAAAAAATATCCCAAATTATTGAAATATTTTTCGAATGTAGATTTACCTATCCATATTTTTGGATTATTATCAAAAACCATATATGCAAAAAGATTGAAAATTAATCCTAAAAATATTTTTACAATTGTTTTAACTGGCTGTGTATCAGTAAAATCAGAATTAAAATCCGAGTCGAATGATTGCTTTATTATTAATAAAGATGATGAAACAGAAAAAATAAAAAAAATTGATGCAATTTTATCATTAAGAGAAATTGGGCAATTAATAAAACAAAAAAAAATAAAAATAAATCAATTACAATTTAAAAATATTAAAAAAGATGACGACGACGACGACGAGGATGATGATGATGATGATGATGATGATGATGATGATGATGATGATGATGATGATGATGATAAGGATAAGGATAAGAGTAAGGGTAGTGGTAATGAAAGTAATAATGATAACAATGATAAGGGTGTCAATGGTTTTAATAATTTAAAATATTCAACAATTTTTGAAAAACAAAAATCTAATAAAAATTCAATAAATACAATTGTTAGAACTGGATATATCAAATCAATTATTGAGTGTTATAGGCAAATAATAAAAATTAGAAGGCAAACCATGAGTGGTCATGTTAAAAAGAATGAAATCCAAAATATTAATGAAATTGTTTCAGATCCTGAACAAAATAATGAAGAAAAAATGAAAATTAATAAAACGAAATCAAAAAAAAAACCAAAATTAAAAAATAAAACGCAAAAGAAAAATAAAAAACAAAACAAAACACCAAAATCGAAAAAAGAGAATGATAATAAAAATAGCCCAAATGTTAATAAAAAAAGAAAGATAATCAAAAGCAAAACTTTGAATAAATTATTACGAAAGAAACTTTCTTTCAAATTGAAAGATGAAGAGATTGTTGATCAAACTTATTTATTTGAAAAAAAAAATCTAACGAATACTGATTCTTTTGAATTAATTAAGAATCAAAATTTGTTACCAAAATTAAATCATATTGAAAATGAAAATAAACAACTTTTTAATTCTAATAATAATAATAATAATAATAAAAATAATAATAATAATCAGAACAATAATAATGCAAACAACAACAATAATAATAGTGACAATTTTGAAAATGTATTTAAAAATTCCACAATAAATTTTGAAAGGTATACAAAAAACCCACATATATATCAAGCAGTAACAATACTGAATGATAGAAAAATAAATTTATTATCTGTTGATGGTGGTAGTGCATGTAAATATTCATTCCGCTTAATTAATAAAAGCGAAGTGGTGAATTTCCATTATATCGAAGGAAGGGCGTGCCCTCTAAGTTGTGTAGGCGGTGGTGGTCACCCAAAAACATTTGAAAAGCCATTTAATAAAAGAATGAAATTGTTAAAATCATTAATAAGTGATTCCAAAACCCCAAAATTTAAAAAAATTCAAAAAAAGTTTTATATCATTTATCAAAATATAAAATTGAATAACATGAAAAATGGTAATATCCTAAATAAGCAAAATTTAAATTTGAAGAAACAAAAATTAAAGAATGATAACTATAACCATAATGAGAACAAGAGAAAAAATGAGAATATTGACGACGAAGATCAAAATTCAAATAACGATTCAAATAATTATAACAATAATAATAAACATTCAATTTTAATTTTATGGGGGAGCCAAACCGGTATCGCAAGAGAAATCGCGAATATCATTTTTGAAAAATGCAATTCGTTGAAATTGAAAACTAGAATAAAATCCTTACAAAATTTTAAAATAAATTCGTTATTAAAAGAAGAAAATGTTATATTTGTATTGTCCACTTATTGGGAAGGTTCTTTCCCATTAAATGCTTCAGGGTTTTGGAATAAATTACAAAAAAGTAATTTAAATCTATCTAATTTAAAATATTCAGTTGTCGGCGTCGGTAATTCTTCATATTCAAATTTTAATACAGCCTCAATTTTATTAGATATTCATCTTGAAAGAGGCTGTAATGCTAATAGAATTAGATCAATATGCTTAACCGATTCACAAGATAAGCGGGGTTACCTAACCTCATTACAACCGTTCCTGGTTTCATTAAAATCTTATAAATAATTTATTATTCTTATTCTTATTGAAAACATATTTCCAAAGAACACAAATATTCATAACCAAATTCATAGAAATGTAATTATATTAAAAATTCTTAAAAAAAAGATATTGAATTAATTGTTAATTATTGTTTATTATTTTTCAATCTATATTTTTTTTTTTTTTTTATTATTATTATTAGTTTTTAATTTCTTTATTTAAAATTTATAATTGGTGGAATTGTATAATTACAAGTTATTTAATATTTTTAAAAATATATACGTTTAATATACTTTTTGTTTATCCATTTTTTTTCTTTCTTTGCTACTTATTATTGATCTTTAAATTACACCTGCCTTTTTTATTTATTAGATAAATAAAAACTATTTTTCATCCCAATCACATCAGCTTTTTTTTGAATCATTATTTTGATCAGGAAATCATTATATTTTCAAAATAAAAATAATAATTAAAAAAAAAGAACAACATCCTTTTTTCGTAAGTGATATATCTTTCAAAAGTACTCGGGGGTAATTGTATAAACAATTTTTTTTTCTATTTATTTTAACGGTTCATTATTATGATACCAAAAACCTTCGTCCTTAAAAAAAAAAAAAAGGAGAAACACTTTTTTGAATTATAAATAGAACTTGATAAGGAATTCCAATTAAATGATGTTTCAAATAAAAATATCTATTTTAATGATCAATTAAAATCTAGAAAAAAAAAAGCTTGATCTACTTTTTTGTTTTTATGTGTTTTGGACTTTAATTTGATCTTAATTATAAACTATTTTGAAAAAATTATTTCTAACTATGATATTAAATTAAAATAGAATTTGAGAAAAATCCAAAATCAAAGGAATACAAAATACAAGTAAAATGGTTTTAAATAATGACAATTCAGAAAAGGTGTTTCTATGATTTGTTGATTCAATTAGCAAGAAAATAATATATTCGTGTTTCAGTCAAAGGGGGGTATCGAAAAAAAATCATTTTTTTACAAATATCAAATATTTTATATAAATGATTTTTGAAGATTAAATAAGAAATAAGTCGAATAATAAACGTTAAAGAAGAGTTGATATTTGCCTGAAATAAAACTATCAAATCAATATTTTTGTTAAAAATAGAAAAACTCACATTCTTAGGGAACCTATTGAAAAAAAAAAAAAACAACTAAGTTCATTTTGATCTCTATTGAAGAGCAAATAATTTCCCAATAGAAATCATTATTATTTCTCTACAATTATTTTTACTTTATTTCAATAATCTTAAGAATAACTCTTTTTCACCAAGTGACTATCGATCTTGTAATAAAAGAATTAAATTTTAAAGAATTCATTGTCAATAAAAACAATCGGGTAAAAAAAAACCAAAAAAAATAAAAGATGAAAAAATGATTTTCATATTTTTCAAAAATAAAAATTATTTATAGTTTTTATGAAATTTTGTTATTTTGATTGTTGGGGTCTTTTTAAATCTGTGGAAATTTTTGAATTTTAGATTAGAATAATCTTTGATTTTATCAATTGTTTTAAATTCGGGAAAAGATAAACGTATTTTTTAATTGTCTTCTTTGTTTTGTTTCGAAAATCAATTGATTTTTCTAATCATAAAATAAATTTACAAAATCTAACAGTTCTTTTCTGGGGTTTTCTTGTTTTATTCTGAAATTTAATTGGTTTTTGAAGTATTTTAGAAAAAGTGATGAATAGTTTTTTTTTACATTTCATAAAAAAACCTCTTTTTTAATGGATCTATTGGTTAATTAACGATAATAGCTTAAGTTGAATATTAATACTGATTGGATCAATGACTATCGTATTTTTTTTAAAATATGTTCTTTGAAATATTTCCAAAAAATGAAAAAAAAAAAAATAGCAATTTTTTTTTTACAAAACAATGAAAGTCCAATTTTAATAAAAAAAATTGGCAATATTTTAATGACACAAAAGATTTTTTTAATAATAAAATAGAGTAATATATTTTTCATTCTATTTGAAAGTTTTCCATAATTAAAAAAGTTATAAAAACCATTTTTTCAATCAAAAAGAAAAAAATAAACTCTTATTTACACACTTCATATATATCAGATAAAAAAGAGATCAGAAAATTCAATATTTTTATATATGGAATTACATACTAATAGAAAAATTGAATAATTACCAAGAATCAATAAATGGTAGTTAATTATTTTTTAGATTTAAATACTTTTTTGAAGATTGATTTTAAAAGATAAATTTTAAAATGAATTTACGCCACTTTCTTAAAGTTAGCAATAGTATTAAATTACATTAACAATAATAAATCCAAGATACTACAACTATTTCTACTTTCTATTTGTTTTGTTATCTTCAGTAAAACAACTTTTTATAAATCTATCATAATTCAAAAATCAGCCACAGTACAAAATATTTCACAATAACAGAAAAAAAATGAATGATCTGTAAGATCTTTTATCATCTTTCTCTTTTTTTCAGAACTAACTCGTATATTTTTTTTAAAATTTTGAACAAACTTTAATGTGGTTTAGGGTTTAATACCTGAAGTCAAAAATTTTTCCTTTTTACCAATTTTAAAATTGATTAGAAAAAACCTTTTTTAAATTCCTCTTTGCTTCTACCTTGAATCAATATTAGTATTCAATCCTTATTATTTTACTCTTAAAAATTTCTATTTTTAAATTTGTGACGTATTATTAATTCAAACAACTTTGAAGGTTCTTGATAAAATGTTTCTATATTATTTTTCTTTATTCAATTTTAATATAAATTATAATATTAGTTACAATAAAATTTTAAAATGATTTCAAAACGAAAAAAAAAAAAAAAAATAATAATAATAATATTGATAATTTATTTTTTTCAGAGTTGATCACAGAATATTTAGATATTAATATTTTGGATAAACTAAAAAAAATTTTTCTTATAACTTTAATCACCCTAACATAAAAAACTCTAATAATTCAAAATAATTTCGTACCTTATTTCATGATTTCATTAAAAAAATCTATTTCAATAATTTCAAAATAAATCCATTTTATATTGTAATTAACAATATTATTTAATGGAAATCTAGTTAAAAAAGGGAACAAAAATATTATTTTAATATCAGTAATTATATTCACAAAACAATTTGCAAAATTTTGGAACAATGGATTACTCTTATTTCATCCATATTTAACTTTTGATCAAAATTCAAATAAGAAAAACTCATATTTTTTTTTTTTTAGTAATATTAATTAATCGAATATTCTTTAATAAAAAACTATTTTGTATGATGATTAGAAAAATCACCATAAAAAAAAAAAATTATTATAATAAATTTAAAAAATAATAGTTTTCCATCAAAAATCTTTAATTGTTTTATACCCACCCAATAGATTTGATTGATTTTTTTAATAAAATTTCATTCACTGATTCGAATACTTTTTGAAAATTGTCAGGATCTATCGCAGTCGTGTAATGTGTATAGATTTCTTTTGTATTCTCCTTGTTTTTAGATAAAAATTGATTTTTAATATATACCTTTCCTTCATCAACGTCCTTTCCACCATCATAGTCTGGGAATGTTTTTTTTAATTTTGAATGTTTTAATTTTTTTTCAAATAGATCATATTTATTTAAAAATAATATTGCTGGTATTTTATTAAACCATCTGGAATTTATTATATCTGAAAAAAGCATTAAAGATTCTGCCATTCTATTTACAGTTATTTCTTCTGCTAAAACTTGATCGTATGCGCTTAAAGATGCAACATATATAATTGATGTTACATTTTCAAAACAATGTAGCCATTTTTTTCTTTCGTTTCTTTGACCACCAACATCAATTAAGCTATTTTAGTTTTTAAAAAGAATAAATTAGCATAGTTATATATAATAAACATGAAAATTAGAATTGCTAAAAAGAAGAATTGTTATTCAATACAAATAAATATTTTAATTGTCTATCCTCTTGTCTGTAGATAAATTAACCCCAATTGATGGATTTAGAAAACTAAATGGAGTTTAAAATTGATCTATTGCCCTTGTGTATTCACTCTTTGAATTAGTTGTTTTGAAGTTGGTAATTCAAAATTCTCTCTTTAAAAGGTAAAATGTTTTAACACTTTAACCCTAAACAATAAATCCAATTTCTAATTTTTGTCACAAGCAATTCAAGTTTTGGAAAAAATATTTGTTAAATTAATTATTTTTGAAATAAGGAATTACACATTTGCAAAAAGTGATGTCTTAATATTTTAATGTTTTTTTTACTAAATTTGTCATTTTTCCAAAAACTATAAAATATTAAGAAATCACTTTTTGCACATGTGTAGTGCTTCATATTTATGAAAAGTTAATAATTGTTTATCTTTTTTTATTTATAAGAAAAAAAAACAAAAAATGAATAATTAAAAATAAAGATGACAAATAATTTTCCCCTAAAATGTAGAAAGGATACAATAAAAAAAAAAAAAAAAAGGATTTTGTATATTTTTTGAAATTCCAATAATCAATAATGAGCAATTATTAGTTAGATACCGGTTTGTTAGAATGGATATGGAAATATATATATAAAGGTTTTTTTTTTTTTTTTTTTTTTTTATTTTTATTTTTGAAGAGAGAAAATTGCTTTTCTCCTGTGTGCCCTAATTTCTAAACTTTTTTTTAGAAATTTTGTTAAAGAATCACAAATTTTATTATCACTTACTAATGATAATATATATGATGAATTCTTTTTATTAATAATATCTCCGATATTATTAATTTTTTTATTTTTTTCAAAAAAATTCAGATATCCAGATTTTTCGATTTATTTTATAGGCCGGGCAGTCAAGTTTTTTTTTTTTTTTTTTTTTTTTTTTTTTCAATCTAAATTTCTTTTTACAGAATTATAGTAATTAAATATTGAGTAAAATAAAACTATGAACGATATGTTGATAATATTTTTTTTTTTTTTTTTTTGATATTGATTTCTTCAAGTTAAAATTTATTATCAATGTTTTGTTAATGTAATAATAGACTGTTTATGATAATTTTTTTCTTTTATAAACAGTTTTAAAATCAAATTATTTCGGGTAAAAGAATATTTGTGTGGGTTATCTCCTTTTTATTTTTCAATATTTTCCCTTTTACAAAATGAAAAATTTAAGTATTTATGTATTGTTTCAAAGGCTAAAGGTCGAGGAACAATACAATGCATATTTTGTCACAGAGTCAAAGACGAGGGAAAATATGGCTAATATTTATAATTTTTTATTTTGTAAAAGGGAAAATATTGTAAAATGTGAGGGTATAACTTACTTATCAATCATAGAGTGTCATTTTCAAGACACTTTACTCAATTTATTAATTTTTTAAAAAAAAAATGAGTGTAAATACAATACGGCTAATATTCTCCTTTTTGGAGTGAAAGGGGCAGATATAAACCCATAATTTTACAATTTGAATTTTTTCAAAATTTTGTTTTTTTTTCAGGTTGATAAGACTTTGTATATTTGTCATATTAACAAGAATTATATTTTACAAACACTGTTAATAAAAAATTTACAAAAGTATTTTTTTTTTTCAAAAACAAATAAATATTATATAAACAATAAGTATTTTTTTTTTTTTAGAATTTTAAGAAAAAGAGAAATCATACCAATATTTTTGATCGGAATATGTAAAGCTTGTTTCATTTATTCCAGTTGTTGTTATTCTTAAGTTTAGAGTGTCTTCAACTGTGGGAATATAATCTTCTTTGCTAATGTCTTCAACTTTGTTTAAAAAGCTATTTAAAATAATAATAAAAATAATATAATAATAAAATTATAAAGGAAATTATTTTGATTCAATTATTTGTTATTATTAGTGATTTTAATTTGCATTGATCCAAATTTCATTGATTTTTATGATAAGATTAAATCAATTTAATTATAGTGTCAGGATATTATAATAAGAAATATAACATTTTAATAGTCTCATTATTAATTATTATTCAAAAAACAAAAATAGAAAAATAATTTGAATTTTTTTATATTTTAAATCCTTTTATAATTCTCTTTGCCTGTCAACTAAATTACATGTAATTCTCACAAAGTAACAAAAGCTATCGGATCATTAAATTAATTGATGGAAAAAAAAAAAAAACTTTTATCCTGGTCAGAAATGTAATAGAATGTAAACCTCAAGTGTGTTAGAATTTTCATGCTATTTTCTATATTTATTGTGAAATATGTTCCAAAAGAATTCAGATATTAATGTGATAATTCTAAATGAGTAAGTTTTTATTTTTCCAAAAACAAAGAATATATGAGATTTGGTCTTTTCCTAATTACTATCCTAATTTGTGTTTAAGTGGGGATCAGAATCAACAAGGTATTAAACAATAAAAATAATTCAAAAGATCGTTTGTTGAACGAATTTGAAATTAATGAAAAATTTAGGATTTGAATAGAATGAATGTAAAATTTTGAAATTTGCAATATTTAATTATTAAACATTAGTAAAAGTAATCAAATTCATCCATAATTTTTTGAACTTGTTAAAAATTCAAATAAAAGTTAAAACTCTTTTTAGAGGCATACTATATAACTTTTTTTCGCTTAATTTCAAATTCAACAAGTTCCTTCATGTTAATTTGTTTAAAGACTACATTTGTAATTTATCTAGTTTGTCTTAATAACTTTTTGATTCAATCTGATTTAAATTGTGAAGTTGGATTCATCAAAATATTCTCCAATTAGGATCAAAACAATCATTTTTTGTGATTTTTGAAAGAAATTCGGATAAATGTAAACCCGAACACCCTATTAAGAAAAGACAAAATGAAAAAGAAAAATAACCACCATTTCCACGCGGAAAAAAAAAGACCAATCAATTCAAACATTCCCAATTAACAACTCTAGCTTCCAAAGATCGCATAGTCTATAGAGTTTGGACCATTAGGTTTCTTTAAGATTGTTTTATTATCTACACAAGTCAGAACAATTATTACAAAGAGATTGTTTTTTTTGTCTTAGTTTTTTTGGGTTTGTTTCTTTTTTTTTTTTTTCCTTTAATTGAAGTTCCAAACGATGTTTTCGAGGATAATCTTTTATATTCGACAAAATTCCCATTAGACAATACCCAAAACATTTGGTTTATTGTATTGTGTCAATTTTTTATGTTTGTATTGTTTCTCTGGAAACAAAATTGTTAGTTTCCAAGATCGGTTTGGATCGTGATGTTGTGGGAAAGGTTTTTTAGGAATTTTGTATCAAACGAGTCAAATGAAAATTAAATTTGGAAAAATTAGTTAAGGGACTAATCTCTATTAAAATTTTTTACCGAAATTTAATAGAGATTGAGAAAATTTTTTGCCAATTACTTTTTTTTGAAATCCGTGTTTATTTTCAATATTAAACATATTTCTAGATAAGAAATCCTTATTTAAAAATTGGTCAAAAAAAAAAAATAATAGAGACTAGTCCCTTAAGAGTATTTTTATTTTGTAAAACAAATTTTAAAGACATTTGGAAAAAATGATCTTTATTTCTGCAAATGGTATTTTGAAGAATTCAATTGTGCTACAGCAAATAATTTGTCATGATTTGATTGGGTTATCGTCCACAGAAACGAACAAAGAATAATTCTGATTTTTTTTTTGAATTTTCGTTGTATTGAAAAAAATACCATACATGAAAATAATCCCTGACAAGATTTTTAATTGTTAATATTAATATGATTATTTTGTGTAATTGGAGATCAATTTCTTTTATTTAAGAGAACCAAATTTTTTAAAATTAAAACTCACCACTTATTAGAATGATGATTAATGAAATTACACTTGAGCAAAACAATATTCAATCAATCAATCAAAAAACAAGAATAAAAATATCATTTTCCAAATTTATTACAAACCTCTATATAAGTGTAAATATGAAAATATTAAAAAATCAAGTTTTTTAAGATGTTCATATTTCACTTGTGTATAAAACTCAATTATTTTTTAAAAAAAGTATAAATACTTGTATTATCAAACAATTAAATACAGTACCCTATAGGCCCTACTTTAATGAATTTTTTGTAGGTTTATAACTGAGTTCATAAAAAAGTTATTATTTTTTTTTTTGTATAGGGTGGAAAATAATTTCCTCTTACAGCCGTTAGCTTTTCCAAAATTTAAAAGAATGGAGTAAAATCATAGATTTTATTCAATTCTTTTGAATTCTGGAAAACCTAGGCACTTTTCGTTAGGTTTTTTTTAATTCAAGAAATAAACAGAAAGTTTATTTTATTTTCAGTTTATTTCAAAAATTAAAAAAAAAACACCGTTAGATTTTCCGGAATTTAAAAGAATTGAATAAAATCTATGATTTTTCTCTATTCTTTTAAATTCTGGAAAACCACCATTAGGTTTTTTTACTTTTTGAAATGTAAAGAAACTTTTTGAAATTTTCTTTTAATTTCTAAACTTAAAAAAAAACCTAGGCACTCTACGGCACTTGACGACACTCTACGGCACTCTCCGGCACTTCTCTAATTTCTAAATTTTTGTTTAGAAATTTTTAATAAAGAATCATAATTTTCTTTATCATTAACCAATGATAGGATAAATAATGTGTCGTTATTTTGAATACTATCAAAGATATTATTCTTATTATTTTTGTTTATTTGGATTAATTCTTTATCCAAATTATTCGATTTTTTTCCTAGAATGTACAATTCCATAAAAAATGATTGATATCTTCATCGATTTCTAATTTATGGTATTTTTTGCATAGATTGCAAAATTTTGTTTTTTTTTTATTCTTATCATAAGCATAAGAATATCTGTTTAAATAATTTGTGAAGTTTCGTAATTTTAGAATGGAAGTAGAACCTTTCCATTTTAGTTATTTTTTGTCCTTGGGTTTTTTTTTTAATTTGAAAAATGATTACAAAATTTGATAAATTTTCTTTTCATTTCTCAAATTAAAAAAAACTGCCATTTACTTATCTTGAGTTTTCTGTTTATAGAGAAAAATTAATAGATTTTCGTTAGGTTTTTTTGAGTTTTCTATTTATATGGAAAATCAATAGATTTTCGTTATGCTTTTTTTACTTTAGAAATAAACTGAAAATTTATTAAAATTTTCGGTTTATTTCTAAAGTAAAAAAAACCTAGAATACTTTACATATAAAATAGAAAACCTCAAAAAAACCTAGAACACTTAACAAATAAAACAGAAAATCCTAGGTACTATACGGCACTTGAATACATGGCTGTTTATTTATGTTGTTGTTATACAAAAAATTTGTTATTTGTAAAAAGGATTTGATATTTGTTTTAAGAAATTCTTCGACAATTTTCCTATTATTAACAATTAAAAATCTTTTTTGGGATTAGTTTCATGTATGGTATTTTTTTCAATACTACCACAATCGGTATTTGAAATTTAAATAGGATTAAATTTGGGTTGATTATCTTTTTTAATTTTGAAAAATGAGTTTAATTTTGTGATTCTAAGGTCACCTAGCAATCAGAAATAAATCAAATTAAAAATATATTCTTAAAAAAGCGCCAAATAAATAAATAGAGAAACAATTTTCGATCTGTTATTTTAGAATTCATTCTGAATACAATTATTTTCTAATTAAAAAATGAAAATTTTTAATTCACATTCCAAAATATTTTTCGAGTTTTTATAAGTTGAAGAAAATCCAAAGATCTTTACAACATTGTTTACCAAAGATATTTTTAGACGATAAATTAAACTTCCTTATTTAACTCAAAGACAAAATTTTTACTCTACTAATTTGATTGTAGCAGTAATAATTAATATTCATTTTGGGACTTGAAATAAAAATATTCATAGATTAATTAGAAAATAACAGTAAAGAAAAATATGGTCAAAAATAAAAATGAAGCGAAAATTTTTTACCAGTAATTCTCAAAAAAACGGTATTTTAAATGAATTAAACAAAATTTCAAACCCTCTTGATCAACTCAAAAACAAAAAAAAAAAAAAAAAAAAATTAATAGAAAATTCTCAACAATAACAAAAAAGTGTCAAGTATTTTTAATATTTTCTTAAATGAAGGAATTTTCTCAAAAAGCTGTTTTTCCCAATATTCTTTTTCGTTTTTAAAAACATCACAGAAATTAGGCAAATCACAGAGTTATGAAGAAGTACAAAAAGGCGAAAAAGATTTCGTTTTTGCTTTCTCAATTCTCACTTTATAAAAATTTGTGAGATTTACCAACATCAAAAACCCCTCTTTAAACATGAAATTTGAATTACAAAGTAGTAGTGAAAATTCGAATTATTACAAATCGAAAAAAGTAGAATAAAGATCGTAATTTAAAAGTACCAAGAGTCGTTTTCAAGCATGTGGCACATTATTTTCGAAAAGAAAGATCCAAAAAAACAATTCTTTTCACATTTCGCTCAATCAGTTTTGATCAAACAAGCCAATTGATTTTCAGAAAAAATAAAAAATAAAAATTAAAAATTTGGTTATTAACTTACTACTCGGCTGAGTCAACTAACTGGAATTTGTTTCTTTTTTGATAAGCTTTCTGAATAGCTGGATCATTCCACAATGTTTTAATTTTTAAAGCAATCTTTTCAGTGATTTTGGAATAGTTCCCCAATTCTTGGATCTCTTTTGAGTGCTTTGTGTTTTTTGAATTAGAAAATTCATAGCCTAATTTGTCTTTAATTTCGATGAGTGTTTGAATTGATTCGATAACGTTTGAACAAATAGGGGTTCTATTTTTGATAAACTCTTTTTTACTCCATCCTTTTGTGTACAAATTTTTGCATTGCTTGACGATTGTTGATTTTCCAGATTGCCCAGCACCTATTTAAGTTTTGAAGAAAAAAGACAAAGTAAATGAGTGTGTTCAATCAGAGAAGACAGGGTTTAAATGGAAAGGGGTAAGCGTTCACCATACCTACTATTAACAAGCGAAAAATTGAGCTTTGCACTCGTTGGATTTTTCTTGCTTTCATTTCGATTTTCTTATTGTTTTTGGATTCGAAATTAGATTCTTTGTCACTTATACAGCCACACATGATTTGAAGAAAAATTAAATGTTTTGAAAAAAGTGATTATAATATTTTAGAAAGGTTTTTAAAAAAAATAATTGTTTATTTGGATTATTTTTTATTTGCAATTTATGGAAAGCTTTGATCTGACAAATACAAATCTTAATTTTCTTTTGTTCTTGTTTAATTTCTTCATTTTATCTCGAGTTTTTTTTTTTGTTTTTACCATCAAAAAAAATCAGATAATGGTTGCTTATTTTTAAAGTAACTGAAGGAGCATGTGACTCTTTGCTTTTTGTTTATTCGATGTTTTAAATTCTAATTCTTAAAAATTAGAAAAAAAAAAGATAAGTTGTTATTTTTAATACAAGTTCTTGAACTTGACCTAAATTTTCATATAAGAACGTTTGTTTCAGAATATGTTTTCCCAACAGTCCTGATACTTGTCAAAAATCCCAATTTTCCTAAATCTTACTTTATAAAATTTACTATTTGTATTTCTCAGAATCCTTCAACAACTTTTAATAAAGGTAAAATTCCATCAATAATCTAATGGAAATGTGTCTTGGTTGACCGACACATAAATATTTTTATTTGTTTTTCAAGTATTCCCCCAAAAGTTTTTGTCATCATTGGTAAATTAAAAAGTCGAAATTTCTAAAATACTTTTAACTTTAACTTAAACCAAGAAGACAAAAATTAACCATACTTCATACCATTCCTTTCCATGGGTTTATTCATTTACCAAACCTTAACTGAAAAATAAAAATTTCTTACTTTTTTCCAAATTGAGTGTAGTTAGCGGATTGTGTAGGATTAACGAAAAAAAATTTTTTTTTTGAGTTATAATTTTGTATGAATTACAGTTTGTCAATAAAACCCTAAATGCACTTTATAGTTTTATAAAGTTTTGTCAGGTTCCTCGGTTTTCCAAAATTCTAAAGAATAGAGCAAAATCAAAGCTTTTATTCTTTTCGTTTTATTTTCTGGAAAACCTCACGAGAGTGATATCAAGTCCCTAGGTTTTCTTGAGGTTTTCTGTTTTATTTGTCAAGTGTTCTATGTTTTTTTGAGGTTTTACTGTTTTATTTCTGAAGTGTTCTAGGTTTTTTTGAGGTTTTTTGAGGTTTTTTATTTTATTTCTGAAGTGTTCTAGGTTTTTTTGAGTTTTTTATTTTATTTTATGAGGAAAGTCGATTGATTTTCCAAATAAACAGAAAACTCAAGAAAACCTATTGGCAAACAGGATTTAATTTTGGTAAATCTGCTCTCTTTAAAAATAAAAAAAAAAATAATTTGTTTTTTTTTAATTGTTACGAAAATAACAGTTTTTTAAAAAGATTGGAAAAAGGAATTCCTTGAGGTAACTAAACAACAATACACGTTTCGTTTTTGGAGCGCTATTGAGCTTTTTTCTCTTCTTGAATTTCTTAATCAATCTAATTTTCTGTTTTTTTAAAAGATGAAAAAATACTTAGATATTAGAAAGGAAATTAAATCACCCCAAAAACTGTAAATAAGTCACTATTATGTCTATATTTTTCTTTAATCAAAGCTAAAAGAGAAGAAACGGAAAAATATTTTTATTTTTTGATGGAATTTAATTTAAAATTTTCACCTTTTTCCAAAATAATAAGATTGCAAAGGTTTCCCAATTAACACGTTTTTAGTGTTTTTCGATTCACTGTCAAAAGTTTTCAAAAAGAAACCTTTTTATTTTAAAACAAAAAAAAGATTTTACACTTAGTGAAAAGTTTTTAGCAAATATAATGCTTTGAAGAAATGAGCGAATGTAGATGTTAGCATCAGTCCAAGGGAAGTTGAGTTAAAACCTTAAAGGTTTCTCAATTTTTCAGCTTCCAGAGAAATTCTCCTTTAAATTGAAATATTATCCATATATTCTTATTATTTAAATATTTATCAGATTTCTTTTTCAACATTACCATTTGAAGAGAATAACCCAAAGTAAACCCAGAACAGAGTTTTTTTCTTCATTGAACCATGAAAATTTCCTTTTTGATCTTTCTTCAAGTTGATTTTTTGGATTTATTCTGAATAAAAAAAAAATTCAAATTTTTTATGATTGTTTTTTTCCAATTAATCACAGAAAATTTATTTTTCAAGTTTCTTAAAATGTGACTGATTTTTTAGTTGAGAAAACCACCTATATTCTTCACATACTAAATTTTCAAATGATGCTTCCTATTAAATTGTTTACAGTTTCCTTATTGGACTTTGAGATCCAATTTTGTCAAGTACAGCGATGTAAATAAGCCATCTTGACAACCTTTTGCCCATTACAAAAATTTAACTCGTGTTTTTTTTTTTTTTTTTTAGACTTGGGTATTTTAAGTTAAAAAGAAACAGATATATTCTTGGTTCAGACCAAAATTGATTCTAGAGGTTAGGTCATTGATTAACCTAAATTGTTCAATAATATAAAATGCTTAGTTACAAAAATTTCCTTCATATTTACAGTTTTTGAGATTAAATGATTTTTTGAAAAAAAAACCAATTGTAAAAAAAGAACTTTTTCTCATTTTTTTGTCAAAAAATTACATTTCAATCTTTCAGTATCTTCATAATTCTTTTTTAAAATGTATTTAATGAACCCTATTTCTTATTTATATACCATGTAACCCCATTTATTTGATTCCTTTATTTCTAGAGTCAGTCTATATTTTTTACAATTGTTAAATTTTAGTAATGGGTTAAAGTAAAAAACAGGGGTTATTATCACCACTGTCCAATTTGTTTTTAACAGTATTAACCCTTCTTAGAAAAATAGAAAATGGCTGAGAGAGATGTTATAGAGAAGCTTTTTATCTGAGATTTCAAAAAAGTAATTTTTAAGAGAAATTAATTTAAAAAAGGTTGTATTTTTTTTTTTTTCTGACAAAATATTCCTTTTTATATAAAAAAATATCAAGTGAAACCAAACAGGAAAAAGAAATAAGGATCTAATTGATTTTGAATTGGGTGCACCTGAATCACAACGAAAAGTTAAAAGGCATAAAATGGTGAATCTTATTAACTTTATCGAATATTTCAGTAAGTTGTTATCAACAGAACCAACAGACAGAGTTTCGTACAATTGAAATCTGAAAAGTTGTTTTGGGGGATCTAACAAATAATCAACTTTTTCAACAAATTTCCATATATTATTATTATCGAATAATAAAACGAAAATTTTTCTATTCAATTTCTGAAATATTTTTCCAATTTTTGATTGAAAAAAAACCAAAGATCTTTAAAAAAGTATTAGAAATGATATTTAGAACGAAATTTAATAAAACTTTATTATTGAGCTTTGAGATAATTAAAAATGAGGAAAATGCCAATTTAAGGACTACGTTCCCATCCGTGAGGGTGTTAAGTATTTGTGTTATTTCACTTTGGCTTCTCACAAAAAATTTTTCACACAGAAGAAATTGGACAAAAAAAAAACATTTTTTGTCATCTTTACCTTTTCACATAGACTTTTTTTTCTTTTTTTTCAATGAAAAGTAAAATGGAAAATAACAAAAAAAATAATTGTAAAAAAATGGCTTTTGGAGATTTTCAAATACCTTTCAAATTTGAGAACATTTCAAACTTGTAAAAGCAGATTTAAAAAACATGTAGAACAGCTCTAGAAAATAGTTCGAGTTCCAAAAGTTGAAATGGAAATTCTAAAATATTAAAATCAAAATTTTGTATGATCTAACAAGTTTAAAATGGTGAAAATTTCTCATTTTTTCTAAAAGTAATTCTTGTTGGACAAACATTACTTGGATTATGGAACTCTTTAGTTGTGATTTTATACATTATTTCACT
Source organism: Anaeramoeba flamelloides (assembly GCA_027625915.1). NCBI lineage: Eukaryota > Anaeramoebidae > Anaeramoeba > Anaeramoeba flamelloides. The sequence goes on from JANTQA010000036.1 coordinate 8,533,078, forward strand.
ATTTTCACCTAAAAACGTAGTCCTTAACATTCAGACATTACCCCCCCCCCCAAAAAAAAAAAAAAAAAAAAAAAAAAAAAAAGCTAAATAATATCTTTTGTTAAATAACAGTTTTCACTAATTTTTTTGTGTTTTTGAAAATTATATGTTTTATTTTTTGTAAATAACTGTTCTTGATTTTTTTTTTTAATATTTTCTTTTTTTTTGTTAATTGTTGTTTTTGGTTATTATTTTGTATTTAATCAAAAATACAGTTCAACGAAACCACTACACCTTCAAATAAAACAATATTTACAATAGATCATATTACCACGGTGTTTTCCTACAACACCCCAGACCTATCCCCTAATAAAAAAATTTTTTTATAACATCTCTATAACCTTTTTATAACAAAATTTCCTTGTAAATGATGATTTTTTCAATATTTTTTAAAAAAAATATTCTTATAACAAACGAATTACATCTTACAATTTTTATAAAACACATTTTATAACAAACATTTATGTTATAAAAGTTTTTATTATAAAAATTTATAACATTTTAAACGTTTATAACACCTTTACAACACGTTTATAACATGTTATAAAAAACTTTTTTTATTAGGGATCTCCGCAGAAAAGAGATCTAACCCAACCAAATTTCAATATACCAACTTCAAAAATTGACTATAAACCATATATTTCAATTTGAATAAATATAAAAAAAAATTAAAAAATAAAAAGGATAAAAAGGGTTTCTTAAAAACTTTTTTGCTTATATCTCCAAATGAGCAAAAAATAAGATATTAATTTTTCAAAGTTTTTTATTAAAAATAAATGAGGAAAAAATTCTATTTCATTTTCCCTTTTTTCTTTTGTCAATTGTTTTCAAATCATATCTTGTAATTGGATGAATTTATTTATTTCTTTCTTTCTTTCTTTTTTTTTGACCTAATTAGATGATATAATAATCTATAATGAAGAAATATTTTAAATTGAATCAAAAGTCAATCAACCAATATTCTACCCGAATAAAATTTTACAAGGAGATGTTCAATGAACAAATAATTTAAAAATAAATTCCTTTTGAACAATTTTCATAATGAAAGAAAACTAAATTATTAAAAAATCAATTTTCATTGATTATATCAAGATCTTTCAATTGTTCTTTCAATTAGAAGAAAAATTATTTCTTTGAAAAATTTGAAAATTGAAATCTCTTTTATGATTTTGTGAATGAATATATTATTATCACGGATAACTCCACTTTTAAAAATTAAGATACTCTTGAAAACTGTTTATTGTAAAAACAGTTAAATAAAGAAAACAATATCAAAAAAAATTTGAAACAAAAAATAAAAACACTTTTTTGAAAATACATTGAAAACTTGAGTAAAAAAAATATATATAAATCAACATGTATTATTGAACAAACTGTAAAATCAAAATCTAATATGCTGATTGTATTTTGAACTTGGTTTTATAATTAAGGGGGTATTATTTATTATAAATAAAATGAAATCTTGTAAAGATCCTGTAAATTTTTTTTTGGAAGAGAAATTTTAAACTTGATTGAAGAATTGAAATAACCACATTTAAACAATTTATAAATTTGAGTCTCTTTTTTGAAATTCAAAATTTGCCCACTTTCAATAAAAAATGAAAAAAAGCTACCATTTTCTTTTATTAAAAAAAGAGTTAATGATTGGGAATGGCGAAATATATGCTTTGTTTTAGGTTTTAAAGATTTGATTTTTAAAGAAAATTTTTTATTTTGTTATTATTGATCATTATTAATATTCCATTTCCCATCCCTAAATGAGATAAGAAATTGGAGTATCAATGATCAAATAAATGAAAATTCTAGAGAAGATTAACAAAACTTCATTAATGATATTTAGTTCTATCTAGTATATAATTTTTTATTCTTCAAAGTTATAAAAGAGCTATTTTTTGGTTTTAAAAGAATTCAAAAAAAATAATTAATAAGAAATTTTCAATTTTGCAAAATTTTTTATAAAAAATTATTTAGCCTTCTTCAAAAAAATTATAGCAACACCAATCATTTTTGACAGAAAAAAAATGATTTTGAATTTTGAGGGTAAAATTACTTTATTACCAAATATCTTGAAGAAAAATTTATTTTGGTACTATCAAATTTTAACTTATAACAAAAACACAAATGATAAGTAAAATTTGCAATTGACTTCAAATCTTTAATATTTGTAACTATTATTCTGAAAGTAATATAAATGGTTTTCAATAGGTTAAATAAATCTATTTTTTTTTTTTGGTTAATCCAAAGAATTATCTCAAAAAAGAAAAAAAAATCTTTTTATAAATATTCCTGACAACAAAGACTTGTTATAGTATAATAATGATCAAAATTGCAATAAACGGGGTAAAAAATAGATAAATTAGAAATACAATGAATTTAATTATATAGCCTTTTCAGAAAAAAAGGAAAAAAAAAAATTGATCTCACTGAAAAAAATTTTCTTTTCTTGGTTTCTTATTCGATCAGAATTTTTTGGCACTTGATATCTCCAAAATTTGTAAATACAGAATATCACCAATAAAATTATTTTAATGATTTTGACGAGTTGCCCGATAGTATAGGTCCCTTAATTTTTTTTTTTTTTGGGAACTTTAGTTCGAACTTTTCTTACTAAATTTCTCAATTTCTTTGGAAAATAGCATTATTTATTATAAGATTTTTGTAAAGTAAGTGTATTTGTTTCTTAAAAAAAAGAAAAAGAATCATTTTTTCTAAGTTAATTTGGAGTTATAATATTTATTTTTTCAAAATTGACTTTTGTAAAAAAAAATAAAAAGGAAAAGATGAAAAAACAAAAAAAAGAACAATAGGATGAAAGTCGAAAAAATGATCCAGATCTAAAAATCTAAAATTTATTTTGAGAAGAATAATGTTTTAAACTCATAGATTATACTCTATTTCTTAAATAAAAACTATCCTCCATCCCTGACTGAATAATAGTTTAGTTTTGGTTTATATTATTTCTTAATTAAAGTCTTATCTTGATGAATATTATTATTTATTACTATATATCAATTGTTATTGATTTCTAGTATTTATTACGACTTCTTCATATATCGGTATGATGTAATAAATAACATATTATTCACTTTATATACCAGTCTAAAAATAATTTCTTACCACTTGAAACCCCATTTACTAACATATATTTTTTCTAATAAATTTTTCTGTTTTTGGGTCTTCAACTTCATATCATTACTTTTTAATTATTTAGGTTTACCATTTTTACTTGGCTTTCCTAGTTTTGTAAAAAAAATATCAGTCTCAAAAAAATGTACTTCTTTATAGAATTAGCATAATGTCTTTTCCAAAAAAAAAAAAATTGTACAATATGATATGAAAAATAATATATATAAAATAAATCACCTAAAAAAATTTTGAAAAAAAACCGTGCTAAAAGAATTGAGGAAAAACTTTTGATTTTTTAAGAACATTTTCTGTTTTTATTTAATATATTAAATTAAATAAGGATCTTTTTTCTTAAAATATTTTTTTTTGTTCTGTATTAGAAATTAGGGAAAATTCCTAATCTTTTCATTTTTTTGATTCCTTCATGATTATTATTTACCAATTGAAAACCAATTAAAGTTTTTTCAATACAAAATCAATTTAATTCACTTTGTCCAAATTTCAATGTACCCCCTTTTAAATTTTCATATTTGGTATCTTGGTGATTTTATTTTTTCTCTTGCAATAAAAAAATCCCCTTTAAGATAGAAAAAAAAACAGAAAAAAAAAAAAGAAATAATTGAGACAACAGATATAAAAAAAAGTCTATTTTTAAAACACTAAATTTCAATTGAAGACAAACATTTTTAAATTTGCTTTTATTTTTTTAAAGTTTTTTATTTTAGTTTTTGGCTTTTCCAAAAGGTTGAGGTGTATAACACAATATATTTACAAAACAAAAAGTTCTAAGGAGCTCTATATAAAAAAATATGATTACTTCAATTTTCTACTTGAGACTTGAAAAAAATTATAAATTTATTTAATTTAACATCATTTCTATCAATTTTCATTAAATACTTTTAATTTTACCAAAAAAAATTTGTTTAATTATTTTTTTTTTGCCATGTAAGATATGATTTATTCAATATATAAAAAAACTATCTTTTTATTTTTATTTTTTTTTATTTTAAAAATTATTGTAATAAGTCCTTAATTAAAAAAAAACACAATTTTTTTTGGGATTAATATTTTCAAAATCTAGTATTGAAAGTTAATTCAATTAACCACTGGGATAATTTTTTTTAGAATAAAAACACTCTCAACTTTTAAATCTCGAAAATATTTTTTGAAATTATTGAGTACTTTTTTATTTTGTTTTGAAAAAATGGAGGTTGATAAAATTTTGAAATCAAAGAATAAGTTAATAGATTAAATTAGAATACTTTTCGAGAGATTTTATCTTTTTAGTTTAACTTTTTATTTATTTTATCATTTGAAAATAAAAAAAACATGTGAAGACTAAATTAGTACCCTTTGTGAAAGTGAAATTCCCATAATTTAGAATTTGTTTTAAGAAATAAGTTAAAACAAGATACTTTATCTAAAAATATACATAATTTCAACTTTGAATTCAATTTTTTTGGCAAAAAATGATTTCAATAAAAAGTTAAATTGAACTTTATTTATTTTTATTTTTTTATTTAGTTTTTTTTAATTTTTTTTTATGGAAAGTATTTGGTTGGTTTTCAATTTTTAGTATTTTTTTAGGTCGTAGAGACATATCATAATTCAATATTTATGTAGAACAATACTATTTAGAATAATTTACTCATTTATAATAAATTTGAGGTATATAATTTTTAAAGTAGAATTTACTATAAAAAACCTTTTTTTTTGAAACTATCCAAAAAAAAATTTATTACTAAAAACTCCAATCAAAAAAATAATTATTTTTATTAACCACAGTTTGTGGAATCTTAAATATCACATATAATTTTTCTATAGGATTTTTACTGCTCCTGTTTCAGGACGCCAATAATTTTTAATTTAGTCAGTAAATGATAAAATATTTTTTTACTTTAATATTTTAAGTATTTTTCTTCATCTCTTTTTTATTTAGTAAAATTTTCTTTGATTACTCCTTTCTCACAATAAATAAATAAAAATTATTATTTTTCAGTTTTTGTCAATAAAATCGGAAATACAAATAATATTGGAAAACCAACCAAATACTTTCCATAAAAAAAAACAATTAATAATGCCAAAACTTTTCACTCAAAAAAAGAATTTAAAAATTTAAGAAAAAAAACAAAAAATTTTACACATTTGAAATAGTACAACAACTCCAATCATTTTAAAAAAATAAAGATAAACAATTATACCAATTTACCTAAATAAACTTTAGGTAGCAAAATAGAACAATTATGTATAGAATATTTAAAACTTGATGTTTTTTCACTTTTTTAAAATGATGGAAATAAGTAAACTTTATGAAAAAAAAAAATAATAAAAATAAAAATTATTAATTATTATATTTCGAAAAAAGTTATTTAATAAACATGTTTGGTTTTACTTTTTTTTCTTGATTTTTGGAGACGGAATGGCTTCGATATCTTGATATTTATTGTCATCTAAAATTAAATCCTGAAGTTTTTTTTCACTTCCAAACCGTGAATCAAGAGTTGAACTAGAATTGTCAGATGTAGTGGAACTTGAGTTTGTATGCTTTTTCGGATCATCATTCTTTTTATAAGTAATTGTGCTCTTTCGAATCAATTGTTTTTTGCAAAATATCTTTTGGAAAAACAACTTTATATTGCCGTTATCACCGGTTGGGCCAAGTAAAACGAGAAGGCAGAAGAAAAAAATAAAGGACCAGCATACACTTGAGAAAATTGTCATCCAAATGAAGATCCCAAACTTTTTAAAGAAAATTATATATGTGAAAAACATTACAAAGGAAGCGGACAACGTTGTGATTGCAGCTGAAACAACAGAAATTCCCAAATTTGTAATTGCAACTTTTAATTTATCAAATGAGGAATCATAATCTGCAATGTTATACGCGTGGCAGAAATGGACGATGTAATCTACAGAAATACCGACAATAATTGTCAAAGAAACGGATTCAATTACACCAAGTTGCCAACCCAAGGAAACCATCATTCCGATGATTGTGACGACAATCCCACCAATGGAAATAATGGCAAGTAGGCTGGTGATCAAATTGTTCGTTGCAATTAATATAATCATCAAGGCGATCCCCATTGATAAGAACACTGTGTTAAATGCTACACTGAGCAAAATTTCTTCGGTTAGCATTTCCATCCATTTCCATGCCACATTTCCAGCCATATCCATCCCACTTGGTGCCTCTTTATTTAATTGTTCAATGAAATCTTCTAAATGATCAAAAACTGGCCGGGATATCTTTGCCGGATCCTTTGCGCCGATGACCAAATTGAATTGGATATTGTACATTTGTAATTGATATGATGCTTTGTCAAAGGCAATAGTGTTTTCAAAAGTATAAGGCAATACACTTTGCGAGCTTTGAACCTCATTTGCTAAAATGGTTTTCCTCACCCAATTTGTAAAGTTGCCCAGTAGACTTTGAAATTGATCTTCTTCAACGGGGAAACTATACGAGCCACCAGATAATGTCTCATTTGTTACCCAAGTACGGAAATCCTCCATGAAACAGATCATTTGCCCCTCGCGATAAACAGTTCCCTCGTATTCGTTTCGTATCCGATCACAAACCTCAATTATCCATTCCTGCGAAGATGGCAAATTGGGCTCCCAATCATTGTCATAGATCACCTTCCCCAGGTTGTCAATCTCTAACGGATCCACCCCCGTACGATCAATCGATTCAACCCCCCATTGAAGATAAACAGTACCAACAATTGAACTAGAATAAAATTCGTCGAGCTCTGCGTTGTATCCTCTTTTGATTAAATGCCCATCAGGCACAAATTCTGTTGGTTCCTCAGATGGCTCCAATTTGGAGGTTTGGATGGAAAAAAAGATTAAGATGGCAAGAAATATGATTAAAATACCCCATCGAAATTTCCTTAAAAAATGGACATGATGCCTAAAAAAATATCGTTCTAATAATCGAAGATCTTCAATATCAAATCCTAATTTTTGAATTTCTCGAGAATTTTTTTTTGTTTTTTTGTGTTTTCTCGACCCAGAGTGCTTTAAATAATCACCAGATGAAGAACTTGTTTTTTCTAACCCTTCACCAATGTCATTATTTTTTCTACTTTTCTTTTTTAATTTATTTGATTTCTTTGCTTTTTTTGATTTTTCTGGCAATCTTGTTGAATCGGATGTAATACTTGAAATTGTTGAAGCACTTTTATCTTCGAGCTTAATATCATTGGTATCAGACACGTAGCCATCGTTTCCTGCTTCCTCACCTTTCCCTTCCTTTTTCTTTAACTTTTTCTTTTTACAATTTATAAATTTCAGAATCCTGGTACTATCAAAGCAACATTGATTTTCCCCATATCTATTCCAAATAATAATAACTGCAGGGAACCATGTAATTACCAATAAAAAATTAAATACAATTGCCATCCCAGTGAATACCCCGAAATATCTAATTGGCGGTATAGTGGAGGCAGCATTGCTAAAAAATGCACCCGCTGAGGTTATAGTTGTAATTAACATGGTCACCGATGCTCTTTTATATGTCCAATTCATCCTTGTATAAATATTTTTTGAAATTTCCTTATTTTGATGCTGGGATTGCTTCCATGCATCTAGCATTATAAAAATATCATCACAACCTTTAATTTTAATTTTTTTTTTTTTTTTAAATACAAAAGATTGAGGTTTTATTTTGTTTGATTCATTTTTTGAAAAGTTATTTGAAAAAATTGATAAAAAAGTTGTTGAGTAAAATTGTTGAGTAAAATTGTTTTTTCAAATAATTAAAACCAATTTTCAAATGAAAAATATTGTTTTTTTTTAAAAAAATTTCTTTATGGGATTAAATTCTCAATAGATTCATCGACAATCAAAGTATGTTGTAATTTGGTGCGCATGAAATTAACGTTCTATTGTTCAAATCGATAAAAAAAATATTTATAAATATTATTCAACAATAAATTATTATGATTTTTACAAGACTAATGATAATTATTAAAAATTTTTTATCACTTTTTATGGGTGGCTCTTCCTATACAAAAGATAGATTGATTTTTCTAAATAAATTAAAAGAATTAAATTTTAATGAAATAATTTTAAATTATGACAGCTTAAAATTATTTTCGTTAATTAATAATCGTAGAATCTATGATTTCACACTTAAATTCCTGAAAGGGAATTTAAGTAAAAGGGTACTTCGAGTCTAATTTACACTTCCTCATCAATAAAAAAAAAAATTATTAATAATTTTTATTTATATATAAATTCCTTTTCCAAATCTAAAAATATAAACTCCAAATAATAGTATTTCTAGTATTTAATAATTCATATTTCCATTTTCTAAAAATAAATATTTTTTTTCAATTTTTTTAATTTCAAAGATCAACTCAATAATTATTTACATTATCAAGCTCAAAGGTTAATTAGTTTACTTGCTTTTTATCAAGCTAGTTGTAACATCAATATATTATCAATATATTTAGAAATAATTTGTCAAAATATATCTTATGTTTAATTTTTTAATATTTTTTTAAAATATGGGTTGTTTTTTAGTAACTAAACTATATTCCGCCACAAATTTAAGAAATATATTTTACAATTAAAAGTCTGAATATTGATAATTAAACCTTTAAATTTGTCTTTAAATGTATATTTTTTTTTATAAATTGAAATTTTTACCAATACAAAGATCATTTTTAATTAATAGGATCAACTTTTATCACTATTTGTAATAGAATTTTTCGGGACATTTGATCATGTAACACTAATATGATTTACCTTCAATAAAAAATATATTTTAATTTTAGCTTGATCCTGGTTAGATGTTAATTCCTTAAGTGATAATTCTCTCACAAAAAAAGGGAAAGATTCAAAAATATGTTGCAGTGATATCATTTATTTTCGGGTATTGTATATTGGAATCACCAAAATTTTATGGTTATACTAAGAAGCTCAGAGAAAAAAAAATTTTCTTTGATCTCAATTTTTTTTTTTGAATTATTAGAAAAAAGAAAAATATGATATTTATTTTGGTGGTAACAATATAAAAATTATTTATCCTGTTTATTACAATTTTTATCTTTATTACATATTTACAAGAATTTTTTACAATAAATATTGATAAAAGAACTTTTTTCTTTTTCAAGATAATTATTTTGTATAAACAAAAAATCGATTGATTTATTAAACTTATTGAAAACTATTAACCGTATTATTTTAATTAGGATAGTTTTAATCAATGAAAATTTTCAAACAATTTTCAAATTTTTACTCCAAAAATTGTGATTTTATTTTAAAATGAAATTTGATTTTTTCAAATATTAAATTTTCTTGAAGATATTTTAGAATAAGGTAATTTTATCCTAAAAATTCATAATTGATTTTTTTTATTTCTAAAAATGAATTAAAGTGTTATAAAAATTTATCTGAAGAAGGAAAATAGATTTTAATAAATATTTCAAATTCAAAATGTTTATTCAATTTTTTTTCATTTTTTTGAAAATGTCTTTTTTCAAAAATTTCAATAAAAAAAATATATTACTTCAGAGATCTGAATTTAATTGAGAAATTTTAATAAAAATTCTCTCAAATTTAGATTTATTTAATAATATATACTTCTATTTATTGGATTTGTTGGGAGTTTCAATTATTTTATGATTAATTAAAAATAAAGCCATATTTTAAAAAAGTGAATTTTTTTTTTTTTTTTGATGAGATTGTCAAAATTAAAAACTTTTTTTAAAGTTTTGTGTTAAAATAAAGTAATGGTCTGCTTAAAAAAAAGTACTTTCCTTCACATCCAAGTAGCTACATCACATTTTAAGCTCGATTTTCATTTTATTAAAATAAAAAACTTGATAAAATGTTTTAAAAAATTCCGTAAATTTTGTAAAAACAAATACACTAAGAAAATAAAATATTTTTTTTTTTATAAAAAATACTTTTCCAATAAAAAAACAAAAAATAAATTAGACAATTTTCAAGAATTAACTTTGTTTTTAATAATTATAATAATTTGATTGTTTTTGTTTTATATTGGGAATATGTGATATTTCGATTTTAAAAAATAGACACATATTAATAAATTGTTTAGATGATGTTAACTCATTCATTTCATAAACTAAAGCATAAATTACAAAAAAAAAATTAAGATTTTTTAGGATTTACATAAGATTTTCGATTTTTTTTGTTTAAATAATACTAACCCCTTATGATTTTTCTATTAATTTGGTTTATATTTTACATTTTATCTATTTTTATCCTTTATTCCATTAGTAATTTAATTATTATTATTATTAAAAATAGAAACAAAATTCTAACAATAAAGTGTTAAAAATTTGGAATAGTACTTCTCAAATTATAATTGAATTATAATTATTTAAAAATAGTTTTATCAATTTTTCATGTCTATTTTACAGATGATTATTAGATTTTTTTTGCACTTTTTTTGAAAAGAATCTAGTGGTCTCCAAACTTGAGTTTCTTTGAATATTACTTTTCTCTTATACCCAAATTAAGAAATTTGTAAAAAACAACTTTAAATTTTTAACAATTTCTATCTACTCGAAATTCTTTTCAATCAAAAAATATAAAAGTAAAAAACTTTACTCATTACTAAATCCAAACTAGGTATTTCCAAAACCGTTGTATTATATATATATATTTCAATGAATATTCTCTTTTTAAGCATAGAAATTACCCTTGGTAAATTGGTAATATCAAAATAAGATGAATTTTAATACTATTTTAATCAATGCTTATTTTTTATATTTCAAAATATAATCCCAAAAAATATTTTCAAAAAATGAATGATAATTGCACACTTTTTTTAGAGAAACGAGGCATGTATAATAAAAAATGTACAATTTGATAAGGACAAAAATTATTTTTAAATAATAAAATACAGTTATAGACTTTCCTTCATATTTAAAAATCTTATCAATAACAAACCGGCAAGAAAAAAAAATTTTTGGATTAAAAAGAAAAAAAAAAACACCAATTTCAGACTTTTTGAAAATCATCGAATAAAATATCATATAACATTGAGATCTTAAACTTTTTTTTATCTTTAAATTAAAGTAATATCTTACAAATAAACAAATTGAATTATTATGTAGAACCAATTCATAATAAATATAAATTTTGGTAATCAAATACTATTATATAGAATTAAGTTTAATAGGGATGTTTTAAAATATACCAATCCATTGAATTTATTTTCTTTTTTTTTTTTAACTATATCCAGTAAGATGAATAAAAAATAAAAGAATACTTGGAAATAACCTCTAGCAACAATTTTTTTTTACTTATGGTAAAAAAAAATGTTTTTAAATTTGTTTTGGTTTCTTGCTGATGAAAAAAACCGATTCAATAAAAAATCCAAAATTTGTATATATTTTTAATTCCCAATTTAACATGAAATATATTATATGAATTGTTTTGACAAATAGATTGAATTCTAATTACTAATGAACCTCGAATTCATTCTATAATAACATAAATACACTCGTTTTTCAATAATAAAAAGAAAAAAGGAAAATGGATAGGAAAATGGAAAGGAAATTGCTAATTTAAACTTACCAATACCAAGTACAATAAACAAAGCTAAAAAATTTAAAATTGTAAACCATTCAACTCCCAAAATAGCTGTGTAAAAGAAATATGACATTGGCAACGCTAATAAAATGTGAAGAATTCCTAAACATGTCAATATAAGAGATTTTGTATGAAAAAGGGTATAGCTAAAAACCATTATAATTGAAAAAATAATTAATAGTGCATCATGATTAATTAGATCACTAATAGCTGCTTCAGTAATCCCACTCCCTTTTAATTAATTATTAAGATATATATTTTATAATAGGGTTATTTCAATGAGATTTTTTTTTTTATTGAATATTTGAAAATTTACTATCCCATTCAAAAATATTTGTTTTATTCAAACCCCCCCCCCCAAGTTTAAAAGCATATAAAATAAACCCCAATTCAAAATTTTTAACACACCAAAATTCGATTTGTGAAAAAAAAACTTATTTAATCAATTTAAGAAGATTTACCAAATTAGAACCATTTACTAATTGAAATGTTAACACTTTTTTATAAATTACAATACTCACAAAACAAAAAATAAATAATTATCAATACAAATAAATCATGGGTGTGTTAAAAATTTTGGAGCTGGGCAAAACAAAAAAATACATGTGTAAATTTGTTTAAATTCTATTAGGAATTATTGATCGATCAAATAGTTAGATACCATCAACTAATTTTATTTGAGTTCTTCTATTTTGAATAACTCAACTTTAAACCTAAAATCAATTGTTCAAAAAAATTTTGATCCAAAGAAACAAATTACATAATTCAAACAATGAAATGAAAGCAAAAACGAAAAGATGAAAAAATTATTTTCATATTTTCCAAAAATCAAAATTTATTCATTTAAATGAAATGTTATTATTGTGATTGTTTGGAACATTTTAACTGTGTGGAACATTTTGAATGTTAGTTTCTATATACATATTTCTCTTATCATCTAATTTTTGAATAAAACTGGTATTAAACATCAAAGAAAAACAATCTTTGATCATTAAATAAACATATATTTTTTTTCTTATTCAAAAGATTTAAATTAATTTATGAATGAAATATTCAACTTCTGAATATCTCATTGTATTTGGAATTAAAATATAAAAAAAAAATATTGTATTAAGCCAAAAATATTATACTTTATTATCAACATGGATTTTGAAAGGTTGTTTCATTCATTATCCGAGTAAAAAGAAAATGAATAATTCTTATTACATTATACTAGTTTAAGGAAACACATTTTTATTATACTCATCCTATTTTTCAACACCCAACAAAATTTTAAATAAAAATATTACCGATCAAACTAATAAGCATCAATAGTAAAAATAACATCAATTTTTTAGACCAAATTTTTGTTATGATCTAAAACATTAAGAAATTAAGGATAATTGTTTGTTTATTAAAAACCATTCTTCTGGCAAACCACAGAAACTTATAAAATAGAGAATTAGATAATTGATGAATTTTTTGAAAAAGATACTTTTTGAATTGTTTCAAAATCCAAATAAAAATAAAGAAATTTTATATTTCACACACACACACACATATATATATATTTATAAAAAAAAATAAATTAATTGATCTCAATGGATTATCTTTAATCGAGAACATCTATAGTCAAAACAAGTACTCAATTGAAGGTAAATTATATTAGTACTATATAATTCACATGACACTAAAAAATCTATTATAAATATTACTGAACAATAAATTTTAAGATTCTTACTCTTGATCGTAAATAAAAATTTATCATTTTTAGAAATTTTGTTTAATAAATCCTTTTCTCAATTCCAAGATTGAAACGCAAAATAATAGCCTTCCAGTATTTGGATTTAATATTAGAACTTTGTAAGTATTTATTTTTAAAATTTTAATCAAATGAATAATTCTCTTTAAATCCTTAGCAAGTTTATAAATATTTTTTATTTTTTTTTCTAAAACAAAAAATAGGAAGTTTGTATCTCTTAAAATATAATCAATCAATATTTTTTCAATTTTTTAATTTCGGGATTTACTCAATAATTATTTACACCAAAACTCTAAAGATTGGATATTTTTGTTTCCTTTTTATAAAGCTAGTTGCATTTTCAAAATATTTCCAATATATGAAAATAATTTGTCAAAATAATCTAAACTCCATTTCACTCAAAGTTGCCCAGCCAAAAATGAAAAAGTCACTTTATTTTTAAGAATCAACCAAACTTAGATTGTTTAGTAATACAAGAAATAATAAACTTCTTATAAGAGTCCATAATTATATAAGAAACCCCTGAACAAACCATAAATTTCAAAAAAAAAAAATGTTAAAAAATTTTTTGGGCCCCATTCATTGGAACGTCTCGTGCAAAATTCTCAATTTCTTTAAAAAATTAAAATCGTTGATAATAAGATTTTTTACTTGTAAATGTATGAATTTTAAAAGAACATACAAAGCTTAACTTTTCTTAATGTTTATTTCGTTTTTCAAATTTTTTTTTTTTTCAAAGTTAATTTTTAAAAAAAAAAAAAAAAAAAAAAAAAAAAAAAAAAAAAAAAAAAAAAAAAAAAAAAACAAAAAAAACAAAATTTTACAAAATGAGAAAAAATGATTTTGATCTAAAAATTGAAAATTTTAGTTTGATAAGAGTAATGAATTAAACTCATAGAATGTCTTCCATTTCTTCAATAAAACTGGGCCCCTTTGACTGAAAAAGAGTTTATTTGTTAAATTTTTTATTTTTTTTAATTATTTATTTTTTTAGCAACTGATCTGTATTTCTGAGACAAATTTAAGAAAGAGATTTTCCAATAGTGAGAACTTATAACTCTTAATATTGATGATTCAACCTCCAAGTCTGTATCGAAATCCATTTTATATTTTTTTTGAAATACTTTGATTTTTTACCAGTACAAGTATCTTTTTTAATTGATACGATTAACTTTTTGTAATTCTTTAATAATCGGATTTTTAGAGATATTTGAACCATTTAACACTAATACCATTCAACTTTAAGAACAATGTGCTTTAATTTTACGCTTATCTCATTGGTAGATGCTAATCCCCATATGAAAACAAAACCAATTAAAAATATATTAGGAATTTTATTTGAAAAATTTTGTTAGATCATATAACTTATTTACTTATCAGAGGTTAATATCTATGAATTGGTTAACTATTGATGCATGTGCCAAGAGCGAGGGTACTATAACTGGTAGTTTCCTCAAAATATGAATTATGCATCCTGAAAAAGATATAAACTAAAATTCAAAATTTTTCCACATATCAAAAACAAAAAAACAATAAAAATAGTTGTATTTCATTCAATTTCAAAATAATTTTTAATTTTTTTGATTTTTTTTTTTGTTTTTGAATATTTTCATTTTAATTTTTTAATCACTAAATAGTTTTCAGTCAATTATAAAATTATGTTTGAATGATGAAATTAAACTACAGTTGGGCTGGTTATTACTTAATTAGATAAAAAAAAATAAATAAAAATATTTAATTGTATATATCTCATCTCAATAATTATTAAAAAAATTTCAAAAAAATTACTAATACATTTTTTGTTGTGATTAACTCCAAATTTAGAATCATATTTTTTTTTTTTGTTTACATTTTTATTTGTTTTTTTTTTTTTTTTTTGTGGGCTAGATAATAGATAAATGAATTCTTAATCACTACATTCAGTAAGAAGTTTATATTTGATAATTCTTAATTATTCAATTAATTTATTTTTTTTTTTTGATCTTGTAACATTGAATTTTTGAGTGTTATAAAAATGTTGAATGGGGGTTAATTATAATTGAGTTATAAAAAAGAAAAGTATAAAAGATTAATAAACAATACCTAAATATAATACTTCAAAATTATCCTTTTTGGAATCTGCAGCTTTTGGAATGATTGTTTCGACTACATATTCTTTAAATAATTCATATTGTTCATTAGTTTGTTCATCTTTGTTTTTATATCCTTTCAAAGGATAGCCAAAAATGAACCTGCTAGATAAAAATTTTGATTTTAATGTTTGTTGATTAAAACTTTTGTCACAGTACTGCTTTCTTGAAGTTCCATTGTTGTGGTAATATAATTGTGATGCCATTTCTGTTAAATCAGAATACTGGTTACCCTCTGAATCATAGAAAAATTCTAACACCGATAGTTGAGATGAACAAACACCATCATTATCTTTTAAACAATATTTTGAATAGTCTTTATTATTTTTAATTGTTTGCTCAAATTGATAAATACGATCCAATTGCTTACTCGTAATCAAATTATCGCAATCTACACATTCGTAATAAAACGAAATTGCTGCAGCAGGTTGCGTTTGTTGAGTATGTCTTTGATTCAAATATTCATAAGTATTAGAATCAAAAAAGCACTCTTCCCGCACAGTCATCACCATACCTTCAATTTGGTTTGCTGTTTTCCCTTTTCTTACGACAAAATTAGTTAACTTTGAGATCAAGATAAAAACAAATATATTTATATCAAGATTAATCGATTAATTTTATTTTAAATGGAATAATGAATAGGATTTTTTTTTTTTTTTTTTTGTTATATTAGAGGATTTGACAATATATTTAGATTTTTTTATCACAATAAAGTTTCAAAAATCACTATTATTTTGATCAAATCGTGATATTCTATAAAATTGTGATATAAACTTTGTTTCTATCAAAGGGTGGCAACATTTTTTTCAAATATCAAATATTTTTATAATTGTCCATTTGAAGAACAATCAAGAAATAAATAGTATAACAAACACCAAAGAATTATTGATATCCATCTGAAATAAAACTAAAAAGTTAATATATTTTCTTAAAAATTGAAAAACCCAAATTTAAAGGGAATATTGAGAAAAACAACAAGGTTCATTTTGATCTCTTATTGAAGATCCAAATAAAATTCAAATAGAAATCAAAATGATTTCTATACAATCATTTTTATTTTATTAATAACATTAAAATGACATTTTTTTGCCAAGTCACTAGCAGATCTTGGAATAAAAAAATTTTCAAATGTATTAGGTACAAAAAAATAGAAAAACAAAGATAGTAAAAATATGAAAAAATAATTTGAATTTTGGAATTTCCCAAATAAATTTTTACTTAGAATATCAATTCAAAAGCTTGAAACACATGTAATTTACTCTGTAAACCTGGACTCCTTTGACTGAAAAATGGTTTATATGTAAATGATATCTTATCACAAATCACGATATTCTATTCAATTACGATCATTGTCGAAAAATCATGGCAAATGTACAAATATCGTGATAAAAAATTAAATATAGATATAATAAACAAAATTTCATAATAAATGTTTCAATTTTTTTTTTTTTTTATTTTATTTTTCAAAGAAAAACAATTATTATGAGTGTATAGAACTGAATATTAAAATAGTAATTTTTATATTAGAATAGATAACTTCAATTTATAAAAATATTTATTTACAAAATTTGATTTTTAATGGGCCAATTATTTTGAAATAAAGTTTAGTTAATGTGGTTTTAGTGATAATTCAACAATATTTTTAAAAAGAAAAATTTTGTTTGATCAAAAAAAGATCTTTAAAAAATTAATTTATTTTTTTAAATAACCAACAAAAATGATACTTGATTCAATCAAGGATCAGACAAGATTTTTATCATATTTTGTTTTGATTTGGTTGACAGATGGATCTATCCTTTAGATCAAAAATAATAATAACTAAAATGTAAATAAATATTTTCTCAGTCAATCCTGGTGTTTAAATGAGCATTGAATAAAATAGCTTCTAAAACAACCAAACGCTTTGCCTAGTTCTTTCAAGAATGTGTTCTTGGGTTAAAACATTTTCGATATTCTTGGAAAGCTGAAAGGAGATGGGTAACTTTTCAAAAGCCTTCACAACAATCTAGCCACATTATTACTAATTATTAAAAATCTTTGGTAAATTTATTTTCTTCTTTTTCTTCTTCTTCTATTATCTTTTTATTTGGGCATATAGCTCAACTAGATCTTAGAGCTTTTTTTGATCGATCTCTAATAAGAAGGAAAATTCCTCTTAATTCTTTTTGGCTCTTATACTTGTGAAGGCAAAAACACCATTTTTATAAAAAAAAAACATCTATTTTAGATTCAAGTACAATATCAAAATGGATTATTATTTGTTTGATCATAAAATTTGTTTGAGATTTTATATTTTTGATAAAATAAACGAAAAGAAATAAAATTTTTTTTCAACTTGAACAAATTCTCTTTTTATAAAAGTTTTCTGTCTTTTAAATCTTTCGAAGACTGTGAGACAATTTATAACCCCTGCAAATAGTTTCTAATATTTCTATATAGAAAAATCGTTGTAAAAATTTCAAGGATTTGTAAAATTCAATATTTTTTGTTAGGTGATTAGTTCAAAAAATAAATTTCTATTTTTCATGATTTTATATTTTATCGTAATAATGTGAATTATTGCGATTTTATGATTTTTCACAATAAAGTAGGGATAATCGTGATTTTTTAATATTACCGCCATTTTTTTTTAATATCGTGATAATATATGTTATCACCAAAACCCTAATTATCAATGATGACTCAAAGTTGATTTCACCAATAAAAAAAGATAAATATATAACTATTTTGAGAAAAAAAGTGAAACAGGGAAAAAAAGTTAAACACATTTTTAATTGGAAACCTTAATAGAATCACAGAAATCACAGAAACCTGAAAACAAAGAGTAAAATCAATTAATAGAAGAAACCAATTAACTTCAAATAATAATACATTATATTATTTCCTACCCAACCAATTTCAATCTACTTTCATATCAAAATTGTTGGTGTGGTTTTGGAGATTACAAAAAAAGTAAATTTTTCTTGGTATATTCCAAGGAGACCCATTATCGCCTATTTTATTTGCTCTAATTTCACACTTTCTTTTATTAAAAATCATTCCATTAACGAACCATTGTCAAATGTTTGCAGATGATTTAATTTTAATTATTAAAGGAAATAGAAATCAATTAAATCAAAAATTAAATTCAATATATGAAATAATTATTCAATTTCGATTAAAACCTAATAAAGATAAAACAGTTGTTTCAAAAGACTTAAAAAAAATTAAATATTTGGGTATTTATTTAGATAAAATTTCACATATAGTTTATAATTTAAAAAAGGCGAAAGAAACATATAACAACTGTAAACAGTTATTCAATAACAACTCGCTTAACAATAGTTTAAAAATTAGATTATTTAAATCTTTTATCATAAGCCAATTGATATATTGGTTGGAAATATATAATTATGAAATAAAAACTTTAAATTATTTAAATTCTTGGATTAATTCATGTATTACTGAAATATGTAAAATAAACAGAAATACACCAATTCTTATTTACAAAACAGAATTTAAAATAGAAAATATGATAATTTCTGTCAATAAAAAGAAATTTAAATTCAAAAAGATATTAGGAATTTTATCTCTTTCCTAATTTAGAAAAATTAATAAAGTTTAATCAAAGAATAAATAATAAAATTAATTGGAATTCAAACGATATTATTGAACTAAAAAAAGAAATATACAAATACACATATAACGAGTTGTTGAATTCAACAAGTTGGAAGGTCCAAAAATATTTCACAATAATAAAAAATCAAAATTATTTATTTAAAATTCAAAAATATTTAAGTTATCCATCAAGTTCAACAATTCTAAAATTCAGAACATTCACTAACTGTTTAAATAGATATTACTATGTAATTAATAAAAATTCAAATAAATTTTGTCCTTTGTGTTTAAAATATAAACAAAAGGAAATTATAGAAAATATTGATCACTTTTTATGGATATGTCCTATCTATGAAAAAGATAGATTAATTTTTCACAATAAATTAAAAGAAATAAATCTTAATGAATTGATTTTAAACTGTGATAGTTTGAAATTATTTTCATTAATTAATAATCCTGAAATCTATGATTCCACGATTAAATTTCCTTTCAGAAATTTAAGTCTAAGGCCAACTAGAGTGTAATTTACACTTCTTCAATAATAAAAAAAAAAAAAAAAAGTAAATTTTTTCAATAAATTTTTTATGATTGATCAATCAAAGAAAAACTCCTCACCAAAAAGATAGTATTAAAAAAACTGTTCTTGTGCTGGGTCCTCCATTTTGTATTTTTTATCATTTAATGATTCTTTTATTAATTGATCTTACTTATCCTTTTCAGGTTTCTGTGATTTCTGTGATTCTATTAAGGTTCCCAATGAAAAACGGTGTTTAACTTTTTTTCCCTGTTTCACTTTTCTTCCCAAAGGGTAAAAGACAACCATTCAAATTTGGGTTAAATTACCACTTTGGTTATATTGTGTATAATTTGAAACCAAACGTCTTCTCACAAAAAGGGTCATTGAAGGTTTAACTTTTCTTCAAAAAAGAAATAACGTTTTTTGGTACAAGCAATTATTTTGTTTTAAGGAAAAAGGGATTTCAATTTTGGTATTTTTTGAGGAACAACACAAGTCAAGTTTTTGCTTTAGTCAATTAATAACCAAGAGAGATTTTGAGATCTGCATTTTAAAAAAATTTTGATTGTTTGTGTTTTGTAAAACGTAAAAAAAGATCATTTGATAATTATCATTGCAAAAAGAAGATTTCGAAAAATGTGTCCAAACAACAAGACCCCCTTTTAAACAGGTGAGTGGTATGTTTAAAATCAAGAATTTTGGGTTCCTTTTAAAAGAATCCGAATCACAAAAAATTAAAAGAAAAAGAGAAAAACAAAACAATAAGGTGATGAGAATTCTTACAGTTGAATCATATTTAAACTCAAAAGCTACAGAACCAAAAGTCATTCCTAACGAGATTAGTAAAGTTAGAACGATAGTAGTCCATGGGTGAGAAGTAATGAATACAGGTATAAAATGAAGATTCTGAGTGCTAGGCTTTTTTTTTGTCATTGAAAAATTCAAGTAGAACGAAAAAATAATGAAATAGTTTCCAATGTAACCTAGATATATCCCCATTTACGAGAGTTTGTCTCGGAAAAATTAAGACTCTTTACAACCAAAATTTATTATTTAAAAGTTCTGGTTTTTCTATGACTCAGGAAATTCCCTTAGACTTTGGATCAGAGAGTTATATAAATGATGCTATTTCCAGTTGTTTCTTTTGCAAGCGTTTCAACATTTTTGAATAAAACTTGAGATGAATTAATTTTTTGCAATTTTCAAGATTTTATAATGTTGGTATTGCTTCTGTATTTGTCAAGACAATTTTTGTATTTCATTTTTAAATATTTACACCTAAAAAGCTTCAAGAAATTTTGTCGAGATCTTGTGTAAAAAGAATTGCATCGTCAAATTTCGAATTATTTTTAATTCTCATTGAGTTTCTAGCCCATCTTTTGTTCTTAAAACAATTATGAAAATTTAACTTTGGCAACAATTATTAAGTGACTGTAGAAATAAAAGAAACCAAACCAGAGAACGACAGCAACATATAAACAAGAAACAGGTTTTTGTAAATAAATTTTAATTCAAAATTATGAAGTTATTGGAATGTTAAAATGTAAATTTTTACAAAAAAAAAGCGAAATAGATCACTTTATTGAAAATTAACAAAAAATCATTTTATTTTGTAAAAATTAATAAAGACAAAATTTTTGAAGCAAAAGCATTTAATATTTTTGAACGATTTACATTAATTCAAGATCTAACCTTAAAAGTGAATTTAATTCTGTATCAAGTCTGTAGAGGTGTCTTCTTATCTTTCAAATAAACAAGTCTTAAAAACAATTCATTTGGCAAAATTTAAAAAGTGTGAAAGTACAATAAAATGTGTTCATTGTGAAAATGGAGATCAAAAATATTAATTTTTTGTAAAGGATATTTAGAAAATGGTTTTGAAGTAATAGACAAAGTTGCTTTGTATCGAAAGATTGGAAATATTTTGTTTCAAAAAATGATATATTTGTTTCTTTTTGCAATTTGATTGTTCTCAAATTGTATTGTTTATATTTTCTCCTTTTGATCTAAATTGAATTTTTTTATCAAGTTTAGAGGCATGAGAAAAATTCCACTTTATTCTCAAGCTTCAAGAGAATTTGACAAATAAGGAATGTGAAAAAGTGAATTCTTTTTTATAATTTTTTTAATGTTACCCTTTATTTTTTTGTTTTTTTAAACGACAATGTTTTCTTGTGATTTTATGAAATATTTACCTTAACTTTGTGTTATACACTGGATTGATTTAAATGTTTAGAGATTTTGTAAAATTCGCTAGACTTCAAAATATTCTTCATCAAGAACTGTTTTGAAACTGGAGAGTAAATATAACAAAATAGGGAAATAAGACCAAATTTTTTTTCAATTATTAGAATTTAAAAGTATTCCAAAATTTATAGGTTTTATTTTTAAAAGTATAGTTTTGTGTACTTACCTCCTAAAGCAATAAGATTTCCATCTTCTGTGAAAATATTTTTTTTTTTTTTTGAAATAAAAAGACAATATATTGAATTTTGAACTTTAGATTTGAAATATTCGAAAGATAAACTCAATTTCATATTAAATGACCCAATTTTTTTTTATTTTATTTTTATTTCATTTTGTATTTAGATGAAAAATAAATATTTCTAGTGTATAGAACTGTATATTAAATTAGTAATTTTATTATTAAAATAGATAACTTTAATTTATAAAAATATTTATTTACTAAATTTGATTTTTAATTGGCCGATGGTTTTGAAATAAAGTTAATAATTAAACTTTTTTTAAAAAATAATTCATTTCTGAAAATATAATTTTTAAATAAGTTTGGTTTTATTATAATTCTATTTTTAAGCTATTTTTTTAATTTTAAGATCTGTAAATTTTTTTTATTTTGACAAATTGTAACTTTTAGATAATGATCATGGAAAGGCAAAAAAAAAAAAAAAATTTTTTTTTGTATATCTTTTAATTATCAAGATATCTAGAGAAACCCGGTTCCAAAAATTTGGACTTACCCAAACTCAAAAATAGGCAAAATAAAACCCAATTTATTATATTTTTCCAAATGTAATATAAAAATACATTTAAATAACCCGATATTAATGTTTTTAGAAGATATCATGTTCATATAAATAAAAAAAAAAATATAAAACTCAAAAAAAAAAAATTGGTGTGTCCAAAATTATGAAAAGAATGGAATAAAAAATATATTTGTAGATATTTTGAAATTTCACCAACAATTGTTGATCGATAAAATGATAAGATACAGTGGACTAATGGTTTGTGATTTTTCAATTAAACAAAATCAACACTAGCCTTCTATCAAACCTCGAAAAACAATTATTCAGATCAAACAAAACAGATTTTGTAACTAGAAAAAACGGAAATGAAAACAAAACAAAAAAGATAAAAAATGAAATAATTTGTAAAATCAAAATTATTCCCAAATTGAATTTAAAGTGCTGTTTTGGTGTTCTTTCAACAGTTTAAACCGTGTTCAAATGGTTGGAATTGGTCTATTACAAAATAATCATTAATGAAGAGAATAAAAATATCTAATACGAAAACAAGTAATAAAACATTCAAAATGATCATAAAATAATTCTTCGATCAAAAAATCATTAAAATTTTTCGTATTTTAGTCATTTCAAATTAAATAAGAATTTTCTTTTTTTTTTTTCTTTAATATTTTAACACAGAAGAATTTTTTATACAATATTATATATTTTTTCAAAGAAGAAATATTGCATGTTGCTAAAAAAAAATTTTTTTAAATAATTTAAAATAAAACAATAAAAAAATCAACACAAGAATTTTATTATTTTTTTTTCAAGTTTGGTACAATTTACAAAAAAAGTTTCAAATAACCAAATTTTGGGTTATTATTTGAAAATTATTTGACCACGGATTTTGAAGAATTTATGTTTCTTGTTGAATAAAATTTTATATCAGGTTTGAAAACTGCACACTTTTCTTGTATTTTTTTTTTTAATTCAGCTTTTTGGGGTTTTTTTTTATTCCAAGAGTAATTTCTCGTTTCTTTTTTTTTCTTTGATTTCGATATCCACTTTTTTATTTATGTTTTTCAGGTTGTTTTAATAATAATTCAGAATTAAGTTGGTTAATAATATTATAATATATTATTTCCATACTCGTTTAAAAATAGAATAATTACTACAGTCAGTTCCACTTTTAAGGCACAAACTTTCAACGAAATTTAAGGCACAAAAAAATCTCAAATTAAGGCACAAAATTTGTAATTTATTTTTTTACAATTTATTTTACTATAATCTAAATATTGTGTCTTAATTTGAGATTTTTTTTTGTACCTTAAATTTCGTTGAAAGTTTGTGCCTTAAAAGTGAAACTGACTGTATGTAAAATTTTTCTATTTTTGTTATCAATAGCTTTAATTCTTTCTTTCCTTTCTTTTTCTTTTTTTTTTTTTTTTATTATCGATATTTGTAAGCTTGCTTTGTATCTTCTTCATTTTTGGTAGATTTATTTTATAATTTATATATTAAGTTTTGTATTTATTAAGAAATGTCTTTCAATTTAATATTTGAATCTTTTTAGTATACCAAAAAAAATATACAAAATAAATGAAAGAGAGTTTTTCATTGATAAAATTTTCAAAATAGAAATTTTGCAAAAGAAGAAATGTGAAATGATAAATATAATTATCAGTAATTAAAAAAAAAAAAAAAAAACATATGCAATGTATTAGTACAGATTTAAAAATATTTTCAAAAAAATTTATATAATATCTAATATATTTTCACAATAAAACTAAAACTGGCGCTATGTTTTTTTTAATTTTATACTTGATAATAAAATTTATTTGTTTTTATTTTTCATTTATAAAATTAACAAAAAAAAAAACTCTATCTTTTCTCAGAATTGAAAAGAGATGAGTAAAATCGCTTATTTTTCTTATTTTTTTTTTCAAAAAGGGGGCAACTACTGTTAAGTTTTCTTGAGATTTTTGTTTATTTGTAATCACCATATATTTTCGTTAGGTTTTTTTGAGTTTTCTATTTATTTGGAAAATCAATAGACTTTCTTTGGGCTTTTGTTACTTTTTGAAATAAACAGAAAATTTTAATAAATTTTCGGTATATTTCAAAAATTAAAAAAAACCTACAGTCAGTTCCACTTTTAAGACACAAACTTTCAACGAAATTTAAGGCACAATAAAAATCTCAAATTAAGGCACAATATTCAGATTCTAATTATAAAAAAAAAAATTCGAAATTTTGTTCCTTAATTTGAGATTTTTTTGTACCTTAAATTTCATTGAAAGTTTGTGCCTTAAAAGTGGAACTGACTTAATACACTTCACAAATAAAACTTTAAACACCAATGAAACCTAGACACTTGATAGTACTCTAGGTGCTTTACAACACAATATTTGTTTATATTGTTATTATACCTAGATTTTTTAAATATTTTTAACCTTTAAGCACAGAACCATTTATTCTTAAAGTTTCTCAAAATTGATCGGGGTTTGTATCTAATAATTCCATATAGTTTATTTTCCAATTAATAATTTTATTCTCTTGATTTGAAAATATTTAATTTTTTTAATTAAGGGTCTAGTCATTTACGGTGAATATTCACCATATTCATTCGACGACTGTAGACCAAAAAGGGTATTGTGAAATAGCCCTTCTTTTGGTTGACAAAATTCAAATAAAAAAATAAAATTCATTGGATCTCTTTGAAAAAAAATTTAACGAAGAAAAATAAGTTAAAAGTGTTCTCAATTTCAAAAAATCAAATTTAAAAATCATTCATCTTTTCTATTTCCAAAAGGTTAAATTTCTATAATTTAATACAAATTGCATTCTTGAATTTCTCAGTCAATTTAGTTCGTTTTAATCTGATTTGTGGTTATTTTAAAACTCTATAAATTTGACCAAGTAAGGATTATTTTATATTCTTACAATTAAAATAACTCATTTGAAAAAAGAAAAAAAAAGAAAGAAAAATCACAAAGATCTCAAAAAGCGCCAAAGAATCGACACTTCAAAACTGACAAAGTTGTTTTCAAAATAGTAATTAACAACCATTTTAATTGGAAATTGAGTGTCGCTCTTAAACGCTTTTTTCTAAAAATGTCCTCATCTTTAGTTGTTGTTTTTTGGAGATCGATCGTACATCATCTGTTGTTTGGTTTTTGATTGGTGTTAGGTCTTCATAAAATTACTAAAAAGTTTTTTTCCATTTCAGAAAAAAAAATTTCACTGTAATGACTCGACCCTTAAGTATCAAAAACAAAAAATTTTTTTAAGTAGATGCTTCTATTGAATCACCGCTTAGTAATAATAATACAATTGAAAAAATTACTAATTTTAAATCTGTTTTTATTATTATTATTATTATTTTAAATAGAGTAAATCGCACCATACTAGCATTTCTATTTAAATTTAGCTACAAAAATTAACGGATAAAATCATATATTTTACTATCGTTAATTAATTAAAATAATTTTGTATGTCTGATATAAAATTAATCCATTTTGTTATATTTCTTTTAATAAATTTTGTAAAATAAGTAGAGCCAGTTCCGCTTTTAAAGTACAAACTTTCAGCGAAATCTAAGACACAAAAAAATCTCAAATTTAGGCACAAAATTCAAATTCTAATAAAATGATAAAAAAAAATAACAAAAAATGTATCATAATTTGAGATTTTTTTGTATCTTAAATTTCGCTGAAAGTTTGTACTTTAAAAGTAGAACTGAATCTAGATTAATTTCTTTTCTATTCTTTTTAAAATCGATCTATAATTAAAATAGGTAGGAATATTTATAAAAAATGATCAATATTTTCTGTCTTTTCTTTAGATTCATATTTTAAATCTATAATTTAAAAATTATTTGGGGTTTTTATTGATTAAATAATCTGATATATTTTAGGAAATCATAAATACCCTGAATTTTTGGATTGTTAAATTTGAAGAATAACTTAAATATCTTTAGAATTTTCAGAAAAAAAGTGATAGTTTTTTATTTTAAAAATTTTCTATGGGGCAATGTAGTGTACCATCGACGGCTGGTGAGTACATTCAACTAACTATGTTTTTTTTTTAATTTTAGAAATTAAAAACAGAAAAATAAAGATATTTTTCCATAATTTCACTGAATAGTATATTTCCAAAAAAATGTTCAATTTTTTTTTCTATTTCATAAAAAACATCTTTTTTAGTGAAGATGTTTGTTAATTGATAATACCAAACCAAGTTTTATATTAATACCGATTGAATCAATGACTAAGGTATTTATTTCAAAATATGTTGGTTGAAAATTTTCCAAAAAATGAAAAAAAAAATAATAACACTTTATTTTGGCAAAACAATTTACAACCAATTTCATCAAAAACCGGAAATATGTTAAGAGTACAAAATATTTTTAAACAATAAAATACAGTTATATGTTTTCCATTCTATTGAAAGAATTTTTAGAACAAAAAATTAAAAAACAATTTTTTGAACAAAAAGAAAATATAAACATGAATTTTCACCCGTAAAAAATATCAGATAAAATCCGGATCAAAAATTTTAATCTCTTTTTATCTCTGTAATACGATAGAATAAAAAAAAATGAATTATTATTAAGGACCCCCTAAATGATAGTTAATTATTTTGTATATTTAAATACTTTTTTGACTATCGAGTTTAATAAATACTTTTTAAAATAAATTTGCCCAACTTTCTTTGAAATAGCTTTAAGAAAAAACTTCTATTTTACATAATTCTTTTAAATTTTGGGAAAAAAACAACAGATTCAAAAGAAAATTAATTTACTCTCTTTAAAATAATAAAACTAATAATCTTTTTTTATTCTTCAAGTTTTGTTAGCCATAAGGTTCACAATCCCTGAAACTTTTGAAAAAAGATGTTTAGTTTTATATGGAAACTTGTTATTTTGTTTCATATCCGATAGGTATTTGGTTTGGTATGGATTTTAAAAATGGTTCAAAAATGAATTTATTTATTTTTTATCAAAATGAGAATTGAAGAGTGTAAAACTAATTGAATGAAGACATTTATTAATAACTTTTGATCTTTGAGTTTTAGATTGAAATCTTTATTTTCATTTTCATTAACTCAATTACCTAAAAAAAACAGTTTTTTATTGAAAAACTCGAAATAAAGCGAAACCCAAATACTAATTTCAATCAACAACCCAAAAAATCGATTTTTTTTTCTAACTCATCTATTCCTATGTATTCATCTTACTCTTTTCAATTAGGATTTTTGAAAAACAAAATAAACTAGCAAAAAGTGCCCTATTGAAACACTATTAAAACTCATACCAAGCCAAATATCGATCAAATATGAAACAAAATAACAAGTTCCCACACCCAATACAAGATAATCTTTTTTCAAATTTCAAAGATTGTAAGCCTTAAGTTATACCCTTCAAATAAAAACAAAAAAAATAGATCTTTTCAAAAATGTCTTGAATTTGTTACAAATAAAAATTTTTTCCACCTTCTTAAAATAAATAATGTAATGACCACCAGACTAACGTTCTTTATTTACCACTAATGGAAGTTTAGGGATTATTAATTTGGAGTGTCAAGAAAACATAATTAAAATATTAAATATTTGAGAATATAACTAAAAACATCTTGTTTTGATTTTCCAGGAAAAAAATCTTTTGGAAAATACTATCAATTATTAACTTCTTTTGGACCTTAAAAACTACCCATTTTTAAAAATATAAACTCCATTCATTTAAAAATTAAATACAAAAATTCGGAAGAAAAAAACAAAATACAAAAAAAAAAGATAAAAATAATAAATAAAAGAGTTTAGAATTTTTTCAAAGAGGTTTAAAATCAATTGTTTTGAATTAAATAAATCAAAGTCTCATTTATTTTTTTTATTTTATTTTTTCACTCCTTTTTTTCCAAAATTTTTTTTTCAAGATGAGTGATCAGAAGATGATAAAAATCAAATTAGAAAACCAACTCGTTCAAATGTCTCTTTCAGAAATAAGCCAAATTACAATTGCCGCTTTTATAAGCCACTTAAGGAATCTCCATAACGTACCGATCGTTGCCTTGCAAATTGAAGAAAGCAAAACACTTTTAAAGGCCACGAGCATTGTTTCAAAAGTCATTAGTCCAGGTGTAACAGTCAATTGTTTGTCTCCACAAGACTTTTTGAATTTAGATCATGAAAATTTTACTGATTCCCAAAACAATTCGATTCGTGATTGGGATGAAAAATTGGCAGAAGAAAACGAATTAAATGATCTTTTTGAAGAATTAATGAGCGACGTCGATGAGTTTTTGGAGGAAGGAAAGGAGAACAACGAAACATTTTATCAACAAAAAGAGGTTGGGCTAACTATCCCCCAACAAGTTAAAGTGGAAAAAGCAGAAATACATAATTTCGAGCAAACAACTGTGCTACAATCAAACCAAAACCAAACATTAACAAACGAGTGGCAGTTAACAACAAACCTACAACAAACTCATGTTAACAACACTAACAACGATCAACTAACCCTCGATCAATCACAACAAAATATGAATAATGTAACCCAAGTAAACCAAAACCAACAACAGGTACATTTGAAAAATAATATTGTTCAATCAAACCCAAACCAAACTCAAGGACAGGTTAATATGAATAATAGATTTCAATTAAATCAAAACCATTTAAAAGACCTTCAGTTAAATTCAAAACAACAACAAACTCATGTTAACAACACTAGCAACGATCAAACAACCCTTAATCAATCACAACAAAATATTAATAATGTAACCCAATCAAATCAAAACCAAACACGATCAAATGAACTGCAGCTAAATTCAAACCAACAACAAATTAATGTTAACAACATTCACGACAATCAAACAACCCTGGATCAATCATTCCAAACTATTAACAATATAGCCCAACAGCAAACTAACAACAGTAATATTCTTTTAAATAATACTGTTCAATTAAACCCAAACCAAACGAATATAACCCACCTAAACCAAAACCAAGGACAGTTTAATATGAATAATGGGCTTCAATCAAATCAAAACCAAGACCAAAACCAATCAAATGACATGCAATTAAATTCAAACCAACAACAAATTAATGTTGTCAACATTAACAACGATCAAACAACCCTTAATCAACCACAACAAAATATTAATAATGTAATACAATTAAACCAAAACCAACAACAAGTAAATTTGAACAATAATACTGTTCGACCAAACCCAAACCAAACGAATATAATCCACCCAAACCAAATCCAAGGACAGGTTAATATTAAAACTGGATTTCAATTAAACCAAAATCAACAGAAATTCAATGATATTATTCAGTCAAATCAAATCCAACAACAAATTAATGTTTTCAACACTAACAACGATCAAACAACCCTTAATCAACCACAACAAAATATTTATAATGTAACCCAAGTAAATCAAAACCAACAAGCAATGAATTATAATAATAGTATCCAACTCAATCAAAATAAAAATGAAACTAATAACAATGGCAACATAACGGGGGTTAACCACCTACAACTACAACAACCACAAACACTGACCCACTCAAGAACCTTTGAAGAAGAAATTGAAATGGAATTATTAAAAAATGAATTGATTGATTTTAGTGATGATGAAATGGACATTAATGCTAATAATGGAATAAACACACTTAATAACAAACAACTTTTAGATTTATTTAATGGGCAATTCAATGATATTTATGTTCAGCCAGAGGAGGAAAAGGACAATGTATACGATGAAAATACAAATAAAATAATAAATGATGGAATTTCACAATTTTCAACAAACAGTAATTCTGTTGTCTATACTGCCACCCCGCCACATGAATTAATTTGCCCCCTCACAGGTGAATTATTTGTTGATCCTATGAAAACACCAAATGGATTTTATTTTGAAAAATCTGCTATACTTCAATATATACAACAAAATGGTAAATGTCCAATATCGAATTTAAATTTATCATTTCAAGATTTATCAAGAGCTGATGATGTTAGAATTTATGCTAACCAATGGCGCCTGCAAAATTCAACTTTAGTAAATAATCTAAATAATATAGAT
Organism: Anaeramoeba flamelloides; assembly: GCA_027625915.1. Lineage (NCBI taxonomy): Eukaryota > Anaeramoebidae > Anaeramoeba > Anaeramoeba flamelloides. The sequence goes on from JANTQA010000036.1 coordinate 8,563,848, forward strand.
GTAAATAATATTATTTATAACACCAATAATAATAGCACAGACATAAATACAATGACAAACATAAACACAAACATAAACACAAACATAAACATAAACACAAACACAAACAAAAACACAAACACAAATACAAATACAAACACAAACAAAAACATTGGCACAGATAATTTTTATATTCCACAAAAAAATGAAAACAAAAACCAAAATCAGAATCAAAATTTTAATAATACAAAAATACAAAGCATTTCTGAAGATTTAAATAACAAACAAGAAAACAAAAACAAAACATTTAACGAATTTAGTATCTCTGTAATGAATAATAAAAATAAATTCAATAAAGATTGGAAGCTTGTTATATATAAAACAAAAATAGAGTTAATTAATAGTCAACAGGACAAGGTTGAAACCGAACTTTTAAAATTCAATTTCCGCCGAAATAATAAAAACAAGGCTATTGCAAAATTAACATTTCAAGGTAATAATCTCATTATAAAATTTGCAAATGAAAAAAAATGTAACAAATTTTCACAGTTAAGGACTAATTATTTAATAGAAACTTCTGGCGGAACTTTAAAACCAAAAAAAAAGATGAATAGTATTAAAAGCAAACAACCCATAAAAAAATCAAAAGATCAAAACAAAAAGGATATGAAGAAGGAAAAGGATAAAGAAAACGAAAAGGAAAAGGGAAAGGTAAAAACGTTTGATATTGATTTAGTAACAAAAAAATCCAAATTGATTTGTCAAACACAACTAGTTCTTAGTAAGAATACTTTGGAATTTCTTACTGAAAGTAATGAAAAAATATGTTGTAATATTCTGGACGTTAAATATTTCCATTTACAAAAAAATCCATTTTTGGAAATTGATAAAAAAAAATATTTTGTCAAATTCCATGAAAAATCGACCAACGAACTTTTTAAACATCAAATACAACAAACAAAAAGAGAAATCAAATTAAAAAATTTATCCCCAAGTAATGACGATGAAAATTTAAATGAGAGGGAAAAGGAAAATAACAATAACAACAACAACAATAATAATAATATTGACAATATTGATTATTCTGATGAGGACAATTCACAAACAAATGAAAAGCAATTGCAACTAAATAAAAATTTATTTCAAATTGAACTGTTGAACAAATTGGGGAAATCAATTGGAAAGGGCAAAATTTCTATTCAAGATAAAACATTATCTTTCCAAGAAATCAACCCCAATAAAAGAATTGTAAGTGATAAAATAGTCTATGTAACATTTTCAAGGTCAAAAAAATTAAAAAGAGTTGGTAGGCTCTCGTTTAACAGTCAAAAAATTTCATTTTTTGTAAAATTTGAAAAAACAAAGTACTTGACACAATTTGAAAAAAAATATTCATTTGGCTTCCAACAAACATTAAAAACGCATAAATTTAAAATCAAGGTAATAAAGCACAAAGATGATGAAGTTGTTGATAAAGGCAATATTACAATCAGGGGCAATGAAATAAAAATAATTTTAAAAGAAACCACAATTGTAGGTAAAATCGACCAAGTAAGACATTTCAAACATAAATCGAACCAATTGATTTCGAGGATAATAATTACAGAATATTCTTTAACTATACTATTTTCCAAAAGCGAGCACAGAGAAAAATTCTCAAAGGTGTTAACGTTGTCTAATAGTTTTGTAATACCCGAAATTGTAAAGGCTAAAGAATTTGAAGTGACGCTAATAAAAAAAGATACAACAGTTATTGCAAAAAGTTTGATAGTAATATTTGATAAGATAGTAAGTATAAGAATCAATGGCGAAGAAACTTTAAAGGGTAATCAAGATCAAGTTTTCCTTTCAATTGCGAATAACAATGTGGATGATGACGATCTTGACAAAAAAAAAAAATCAAAAAAATCAAAGAAATCAAAGAAAGGGAATGAAATAAATAATAATAATAATAATCATAATCATAATAATAATAATTCGGATATAATAATCACCTTACTTTTCCAAGAAACAAAGGGAAAGGCATATTTTAAATTAAAAAATCAAGAGCAATTAAATTCTATAGCAAACGAAATAAAATTAGTTACACCGAAACAAGATCCGAATTTTTTTAAAGCATTAATAATCAAATCACCCTTGAAAAAATTAAAAAAGGACAACATATTAGAAATTTCTTTTAGTGATGACAATGTTAAATTTGAAATGGAAAATTCAAAAAGAAATAAACAAAAAATTCACACCAATGTAGACTATAATAAATATTTTGAATCCTTAATAAATGAAGACAATTCCCGTGTAATAAAATTCTCAATTGGCAAAAAAAAACATTTCATTTTAGAATTTACATCAAAATCAATAGCAAAATCGTTTTTTAAAAGAGTTTTGAAAATTACAAGTGCATATAACAAACCAAAGAAAAAGAAAAAATAGCAAGAATGGGATTATTTTTTATTTTGTTCATTTATAAATATTGATTTTTTTTTTTTCTTATCAATAAATATAAATCAAAAAACCTTGTAATATTTCAGATTGATTAAAAAATTATATTTTAGAAAAAAAAAAAAAAACAAATCAAATGGATATATAAACCCCATTTCACTCAGAGTGACCCAGTAAAAAATGAAAAATTCACTCTTTGAAGAATCAATCAACCAACATAAGATTGTTTAGAAATACGAAAAATAATAAATTTCATTTTCGATTTGATATTTATATAAGAAATGCCTGGACAAACTATAAATTTTCCAAAAAAGAACAATAAAATGTAAAAAAAAAAAATTGCTGCTCCTTTCATTATAGCGTCTCATGTGCAAAATTCTCAATTTCTTTAGGAAAATTAAAATTGTTGACAACAAGATTTTTTAAATTGTAAATGTATGAATTTTGAAAGAAATTACAAAGCTTCAATTTTCATAAAGTTAATTTGGATTTTGAAATTTTTTTTTTCAAATTTAATTTTTAAAAACAATAAAAAAGAAAAAAAAGATTAAAAAAAAATGAAAAGGCAAAAAGCAAATTGAAAACTGGTAAGGAAAAAATAAAGAAAAATAAAAGAAAAATTAAAAAACGAAAAAAAAAATTTTTTACTAACCAAAAAAAAAGAAAAACAAAATAAAAATTTGATCTCAAAATTTGAAATTGAAAAAAGGAAAACAAAATGTTACAAAATTTGAGGAAATGATTCTGATTTAAAAATTTGAAAATGTATTTTGAGAAGAACATTGAATAAAATTCATAGAATTTGTTCTGTTTCTTCAATAAAACTGGGTCCCTTTGACTAAAAAGGGGTTTTTATATATTACAAGAGTTTTGATACAAAAATACCATTTAAAAAAATTTTAACCATACATTTTTTTTTGTTTAAATACAATTGTATCTTTTTTTGAAAAAAATACATCGAAGAAAATTAAAAACAATTTTTAATTAAAAATAAATATTAAAACAATCAAAAAAATTTTTTATTTATTTTTTATATGTTTTGAAGGGAGGAAATTGATTTCCTCTTGTTTGTATTGGGTTTTTTTTTTTAATTTTTTTTTTTTTTAATTAGAAAATCAATAGATTTTGTAAAGAAAAACTAGAATTAAAAAACACCACCTTTAAGTTTTTTATTTTGTTTTAAGATATTAAAAGAAAATTTCAAATATTTTCCTTTCATTTCTGGAATTAAAAAAAAAAAAAAAAGCACGTTAGGTTAACTTGAGTTTTCTATTTATTTGAAAAATCAATAGATTTTCGTTAGGTTTTCTTGAGTTTTCTATTTATTTGTAAAGTGTTTTAGGGTTTTTTTAAAGTTTTCTATTTTATTTGGAAAATTAATAGATTTTCGTTATGTTTTTTTGAGTTTTCTATTTATTTGTGAAGTGTTTTAAGTTTTTTTTTAGGTTTTTGAAATAAAATTGAAAACCTCAAAAATACCTAGAACACTTAACAGATAAAACAGAATATCCCATGAAAACCTAGTAACTTGATGTTACTTCCTTTATCTTTTCCAGAATTTAAAAGAATTAAGTAAACTCTATTATTATACCTTATTCTTTTGAAGTTTAGAAAAGTTAATAGCAGTTTTTTTAATTCCAGTGTTAAAAAACTCCGAAGTGTACGGTACTCTACAAAACTCAACGGCACTTGGCAATACTTCGCAACTTTCTAAACTTTTGTTTAAACTATAAATAAAAAATCAATAGTTTTTTTTTCCTTTACTAATGATAAAATAAATAATGAACCTTTATTTTGAATTTGTTAAATATATTATTTGTAGTTGTTTATAGTTTTATTTATTTGAATTAATTCTTAAATCTGAATTTTTAATTTTTTTTTATAGTACATACAGTTCCAAATAAAATAATCAATATCTTAATCCATTTCACAATTTGTGTATTTTTTGTATAAATAACAAAATTTTGATTTTTATTTATTCCCGATAACTAAGGATATCTGTTGAGATAATTTGTGAAATTTCTTGATTCCAAAATGGAAGTTTTCTCTTCCCATTTTAATTATTTTTTGTCATTTTGTATTTTTTTTTTTATTTAAGAAATCTAAAGAAAATTTTTGAAATTTTTCTTAAATTTTTACTTTAATTTCTAAAATTAAAAAAAAAAAATAATAATTGTTTTGTTTTTTTTCCAGTATTTAGAAAAAATGTTTAAAAATGTTGATTATACTCATTTATTAAGAATTCTGGAAAAGTGTTGTTAATTTTTCTTGATTTTTCTATTTAATCTGAAAATTTGTTGATTTTTGTTCGCTTTTTTTTGAGTTTTCTATTTATTTGTTAAGTGTTCTAGGTTTTTTTGAGTTTTTCAATTTTATTTCAAAAATTTATTGATTTTCTAAATAAATAGAAAACTCGAAAAAACCTAAGGAAAATCAATAGATTTTTCAAATAAAATAGAAAAGCTCAAAAAAAACTAATACACTTAACAAATATAATTTTAAACACGAAGAAAAGCGTCTTTACTTTTATTTTCATTTGTAAAATTAAATAAAAATTGCATAACTTTTCTTAATATTTCCATAATTAAAATCTTAGCAATTAGATTTTCCCATATTCAAAATAATTAGGCAAAATCAAAGATTTTATTCTATTGTTTTGAATTCTGGTAAGCTAGACATCCATTAACATAGAATTTACAAAACGAATATTTCAGGATATTATTGTTTAGAAATTTCAATAAAGAATTATAATATTCTTGACCCTTCCACCAAGTTAAATTAATTATGAAATTTTCTCAAAAATGATTAGGATTCTTATCTTGAAGTTTTAAATTTTCGACTTTCATATTAATATTTTCAAAATACATTTTTTGAAAACATTAGTTATTCTGAAATATGTTCAAAACCCAGAATTTCTATTTTTTGAGTTTATAAATACTAGTTAACATTTGAAAATGTAGGTTTTATCAAGTTTAACTTCAGTTTAATAAACTGTTCTAAGACAATCTACATTAATTTTAAATTTGTTTTTTATTTATCCTAACATACAGAATTAAAATCTTTATAGGCCAAATTAAAAATAAAGAACACATTTACTAAGTAACTAATGGATATTAATTTGAGCATTTGTAAGCTATTATCAATAAAGCAGGGCAAATTTATTTTAAAATATATTTATTAAACCCAATCTTCAAAAAAACATTTAAAGATATAATCATTAATACCATTTAATGATTCTTGATAATATTTCAATTTGATTCTTAGTATTGTATTACATAGATAAAAGATATTAAATTTTCTGATCTAGATTTCATCTGATATTTTTTAGCAGTGAAAATTATTGTTTATTATTTTATTTTTGTTCGAAAAAATCGTTTTCATAATAAGTCTAATCTCAAAACAATTTCCAATAGAATTTAAAACAGATCAATACATTTGATTGTTTAAAAAATCATTTTTACCCTACACATTTTCAATTTTTTACTGAAAATTTTATTATATTGTTTTCACCAAAACAAAAATCCTATTTGTTTTACATTTTTGGGAAATAATCCAACAAATATATTTTGAAATAAATATCCAAGTCATTGATTAAATCGTTATTAATTAATAAACTTAATTTTGTAATTCCAATTAACGAATGCTTCCACTAATATAGAAAATTTTTTATAAAATGTAAAAAAAAATCACCAATTTTAAGGAAATACTTTAGTTATAACTATGAGATAATGTTTTTCTAACTAAATATATGCTTTATTTTTTTGAAACAAACTTTTAACTTTTTAAAGTTATTTGTAATATTTTTATTTCTTTTTACATCAATTATAAAATATTTTATAGTAAATAAATATTTTGATTTTATTTTTTTATCATTATTTGGAATCATACTTTATTTTTAAAAAATTTTTTAAAACAATAAAAAAATATCTTTCAAAATAAAGACTTTCCCAACATAAAAAAAAACACTTTTCCCCATTTTCAAGAATTAACTTAATTGCTAATAAAATAATTGGTTACTTTTTTTAGTTTTATATCGGAAACATGCAAATTTTAAATTTCAAAAAAGAGACTAAAATTAAAAAATTGTTTATTAAAAATGAAATAAACTTCTCTATTTAATTAGTCTCGAAACACAAATTCTAAAAAAATAAAAAAATTAATGATCTTTAAAAAGATTTCATTTTAATATTAAAAAGTATTACTCTCTTAAATACTAAAAAAAAAAAAAAATTAAAATTAAAATAAAAATTAGAATAGATTCTTACCAAATCTAAATATATTCAATATATAATTGTATATTTACTCAAATTCGAGAATTTTACTTTCAAAATTGAAATGAACTTTGATATAATATTAAGTCAAGGATTAGATGTTAAATTGAGACAGGAAGAAAACAAAGAAGGGATTATATTTTGAAACACAGATTATAAACTTTGGTAACAATTTCTTTTGGTTACACCATATAGATATATAACCATTTATATCAAAATTACTTACTGATCTTAAAACCAATACCCGTAACATACCGGTCAATGTTTTTTTGTATGTGGCCTTTCAATGTTTCAAAACAGAAAAAAAACTATTCTTTTCCAACAATCACAATTTCAATCCTTTAACAATATAAAGTTATGACTCAAACAGTATATTTAAACTGTTTTAAAAAAATGAAAAAATGAAGCTTTCCTTATCTCTTAAGGTTTACAACAATTGGAATTTGAAAAAAGATTATTTTGTGTCGATATGGCTACCTGTTAATTTGTAACTTAGGTGATCGATATTATACTCGGTATGAGTTTTAATAATTGTTCAAAATGGTAATTTTGACAATTTATTTTTAATTTTAGCCGAAATCCGAATTGAAGAGTGTAAGGTTAATAGATTGCTGGGTGTTCCAGAATATATTTAGATTTTTGGGTTGTACAAAAGAAATCTTCTTTTTACTTTTTTATCAATTAACTAAAGGAGAAAAAAGAATTTTTTAAATGCTCCCAATAAAACTAAACATAATTAAAAATTTCAATCAAAAACCTACACACCACATTTTTTTATAACTTAAGTTTCAACCAACAAATCTTAAACTCTTCAATTCCGATTTTGGAAAAATTCAAAATAAAAAGTCCAAATTCCAATTTTGAACCACTATTACAACCCATACCAAACACAAGATCCATCACCTAAGAACCAAATCGACAATTCACTGCACCCTACACAAGATAATCTGTTTTCAAATTTCAGGGATTGTAAACCTTAAGGACGATAATCAAAATCACTTGTATTAATTATTTCAAATTAATTTTGGTTTTTTACTCATTTAAAACTCAATTTTACTTTTTCTTATTTTATCAGGTAAGTTTAATAAGAATGTTGAAGAAAGTGTCTCTCAAAAATATCATTTCTAATTGATTTTATTGAGATCCCAAAGTGTTTTTACCCAAAATAATTCGAAAAAAAAGTTTTGGGTAATTGAATAGATAACATTTTTCATTTTCCAATTAGAAAATAATAGTATTTTCTTTTAGACCATAAAAACTTCTCACAAAGATTTTTTTTGAATCAAATCAAATCAAACCAACTAAACACAACTCTTTTTCAAAAATCAAAATTATCAATTTATTTTTTTTATTGTTTGCTTTCTTTTATGATACTTACACCAAAATTTACATATGAATCTAAATCAACAAATAGTTTAAACTTCAAAAGCACAGACAAAATAACTCTCTTAGATTCAAATGTAAAGATCGACGGTTGGGTGAAAGGAAAAAATAATCGGACAAATGAAGAAGGAATCTTTCCAAGTACAATTGTTTTTCAAAAAAAATTAAAGTGGAAAAAAACAGCCTTTGTCTTAAAAAAAAAACTTTTCTTAATTTTTAATTTTTCTTGTTTAATCTTTTTTTTCTTCCCAATACCGGTTCAATATTTTCTAATTAAAAAGAAATCTATGCGTACTCTGACGACAACGTAGGTTTGTACACCAACAATCTTGTGCAACCCCAAGAATTTCAATTCATAGGTGCATTAAGCGAGAGAAAAAACAACAAAAAACCAACAACAAAAACGGAAAATAACTTTATAATCCAAAGCAAAAATCTAACAACATTTAATAGTCTTCCGTTTATACCAATTTATCTTGAAGGTGAGGTTTTGTTAAGTGAAAAGGATGGGAAATGGGAAAGCAGATGGGTTATTTGCAAAAACAAGCAAATACTGATTTACAAATCAAAGCAACATTCTGTGAAAAACAATTCTTTGTTTGCTTATGATCAACGCGATATCACATTTGTTGAAATTTTCGTTGACAATTCAACTTCTACTCTCAATTCAAATTCTAATTCGGGATCAACCCCAACACCAACCCACTCTTCCGATCGTTCCCAGAAATGCCTAAGAATTTTTTTAAAAAATATGAACCTAAACTTTTCTTTTGAGAATGAGCTTACATGTAAAAGATGGTATTACAACTTGTTAATGATCCAGTTATTCTTGTGGATGGGTTTCAATATCTTGAAACCAAAACAAAAAATCATTGTCGAATACTTGTTTGAATACCTCCACCAAATTCAGTTACATTACGAAGAAATCAGAAAATGTATCTTAGTTGAATCAAATAAAAAGAAAATTAAAAAAAAAGAAAAGAAGATTTTGAAAATCCAAATTGAAAAAGTAAATAACATTTTAAGTGGAGCCTCCGATTGGAAGCAATATTTTCTCTTTAAATTATATTATTTCTATAGAAATAACACTAATTATCATGCAAAAGTTCTTATTAATGAAGATTGGAATTATTCGGTTGGGAATACAAAAGAAAAAGATTTTAAAAATTTAAATGAAAAAAAAGATGATGACAAAGAAAAAGAAAAAGAAACAGAAGAAGAAAAAGAAAAAGAAAAAGACACAGAAACAGAAAAGGAAATAGAAATAGAAAAACAAACAGAAAAACACGAGCATGGTGCAAAAAAAGAAAAAGAAGAAGAAAAAGAAAAAGAAAAAAAAAAAGGAGAAGAACAAGAAAAAGAAACAGAAACAAAAAAGGAAAAGGAAAAAGAAAAAGAAATAGAAACAGAAAAACACGAGCATGGTGCAAAAAAAGAAAAAGAAGAAGAAGAAGACAAAGAAATCGAAAAAGGAGAAGAAGTTCAACATAAGTATTTGCAAATTTCAAAATATGATTTAATTTCAATCATAATTGTTAAACAAAATGGTTTGTGGTTTGGTAAAAATGAAAAAACAGGGAAAATGGGATGGTTTCCTGCTGAAAAGGGAATTTTAATTACAACTTTCCAGCGTAATGAAAAATTTTTAAAAACAAAACAATTAGACGTAAATGAAAATCAAAATAAGAATGAGAACGATAATGAGGATCAAAAGATTTTAAATTTTCAAGAAATTGAAATTTATGATAAAAAATTAATTAACCAAGAATCAATCCCAATATTTGATCTAGTTAATTTTTCATTTGAAGAATTAATTACGGAGATCAATCTCAAAAAAAAAAAAATCCAATCCAAAAAGAAGTATCTCTTAGTTAAAAATAAATATTTATATTTATTTTCAAATCTATTAAATAATTCGCCAGATTATATTTTCAATTTGTCATTAGTTCCACTTCTTACGAATGCCTCCATTAACGTGAATAAAGAAAATTGCTTTGAAGTAAATAATACCTTAGAAAATCAATCGATTATTTTAAAAACCAATGGGAGATTTAAATATAATCAGATTATAGATAATATCCAATTGGCAATTAATTTAAATAATTATAAACAACCAATTTTAATAAGTGGCATCGAAAGGCAAAAGAGAAGAATTAATTCAATAATTATCTTTATTGATCAAAGAATCAATAGTTTTCAAAAAAGAATACAAGAATTAAATTTTGAAAAATTAAAAAACAATTTTGATTTATTAAAAAATATTACAACATATAGCAACCAATCTCAAAATGATAATAAAAAAACAAAAGCGAGGTCAAATAAAAAAATAGATTTAAATATTAATGAAAAAAATATCAATGAACATTTTATAAAATTGGCTGAAAGTATTGTTTTAAAAAAAAAACTAATTTTATTAAAAAAAAAGAAAAAAAAATTATTAGCAATTTCTGGTAGACTGAATTTCCCACAATACGAATCCAATCAATTGGGCTATTCAATTGAAAAAAATGTTCAAAAAACTTTAAAGCATGAGTTGCTCTTCAAAAAACATAAATGGTTTATCATTTTAGAATCATTTAATGATCTGTATCATAAGGTAGATAATGGTAAAAATATAGGAATAGTTTTAAAATCAAAAATTAAGACTATTAATATTTGTGAAAGAGATCGAGTAATAACAATAAATGACCAGAATAATGAAAACAAAAAAAAATTAAAAAATGAAAAATTTGAAAGCTCAATTGACTTATTAACTCATCATATTAATGATCAACAAAAAAATATCAAAAAAAAAATAAAGAAAATGTCATTTAGTATACAATCAAAGAATATTTTGTCATTTAGTCCAAACAAAAGGAAAGGTTCTTATAATAACATTTTTCCAAAGAGTCAATTTCAAAATAATAATGACAATGATGATAAGAAAAAGGATCAAAATGTGAATGGTAATAATAATGATGATGCTAAAATTGAAAAGAGTGTTAAAACTGGGGTAGAGACAGAAACAGAAAATGAAACAGAAATAGAAATAGAAATAGAAACAGAAAAAGACAAAAACGAAGAAAATGAAAAAGAAGACGAAAATGAAAAAGAAGAAAAAAAAAATAAAAATGAAAATGAAAATGAAAATGAAAATGAAAATGAAAATGAAAATGAAGAAAATGAAGAAAATGAAACCCAAAAGAAAAATGAAAGTGAAAATGAACATACCAATGATAAAGATGATGATAAAGAAAAGAAGGTAAAAAACGAAAACATTAATCTACAAATGGATTTAATGATAAATGAAATCAATTTCAATGAAAATGAAAAAGCGGAGAAAGAGAAAGAGAAAGAGAAAGAGAAAAAAGAAAAAGATGTTGAATATTTAAAAAAACAATTCCTTATTCAATTAGCATTAGAATCTGAAAGGGAAGAGGAAAATGAAACATCTTATCCCATTTATAAAGAAGATTATTTAAAAATTTATCAAAATAAAAAATTTGTTAAGAAACATTTTCGATTAAAATCATGGTTTTTTGGTTTTTATGAAAATAAAAAAACATTTCAACCTGATGGTGTTATTGATTTTAGAAAAGTGGTTTCTTTTGACTTCAAATTATCAGATAATTTACATACAAAGAATAATCAATTTATTATAAAAATTAAAGGAGGACTGACTCAAATATTCAAAGTAAAAAGTTATGAAAATGTTTTAAATTGGTTTGAAATCTTTAATATTTGTTTATTATTTAATAAATTAAGAACGCCAGCTGAATTTAGAAATGATAACGAAAAAAATGTAGAATTATCAAATGAATATATCCCTTTGTATAATTGGATTGATAAGCAATTGTCAATTAACAAGAATAAAATGGATTCAATACAAAGCGAATTGGAAAACGTTAATAGACAGACAAGAAGTGGGACCAATATGAATAAAAACAAGAATGGGAATGATGATGAGAATGGTAGTGATAACCTAATAAATGATGGTAATACTATCGGTGATAATTTAAATAAAGCAAAGCCAGAAAAAGAAGAATTTTTGGATCAGAATAAGCAATTATTTGAAAATACAGATAACCAAATACGGGAATTACAAAAAAAAAATTATTTATTAAAAAATTGGAAAGAATTTTTATTAAGCAAATTAGCGAGAATTATTATTAATAATGATAAAGATAATCGATTAAGAGTTTATTGTTTAAAAGGTAATAATGAATTTAATCAAAGTGATGCGTTAAAGGTCAAAAAGGGGGAATGGTTAATTTTACATTCAAAATTAATGGGTGGTGAATTAAAAGTGGAAAAAAGTAATAATGAAATTGGGGAATTGAGCTCTAAAATCGTAAAAATAGTAAAGCCCCTAGATCACCAATCAAAAAATTACAACTTGGAAAATAATAGTAATAACAATAATGCGTTGTATCGAAATAGCAGTAATGGCGGTGACTACAATAACATTAGTGGCAATGATAATAGTAATAATAATTATAATAGTCAAAATGAAAAAAAAAAAATAAATTTTGATAAAACAAATTTAAAAAATGAAAAGTTATTATCCAATAAAAATTATAAACAAAGCACAAAAAGCCTAATTAAAAAATTTAATTTAGAAACAGATTTTAAACAAATTTTACCAATTTTTTGGGTGACAAATGTCAAAATTGAAACCGATCCAGGGAATAGGAAATGGGAAAAGAGGACATTGGTGTTAAATAATTGGGAATTGTCCTTATTTAAAAATAATAATTGCAAATATACGTTTGATTTGAAAAAATTGACTCTCGTTGAGGTTGGCTTAAAAATATTTACCGAGAAATATACATTCTTAATTAATATTGGACATAAAGAATTGTTATTTGCTGTGGAGACAAAGAAAGAATTGAATGATTGGTTGTTTATTTTAAAGTTAATCAAGAAGATGCTAGTAATACTATTGCCGTTAGAAAAGCAAGATTATCAAAGGAATTTTTCCAAATATTTATATCTTTATAATTGGATTAATTCTGAAAAGGATAAAAACAATAGGAAATTTTGTAATTTTTCATTGCAAGAAAATTTGATAATCAATTTTAATTCGATAAATAAATTAAAAGATAAAAAAATGAAAAAAAAAGAATTAAAAATTTATAATGAAGAAACAATAAAGCAATTATTAATTAGTTGGAAAAGTTATATTTTCTCTCGTTTTTGTAGATTATATTTAATTAATGAATCAAATTTCAAAATAAATAACAATATTAAATTATTGGAAAATTCAATTAAAAATAATAATTTTTATTTTTTTTCGTTGATTGATCATCACGAAGAGCAGTGCCAAAATAAAGAAAATTCAAATGATACAATTAACCAAGAACAAGAAAACGAAGATACTGGAACTGAAAAAAATAATGAAAAAGAAATAGAAAAAATATTGAAATTAGAAAATGATAATGAGAAAGTTAATTCAAATGATATAATAGCCCTGGGGCAAAAAAATATTAAAACTAATAATAATAAAGCAAATAATATAAATAATCAACAAAAGAAGGGAAATAATCATCAAGAAAACGAAAGCGGAAAAGAAACAGAAAATGAAAATGAAAATGAAAAAGAAATTGAAAATGAAAAAGAAAAAGAAAATGAAATTGAAAATGAAAATGAAAATGAAAATGAAAATGAACATATAAATGAAAAAGAAAAAGAATGTGAACAAAAACAAAAAGTTAACAACAAAATGCATAACAATAAAAGAAAAAACTATTATATACTTAAAAACAATTGGTATTTAGTTATTGAAAAAATTAATGAAAAAAAAATCAAAATAAATAATTTTAACAACGTTATTGAAATAAATAATAATAATATTTTAATCCAACCAGAAGTACTAAATAAAAAAATTGAATTCCCAAAGAATTATTTTAGATTTGAAAAAGAAAATATCAATATATTGGACTTTCAAGAAAGTTTAATTGACGATTATTCCAGTAGTAGTGATCTTTCTTTGACGCAAAATAAGATTAAGAAAAACAAACGAGATACTAAAAACAATGCTAACAGGTTAAATTTAAACCAAATACCAGACTTTAATGAATTAAATTTGCAAAATGCAATAAATTCTTTAAATATATGTTTAAATTTCTGGGAAATGAATAAAAATGAATTAACGAATTTCCCGATTAATTATTCAAATACGATCATTTACAAAGCTAATAAATATTATGGTACGCTAATAAGTTGGATTTTAATTTTATATAAATCCAAAGAATCTAATGAAATTGTTGAGATTTTTGATTTACGAAATTTAAAAAAATTCAAAAAAATTAATGTCAATAATCAAGTTGGCTTTCATATTCAATTTAATAGCAATAAAATTGAAAAAATTTTTCCAAAAAATGAGAACTATTTAAGTAATTGGCTTGTACAATTAAATATGATTACTCATTTTTTCTTTTTTTTAAAGCCGAATACTTCTTTGTTGGATGATAGTTTATTGGTTAATAGGTATTATCATATCTACAGGTATTTGAATATGCGGATCAACCAATTAATTGCAGAAAAGAAAATATTAAAGCTCTCAAATCATTTAAATTCAAATAAATCATTATTTAAAGAAAATTACAATAGTAACATAACCATTTCCGATGATAAGGATGAACAAAAGAATATGGACGATAACGATAAATTATTAATCTTTGCAAAATATCGAAAATTAATCAACTTTTTAAATTTACTGAAATTATGGAAAAAAAGAATTTTAAGCAAAATGGTCCAAGTGGAATTCAGAATTAATATAAGGGCAATATGTAGAAACAATAAATTTAAATACAAAATTGCATTTGCTAATGTAAAATCAAACAAGAAATTGAATAATAGACATAAGAAATTAAACTTTTTACAATATGAAAAAAATTCTTGGATTTTGGTTAATGATCTAATGAAATTTAAAGATAACGATTTAAATAAAAAATATTTTGAGGGCCAATATAATTTTAAAACGGGCTTAGTCAAGAAAAATAATAGTATTGATTTTCTAACCAAAAAGGATTTATTAAAAAATTATGAATTGGATTTTATTCTTTTAAATAATAACAATAGCCAAGATATTAAATCTAAAAATAAAAAGCCCGGGAATAGAAGAGTTAGTGATGTCCGAAATGCAAACTTTTTCTCTAGTAATAAAAAAAATACTAAAAATAGCCGTCTATTTAAACCAAGTTCCTTTAGGAACGAAAGTAATTATGCTAATCGTCAAAATAAAATCAGTTCATTCCTTGCATCTGAATATCACGGAATTGAGGATTTTAAGCAAGGATTTGTATATTATTTTAAACCAAGTTTAGTCAAATCAAAATGGGAGAAAAAATGGATCAAGCTAACAAACGATCAAATCTTGATTTATAATTTCAAATTAGAAAAAAACTATCTTATTCAAGAGCCAATAAAAATAATTGAAACCAATTCAATTACAGATTGTGTCGAAATAAAAAACGCAAAAAAAAAATTACAAACTAAAGCATTAGGTAAAGACTTGCAACAAAACTTATTCCAAATACAAACTTTCAAAAAAAATTACCATTTTGCCATTGATAATAATAAAAAAAAACAAAAATGGATTAGGGTTATTTTATTAATAAAGGCTTTAAATTATTTAAAAGTAATTTGCCATAATTTTGATTATGACCCTAAATTAAGATTAATGAAATGCAATCAAAGTTTAGATTGGTTAACAGATCAAATTAATAGATTATTAAAAAAAAGAAAGCAAATTCGAGACCATTTGATGATTAAAAAAAATAAATTTGTTGAAAATTCAATTAAAGAATTTAAATATATTCAAAAAAAATTATCAGAAATAAATAATAGATTATCTGAATTAAAAGTTTGGAGAAAAAAATTACTTTCTAGGATTTTACGTTTTCATATAATCAATCAAAATGATAAAAATGCCAGAGTTTATTTATTGAAGTCATTTAATAATAAAAAATTAAATATAAATCTGCAGGCAAATCAATTTTTAAAAATAATCAACGAGAGCAATGAAAATAATGATCAGAATTTTATTAGTCAACTTGAATTTGAAAAGAGGGGTAAAGGGAATATCAAAGAAATTAATGATGGAAATGAGATAAAAATAGAAGAGAATAAGGAAATTAATGAAAATACAGAAGAAAGGGAACAAAAAAAAATAGATGGTAAAGAAATTAATAGTTTTAATGAAATAGAAAAAGAAAATCCAAATGAGGAAATTCTCGGAGAAAAGGAAAAGAATATTGAAAAGGGTGACGATGATGAAACGGAACTAAATAATGAAGATGGAATTGAAATTTTGAAAGATACTGATTCTGAAAATGTTAATGATAATGCTAATCTCAACAAGACAAAGAATAAAACAGAAAACTCAATAAAGAAGAAAAATAAAGGAAGGGAAAAGAAAGAGAAAAAAGAAAAAGAAAAATCCAGTAATGGACTTTTTAAAAAAAGACAAAAAAAAACATTGGTTGCTTATGGCTCGAAAATCTTTTTAATTCCGAATACAAAAATTATTAAAATAAAGCCTTCGAATATTGAAAAGGTATTTGAAGATAATATTAATAATGGGAATGTGAATAACAATGGTAATGAAAGTATTCAAAGTAAAATCAATAAAAAATTAAGGAGCAATTTCAATAATTTATTAATCGAACAAGAGATGAAAATAATTAAATTAATCATTAAAAATGCAGAAATTTTTGATTACGAAATGTTATCTCAGAATATAATAATATTTTTAGAATTTAATAAGATAATAAAAAATTATTTCAATTGGTCAATAATTCAAGAAATCGAAACTAGAAACGATGAAATAGATTTATTTAGGGGCAATACGATTGAAAATAAATCATTAGGATATTTTATGAAACATATAGGACAAAATTATATCCTAGAATTATTTTCGCCAATTGTCGAGGAGATTTTAAATACAAAAGAATCTTTTGAAATAATTGAAATTAAATTGCAAGAAAGTGACAACCTATCGGAGAACCAAGAAAGGTTATCAAAAATTGCGCAAAAGACTCTAAATCGGATTTTGGATTCCATGTCCTATATACCATTGAACATTAGATACTTTGCCCAAATGTTATGGAACAAGGCGAAGACAAAATTCCCCAAGGCCAAATATTCGCTATTAACGGGTTTCTTTTTTTTAAGATTCCTTTCCCCCATTATCGCGGTTCCAGAAAGAAACGGAATCACTTTCAAAAAAATTGATCCAAATTCAAGAAGAGCCTTTGTCCTCGTTTCCAAAACTATCCAAAATATCGCCAATAGAGCACAATTTAAAGAGCAAACAATGAGCTTTTTAAATCCTTTGGTAGGCCAATATGAAAACAAAATTAAAATATTTTTAGACTCCTTAATAGATCCGTTTTTTTTGACAAAATACCAAAACCAGAACGTTTTAATTTATTCGCAAACAGAATCCAACTACAGTGTTTGCTGGGGAACTGATTTATATGGCGAACACTTCAAAATTGAGAAAGGGATATTACAATTTAATTCAAAATTGTTTTTAAAATTTGGTGACTTTTTTCAAATTTCAGAGACTAACTATCTAAATTCTTTAATCAAAATTTTTGATTTTTTGAAACAATCAGAAATTTATCAGAAAATTTTGGATTTATTAAATGATGACTTGACTTTACAACAAAAATTTAAAAATCTTTTATGTAAAGAGAATTAATTTTTTAAAAATAGATTTAATGATAATTATTATGTTAATTTTTTTATTTTTTTTTTCCAAAAATTTAAAGATTATTTATATTTTTTGAATATTAAGAAATAAACAAAATAAAAATTAGAAATAGGATTGATTCTTTTTTTTTATTGTTTTTTTTTTTATTTATTTAATCATTTTCGAATTTTTATTTGTTCGCTCATTTAAAAGCCAATATTTTGGATTACTGGTATGTGCATTTTAATTAAGGAATTGTGATATATTCAATTTATTAATATATATATATATATTTATTCTATAAGAGGGAAAATGTGAAGTTAAATAATTTATTTAATTATTTTTCTAAGGAAATTAATACAAACTTGTAAGAAAAAATTGAGTGGCATTAATAATTTAAATATTGTGAAAATATCGTTCTAAATATCAATGAGAAGACCTTACTGTTTTTGGAAATTCTTTAATAATTAAATCAATTTTAATAAAATTTTATATTTGATTATATTATATTAAATACTTTTAGAATTATTGAAAGAATCAAAAATGTCAGATCTAACAGTTCTTCACAATATTCAATTCAAGATGTTTTATTTTAAAAATAAAAAATATTCGACAGTCTTATAAAAATATCCAATAATTTTTTCAATTAGATATCTGAAATAATTCATTTTTAGATACCAAGTTAATTTCGTCTTGGTAGAAATCATTTTGAGTATTCTGTTTAATAAAAATTCAATTTTTAAATTTTATTATCAAATTGAAAACTTCTTAAAAATCAAAAGTAATTTTTGATGTATAAAAAAAAATAAAAAGAAACGAAATTTTCAAAGAGACAATTAAATTAATCTCCAAAATTCATATTCAACCAACAACTATAACAACACACCTCTTTAAATATTTATTTATTGTTGAGATATTTCAAAGATAAGATGAATTTTTACCTAACGTAGTAATACTAAAAATTAAAAATAAGAGAATTATTTTGTTTAGCTTTAACAAAAAAGTACTACTTTACTGAAAAACAAATTAAATTGAAAATACGCATACAAGTATTCGTTTCTTAAGGAATGGAATGCATTTTACAAATTTTGAGTTGCACATTTATGTGAAACTGGATTCTTCAAATCCTTTCTTGAACCAAATATATTGATATTTTAATATATACGGTGAGTGCAATATATCACTAGTAAAATTTATTTATATACCAACAAAAAAATGGAATTCGAAAAAATGAAAAGATCGATCAAGAAAAAATAAATAAAATTCAGTTATTTCTTGGTATTATCGGTAATATTTGGTATAATTAATTCTTATTTTTAATTTGATATATTTTTTAATTCTTCTTGAGAAATGAAGATTTATTGGACAAATTTGTTTGATTTGATAATTATTTATTTTCCTTTAAAATGAGAACTCAAAATAATTTTGAATCTAATTGAAAATTATTCTAATTTTTACTAAATTTCACTTTTATTTGGGTTGAATCTTTTGTATCTATTTTTTATTGATTCAGAGAATTCAACTCCTTTATTGTAGTTTTTGAAATACTATTCTTGGTTTTGGTTTGTTTGATAAAATATTTGAAACTAGAATTTTGAAAGTTAATTTGTAAAACAAATGTATTGTAAAATAATAATATATAGTAAAGGAATTAGAAATTAAAACGTACAAATTGTTTAGATTCATACATATTAAGAAGATAAAGAAAAAAAATCTTCAAAAATAGGCCTTTATCAATTTTTTTTTTCCGATTGTGGTAAATTTATTTATCAAGGTGATCTTTCTTTTTATATATTCCATAAGAATATATTTATTTCAAATACGCAATTTTGTCTGTCTATTTTTATATGTTTACTCTTTGATTAATTTTTACTCATTCGTAGAAACACATTTCTAGATCCAAAACTTTATTTAATAAAACTAAAAATTGAATCAAAAAAAATGTTCAAAAAAATTGAAAAATGAAAGATTCAACTCTAAATTACTTTTGGTTCGCTTTTTTATCACAAATGGGTCAGTGAATGATGTTTTAGTTTTAAATTTTCAATATCTGATGGCACTCAAAAAATATTTAACAGTTTTTTTTTCACAATTAAATTTTTTCCAAGAAGGAAAAATGTTCTAATTTCCTAAACAAAAATTGCAAATTGTTACCAAAACCGATAAAAAATAATTTGAAAATTTTAATGGGGGTTGATTCAATTATTTTTAATAATTTAACCTTTGGAGAATGAATTAAAAATAAGTAGAATATTACACCTTTGGAGAATATTTGATATATATATGAAAAAAAACTAATTGATGGATATATTTTCTAAAAAAATAACAATTCAATACTTCTGAAACTTATTACAAAAAAACAACAATATTATATATTGATCTTCAATAAAAGAAAAGAAAAAAAATTTCAATAGAAATCAAAATGTTTTTTCTAATTCAAATCCACACATGTTAAATATCATTAAAATAACACCTTTTAACCAGGTGACTATCAATCTTGCAATAATACAAAAAAATTGCAACAGAATTAGGAATCAAAAAAAAATGAGAAAAAATTGTAAAAATGTGAAAAAATGATTTTAATTTTGAAGTTTTAAAATAAATTTTTTCTTCTAGTAACCATTGAAATCCTTTAAAATCGTGTAATTCATACATTAAAATTGTATGATTTTATGTGAAAATATTTTGTAATGAACAATTAAATAAAAAATGATCACGGTATCTTCATCTGTTCCTAATTTATATTTTTTACATCAATCACGGTGTTTTTTTTTTATTTTATTCTTATTTTCAACAAATAAATTACTATTTCGGTATATTGTTGATTTTAAAAGTTTTAATTTGGGTGTTGAATCCTTCCATTTTAAATAGTTTTTATTTTTTGGTTTTATTATAATTTAAAAAAAAGGAGTAATTTTTTCAATTTTTCTCATTCCTTTGAACCCTCGAAAACTTTTACACTACCTCAATATAGAGCACTACTTATCAATCTTTTAATTTCTTAAATGATTTTAATGGTTTGTTATTTTTATTTTTTTATTATTAATTTTTCTTTATTATCTAAAGTTTTCAATTCAGAAGATCTTTGATGAAAAAGTTCCAACAAGAAAAATAAATTTCATAATTGTTTATTAAGATTATTTATTAGTTATATGAACAATATATATATATATTATAAATATAAATTTTTCATAAGTTTATTGTATTCATTTTTTGATATTTTTTTTTTCCATTTTATTCAAATAACTTTACATCTTTAACTAAAATTAAAGAAAGTAAATTATGATTTCATAAAATTGAGAGTAGTTTCACTTTTTTTCATTTTTCATTTTTTTCTCAATGTGTTATATTTATAATTGTTAAGACATACAAATATCAAATTAAATCATTTATAAAAATTTGAAATAGAAGAAATGTTGTACTGGATAAAATTTGTATATTTTTTATAGAAAGTTTTTAAAACTTGGTAATTTTCTTTTTAAAGGGTTTTATTGTGCCCTTCCTTCATATACAATAAGATTTCGATCTAATCAACTGAAAATAATTTGGTTTTTTGAAAAATGCTGAAATATGGGAGAAATCTTTTAAAAAACCGTGTTTAATTTCAGAAAATAGCCTTAAAAATAACTTGGAATAATAGTAATGGGAATTTTACCTTCTTTTTTCAATTTCAAGTCACTTAAATAGTTTATGAGTTTGTTATTAAATTTACTCAAATATGTTATTTGTCATTGCTAGTCCCTTAAAAAATTAAAAATCTTCGTCACCGTTAAGACATATTCTACATTAAGCTTCAAGAAGTTGAAAGGCGGAAATAAAACTCTTTTTTAGGATGTATTTCAAAAACTATTTTGTTAAACTTCCAATAATCAACAAATTTACGAAAAGAATATTTTCCGAAGAAATCGTAAAATTAAAAATCAAAAAGCTTCAAAACAATCAAAATAAAAACTTAACTTAGGTTTGTTTCTTTATTAAGAAAGAAGTTAAATAAATAAAAAAAGATATTTCATTTTTTTAGAATGGTGAAAGCGAAAAAAGTAAAGAAATTGCAAAAAAAGTAATCCCAAAAGATTTCACAAGAATTCAAAAGAGGATAATTACTGAATAAATTAATTGTATGTGTAAGGCTTTGTATTTCTTTGATTCATTTATTTGGTTAATGTTTGTGAAAGCCACTCAAGACCTTCATATAAGCCTTCTCCAGTTGTGGCTGTACATGGTTGAATATACCATTTACGATATCTTAAAGAAGAAAGGCCCATTTTTTCAGAAACTTCTTGCGCATCCATCGCGTTTGGAAGATCTTGTTTGTTTGCAAAGACAAGGAGCACAGCTTCTTTCAATTCGTCTTCTCCAAGCATTTTGTGAAGTTCGTCATGTGCTTCGTTGATACGTTCTCGATCGTTTGAGTCAACAACAAAGATTAGACCCTGTGTGTTTTGGTAGTAGTGTCTCCAAAGTGGTCTGATTTTGTCTTGTCCACCAACATCCCAGACAGTGAATGAGATCTTTTTGTATTCAACAGTCTCTACATTGAATCCAATCGTTGGGATTGTTGTGACAATTTCCCCTAATTTAAGTTTATAAAGAATTGTGGTTTTTCCTGCAGCATCAAGACCAACCATCAAAATTCTTGCTTCTTTTTTTCCAAAGAAGGATGAAAACATTTTTGCAAAGGAGCTTCCCATTTGTAAGGTTGTGTTTAATTTGTTATAAGAAAATTATAGTAATTTAATAAAAAATGATTATTTAATTTGAATAAATTTTTTAAAAAGCCTTCTTGAAGATACGTTTCAAAGAAAAAATTTTTTCATCAAATTACACTTTTCTTCCTTTTTTACTTTTTATTTATGACTTGACAAGAACCAAAAACTATAACCTCTTTTTGAATTCTACAGTTAAGAAGCCATTGAACAAACTTTTTAAAAATTTGTTGTAAAACATTTTTTGATAAACCTTTGGGATGAAAAGTTAAAAATGTTTTTTTAATAAGAATATAGGATAAAACTCGATAAACCACTTTCAATAATATCATAAAGTAATTAAGCACTATTAAAAAATAAACGCCATTTCAAAAAATGTGACAGGACTAAAATAATAAATTTAAATAAAGATTTATATTCTTTTAGTATTCAAGAATAACTAACAATTAAATCTGATTAATAATTCATTTTTTAATCATTCCTAACATATAAAAACCTGATATATATAAAAAAAAAAGAAAACCAAAAAACCCAAAAAAATAGTAAATCACAATTTTTGAATTGAGAATTACCGATTTATTATTACTGAACAACCACGGTAAAAAAGTAAACACAAAAGTTATTGCTAATAATTAAATCTATTTTAAAAGATACTGATAAATTCAAATTAATGTTTTAAAATTTTTGTTTCATTTTTCATTTTAAATTTTTTTACACATCTTTGAATAAAGCCTTTTATTGGTTTAAATGATGAGAAACTTTATAAAATTAGTTGTTCTTCAAAATATTCTTGGTAAAGAACTGTTTTAAAGGTGGAGTTATAAGAATATACAATCTTGAAATTGAACAAAAAATTTTTATCTATTTATTCGAATTTATCAGTATTACATAATCTCAATTTTCTAAAATGGTTATTTAAATTTTCGAAGATATTTTTTTTTGTCAATTTACCTTTCATACAGACAAATTGATCAAAACCTAAAAAAAAAAGAAACAGAAAAAGAAAAATTGAAAAAACAAAATAACAATTTGAATAAATTACGAAAAAATATTTTGACCTAATTAGAAAAAAAGATTCTGATCAAAAAATTGAAAAAAATTTTTTGAGAAGAATATGTCACAACACCACGAGAGAATTCCATTAACATCATAAAAACAGTCATAATTTTTAAAAAATGGCTCCTTTTGTTTTGATTTTTTTCAAGAATAAAATTTAATTGACTTTTTTATCTAACCGAATACTAAGATAAAAAATTTACTTTAGTATTATCGTTTTGCTGTTTTTTTTTATTTGAATTCATTCCCAAATCTTTTATTATTTTATCTAAATTGACAGAAAAATTTCTTTTAATTATTGATAATTTAATAATTAATACCAAATCACCAGCGTACATTGAACATGAAAAAATTTTTATTTAATTTTTACTAAAAAAAAAGTGAAATAAATCTCAATAATAAAGGGAATTAGGTGATAAAAATAAACTTTCAAATAAAAGTAAAAAAAAAAAATAAATTAGATTAATTAAATGCAAAAGTAAAATATCTCAAATAAAAATCATCCCTGAAACAAATTCACATAGAAGAAAGAATAAAAGAATAAAAAAATAAAAAAAAAATTGAAATTGAAATCAAACAACGGCTTTTGTAAAGAATTTTAATAAAAATTGAATTTTGAGAAAAGAAGTTATAATTAAATCACATTATATAAATTTCTTTATAAAAAAAAATATTTTTTAGAAATTTTTATTTTTTTTCAATTGTAAATAAAAATAAGAATAAATTATAATTTTATCAAAATTTGTTTGAATAAAAAAAATTATTTTTTAAATTAATCCTTCTTTTTCATTTCATTTAAAACTTTAGAAACCTTAGAAAATTTTTTTTGATAATAGTCACGCAATTTTATTCCCTTTCTCTCACGGAAACCCTCCTTTTTTAAGCAAGATTCTGACATTGTTGATAATTTTTCAATGATTTCAATAAAATTATCTGAAGTTTCATTACAAATCCTATGGAATGTTTAATTATAATAATAATATATAAATTTTAAAAAAATATAAAGATATTGTGTATAAAAAATATTGTTAATATGTATAAATATATATATATATATATATATTATTTATGCATGTTTGTGAAAAAAATTAAATTGTCAAGACATCATTCTACAAATATAGAATATTAAAATTCAAAGAAAACTTGACATTGAAAAACAATTTTTTTATTTTTGAATTTGTTTATCGTTTTTAGTAATCGTTTGAGAATGTTTACATTAAATATTTAATAGAATTATTGAATCACATAATTGCTTATTCTTTTTTCTTTTTCTCATGGGGGGAAGATAGGTCACTTGTATCAAAAAATAAAAATAAAAATTTTGAGTGAGAAAAAACTAATAACTTTTATTTGCATTTTATTGGTGGTTCTAGCATTTATTTAGCAATAAATCAGAACCAAATAACTTCGGGTTCTTAAGGGTATTATATTTGTTAATATTGTTGTTCCTAAAAAAAATTGGGAACTCTCTAGTTGAGAAAAAAAAGATGTTTTTGGGGGTAAATTTTTTTAAAAGATCAGTCACTAAATTAATTTTAGTAAACTCCTACTTTTAGATATACTTCCATAGATAATAACTAATAGTTTTGAAAATGTTGTACTCATCTAATAAAACTGAAATAGAAAAAAAAATCCATGTTGATAAATATTTATGTATCCTAGGTTTTCAGGGGTTCAAAGGAATTGAGTAAAATCATTTAGCTTTGACTCTAGGCTTTTAAATTCTGGAAAAGCTAAAGGCGGGGTTTTTTATTTAAAAGAATTGAGTAAATCTCTTTGATTTTAATCTATTCTTTTGAATTCTGGAAAACCTAACGAAAGTTTCTGTGGAGTGCCGTAGAGTGCCATCAATTGCCTAGGTTTTCTTGAGGTTTTCTGTTATATTTGTGAAGTGTTCTAGGTTTTATTTAATTTTAGAAATAAATAGGAAACTCAAAAAAACCTAACAAAAATCTATTGATTTTCCAAATAAACAGAAAACTCAAGAAAAGATAACGGCGATCTATTGATTTTCCAAATAAAACAGAAAACTCAAGAAAAAAACTCACAGCGGTTTTCCAGAATTCAAAAGAATAGAGAAAAATCAATGATTTTACTCAATTCTTTTAAATTCTAGAAAAACACGGATTTTATTTAATTTGAGAAATAAACTGAAAATTTATAGAATTTTGATTTATTTCAAAAATTACAAAAAACCTAACAGAAAAATCAAGAGATTTGATATTTTTTCCAATTTAAAAGAACAAATAATTCTTTAATATTCAAAATAATTGATTCCCTATTTTAAATATATTTATCAGATTTAAAATACTTACAAAATATAATAAAATTACCTCTTAGGTCAAGGGAAAAATTATCAAATTTTATTCTATTAAATCGAAAAAAATCTTAATAAAAGGTGGAAAAACTGGATTTTTCCAACTTAAATTGTAAAATATCTTTCAAAATAATTTTTGATCCAAGCTCTTTTATTAACCAAAAATGTTTATTATAATTGAAGTTATCAAAAAGTAAAAAATTAGCAAATATTTAATTTTTTTTTTGAAAAAATTTTTTTCATGATCTAGAAATTACAGTCCATTCAGATTGGAAAAAAATTCCAATGAAATTTTGAGCCACTGTATTCTCAAACTTTTCCCCACTACTGTATTTTTTTTAAGTTTTTTTTTTCCATCTTCAAATATTTTTGTTATTATTGATTCCAAGTTCCACAATTGAAGAGATCTTTGAAATAGGTTTAATTTGTATTTTTAAATAAGTTTGTTTTTATTTCGTTAGGTTTTTTCTTCAATTCTTTATCTTGTAGTTTTTGAGGTACGGAAGCTTTGTTATTTAATTTTTTTATTGGGAAAAGCCTGCAACAAAAAAAATTTGTATTTTTTTCTTATTTTTTTTCAACAAGTATTTTTTTTTCTAATTTCTTTTTTTTCGGAAAATTCGATAAAACGGTTGTGTTTAGTTAGCTTTGCTGCTTGTTTTTTTTTTTTTTTTTTTTTCTCTGGGATCTTTATTCACAACCTACTTTAGATAGGGTAGATGAAAAAAACGATTGTTTGATGTTCAGTGTCTATGGATATGTTTATAATCTTTTGGTTAATTATTACTTGTACCAAAATTCAAAAGAATTCTTGATAAAAAAGAAAACAAATCACTAACAAAAAGAAGAAAAATAAATAACGAACTTTTCAAAACCCTCGTTCTCACTCAGATCGTTTACCCAAAAATTTTCAGTATCCTTTCTAATAATACGAGATTGTAGAAGAGCAGTTATCGAAAGTAATTTCCATTCAAGAACTAATAATAGCCGAAACATTTGCGAATCAAAAAACGATAGATCAAAATTGTTTTGGATTTTTTGCTTGCTTGATTCATCGTTGTTTCTTTTGTTTTTTCGTTTTTTTGTTTGTTTTGAATAGAAGAAACACCTCTTGTAATTGGTTTTGATATGTTGTTGGACACTAATGATCGATAGACTTGCCTTGTTGATTTCATCAAAAATATTTTCATAAATTAGATCATTTTCAAACTCTAAAAATTTTCCTGCAATCATTTTTGTAACGTGTTGTTGCTTGTCAAGATACTCATAAAGCGAAGAAACAAATTGAGTTAAAAAACTCATCGAAATTGAATAATTTTGCAAATAAAATCAAAGAATAATTGAATTTGTGTGAAGATGAAAAGTTTTTGGTTGCAAAGTAAAGAAAAATTAAAAAAAAAAAATCACAAAAAAATGAAATCACACAACAATTATTTGTGAGAAGGGAAAATACTTATGTGAGTTGATAAAGAAAAACAGTAAATTGGTTCTCTAATTTCACCAACAAAGATAAATTTTAGTCTTTTTTTTAGATTGATTCGAATAAATCCAAAGCACCAGTTCTTTATTTTGAAGACTAATTCTCTTGAATGAAACCATAAAAAACTCGTTCTCTTATTCATACTCTGAAAAATTTACCTTTCTTTGAAATGTATCATTTGTTATGACTAGTATTTGAATCAGAAAGTTCAATAATTTTTACTCTATCTTCATTATCTTTTTGAAAATGAAGTTCCACAAATTACTATAAACTTCTTTCAAAACTCTCTTTGAAAAAGGAAAAAGAAGGAAAATATTGAGAAACAGATCTCACATTTCTAGTTCAAAAACATACTGATATTTAAATTAGAGACCTGAAAAATTTGTCCTTTATTTTTATATTCCTTTTTCAAATAGAGATCGAAATCACAAACCATAACCTACTTCTTGGTGGAAACTCGACTCTAATTTAAAATAAATATGAAAAAAGAAGTGAAAATTTTATTTCATTTTTAATTCAAAAAAAAAATCCTATCCTTTTCTTGTTTTGACTTCTTTACTTATTACTTCAAGTGTATTAGTTTAAAGAAAATTTGTATTAGATGTTCAAAACTTTTTTGTATCAATTTATTATTTTGAAAATTTAATCATTTTTTTAAATTGTTTAAAACAGATTAGATTCCTTTTTAATAATTTTCAGTCAACAAAAATAATTTCTTTAAAAAACAAAGCCGCGTTTAAAATTATTCGTAACAGATAATATTTTTTCCAAACAAAACAAAAAAAACAATTAAAGAGAAATTTTTTACACAATGACAAATAAAAATTGGCCTGATCATCATAAATTAGACAAAACTAAAGCCTACTCTTTCTCAGAAAATAACCTTCAGGTAAACTTTGGAAATTGAAAATCCTTGAGCATCATTATTTTCAATTTTTATGCTTTAATTTTTTTTTCAACAAAAACGATCGCTTTTCTTTCTTTTTTCTAATTTGTTTAATTTTTTTTTTATTCTTTTTCTTTTTGAACATTACTTTGTGCTCTTATACTACATACGCCAACTTTTTTTTGAAACAACAATAGAATTTAAACAAAACAAAAAACGATAGTTTTTTTACATCTCTTCAAAATGAAAAATTTAAAAATAAAAAAGAAAATTCAAAGACATTTAAGCAAAATTTAGGTAAATTTTTGATTTTATAATTCTTGCCGTAATTAATTAATCATAATTCAAATTTTAGTTTTTTTTTATTTTATTTTTTGAACAATTGAACCAAACAACAAACAAAAAAAATAATAACAAAAACAAACCCAAAATTAAAACCACAAACTCAAAAACAAAACAAAAACCAAAAATACAGAACAAGAAATTTACAGACATTACTTATTTGGAGAAACTCCACAAAAAAAAAAAAAAAAAAAAAAAAAAGTGGAGGAAGAAAAAGTAAAAAAGGATCAAAGGAACAAACACCAACAAAAAAAAAAGAAAAAAGCAATAATAAAAATACACCAAAAAAAAAAGTAACACAAAAATCCAATTCAACTCCAACAAAACAAAACCAAAAAACAAAGCAAAACAGCAACAACAATAAGTCAACCAAGAATTCTGATAAAGATCATACCAAAAAAAAACAAACACCACAAAAAACCAATAACAAAAAAAATAATAAGACTAATAAGAAAAATAATAATAGTAATAAGAAAAATAATAATAATAATAATACTATTAATAATAAAAATAAAAGCAATTATAACAATAACAATAACAATGACAACAAGAACAAGAACAACAACAACAACAAGTCAAGCCGTAAAAAAAAAAAAAAAAATAATAATAAAAATAATAATAGTAATAAGAAAAATTATAATAATGGTAATGATGAATCAGATCGATTATTTAGCTTTAATAGGATTGAAGCTGAACCAAACAATGATAAAAAAGATGACAAAAAGGACGGTAATATGAAAAACAAGAATAAAAATCAACAAAACAACAATAAAAATAGAAACAAAAAAAACATTAACGATAACAAAAATAATACCAATAATAGTAATAATAAAACTAATAACAACAACAACAACAACAATAATATTACTCAGAATAAAAATATAAATAAGAACAATAAAACTGAACAAAGAAAAATAAAAAAAAAGAATAACATTCCAGAAAGAAAAGAAAAAAAGGAAGGAAAGCAACAGGCACCAAAAAGCAAACGAACTAACGAAGAAAAAAAAAAACCAGACGAAGAAGGATTATTTCAAGTAATAATACCAGAAGAAGGTATGGTGGATCTAAAATCCACCGAAGAAAAGAAAGAAAACAATAGAAAAAAAGAAGAAAAAGCAAATAACAACAACAGCAATAATAACAACACTAATAATAACAAGTCAAACCGTAAAAAAAAAAAAGTGAATAAGCAAGATCTTAATACTGAATTTGAAAAATTACAACAATCTGAAGGAAGAAAAAATAAAAATCAAGACAAAAAGAGAAATAACGGCAGCGCGAGAGGGAAAACACAGAGGCAACAATTCAAAGAATTAATTAATGATGATCCAAAGAAGATCGATTTATCACATCAGAAGAATCATTTAAGGGGGGCAATGTCGATGGGCTCAGGCTTTCTACAACAACAAAAGCAAAAGCAAAAGCAACAGAAAAGGCAACAGCAAGAAAAGACCTTCCAAATAAATGAAGAGGAATTCCCAGCTTTAGGTGTCAAGCCCAAAGCAAATATCCTCCGTCGTTCACAATCCCAAAGAGATAAAATGTCACCAAAAAGAAAAAACCAAAAGAAAGGATCGAAAAAAAGAAATAAAAAAAAAATCAAAATTGAATTTGATGATTTCTTATCTGTGGAATCTGATGAGAGCACTAATACCAATTACAACAATCAAGAATGGGATCAATTTAATTTCAATAACAGTAACTCTAAAAATAAAAATTCAAAAAAAAAAAAAGATTCAAATAAACAAAACAACTCAAGAACACCAAACAAAGACAAATCAAAACATAGCAAAAGCCCAAACAGAAATCAAAAAAGAAAAAAAAAACAAAATAAAAATCAACAAAAACAAAACAAAAATAAAAACAAAACCCAACAACAAAATAAAAACCAAAGCCAAAGCCAAAGCCAAAGCCAAAACCAAAACCAAAACCAAAATAACAACAAAAGCACAAATACATTTGTTCAAAAAAATTCTGAAGACTCGGCCTCCCAACTAAAGAAAAATCAAAATCAATTAACTGGGAAAGCACAAACCCAAAATCAAAATCATAACCAAAATGAAAACAACAACAAGAATAAGAATATAAACAAAAACTCATTAAACCAAAAAAATTTGGAAGGCATGCGCTTTCAATTTAATAAGGATCAAAATCAAAACGAAAATTTAAATGAAAAAGTCGATCAACTAACAAAAACAGAAACAAACACCACTAGTACAGATCCAGATTCTGATTTCGATTCCGAGTTTTTAAATATGTCGTCTGAAGAAGAAACAGAGGAAACGAAAGAAAAATATTTATTAAAAGGGCTATTGAAAACAATGAAAATGTCGGATTCTAATTTAAATACGCTAATGTTTGGAATAGACCTTCAAACCCTAGATCTAGATTTAAATACTAGCGAGTAATATTCATGATCCATTTTTTTTTTATTATATTTTTAAATTTTAAAAGTAGTTTTAAAAAAAGTATGAGCAAAAAAGTTTTAAAAACATTCCTGAAAACATGTCTCAAATGAAGTTTGGTGACTGTTTATATAATTCTTTTAATAACTTTTTTTTTTGTCAGTCTTTTGTTAAAGTGACTTTATTTCTGTTTCAATTTCTTTTTCCAATTTAAATTTTACATATTTAATTTAAATTTTTTAAATTTCCAATTTAAATTTTTCATTTTTATTATAAATTTATATATTATTTCTAAACACATTGCCCTATCCTCTATCAATTACTAATTATTTATTTGTCTTTTGTTGAATAATACCTTCTCTTAAACTTTCTTTAGTATATTGTATTCGCATTTTGATTCGCCTTGGGGTTCAAAGGATTATCAGGAAAATGTTGATTTTGAAATCCCTGATTATTATACCTTATCACCATCACCGGTTTTGACATTGGACCAAATATCCCATTTTTCAGATATGCTGCTTTTATATATCTTTTATTCGTCGCCACGCGACGCATTGCAAATTGCTGCAACTGAACAATTGATATACCGTGGCTGGATGTATCACAAAGAACTTTCCATTTGGCTAATACAGGATCCCGAAACAAAACAAAATAAAAAAGAAATCCAAAATCCTTCCACTTTCCTTATTTTTAATCCCGATAATTGGGAAATTGTAAGACAAACTAATTTCACTCTTAAATCTGAAGATATTTTGTAGATTTTAGTCAAACAATTTCGCAATTCTTTTTTTTTTTTTTATTTCATTTTTTTTTTATTTTTCGATATCTTTTTTCTTTCTATTTTAGATATTATTATATTTTTTTAGTTTTTTTGATTTTTTTTTATTTTTGTTTTTGATAAATTCATTATATTTTATATCTGTTTGTTTTTTATTTATTTTTTATTTTTTATTTATTTATTTTTTTTGAAATAAATAAATATACTGTAAAAATTGAGCAAAGTAAAAAAAAAAATAATAATAGAATGTTAGGTTCTTTGTTAAATTTTCATAATAAAGATTGATTATATTATGAATAACAAAAAAACAAAAAATAAAAATAAAATCATTTAAATTTGTGAGATTTGAAAACTTTTTTTTAAAACTCATAAACCTTCAATTTAATCTAAACTAAAAAACGAAAATTTTCCCCAGAGTTAAAAATGGTCCAAACAATCACAATAATAACGATTTCATTCAAATTGAAAATAATTTTGATTTTTTGAAAATATATGAAAATCATTTTTTCATCTTTTAGTTTTTTGTTTTCATTTCATTTTTTGAATTACCTAATGTGTTTTGGTCGATCAATAAAATATTAGGTTGATTGATATTATGTTAAATTTGGGTTCTTCAAAATAGAAGAACTCAAATATAATTAGTTGAATGGTATCTAAACCATTTGATCGATCAATATTCTTAATAGAATTGTTACAAATTTACCAATAAATTTTTTTTTTGCTCTCATTAAAATTTTTGAATTAATTTGTAATTATTTGTATTGATAATTATTTAATTTTGTTTTGTGAGTATTGGAATTTATAAAAAATTGTTAAAATTTCAATTAGTAAATGGAACTAATTTTGTATTTCTACTAGAATTTATTAATAATAAGATTTTTTTTTCAAAAATTGAATTTTGGTATTTTAAAAAAATTGAATTGGGGTTGAGTTGCCACAGTTAAAGAAATATTATCAAAGAAAATTTTTAAATATTTCACTATTTTGATTGAAAAAAATTCCTTCCATTTATATTATGTCAATATAAACGGATTAAGGTATCAGTACTCTACAGCATCAGTACATATTGTTTAAAAATATCATATTTATGATCTACTGAACTGATGAATTTTGAAGTAACAAAGTAATAGAAAATTATTATCGACGAATAAACCCAGAAAAGAAATTTTTTTCAGGAAGATCAAATTCTTTTTTCATCATTTCCTAAAAATTAAAATTTATTAAATTGCCATTAATTCTTTATTAGATAACAAACTTTAACAACTATCCTTACTTTTTACATCATTTTTACCACAATGAATAGACATTATTTTATATAAATCTTAATTAAAAAAAAAATTTTTTTTTAAGGGTCTAGTCATTTACTGTGAAAATGCTCCATACTCAAGAGATAACTTGAGACCAAAAAGGGTATTCTGAAATGGCCCTTCTTTTGGTTGACAAAATTTAAATAGCAAAAAAAAAAATTCATTGGATCTTTTTAGACAAAAAATTCAACGAATAAAAATAAGTTTAAAAGACATTTTCAATTTTAAAAAATCAAAATTTAAAAAAAAAAAATCATCTTTTCTCATTTTCTATTTCCAAATAGTTAAATTTCTTTAATTTAAAACAAATTACTTTCTTGAATTTCGAAATCAATTTAATTCGATTTAATCCGATTTATGGTTATTTTGTAACTCTCTAAATTTGACCAAGTAAGGATTTTGTGATATTATTAAAATAAATTTAACTCATTTGAAAAATGAAAAAAAAAGAAAAAAAAAATCACCAAGATTTCAAAAAGCGCCAAAAAGCGACACTTCAAAACTAACACAGTTGTTTTAAGAATTGTAATTCACAATCATTTTAATTGGAAATTGAGTGTCGCTCTTTGGCGCTTTTTACTCAAAATGTCCTCATCTTTAGTTGTTGATTTTGGGAGATCGATTGTACATCATAGGTTGGTTGGTTTTTGATTAGTTGAAGGTACCTAATAAAACTTACTAAAAAGTTTTTCCCCATTTCAGAATAAAAAATTTCACCATAATGACTCGACCTTTAAGAAACAATTTTATTGTTTTATTAAAAATCGATTTATTTAACATATTGGAAAATATTAGTAACCTATTAATAAGAGTAGTTTTAATTATTAAAGTTTCAACCAATTTACAAATTTTTACTCATAAACTTTGCTTTTGTTATAAGATCAACTTTGATAGTTTCAAAATCAAATTTTATATAAAATTTTTGCGAATTAGGTAATTTTATTGTAAACATTCAAAATCCATTTTTTTTAAAAAAAAGATTTAAATTATTATAAGGATTCTTGTGAATAAGACCAAACAATTTGTTAATTTTTTTTTGCATTTTTTTCATATTTTGGAAAAGACAAAATGACTTTTTTGATCAACTTAAAGAATTAAAATTTTTTTTATTAAAATGACCTGAATTTCATTAATATAATAAACCATTTCTTTCCTCAACTTACCAACATTTTTTTTCAAATATCTATTAGTATTTAGAATTGATCATTGAAGAACAAAAAAAGAAAAAATTCTTATAATAATATACATCAACGGATGATTGATATAAATCTGCAACGAAAATAAAAAACAAATAGTTTTTCTTAATAATTGAAAAACTAAAATTCTTAATGTTACATTAAGAAAAAAAAAAACAATAAGGTTCATTTTGATCTCCCACTGAAGATTGAATAGAATATCAATAGTTGTCAATATGACACCCTCGTGAATTAAACCGTTTCTTTAACCTTAAAACGCATTCCTTTATCCATAAACTATTAATCTTGTTCTAATAAAAATATTTAAAAATGAATTACTTTTCAAAAAAAAAAAATGAAAATAAACAAAATGAAAATTGTGAAAAAATGATTTCAGTTTAGTAATTTGCAAAATAATTTCTTTTTTCTAGTATCCATTTAATGGCTTTAATAACTTATAATCCACTCATGAAAACTAAGGCACATCTAGTGGAAAGTGGCTTACGATTAAAATTCAATTACATCTGTATGTCAAAATTTATTTTCAACTTGAAAAAATATACTTTTTTATATTAGATTATGAATCAATTTTTTTATTTTTATTTAAGGAAAATATATTAGAAAAAAAGTAATCAAACCATCAAATCAACGCCCCCCCCCAAGTTACTTTTTTTAAACTTGAAAAATTTATCTTATATTCTGAAAAAAAATATGTTTTATTTTGATTATTTTTAATCATAGTTAATAAAAGATTTATTATTATTTTAGTGAGTTATTGGGAATAACCCAAAGATTAAAATTATATAATGGGTTTTAATTATTATATCTCAAGTTTTCTCAAGATTTTCAAACAAATAAAGCCAGTTTCAATCAATAATTAAATCTAATTCAAAAAAAAAATACATATTAATAAAATATATTAAAATAATAATAGTTAGTTTATACTCTTAGTATTTGAAAAAGTATATAATGCAATATTTTAAATTTGTTGAAATTTAATAATTATTTGAAAATCAAATAAAATATCTATTTTTTCTGGATCTTCAATGATTAAAATATTTGATATATTTTTTCAATATTTTTAAAATCAGATTAAAATTTCAATGTTATTGGTTCAGACAAACTCTCAGAAAGTATTAAAAGTGAAATTTAATAAAAATAATAACGTTTTTTATATGTTTTTTTTTCAACAATCATCCATACAATCCCAACAAAAAAGATCAGATCTTTTTATTGTAAATTTAATTGGGTAATTTGAACTATGGTTTTAAAAAGGATAAAAAATCTCATGAAAGTGATAAAAGAGCTTTCTTATCAAGTTTAACAGATCTTTTTGAAAATAAGTACTGTATTACCTTTGGGAAAAAAAATAATTAAGAATTTTTAAACACAAAACCCATAATTTGGGACTTTGTTTCAATTACACTCAGTTAAATGTACCAACAAAAGAAATTCTCCACTTTATAATCTTTCCTATTTAACATTATTTTTTCTCAAATTAAAAAAGTCTTTTTTGAAAATCATTTTTTTTTTTCTTTTGTGAGACATTTAGTTTATTCGTTCAATAAAACAAAACAAACAAACCTAACGAAAAAAAAATTTCTGTTTATCAAATACTATTAACCCCGATTTTTTTTCGCAGTCTTTCTTGCAAAACAAAACCTTCAAAATGGAAGAGATTGAATCAAAAATGACAAAAGAACTCAAATTCGAGCTATTGAAAACTCTTCCTTCACCACCAAAAAAAAACAAAGCTGAAGAACTTCTTGATAGTGAATCGCTGTTAAGCGTCATAGAAGAAGAAGGTAATTTACTCTTTCTTTTGAGAATTTATGAACTATTTTTCAAAATAATTTCTTTCTTTAATTTCACAATACTGTATTAACCTTGGATTAGAAAAAGAAATACCCAAAAGTGAATGGTTTTCTCGTGTACTTCAAAAACACCCCTCAGTATTAGAAACGAGAGAAAGAGTTACACCACTTACCAACCAAATAAGGTAACTTTTTTCACAACAACAACAACAACAACAACAAATGAACAACAAATAAATTTTTTCCATAATTTATTCTATTGTTGATTCCCTTATTTTCTTGGTAAAATTAAATTTCTTTTATGTCTGTTTTAAAACACTTGGAACCAATTTCCTTTTCACAGTTTTGGGAAATTAATTTCAAGATCAAAAACAGAGGTACAGCAACATATCTCGAACCAAGTTCTCCTGAATTTAATTATGCAGCATTTAGAGACTTTAAATTTAGGTGATACAATAAAAACAATTGAAAAAGAGTCTGGTATTTCTTACAAAGAACACTATTCCAAAAAGAGTCGTTTGTTAACAATTTTACGCGTCGGGATTAAGGACATTGATTCTGTTTGGGACTTGAACCTAAAATATCAAGGCCCTCAAATTGATAACGATCAAGAAGATCCTGAGGTTGAAATTTTTGATAATTCCGGTCTTGGCGAATTTGATGATGAAGATGATGAGGAAAATAGAATACCTGATATAGACATTTGGGACGAGCCACCTGATTCTGTTAATAATATCTGTTATATTGAAGAAAACAGTAATAATCTCTTTCCATTACCTTTTCTTTTTTTTTTTTTTTTTTTTCTTCATATTTATTTTTTTTGTTTTTTCAATTTTTAGACACTTATTTCACAAATTAATTCAGAAAACTATCCCCCCATTCACTGTTTTTTACCCTTAAGTCATACTTTAATTTGGTTAAAGACAAAAGCTCTTAAAATTTTAAATTTCCAATATCCTTAAGGCCTACCTAACGGGTTTGTCAAAGAGCTTCAACACCTTTTGATCCAATCTCATTTAGAATTTAAAAGAATGATCTTCAAAATATTCTCCAATTATGATCAAAAAATACATTTTTTGTGGTTTTTTTTAAATGAAAAATTCACAAAAAATTTTTAGAGACATAAACTCGAACACCTTGCTAAGAAACATAAAAATGAAAATGAAAAATAACCGAGATTTTCTAACCTGAAAAAATGACGATCATTTCAAAAATTCTCAATAAACAACTCAGACTTTAAAATACCAAATTGTCTACGATTTTTGATCATTGTGTTACTTGGATCGTACTGTATATATCAATAAATCAGATTAATTCCGACAAAATAGTTGTGTTTTTTTCTTAATTTTTTAGTTTTTATATTGATTCTTTGGTTTTGTGTTGATTCTTTTTGCTTTTTTCAAAAATTGAAGTTCACAAGAAGGCTTCTGCGAGATAGTATTTACTCGATTTTATTTTTGAACAGAAACGATCATTCCAAAAATACCTAAAACTTTTGGTTTTTATTTTCATCTGATATTTTATTTTGTTTGGATTACTTCTCTGAAAAATCAATTGTTAGTTTCAAGACAAATTTGTACTGAGGTTGTGTGAAAATTTGAATATATTTGGGGAAAATTTATTTAACAAAATCAAAGATTGAATGATAAGATTATTATTAACATTTGAAATTTTTAGAAAACAGATTTTTACGAAATGAAGTATAATTACACGTCCTTAATATAAAAAAGCACTATTTTTCAAAATGATAATTAATAATATCAATATTAATTCAGAGTGGAATATTAAGAAAAAATATAAAATTATAACAAATAATAGTTATCAAAAAGAATTTACTCATTATTTTTTTAAAAAAAAATTCATTTTAAATAAAAATACTATAAAAAAATTTAAAACTAAATTTATTAAATATACAGATATAATTTACAAAGAAAATAAAAATGACCATAAAATTGCTCCATTAATTAAAAATATTTTGTCTAACCCAAATTTAATTAATCGAATCAAAAAAATAAACAAAGAAGCTTGGAATAAATTTATTGATGAAATAAACTTAGAATATATGGAAAACAAAAATTTTTGGAAAAAAATTAATTTTATTAAGATCTAAAAAAATGAAAATGATTTTAAATAATCAAAACACGATTGATGAATATTTTGGTTATATTAAAAACAATTCAATTGAACCAAGTAAAAATATTTTAAATTATATAAAAAATTTAAAAATTAAAAATTTAAAAAATTTTAAAATTGATAATTTTTTTCCAATTGAAAATAAAAATTATGATAAATATTTAATTGCAATTCAGAATATATTTAATAATTTACTATTTAATCCTAATAAGAATAATATTGAATATATCAAAAAAAGATCAATTTTATTTATACATAAAAAAGGAAATGAGGGGGTAGCTTTGAATTATCGACCAATTTCAATTAATCAAAGTTTACCAAGATTATTTCTTAAAATGTTATATAAACTAATTGAACCTTGTTGGGAATTTATTCACAAATCACAGTTTGGATTTCGAAAACAATATGATACTCGAATTGCAGTTTTAAATTTCTTAAATACTTATAACCATTGTGAAAAAAATTTGGGTCATTAAAAAAAATTGGGTCAGTCAAAAATTTGTTTTCGTTTTTTAAATAGTAAATATTAGCAAAATGATTTTTGATCAAAGTAAAATTTTATGAACAAATCTTACATTTAAGAAAAACCATAGTCACTATCAATAATAATTTTCAGAAGTAAAATTAAATTGTTGCATTTTAACCTTTTGGAATTACTGTGGAACTCTAAAAAACAAAAATTGAATTTTAATTGTATACTTTACTAAAAATAAGAGAAATATTTAATAGGAAATATTAAAATCTATTAATTCAATAAGATATTTATCATTGTTAATGAACTCAAATTTATCTCGGTTAATCTTAAATATCTTTTTAAACCAAATTGAATTATAAAATCTTCCAAAAAAGCTGTTTTTTCGAAAGAGGTTGTTTTCCACTAATGTTCACAAT
The DNA here is from genome assembly GCA_027625915.1 of Anaeramoeba flamelloides. Lineage (NCBI taxonomy): Eukaryota > Anaeramoebidae > Anaeramoeba > Anaeramoeba flamelloides. The sequence continues at coordinate 8,602,889 of JANTQA010000036.1, forward strand.
CAAAACTTTAAAATACCGAAATATCAAGATTTCAGAAACCATTTAAATTCTTTAAATCCCCATAGACAAACCTTAATTTAAAACGGTTATTAATTTTTGGTCTTCCCAAACAATGATTAACTTGATCTTGGAATGTAATCTAATAAAAAAAATCAACATTTTTAGTAAAGTTGACAATTAAAAATCAATTTTTGTTTTTTAGAGTTCCACAGTAATTCCAAAAGGTTAAAATGCAACAATTTAATTTTACTTCTGAAAATTATTATTGATAGTGACTATGGTTTTTCTTAAATGTAAGATTTGTTCATAAAATTTTACTTTGATCAAAAATCATTTTGCTAATATTTACTATTTAAAAAACGAAAACAAATTTTTGACTGACCCAATTTTTTTTAATTACCCAATTTTTTTTCACAATGGTAATAATATAAAATCAAATAATGAAAATGAAAATAATAAAACATATATTATAATGATTGATATAGCAAAATGTTTTGATTCAATCAGTTTTAAAATAATTAGAAAAACAATAAAAAAATTTATTTTAAATAAAATTATTCAAAATTTTTTAATAAAATATTATCAAGGAGAAGGGCTAGGTATATTTCAAGGAGACCCATTATCTCCTATTTTATTTGCTCTAATTTCACATTTTCTTTTATTAAAAATAATATCTTTAACAGACCATTGTCAAATGTTTGCAGATGATTTAATTTTAATTATAAAAGGGGATAAACATCATTTAAATCGAAAATTAAATTCAATTTATGAAATTATAATTCAATTTGGATTGAAACCAAATAAAGAAAAAACAGTTATTTCAAAAGATTTAAAAAAGATTAAATATTTAGGTATCTATTTGGATAAAATTTCACATATAGTTTATAATTTAAAAAAAGCTAAAGAAACATTTAATAACTGCAAACAATTATTTAATAACAATTCCCTCAATAATAATTTGAAAATCAGATTATTTAAATCTTTTATATTAAGTCAATTAACATATGGATTAGAAATTTTTAATTATGAAATAAAAACTTTAAATTATTTAAATTCTTGGATGAATACAGCCATTACTGAAATATGCAAAATAAACAGAAATACACCAATTCTTATTTATAAAACAGAATTTAAAATTGAAAATATGGTAATTTCAGTAAATAAAAAAAAATTCAAATTCAAAAAAAAATTAAAAAATTTATCTCTTTCCTAATTTAGAAAAATTAATAAAATTTAATCAACGAACCAACAATAAAATTAACTGGAATTCAAAAGATATTATTGAATTAAAAAAGGAAATCTATAAATACACATATAATGAATTATTGAATTCCAAGAGCTGGAAAGTGCAAAAATACTTCATAATATTAAGAAACCAAAATTCATTATTTACAACTCAAAAATATCTAAGCTATCCATCAAGTTCAACAATCCTAAAATTTAGGACATTTACCAATTGCTTAAACAGATATTACTATGTAATTAATAAAAATTCAAATAAATTTTGTCCTTTATGTTTAAAATACAAACAAAAAGGAAGTTATAGAAAATATTGATCATTTTTTGTGGGTATGTCCTTCCTATGAAAATAATAGATTAATATTTCTGAATAAATTAAAAGAAAAAAAACCTCTATGAATTAATTTTAAACCATAACAGTTTATTATTATTTTCATTGGTTAATAATCGTGAAATCTATGATTTTACGCTTAAATTTCTGAAAGGAAATTTAAGTATAAGGCCAACTAGAGTGTAATTTACACTTCTTCAATAATAAAAAAAAAGCACTATTTTTTTCTGATTAATATTTTTCGAAATCTAGCTTTATAAATTAATATAATTAACCACTGGGATAATTTTTTTTGGGAATAAAAACACTCTCAACTTTTGAATATCGAAAATATTTTTTGTAATTATTGTGCACTTTTTTATTTTTATTTTGAAAAATTGGGGTTGAGAAAATTTTGAAATCAAAGAATAAGATAATATATTAAATTAGAATATTTTCCAGAGAGTTTATCTTGTTTAAATAACTTTTTTTTAATATATAACCATTTAAAAATAAAAAAAACATTAGAAGACCAAATTAGTGCCTTTTGTGAAAAAAAAATTCTAATAATTTAGATTTTTTTTTAGTAAATGTGTTAAAATAAGAGATTGTATTTAAAAATATACATAATTTCATGTTTGAATTCAATGATTTTGGCAAAAAATGTTTTCAATGAAAAGGTTAAAAGGAAACTGGCTTTATTTTTTTAATTTAGTTTTTTATATTTTTTATTAATGGAAGGTATTTGATCAGTTTTCCATTTTTAGTATTTTTTTGGGTCATGAGGATATATAATCATATCTCATAAATTATATTTCTATTCTTAAAAGTGTATCTTTTTCGCAAAATGATATCAAATAAACACCATTCCAACAATTTGGACACATCCAAAATCAAAAATAGGGAAAAAAAAAACCCACAATATATTTTATTTTTCCAAACATAATATAAAACCACATTTAAGCGACCAAGTATTATTTTTTTTTATCTATAATCATTTTTAACCAAATAAAAGAAAAAAATATCAAATGAAAAAAAAAAATTTATATTTCAAAAATGATGAAAGGGGTGAGAACAAAATTTTTGTATTGGTAAATTTGTTGAAATTTCACAAACAATTATTTATCGATCAAATGATAAGATACCATCAACTCAAATAATGTGATTTTTCTATTTAACAAACTCAACACTAACCTTCTATCAACCATCGAAAAAAAAAATTTCCAGATCTAGGGAAACAGATTAAGTAACTGGAAAAAAGGAAATGAAAACTAAACAAAAAAGACAAAAAATATAATATTTTTGTAAAATCAAAATTATTTCCAAATTGATATTAAAGTGTAGTATTGTTATTCTTTCAACTGTTTTAACTGTGTCATTTTTTTTAGAATTTACTTTGTATGTATATATTTTGATATTTTTTAATCAAATAATCAGAACCAATTTTAAAATAATTATTTCCATTACGAATTAAATTTTAAAATTTAAATTCGTCATATTATTATTATTATTATTTCAAACCGAAATCAACTTATTTTTAAATATTTGTTTATAAATAACACCAAAAAGAAAAATAAAATATAGTTTAAAAATTAATATTGATCTTGTTCAAAATTAAAAAATGATAATAGGGATAATAACCTCTGCGAGGATTTTATAACAAATCAAGAAATGTTTCAAGAAATTATCTTTTTGTAAAATTACAAATGTTTAAATCAATCTGTATTAGCCAACTATTTTATGAGCTAGTTATTTTCGATCTAAAACAAAAAATTTTGTTTCGATAGATGTTTGGAAAAATAAAAAATTCACCAAATTTCTAAAAATTAACCCACACTCTCCCCTAGAATAATTTATAAAACTGAAGCAAAAATAGACCAAGTCAAGAATTTAGATATATAAAAGAAGATTTAAACTCAAAAAGAAATTAGAAATTGTTGGTATTAAACACATATCAAAAAATTTAACATTTTCAAAAAAAGACAACGAAAATATTAATTGGAAAGCAGAAAATTTAAAATTATTAGAATTAAATCTAAACCAATTTAGAGAAAACTTAATAATAAATCGTACTGGGTGGAAAGGCCAGGATTATTTAAAAATTATTAGATACAATAACAATATAAACAAACGACAAAAAATATTTAAAATGGAAGGGCTCCACTCCCATCTTAAAACTAAGAAATTTCACAAATTATCTAAATAGGTATTCTTATGTTTATGATAAAAATCAAATAAAAACAAAATCTTGCAATTTATATAAAAAATATTTCAACCTAGAAATCGTTAAAGATCTCGATCATTTTTTATGGGACTGTCCATTCTATACAGAAAATTGAATAATTTGGATTAAAAATTTAATTCAAATTAACAAAAATAATCAGAATAATATCTTTGATTTTTCTCTATTCTTTTGAATTAAAAAAAAACCTTGGCACTCTACGGCACTTCACTAATTTCTAAATTTTTGTTTAGAAATTTCAATAAAGAATCATAATTCTCTTTATCATTAACTAATGAAAAAATAAATAATGATTCTTTATTTTGAATAATATCAAAGATTTTACTCCTTTATTTCAAATTCTGGAAAACCTAACGCTGCTTTTTATTTTAATTTAGGAAATAAACTGAAAATTAAATAAATTTTTGATTTCTTAAATTAAAAAAACCCCAACTATACTTTTCCAGAATTCAAAAGAATAAAGAAAAATCAAAGATTTCACTCAATTCTTTTAAATTCCGGATAAAAAAACGGTGATTTTCTTGAGGTGTTCTGTTTTATTCTGAATACATTTTGATTTTCGTTAGGTTTTTTTGAGTTTTCTATTTTATTTCGAAAATCTATTGATTTTCGAAATAAAATAGAAAACCCAAAAAAACCTAGAACACTTTACAAATAAAACAGTAAAACTCAGGAAAAAATAACGGCTGTAAGAGGAAATTAATTCCCCCCCTTCAAAATAAAAAAAAAAAAGCAATTATCTTTTTCATAACTATTTGATTTATCACAATTTTTATTTATTCTTTAAATAAATTATAAATAATTTCTGAAAATATTAAATAATCATGATTATCTTCAACTTCCTAATAATCAAAAAAAAAATTGAGTCAAATCTTCAACGATTTCTAGGTTGAAAATTTTTTTACATCAATTGCAAGATTTGTTTTTTTTTTACTTTATTCTTAAAAAAAAAATTGATTTAAAAATTCAATAGGTACTAAAATAAAATTAAAAAACAATTGACACAAGTGATTTACTATTCAAATTATTTGTTTAAATTGTTGAAACCAATCCTTTCAAAGTTCTAAAAATATTTTAATTTTAACTTGAACTTATTAATATTTTCAAGTTTTTTAGATTTTTTGGATCTTTTACTTTCTTATTTTATTTATTTATTTATTTTTTTTATTTCACGAAACACAAAAAACATTTTAAATGATTGCTAACATTCACAAAGTAAGATTAATGATGAATTGTACTTATTAATTTTCTTTTATTTTACTATTCCAAAAAGATAAAAAGGTCATTAAAGCAGCAACATTAAATAAATTAATTGAAAATTTAACAAATGAAAAGAAATCTGATACAGATTTTATGAAAATATTTTTAATGACTTGTCAATCATTTACTACACCAAGAAAACTGCTTCGTAAATTATTACAAAGATATAATGTACCCAAAGGTAATCTAAGTTTCGAACAGTATCAAGAGAAAAAACAAAAAATTCAAATTAAAGTATGTAACGTATTAATATCATGGATTAAGGATTATTTTTCTGATTTCAATGAAAGCTTAATAAACGAAATAAATAATTTTATTGAAAATGCCGAAAAGATAAACATTCATACAATGTCAATAAAAAAATTGAAAATTACACTTGCAAAGGCAATTTCTGGACAATCAACAAGATTTCTTAATATTTCTTACGAAACAGCCCCTCTTCCAATTGTTCCAAAAAATATTTTTTCTCCAAGTTTGGATTTTGATCTCGTAGACGAAGAAGAAATTGCCCGTCAAATGACCATTATTGATTTTGAAATTTATTGCAAAATAAAGGTAAATTATTACATTTTTTTTTCAAACTTCTTATTTCATTAAGAGATTTTTGGCAAAAAGTAAAAAAAAAAAATAATAATAATTTATTATAAAATAAAATCTATTTGAAAAAGAAATTTGAACTATTCAGACCTCAAATAATAGGATTTCGGAAACTTATTTTTTTTATTTTTTTTTATATTTTTGCATTTTTTTTGATGAAATTTTTTTTTTCATTTTTCGACTTTTAAAAAAATTATTTTTTTTGATCTTTTTTGTTTTTGAAAAAGTAACTTGAAAAATAATTTTTTGTGATATTTTGAATTTTTTTTTAACTTGCTTTTGATGAATGATTTACTGACCCAATTATCCTCATTTTCTTTTCGGTAAGTTAACTGAAAAAGATATAAAATAAAATAGAATTTAAATTAAAAAGAAGAATGAAAAACAATTTCAATTAAGTAAAAATACAAGAAATCATAGATTTTAAGACGTTGGAAATAGGAAAATTTATTTTTGATTCAAATGCCATCCCAATGAATGTGATGTATTACCAACTTCTACATAAAAGTAAACTATCAAAAAATCAATTGAAATTAAATTCTTTTTTAAAAATTTTATTAGTAAATATATAAATTGGAACAAAATTTATTGTCAGAAAGATTCAAAAGTACTTTTTTTTTTATTCCAAAAATCTATTTTTAATGATTATTATTTTATGTCTCTAATTAATTAATAAATATTTTATTTTTCAATGATCTGAGCAAAAAAATTATTGTGTTTACTTGAAGCAACAATTATTGAGATGAAACCATTACTAATTGCCAAAGGAGAAAAGGGAATAATTTCATTTAGATTTAAAAACATTTAAGAAGAATTATCAACAAATCACTCTACAATTAAAAGTTTTATGAACTATTTGAATTTTCCTTTGAATCTATTATTTTCTATTATTTAAATGTTTTTAACAATCTTAAAAGGATTAAATAAGCTATTTCCAAAAAATTGGGGCAAATTTATTTTAAAATATCTTTTTTTAAACCCAATCGTAATAATTTTTTTTAAATATACAAAATAATTAACAACAATTTATTGATTTTTGATAATAATTCAATTTGTTTGTTAGTATGGAATTACATAAATAAAATATACAAATTTCTGATCCGATTTTATCTTGAAATTTTTTATTGGGGGTGAAAATTGGTGTTCACTATTTTTTTTTTGATCGAAAAAATCGTTTTCATAACATTCTTTATTGTTTCGGTTTGGGAACAATCACTTTGCTATGTTACGAGTTTGGCCTGGAAGAACGAGAAATATGATATTGTTCGAAGTGATATAAGATGATATTGAGGAGTTCGAAGAACGTCGATTAATATCCTCTTAGCACAGAATAATCTCAATATTTTGAGTCTGGAAGGGGATCCAAAACGAGGAATTATAAAAGGTGATTTTTGAACAAATGAAACAATATGAGGTGCTACAGCCGTTTCAACTCAGGTGTGAATCGAAAACGTCTCATTCAGCTTTTGGAAACCGTTGAAAACCATTTCAAATAATTTGAAACAACTTAAAATAATTTGAAATTATTTGAAATTATTTGAAATGGTTTTCAACGGTTTCCAAAAGCTGAATGAGACGTTTCCGATTCACACCTGAGTTGAAACGGCTGTATTTACTTTTTGAACTCGAGATCTAACTCTACACAACAATAAACTAACAAACTCAAACAAACAAACAACTAATTTGGTGTTTTTCAATGGTACTTTGAATAGCTTATTCTTCAAAGCTTCTTTTTCTCTCATTGGTGTTATTGAAAACATTGGAGTTAAATTTTAGATTTTCTCCCTTTTGAGATAAAACTTGGTTTGAAATCCCACATAGATAAAATAGATCATCAAACTTTTCAATAGACTCTATATCTCCTTTTATTTGACGATTGTTAAGAAGCATCAAGAGGTTATCAAACATAAAAACCTACATCTATTGTGTGTTCTTAACAGCTACTTATTTTGAGCATTCTTATAAAAATTTCAAAACTTGACTAAGTAAAATAAAATGTTTTTTTTTTTTTCTAATTTCTTTAATTTGTTAAATTTGTTTTTTTCACATTTTCAAAATTTTCTATAAAACATGCTCTTTTCCCCTTTCTTCTTAAAAAAAAGAGACCAAATGTTTTTAATTTTTTTTAAAAATGATATTGATTTCTTTTGAATCAAAACCAAAAACGTCGTTTGGTTTTCTTCATTGTTTTTAAACAAAGAAAGAGAATTAATTCAATTTCCAACCTTTATGAGAAAATTGAAGGACTTTTTTCTTTGTCGTCTATTGATCAAATAATTGGGTTTCTTGAACCAAATTAATTTTCAATGTCGTAAATCCTTGAACGCCTCGATCTTTTGGGATTTATGAGATTAAACAATATCTCAAAAAAATGTTTAAACACTTCTAAAATAACTGTAAATAAAACATTTTTAAAGTCAAATTTATTAATAAAATGCTTATTATTTTACTCAAATTCATTTCCAAAAAAGAAGATCAGAAAATTTTCAAACTTTGCCTAATTACTAAAGGATTTTCCAAAATTTTTCCACAGTGTCTACAATACTATCCTAAATCTTTTAGATAAAAACAATCACTTTCTTATCGGTAGTTGTCTCGAATTATATACTTGTAATTTTTACAAATAAATAGTTTGAGTGAATATATATATATATAGTTTGTTTAATCTAGAAAAATTTTCCAATAGAATAGAAAACATATAACTATATTTTATTGTTTAAAAAATCATTTATACCCTTGACATATTTCCAGTTTTTTATTGAAATTGGTAGTACATTGTTTTCACAAAAAAAAGTGCTTTTTCATTTTTTTTCCATTTTTTGGAAATATTTCAATGAACATATTTTGAAATAAATACCATATAATCATTGATACAATCAATATTAATATTTAACTTAATTTGTTATTGTCAATTAACGAATATTTCCACTAACAAATATGATTTTTTATGAAATGTAAAAAAAAATGCCGGACTTTTTCGGAAATACCTTATTTGGAAAATCACTAGATTTTCTAAATAAAATAGAAAACCTCAAAAAAACCTAGAACACTTCACAAATAAAATAGAAAACTCAAAAAAACCTAACGAAAATAAAAGATTGTACTTCATTCTTTTAATTTTTGGAAAACTCAATGAAAAGTGTCTTCAAGTGCCTAGGTTTTCCAGAATTTAAAAGTATAGAGAAAAATCAAAGAATTTACTCAATTCTTTTGAATTCTGGAAAAGCGAACGAAAAGTGCCTAGGTTTTTTTTTAATTTAAGAAATAAACCGAAAATTTCAAAAATTTTCTTTTTATTTCTTAAATCAAAAAAAAAAACTAACGACAATTCCAACTATTAGAGTAAATAATTCATTAACCTAAAAAAAAAAAAAATGTTTTTAAATTGTCTATCCATTATTAAAAGATTAATCACAAAAAAAAAAAGGTATAAAATTAAATTACTTGAATAATCTAAAATTTAATTTGAATTCAATTTTAGAATAACTCTTAAAGAATTTTACCAAAAGCTAAAACCGAAAAAAATATAATAAAGAAGTCTCAGAATTAGAAGATTTGCCAATATCCTTGTTAAGTCACGATAAAGCTTTAAAAATCACGATTATTTTTATCAAATCGCGATCTTGTAGAAAATCGCATAATAAATAATATCACAAATCTCGATATTCTATAAAATCACGATATTCGTCTAAAAATCGTCATAAATGTACAAATACCGCTATATAAAAACTAAATTGCGATATAATAGTTGATGGCTTTTGGGCTGATTCAACAATATTTTTACAAAGAAATTTTTTTTGATCAAAAAACAGATTATGTGAAAAAAAAGATATTTCTTTTAAAAAACAACAAAAAAGATACTTGATTCAATCAAGGGTCAGATCAAGAGTTTTTCATTGAATTTTTTTTTGATTTGGTTGGCAGATCGAACGATCATTTAGATCAACAACAAATGTAATAAAAAAGGCAAATAAATAGTCTCTCAGCCAATCTTGATGTTGTAAATTGTGTTGAATAAAAAGGCTTCTAAAACAACCAAAACTTCACACGTTCTTTATAGAATGTGTTTTTGTGTTAAAAACCATTTTCAATATTCTAAGAAAATTTAGAGGAGTTGAATAACTTTTCAAAAGCCTTCACAACAACCATATCCACATTATCACCAATTATAAAGATTTTTGATACAATTGTTTCTTCTTATTCTCATATCTTTACTCTTATTCTTCTTCTTATTGAACAGAAAATACAACTAGAGTTTAAAGTTTTTTTGTTTGATCGATCACCAATAAGAAGGAAAATTACTCTTTCTTCTTTTTGGTTATTTAACTTGTGAGGGTAACAACCCCATTTCAAAGAAAACACATCTATTTCATATTCAAGTACATTTTTGAAATGGATGATTATTTGTTTGATTATAAAATTCACTGGAGATTTTGAAATCCGTAAAAAAAAAAAAATTTATTTTCACTACAAACAGTCTAATTCCGTTTATAAAAGTTTTCTGTCTTTTAAATCTTTCAAACACTTGAAGACAACTTTACAACCATTTCAAACATTTTCCAACATTTTTAAAGGCAACAAGTGTTGTAAAATTAGCAAAGCTTTATAAAAGTCAAGAGATTTTTAACGGTGATTCCAAAAAAATGATATTTATTTTATAGTGATAATTTGGATTATCACGATTTTATGATTTTTCGTGATAAAGTAGGACGAATCACGACTTTTTAAATATTATCGCGAATTTTTATCTTTAATATCGTGATAATATGTGTTATCATCAAAACCACTTTGTTTAGGGAAATTAACATAAACAATTTATATGTACACATGAACTAATTATTTTTATTTGTAATTTGAATCAATTTAATTCAAACAAGTCAGATTTGAATTTGAAAAAATTGCGCATTGGGGGATCCACAAAGGTTACCTTTCACGTCGAGAATAAATTTTAAACAAAAAAAAAAAAAAAAACATATTTTTAAAATTAATTTATAATCAAATATTAAAATAATTTTTTTTCAATAAATCATTAGCCGGCAGAACTTTTGAATTTAGCATGGAGCAAACCAAAACTTAAACACAGATCAAAAAATGTGATTGGTTTAATTCATAGATTTAATGATGTCTCAAATTGGGTAGCAAGCTCAATTATCCGAGTTGATCGAATAAAAAAAAGAGCCAAGCAAATGATCAGATTTGTAAAAATAGCCGAGTATTTAAGAAATTTAAACAATTATAATTCGCTCATGTCTGTTTTGGCAGGGTTAACCATATCAGCTGTTCATAGGCTTAAATTTACCAAAGAAGAAATCCCAAAAAGATATACCGACATTATTGAATCCTTGTCTGATTTGATGTCTACAAATGATTCGTATAAGGCACCAAGAGATGCTTTAAAAACTTCCAATCCACCATGTATACCATATTTAGGAATTTTTCTAACTGACTTAACATTCATTGAAGAAGGAAATCAAGACTTTACCGATGGGCTAATTAATTTTTATAAAAGAAGTCTGATTGCAAAAGTTATTAAAGATGTACAAATTTTTCAGCAGAAAAGATATAATTTTATGCCAGTAATGCAAATATCTAAATTTTTATCAAATTTTGATAACTTTGATAGTGATGTATTATATGAAAAATCTTTATTACTCGAACCTAGAAACTGTTCAAGGTCAGACATTAATTAATCATTTATTTTTAAATAATTAATTTTTTTTTCTTTATTTCATTTTTATTTCTTTTTTTCTAAAAATATATATTGGTTTAAATATTATTTTCCTATAGAATTATTTTATGATAAATTGTTTAAATTAAGTAATTTTTTATCACCAATTTTAATAAATATATTTTTCCCTTTCTGTTTTTCCTTTTTAAAAATAATACCTTTTGTTTAATTTTGTTTCTTAATTCAGAAAAATCAAATTTTTTTTTTTTTCTTTTTTTTTTTTTGATTTTAAAATATTTCCAAAAGTTATAGTGGTATTTTTTTGCAGTTTTTCCCTGGGGTGAATTTTCTTTGGATTGAGGTGAATGAGAGTTAAAAAGGAAAAATATTAAGTTGTTAAATGCTAATAATGTGATACTGAAATCACAAACTTTTGAGTAGCTTGAAAATTCAAACAAAAAAAAAAGGTAAAAAAAAAAAAGGTTTATAGAGTAAATCAGATGAAAAAGAAAAAAAAAAATAGAAATGCAAACTATTACAAAACGACCCCCCGATAGATATCCTTGATCAATTATCATATTAATTAAAATTAACCCAAAGTATTGTGGTTCGAATTGTTAATTATTTTATTAAAATAAAGAATTGTTTTAGCTAAAAAAAAAATTTAAGAATAGCTTCTTAACAAACCCTTGTATAATTTAATATGTTTTCGTTTTTCTTGTCAATAAATTTTTTCTTTTAAACCATAAAAATAATTCCGGGTATGTAATTCGAATGATTAATTGTGAAACCTAATATTTTTCACTTGAATTACATTTTTTGAAATATTGGTTTGGATATATTCAGAGTTTAATTATACTCCTCTCATAATAATGACAATATATATAACCTTATGTTTTTAATTATTTCGAGATAGGAGTAATTTGAGAAAAATTTATTACAAGAAAAAGAAGAAAAATAATTAAAATACTATAATAAAAAATACTAATTTACTTTACATGTTAAAATTAAAAAAAAATAGATTTCCTGAATTCATCTGGTAATATAAACTCAATTAAAAATTCAAAAATCTTTAAATAATAATTGGCCTTCCTTATTGTGAAGTTTTTTTTCCATTTAGAAGAATGAAGCAAAACTATAGGTTTTATTCAACTCGTTCAAATTGAAAAACAAAAAAAAAAACTAGACACTAACCCTAGGAGTGAATTTAAAGTTTTTTTTTAGAATTTTTAATATTTTTTATTTTCAATATTTTTTATTAGATTGTTTTTTTCTATATTATCCTACATTTTCTAACCAAAAGAGATTTGATTCATAATTCTCTACATGGACAATAAAAAAGTAATCATTTTTTTGATATTCAAAATGTATTAAAAATACAACTAGTATTATTAAAAATAAACTTAAAAAAATCATTTATATGTTTTTTAGGTTAATAATTTTCCAGTAAATCTTGAAATTAAAAAAATTAAAAAAATTTTTAAAATCAGAAGTTCTAAATCTGAATTATAAATACAAATAATTCGATTATTTAAATTCCTAATCTTTACAATTTTTAAAGTAATTAAAAAAATAAAAAAACCAAGTCTGATAAATTTTTAATTGTGATAATTAGAAAAAACTTTGTAATAATTTCTGGTTGATTAATATTTATTATAGATTTTTTGATCTCATTAAAATAATAAAAAATATAATTTCACACTAATATCATTTACGACCAAGTACCACATTTTTATTCTAGATGAATCTATTGCCTCTATTTTAACCCTAACTTGAATTTTTTTTTTTAATTCTTATTTTAATTTTATTTTTGATTTTTATATTTCAAAAATTTTGTTAAATTTATTAATTTCGGTCTATTGAATTAAATTGTTTTTTTTTCTTTTACCAAGTCTAAAACTTTTACTCTCTATAAAAGATCATATTGTGGACCATATATCATACATAATCTGACCATTTCTCAAATATAAAAACTCTTAATGAAAACTTTTTTTTAAACAAATTATTTACATTTGAAGATTGTTAAAAAAGAAAGAAAACAGAAGAGAATAAAATTTTAAAAGTTATTTTTTTTATTAGTTGTGTTTCTATTTCAATTTTTCTTCATAGAATTTATGCTAAATTAATTGGTAAGAATAATTTCAAAAATTTGAATCAAAAAAAAAAAAATATTTTTAGTATAAGATGAGAGTGAAAAGATTAAAAATATCAAAAGTTAAAAAGAAAAAAGAAAAAAGAAGAAAGAAAAAAGAAAAACAAGGAAATAAGAAATTAAGATTTGAAAAAAGAAAAAAATTGTTTTTTACAGATATGAAGAGAAAATCTCAAATAAAAAAAATTAAAAATTAAAAAAAAAAAAAACAAATTAAAAATTCGACAACAACCTTTAAAATTGTTTTTGTTAAAATTGAATTTCAGTTTGCTGTATTTCAAATAATATTAAAAAAATTATCATTCTTGAATACAACCAGTACCACTTTTAAGGCAAAAAATTTGAACAAAAGTTAAGGCACACAAAAAACATTCAAATTTCTGCATCATATTTTTTTATATTTTATTTACCTCAAATTTATATTCCCCTCGAATCAGGAATTTCTGCGCTTAAATTTGAAACTTTTTTTGTGCCTTAAGTTTCATAATCAATTTTCTGCCTTAAAAATGTCACTGGCCCTAATAAACAAAATTAGGAAATTTACTTGTTTTCAAATTTTTTGGGGTTAATTGTGCTTAGATCGATCCGAAAATTGAGTTTCCTTGTAATGCATGTAATTGGTTGAGCTAGGGGCTCCACGTTACCAACAATAAAATCTTGTGGTGACAATTCCATTGGGTTAAATTCTTGAGTGTCTGTTTTGTATGATTGGATCTTTGGGATTAACCAGATGACTTTGCAGAATGAATTGCCTTTCCCATATTTCTCTTTCAGAAACAGCTGGATGATTGCATATATTTCAGATCCATCTTGTAGTCTCATCCCTACACAGTCCCCAGCATGTAATGTCGTTTTATGATTTCTTGACATTTCTTCTAATTTGGGTGAGTTCTTTGGATAAGATGATGTACGTGGGATGATTTTTGTGTGGTATCGTTTATTTGTTCCTTCCTTTTCTTTTTCATTTTCCTTTTCCTTTTCCGTTTCCTTTTCCTTTTCCTTTTCCTTTCCTTTTTCCTTTTCGCGATCACTTTCACGAAATTCTTTGTGACTATTTTTTTTTTTTTCTTTGTGGAAGTGTTCTTTTTTTTGGTGTAAAACACGAGTGTTTCGGATTTTTTTGTTTTGAGGGATCTTTTTTCCTGCATATCTTAATTTTTGTACCTCATCAGGATCTTGCAATTCTTGATTAAACCTATCCTGGGTTGTTGTTGTTTTTGTTTTTGTTTTTGTAGTTTCCACATTTTGATTGTTTTTATTTGTTTGTTCTTTGGAATTTTGATTTTTTTTTTTGTTTAGAGTCGGTTTTGAATTTGTCTTTGTTTTTTTATTATTACCCATTGCTGTGTTAGCTGTTTTTTTCTTGTTTTTTTTTTTAACAGGCCTCATCGCACCGTTGTGACGTTTCGCATAAATTGCACATGCATTGCAATAAATAATGCCATTGACACGCCTCCAACTTGGTGTTTTTGTTGATTTGCAATTTAGATTCGAGCAAATTTTGGAGTTCATCAAGTGTCACCCTTGTTTGTAAGTCTGTTTGAATTGGTGAAAATTTGTGAAAAGACAATTTTGTTGGGATTAAATAGATTTTTGGAAAGTGTTTTTATTTATTTTTCGAAAAAAACAAAAACAATACTTTGACAATTTTATTAAAAAATGAAGTTAATTCAGGATCTGTTTCTTATTGTTTATTGTTTGTTATACCTTTTCTTTTTAAGGTTTGTCTATTTATGAAAATTAACTAAGAACTTTTTTTTGGTTTGACATTAAGATATTAAGTGTCAGAAATCAAAAGATCTCTGAGAGTTTGAAAGAAATTATCCATCAAATCGAAACTATTCGGATGTGAAAAAAATCGGAGATAATAGCGATCCTTTCACTAGCCATAAAAGGTTAATTTGTTTTTGAGAATAAAAGGGAACATAAAATTTGTTATAAGGTTATGTTTATAGAAACGGCCACAAGTAGAAGAGGTTTTGGGAAAGATATTAATTTCCTTTTTAAGTACCAGAAGGAAATTTAATAAAAGGTGGTTTTATTTTTATCTTTGGAAATACCAATTTCCTGGGTTTATTTGATTTATGAGAGAGAGTCTTAAAGTTAAAATCAAAGAAATCTCCTTTCCAAATAATAATTAAACCTAAAAAACATAATCCTCAGAGGCATTTTATCTCTTGAAATTTGATTAGATAACAAAACTCACTTGTTAATTATTTTGAAAAACGATTTTTTTTTACAGATAATTTTTTAATTAATAGACTCACTATCATTTATTTTACATTTTTATTTAATTTTAACGTGAATTTTTGAAATTGAATTTTCATTTTTTTCTCAAAATTAATAAATATGTTTGTTTCTATAATATAGTTTCGGAATTTATAATCACATGATTATAATTAATCGATGATCATATCATAAAAAATTTAAAATAATTTAGATCATTAAAATTTATCTTTTTTTTTTATAAGCGAAAATTTTACTTTTAATACTTGATACTTTATCAATTTACAAAATAACAACAATTTCTGTTTTTTTTTTAGAATGATTAATTTGATAACTTTTTATATGATATAATTCAATATTTAGAAATATATATAAGTCAAATTTCAAAATTAGGGGAAATATTTTTGAGTATTATTTTTTTCTTTTTTGATTTTTCGTATAAACAATAAAATGATTATACTATTATTTGATTTAGTAATCTATATTCGTTATTATCACTAAAAACACAATTAATAAAATACATTATTATTCAAAAAAAAAAAAAACATTTAAACAAATTTTTTTCTGATGAAAAATCAACTCCTATTTTTGAAATAAAGTTTATATATATATATATATATATATATATATATCGATAAGTTCTGGTTTTTTTATTAGTACCTATAGTTTTACCACAACACAACTTCATTCTTCTACCCACTCGAAACAAAAATGAGTATTTTGAAACCGCTTTATCTTTTTTTCTACAAAAAAAAAAAAAAAAAAAACTGCCTTGAAATTTTTCATAAAAAAAAAATATGATTGTGATATTTAGTTTTTTATCAAATTTATTTTTTGAAAATATAAAAAAAATCATGTTTAAATTCCAATAAAAAATTTCTTTACATTTGATACTCCCTGATTTTAAAACAAACTATTTTTATAATGATATTTTACCGCCATTGTATAAAAACTAAAAAATCACCGCTAGGAATCACCCCACCAATGGAATTAATTATTAATGTAATATTTTTTTTTTTTGATTCATCATCTTTTTTTATCAAAAATCAAAGATGTTTATCTATTTATTAAAAGTAAATACACCATTCATCCAAAATAAAAGACAAAACTGACATGCTTATTCTTTTTAAGAATCAAAAAGTATTTTTGTTTATACAAAGTATTTTATATTTTGATAAATTTTCTATAATTCCTCCTTTCTCTCATTCATTAAAAAAATTATTTTATTCGGATAGAAAAGGTAATTTTTACCTCATTTAAAACTCTCATTTGAAAGGTTTATAAATTCAATTTCAAACTTAAAACCTTATATCAAGATAAATACACATTTATACTTTTCGAATACGTATAGTATAAACAATTTAGAATTTGTAAAATGCCAAAGCAACTTACATAACTCATGATTATTGACTTATGGAAAATAAAAAGCTAAAGTTAAATTTATTTGTCAGGTATTTTTTTAAAAATAATCCCTTTCCATTCTGATATTTAACAATAATGTAAAGTTTACAATTATTTTTCAAATTCTTAAATTTATTTTTTACACTTTTCTTTCAAATTCTTATTTTTCAATAGCCAATTTTTCAGGATCAGAAATTTCAAATCGATAAACAGACTCGATAAGATACTAAGTCTAAATAAATAATTTATCTTTTATATAAAAGCTTAATCCCCCAGAATATGGCATTAAAAAAAAGTTTACAATGAGTCTAGTATTGCAAAATTTTATATAGAGTCAAAACTTTATTGAGTATTAGATAATTTAGATATAAAATTCAATTGTAGTAGAATTTGTGGTTAAATTGAAATTTTAATTAACAAAAAAAAAAAAAAAAAAAAAACTGTAAATGCACAATATTTATTGAAAAACTGGTAAAGTAAAATTGTAAAAGTGTGATCAAAATAGTTTAACAATATAACCTTAAAAATTTTTACATTGTGGTTTGTAATCAATTTTATCTCAACCCTATTGAAAAAATTTTTTTCACACTATAAAATGACTTTTTGGAATACCGAGCAAACCAAAAAAAACAAAAATAAAAAGTATTTTGATCTCTTGAAATGGTATCAATATTCTAAAATGTAAAAAGCTTTTTAGATACAAAAATAACTGTGATCAACTAAAAAAATGTTTGTTTTAGAACCAAAACCAATGTAAAATGCAGAGTAATAGGATGAGTAAAAATGGTGTAATGTTATGATAAGAACTAGATTCTGCCATGTCATCTGAATCGACTTCACTCAGTTGTGAACCAAAGTTCATTACAGATTCTTTTTGTAATTTCTGGTTGCCAACTTTTCTGTAAATGGACTGTTTTTTTGTATTTGAGGGGCTGCCCCTCATTTTGTGGTAAACAGCCTTTGGGGCTTGTTGATTGAATTGATAAGAATTTGTGTCTGCCATCCCAGATCCTATTTTCATATCGGCATCCATTTCCATTTCAATTTCGTTCGCGTGCTGTACTGGTATATGTTCTTGAGTGAGGGGTGCATTTGGGTTTTCTTTTTGAATTTTGGAAACTGCAAGAAAGGTTGTCTCACTGGAAATTACATTGAACAGTTTGCTGAGCCCGATTATTTGAGTTTTAATAAAGGAGTCTGTCACTCCTTCATTGAGCGAGCCATCCGGCTGATGGAACATGGACATTTTTTGTTCAAATTCGTTGATCATTGTTTTGGCTGCAAGAGATCCGATCACTCTCCCCTTGTTTAATCGTATTGCCTCACTGAATAAGATTTCGTCGGTGTATTTGCTTTGCAAGGAATAACCATTTAAGGAGATTGATCCCTTCTCGGGAATTTGATCCCAAGCGGCATAATAAGTTACAGACTTTCCTTTAAAAATAGGAGGTGCTCTAAAGGGCGCTATCCATTCGTATTTGGCTCCATTCTCGGACAATTGGATTGACGTGTCTGTGATTGATGGTGTTAAGGCGCGTTGGAATTGCTTTTCCATGATCTTTTGAATGGAATTTTCGTCAAGGATTATTTCAGAAGCACCCTCGCCTGCCTGGGCAATTCCTTCGACCAACGCCCTCGAGGCGCCATGCCCAATTCCAAAAGTAAAGATCCTTGTTGACGCTCTTTGCCTCCTTACGCGGTCAATGATGTGCTGAACATTATAGACTTCACCGTCTGTTAATAAAAAGATTTGTCTTGAATAACCCGGGATCAAGGGTTTCTTAAAAATTGCTTCGAGAGGGCTTAGTATTTCTGTTCCTCCAAAATCAGCCTCCAAGGATTTGCAATATTTGAGGGCAGTTTCCAAGTTTTTTTCATTCGCATCAACAGATCCTGCATCAAACAGAAACTGGTAATTCGAACCAAACCCGACAATGTTGAATTTGATATTGGAATTTAGCTCTTTTAAGACACTTGTCATGGCTTTCGATACCGCCCTGGTTCGTGTTCCACGCATCGATCCAGATCGATCGAGAACAAAAATTATCTCTGTATTTGTTTCAAAATCAGTCAGGTCTGGGAAAAACCTGAGCATGCCATATACCTTGTCGCTCTCAGAATCTTGCTGAAGTAATAATGATGGCTTGTGGAGTTCTTTGACTTGTATTTGGAGAGAAATGTCCTTTCCTAGGTCCTGTGCTTCCTTTGGTTGAAAGCTTATTTCGTGGTGAAACTCGTCAATTTTGTTCGATTTAATATAAGGGTGTGACCTTGAGCGAACGGAGACAATTTCTTTATTCGTTTGGATATTAAACTCGAGCTTTATTTCATAGGGAACTTTGTCTTGGATCTTTGTGTCAAATAACTCTTTCAAATTATTTAATATCGGGACACGTGGGGAGACATAGCGTGGAACAAGTGTTTGTGGTAGGAGAAACTCAACAGTCTGTTGATCAACATTTGTTAATTCTGTGACATAAGTTAATTTTATTACACACCGTTCCTTTGCCAGCAACCTCCCTATTTTTATTTGAAATACATCAGGCTCAATTGTTGTTAGTAATGCGGCTGATCTTCCAGATCTGATAGATGATTGATAAACTTCTTCAGCATGCTTTTTTTCATGGATTATGGCTTCTAATACCTCTTCTCCAATTTCTACAATAAACGAATTAACAGAGCTTTTGGAGTCTTTTCATTTTTGTTGTTTTTTTTTTTTTTTATTTATTTATTTTTTGTTTTGAGAGGTGATGAATTTAGAGGATGGTGGTTGAATGAAAAACAAAAAAAAATAATGTTGGAACTTAAAATCACTTTCAAGAGTTCTGATAAGAAACGTAGAGATAATTAACCAACAATAAAATAATAAATGATCAAAATAAAAATGAAGAAAAAAAAATTGTCTCAAGACAGGTTTGAAAAAAACAATTGTGTTCAACCACTTTCGTCCAACCAATTACAAGACAAGAAACTCTTTACACCCAAGAAATGAAAATGTAAGATTGTAAAACAAACAAGAAAAAAACAATAAAACAAAAAAAGAAAGGAATAAAATCATACCGAGTGGGAAATTAAAAATGGTTTCAATGGATGTGTCCTGATCATTAAAATAAATTTGCTCTATTGTTACTTCTGCAGTAAAGTCATAAATTTCTGAATGAACGGAAATCTCTTTTAAAGAGATCTCTTCTTTGGTTTCTGCATTCAGCAAACGACAATTTGAGACTATTAAAAAAAAAAATAATTAATTGTTGATAGAAATGACATTCAGTAAGGCTATTGAAAATAAAAAAGGAAAGGAAAGTTAATTACCCAGAAAAAAAATTGATAAAAGGATGAAAAGTGTTGGTTTTTTCATTGGAAATAATATGAAAAAAAAAAATGAAAGTATTTTGTAAAAATTTCTTTTATTTGTGATTAAATCTTTTATTTTAGAGCTTTTCAATTCTTGGTAGTGTGAACAGAAATAGATATTTGGCTTGATATCAGTTATTTTAATGCTAATTTTTTTTTTTGATTTCCAAAATGATGCAAAACAAAATTAAAATTAAATTAGTTTTGTTTTTTTGACGATATCATCCACAAAAATTTTAATTTTAAGGGAATTCCTTTGTGATAAATTATTAAACACCTATAAATTTAGGGAGATTTAAAATACTTTTGAGTGTTCAATTCAACTCGATTTCCTTAACACAGTAGGTTCATTTAATCAATTTTAAAAACCTATATTTTTTGAGGAACTGAGGTATTAAAGTAATTTCTTTAATTAAATAAATGAACGCTTAAATAAATATGACTGGGATATCAATTGTTCTAGTATTATAAATTTACTTTGAAATTAAAAAATCTAAATCAAAATAATTGTGGTTATTTGAAAAACAAATAGTATCACATTATCTCTTGATTTTTGTTTTTTACATTCTCAAAAAATATTTTTCATTTCAGACTTTGAATTGACAGAATATCAAAATAAAAAAATAGTTTATAAATAAACATAGATCACAAAACACAATCATAGTTAACTTGAGTACTCTATTTGTAAAAGGTAAAAAGTAAAATTGTGTCTAAAATTTCTTATCTTTTATTTGTTCAAGATTTTTAAAAAATTGATCAAGAAAAAAATCATTTATTTCTGATTTATTATTTAATATTTGAGAAAATAATTTCTTAACAAGTTGTTTTAATTCATAATTTCTAATCAAAAAGCTTTTATTTAAAAAAAGTATCAACATACAATTTAAATGTAATTCTAAAATAATTTCTGAAAATGAATGTGAATTCCTATTTTCATTTAAGGATTATTGCTAATAAACTCACTATAGAGAAGTATCTGGAATAAAAAAATTGTTGAATTATGTTCTTTATCTCTTGGGATACAAAAGAACTCTCAAATTTCAATATTAATCAGAATATCGAATTTTAAGTTGATCAGATTCCTTCAGACTAGTCAGGTAATGATTTTTTGAAACCCATCCATTTTTCTTTTAAGGCAAGTATTATCTAGTTTCTAATAAAAACATTTTAAAAAAACGAGTTCGATCAATAAGGGTTGCATTGTGTTTATTTGATACCGACTTATAAATAAGCCTTCGATCAAGTATAATTTACAATTCCTAAAATCATGAAATTCGAATACTTCTTCTGGATCTCAAGAGATAAAGAGCATAATTCAAAATTTTTTTGACTTATTCTTTTTCAACAATGGTTTTAATATAGATAGTCCTTAATATTTCTAAAATTTAGGGAAATAAAGTTCAATGTTGAAAAAAAAATAGAGAAATGCACTTTTTAAATGAATATATTTACTAACAATGAAAAGTAAGAATAATAAATAAACTCTGTTTCAGTCAAAGGTGCTTAAAGTTTTTTTTCAAATATCAATTATTTTATATAATTGATCTTTGAAGAACAAATAATAAATAAACAGAATAATAAATATCAAAGAATTTTTGATATATGTCTGAAAGAAAACCAATTAATCAATAAATTTTCTTAAAAATAGAAAAACTCAAATTCTTAGGGCCCTATTGAGAAAAACAACGATGTTCGTTTTCAACTTCTACTGGTATTTGAATAATAAATATGAAACATTTTTCACTTCATTTTCCATACTTTTCTTTTAGAAATCAAGCCCCCAAACGAAATAGGTTGGTATTTGTGGTCTATATTTAAAAAAGCAAATGAAAAGGAAGTGAAAAATTTTCAGATTTAATAAACAAATATCAAGATCAAAGATCGAATATAATTCCAATAGTAATCAATATGATTTCTCAAAAATCTTTACATGGTTTTAATGAACTTAGAATAACACATTTTTACAAAGGGAGTATTGATCTTGCAATAAAAAAAAAAATTTGCAACTGAATGACGTTTTAAAAAAAAAATCGAAAAAAAAACAAAAATATGTAGATATGTGAAAAAATGATTTCAATTTTGAAAATTTCCGAAATAAAATTTTTCTTCTAATATCTATACAAACACTTTAAACACTGGTATTATACCCATTACAACTAGGACCCTTTGACTGAAAAATAGTTTACCAGAAAAAATAAATGACTCAAGACAAAATGTGGGGTTAAATATAGTAACAGTTTTTAGAATATTACCTTTTGTTTGTGATTTTTTATTTTATTGATCTATGGTTATTAAAAATTTATTCAAAAAATTAATTATTTTTACATTTACAAAGTGACTCTAACTGTTACAATAATCAAGTAAATTTAATTTATTTTTATTATTTTGATCAAAAATATATATTAATAAATTGTTTACTGAAGTTATTTTTTTTCTTATAAACCATTTTAAATTACATTTTAAGTAAATTTTCCGATTAAAAAATAAGGTTGAAAATTTTAACTGTATTTACTTTATTAACTTAGGTAATTGGGATTGACTTCAAGAAAATATTATATTTTTTAATTTTTTCATCTGAAATCAAGATTTATCAGATTTAATTTTGTAATTTAGGTGACATCTATACATTCAAAAAATCATATAGTAAATTTAAATACAAATTCCGAAAAAAAATAAATAGCATCTTACCCTAATAAAAAAAGTTTTTATAAAATGTTATAAACATGTTGGAAAGGTGTTGTTAACATTTAATATGTTATAAAAACTTTTATAATAACAGCTTTTAAAAGATATATATTAGTAATAAAAAGTTTTATAGAAGTTGTAACATATAATAACCCTTATAAGAATATTTTTTTCAAAAACTATTAAAATATTCATGATAAAAAAGGAAATTTTGTTATAAAAAAGTTATCTAGCTGTTATAAAAAAAGTTTTTTTTATTTTGGTGTAATTGAAAAAAAAAAGTTAAAGGCTAATTACCACCCATCAAAATTACTTTTAAAGGTATTTTCCGAAATAAATAATTAATCAAAAACTATTTTAGTTTTACTACTTTTTTAAAAAGTTAAAATCAAATATCTTTTCAAATTATTATAAAAAGAATTATTTTTCTAAATAAAAAGAAATATTACTGTTTATGAAGGAATTCTACTTGATTAATTATTTAAAAATGAAACCACTAATTTTTGGAACAATTACTTTTAAAAAATTTACTTAATTTCTAAAAAATTTCAAAATATATTTCAAAAATTGTGAAAAATATAATTATTTATATCAGATAACAGTATGAATCATGTTTTCTTCTTTTTTCATAAAAAAATATGAGAGTAGAATAATCAAATTATAAAATTAATAATTTCACAAAATACTTTTAATAGCTTATAAATTTAATTATAAAAAGAAATAATTTTTTAAAATTGATTATTTTTAATCAATAATTAATAACACGATTCGATCAATCGAAAAACAATGAATAAAAATTGTAATTTTCCCAAGTCTAGTAAACCTCTATAAAACTTGATTGTTTTTCAAAAAAAGTTGATCAACTTATATTATCAAATAATTAATTGAGTATTCTAGAGATACCCTACTATAATGAACCCTAAGTATATTTATTACTTGGTTCATAAAAAATTTGGTTATTTATAAAAAGGATTTGATTGACTATAAATGAAATTATACAACAATTTTCCGAATGTACACAATTACAAATTTTGTCCGGTATTTTTTTCTCTACTATATACTTTATTGGAACCCGACACCAATAATGAATGTCTTTAACCATCTTTCCAATTTATTAAATCAGATTTGAGTTTTCAATAAATATACTTTTTTCAAAATAATGCGTCCAGAAAAGTTTAATCGGGATTTTCAAAATAAAAAGGGTATTTTTTTGTTATAGAAGACCTATACATCAATCGATCAAATAAACCAACAATAAACCCTGATTAAAATATGGTATTGGTTCAGAAGTTCTATTATTTAAAAAGAAATTATAAAAATAAAGATCAAATCCAAAATTTATCTGAAAAATAAAGTCAATCTTTTGATAAAATTTTTAGCACCAAAAAAACTCTAAAAAAATTTTAAAAAAATGAGGAAATTTTGAAAAATTTTCAACTAATTACATTCCTGATATAAAATTTACGAAAAATATCATGGAATTAACTTCAAAATTGAGTTTAACTTAGGTACACTATTGGTTAGTAGATTGGATGTTCCTTTGAAAAAAGAAGAAAAAAAAGCAAGGACTAATTTTTTGAAACACAGATTTTACTTTTGGTTGGTTTTGGATTATTTTGATCCCTGGAAAATAAAGATCGTCCTGACTTTTCCATGATTTTTTCAATTTTCATTTCTTTCTAATGCTTTGATATATCTTTTTAGAATAAATAAACAACTTTATTTTATTTCCTTTTTCTTTATTTTTCAAAATATCATTATCAACTTTCAAAAAAGAAATGTATTTAATGTAAAGTAAAAAAAATTACAAACCATTGGTTCTATAAAGTTTAATATTGAGCAACTGATTTTTTTTTTTAACCTTACTTTTAAATTTTTTTCCACTTAAATAACAATAATTTTTCCCTTCTTAAAAATTTTTAGAACATATTTTAGTTTTAAATTACTTGCGATTATATCCAAAATACAGTTATATATTGATTATAATAGAAATGTTATTTCATTTTTCACAGATTTCAACAATTAAAGTTATTCAGAAGAATTTATTTTTTTTAATTTTTTATTTCTTATTTTTCAATTTTTTTTTCTCATGTCGAACACAGATCAAACGGATTCAGACAAAAATGAAAAGCAAAAAGAAAAAAAAACAATCGAACTTGAAGATAGCGAGACAACAGATGAAGACGATCTTCCACAAAACGAACAAACCATAAAGCAATTTGGAGAAGACGAAGAGGAAGAGGAAGAGGAAGAATTACCACCAGGACCACACTTCAAATTAGTTATAAGAAACATTTCGGTAAAATTTCTTTTCAGAATTTTTTTTTTTTTTTTTAACTATTGACTAAGAACTGAAATTAATGAGAAATTTCCAATTACTCTTTTTGTCTCAATTGTTACAAGTCTTTAGTGAACTTGAAGTTAATTGTATTTCAAATTTACTCCTTTTTATTCCATTGAAATAAAATTTTTGGTTAAATTGTTGTGTTCTGGAAATTCAAAAATTATTTTTTCTTTTTTAAAAGTCTCTTCAAAATTTTTACATTCCTTACCTTTGTTTGTATAAACCCCAAAAGAAAATTTTAGGTGAACTATACAGTCAACCCAAGTATTTCCAAAAAAGAAAAAGATCACAAAAATGAAAAAAAAAAAGATCAAGAAAAAGAAAAAAAATATTGATCGTTCCAAATTAAAATACTTCTGATGTTCCAAAAAACTTTTAAAAATCTTGGTTTTATTGTGTTTTACCTTTAAATTAATTTTAGGTATTCCAACACTCTGTTGAAGATTTGGTCGAATTAAAGATTTTTTCACAATTTGGTTTTTGATTTCAAATTAATGAGAAAACCAACAAAAAAAGAAAATATTGATCTTTCCTTTATTCCAGAAAACCACCTTTTCTTCAATAAAACACCATCAACTTACCATACAGTAACACTTCTAAACCTATTCTTTCTCATTTATCTCTTTCTCTTGAATCACAATAAAAAACGAAAAAAAAAAAAAATCATTTTCACTGGCAAGATTCGTAATTCGGTTGTAGAGCAACCAAAAATCCGATTCACCTTTGGGGGCAATTTTAAGATTGTTGACAACCGACACAAGGGAGGGAAAATTGAGGAAATTGGAGAAAAAGGGAAGCAGTTTACAACGGGGAAAACGACCCCAGATGAAAATGGGAGTGGGAATCTATTTCCGAACTCATTTACAAAATATAAAAGGTTTAAGAGTTATGAAGAGATTTCTGAACATGAGCTGACCATTGAATTAATTTCTACAGGATGCTGCAAAGCAACCTCTCAAGGAAGTGCCAAGATTAATTTCTTGGAACTCGCCAACAGCCACATCCAACGTGAAGTCAAAACTGAGATTCAAAAAAAGGGTAATCATAAAATAACAGCCATAGTTTCGTTCCACTGCTATTTCCAAGAAGTGTGGGATTACGATTTACATTTTTATGAATTTGAAGGGACAAATTTATTGAAAAATAAAAAAGACATCGAGCCAGATCCACAAATCAAATTGAAAATCAAATCTTCGTTTATGAATTATTTCAAGAAAGATAAGAATTTTTTTAAGCGTAGCTGTACTTCCGAACACGAATTAAACACGAATAACCCACGGTGGGTCGAGGTTGGTAACGTTACCTATAGAGGGATTTTTTCAGAACTTGAAAATGAAGACTTAATTGTAAATATTTTTTTTTCTTTTTTTTTAGTATTATTTTTTTTATTTTTGACACTTTGTCTTTTTTACTTTTACAAATTGTTTTATAAGTGCTTTTCTTACGAACCATGACACACTGTTTTAGCCATTGTAATAGTTATTGTAATAAAAATTACAGTAAATAAAATAATGTGAATAAAATCACCAAAAATTTTTGAAACAATAAATTACTATTATTTTCCAATTAAAAAATGAAAATTTTTAGTTCACATTCCAAAATATTTTTCTCCATTATAAGTTGAAGTAAAACCAAAAGATCTTGACAATATCGTTTAGAAATGATATTTTTAGACGATAAATTAAACTTCCTGAGTTAACTACAAGACAAAATTTTTACTCTGGTAATTTGATTATATTAGTAATAATTAATATTCATTTTGGAACTTGAAATAAAAATTTTCATTTATTAATTGGAAAATAACAGTACTGATATATTCAAAGAAGTGTTTTCAAATTTTTGATTCACATTCCTTATTTTTGAATTTTTTTTCTCGACTCTGAATAAAAAACTCTCTTGGTTTAAATGAAAAGAGCATTATACAAAGAATTTTATTGGTTTAAATGTTCAAAGTTCAAGTTATTTTCCAAAGTTTCTGAAATATTCTTTGTAATATTCTGTTTTGAAAGTAAAGTTTCCCAGAATTAAAAATGGAAAATTAATCAAATATATTTTTTTACCTTTATTTTGAATTTATCATAATTCAAAAAATTTCATTTTTAATTGAAAAATAAATAAGACAAACTGAAAAAACCACTCATTTATTTTTTTATGTTAGATTAAATACCTTTGGTCATCTTTAGTAATCATTCAAAATTGAAAACTTAATACCATAGAACAATAAAAATTAGCTAAGCTCAAAAATTTTAAATTCTTACAGGTACTATTCAAATTTGAGGATCAGTGAATATTGAAATTAAATATATTCCACAAAATCATTCATTTCGCCTGAGTACAAAAAAGATATGGATTCGGGTATATTTTTTAATGAAATTTCACATGAAAAAAATGAAATTTTAATAAAATTTAATTGATTTTTTTTTTAATGGCATTTTATGGAAATTTTGAAATAGCCAATTTGAAGTTACCTGGAAAAATGAAGGAAATTTTTATTGAAAAATTAAGGAATTAAATGTAAAATGCTCAAAAGTAGAGAAAAAATATAAAGGAAAAATAAATGAAAATTCATCGAAATTTCAAATGAAATATTTATTTTTCGATTTTTTAGTGTAATAAAAGATAAATACTAATACTATAAAAAGAAAAATAAAAATTATAGTAATGGAAATGAAGCAATTACTGTTGTCAAAATAAACCATGCAGAAAAGTGTAATCCGTATTTCAAAATAAAAAGCGTGTTTTTTTTTTTGTTATAGAAGACCTAGACATCAACCGATCAAAGAAACCAACAATGAACCCTATTTAAATATGGTATTGGTTTCTGAAAGTTCTATTATTTAAAAAGAAATTTTAAAAATAAAGGATCAAATTGGAAAATTTATCTCAAAAAATAGAGTTAATTTTTGGAGAATATTAAAAACCAACAAAAAAAAGTAAATTTTTAAAAAAATTTGAGAATATTATAAAAAATTTTCAACAAATTGCATTCCTAATTTAAATTTTACTGAAAATATCAAGGAGTTTACCTTTAAAATTGGTTTGAACTTAGGTATATTATTGGGCAGTGAATTGGATGTTGCCTTGGAACAAGAATAAAAAAAGGCACGGATTATATTTTGGAAACACGGATATAGTTGTTAGGCATTATTTTGATAACTGTAAAAAAAAATTTGGATTCCAATATTAAATAATCTTCTAAAGTTATTGTTTGCGAAAATTTTTGCTTATTGAAATACGCACATTTTTTTTAGTACATCAGCTTTCTATTATTAATTTATTTGGAACTTTAGGGTTCCTTTTTTATTTTTAGAAATCTTGTTGTGTTATATTAGAACAAAAAAAAAAAAATTAAAAAATAAAAAAAAACACAAAAGTTAGCTAAAAATAACTAAAATCGATACAAATTTCTATTACGGCATTATTCCAACACCAAATAAAAAAAAAATCTCAAAATTTTTTTATTTAATTTTATTGTTTAAGTGACAATTTTTTAACACCTCTTGTTTATTCCTCTTTTCCGCCCTAAATATTTATTTAGAAATTTTATTAAAGATTCAAATTTATTTTTATTATTCACTAATGACTAATAAATAGACAAAGTCTTTTTTGCTAATAATATTAAAAAGATTATTATTTTTTAATATATTAGATATATTAATTTTTTTAATTTGGATATCCAGATTTTACCATTATTTTCATAGGCTGGGTAATTCGTTAGGTTTTTTTTTACTTTTTGAAATGTAAAGAAAATTTATTTAATTTTCTTTACATTCCAAAAATTAAAAAAAACCTAGGCACTCTACGGCACTTGACGACACGATCCCAGAAAAAATGATCCAAACCTTCAATAATATCGAAATTATTTAACAAATCTTAAGGGATTAGCGTCACCATAGATTTCTCTATAATCAAAGTCTGTTGTAATTGGGTGTAAATGATATTAGTGTACCATGGCTCAAATAGCTCTAAAAAATCTATTATAAATCTTATTGCACAATAAATTCTTACATTTTTTACTAATGATCACAATTAAAAAAGTTTCATTTTGAAAAAATTTTTTAAAATTCCTTTTCCAAATCTAAAAATAGAAACCCAAAATACAGTATCCTGGTATTTAATAATTTAGATTTAGAACTTCCAAAAGTAACTATTTTTACAATTTTTGAATTTCAAAGATTAACTCAATAATGATCAACATAAAAACACAAAAAATGATAAATTTTGTTTACTTTTGATAAAGCTAATTGTAGTATCAATATATTTACATGATTTGAGAAATAATTTGTCAAAAAAATTTGTTCGTTAATTATTTAATTTAAAAAAAAAAAACGAATTTTTTAGCTACTAATCTACATTTCGCCACAAATTTAAGAAAGATATTTTATGACTTTGAAGTCTGAATATTGCTAATTCATCCTTTAAATTTATGGCGAAATGCAGATTTTATTCTGAAATTGTTGGGGGTTTTACTAATACAATGGACTATTTTTAATTGCTGAGATCAGTAAATATTACTACTTGACTAATCGATTTTTTAGAAACCTTTGAACCATGTAGCACGAATGTGGTTACCTCCAATAACAACATACTTTGTTCCTAGGCTTCTCCTTGGTAGACTCTAACCCCTTAAAATTAAAAAGTAAAAAAATAAAAAAACTGAAAAATCTACGAAATCAATATAAACTCCATTTCAAAATAATTGGCCCATTAAAAATCAAATATTAAAAATCAAATTTTGATAAATTGAAGTTATCTGTTATAATATAAAAATTTCGATTTTTAATATTCAGTTCTATACTCTCGAGAGGTATTTGTTTTTATTCATAAAATACAAGTAAAAAAAAAAGTAAAAAAAAACTTTTAAAAAAAATTGTGACATTTATTTTGAAATTTAGTTTACTTTTGCAATAACAAAATACTGTATTTCAATTTAAACAGAAAATAAAGTTCAACAGGTTTTTAGGTTACTATCCTCTTAACTGATAACATTATTAAAAATGAAAAGTAAGATCAATTAAGAAAAGAAAAATAAATGATTAATGTATCAGCACTCTACAACAATAGTGTATATTGTTAAAATATTTTATTGGTGATACTCTCTACTTTCAAATTTTGGAGATTCCAAGTGCCAAAAAATTCTGATCGACCAAGAAAGCCAAAAAAGAAAATTTTTTAGTGAGATCAAATTTTTTTTTCCATTTTTTTCTGAAATTAAAAACTATTAAATTCATTTTATTTCTCAGATTATAAAAAGTTTTTACCTTTTTTATTACCTTAACCATAATTATTACACTATAAATTGTCTTTGTTATCAGGAATATTAATAAAAGAATTTTTTTCTTTTTTGAGATAATTCTTTTTCGGTTAACCAAAAAATTGATTATTTATTCAACCTATTAAAAAATATTTGTATTGCTTTAAGAAGAATAGATTTTACCATTAAAGTTTTAAAGTCATTTAAAATTTTTACTCATAAACTTTGTTTTTGTTTCAAGATTAAATTCGATTCTTTCAAAATAAAATTTTCTTGAAGATAATTAAGAATGAGTTATTTGATCCTCAAAATTCAATATCTATTTTTTTTTTCTGACAAAAAAAATTTGAATTGTTAAAATGATTCTTGTGAATGAGACCAAATAAATAGTTAAAAAAATTTCAAAATTGAAAATTTTTCAAAATTTTTTTTTTCATTTTTTGAAAACAACAAAAAAAACTGTTTTCAAACCTTTAAAGAATAAAAAAAATTGCTTAATAATAGATAAATTTCCTTGATAAACTTTTGTTAAACTTCTATCAAATTTTCATTTATTTAATCACCTATACCTCAGATAGTTTTATTGGTAGTGAGAATTGAATTGAAATATTAATAAATAATCACAAAATAAAAAATTTACTTTCAAAATCAAGACTTTCCAACATAAAACGAAAAATATATGATATATTTTCAAGAATTACAGCTGTTCCAAGTCTACCATGAATTTTTTTCAATATCAAATTTTGATGTTGATATAGATTTTTAAAAGGTTAAAAATGAGAATAAGAAAGCAAATTTAGATAAATTTTTTTCAATAAATGAGCTCATATGAAAAATCAACAAAATAAAAAAAAATGAATTTATTTATCCCAAAAATATAGTGTGAAGTCTATAATCACAAAATGGTCGGAAATTCCGAAAAGATTGGAGAGAGTCTAATTGGGATGAGGGGATTTTTAGATTATGGTGTTTTGGAAGGTGCCTTAGTCCGAACCACGACTGAAAAACAAAAATCTGAATCAAGTGGCATTGTTCAAAAGTATAATAAAAAAATTGATGGTGGCTCCATTGTAGGACTAGTTGAAGTTGAAAATTACCCACCACATCAGCAATATGGTGATATTGTAATTCTAAAACCTGGGAGGAACTATATTGGCGTCCACATTAGTAGATGCACCAACTTAAGAAGTGCGGATCCCAATGGCTTTTCTGATCCATTTGTTATCGTGGAATTTGGAGGATTTAAGCAAAGAACCAAAATAATATATAGGTCTTTAGATCCAATTTTTGAGGAAACCCTCTATTTTGAATTAAAAGTGGGTGTCTTAAATGAGCAGAACATTGGAAATAAGGGGAATCTTAAAGTTATGGTCTTTGATGACGACGAAGCCGGAGATGATTTCCTTGGTTCTTGTGAAATTGATTTGAAGGAAATTGTGAATTCCTCTGAGAGCAAAGTTGGTAACAACTTAAACCGATGCACAAGTCGGGTTTATAAGCAAAGATTAACTTTATTTGCCAATGGGGAAGAAACTGAGCAATTGATTGACCTGAAGGCGTGGTTTCAACCGGATATCCCAAAGGAATTTACCTTTAAGAATTTGAATAAAAAAGTGAAAAAAAAAAAATTGTCCAAGGTATACAGAGAGCGAGAAGCCATATGGAGACAAAAGATCCCAAAGGGTCATTTAGAGAAGGGAGATTTTGAAATAGCGGGAGCAGACGAAGATTATTATGAACATTTCATCCCTACTTATATGTCAACAATAACTTTACCCAAAGAACTTCGAGATCGGAGGGTAATTGCTCGAACGATCAAATGCTTCACCTTTGAAAATGATGAGATCACCTTTGGTGGCCGAAGGGATGTATGGTGTTCCCCAAATTTCTTTTTATCTTTAATGAAGGGGTCTGCCGAGGAGCATGCTGCCTTACAAGTTTCCATGCTAATAAGCTTAGAAATCGATGCCTATCTTTGCCAGGGTAAGACAAAAACTGGTGACGAGCATTATTGGGTGATGGTTAGAGAGGTTGATGGTAATGTCACCTTTTGTGAATGTTCAACCGCTAAAAAATATTTGTTGGAAGGCAAATGGGAAGGATCAATAGAGGAAGACAGCGACGAACTTGAAGATCGAAAATCTAAAAAAAAAAACAAAAAAAAAACAAAAAAAAAAAACGTGAATTTGAACAATAAAAAAAAAAATAAAAAAAAAAAAAAATATAATACATTAAGTGAAAGTGGCGACGAAAGCCAAGATCGTATTTTAAATGAAAAAGAAATGGAAACAGAAGATTCGAGTGATTTGGAAAAAAATAAAATTTGGTTAGATAACAGTAGTGACGAAGAACAAGACAAGATTGGAAAAGAAGAAATGGAAATTAAAGATGAAACAATAATGCCATACATGACCTTAGAAATTGTTGCAAATCATAAAAACTTGTGGGCCAATATCCAGGACACCTTAGATCCAGCACAAATCCTTTATGATCTGGAAGATGAGAAGAAATGGTTACCCTTCGTTGATGAAAAAGATGGATTTGAAAAAGAAATAAAGCCATTTTATAAAACAATCAGATTGGGACCAAAGATACCTGAAGGTAGAGCACAACTATTTGCAAATAGGATTCGAAAGGAAGTTATTGCGGGGTATACCAATTTCAGACATGGAAAGAACTTGAAAACAATCTTTTTGAAAAAATTTACTCCAGTAATTGAATCTGGTCTTGACTATTATGAAAAAAGGGAACTTGAAGTTATAACTGAAGAAGATGAGCAAAGTTTTAAAATTTGGAGAGGTAAAATTGCAGAATTATGCCCACAGGGTTATAAATTTAATGCATATACAATTAATTTTAATTATACCGATCCAACGCGAATTAGAAATTACATAATGGAGAAATATGATTTCCAGCAAGATGAAAGTATCGATACAGTTTTCGCCTGTGGAGTGTATGTGCGTGGCTATTACGGCAAAGTTTCTTCAGTTTGGGTAATGTTATGCGTCATGAATGTTTTGCCGAAAAAAATCGATGAGAAGGAAGAAGACAAGAAAGGTAAAAAGAAAGACAAGCAACAAAATACTGGAAACCAAATCGAGGATGAGAAAAAATCAAATAAATCCCCAAAGAAGAAAAAGAAGAAAAACAAAAAGACAAAGGGGGAATTCATTTCAATAGCATCTAACGAAGAATCTGATTCTGAGAAAGATGAATTAAAAAAATAACATTTTCCAATTGTTATTGATGACTTTGATGTTAATTATTATTAGAATTGTTTGAAATGTTTTTATTTTTTTATTTAATTTTTTTTTATCTATTTGAAGGGATGCAATGTTATTTTTATTATTTTTAGTTATTAAATCAATGAATAATTTACTGTTGATTTTTTTTTTTTTTTTTTATTATTATCAAAATTTCTTTGGCTCATAAATAAAAAATTATTAATAAATATAATCTTTTCAGTTTTTTTAAGGGGGTAAGTACATTTTTCATTTTTTGAGTACCACCATTTATGTGAAACTGAATTCTTCAAATCATTTCTTTAGCCAAATACATTGATATTTTTATAAATACTAGAGTGGAATATAACATAGTCCAAGATATTTTCAAACCAATAAAAAATGGGTTTCTAAAAAAAATGAAAAAATTGATCAAAAAAAAAATTGATAAAAATGATTTATTACTTGATCTTATCTATAACATTTTACACAATTACTTATTCTTTATTTGGTTTTATTTTTAATTCTTTATGAATAAAATTTTGTTTGGAAAATTTTTGATAAACAAATTACTGTTTATTTTGAAAGAATTTCCAAAATGAATTTAAAAATCTTATTTTTATTTATGTCATCTAATTCTAGTTTTAATTCAGAAAATCAGAGATTTTTTAAATTCTTCTTGAGAATAAGGGTTTATTTGACGAATTAGTTTGATTTTATAATTATTTATTTTCCATTAAATTGGAAAACTCAAAAAAATACTCAATCTGATTGAAATTTTTTCTTGAATTTTGCAATTATTTTGATTTGAATCCTTTGTAACTTTTTTTTGATTCCAAGAATTCAACCCCTTAATTTTTTAATTTTTGAAAAAGTATTCCTTATTTATGGCTTTGTTTGATAAAAATATTTTAAAAAAGAATTTTGAAAGCAAATTTGTCAAAAAGGTTTTTTATAAATAATAAATAAATAGTAATGGGGCGAGAAATTCAAGGAAAAAAATCGTGTGTATTAATACAAGCTAAGAAGATAAAGAAAACCAATCTTCGAAAATATGCTTTTGGTCGATTTTTTTTTTTTTAATTCTTGATATCAACAAATTTATTTGGAATGGTGATCTTTAGTGTTTGGTCTTCTAAAAGAAAATATTTGTTTAAAATGCACACCTTTTCGGGTATATTTTTTTGGTTTACTGTTTGATTAATTTCAATCGTTCGTATAAACACATTTCTAGAGTCAAAACTAAATTTAATAAAACCCAAAAATTGAATCAAAAAAAATTCAAACAATTGAAAAATTTAAGATTCAACTCTGAATTACTTTGGTTCTTTTCACGAATAGACTAGTGGATTGTATTTTGGTTCCAAAGTTTCAATATCTGCTCGCACTCAAAAAATATTTTTGCAGTAATGTTAACACAATTAAAATTTTTCAAAATGGTAAAATGTACTATATTGCTTAATAAAATAAAAAATAATAATAAATATATCAAATGATGTAGATCTGAAAAATATAGCATTATTTTTCATATTTTTACAAATATTTTTACTAAAGAATTATAACTTTAATATTCAATGATCTTAATTATTTACCGAGAAAAAGGACACATGAAAAAGAATTGATCATATTCAATAATTTTTTTATCTGGCTGTTGCCATTTTGGAATATTATCAATTGAAAAAATTCCCAGTCTTTCGAAAAAGGCCATATTTAAACCATGTAATACATTAATGATTTTGGATTATTCGTAAGCAATTATTAAAGATAAAAAAAATCTTTTTGGAAATTTAATTTTAAATTCAAAAAAAAATTAAAGCATCATAATATTTCAAAATAAAGTAAAAATCTGATCAAAACTAATAAGACTGATATTACTTGTAATACTCTTTTCAGATATGAATTTTGGTTTCTAAAAAAAGTTTCAACTCATTTTTTACTATTTTCAAAAAGTTCAAAATCCAACATATTTTCTAAATTTATTTCAAAAAAAATATAATGTGAAAAACAAAGAAGAAAAAAATCAAATTGTTGTGAAGGAAATTTATAAAAATATACTTTAAAAATCAAACAACTAAGTTTAAGAATAACTCAACAGAAAAAAATCTCCTTAATATCGAAAAAAACTACAATAATTATTTTTAAACTTTAAAAAAAGATAATTTTTTGATTCAAAGAACAGTTCAAATCAATGTATTCTTTTTATTTAAAAAAAAAATAATGAGAAAAACAAGTAAAATATTTAAATTATAAATTCTCCCAAAATACTTTTTTAAAAACCTGAAAAATTCAACGTATAATCTAAAAGAAATGTTTTTTATTTAGATTATTTTTAATCAATAATTAATAATCCAATCTTAATTATTTCAGTGGGTTAGTAAGAATCTCCAAAGATTAAAAGTAACAATAAGTTGAATTTTTAAAAATTTTTGAAGATTTTCAAAAAAATAAAATCAATTCAAATAAATTTTATATAATAATAAAAACAATAAGAGAATTTATCTAATAACTGATTTTAATACTAATAGTTGGTTGTTTATACCCTTAATATGAAAATAAATAAATATTATCAAAAGGTTATATTTAATTAATAACACAGTAGTTATTTATACTCTAAATATTTGAAAAAGAATATTACTTGATGTTTTAGAATTTCAAGAAATTTAATAAATATTTGTAAAAAACAAAGGATCAATTCTTTTATATCTTCAGGATTCAATATTTGATTTATTTTTCTGGTATTTTCAAAAAAATAAATTTGAAATGTTATTTATTCATTAAAACTCTCGGAAATATCTAAAAGTGAGATTTCCTCAAAATCAGAATTTTATACAAATTTTTCTTTTTCTGTTTGATCCAAAAATCCAAACAAAAATGGGATCCAGATCTTGTTACTGAAAATTAATTGAGGAAATATATTTCTGTTAATAGTGAGAATAAATTTCTGGAAAGTTGATAAAATAGTTGTTTTATGGGTTAAATTGTATTATATCATGTTGTCAAAATAAAGTGCTCTATTAACCTTTGGGAAAAATCATAAAAAAGAGTTATTACTCCCTTAAGGTTGCAATCCCTGAAATTTGAAAATAGATAATCTTGTGTTGGGTGTGAAAACATGCTATTTTGGTTCTTATCTGATTGATCTTGGACCTTGGTATGGGTTTTAAGAGTTGTTCAAAATTGCAATTTTTGACATTCTTTTTTTTTTTTTTCCGAAATCCGAATTGAAGAGTGTCAGATTTATTGGTTGGAACATAAGTTATAAAAAATTGTGGTTTGTGGGTTGTTGAAGGAAATTTTTATATGTAGGTTTGGTTTTAATTGGAGTTTTAAAAAACTATTACTTGTTTTTAGAAAATTAAGAAAAATGATAATAAATATTATCTTCATTAAGGTAAAACTAAAATTTATTCGAAATATCTTCCATTCTTAGAGCCTGAAATTCATAAATTTAGATTTGGAAGAAAAAGTTAAAACCATGATAATATTCATGTTTTACCCACTATTAAAATTCAAACTGAGTTGAAAATCCAACAACT
The DNA here is from genome assembly GCA_027625915.1 of Anaeramoeba flamelloides. NCBI lineage: Eukaryota > Anaeramoebidae > Anaeramoeba > Anaeramoeba flamelloides. The sequence goes on from JANTQA010000036.1 coordinate 8,640,378, forward strand.
AAAAATCAAAAAAAAAATCTTAATTTATTTTACAAGTTATTCTTTTTTCAAATAGTCTTCTTTAGAAATTTGAAAGAGTGTATAAATAGGTATAAAATTAGAAATTTCGAGATATTATTATAAAAATATGGTTTGGTATCAATGTTTTTAGAGTAGTTTTGTGTTAGATTTTGTTCGTGATTTGTTGAATATGATGAAAATTTTCGAGGTTATTTTTATGAAGTGAGTAAAAATTTTCAAAGAGTAATTGTGATTTTTCAGTTGAAAAAAGTTTTTAGTATAAATATTAAATTAAAAAGTAAGATTTTTCGTAAGGTCCTGTAGCGCAGTGGTAGCGCGTCTGATTTCTAATCAGAAGGTCGTAGGTTCGAGCCCTACCTGGATCGATTTTTTTTTATTTTATCGTTTACAAAAAACCAAACATTTTAGATATATTTGAGACAATATATTGATCCTAAAAAAACAATTCAAATTTGAAATACAGTCATTCCAATAAAATGATAAGTTTTTTTTATGAGATTTTTCAAATAAAAACTATTTTTTAGTTAAAATTTTTAAAAATAAATATCAACTTTCCTAAAAAAAAAACTATTTTTCTTCACACTTTAACCTCTACACCATATTTAAAGGTTATATATTTGCTTTATGAAAACAGAAAACTTTATATAGATACTGATTCTAGTAAATTTTTTTAACTTTAAAAAAGTCCATACATTTTTAAAAAGGCTAACCAAGAAAAAATTAAATTTAAATAGAATTTTAGATAAAAATAAAATTTTCTTGATTTTAAACTGTGATATCATAATTTTAAATGCTTGGTATTTCAAATTATCTCTAGATTTTCAGTTATTAATCCCTTTATATATTTTTTTCAGAATACAAGTTATTTTTGCCAAAATCATATATAAAATTGAAAATTTACCTTTTATTCAAAAGTTTGTAATTACCAAACAATAAAACACCATAAATTCCTACAAAAAGGTAAATAAAGGAAGGACAATATTTTTATATCTTATTTTTATCTTATTAGTTTATTAATTGGACCAAAATAATTTATTATTAAAAAACGAATGTAACATCTAGTTGGTAGTTGATCTATAAAAAAGGGTGTATTTTTTGGGAAAATTGAAATATATAATTTGATTTTAAACTTTTACGGGGTGCTTACAATATGAATACATTTTAGCATATTCTAAAGAGGTTTTTTTAGACTTTATTTTTTTTTTTTTTGTATCAACAAAAAAGAAATTATATTATCAGAGGAATTTTTTATTTGATTATTTATTTTTTTTTCAAAGATTCAGAATATAAACAATTATCACAACTACTAATTATTATAATATAAATATACAAAATTATCTTTCAACTTTCAAAAAAAAAAGATTTTTAAAATCCTAGACCATTTTGAATTTATAAGTTCTACAAACAAGATTAAATTAATAATTTCCCTTTAAGGGACTAATCTCTATAAAATTTTTTTACCAAACTTTAATAGAGATTGAGAAAAAAAAATTAACCAATTACTTTAATTTGAAAACCCCTATTGATTTACAATATTAAACAAATTTCTAGATAAGGAATCCTTATTTAGAAATTGTTCAAAAAAAAAAAAATAATAAGAGAGACTAGTACCTTAAGAACTGGAAACCTAGATAATTTATTTCAATTCTTGACATGTGATTATTTTGGAAAACTTCATGGAAATTTTGCTCTTTTTATTTTTTACAATTAAATGTCAAGTTTTATTATTAAAATATGTTCTTTTATGTATATTTACTAATTATTTGTTCTTATTCCTCAAATTTGTAAAATATTTTTGAACAATTAAAATTATTTAAAATAATAATAATAATCATAAAAACGACTTATATATAACCTTAAACTTTGTGTTATTACTGACCTACGTAAGTAATTAAGATTGTTTTATTAATTTTTATTTTTTAATAATCAGAATAAAAAATTTATCTTTTAAGTTTAAAGTTCAATTTTCAAGCTTTTAAAAAAGTATCTTGTGAGAATTTTTTTACTTGATTATTTGGTATCTTTTCTCAAGTTTTTTTTTTATTTTCATTTGGTGAAAAAAGTAAAATACACTTTTTAATTGAGAACCTTACAGAAAATTAAATGAAGCTCTGTTAATTTAAAATAAATGATCAGCCAAAATATAGGGTTTAAAACAATAAGAAATTTTATAAAACTTTATTTTAGTTTGGTTAATTTTGTATTTAATTGTTCTATCATTAAGAATTTTAAATTCAAAAATTGACTATTTGGGAAATTTAACTCTTCCTTATTTAGAAAAATTAGTAAAATTTAATCAAAGAATAAATAATAAAATCAACTGGTATTCAAAAGATTTAAAAGAATTAAAAAATGAAATTTATAATTACACATTCAATGAGTTGCTGAATTCCAAAAGTTGGAAGGTCCAAAATTATTTAACAATAATCAAAAATCAAAAATATTTATTTAAAATTCAAAAATATTTGAGTTATCCGTCAAGTTCAACAATTCTAAAATTCAGATCGTTTACTAACTGCTTAAATAGATATTACTATGTCATCAAATAAAAATTCAAATAAATTTTGTACTTAATGTTCAAAATATGAACAAAATTATAGAAAATATTGATCATTTTTTATGGGTCTGTCCTTCCAATAAAAAAGATAGATTAATGTTTTATAACAAATTAAAAGAAATAAATCTTAATGAACTAATTTCAAACCAAGATAGTTTGAAATTATTTTCATTAATTAATAATCGTGAAATCTATGATTTTACGTTTAAATTCCTAAAAGGGAATTTAAGTCTAAGGGCAACTAGAGTGTAATCTACACTTCTTCAATAATAAAAAAAAAAAAAAAATTGACTATTTTTGAGATCTCAAAAAAAAACAATAAGTTTTGATAATCAAGAAGATTTAAATTGTTTATGGGAATTCTCGGCCTATAATGAAGCGAGATTAAAGTTGTTAAAAGACTTAATCGGACTAGAATGCCTCAAATTCCCGAAAACTCAAAATAAGAAAACACTAGGAAACAAAGAAAATATTAAAAAGAAAATATAAAAAATAATAAACCAAAAAACAAAAGAGAAAAAAACCTATGCTTTACTAGCTAACTTAAATTACAAATACCTCTACAAACCTAAAATAAGTTCTTAAATAACTGCTTCCGTACAAGGGCAATATGTCATGATTCAATCACGGCCATAAAAAATTAAAAAAAAGATTTAAATTTTTTATGTTGATTAGATTGAATATAATATTATGAATTTTTTTTTGGATTTAGTTTAGTTTTTCTTTTAATTAATATAATTTTTCATTTTCAAGTTCTATTAATGGTATCAATTAATTTTTTATTTATTTCATTTTGATTCCAAATGGTTCATCAAAACGAAAAAAATAGTTTGAAATTGTTTTTGAATCAATAAATTCAATTTTTTCGAAGTTTATAAAAATTACTGTAGTTTTTAGGAAATTAAAGGGGTATGTTCATTTTACAAATTGTGAGTGTTAGAGTTTATTGTAAAACTGAATAAATCAAATTATTTCTTTAGCCAAATAAACACCAATTCAAAATTTTTAACACACCAAAATTCTATTTGTGAAGAAAAAAACTTATTTAATAAATTCTAGTAGAAATACCAAATTAGAGCCATTTACTAATTGAATGTTAATAATTGTTTATAAATTACAAGACTCACAAAATAAAAAATAAATAATTATCAATACAAATAAAAGTGTGTACCAAAAATTTTCGAGAAGACCAAAACAAAAAAATTGATTGGTAAATTTGTTGAAATACTATTAGGAATATTGATTGATCAAGGATTTTAGATACTACAAACTAATTTTATTTGAGTTCTTCTATTTTGAAAATCTAAACTTTACCATAATATCAATTTTTGAAAAAAAAATTGATCGAACCAAACAAGTTAGGTAATTCAAATAATGAAATGAAAACAAAAATAAAAGATGAAAAAATGATTTTCATATTTTCCCAAAATCAAAATTTTCTCCAATTTCAATGAAATTGTATTATTTTGATTGTTTGGGCTGTTTTAGCTGTGTGGAAAATTTGAATTTTAGTTTACAGTAATATTGTAATAAATATGAGAGTTGTATCTATTCTAATATAATATATTTTCATACTAACAAAAAAATGAAAAAATTCATCAGAAAAAATTAAAAAAAAAAAAAAAATTATTTCTTGTTCTTATCTATAAAATTTTATACAATTACTTCTTCTTTCTTTTGATTTGATTTTTCATTCTTTATGGAAAAACTTTTGTTTGGAAAATTTTTGATTAAAAAATTACTTTTTTATGTTCAAGAATTTACCCAAAAAAGAATATAAAAATCCTATTGTCATTTAATTCATCTAATTTGAGTTTTATTTCATAAATAATCAGATCTTTTTTGAATTACTCTTGATAAATAACGATTTATTGGATATGGTTCTTTTCATTTTATATTTATTTATTTTCGATAAAATTGAAAACTTTTTAAAATTCGGTATTCTTGTTCGAAATTTTTTCTAAATTTTTCTTTTTATTTGGATCAGTTCTTTTTGTAACTGTTTTTTGATTTTTAGAGTATTTAACTCCTTTAATTTAATCTTTGAAATGGTGTCCTTTGTTTTTGCTTTGTTTGATAAAAATATTTGAAAAAAGAAATTTTAACAGTGAATTTATCACAAAATGGTAATGTTTTGTTTATTAATAAATAGTAATGGGATAAAGTCTTTCAAGGTTTTAAATTGTTTGAGTTTCATTCTAAATTAAGAAATCAAAGAAAACTAATCTACAAAAATAGGCTTTATTGATTTTTTTTTTTTTCATCATTTATTTTAACAAATTTATTTGGAAAGGTGATCTTTCTTGTTTAGTCTTCTAAAAGAAAAGAATTGTTTCAAATACATACCAATGCGGGTCTATTTTTTTGGTTTACTAAATGATTAATTTCAATTCATTCATATAAACACATTTCTAGAACTAAAACTTACTTTTATAAAACCCAAACTTTAATCAAAAAAAATGTTCAAAAATTTATAAATTAAAGATCCAACTGGTAATTTACTTTAGGTTCTATTTCCTTTTACAGATAGAGTATCGAAGGATATTTTGGTTTCAAAGTTTCAATAACAAATTGCATTCAAAAAATCTTTTATTAAATAATTTTTACATAATCAAAATTCTTCAAAATTGAAAAATGTACCAACTTCCATAAGGGGGTAGCTATACCATAAGGCGTGATAAAAATTTGAGAGGGACATGACAAAAGTATTTTATTTTAGTGGTGTGTGATCGTAGATTCTCTAAAAATTTTTTGAAAAAAATTATTTGATAATTTTTTTAGTAATTGTATACAAAAAAAAACAAAAGAGAATATATTGATAAAATATTTTTGATTATTTTTTTTTTTTGATTTAAATAAACTTAATTCCAAAAATTTGGACACAGTTTAAAAAGTCGAAAGAATAGCAATACCATATTTTACTTTCAATTTTTAAAGAATTTTGATTTAACAAACTATTTCATTTTTCGTATTTTTTTTTTTTTTTTCATTTCGTTTTTTTCCAGTTAGGAAATATATTTCTTTAGATCTGGCATTTTTTTTTTTGAATCGGTGGTTGATAGAATATTACTGTTGAGTTTCTTAAATTAAAAAATCCACCTAGAATTGGTCCATGGTATATTATCATTGATCGATCAACAATTGTTGTGTAATTTTAACAAATTTACAAATACATTTTTTGTTCAGCTGTTTTCATTATTTTGGACACGCCAATTTTTATTTTTGAGTTTTATAGTGTTTTCTTTTATTTGGATGAAAATGAGTACTTATAAAAACCATTAATGCTATTTTACTTAAATGTGGTTTTATATATTAGGTTTGAAAAAAAATAATAAATTGAGTTTTTTTTCCGATTTTTGATTTTAGGTGTGTCAGAATTTTTAGAATGGGGTTTAGTTTTTTTTTTTTGGGAGAAGATAATTTTAGATTCTTAGAATAAAGCTTATAGCTATTTTTTGGTTTAACATTTGATAAAATATAATCATATTCACTTCTCGAATTGGACTAAAATCTAACTATTTAAATTCCTAATAAGCAATGTTTTGGGATAATTATTTTTATTTTTTGGAATCCTTGTAGCTATTTAAGTCCCATTCATGTTTCCATTTCATGGTTCTCTCGGTTGTAGTATTATTGTTCATTTAAAACCAAATTCATTAATCCCAAATGTCACTGATAAAAAAATATATCGAATCGCTTTTTGTTATGTTTAAAAAATTTCAAAAATGATGAAAAAATAAAAAAAGAAAAAATTAAATGCCAAAATAGAATGTTGAGATAAGGATGAAAGATAAGTCATTCAACATTTGAAATACTATTTTAAGTAATTTAACTCAATATTCTATTGTGACAATTTCTTTGAGACTTTTGAAAAAAAAATTGAAAAAATCTAATGAACGAAGTACTTTAAATAATAAAAATCAATGAGTTACAACCAAAGTAAAAAATGTTATTTTCTGATCCTTTTCAAAATTGCCAAAAAGTGAAAAATTTACCTTATCGTGGCTACTCCCTTAAGTAGATTTTTTATACTGAGTTATCTTAATACTCAGTGGTTTGATTAGAAGAGTTTTGTTTTGGTATGAATTTACACCGAACAGTAGATTTGTTTCTTCTTTCTGAAGAAATAATTTTTTTTTAATTAACTCAGAAATATGTTAGATTTCGAACTTTTTTTAAAATTGATATAAATTGGATCAAAACTTTTCAAAACAATAATTTTGTTCTGAAAATTGCTTTACAATTAAATTTGGTTTTGTAGTAATCAGATTTTAACTTTATTTTTCTATTTCAAGAGACAATAAATTTTGTTGAAATTGAGATTTAAATTACAAGATGATTTTTTTTTATGGTTTTCTCTTCACCAACAATTCTTGATCAATTAAATTGAGGATTCAAAAATTGAAAAAATAAGATCAAATCCAAATACATATTTGAATTTAAAATATTTGTTAATCAAGATATTTTGAAGGAAGACACACCACTTTGATTGTCTCGAACTTTTTACAAAACGAAACAGTTTCTTGAGTCAGGAGAATAGGTCAAATTTTTGGAAAGAATTCATTACTATCATATTTTTAAATCTCTTTTTGTTGATTTAAGTAATACCATTCAAGTGTTTGAAGAATATGGTGTTTCTAAATTAATCACACCAAAAATATTCAGTTTTTGCTCTCATTTTTTAAATTTCTTTTAATTGTTTTTTTTTCTTTACACAGACTACTGTTTTTTGTTTTTTTTTTGTTTACCCTCCATCGTTTGTTTATTTTTGTTTCTATTCCGATAATTTTTTTGTTTTCAAGTCAAGTTTACGCATATTGTTTTTTTAGAATCAAAAAAACAAACCTCTTTTTCTCATACAATTGATCACCAAATTATTGATTTCCTGGCAATAATTAACCTCTTGTAAATGAACAACATTAGTATAAAGGCAAGTTTCTGTGGTGAAATTAGAAGGTTTTCAACCAGCAAGTCAACGAAATTTAAAGTAATTCGTAACAACTTATCAAACATTTGTGGCGTTGATCTTTCTGCTGGAAGTGGCTGGGTTATAAAATACAAAGACGATGAAGAGGATCTCGTCTCAATCAACTCTGACAAAGAATTTTTGGAGTCCTTGAAATTCACAAAGCAATTAAATAAGAATTTAATACTTCGTGTGTACATTCTCTCAAAAGAACAAAGTAAATATACAATTCCTTTTAATTCCTTTCGTTTCGTTTCTTTTCTTTTCTTTTCAAATCTTTTATTTCATTTCTTTTTTTTTTTTTTTTTTTTTGGTAAAAGTTTTTGTTTCCTTCTTTGTTGATCATCATTTTTTTTTTATTTTTATTTTTATTCTTATTCTGATTCACTCACAAAATAAATCAAATCTTTGTATGAATTTGAGAAAATGGGATTTCAAAAAAACAATTTTAATTGACACTTGATTAAAGTATTTTTTTCATTTGGACTTTCTTTTTTAATAATTTATTTAAAACTTTACAAAAAAATAAACAGTTCAATTGGAATATAACCTAAAAAAGAACAAAAGTGGTGGAGCAAACCATAACCAAAACCAAAGTTCTAATTCAAAAAAACAGACACACCCAAATTCGTTCAATTTAGTTAATGAGCTATTTTCGGATTCTCGAATGATTTTATCTGAAATCGCAGAACTGAAAAAAGTTGGTGCAATTATAAAATGGTATGAACTGTCGAAACAATCTCTTTTTCAAAGCTCAAAAAACATTTTTGAAAAAGGGAAGAACGGATTTGAACAATTTATGAAAACCATCCCAACAATTTTTGATTACTATGATCAAACAACCATTCAAAAGTCTACTAAAGGAAATGTTGAAATTAACCAAAGGGATCGAAATCGAATTACAAATGTTTTGGTAATGGTCGCCGAAAAGATTTTAATTTTTAGAAAGCTTTCTATTTTTAATTGCAAGAAAAAAAATGGAAATTTCTTAGGTAAATGTAAGAAACAAAGACCACAATTTAATAATAACAAACAACAACAGCAGCAACAAAACATACGACGACGACAACAACAACAACAACAATTTCAACAAATGCAAAATATGAACACATTTCCAAAATTTTCTCTTCCTAATCAGCCTTATGTGCCTAATTTTAATAACACGAATCCACCAAATGTTATACCAATACCTTTTGGAAATCCAAACATACCTTTCTTCCCAAATAATATACCATTTTTTGGTAATCATTTTCCAATTCATGATTGGAGAAGTAATGAACAAAGGATAAGAACGAACCCAGATTGTAATAATAGCCAATGGTGGAGAAATAACAATAATTTCAATAACAACAATTTGACAAATAATCAGAATAATATTAATAACAATAATAAAATCAACAACAACAATAATAACAACAGATATTTTAATAAGAATAATCATCAAAATTTAAATGTGAATAATAATTTAAATAATAATTTAGATAATAATAATAATAATAATAATAATAATAATAATAATATTAACAACAATAACAATAGTAATTTTAATAAGAATAATAATCAAAATTTCACCGAGAATAATAATTTGAATAACAATAATAATACCAAGAACAATTTCAACATTAACAACAACAACATCAACAGTAACAACAACAACAACAACAACAACAACAACAACAACAACAACAACAACAACAACAACAACAACAACAACAACAACAACAACAACAACAACAACAACAACAACAACAATAATAATAATAATAACAACAACAACAATAACAATAATTTCCATCATAATAATTATTATAAAAACCACAAGAATAATTTGAATTTTAATAATTATAAAAATTTTGGGAATTACCCATTTTCCGAAAAAAAAAATTATCAAAAAAAACAAACAAAATACATGTTAAGATTTGTTAGAGATATAACTATTCCAGATAATACGAAACTAAGACCTAATAAACCATTTTCAAAAATTTGGAGAATTCGAAACGATGGGTTGGCTAAATGGCCAAACAATTGCAAGTTACTTTTTAATGGTGGTGATAGTTTAGGATATAATATGTCAAATCTTGTCAATCTTCCTTCGCTTTCACCATCAGAAACAATGGACCTTAAAATTGATTTAATCACACCAGAAAAACCAGGTAGATATACTGGATATTGGAGGGCGATGTCAAATGGATTAAAATTTGGGCATAGAATATGGTGTACAATTATCGTAGATAATTTATTAGGACAAGTTAATAGTAACAAACCAACACAAACAAATGGCTATCATCTTAATAAGAATGACAATAATGACAATAATTGTTTTGATGGTGTAAAGTATGAAACTTTAGAAAATCTTTTTCAGTCACAAAATCAAAATTTATACAGCAATAATCACAATGATAATGATAATGATAATGATAATGATAATGATAACAATGATTTTAATAATAATAATAATAAAAAGAAAAACAATTTCAACATTAACAACAACAGTATTAACAGCAACAACAACAACAACAACAACAACAACAACAACAACAACAACAACAACAACAACAACAACAACAACAACAACAACAACAACAACAACAACAACAACAACAACAACAACAACAACAACAACAACAACAACAACAACAACAACAACAACAACAACAATTTTAACAATCTAGAACATATCCACAAAAACAACAACAGCAACAATAATAATATACAAAATGCCTTGAAAAATGAAATAGAAATCCAAAATGAAATCCAGACAGAAACCAATTCAGAAACAAATTTTCTGTTGCAAAACAAAGAGAATTGTAAGCTTTTTCAAAATATAAATGATGATTTGATGAATGAAAAAAACAATGATGATGAACAAAATAATGAAAAATCATTTATTTACCAAAAAGAACTTGAATTTATAAGTAAAATGGGATTTGACTTGGATCTAAAAAAGTTGAAAAGGGTCTTAATAGAATCCAATGGTGATGTTGACAAGGCGGCTTTTGAATTATTAAATGTGATACTTTAACTGTTTTTTGTGATTTTCATTCTTATGAAAAAAATATAATCGAAAGGATATAAGAAAAAAATCATAAATTATTTTGGAATAATTTTTTTTTACATATACAAGATGTTATGTATATCTTTTTCTTTTGCTTAATAATTTTGTTTCATTTTTTTTTTCGTCACGTTTTAAACAATGTTCTGATTTTTAATTATACTTGAACGAAATTTCATTTTAAAATAATTCTCAGTAGATAAACAATATTTTCTTTCGAAAAATTTATCATTTAATTTTTGAATTTTTTTTTATTTTATTTTTATTCTCCCTTATGGATCAAACATTTTATAAAATTTGGAAGATTTTAAAATAATCAAAATGTCTAGAATCAGAAAATATTTTCTTAATCTTAATCATAAAGAAAATACAAACACCATATAAATGCCATTATCACTGTATATATTGTGACATTTTATCACTTAAGGTGAAAAGATATTTTAACAAGTTAATTATCTTATGAAAATTTCATCATGTTGATTCTTTTTCTGAGTTAAAATAACTTACCTTAATAAACATGATAATTAATTAAACTCAATTCCAAAAAATGGGACACAAAAAAAAATTACATTAATAAAAATATACTCCAAAATGCATGATATTTGAACATTAAAATAATAAAAGACCCGAAAATATTTAATTAATACTATTTATATATTTTATAGTAAATTTAAAATTCAATTCGAAAAATAAAAAAGAAAAAATAAAAAAAAGTGTGCCCCTATTTTTGGAACACGGTTACCAAAAAATCCATTTTTATTGAAAGAACAATTAATAAAAACTATTAATAGATTCAGTTTGTCTTTTGATAACTAAATCTATCCTTTTAAATATAGAGTTTACTAATTATCTTAGGTTTCCCAACTCAAAGTATTTCATACATTAGTGAAAATTTTAAAAATTCTTCTTCGTTTTTTGGTTACAATTTTTCAGTTTAGTATCCATAAATTCCCAATTGTATTTAAATCTTGTGGAATTGGGGGTCAAGGGTCCAGAACATTACATCCCCGATTTAAGTAAGTTTGGGTTTTTTTTTGAGGTATGTGGACAAGCTCCATCCTTTTGGAAAATCCATTTTAACTCACCATATTCTGAATTAGCGAGTTGAATTTCCTTTGATTTTTTTGATAATATCATTAATAATACATTCAGTATCCACACTTCTAAATAATAATAAGTTCTGTTTGTAGGCAATGTGCTCTAGCACACCATATCATGATTTTTTTTCAAAAAATTTTTTCTCGATAAAAAAAGAATCTTTTTTCTTTTTGAGAGAAAAAAAAAAATTTTTTTTTGTGATCAGAATGAAAACTTTTAAATTTCATTTTAAAGTGATTTTGAGATTTTCAAAAAGTTTTGAAAAAAAAAGAAAATTTTTTTTTTATTTGAAAAAAAATAATACAAAAAAAAATCAAAAAAATTATTGAAAATCAAAAATCAAAAAATAATGAAAAAAAATGATAAATAATTAACTTTAAAATTATTTACATTGATTGTTAATATCTAATGTTTCTATTTAAGGGTCAAATATCACTTTTCTTGGAATTAAATTGATTTTGAAGGTGTGCCCCAATTTTTGGAATTGAGTTTATTATTAAAACAGTTATGCCTTTTATTTTTGAGGAATAAAGTTGTTTAATTTTTTATTATCGTTGTTTTTATGTTTAAAGAATAATAAAAATTAACAATTTGGGGATTTTTTTATCATTTAAGGTATTAGCTTATACCAAGGAGAAGCTTATGATCAACATATGTTGTTATTGGGCTTAAATACATTAGTGCTACATGGCTCAAATAGCTCTAAAAAAACGATTAGTCAAGTTGTAATATTTGTAGATCTCATCAATTAAAAATGATCCTTGTATTAGTAAAAAATCCAACAATTTCAGAATAAAATATCCATTTCACCAGAAATTTAAAGGTTGAATTATCAATATTCAGAACCCCAAAGTTCTAAAATATCTTTCTTAAATTTGTGGCGAAATTTAGATTAATTCCAAAAAAATTCTTGTTTTGTAAAAAATTAAATAATTAAACAATAGATTCTTTGAAAAAATTATTTCTGAAATATTGGAAATATATTGATGTTACACTTAGCTTTATCAAAAGGGGACAAAATTAATCATTCTTTGGTGTTTTTATGGTGATAATTATTGAGTTAATCTTTGAAATTAAAAAATATGAAAAAAATAGTAACTTTTGGAAGTTCAAAATAAAACTTACTAAACACTAGAAAACTATTATTTGGAGTTTCTATTTTTAGATTTGGAAAAGGAATTGATAAAAAAAATTTCAAAAATGAAAATTTTTAAAAGTGATCATTTAGTAAAAAATGAAATAATTTATTGTGCAATAGGATCTATAATAGATTTTATAGAACTAAACTCCATCCCAAAAATTTGGACACACCCAAAATCAAAAATAATCAAAAAAAAAAAAACTCAATTTAATGTATTTTTCCAAACCTAATATAAAACAACATTTAAGTAAAATACTATTTATATTTTAATAAGTCAACATTTTAATCCAAATAAAAGAAAAAAATATAAAATGAAAAAAAAAAACAGGCGTGTCCAAAATAATGAAACGAGTGGAACAAAAAATGCATTGGTAAATTTGTTGAAATTTCACTAACTATTGTTGATCGATCAAATGTTAAGATAACATCGACCAATTGTATGTGGTTTTCCAATTTAACAAACTTAACATTAACTTTCTATCAACCATTGAAAAAAAAAATAATACCAGATCTAACCAAACAGATTAAGTAACTGGAAAAAAATGAAATGAAAACAAAAAAAAAAATACAAAAAATGAAATAAATTGTAAAATCAAAATTCTTTCCAAATTGAATTTAAAGTGAAGTAATGATGTTCTTTCCCTTGTTTAAACTGTGTCCAAATTTTTGGAATCTAGTTTATTTAGGCACCAGTACACTGCTATCATTTACACCCAATTACAACATATTTTGATTATAGAAAAATCTAAGGTGACGCTGTTCCCTAAAGCATAATTTTGAGAATTTAATCAATTTTCTAAGAATTCAAGATTTATATAGATTTTTATTTTATTTTTTAATAAAAATATTGAAACTTAATTTTAATTTTTTGCTTTGAATTTAAAAAATATGTTTGCTTAAATAATACTTTTTGATTTAATATTAAGAACCAATTAATTATTTAAAATGGTTTCATCAAAAATAAAATTTGATCTTCAAATATTTGCTGAATTTCCAATGTGAAAATCTTAATTTTAATGTTTAATACCTATTTAATATACAAAATAATAAAATATCAAAAAGTTTTTATTCTCAAATTTTTAATTATATCAATTGAAAAAGTTTTTTAAAAATATTTCCAATAAAATATTTATTAATTATTATTATTGAAGAAATACCAATAAAAAGAGGATTACATCTTTACTTTTAATTTAAAAATGATTTTTTAACTGTAAAAACTATAGATTTAATTGTTATAACGTGAGTAGCTGACCTTAATTATTTTTTAGTGTGAAAAGAAAAATCTATCAATGGAAAAATAAAAAAAATAAAAAAAATTAAAAAAAAAATCGGTTTAAAGTAATTGTTAAAAATAAATTGAAAAAAAAAAATAGAAAAGCAATCAAGATTTAAATTAAAAATTACCAAAATTCATGATAAAATACTTTATTTAAATTAGATTTTGTTTAGTAGTTGATTCGAATTGTTCAATTCGTGATTGTTTGAGATTTATATTTTATTTTAACTTGGCTTTTTCTTCTTAAATAATGGTATTTTTACCTTATCAATTCTTTTTTTATTTTCTTTTTACCTATAATATTCTGTTTCGGTATCTAATAGTTTGAGATTAAAGTTTTATCTTTTTCCTTTTGTAGTCATTCATCCGTATATATATATATATATATATATATATATATATGTATGTATATAAATGGTTTAGGGGAAGCAAGTAATAAAGAAAAGTATTTTTTATTAGTTTATTGAAATTATGAAGGGAGATTTCTTTTTTTGATATCTAGTTTGAAATATATGATGAAAAAAATGATTAATGAAAATGGTTAGATGAAATTTTGAAAAAAAAAAGAATAAAAAAAAAAAAAAATTATGCTTTTTTTTCTTTCGAAGGTGGGAATTAATCTCATCTTAAGTTCCTAATTTCTAATTTTTTATTAATTTTCTCCCAAGTTTATTAAATTTTAACACTGTTCTTTATCATTTGCAAATTACTAGATAAAAAATGATTCTTATTTTAAATAATATCAAATATATTATTTGATTTGATTTTATTAATATAAATTAATTGTTTAATCAGAAAAATGCAATTTTCTCCATAGACTGAATAGTCTCATGAAAAAAATAACCTCTATCTTCATTCAGTTCTAAGTTGAAATATATTTTGCATAGAATTCAAGATTTTATTTTTATTTTATTCTTATTATAATTAAAACAACTTATAAATTTTTTATTTATAAATACCAAAATAGGTTCTCGGTTTCTTTGAATTTTAAAAACACCAAAAATTCTCAAAAACAGGAAATATTTATTTTTTTTCAAAAAGTTAAAAATCCTTCAAAATAAACTTTTTAATCGTGTTTTTTTTTGTTGTCATTCTTTCATAGTACCAATTATTGGTATTTTGGTAAATTGTAATTTTAATTCCCAAGTGTGATATTAATTGTTGAATTACAGTCACTTTAATAGATTCAATTCTGTTCATAAAAATTAAGAGCTTTTCAAACCTTCTAATTTTTACTCAATTGAGTTACAGCTAAAACTTATATATATATATATATATATATATATAATTAACCGTAAAGTTTTTTGATTTTACTTTAAAAAGAAATTAGAAATTCTTGGTTTTGTGCACATATCAAAAAATTTAATTTTTTTTAAAAAAAAAGACAACGAAAATATTAATAGTAAATTAGAAAATCTAAAACTTCTAAATATGAATCTTAATCAATTTAGAAAAAACTTAATAATAAATTTTCTGGATGGAACAGTTGGGACATTTAAAAATTATTAGATATTGCAATAATATTGACAAACTGTCGTTCTTTAGAGTGTGTAGGATGTTTTCAAATGTCTAGTTTTTTTTAAATTCAAGAAATAAAAAGAAAATTTCAAAAATTTTCTTTTAATTTTGAAAATTAAAAAAAAAACCTAACAATAGTTTTCTCAAGGTTTTCTGTTTTATTTGTTGAGTGTTCTAGGTTTTTTCGAGGTTTTTTTGAAGTTTTGTGACGTTTTCTAGGTTTTTTTGGGATTTTCTATTTTATTTGGATAATCTATTGATTTTCCAAATAAACAGAAAACTCAATAAAAGTTAGCAGCACTTTGCCATAATTTAAAAGAATAGAGAAAAATCAAAGATTTCCTCAATTCTTTTGAATTCAGATAAAACTAATGGTGTTTTATTTTTTTAATTTAAGAAAAGAACTGAAATTTTATGAAATTTTCTGTTTATTTCCCCAATTAGAAAAAACATAACGACAAAAAATAGTTTAAAATGGAAGGGTTCTACTTCCATCTTAAAACTAGAAATTTCATAAATTATCTAAATAGATATTCTTTTGTTTATGATAAGAATAAATTAAAAACACAAAATCTTGTAATTTATGCAAAAAACATTTAAACTTAGAAACAGATGAAGATATCGATCATTTTTTATGGGACTGTCCATTCTATGAAAAAAATCCAATAATTTGGATTAAAGATTTAATTCAAATTAACAAAAACAAATAGAATAATATCTTTGATATTATTCAGAATAAAGACTCGTTATTTATCTTATCATTGGTTAATGATAAAGAAAATTATGATTAATTATTGAAATTCTCTAAACAAAAATTTAGAAATTAGTGAAGTGTCGTAGAGTGGCTAGGTTTCCTTATTTTTTCTGTTTATTTGGAAAATCGATAGATTTTACAAACAAACAAAAAACACAAGAAAACCCAATGGAAAGTGCCTAGGTTTTTCAGAATTCAAAAGAATGGAGTAAAATTTTTGATTTAACTCAATTCTTTTGAATTCTGGAAAACTTAACGACTGTAAGAGGAAATTAATTTCCTCTCTTCAAAAATAAAAAAAAAAAAACAGTACAGTTTTTAAAAAAAAAAAAAAAAATAGAATTTATATTATTTTGGATATTTATGATAATTGAAGTAAAAAAATATTAAAATTTGAATTGGATTAAAATTTCAAAAATTATTCTTTTCCTTAAACGTTTCATATCTTTGCAGGAAAACCAAAGCGAATTTTCGGCTGAAACGGAGTCAGCAAAAAGGAGAGTAAAAACGCCACAATCGTTGCAATTATTTTGCTGGGGGACAAATTCTTTTGAAAAGGACCAATTTTGATTTAATTCTTCATCTATATTAATCTTTTTTTTATCCAAGTGCTCATGTGAATAATAACTTTTCATACCATTTAAATATGTGTAGTTCAAAGAATTATTGCCCGACATCGAATCAAGATAGCGGAAGATTTTCCTTTTAGAGTCGATCACACCGAGTGTCCAATGGTTGCCCAAATGGAACGGGATTAATATCAAGTCATATTCAAAGAGATCAACTTTCCTCGTATACCTTCTAACTCGTGAATAGCCGTTTTTGCTGTATGATTCATAAAAGAAGGAATTGAAACAATATATTTTGGGATAGGATTTGATTCTGAGGCTTCTTTCGTGGATGAGATTTAAATAGAAATTGATAACGACGTCTTCGAGCCACCCGCCAATCCTCAGGCATTGGAAATGTGACAGCCTGATACCGATGTTAAATTTTTTAAATAATAACAAATCCTGCTGACTTGTCCTTAAGGAATTCTGTAAGGCATAATCTACACTTTGCAAATTTTCCTTTGTTAAGAAATAATCACCATTTGCATTTTTTTTTTGGGAGTAAGCTGAGGTATCGAATTTGGGTATAAAATCATTCACCTTCAATTTCTTTTCAACCCTTGTCCTTTCTCTTTTGCTTGTTCGTGTTTCCTCCATTTCGTCAAAATCTAAATCAATTATTGCAGATCCCCGTTGGTACCCTTGCTTTTGGTTTCCTCTCATTTTGTTGTCCTGTTCTTCACCGGACGACAGCGATATTTCGATCATGTCAATGTCTTGTATTGGATCGTCTGATATTTGCTGGTATAGTTCTTCATTTCCAGACGAACTTTGCTCTGTATGTTCACTTTCTAACAGCTCATCGGAATCGCTCCATTCTGATGACTCTGATGATTCTAAATCCAACTCAGATTCCGTTTCTGTTTCGGTTTGGGTTTCTTTGACTTTTTCTGTTTTTTCATAATTAGAGATTCTTAATGGCATTATTTTGTTAAAAATTGCAGTATTTAATTGGAAAGATAAATTTTTTGTTATTGGAAGATTATAAGAAGAAAGATCTTTTGGGAGCGTATCATTATTATCATTTAAATTTGTTTCCTTTCCACCTTGATTAATATCCTTTTGGTTATTAATAATAGGTTCGTTGTCATTTCTTGTAATTATTTGTTTTCGAACAGCAAGCAATTTTTTGCTAAATTGTAGATCACCCTGAAGGATGGTAGATTCCCTGAGATCATTGAAGGCTATCCTTTTTTTTTTTTCTAAATTTGATATTTTGTGTTTATTAATGGAATTGAGGACTGACGTTAATTTGTCGTCAATTGTTTTTGACAATTCAAGTGTTCTTGGACTTGTTTTGATTTTTTTGTTATTCTTCATGTTTGAAATGTTGTTACGCAAGATTTTTTTGTTATTGTTTTTTTTGTTAGTGTTTTTTTTGATGAGGAACTGTTCGCTGATTCGTTGTTCATTGTTATACACTTTTCTTCTTTGTTTTTCTATTAAATTAAGATCGAATAATTCTTCTTGTTCTTGTTCTTGCTCTGGTTCTTGTGATTGGTTAAAGTTTTTGTTTATTAAACCTCTGATTCGTTCATTTTGTTTGAAAGCAAAATGTTGGAACATAATGAAAAAAAAAAAAATTAAAAAAAATAAAGATTTTCAAAGGAAAAGACAAAATAAATTGTAGACAATTTTATCTTTTATTTCTTGAAAAATAATGAAGAAAATTTGGGTTTTTTGAGAAGATATTGAATTCTTTTCTAATTAAACGTTAAATTATTGAAAAAAAGTATTTATCTTTATTTTATTGTTATCCAATTATAAAGAAGTAAATCGAAGACGGGTGTCCAGAAATTAGATTAGCTGAGACAATTACTAATTTTTCCAAAGTTCGAGTTCTTTTAATCTTGAAGAAGGATAAAATAAAGTGAATTTTCTTCTCTAAAAAACCCTCTTTGTTAATTTAATAAAATTTTTTTTTGCAAATTGAAAAAAAAGATATACCAAAGCACACATACTCCACTGTTCCAACAGTAGTGTTGTTTCAAAGGCTATCAAGAATTTTGCAATTTATTAAAAAGTTTTAATAATTTTTTGGGATATTGAGATTTAATTAGAGAGGAAAAGTCTCTACAGCTGTTGGAAAAAAGTTATGAATTTTTTAAATCATTTATATGAAGTTTATCTATTTTAAAAAAGTGAAAAATTTTTCAGAATTAAAACTTTTATGAAAGTTTTGTATTTTACTAAAATGAAAGATCAACCTTTTAATGTGGTATAAAGGTTGGGGTGTAAAAAAAACATTTTTTAAAAAAAAATTCAAACTTTATTAATTGAAAAAACTTTAAAAAAGTTTAATTCTGAAAAAATCATAAAAAAAAAAAAGTTTTCACTTTTTAAAAATGACTCTACCACGCCGATTTGAAGTTTAAATTCTGCACAAAAAAAAAAAAAAAAGTAAAAGAAGGAACATATTTTTATATATTTATTCTATCTCTTGAGTTGCTAAATTAAAACACAATCTTTAGGTTGGCAAAAAAAAGGTCGCAACTAATGATAAGTTGATTCTCAAAAAAGTTATTTTTTTTTGATTATTAAAAATCATAAATTTTGATTTTAATATCTAGGGTATGTGTCATTTGGCAATATTTAATATTTTACTTTTGAAGGCTTTTTTTTGATTTTTTTTTTCATTTTTATAATATCAGGGCTTTTGATATATATATATATAACGAAATAATAAAAAGTGAATTATAAATTAGATTTAGTAATTAGTTGTTATTTGTTATAAAATATTAATCTGTTTTTCTATTTTTTTTTGAAATGCATGTCAAAAATTTTGAAATAGAATTTGATAAAAAATAAAAAAATAAAAACTATAAAACAAAAATTAAAAATAGAGATTTTGATTATTTTATTTTTTGATGTTGTTGTTGTCATCATTTTTTCTATAATAATTATTGATAGTATAATAGTTATTAAAGTTGCTATTCATGGTTTTTTGGATTTTTTTTGAATGGATTTATTTGTTTTTTTGGTGTTTTTGTGTAGATATTGTGATTGTTATGATTATTACTATTGTTATGATTAAAATTAATATTGTTATTCTAATTTTTTAATAGTATTATTTTGAAGGGTGGTTAATTTTCCCTTACAGCCATTAGGTATTTTTTAATTTTAGAAATAAACTGAAAATTTATTTCATTTTCGGTTTATTTCATAAAATTAAAAAACAAACCTAACAGTAAACAAGACTTTATTTTATTTATTCATCACTCTTCAATATATTAAAAAAAATAAAAATTAATATTTTTTGACTTTCATTGAATTGAAATTCAACTAAATCATTAGTTAAGGTATGTATTTAAACCATTTTCAGTCAAAGGGGTACAGTTATAATTGGTAAAATACGTGTGTTTAAAGTGTTTGCATGGATATTAGAGGAAAAAATTTTATTTTGGAATTTTTCAAAAATTAAATCATTTTTCATATTTTTGTTTTTTTTTTTCGATTTTTTTTTGACAACGTCATTCAGTTGCAAAAATTTTTTTTATAGCAAGATCAATAGTCACTTGGTAAAAATGTGTTATTCTCAGGTTATTGAAACCATGGAAATGATTGTTGAGAAACCGTATTGATTTCTATTGGAATTCTATTCAAGCTTTGATCCTGATATTTTATTAATAAATAATAAAAATTTTTCACTTCATTTTCATTTCCTTTTTCAGATAGAGAACACAAATCCCAACCTACTTGATTTGGGGGCTTGATTCCTAAAAGAAAAGTATGTAAAATGAAGTGAAAAATGTTTCCTATTTATTATTTAAATACCAGTGGAAAGTTTAAACAAACATTCTTGTTTTTCTCAATGTTTGCTCTAAGAATTTGAGTTTTTCAATTTTTAAGAAAATTTATTGATTAATTAGTTTTCTTTCAGACATTATTCTACAATATTTTAATGTATATTATTCTCCTTATTTATTATTTTTCTTCAAAGGTAAATTATATAAAATAATTGATAGTTGAAAAAAACTTTGGGCCCCTTTGACTGAAACAGAGTTTAAATCACTTTGGAGTAAAAATATGAAAAGTCTTGAATAAAAAAAAGATATTTTTCAAATACAAAAAAAAAAATAATAATCTCCACTGTAATCAACAAAACCTATCAATAAATCTTTAAAACCCTACAAACAAAAAGGAAAAACTTCAATACTTATAAATTCAAATTAATATCTGAAAATTTTCACTTCATTTTCCATTTTATGAAATTATTTTATAACAGCTTTGAAGAAAGCATTTTATTCTTTGAAATGATAAAAAACTTTGTAAAATTGGTTGTGCTTCAAAAAGATTCTTTCTCTTGAGTTGTTTTAAAAGTTGAGCGACGAAATTACAAAATCGGAAATTGAACTAAAAATTTTAATAAATTTATTCGAATTTATCAATATTAAAAAAAAAAAAAATCCGTAGATCTCGCAAAATATCCAGGCTTATTTGATGAATAAAATTAAAAGGTACTTTCGACTAGATACTTTTTTAATACAAAATTTATTTTGAAAAATTCCCTTCTCGAATGAGATACGAAGTACATTTTGTTGTTGATATAGATTTTTAAAAAATCGAATATGAGAATAAGAAAGCTTATATTACAAAAAAAAATTCATAAATGGGCTCATATGAAAAATATTCTTCTAATTTGATCAATCAAAAATTCATTTATTAAGAGTAAATTTTTAGTTGTTTTCAACGAATTATCGATGCTTAAAGCCACTTTGGGCTTTGAAAATGTATTTTATGTCTTTCAGAAAATTTTCTTGAATATTAGTCCATATATGTGGAATTTTTTTTTCAATACGAGCTTTATTATCCTCATTTTCAACTTTTTAAAAATCAATAGAAACCTCAAAATTTGATTCATATAAATTCATGTCAGGCTTGGAAGGACTGTTATTTTGGATTTGTTTGATTTTTTATTAAAGTTGTTTTAAAAAAGTGATACAAAGAAAGTTTTTAACATCCCACAAAACGTTCTATTGAAGTTTATCAGCTATTTGAGAGGTGCCTTCAAAAAACTTAATTTGGAAAAGTGCTTTAAAAACCATCAAATTGTAAAGAATGTATTTGGTTCAGATCAAGGTTGGTGAGGGTTTGGTGATTGCTTTCTAAAACTAATTTGAAGTAAATTGTTTGGACAAATTGTTTATAAAAATCTGTTTGTATTTTTGAAAAAAAAAAAAACGGATTGATGTTAAAAAAAAGAAAAAAGAAAAGAAAAAAAAATAATAAAAAAAAAAGCAAAAAAGAAAAAATAAAAAGAAAAATTTTTGAATTCCTTAGTTTATTTTTTTTTTATCTATAAAAGGTGTACTGTTATCGATAAAGACTTTTTTTTAAGGTTTGTTTCCAACAATTCAAAAATAAAAGATCTCCTAAGTGAAGTTGAATACCAATCACATAGGCAGGAATTTGTAAACAAAGGGGTGCTTAGAATTTTAATTTTGTTGATCTCCAGTTTCTTCTTTTTTTGTTATAACTATTATGAATTCAGTACAAATATATTAATTTTAAAAAAAGGAGTGGTTTGGTGGTTTTTAATTTTTTTTTAAAAAAAAAGCAAATCAAAAAGATTTTTGAAAGGAAAGAAAGAAAGAAAAAAAAAAAAAAATTTATTGCTTACCGAATTTTGGTTCCATTTTTAAGTCTATACCAATAAGGGACGGTTCTGTTTTGCTTGATTTTTTTGGCAAGCTTGAGTTTTTTTCTTAAGGTTTTGTGTGCTGGCTGAAGAAGAGAAATTAAAAAAGAATTACATATTTTGTGAAGATAATTAAAAAAAAAAAAAAAAAAAAAAGGGTAAACAAATAAGAAACAATTTGTAGTCTGTGTTTTGGTTATCAAAGAATCCAACTTACCATTTGTATAATTAAACAATAAATAAATTGAAAAAAAAATGAAATTCTTGAAGAAATAATCGAGCAAAAAATTACATCGATTCTTTCAAATCTTTCCACATTCAGAAGTATGTTACTATTAAAATTTCTATCAAGTGTTGAAAAGCTTGAATATTCTCAAAAAGTTATGAGATTTAATGTAACAAATAAACCAAAGAATGTTGAAAATCAAATAATTTTTGATTAAAAAAGATTCTAAATGTTGAGAAACTTATCTAAAGTGTACTAAAAATTTTAAGTTGTTTATAACTTAAGGGGATCAGTAAAACATCAAAAATCTTGTAATAAATTTAATAGCAAATTCAATAAAAATTTACAGTATCACAAAATTGAAAAAGGAAGTAAAAATATGAGTAGCACAATCTAAAAAAAACAATATTAATTTTAAAGCTATTTAGTGAAATGATTTATTATTTTTAAAAAGTTTTATTTTTCTTATTTTTGGAAATTTAAAAATCCAACATATTTCATAATTCTATCAAAAACTTATTAAAGATTGAAAGAAGAAAGAAACCTTTGTTGACTGGGAAGGGAAGAACTAAAATACAGTTCACCAAAAAACCCACAAACTATTAAAATAACTCAGTATAAAAAATCTACCATGATCAAAATAATGCCTGTTCATGAACTATAATCGATGTTGCTAAATATAATCCTTACTTTTTTTTCTTGTTCCAAGTCAATATCCAATTTACTACCCAATTTCACACAAAAGTCCAAATCAATTTTGGTTGTAAACTCATTGAGAATTTCAGTAAATTTTTAAATTATTAATGCGATTTGTTTAAAATTTTTCCTATTTTTTGTAAAATTTTTTTTGAATTTTTTGATTTTTTCGATTAATAATTATGAAAAATTTACTCTATTTTTGGAGATAAATTTTGCAATTTGATCATTTATTTTTAGAATTTTATTTTATATAATAGTACTTTAAGAAACCAATATTATATTTAATTCTGGTTTATTGTAGATTTCTTTGATTGGTATATGTATAGGTCTTCTATAACAAAAAAAAAAAAACACTTTTTAAACTAAATTCCAATAATTTGGACACAGTTTAAACAGTGGAACGAAAATCATTATTTCACTTTAAATTCAATTTGGAAAGAATTTTGATTTTACAAACAATTTCATTTTTTGTCTTTTTTGTTTTGTTTTGGTTTCCTTTTTTACCGTTACATAATCTGTTTCGTTAGATCTAGAAATTCTTTTTCGATGGCGATAGAAGGTTAGTGTTGAGTTTGTTAAATTGAAAAATCACATACAATTGGTCGATGTTATCATAACATTTGATCGATCAACAATAGTTGGCGAAATTTTAACAAATTTACCAATACATTTTTTGTTCTCAGCTCGTTTGATTATTTTGGACACGCTAATTTTTATTTTTGAGTTTTATATTTTTTTCTTTTATTGGATTAAAATGATTACTTATTAAAACATTAATACTGGGTTCGCTTAAATGTTGTTTTATATTACATTTAGAAAAATACAATAAATTGGGTTTTTTTTTTCCTATTTTTGATTTTGGGTGTGTCCAAATTTTTGGGATGGGGTTAATTTTGAAAGATGGATTAAAATTTTCTACACATATTATTTTAACAACAGTTATTTGAAAAAAAAATTCAATATTTATTTTAAACTTGAAAAAATATAATTTTTACATTTAAAAAATCGTTTAAATCAATTTTTTATTTTAGTTTAACAAAGAAATAAGAAGAAAAATCACCAAACCATTAAGATAAAATTTTTCCAATATTCTTTTGCAAAACATCTAAAATTTAAATTAAAAAAAAAGAAATACTTTTTATTTTGATTATTTCAAAAAAATAAATGATACATCTGTAGATTTTAAAAAGGAAACGACTTTGATTTTTAAGTAAAATATTTTTGAAAACTAATGATAAGTAAGCAGCATATTTTTCTTCTTCTTGATTTTGTCATCGATCTTGATATGTTTATTATGATTTATAATTTAGAAGTGGGTAATAGGATTATTGGAATATATCCAGTTCCACTTTTAAGCAACAAAATTTTAACCAAATATAAGTCACTTAAATTTGTCAAATTAAAGCACATTTTTTTGAATTTTTTTTTTACAATTTATTTTATCAGAATTCTGGAATTTTGTGCCTTAATTTGAGATTTTTTTATACCTTAAATTTTGTTGAAATTTTGTGTCTTCAGAGCGGAACTGACTGTAATAATTCATTAGAGCAAATAAAAAAATTTTTTAAGTTGGAACGTGCAAAAATACTTTATAATATTCCGAAACCAAAATTGTTTATTCACAACTCAAAAATAACTAAGCTATCCATCAAGTTCAACAATCCTGAAATTCAGAGCATTTATCAATTGCTTAAACATATATTAATACGTAATAGATAATAACATAAATAAATTCTGTCCTTCATGCTTAAAATATCAATAGAAAGAAATTATTGAAAATATTAATCATTTTTATGGTATATGTATCCTTTGAAAATGATAGATTAATATTACTAAAAAAATTAAAAGAAATAAATCTTAATTTATTGATTTCAAACCAAAACTTTTTGAAATTATTTTCATTGGTTAATAAACGTGAAATCTATGATTCTTAGTTTAAATTTCTGATAGCGAATAAAAGTATAAGGGCAACTAGAGTGTAATTTACACTTCTTCAATAATATAAAAAAAAATAAAATCATTTTTTTAGCTCAACTAAAATATGTAATAAAATATTACAAATTCATTTAAATTTGAAACTGGTATGATTAAAAAAAGAGTTTTTGAATCTTTTTGGTTCGATTTTATCCTTGTCTGGTAATTTTCAAGTATCCTTTCATTAAAAAAATTTTTCAATTTACAGATTGGTAAGTAAAAATTTTAAATAATTACAGTCAGTTTCACTTTTAAGACACAAACTTTCTACGAAATTTAAGGCACAAAAAAAATCTCAAATTAAGGCACAAAATTCAAATTCTAGTAAAATAAATTGTAAAAAAATCAATTTCAAAAAATGTGCTTTAATTTGAGATTTTTTTGTGCCTTAAATTTCGTTGAAAGTTTGTGCCTTAAAAGTGAAACTGACTGTAATAATATTATCAAACATCTTCCGAAAATTGTGAAAAAATCTGATTTTTTTTCATTTTTGTCACACGAACAGACTGTAGCAATGTTTTAAAAGGAAAAAATACCATTTTTCACCCTTCAAAGAAAAAAAGATGGGAAATAAACACCAGTGGTGAAAGAATATGTGTTAGTGAATAGTAAATCTATGACTACTCTTATAAAAAACCAATATTTATTAAAATATATTACATTCAGTTTCACTTTGAAGGCACAAACTTTCAACGAAATTTATGGCACAAAAAAATCTCAAATTAAGGCACAAAATTTGGAATTTTTTTTTTACAAATTATTTTTACTAGAATTTGAATTTTTTTCTTTAATTTGAGATTTTTTTTGTGTCTTAAATTTCGTTGAAAGTTTGTGCCTTAAAAGTGAAACTGACTGTAACACAGTATTGTGTTTCAATTTATTTTGGGATAAATTTCCTATTATAGTTGCAGTCAATATAACGACCTTTAATTAGAAAAAACTTGAATTCAAAAATAATTTTCCCAATTTACAACGCCTTAATAGCAATTGTTTATATTTTTATGGGATTTATATTATTTTTCTTTTTTTTGTTTAATTTTTGATCCTTTTGTTTTTTTCATATCCAACAGAAAATAAGGAAAATTGAATTTATAATTTATACATTCAAAATTAATTGGCCTGTTTTTCAATAAAAATGATTAAATTTACCTAATTATTAAAAAAATTCTAAAGCTATAAAATAATATATTGAAAAACCTATCAAAAAAAAAATCTTTAAAAAATATATTTTAGGTGGAAAATGGATGAAACAGTAAATTTCTTAAATCATTTTATTTGAATTTTTGATTATTCAAATTCCTTTTTATAATTCAATTTTTCCATTTCAATTAATTATTATTTTTTTTTATTTACTTTTTTCACATAGTCTTAAATGTATATAATTATATTTACTTGAATCCGATGTTTGTTAATTCTTTAAATATTTATTAACATTTATTTAGTTGTTTTTTAAAATATTAGAAATATAAAGACAAGTTAAAAAAAATTGGTTTATATCTTAGATTAAAAAAAAGAAATTGTGATTTATAAAGTTCGTGTTTTTATTTTAGATAATAAAATAAATATTAGAATCAAAATTATCTCTTGAGCAAATGTAACCCGTTTCTTCCACATGTTTTTTTTTTATTTGTATAACCTTTGGATTATTCTACTGTATAATAAACTGACTTGGGAATTTACATATATATCATCTCAGAATTCAAAAGAATTGATTAACCGTTTAATGTGATTATTTATATTTTTTCCCATTTTTCTATGGGTTAAATTTTCTTTTTATTACAAAGAAGAGTTATAAAGTAAAAATATCAAGAGGTTATTTGATAATTCTGAATCACTGAAACACAAAAGTGCAAGGAAATGTTCGAGAATAAAATCTGAAAAGCCAAAAGAAAAAAAAAAAAAAACCAAAGGATTAAAGTAAATCAAATAAAAACGAAAAAAGAAATCAATACAATTAAACAAAGAACACCCCAAATAAACATTCATAATCAATTATCAAATTAAACGAAATTAACAAAAAACATCTTAAATATGATTTTTGGAAGTTTTTAATTCAAGATAACATTTTTTTTTTTTTTTACAAATCGTAACTCTAGCCAAAGCTACTAAATTATTTTTTTTTGTACTTTTTCTTTATTTAATCTTATTAGATTCCTTTTTTTCTGTTTATTGTTTTTTTTTACTTTTAAACAATAAAAAAAAATAGGTTTACATTCCCTGTTAATAACCGTGAAATCTATGATTTTACATTTAAATCCCCCTTTTCAGAAATTCAAGTAAAAGAACCTCTTCTATGTAATACGTTCTTCTTTAATAATGATCTATTTTTTTCTGTTTTTATTCTAAAAAAAATAATAGTTTTTTAAAAAATAATATATTAATTGCAAAATCAATTATTTTTCTAATTACAACAATAATTTCTCAAAAACCAAAGGTATATGAATGAAATCAAGTTTATTTTTTTCAAATATTTTTCTTTGTATTTATTTTCTTTTCATGATTACAAAGTTAGATCCCTTTATTAACATAATAACTCTTATTTAAATAGAATTAAAAATATTCATAACACGACAAAACAAAAATTAAAAATATAAAAATATTTTATTAATTATTCAAAAAATTAAAATATATGTTGAAAAAAAAAAAAATTTACACTGATATATTTTTTAATTTTCTATTTAATTTTCTAATAATTATTATTTTTTTTCTTTTTTCCTCTTTTTCTATTCCGATCCTTTTTTTTCATCCCCCCCTTGTTAACAACAATTGCTATTTTGTTGCTTTCTTTTCTTTTTATCATTATCAAATCTTATATTTATTTCTTCTTCACTGTCTGAATAATCTTCATAATTTTCACGGAAATTAGTATTGGTTTTTGGTAAAATTTTTATTGTTTCTTCAAATACTTTTCTTACATTTAATCCGGTTTTTGCAGATGTTTCAAATAATTGTAAATTTTTTTCTGTTGCAAATTCTAATGCTATGTCCTTTGATACTCTTTGATTTTCATCAAGATCCATTTTATTCGCTAAAAGTGCAATTTTTATTTCTTCACCGCAAATTTTTTTCAATTCTTCGATCCATTTTTTTGCTCTTTCAAAAGAATCCTTTTGAATTATTTTGTTTTGTAATTTTTTTTTTTTTTTGATTTTTTTTTTTAATTATCAATATTTTTAATTAGGAATTAAAGTATAAAAAATGTAATTAAATAATAAGTTTTTTGACTTTTAAAAAAATAAATAAACCAATTTTGTACATTTAAACGCTAGTTAATAATAAAACTGTTACAAAAAAATATCAAAACTTGAAAAAAGAAGAAGAAGTAAATTGATTAAATAATCAAAAAATATATTACTTTGTGCTCCTAGTTTTCAAGTCGTAACTTGGTAAGTTTTTTTTTTTTTTTTTTCGAGAATTATTAAGAAAAGTTAATAAATTTTCTTATACATTGGGATTTATTTTGCATTTTTTGTTGAATTTTAAAGAGGAATTTTGAAATCGAATTTAGATTTTTTTCCCAAAACTCGATAAATATTTTAGTTTCAATAATATAGCCTTTGGGTAAATAATAGTAACATTATAATTATTTTATAGTTATTTGTTACATAAAAATAGAATTAAAAAATAATTTAGATCATTTAAATTTTGTATGTTTTATCAAAAGTTTAAAACTTTTAAAATATTTAATACTAGCCTAACTATTGAAATTACAATTTCTAAAATGGGTAAGCATCATATTTTAAATTGATTCTTTCCTAAATTAAAATCAATAATAGTTTGAATGAATTCACTTTAAGGTTATTTTCTGAATTCTTTCTGGCTGTGATGGGACTATTCTTTTTGATATCAACCACCAAAAAATGATAAAATATTTAATCTTCAAATTTTGATAAAAAAAATTGCAATCAAAGTAATTTCCAAAAAAGAGGGGCAAATTTGTTCTCAAAGATCTTTATTAAACTAAGTTCTAATTTGGTTATTTTAATATGCAATATTTTTATTATTCATCATTGATTGATTCTTAATATTAATCCAATTTGATGTTCAGATAGAATTACTTTAATAAAAGAGTGTAAAGTTGCTAACTCACGGTTTTATATGATATTTTTTTGGAAGAGAAAATTGGTTATTTATTTTTTTCTTTTTGATTGCAATCAATTTTTTCGCAAAAGATTTTGTTTTGTTGAAATTCTGAATAAAACAAAAAATTTATAAATCTATTTCAGTACTTACCCAATCATTTTGGGTATTTATCATATTGTTAATTTTTTTATCCAACCTAATGATGTTCAATCAAGATTTTTATTTCATTTTTTGGTTAATATTTTACTGAACCTATTTTGAAATATTCTAATGGATACCGTTTCAATCAGCACTACTATTTCTCTTCATTTCATATTATCAATGAACCATTAGGAACATCTAAATAGAGAGTATTATCTAAAATGCAATCAAAAATTAACCCACTTATTTGGAAATAGTTGATTAATATTTATTGGTATAAAGTCCAGAAAAGATTATTTTTTTTTTTTTTTTTGATCTTTTCTTTCATTTTTATTTTTTAGGAGAAAGTTTTTTTGGAATTAAATGAATTATTTGGGTTTGAATTTTTTTTTAAATTCTAATGGATCTCACTATATTCTTAAATTCTACAATTTCAAAAATAATCTTTCGTAATTAAAATGAATTTTTTTTATGGAATTGCTCAGCCTATGAAAATAATCGTAAAATCTGGATATCTGAATTAAAAAAAATTAATACAGCCGTTTCAACTCAGGTGTGAATCGGCAACTTCTCATTCAGCTTTTGGAAACCGTTGAAAACCATTTCAAATAATTTCAAATTATTTCAAATTATTTCAAATCATTTCAAATAATTTGAAGTAATTTTAAAATTATTTTAGTTGCAAATGATTGGATTTGAAGATCAACCAAAACTGTCTTCATTTGTTTGAAATTCTTAAAGAAATGAAACCTACAAATTGAAATTAATTTTTTCAAAAATTATGAATTTAATTTTTATCTATAATGAGATTCAAGAGTTGGTAATTCGGTGTATACACAAACGAAGTGAGTTTTGACTGATCTTCAAATCCAATCATTTGCAACTAAAATAATTTTAAAATTACTTCAAATTATTTGAAATGATTTGAAATAATTTGAAATAATTTGAAATTATTTGAAATGGTTTTCAACGGTTTCCAAAAGCTGAATGAGAAGTTGCCGATTCACAACTGAGTTGAAACGGCTGTATATCTAATATATTAAAAAATAATAATATTTTCAATAATATTATAAAAAAAGATTCATCAAGTTTATTAGCCTTAATGGATAATAAACTTATCTTTGAGTCTTTAATAAGATTCCTAAATTTTAATTTAGGAATTCGGATAAACAAGAGGGGCTAATAACTCCTCCCTTAAATAATAAAATAAAAAATAAAATGAATTTTTTTATAATTCATTATTTGACTTAGAAATATAGAAAATTTAGATAAAATAAAAAAATAAACTTAAAGAAGTATTATTTAAAAAAGATTTATAATTTTTTACCATCGATGTAATATCATAAACAACAAATGCTGCTGCTGCACCACGATAATACCTATAATTAGAATTATAAACAATATATATTTAAAAATATACAATTTAAAAAACAAATTAATTTAATCGTCATAATTAAAATTGAAATTAAATAATAAAATTATCATAACTTTATTGCAAAAAAAAAATACCACTGAAACCATAGTTTCAAAACATTTTGAAATAAGCCTCAAGTAAAGTAAAAAAAAAAATGGTTATTTGATTATCTTTTTGATGTGACACAACATAAAATAACATCATAACTCGGAAAATTTTTCCAAAAAAAAATCTCTAAATTTTGTATTTTTGAAATACACTAATATAATAAACACTGTTTTAACAATTTTGAAAAAGGTTTACAACTTAATTAGGTATTAAGACGAATTGAAAAAAAAAATAAAAGTTTTCAGTAAGATTTTTTTCATTTTTAATTGTAAAATTTTTGAATTTTTAATCTGACTTTTTGGAGAGATTATTTTAATTTATTTTTTTAATAGTCTAAAAAGAATCATATTATTCAATTTTAAAATAAAATCAATCATATTTTCCAATTTTAAAATAAATCCAAATATTTCTTTTAAAAGATATCACTAAATTAAATTGAAAATCTGATTTTTTATCTGTTTTTGGAATATTATTTATCATTTTATTTTTTTACATGTTTGAGTTTTATGTATTTTTTGTTGTTTTTTTCTTCTGCAAATTGTTTTAACATTTATTTTTTTTTCATTCCTTAATGTTCAATATAAAGTTCATTCATTGAAACTAAATTTCAAAAAAAAATGCCCCAAAAATAGGTGTGTTTTTTTCAAAAGTAGGTATTTTTGAAAAAGTGGGTAATTCGAATCTTAATCAGTTTAATAGCTATCTTTTCTTAATTACATAAAATTATCATAACTTTTAAAAAATAATTTATAAAAGATGTGTAACTGAAATCCAATATATAGTTTTGACTATCTTTAATTTTCAGAATTTATTTTTTCCTTGTAGTGGGGTTAATTATAAATAAACTCATTTTTTTTTTTTAAATGAGTAATCCCTTTAAGAACTACGTTGACAATTTATCAATTTGTCTCAAGACCTTTTGATCCAATAATGTTTAAAGTATGAAACCAGAATCATCGAAATATTCTTTAAATTAGATTAAAAAATTGTTTTATGTGAATTTTTAATTAAAATTAACTAAAATTCCGAGATACCTAAACTCAAACACCTTGCTAAGAAAGGAAAAATGAAAAAGAAAAATAATCAAGGTTTTATGACCTAAAAAATGACAATCAATTCAAATATTCTCAACAAACAACTCTAACTTTTGAAGATCACATTGCCTATGATTTTTACGAACATTGGGTTAATAGAATTGTTTCTTTAAATAAAGGCAATTCTTACAAAGAAGATGCCTTTTTCTCTTTGAGTTTTTATATTTTTTTTTTAGTTTTTATGTTGATTCTTTTTGTTTTTTCTGAAATTGAAGTTCTCAACAACTCTTTCAGGGATAGTATTTACTCTCTTTTTGAGCAGAATCCCCAGTTACCGAATCACCAAAACATTTGATGTATTTTCGTGTAGTAATTTTTTTCTTTTTATTGAATCGTTTCTCTCAAAAACGTAATGGTTCGTTTCAATACAAATTGGGATAGAGGTTTTGTGGGAAAGGTTTTGTGATATTTTGTAATAAACAATCTAAATAAAAATTAAATTTGGAAAAATTAGTCAGTTTTTTTTTTCAATTGAATTTTTTTTTGTGAAATAAAGAAAAAATGATCTTTCTTTTTTAGGAAATGAGGATTTTGGTGAATTCTATTAAATACCAAAGAATTTGTCAGTCTATTTGAAAATATTAACAAAACCAAAAAATAACAAAGAAGAATTCCAATATTTTTACCATTTTTCTCAATTTTGACTTCTTTGGTGAAAATGACAAAACCTCTTAACTTAACTCACATATCAAAAATAAATAATTGAAACTTCTCAGCAATATCTCGAGGTTTGTCACTCATCTAAGAAGAAATTTTCTCAAAAAATTGTTTTTTCTTCCTCTTTTAATTTTAGAGGATTAAATAATTTTGAGAAAAAAAAACTTATAGAATCTTTCTTAGTCAACAATGATATAGACATATTCGTTTCCTCCAAGAAACAAAAACAAAATATAAACCAGAATTTAATTTTTTATTCTTCAATAATTAAAAATAGTTATGGAGAAAAAAAAGGACAAAGGTGGTTTACAAATATTATTTAAAAAAATTTATTTAAATATTATTTCTGAAATTCATTACCCAGACCAAGATATCCAAATGATTTATTTTACAGATATTATCTTTATTAATTTATATCTGAGGGAATATAGGAAAAAAGAATTATAAAAATTATTCAAAAATTAATAATAAAATATCATAATTTTAAAACTATTATTTTCGGGAATTTTAGCCTTACTGTTATTGAAATAAAAAAAAATATAAAATTATTTCAAATACTTTAAATAGTAAAACAAAAAATATCAACCATATACTAATTAATTTTGAAAATAAATTTATTTTAAGAAAGTCAAAATCAATAGAAAATAATCTATCAGACCATAAAATGTTAATTAATAATATTAAAAACAATTGGAATCCTTAAAAAAAAATATAAAATTACAAATCAAGAATACTACCAAAAAGAATTTATAAAATATTTTTACAGAAAAAAATTTATTCTTTTAGATATTCATACAATAAAAAATTTTAAAACTAAATTTATTCAATTTAAAGATATAAATTATAAAGAAAAAAAAACTGATTACAAAATTGCCCCATTTATAAAGAACCTTTTAAATAATCCAAATTTAATCAATTGAATAAAAAAAATAAATAAAATATTTTGGAATAAATTTATTATGAAATAAAATTTGAATTTACCGAAAGCAAAAATTTTTGGAAAAAAAAATAAATATAATAAGGACTAAAAAAATGAAAATGATTTTAAATAACAAAAATATGATTGAAGAATATTTTGGTTATATTAAGAAAAAATTCAATTGAATCAAGTAAAAAGATTTTAGATTATATAAAAAACCTCAAAATAAATAATTTAAAAGAGTTGAAAATCAATATATTTTACCCAATCGAAAAAATCAAAAACACTATTAAATATTTAAAAAACAAATCAGTTAAAGGATTTCAAAAAATTGAGAATTTAACATTTATTATTGATGAGGAAAATGTGATTTAAACTTCGAATCGATAAAAAACAAAAATTATAAAAGTTTTTTAAGTACAATTCAAACTATATTTAATAAATGGTTAATTAATCCTACGAATAAAACAATTTAATATATCCAAAAAAAAAGATCAATTCTATTTATTCATAAAAAAGGAGGTGAAGGGGTAGCTTTGAATTATAAACCAATTTCTATAAATCAAAGTTTAACAAGATTATTTCTTAAAATGCTATACCAATTCACTGAACCATGTTGGGATTTTATTCATAAATCAAAATTTGGTTTTGGGAAAAAATTTGATAATCGCATTGCTGTATTAAATTTCAAAAATACGTATAATGATATAAAATCAAATAATGAAAATGAAAAAAATTAATAAAACATATATTATAATGATTGATATAGAAAAGTGTTTTGATTCAATTAGTTTTAAAATAATTCGAAAAACAATTAAAAAAAATTTATTTTGATTAAAATTATCAAAACTTTTTTATTAAAATATTATCAAGGTAAGGGACTTGGTATATTCCAAGGAGATCCATTGTCTCCTATTTTATTTGCTCTAATTTCTCATTTTCTTTTATTAAAAATTATACCAATAAATAATCATTGGTAAATGTTTGCAGATGATTTAATTTTAATTAGAAAAGGGAATATAAATTAATTAATGAAATTCAAAATATTCAATATATGGAATTATTACTCAATTTGGATTAAAGCCCAATAAAGACAAAACAGAATTTTCACAAGATTTATCAAAGATTAAATATTTAGGTATTTACTTGGATAAAATTTCACATTTAGTAAATAATCTGAAAAAGGCAAAAGAAACTTATAATAATTATAAACAATTATTTAATAATAACTTATTAACAAATGATCTGAAAATTAGATTATTTAAATCTTTTATATTAAGTCAATTGACAGATGGATTAGAAATTTTTAATTATGAAATAAAAAAGATAAATTATTTAAATTCTTGGATAAATTTGTGTATTACTGAAATATGTAAAATAAACCGAAACACACCAGTTCTTATTTATAAAACAGAATTTAAAATTGGAAAATTTGGTAATTTCAGTCAATAAAATGAAATTCAAATTTAAAAAAAAATTAAATAATTTATCTCTTCCTTATTTAGAAAAATTAATAAAATTTAATCAACAAAGAACAAATAATAAAATCAACTTGGAATTCAAAAGATTTAATTGAACTAAAAATTGAAATATATAAGTACACATATAATGAGTTATTGAATTCCAAGAGTTGGAAGTTTCGTTGGGTTTTTCAAAATTCATTATTTAAAACACAAAAATATTTGAGTTATCCCTCAAGCTCAACAATTCTAAAATTCAGAACATTTACTAACTGCTTAAATAGATATTATTATGTAATCGATAAAAATTAAAATAAATTTTGTCCTTTAGGTTGAAAATATAAGCAAAAGCAACAATCGAAAATGTTGATCATTTTTTATGGGTATGTCCTTCCTATGAAAAAGATAGATTAATATTTCAAAACACATTAAAAATAATAAATTTTAATGAAATAATTTCAAATTAAGACAGTTTGCAACTATTTTCATTAATTAATAATCGTGGAATCTATGATTTTACGCTTGTTTTTTTGTAAGGAAATTGAAGCATAAGGGCATTTAGAGTGTAAATTACACTTCTTCAATCAAAGAAACAAATATTACAAAATTTTTCATTGGTTGGTCATTTCCCGTGAAAATTTTCTAAATCTTCAATGGTTATCAAATATTCATCTGTTTGATATAATTTGGAATATTTTTGATTTATTTTCATTCGTAAAATAAGAGTATCTGTTTAAATTTATTTTGGAAATTCTTGAGAAATAAAAAGTTATTTGTTTATCAAAAAAATTCCAATAAAAGTATTTCCATGAAGAATTAAAAACAAAACCGAATTAAGAATTAGTAATTATCTCAAATGTTATCAATAAGAATAAAAAGAAATAAATGATTTTTTATTTTTTTTTTAATCAATTTTTTCACTTTCTTTGGTTTCCATTTTTTAAATTGTATGTAAAAGTATTATACTGGGGTATCTGACACTCTCATATTTATTAAAAAATTAATGTGTTTGGTTCAAGAAATGATTTGAATAATTCAGTTTAGCAAAAACTGTAGCACTCAAAATTTGGTAAAATGTACTTGTTCTCTTCACTAGATTTTTTTAATGACCAGATTTTATGACACAACAGTAAGTACAAATTATTCTCAAAGAGAGAAATCTCCAAATTTTCAAGGTTACTTGAGAGTGTTGTTAAAAAAAAAATTCAGTTGTTTGTTTTTGAAGGAGTGTTTTTATTTATTCTGTGCTGTTTGGATCGCAAATCCAAACTAAGAGAAATATGCAAGAAAAGAAAGGAAAAAATGAAGACAAACATTGGTGCTAATGAATGGTATCTTTCTTGACCAGCGGTGTCCTGTGATAATTGTAATAAAATAAAAAAAGAAAGAAAAAACAAAAAAAAATTTTTTTGAAAATTTGATTGAAAAGAACAAAAGAATGCACTGGATATACATACCCAAATTTGTAATTTATAATTTAGATCATCGACCTTTAATTTTTTTGTTAAGAATGCTGCTCCGACTGTTGGTTCTTGTGACAAGGAAAATTTGTCTTGAACAAATCTAATAACAAGAGAAGACTTCCCAACAGCAGACTCTCCTAAAAAGACAATTTTGTGGTTGATTAAATTTTCGTTCATCTTGGAATGATAATAAGAAACAAGAAAGTAAATAAGGTGAAAAAGGTTGTTGGTTTTTTTAAAAAATGAATAATTCTTAAAAAAGAATTGTCTTAATTTTTACTGAAGAAGTATTCACCAAAGAGTGTTTTTAAGAAGGGGAGAAGTTTTTTTATTGATTTTTGAGATTAGGGTTTCTAAATTCTATTAAATAAAGTCAAAAACAAAAATAAGATTTCAACAAATTTGATAAGGGTAAATAATAAGGCAATTAAAAATTTTCAAAACGATTTGCTGAGTCAGAAAAATATACATTTATTACTTTTAATAGTCTTTTTATTTTAATAGAATCCTTGGTTACTATTATTTTCCGATTAAACAAAAGAAAATTTTTAGTTCACATTCTAAAATATTTTTCTAGTTTATAAGTCGAAGAAAATCAAAAGATCTTTATAACCAAGTTAGAAATGATTATATAAGACAATAAATTGTACACCCTTAGTTAACTCTGAGAGAAAATTTTATTCTGCTAATTTGATTGTATCAGTAATAATTAATATTCATTTTGGAAATTGTAATAAAAATTTTCATTTATTAATTGGATAATAAAAGTAGAATTAGAAAAAAAGTTTATAATTTGCTATTTTTACTTGGAGATGGATGCTGGAACAATCATACATACCCCCACAAAAGTGTTAACCAATACTACACTTTAGAATGTAATAGCATTCTAGATCTAAAAAAAATTTAATCTTGGATTAAAATAATTTTTTCATGTTAATTTTATTTAAATTATGAAATATGAACTTTATAAAAATTAGGTTAAATTCAAACAAAATACCTGTTTTTGTTATTGAGAACAGAAGCTTTAATTTTAATGATTTAAGAAATTGAAATACCGAGACAAATCTATCACCAAAAAAACAATTTTTGTATTGAAGAAAAGAACGTAAAATGTACTTTTTTTAAAAAACAACAACAAGACCACTAAATAATTTGGTATTTTATGAAAAAAGAAGCATTTTTTCTAGAATTGCAGTTTTAAACTTATTGAATGAATATCAAAAAATAAAAAATAAATTTAAAAAAGAAAATATTTATATTGTTACAATAGATATACAAAAATTTTTTGACTCTATTCATCATTCACTTATTTATTATTCAATTAAAAAATTTATAAAAAATGAAATCATTGTAGAATATCTACTTGCTTATTACTCAAAAGAAGGAATTGGTGTTTACCAAGGAGATCCATTATCTCCTTTATTATTTGGATTTATTACTCATTTTCTCTTAGAAAAAATTAAATCACTAGAGTTACATGTTCAAATGTTTGCAGATGATCTGATTTTACTGATGAAAGGATCATTAATAGAAATAAATTTTCAATTACAAAAAATCTTTAAAATAATAAAAGATTTTGGAATGAATCCTAATGATGATAAAACTAAAAAAACTTTAATCCCAAAAGAAATTTTATATCTTGGTATTTGGCTAGATAAAAAAACTTATTTAAAATTCAACCTTGATAAAGTTAAGGCCAATTTTAAAAAGTTAATCAATATCTTACAACAAAAAAATTTTTCTAATGGATTAAAAATTCAATTTTTTAAAGCTGTATTACATAGCCAATTATTATATGGTTTAGAAATATTTGATTTGACAAAAACAGATTTTAAAGATATTGATACTTGGATTAATAAAAAAATTACAAAATTTTTATTAATCAACCCACACTCACCAAGGCGTATTTATAAAACTGAAGCAAAAATTGATCCCGTAAGGATAACGATAAATAAAATAAGATTTAAGTTAATTCAAAAATTAAAAATCCTCCATTATGATGAATGAATTAATTATCTTACTTTTAGAAAAAAAGAATCAGAAAATATAAATTGGTACTCCAAAAATTTAAAACAACTGGAAAATGAACTAGAAAATTTTAGAATTAAAAACTTAGAAAATAGTCCAAGTTGGAAAGTTCAAGAATATCTAAAAATAGTACAAATCAATAATACTATAAATAAGCAGCAAAGATATTTAAAATGGAAGGGTTCAACTTCAATTTTAAAACTCAGAAATTTTACAAATTACCTTAACAGGTACTCTTATGTTATGAATAAGAATAAATCAAAACTGTGTGAATTATGTAAAAAAATAAACAATTTAGATATTATTGAAGATTTAGACCATTTTCTATGGAACTGCTCAGCCTATGAAAATAATCGTAAAATCTGGATATACGAATTAAAAAAAATTAATATATCGAATATATTAAATAATAATAATATTTCTAATATTATTATAAAAAAGGATTCAAACTCTTTATTAGCCTTAGTGGGTAATAAACTTATTTTTGAGTCTTTAATTAAATTCCTAAATAAAAATTTAGGAATTCGGGCAAATAAGAGGAGTCAATAACTCCTCCCTTAAATAATAATAATAAAAAAAAAAAAGAAGCATTTTTTCTTTACATTTTATAAAAAATCATCATTGTTAATGGAAGTGTTGGATAATTGAAAATAACAAATTAAGTTTAATATTAATACTGATTGAATAAATGACTATGATATGTTTTTCAAAATATGTTTGTTGAAATATTTCAAAAAATGAAAAAAAAAAAATTAGCTCTTTTTTTTTGAGAAAACAAAACACAAAAGATTTCAATAAAAAACTAGAAAATTAGCAAGGGTAAAAATGATTTTTCAAATAATTTTAATTGTAAAATAAAAAGATCATAATTATCAAACAACTCTCCAAAGAAAAAAAAAATACATATTTTATAATAGATCATCCGAGGGTACAATTCTAAAAGGGAAATTAATAATTTAAGCTAATTTTAGAATTAAAAATTTGAAATTTAATTTACTTTAAAAATCTTTTTTTAGAGAGATGAATGAAAATTTTATTCCATTTATTTTTCAACAAATAATATATGTTTTTCATATTACTGGAAACTTTATGAAAATAAAATAAGTTATGAAAACAGTTTTTTTGATCTAAAATAAAATAATCAAGAATAATTTTCACTCGAAAATATTTTTAGCTAAAATCGGTATCTAAAATTTTAATCAATTTTTTTTATATAATATTATGCTAACAAACAAATTGAATTTTAATATAGCATTAGTATGTAGTTATTTATTATTTTAAATATTTAAATAATTTTTTAGGACCACTGTCTTTAATAAAGATATTTTAAAATAAATTTGCCCTACTTTTTTGAAAATAACTTTAGTTTTATTTTTCAAATTTTTATAACAATTATAACCATTTAAATTTGATTTAAATGATTACACATCATTTCTTTTTTACTCAAATGATATTTTTTTATTAAGGGGGTATTTATTTAGAAAAAATAAATCGAAATCTTATAAATTTCTTGGAATTTTTTTTTTTTTTGCAATTTGTGTTTAGCTTATGAAATGGATGACTTAGCCTTTTCTAAACAATTTATTAATTTGAGTTTCTTTTTTGAAATTCAAAATTCGCATGTTTCCAATATAAAATACAAAAAAAGAATCCTATTATTTTTACAAGCAATTAAGTAAATTTTTGAAAATGGTAAAATGAATTTTTTTGTTTTATATTGTAACATCTTCTTTTTGAATAAAAATTGAGTATTGACTTATTATTTTTAATTATTAATATTTCAATCCAAATTTTATCCAATAAAACTAATTAGGGCAGATAGGTGAAAATAAATGAAATTTTGATAGAAGTTTAACAAAAATTTATCAAGGTAAATTAGATCTATAATATAAAAAATTAAAATATTTTCATCTTTGAAAAAAGTAAATTTCTTTTTTTTTTTATTTTGCAGTGAAGAAATTAATTTCCCCATAGGGCCTTTAGGCTTTTTTAAAATTCAAAAAATAAGAGTAAAACTGAGATTATACAATATTCTTTTAAATTAATAATACCTTTAGTACTCTACAACACTCTACTGCACTTACTCTAATTTCTAAATTTTTGTTAAGATAATTTTATTAAAGAGTCATAATTTTCTTTATCATTACCTGATAATAAGATAAATCATAAATCTTTATGTTTGTTTAATATCATAGATACTTTTCTTTAATTGTTTATTATTTTTCTTTATTTGGATTAATTCCTTTAATTCAAAAATTTAAAATTTCTTTATAATTCACTATCTCATAGATATTGATCTATATCTTCAATAATTTCAAAATTAGAATGATATATACATAAGCGACCAAATTTTCTTTTTAATTTAATTATATCATATACAGAAGAAGATCGGTTTCAAAAATAGGAGAAATATCTTTATTATAATATAGAAGCTGTGCCTATACATTTTATATATTTTTGTTTTTAGGTTGTTTTTTTAATTTAAGAAAAAAAAAAACAGAAAATATATAATATTTTCTGCTGATTTCTTAAATTAAAAAAAAAACCTAGGCACATGATGCCACTTCTGTTTTGTAGATATTATTATTACATCTAATGGTTTTTAAATTCACTTGACCCTTCTACCCAGAATTATTAAATATTAAGTTTTTTTTAATAAAAAAGATCGACTTCTAATAATTTTATGTTTTCCATTATCCAATTCATATTTTCATCTTTTTTTTTTGAAAATTTTTAATTTTTTGAAATTTTTTCAAATACTAATAGTTCTACAGTCCTGTGCCTTTTTAAGACCCAGAAAAATCAATAAATAAGGCACAAAAAATCCCATTAAGGCACAAAATCAAAGTAGCCAAAATAAGGCACAATTTTTCTGTGTAATTTCCAAGATTACTTATTTGTAATATTCTACATATATATTGAAGAAAAAACTCAAACTAACTCTG
Organism: Anaeramoeba flamelloides; assembly: GCA_027625915.1. Taxonomy (NCBI): domain Eukaryota; family Anaeramoebidae; genus Anaeramoeba; species Anaeramoeba flamelloides. The sequence goes on from JANTQA010000036.1 coordinate 8,682,221, forward strand.
TAATTATTCGGTGAAATTATATATTGAAATTGGGAAAGTGCCTTAAATCAAAAATTTGTGCCTTAAAGTGAACAAAATTTTGTGCCTTATATGTTTCTTTTTCCTGTGCCTTAAAATGGCACAGGACTTTATTTTTTTTTTTCGAGTCTGTACCTTCTTCTGTATATGGGTATTCTGAATTTATCAAGTTTGGTGTCAGTTTTATAAATTATTCTTGGAGAATTTGAATTAATTTTTAGAAAATTTTGTTACTTTTGTATTTATCCAAAAATTTATTCAATCAAAACCTTTTTTTTGTCAAATTAAAAATAACCAATCCATAGTATAATTGACGAATGGATATTGATTTAAACATTTATAATTTTACTATATTGGCTAGTTTTTTTTTTTTTTTTTTGGTGAAAAATCATCTTTTATTTTTTAAAGTTGCATTTTACTCTTTTAAAGTATTTTATATCTTTTTTTACTTTTTCTATATAAATACCTAAATATTTAATTTCTGATAATTGGTTTGCTTTTATTCTAGTATTTTATCAATATATGGATTGTTTCCAAATTCTTGGATAATTTTATAAATAAATATTAGTTTTTGATCAATTTCTGATATTGGCCCCCCCCATTATAAAAATCAAGTCATCTGCTTAAAAAAGTTATTTTCTTGTTTACAAAAAAGAAAAAAATTGAAACAAATTTTTTTAATAAATTATTTGGTATTATTTCAAGAATTAAAACAATTTATATCATTTCTGGAGGAAAAAATTGATTTTGATTTGTTCAGAGAAAATTAGAAAATTCCCATATATTTTCAAGAAAATTTTGTTTGAAAAATCAGATTTTATCTTTGAAAAAATACATAATTTCAAAGTTAAATTTGAAATAACTTGAAAACATTAATTATTTGTAAAATTATCTTCTTATATAAAAATATTGATATTTTTCAATAGGTTTAATCAATCAATATTTTGTTAACCGAAAAAGAATTATCCTAAAAAACAAAAACAAATCTTTTATTAATATTCCTGAGAACAAAGACTTGGATTTGTATAATAATGATGGAAATGGTAATAAACAAGGTAAAAAAATTTTTATAATGTTATCAAATTAAATCAATTTAATAATTTTTAAATTCTGTAAAAATGGAAAAAAAACAATTGATCTCACCAAAAAATTTTCTTATTTAGGTAACTTTATCGATCAGAATTTTTTGGCACTTGGCATATACAAAATTGGTAAGTAGAGAATACCACCAATACCATATTTTAAAATTATATCTTGTTTTGTCAAATACTGATCTAATAAATTGATAAGGCGGTTTTTGAGCCCTTTACTTCCTTTACTTTCCACTTTAAATGATTAGTGATTAGGCTAGATTAGTATCTAATTATAATAGTTTGTAATTGAGTACAAATTATATTTGGGATATTGGGTTCGGATGCTTGAAAAAAAATAAATTTTCAAAATATTATCACAAGATAAAATATTTGATTTTTTATTAAGGATCACTATTAAAAATTGTAATCTTCTGAATTTTTTTTTATTTCCTTGTCGAAATCTAAATAAAGAAAACCCAATACAATATCTAAGTATTTAAAAAGTATTCTTTCCAATATCCAAAAATAAAGTTTTTTAAAAATCAAAAATTTCAAGATTTTTCTCAATAATCATGAAAACCAAAAAACCAAAGACTGGTTATTTTTGTTTCCTTTTTATAAAGCTAGTTGTATTATCAAAATACTTTCAATATTTCAGAAATAATTTTTCAAAACAATCATTTTAGTATTAATTTGATTTTATAAAACTTATTGATTTTTTTTGGAACTAATCTGTATTTCCAACAAATTAAAGAAGATATTTTGCAACTTTGGAGTCCGAATATTGATAATTCAACCTTTAAATTTGTCATGAAATGGAGATTTTTATACTGAAGTTCTTTTTTTTTTTTTTTTTTTTTTGACTAATCGGAAGATCTTTTTTTAATAGTTGTGATCAAAATATAGGACCCTTGATTAATCGAATTTTGAGACAAATTTAAACCATATATATTTTCTAATATGATTGGCACCCAATAACAAGTTAATTTAAACATATACTCCCTTAGGTAATTTTAAGATTTAAAAGAAAGTATAATTATGTATCAAAAAAAGTATAAAAGATTTTTTTTCACCAACTCTTGAATATATAAATATGAAGAGATAAGTCTCAGGTATAACTGTGTATTGATTTTGGAACTTATACATTGGTAAAATTTGAATTTGTAATTGGAGAATGGTTTTTTCCAAAAAAACTAATTTTGGAACAAAAAACTAAATATATCACACTAGGACTTTTTAACTAAGAGATAAATTAATCAAATAAAGTGCAAAAAAATCAATAAGGTACAAAAAAATTGTTCATAATGGCTCATAATCTCATTTTTTTATCTCAAATTGTTATTAAAATTTTTTTTTTTTTTTGTTACTTGATTATACAAAGTTGTGCCTTATACAACTTATTTTTTATTCACTGTTTTATTGATTGGAGTATGTGTTAAATAGTACGCAGACTACATAACTGAACAAGAATTCTCGATCCCTCCATTCTTTTAATTTAATAAATACGTTGTTTACCATTAAAGGTCATATTCGCTTGACAATAATTCAGCTAGAACCTAAAATTAAAAGAAATTATATATATATATATATATATATATATATGCTCCTACAGCCCAAAAAACACTAAAAATGTAAAACTGATCAAATACTTTCCATTAATACAATTAAAAAAACTAAATGAAAAAAGAAAAATAAATATAGTTTCAATTTAACTTTTTCTTGAAAACATTTTTTGCCAAAATCATTGAATTCAAACTTGAAATTATGTATATTTTTAGATTCAATATCTTGTTTTAACTCATTTACAAAAACAAATTCTAAATTATGGGGATTTTCTTTTTACAAAAGGGACTAATTTTATCCTCAAATGTTTTTTTTTATTTTCAAATGGTAAAATTAAAAAAAAAGTTAAACTAAAAGGATAAACTTTCTGGAAAAGCATTCTAATTTAATATATTAACTTATTCTTTGATTTCAAACTTTTCTCAACCCCAATTTTTCAAAATAAAATAAAAAAGTGCACACTAATTCCAAAAAATATTTTCGATATTCAAAAGTTGAGAGTGTTTTTATTCTAAAAAAATTTATACCAGTGGTTAATTGAATTAAGTTATAAGTTAGATTTCGAAAAATATTAATCAGAAAAAAATAGTGCTTAATTTTATTAAGGACATATATATATTATCAATAATTAAAGAATTAACCTAACATTTTCTTAAATTATCTTACAATCGAGATTCTAGAAACTGATCCTTTCATTGACAAGTTACTCTTAGGTATTTTTTTTCACCAAAGGTAGTAGGATAATTATTTAGCACAAGATTATTGTTAAATCTGATACAAAAACTCTTCATTTGTTAACTTTAGTGAAATTGGTTATATTTTTATAAAAACGTTCTTTTTTTGGCCAATTAAATGTTCAATCAAAAGATTTGACCCTTTTTTTGTTGGTATTTTTCGGATGAAAATTAAAAAAAGAAAAATTTCAAAAAAATTTAATTATATTGAAATCTCACTTTTAGTAATTTATAGACTTTTTAAGAATAAATAAACTTGAAAATTTATTCTTATTTGATAAAAAAATAAAATTAAATCTAAATATTTAATCTTTGATAATCTAAAATATTGTTCATTTATTTTATTCAGGATGATTTATGAAATTTCTTGTAAAATATAAAAGATTATGTAATTCAATCAACTTTTTTAAAAATATGGTATATGAAAAACAAACTTTTATTATTAAAATCAGTAATTTGAAAATATCTTTTTTTATTATTTTTTAGTTATTAAAATTATATATTGGAATTAATTTTATTTGTTTGGATATATGAATAAAATTCAGAAATAATAATATAGCTTATTTGAACATTTAATTTTGTGTTGTCAATAAACAACTGAAATTATTAAGATTTAGTTATATATTATTACTTAAAAACAATCAATATAAAAAGTATTTCTTTAGGTTAATAAGTTCGAATTTACCAGGGGTTTTCAAAAAGTAATAAGGGTGAATTTTAAATTTGAAGGTTTGGCTGTTTTTTTTTCTTGTTCTTTCTTTGTTCAATAAAAAGAAAAAATTAATTTGAATTTTTCTATGAATCAAAAAAATTTTAATTTTTTTATGTTTATAATAATGATTGTATTTTTTTTTTTGAAATAAAGTAGTTTTTTTTATTTACATTATTATAGAACTTAGTGGTTTTTATTTTTAAAGTGTATTTTTGTACTCTTCGACACAAACAAAAATATTTCTTCCTCTATGTAAGAAAATATTTGTTTTTTGAATTACTCAGAAATTTGTTGGATTTTGAACTTTTTCAAAAATGCGAAAAATGGATCAGAACTTTTAAAAACATAATTCATTTCAGAAAATAATATTAAAAGTTGGTTCTTCGAGTGATCAGTTTTTTACACCTTTTTTTTCAATTTCCATAGACAATGGTATTTTTTTATGGAGGCTACAAGAAATCAATTAATAATTAGACCATTTTGGTTTTTACAAATTTCTGTAGATAACAAAAGAACAAAGCAAATATGATATCCAGAGTTCACAATAGATTCTTATTTGAAAAAAAGTTCTAATAATTCTTTTTTAATTCAATGGAATCAAATGATTCTTTTTTCTTCCAATGATAAGTCACACTTTTTTCTTTTTTATATTCGGTTTTACATCAAATCACATTCCCCTTAATATTAATAATAAATAATTTTTTTTTTTTTATTTTGAAAAGAATTTCACTTTTTATTGAAAAAAATAAATTTCATAGGTTTTTCTTCTTGTGATTTTCGTTTTCATCTTCTTTTCTCAAGCCTGACTGTCATTAAGTTTATTCCTAATAAGAAAATTATAATAATTTGAAAACAAAATCCATTGAATCTTTTTTTTTTAATTTTGTTTTGTTCTCAAATAAAAATTCTTTTTTTGATTCCCTATAATCAAAATAAATAATTTTGAATGTTTTTATGTAATACTCATGTTCAAAAATACTTTAACAAGTGGGAAATGTTTGATAAAAAATGATTCCATTAAAATCATTTGATCAATATGATTCCAAATTTTAATTTTTGAGATTCTAAAAATTCCAAAAATAAAATGTATTTGGAATTCTACAAATTTTAATCTTTTTCATTTTTTTAAATTTCTTTACTTTTCTAGTTCAGTCAATTTTTCTTTTTAAGGCTTTAATGTTTTCAAAGAATTTATTAAGCCAAAGCGATGAAGATGAGCAAAATGAACCAGAAAAAAGTGACGTTTATTTCAGTGGGCAGACGAAAAGTTACAGCCTACTTTTTTCACGATCGATTGATATAAAAAACAGGTTTGTCCCAATAACCAAAATTAAAAGGCCAAAAAAAATTGTGATTGGAAATTCACAACACACCCTTGTTTTGTATCCTAACAACAAACTCGAGCTTTACCATGAAAAGCTTGGTATTCAAAAATTTGAAATTCAAAACGAACAAATTAAAGATATTGTTGCTAGCGCACAAAATTATCAAATCGTGACACGCTCTGGAAATCTGTATTCTTTAGCCAGTGGAAAGGACTGTTCTTATCAATTGAAAATCCCAATTACTGACTTTACAAGAAGCACTTTTAAAGAAATCAGACAAGTAACCTTTTTTAAAGAAAAGAATTTGTCTATTGACAAAATTGCAATGGGGTATTGTACAAATTATTATCTTTGCACTGACGGGCAATTTTTTACTAGTGGATACTCTGATGAAGGTAAATCCCATCACCAAACCATTTTTTTCTCATTTCTTTTTTGTTTTTTTTGTAAAAAGGTTTGAACTACTCCACACACACTTAATGTTTTTTCATTATTTTGTTTTTAGGGATCAGTAATCAACAACAACAGTGTAAAATTTAAATGTATTTTATTGGTGGTATTCTATACTTACAAATTTTGGAGATTGACAAGTGCCAAAAAATTCTATCACCAAGAAACCAAGAAAGGAAAATTTGTCAATGAATATTGTTTTTATAAGTTAGATCAATTTTTTTTTTTTCCATTTTTTCTGAAAAAGAAAACATTTAAATTCACTGTTTTTCTCACATTATATCAAAAGTTTTTACCCAGTTTATTGCCATTCCCTCATTTTTATACAAATTCAAGTCTTGGTTGCCAGGAATATTAAAATAAAGGATTTTTTTTTTCTTTTTTGAGATAATTCTTTTTGTTAAGGGACGAGTCTATATTAAATTTTTTTAGGTAAATTTAATAGAGATTTAGAATTTTTTTGCCAATTACTTAGATTTGAAACCAAAGTGAAAAACTTCTTAGTATAGTAATGAAATCTAGATAAATGACATTCATTAAATTTAGTTATTGTTTTTATAGAAATAAAAAATTTTTCCATTTTTTCACTTTTTTGAAAGTTGCTTTTTTTCAACTTTTCGCAAAAATACAAAAAATAAAAAAAAATATGAGCAGAAAAGCAAAACTTTGTTGTGTTTGTAGTAGACGTACAAAAAATAGTTTGAAAAATAAACCTGAAAAGGTTTTTTTGGATTTGCATGAAAAAACAGTTTGATTCGAAAAAAATATACAATATATGCTTTACTCTTAATAATAGATTTTCTTTCTTTTCTTGTACTATTCTTTTTTTTTCATGAATCTACTTTTTGAGTTTACACTCCTTTGTTTTTGTTGAATTTGGAGTTTTTCAGAGTATTCCCAAATTACCATCCCAAAAGTTTTTGTCAGAGTCAAAAAAATCAAAGAAAAGAATAAGAACTATTTTTTAAAAAAGTAATTATTGATAAAACAAATTGAGTTCTTTATAGATTCAAGTTGGATGAATAGAAGTGAAAGAGAAAATATTCACTAGTTTTTAATTATTTTTTCGTTTTTCCAAATGAGAATAAATATTATTTTTGAGAAAATAATTAAATCCAAAATTAATCAAAAAATTCTCATCAATTCAAGATATTTTTTCAAAAAAAAATTTTTAAAAGTCACTTTTTATGACAGAATTGTAAAATTTTAAAAAAACAAGAACTAAAAGTTCTAAAATTGAAAAAACCTGTCTATTTTCAATTTTAAACCTATTTCAAGATAAGGATTCCTTATTTAGTTATTGGCCAAAAAAAAAAAAAAATTAATAGAGGCTAGTCCCTTAACCAAAAAAAAATTGATATATTCAAACGAATTGAAAAATAAGTGAATTTCTTTCATAAGAATAGTTACAAATATTTAAAGTTTTATAGTCATTTACAAATTTTACCAAGATTTTGAAATTTTATTTTTGTTCTAACCTGAAATTCGATTCTTTGAAAATAAAATTTTATTAAAGATATTTAGGAATTTTGTAATTTTATCCTCAAAATACAATATCCTTTTTTTTCTACCAAAAATGAATTAAATTGTTATACCAAATTCTTGTGAAAAAAATTATTTCTAAATTAAAAATTATTTTTCAATTTTTTAATATATTTTTTTTCCTTATTTAAAAACAAGAAAACAACTTTTTTCAAACATTAAAGATTAAAATTTTTTGCTTAATAGATCTAAATTTCCTTGATAAACTTTTGTTAAGCTTCTATCAAAATTTCATTTATTTAATCACCTATACCTCAGTTAGTTTAATTGGCTGAGATTTAGTATTGAAATAAAAAGATTAATCATGAAAAATAATAACCAAATAAAAAATTTACTTTCGAAATCAATACTTTCCAACCTAAAACTAAAAATATTTTTCACCATTTTCAAGAATTAACTGAATTGGGTAATAAAAATAATGTGTTACTTTTTTTGAGTTTTATTGTAGAAACATGTGAATTTTGAATTTCAAAAAATAGACTCAAATTAATAAATTTTTTAGATGAGGTTAACTCATCCATTTCAGAAGCAAAAACACAAATTACAAAATAAATTTCAAAACAAGATCTCAACAAGATTTCATTTTATTTTTTAAAAAATAATACCTCCTTAATGTAAATAAATACCTAAATTCAATTCAAAAAAAAAAAAAAAACACTTTAAATCAACACAATTGATTCTTTGTGTGAATTAAATAAAGGTTCAGAATATTGAGCAGAAAATTGAAATTAAAAAGGGATTAAATTTGAACCAATTATCTTTTTTCATAATTCTAAAAAAAGTCCTTTCATTCAGGGTTATAAGTTAACAAAACACATACTAATGTATAAAAAATAAAAAAAGGAACAATCAAAGAAATAGAAAAACAAAAATTACAAGCTATTTTTTGAAATTTTATCTTTAAAAAAAGAAAATGAAGTTAAAGTGAAGTGCCCCCCCCCCCAAGATATAAAGGGTTTTTTTATTTATTTATTTTTATTTATACTTCGGAAACTAATCACTTAAATTTTAGGATTTGATACTTTTATATATTGTTATTTTGGCATTATATTGAAATTTAATTAGAATAAGTTGAAAAAAATGTGATTTGGCAATTTTATTGTCAATAATAACTGTAAAAATATAGGATTGTTTTGTCCTTTGTTATAAAGTGATAATTCCCACGAAAAATTAAAGAAACAAATAGAATAAACTACAAGAATAAAAGTTATTAAAATGTAATTATTAAATTAAAAAAACAAAGAAATTTTCAGGCAAATTGAATTTCTGGTAATTTTTACTGCAACAATACTTTTCAATGGTATATTTATTTTTTTCTGTTTATTGATCAATTTGATCATAAAGGGAATAATCATTTGTACCAACAACAATCATAAAAAGGGCCTTATCTTAGCAAAAAATCCGATTGAAAAATCAGTTTCTAACAACAAAACAATTTTTCAAAAATTTTGACTCACTTTATAATTTTATTGGAAATTATTAAAAAATTTAACCCATATTCTTATCAAAATAAATTTCCAATATTGAGACCAAAACCATTTTCCCTAATTTAAATACTTTTCTTTTGTTTTTTTTATTTGATATTTTAAAGATTCCTCTTCTTCATCATCATTACCATCATCTTCACCTTTTTCTTTTTTCTTTCTTTATTTTTTCTTTTGAAAACTTTTTCTCTACTTAAACTTTCTCACAATAAATACATGAATATTATTCCTATGTCTAAATTGTATGAACAGGAAGACTAGGATTAGGTCAGAAAGATAACACAACTCATCAACTTAAACCAGTCAAAATCTTTCAAGATGTCGAAAGAATTTTTTCTGGGATACATGGGTTATCTTGTTTCTTTATTACAAACTCAAATCAATTGTATGCATTTGGTAATAATAGTCATGGCAAATTAGGAATTGGCAATGGACATATTCAATATAAACCACAAATGGTCAAAACTGAACAATTTCAAGCAGACGACATTGAACATTTAATAACAGCACAATACCATTCAATTCTAATTACAAAAGATGGTAGGACTTTTTCAAGTGGGTCCCCGATTTATAATGGGATTGAGATCAAAAAAGAAATTTTTACACAAATACCAACTCTCCAAGATAAATTCATCATTAGGATCGCAACAGGTGAATATCGCCAGCTAGCGCTTTCTCAAGAAGGTGAGTTGTTTTGTTGGGGATTTACTAATTGTAGTACCCCTTCGACAACTTATAAAAAGAATATAAAAACCCCTCAAATAATCCAATTGCCCAATTTAAATAATATGTCCCCAAATTCTATACAAATCTCGTGTGGCAGTCGAAGTACCTTTATTTATAATAATGTTGGCAATACATTATCACTGGATTTTGAACATTTTTTTAAAAATGGAAAATTTACTGACTGTGTGCTGGGCACAAAAGAGAATGAAATTAAATGCCATAAATTGTTAATCGAATTAAGAACTAACAATACAAAGCTTGAACAAATTAATAAATTAATTGAAGAGAAATGTTACAGCAAGGAACAATTACAAAATTTTTTAAAATGGATTTACTATGAGGAGATCAACAATGCAACACAATTAGAAGAAATTTTTACAAGTTTAAATTTGTCTCCCCTCCATAAGGAAAATGAGCATTCGTTAAAAAACGATTTATTACGGTTATATAAAGAAGAAGATTCCAAGGATTTTAGCCTTTTAGTACAAATTCAAGACGAAGATGAGGATGAGGATAATGATGATGATGATGATGATGATGATGAGGACGAACCCGAAGAAATACCTGTTCACAAAATAGTATTGTTAGCCAGATCTGGATTATTTAGAGAAATGTTTAAGAATATTGATCAAAAGGAAGAAACTAATTCAGTGAAAGATTATTCTGGTAAATCAATTGAAACTTTAGAAATATTAATCAAATATTTTTACACTGAAAAAATTGAATTGACAGCAGATGATGACCCTCAATTAATTCTTGAAGAATTAGAAGATGCCCAAGAATATTACCAATTAAACGAAAACTGCAATTTAAATCACGAATTGGATAGAATTAAAAAACAATTATTAAAAAACTAAAGATTCTTTTATTTTACCTTTTTTCATTGCATTTTTAATCGATTTGATATTTGTTCGTTTTTTTTTTTTTTTTTCTTTTTTCTTTTTCATTTTCATTTCTCATTACAATTTTTGTTCATTTTTTAAACAATTACATTTTAGAATAAAATGCTAAGCTTTGTTATGACTTTTTTAGTTTTCTTTATAAATTAGATACTCCAATTCAAAATTTTTAACACACCAAAATTCAATTTTTGAAAAAAAAAAAATCTTATTTAATCAATTCTCAAAGAAATAACAAATTAGAATCATTCACTAATTCAATTGTTAACAATTGTTTATCAATTACAAGATTAACGAAATAAAAAAATAAATAATTATCAATACTAATAAATTATCGGTCTGTTAACATTTTTGGAGAAGAGTAAAACAAAAAAATATATTTGGTAAATTTGTTTAAATTCATGTAGGAATTATTGATCGATCAAATGGTTAGATACCCTCAACTAGTTTTATTTGAGTTCTTCTATTTTGACGAAATCCAACTTTAGCCTAATATTTACTGTTTGAAAAAAATTTTTGGTTGAACGAAATAGGTTACAGCAATTCAGAAAAAGAAATGAAAACAAAAAAACAAAAGAAGAAAAAATGATTTTCCTATTTGTTAAAAATCAAAATTATTTCCAATTTTAATGAAATTGTATAATTCTGATTCTTTTAACTGCTTTGGGATGTGTGGAAAATTTTGAATATTAGTTTACTATATAAACTCTTTTTCAATCAAAGTGGCTCAGTTGTAGTGGAGAGTGAATTACACTTTTTTAAAGGATTTTAAAGGATATAAGAAGCAAAATTTATTTTGGAAATTTCAAAAGTTAAATGATTTTTTCGCATTTAACTTTTTTTTTTTTCTATTTTTTTTTTGATAACTGATTCATTTGCAAATTTTTTTTTATTGTAACATCGGTAGTCACTTGGTAAAAACATATTATTCAAAGATTATTGATAAAATCAAAATGATTGTAGAGAAATCATTTTGATTTCTATTGGAATTTTATTTGGATCTTCAAGAAGTGATCAAAATGAATATTTTATTTTTTCTTAATGGGAACCTCAGAATTTGAGTTTTTTTAATTTTTAAGAAAATATATTGATTTTTAGTTTTATTTTAGACATATATTAAACTATTCTCTTGGTGTTTATTATACCTCTTATTTCAGATTTGTTCTTTATAGGTCATTTATATAAAATATTTGATATTTGTTAAAAAATAATGGGCCCATTTGACAGAAACAAAGTATATAATAAAACCATTTTTTCGTTGATAAGTTGTACATTTTTTTTTTTGTTACTGCAAATTCTATAAAACATAAAAAAATCGATTAAATAATGAATCTAAATATTCAAAAATAAAAAAGAACTAAAAAATAATATCTTTGGTATTTTTTAAAATAAACAATCAATATTTATCTTATTATTGGCTAATGATAAAAGCAAACGATGATTAATTATTGAAATTCTCTAAACAAAAATTTAGAAATTATAAAGGTGTCATAGATTACCATAAAGTACCAGATGATGCCTAGATTTTTCAGTATACAAAATAATTGGATAAAATCTTATATTACACTAAATTCCTTTAAATTCTGAAAAATTTAAGTGTTTTTATGTTTCATTTAAGAAATGAAAAGAAATATTTTTATAATTTTCTTTTCATTTTTTAAAAATAAAAAACAATCCAAATGCTGTTTTCACAGAATTTGAAAGAATATAGTAAGATATTTGATTTTACCAAGTTCAAAAATATCATCTAAAACATAACTAAAAGTATCGTCAAGTGCCATAGAGGATTTAAGTTTTTGTAATTTAAGAAATAAACCAACTATTCAATAAATTTTCAGTCTATTTCTTAAAGTAAAAAAAATCTAACAACACTTTTTTTTGATTCTAGAAATTAAAAGAAAATTTGAAAAATTTTCTTTTTATTTCTAAAATTAAAAAAATCTAACAGCGATTTTCCAGAATTAAAAAGAATAGAGAAAAATTTTAGATTTTACTCAATTCTTTTAAATTCTGGAAAAGTTAACTGCGGTTTTTGGTTACTTTTTGAAATAAACTGAAAACTTCTTTGTTTTTTGTTTATTACAAAAATTAAAAAAAAAACACATGAAAAGTGTCCTAGGTTTTTTTTACTTTTTTGAATAAACCGAAAATTTGAATAAATTTTCATTTTATATTAAAAAATTAAAAAAAACCTAACGCAAAATCAAAAAAAAAAATATTTTTTTCAATTTATATCAATAAATAATTCCATAATGGTCTAAATAATTGATTAATATTTTGAATAATATTGATTAAATTACAAATTCTTTTAAAATATATGATTATAATAATCATCAGAACTGTGAAAAAAAAAATATTCAAATTTTTTAACTCTTAAATTTGAAAAAAATCTTTCTAGAACCTGGAATCTTGAATTTCCAACTTAAATTATAAAATACCTTGAAAAATAATTTTTGATCCAAGATCTTTTATTAATCAATATCGTTTATTATAAGTAAAGTTATTAAAAAAATCGTAAAATTAGCAAATGTTTAATTATTTTTGAAAAAATTTTTTCATGATTGTGAGGGATTAAACTTTTCTACAAGCATTATTTGACAAAAGTAATCTTAAATACTTGAACTTATAAAAATATATATTGGTTTGTTAATCACCATAGATATCCCACGAGATGTCTTTAGTATTAATAACTGAACACATTTAGATTTTCAAGATCGAAAAATCAGTAACATTAATTATTGAAACAAGTACCTTAAAAAGTTTAATATTCATGAAAATAACTCCATAAAATGGAGTACCAACCTTTTATTCAAGAAATAGAGCTCTGAGAAATTCAAATTATTAAGATTTCCATTCAACATTTTTTTCATCATTCCACATCATTCTTTTTATTCGTTGTTACTTTCTGAAATTTTCAAATGTCGGAACAAATCAATGAGAGCGACTTAAGAAAAAAAAACTTAAAAAAGCTTCTTCAAACGTATTATGGCAACACAACAAAACAAACAAAAAAAAGTCTCAAAAAAGAGCAATTAGATCTCGACAGTGGGAGATTTCAAGTTGACTTGTATACAACTCTTTTTTTTTTTTTTCTTTTTTTTCTTTTGAATCTTTTTTCCCAAAACTTTTTATTCTTTTCTTCTTTTTTTTTGTTTTTTCAAAACAAACGATCTTGACAAAAGGTATTTCAATAAAATCATCAAAGAGAATAATATTGAAAAATTGGTTCAACAACAAAAAAAAACAAAAAAGGAATTAAAAGAATATGACAACTCATTACAAAAGTTAGTTTACCAAAATTATCATAAATTCTTATCGGCGACTGATATGATCAAGGACATGAGTTCAACTGTTGACAATATGGAAGGTGAGATTAATAAATTAACGATGCACATGAAAAACTTAGAGAAATACCAAGCTAATATTGACAACAAAATGAATGTCAAGAGAACAAAAATCAACAATTTAATCAACAACCATGAGCTAGTTACCAAATTACAATTCCTCTTCGAGTTACCACAAAAAATGAGGCTATGCATTAAAATGGGTGAACACTCGCAGGCAGTGAACGATTATTTAAAATGTTGTGGCGCCTTGCATCGCCATTCCAATTTGGCGTCCTTTCAAGGAATTATTTCGGAATGTAACGAAATCGTTTCCGAAATTAAAAAATATTTATTTGGAATTCTTAGGGATAGACAATCAAAAAAGAAAAACATTAACCAAGTCGTCAGGTTATTAATTTCTTTAGACGTCCCACTTGATCAACTAACTGACGATTTACTTTTACACAAATCATCAAAAATTATCAAAGTATTTGAATCTTATAAAGAGAAAGAATTTAAAGAATTAAAATTACAACTTGAAGAATTCAAATTAAGAAATAAAAAGAAATTAAGAACACAAACAGGAAAAAATGAAAATGAAAATGAAAATGAAAATGACAAAGAATTAAAAATAGAAATGGAAAAAGATCAAAAAGAAAATACAAGCTTTGAAGAAAATTTATCGAACAATTTCCAAAATTCTTTATCATCGTTTGTTGAAGAATTTATCGATGAATTTGTTTGGTTTAGTAGGAGTTACAAAAAATTATTTTTAAATAACGAAATAAAAGAAAAAAGGAAAAAGGAAATCAAATATTGCGAAAGAAGATTAAAAACAGAAAATGAAAAATTATTTAATCAATTTTTCGAAGCGATATGCCCAATACTATTCAATCAAAAATTGAAGTTGTCTTGGGTTAAAAAAATAATAGGAACCATTATTAATCATATTGATAAAACTAAAGATTTGATTTCTGATCCAATACAATGTAACAAAATAGAGAAAATGATCAATAATTGTTTAAATTATCATATCAACTTAAAATTTTCAAAGGTTATTTATCGATTTAAAAAATTTTTTAATATCAAAAATCAGATTTTTAGTCTGAAAATGAATGAATATTTCAAGAAAAGTAACCAGAAAGGTTTGATTGGATTAAAAAAAAATGAAGACAAGAATAATTATGATGAAGAAAAGAATAATAACAACAAAGAGAAGATTGAAGAAATTACAAGGGAAAGGGAAAAGGAAAATGATAATAAAAAAGAAACAGAAAGGGAAAAAATTAAAATGGATACAATGATATCCGATACTTTTAATGAAATTAATTTGTATATCGTTCAGAATGTTGAAAAGCTAGTTGTAGATTTGTCTTATTTATTTGGAATTTTAGAAGATTTTTCTAATTTGAAGAAGAATTTTTTACCCGTTATAAAGCAAATTAGAAAAAATTTAAATACCAATTTTAATAAAAAATATTTCCCAATATTAATTGGTCTTTTGCAAATAAATATCCAAAAGTTATTTTTAAAAATTAATAAAATAATAAATAATTATAATACGGCTAAAAAAAATAATGCAAAAAAAAATCTCGATGAAAACGATTCTAAACAAAAAAATGAATTCACAAATGTTTCTAATTTCTATTCAGATTATGATTTTAAATTATTAAACCCATATAAAAATAAAACAGAAACAGAAACAGAAAAGAGGAAAGGAAAGGGGAAGGGAAATGACGAGGAACAAACAACAAATGCATTTTTTTATC
Source organism: Anaeramoeba flamelloides (assembly GCA_027625915.1). Classification (NCBI taxonomy): domain Eukaryota; family Anaeramoebidae; genus Anaeramoeba; species Anaeramoeba flamelloides. The sequence goes on from JANTQA010000036.1 coordinate 8,697,842, forward strand.
TTGTATTGTCAAAAATAATGAATAGTTTATTTGAAAAGGATATTATTAACTTTTTGGGAGAATTTAGCTGGCTATTTGGCGAAGAGGGTTTCCATATAGCGTCGTCTATCGGAAGCAATCCAAATCGAAATCACAAAGAAAATAAAAAATGTATTCTTCAATTGGATGAATTAATGGGGAAATGCGATATCAAAAATATAATTGAAAACACCGAATTAATCTCAATAAGCTGTTTAAACCGGTTTGTATTTTTGCACGGAAGAAATTTATCCCAATTAATCATTAATTCAATCGAAACACCAAATTGGATCTTAGTCGGCCAACCAAAAGGAGTCAGAATAATCATACAACAATTATTTAACCAATTCAAAATTACGAATAAAATAATATTATCTTCGTTTGAAAAGGAAAGGAAGGATAGCAGCAATAACAAGAAAAACAATGCTAATTCCGAAACTGAAAGTGTGAAAAGTTGGAGTTCAAGATCCAAGGGATCAAACATTTCTTATTCGATGAAGGATTCAAATTTTGCATCGAGGAACGAACGGCAAGATGAAAAATATAGATTAATTGAAAACAACATTGAGAAGCTTTTCTCAAATAAAATTCAAATTTTTGAAAATATTGAACCTAATAGAGATTCCATAATCACAGGAATTGGGAAAATGGCATTAAAGGGGTTTATCGAAAGCGTAAGGCAAACTACATTTGGCACAAATGGTTTTAACCAAATCCAAGTAGATTCTTTTTTTTTACGTGTCGCGCTATCCAAGTTTATTGAACGCTCAGTTTTGAATTATTTATCAGATGAAATCGTTGACAGTGCTTCAAGGAGATGTTTAAAACCAGCCAAAATTGACCCCTCGTTAGTAGAATCAATATGTAAAGAAATTTTGGAAAAAATAATGATTTAATACTTTTATTTGCTATTTGAAAGGTGATTTATTTATTGTCCTTCAGATGCAATTTCTTTGCTTCTTTTTTTTTTTTCTATTTTTTTTTTTTTTTTGCGTTTTTTATTTATTTAATGATAAAGAATTTGAAAAATGATATTTATTTTTCATAAATTTTTATATTATTATGAAAAAATGTTAAAATAATATTCTCTAATTTGAAATTGAATTTTTTTAAAGAATCTATCAAATATTCCCTAAATGTACCCAAAAATTGAAAATACCTGAAAATTTTCGAAAAGACACTAAAAAACACTTTTTGAGCAACTTCTAAAAAACATTGAATACCAATATACTCAGTTTAACAGTAAATTTGGAATTTTATTGTGGAATATTTTTTTTTTTCTGAAAATATCAAACCTTCTTCGAAAAATTGCAAATTTTAGTGAAAAGTATTAACCCATTTTGTGTGAAAGGAATTGATATCTTCAATGCTTATAACGTTCCTGATCATTTCTACATAATATTATTATCAAATGTGAGGAAATGCTTTTGTAATTATAATTTCTAATTTTGTATACCATTACCCATAATTTTTAAACTTAAAGACAACCCACATCTAACCGAGTAATATCTAATCACACAATGTCCATACCCTACACAAGGTAATCCAAGCCAAAACGGATTTAACTCTGCCCATTCCATAAAAGAAATTAGTTTAATGTAATACATCTCCATACTGAACCTAACAAACCTTAAATAAACCAATATCAATACACTGACACTAGAACCTACTAACATAATCAAAGATACTAAAAAGGTACTAAAAGTTCTTCGGAGAGGTTTAAATTAGAAAATTCAAAAAAAAATATTTTCTCTTAAAGTAAAATTGTTATTATACTGTTAAATTGAGTATACTGAAACTTTTTTTTTTTTAGAAGTTGTTCATAAAGTTTTTTTTTAGTGATTCAAAAATTTTCAGGTATTTTCAATTTTTGGGTACATTTAGGGAATATTTCAAACACCATTTGGTAAACACAAGTTCTTTTCATTATTTTATTATTCAAGAGATAATTATAAAATAAATTAATAACCAAAAAAATAAATTCATTATTTGGTTATTTTTTTTGTTGTTGTTCCATTTTTCTATTGTTTTAAGAGTTTATCTTTGCTTGGAAAAGTCTCTTTTGAAAAATTAACATTTTGGTAGAGTTTTATTTTTTTAAGAAACAGAAAAAAATATATAAGATGAAAAGTAATATCTGGATCTTTGAAGTCGTGGAGTTAAAATGTTTCAAAACATTTACAAATAATGATTTTGTCTGTATAACAACCCTTTTAATAATGAACTAAAATTTATTATTTCATATTTCTTTAATGATATTTTTTGAAATAAGAAAATATTTTCTCTTGGGTATTATTATCCCCTTTACTAATATAATTTGAATTTTTGATTTTAAAATAAAAAATATTCATAATCAAATATAAATAATTTTTGAATAACATTTTCAAAATTTTATTTGATAAAAATTAATGGAAAATTTGTTAACTTTGTTATCATAGTTCAAACCTATAATTAACTAGAAATTATTTATTTTTTTTTATTAGTTCCCTACCTGAATTTTCTTCATATTGGTAATGAGAGCAAAAAAGAAAAAAAAATCAAGTCCTAACTTGTGAATATTTGATATTAAGACACAAAATTATGTGTAACTTGAAAATAAAAATGAAAAAGTGTAGGTAAAAATTATAAAGGCTTAAAGGAAATCAGATCAAAAAGAAAAATGAAAAAAACAACAATTAAAAAATGATCCCTAAATGAACATTTATTCTTGATGAATTATCAAATTAAATGACATAAATAAAAAGCATTGTGTGTGCAATTTTGGATGTTCTTAATTAGAGATAAAATTTATTTTTTTTTGATTTATTTACAAATTGATTCTTATAAACCCTTTTTAATTTTCTTTTTATTTTTTTTATCTTTGAAATTTTTTGTTTTCAATTTTTTACTTTTGCTTTTGTAACATAAAAAAAATTGGTATGTCTTTTCACAAGAATAATTATGAAATTTATAATTTAAAACTAAAATTACCCTTCAGGGGATTTAAGTAAAAAGACATTTAAAAATATAATTTTACACTTGTTCAAAAATAACTATTTTTTTTTTAAATTTTGATGTTAAAGCAAAAAGAAAAAAAGAAAATAAATTACAAAAAAAACTACAACAAGAAAATTTGAATAAATAAAAAAATAGATTTTGATCAAAAATTAAAAAAGTTTTCTTAATAAGAATATGGTATAAAACCGTCTAAAAAACTTCCAGTAACATTATAAAGTGAGTCAACATTTTTGAAAAATAGTTGATTTCATTTTAATAATGTTTAAAAATATTTTTAAAAAAATATTCACCTCCCTTCATATAAAAAGGGGTGTGGGGAATTGCTTCTAGGATATACAATGAAGAATATTCTTTAATTTTAAAGATTGAATTCATACAAAATAGTAATCTGATTATAATTTAATTTTATAAAATTATTGGTGATATAATATAGAGCAGTTTTTTTTGATTGATCTTGTTGATTAATATCTGTACAAAAGTTTATAAATAATTTTATACCATCTAAAAATGGGGGCAATTTATTAGCTAATGAATGAAGAGGGGAAAAGAAAAATTTCTTCGTAGTTTTTGTTGATAAAGAGTTATTATTTTTTGTAATTAAATAATTGATAGCATCAAGAGGAGGATTTTGGTTAAAAAATAGGAAATGAATGGGGTTAAATGAATCTTCAACAATTGTATGATCAATATTGCAACCATGCCTAACCAATAATTTAATTATTTGTAATGAAGGTTTTGGTTTTGAGCAAATTAAATGCAAGGGTGATAAATTTGATGACGTTAATGCATTAACATCAATACCATTTTTTAATAGAAATTCAATTGCATCTATATTTGGGTTTTGATGTAAGCAAATGAAATGCAAGGGATTTAAATTATTACAAGCGCATTTCATCGTAATATTTATTTTATTTTTTAACAAAATCTTTAAGACACGAATATTTGGATTAGGTTGGTTGCAAAGTATGTGAAAATAATTATAATCAAATTTTTTTTTTTTTGTTTTTTTATGGACATGTGATCCTTTTTGGATTAGTAATTGATAAATATTGTGATCCATAACGCCCATTTCAAAGGTGTAATCGAGCGGACTTTGTCCATTCGCATCTAAAGCATTTATTGGTGCGCCACATTTAATTAAATATTTAGCAATCTTAAATCTTTCATTTGAATATTGATCATTAAAAGAAAAGCTATTTGAAAAAAAATAATCTTTTATTGTGGAATAAGAAAGGATTGGATCCTGTGTTTGATATCCTGCTCTCTTTGGAAAAATTTGGATGAAAAATCTTTTAAATTCCCTCGTATTGCATCGTTTTTTTTGTGAACCTATTGTAATTGATTTTAGAAAAGATAAAAAGAGAGAAATTCTCTGAAAATATTGATGCTTATCTCCCCTTCTACTGCAAATGATATGAAGGGGTGTCATTTTCAAAGTGCTCTCTTCGGTCTTAGTTTGACTGCCATTTTTGATTAACAATTTAATTAATTTAAAATTTAGATGTGATAAGTTGCAGGCCTCTGATAATAAAGTGGAGCCCTGTGCATCAGAGGCATGGATATCTAAACCACTTTTGAGCATGAATTTTACAATTTTTAAATTTATCGAAGAATTGTTTTTAGAGAGATAGTTAAAAAGTGGATTTTGGTTTTGATTATTTAGAAGATTGGGATTTGCTTGATTTTGAATCAAGTATTTTATTATTTTCAATTTTATGCTATGGTTTAAAAAAAGGATATGTAAAGCTGTGTTTTGAGATTGATTTTTTTTGTTAATATCCACACCATTATTAATTAACAATTCAATTATTTTAATTGAAGGGTTCTTTTCCCGACAATAAATATGTAACAAAGTATTTTTATCAGGAGTATTTTTGAAATTTAAGTTTGCATTGTATTTGAGAAAAAGCTTTAATAGTTTGAAATTTATATATCCATTTTTAAATAAATAATAAAGAGCAGATTTCTTCTCATTATTTAATTTATTTATGTCAATGTTGCATTTTAATGTTAATGCTATTTGACGAATTAAATTTCTTTTGAATAGTTTTTCTATATGCTCAAATTTTCGAACGGCTATGGATGTTTTAACAGTGTATTCATCCATATTGTGCATATTGGCATTCTTATCAAAATATTTTTTATTAGATAGAACATGTAACGGATTTTCCCCGTCATTGGTTATTTGATTTAAATCAATCTTTTTTAAATTAATCAAATACTCAAAATGCTCGATTGGAATAATTGTATTTTTTTTAAATAGGAAATGAATCGGAGTAAACTTTAATTTATCCTTCAACTGATAGTCCAACCCACTTTCAATCAGCAATTTGATTAAATCAAACGATGTATCCTTTTTTAATAATAATAAGTGGATCAGATTTCTTTTTAAGGGGCCAATTAGCATTTTGAAATTTGCGCCTTTCTTAATTAAAAATTTTATTATTGATATTTTCTCATCAGTTATTTGATCCTGTAGACATAAAATAGTAAACGGGGTGTATTTCTTTTCATTCTTGGCATTAATCTTGGCGTTTTGTTTGATAAAGAATTTTACGATTGGTAAAGTTATATTATTGTTATTGCAAAGGATATGAAAGGGTGTAACTTGGTTATTATTTGTGGTATTAATTTTAACTTTATATTTTTCGAACAAATGGAAAATTTCAATTGGCGGTGCTATAAAATAATCACACAAGATATGTAACACTGTGTCTCCAGTGCTATTTTGATAATTTATTTTAAATTTATTTTTTAAAAATAATTCAACTACATCAACAGAGATATTTGTTTGGTTAAATATTTTAAAAAAATTCTTATAAGAATTCTGAGTCTTGCTCCTTAACTTCGATCCATGCTGTAAAAAAATCTTGATGATGTCAATAGATAAGTCGGTTTTACCTAAATAAAGATCTAATGGCTTTTCCATATACGTTTTTGTGAGGCTATTCAGATCACTTTTATATTTGATTAGTAATTGATAGATCTCTTTGGGGGGATTTCGTTGGTTTTCACACACCAAATGCAAGGGTATCCTGCCATATTGGTCTTTTAAATTTAAATCGGCCCCATTCAGAATAAACCATTCCAAAATTGCAATGGGTATATTATCTAATCTACATATGATATGGCATGGCGTTTCTTGATATTTGTTTAATAAATTTATATCTGCTCCTTTTTTCAAAAATAAGTCAAAGATTTCTATATAATCTGCAGTTAGTGGCTTTTTGACTAAATAATGTAAATAACCCTCTCCATTCATAAGCTGATTAATCAGAGTAGTTTTCACAATTATTATTTTTAAATATTCAATGAATAATTTTAAATTAGATCTGGGTTTGAAAATTGCTGCGAATAATAATGTATTTCGCTTTGAGTTAATAATCTGATCGCTTGTATTTTGGATAAAAAATTTTAAAATGTCTGGAGAGGCTTTACCATGCTCAGCCAAGATGTTAATTGGTGCCAAGCCTAAACTGCGGTCAACCAAATTAAAATTAACCTTTAATGTCTTGAGATATTCATAACTTTCAAGAGAAACATTGTCGAGCCGACACAATTTGTGTAAAATGTTTTTACCTCGAGAATTTTGTGCAAATAGGTCATAACCATTCCTTAAAAAGAACTTCAATGTGTCAACGGTTAAATCGTTTCTTGAACAGATGAAGTCGAAGGCTGTTTGTTCGCGCTCATTTGATTCATTAAGGTCACACCCATAATCAATTAGTAATTGTAAACTCTTCAGATTAATTTTATTACAAATGCATAAAAGATGCAATGCAGTTAACCCGAAAAGCATTTTTTGATTGAACCCAATCCCTTTGTGCTCAAGGGCATCAAGTGTGTCTTCATCAATTATCGTTTTTTGTTGTTTTTGTTGATCTACACCGACGATTGATTTTTCTTGTTCATAATTTTCAAACATGCAAATAATATGAAGGATTGTTGCTTTTGTTGCATCGTCTTGAGAATTAATAAATGTACATGGAATTGTTTTGTTGTTTTCTTTTTCTTTAACTTTTTCTTTTGTTTTTTCTTCTTTTATTTTGATTTCGATTTGTTTTTCTCCTTTTTCTTCTTCTTCGCTAAGTGAGTCCCCACTGACTGAAGAATAACTGAGAATTTTAAAAAATTTATCATAATCTTGATTAATTAATAAATTAAAAATATAAAGTGGTGTGATGTTTAATTTTTTTTGTTTTTTGAAATAAACATAATTATTCATTTTTTCCTTTTTTGTTCGATGATAAAAGTAATTTAATAATAAGTCTCGAAAAACGTCCAAGTGATCATAAAAAAGGGATTGAATTAAACGAATTGTGTCTTTTGAATTATCTCGTAAGAGATCAACTCCTATTTCAGAAAAATATCGAAAAACTTTTTTCATTCTTTCTTGATTAATATAATTTCTTTCAAAACCATCTAAGAGCATAACAAAAATATTCTTTTTTAAATATTCCAAATCAAAGCCTAAAGACACTAAGTACTTGTAGCACTCAAGATTGTCTGGACATTTGTGAACAACATAAGAAAAGACTTCCTCCGATGATTCGTATGGTTGGTATAAATTCTCTTTTGTGACCTTGGTTTTGATCTCTTCAAGTGTGTTGTTAAGAATTGGTTTTTTGTGCTCATTTTGATCTTTGTTCTCTTTGTTCATCTTAAATTTCAGCAGAAAGAAAATAAAGGAAGAAGTTTGGGTGAAAAATATGTGTGTAATTGATTTTTTGAAAATTTAAGAGACTTTCAAAAAACGAAAAAAAATGAAAATTGAGAAAATCTCAATTTTTTTCGCGAATTATAGATTCAAGATTTCAATTTGCTAATACACAAAAATAGGGTCTACAATGAATTTTTTTAAGATTTTTTATTATTTTAATTAAAAACAAATTTACTTAGTTTTTTTTTTTTATTTTTTACCGTCCAGTATGAAAAAAATTATGTGGTTAAAAGTAGAACTTTTATTTCTTAAAAAATCATTTTCTGGATTTTAAAAGAAAGTTAGAACAAAAAATATTTGTATAATTTTAAGAATTTTTGTGAAAAATTCCAAAATGGTGGCAAAAAGCGTTTTTTTTATTTACAAATTCGAAATTTACTTCAGGAAGTTAATACATTTTACAAATTTTGAGTGCCATCATTTATGTGAAACTGAATTCTTAAAATCATTTCTTTAGCCAAATACATATTTTAATAAATACTAGAATGGGAGATAAACTAGTATAATATATTTTCATACCAACTTAGAAAATGGAATTTAAAAAAATAGAAAAATTGATCCAAGAAAAAATCAAATAAATCATTTATTTCTTGATCTTATCTGTAAAATTTAACACAATTACTTCTTCTTTATTTGATTTTGTTTTTAATCCTCCATGGAAATAATTTTGTTTGTCAAACTTTTGAGAAACAAATTAGTTTTTATTTCGATAGAATTTTCTAAAATGAATTTAAAAATACTATTTTTATTTAATTCATCTAATTCTAGACTATGGTGAAGAAAAAACGGATACTTATCAAAACCCTCGTTAGAAATAAAGATTTATTTCCAAATTCATTTGATTTTATAATTTTTTATTTCCATTTAAAATGAAAACTCAAAAAATTTCTGAACCTGATTGTATTTTTTTCTTAAATTTTCTTTTTTTTTGTGTTGAATCTTTTGTAACTGTTTTTTGATTCTAAAAATTCTCTCAATTTTTTAAATTTTTGAAATAAGATTCTTTATTGTGATTTGTTTGATAAAAATCTTTGAAAAAAGAATTTTTTAAGCACATTTGTCAAAAATGGTAATGTTTTGTACAATAATAATAAATATCAAGGGGTCTAGAAATTCAAGGGTTCAAATTGTTTGGATTCATTCTAAATTAAGAATTTATAGAAAATAAATCTTCAAAAATTGGCTTTGATCGATTTTTTTTTTTTTCATTCTTGATTTCAACAAATTGTTGTATCAAGGTGATCTTTCGTGTTTGACATTCTAAAAGAAAATCTTAAATTTCAAATACACACATTTTCTGGTTTATTTTATTGGTTAACTCTTTGATTAATTCCACTCATTCATATACTGATAAATTCAAATAAATAACTGAAAATTTTCACTTCATTTCTCATTTTTAAAATTTTTTTACACATGCTTGAAAAAGGCATTTTATTGGTTTAAATGTACAGAAACTTGACAAAATTGGTCAAACATTCAAAAGGTTCTTTCTCTTGAATTGTTTTAAAAGTTGAGATCTGAGATAAAAATTCGGAAATTGAATTAAAAATTTTATTTAATCTATTTGAATTTAACAGTAAACACATTTCTTGATCCAAAACCTAATTTAATATAACCCTAACTTTAATCATAAAAAAATATTTTTTTAAAAAAATGAAATTATGAAAGATTCAACTCGAAATTACTTTGATTTTTTCACGAATAGAGCATCGAATGATGTTTTAGTTTCAAAGTTTCAATATCTGGTGGCACTCAAAAAATATTTTTCAGTAATTTTCATACAATTAAAATTTTTCAAAATTGAAATATGAACCAACTTCCTTAAAAAAGTTTTGAAAATCACAATTTCTGGTTTGACGATTGGGAAAAAAAGTGAAATTCAAAAAAAAAAAAATCCTAAATGACTTTTAATTGGGAACATTAATAAAACCTGGAAAAGAAAAGTAAAATCAATTTAAAGAAGAAATACATACACTTCAAAGAATAAACATTATATTACGATTCTATCAAATAAATAAAAACAAATAATATCTACTGATTTATAGGCATTCAAATTCAATTATGGTTTTGGAGATCTCAAAAAGAGTTACTGGTATTTGAATTAAAAATGGGAAAAATTTTCACTTGATTTTCCATTTTCCTTTTTCAAATAGATCCACATACAGCAGCCTACTTCTTTGAGAACTCAATTTATGAAAGAAAAGTCTGGAAAGGAAGTGAAATTTTTTTCCCGTTTATAATTCAAATACCAGCAAGTATTCTACAAAAAATTTTATGATAGATCAATCAAAGAAAAACCCATTACCAAAAGGGAGTACTCAAAAAATTGATATTGTGTTGAATCCTCAATTTTTTTCTAATTTATTTATTTATTTATTCATTTATTAATTGATCTTACTTTGAATAATCAGTTTCTAATAAGGTTTCAAATTTTAAATTGTGTTTGATTTTTATGGACAAGCAGTTAACTTACTTTTCTCTTCATTTGAAAATATAATAGAATTTAAGGCAAGGGTATAAAGAGGTTGGAGATAAAGTTGAAATTATGTGAATTAAGAGGTAAACAAATTTGATTTAAAATTAATCTAGATTTATTTATTTCAAGAATTCCAAAACGTTTTTTGATTGATAAACCTTTTTTAGTACAAATCTTCCAAAAGATTGATTTATATTGCAATAATTTGTCTTTACTTTAATTTGAAATTATATAAATCATTTATATTTGCCAAGTTATTTTTTTCAACTACAGAATAAAAAATATTAATATTCCCTAAAAAATATAAAAAATCTTTATAATTATAAATATTTAAACTTTTTTTATTTCATCTACTTTTTGATAATTTTTAGAGAAACTCAAAATTGAAAAATGAAATTTAAAAATTATAAGCTTAATTTCAAAAATAGGGGCAAATTTTTGATTGAAAAAAAATTATAGTTTCTCATTTAGTGAATACCAAAACTCAACCCAGAAAAATCAGAACTTAAAACTAAAAAATAACTGTCTAAAACACCCTTTTCTGTTTTTAATTATTATTTCTAATAAAAGAATAGAGAAAAAGAAACCCATTAAAAAAAAAAATAAATCTGACCCTATTTTTGAAATGATTTTTCATCTTAAAATTATCCATTTAAGATTCACCATTGCTTCCAAGAACCTTTTGAAACAACTTTCCATCAGAGTTATCAGATTTTTACTATTCACCCATTTGGTATCAGCCCAAACTTTCCTTGATACCTTTTTCAAGATAAAAAGAATCTCAACAAAAGAAAGAAAAAAAAAAAAAAGAAAAGAAAACGAAAACAAAACCAATTTTTTGAATGTACAACAAAGAACTCAAAGATAAAATGAATACGATCACATTCATCACATTGTCTCCAAATGAAAGAGAAAAGAAGATCTTATTTGATCTAGCTATTTCTTCACTTTTCAAGGAACCATTGTAACTCATTAAAGCAAATTTGGTTGATACTTGTTTTCGAAGCAAACACTTCTTGGGTGTTTTACTTTCTTTGAATTTTACAATCCCTTTCTCCAATGCTAATTAATCTCATCTCTTGAATATTAACAATTTTCAAAAATGTTCTTGTTCATTCAACATAAAAATAAAAATATGGAATCATTTTGAAAGAAAAATTGCAAAAAAATGAATTCAACTTTGGGAAATTTTCATTAAAAGAAGATTGTTTCTTGATATTAAATATTCAATAATGACTTTTAAAAGATATTGGGTTCAGAATATTTGATTAATACAACACACATACCAATAATTTATAAAATACTAATGATGACCCTATTTTTAAAATTTAGCTTATATTCAAAAAAAAGTATAAAAAATAGTTTTGGAAAATTATATTCTCTTAAAGATAATTCGAAATGAATTCTTCATGTACCTTCGAAATGCTATCCAATCTTTCGAATTAATATTAATTCTTCGTTTATTCTCATATTAAAAAAATATATGCCCTTAATATAAAAAAAGGACTATAATTATCTGATCAATATATTTTAAAATCTATCTTATAACTTAATTCAATTAACCACTGTAATAAATTTTTTTAGAATGAAAACACTCTCAAACTATGAATATCGAAAATATTTTTTGAAATTAATGTGCACTTTTTCATTTTTTTTGAAAAATTGGAGTTAAGAAAATTTTGAAATCAAAGAATAAGTTAATATATTAAATTAGAATATTTTCCGAGAGAGTTTATCTTTTTTAGTAACTTTTTTTTAAAAAAATTTACCATTTAAAAATAAAAAAAAAACATTTGAAGACCAAATTAGTACCTTTTGTGAAAATAAAATTCCCATAATTTAAGTTTTGTTTTAAATAATGAGTTAAAATAAGATATTGTAGATAAAAATATACATAATTTCAAGTTTGGATTCAATATTTTTGGCAAAAAATGTTTTCAAGAAAAAGTTAAATGGAAACTTTATTTATTTTTAATTTTTCAAAAGTTTTTTTATATGTATTAATTAGAGGTATTTATTGAGTTTTCCATTTTTAGTGTTTTTTGGGTGGTAGGGATATATATTTTGTTTAGAAATAAAATTTTTTCTTTTCGATATTTCAAGAAAAGATATCTAGAGTCATAATCATGTCTAAATAATTGCTAGGATAAAAAACTTCAATTACAATTTTATATTTTCAGGTAAAACAAAACATAATTTTGTTGAATCATCTTTTTTCAATAATAAAAACAATAAATAAATATATATATATGTATGTATGAATAAATTTAGTTTTTTTGTTATTAATTTTGTTTTCTTTTGATTGTACTTACTAACCAAAAAGTAGTAAATAAGAGTGGTATTGGTTGTTAGAGGAAATATTAATTTTTCTAGAGTTCTTAGTACTTCTCCATAGAAAACTGGCTTGTATGAAATCGGCAATAGATTAATTATCTTCTTAAATATATTTTTCAAGGATTGGTTTTTTAAGTTTTAGAAATTAAAATAAAAAATAAAAACAGCAAAAAAATTCTTTTTGAGAAAAATCATTTATTGTAATCCCTGTATAAATAATTCTCAGAACCTGAATCTAAATAAATAGATCGTATATTTAAAGTTTCTGAAGATATCAAAATCACTAATAAATTACCTCCTTAAATAAAAGTCTGCAAGTAAATTCACAATTCCTTAAAAAAACTGGATCGTCTGTTGATGAATTAACTTGTCTTTTTAACTTATTCACTTGTTTAATATGAATGTAATAAAAGAAATTTGAAAGTTTGAATTCAAAAGCACTTACCAAGCCAAAGAACTCTTCAAATAAAATTCATTTTTTTCAAAAGATCATTCTTTCTGATAATTTGTGATCAATTTGTTCCATTTTGGGGATCTCTTTCAGAATGGAAAAACAAAAGAAAAAAACAAAAGACAAAATTAACACCCTCATAAAACTTCTTTTATTGATTGTAAGAAGAATTTATTTTCACATTTTATCAAAATTCAAAAACTCTTTTGACCTTTTACCAAAAGTTAAATGTCCAACAAAATTCTTTTTCTTATTTATAAACCCAGATCTTTTTAATAGTAATTTTAGTTTCTTTCCCCCACCATCTTTCAACTGGCTTTCGTAAGTTACTTTAAATTAAGTTTCAAAAAAAAAAAACAAAAAAAAAAAAAAAATGTTTATTAATCTTTTTCCAAAAAACCAAAATGAACAAACAATTCTCCACAAACCAAAGGTGTTCATTCGTCCTACCCTGGGACTGTTCAGTTTGAGTGGAGTGGTGACGAAACGATGATGTGCATTGAGGTGGATAATAAAAATTATCGGTTTGATCGTGTGAAGCAAGGATCTATTTATCCCATTGCCAGTGGCAAGCATACACTGTGGCCCAGAACACTTGGTTGTAAAGAATTAACTGAGTACCCCCCTTTTACAATTACAATTGAAAGAGGATCTCTTCATTTGAGTTGCGAAAGGTTTGACGAAGAGGTCGTATGCTCATTTTATTGTCCAGGCTTGATGTACGATGAGTTTACAATTCGGGTTTCTGAGGCCACCCATGAACAAAGTAGCCAAGGCAATTTCATAACAAATGCTAATCCAAACGAGAATGAGAACGGTTCCAAAAATCCGATTTTCACTGAAGAAATTCATAATGCAAATAGCCCTTATACCTTTTCAAATCTAGAAATGGAAAAAAGTTATTTGATTCAAGTCAAAGCGGAAGGTATACCTGCTGGTTCAAAGGGCAAAGGTACCAACTGGGTTAGTACATTAGTACCCCCATTGGATTTAAATTTGTCTCAGGACGATTCCACAAACAAAGTCAAATTGCATCAATTACAAACGAAAAAAGTACCAAGCAATAATAATTTAATGCAAGTACCAATAGAATTAATAAGTTCCAATCCCAGCAGCAAAATAAACTATCCAGAATATCATGTCAAAATTGAGGTAGATCAAGGACAAATTTCCATTTTTACACAGAATAATAAAGATTTGCAGCATAGTGAAGAATTGATAAATAATTTGGAGAATATATATTTTGTTCACAATGATCAGAACAAGGGCATCAACAGGAATACAAATAAGAATAAGAATACCCTCCAATTTTGGGGATTTGAAAATGATATTAAACAAGCATTATTATCCTTGGTATATCAGCGCCCCACTGATGATAACGCCGGAAATATTAAGAAAAAAGCTAATATTCAAATTGAAATTGCAAATCGGCAGTTGCTGCTTTTTGGTGAAGATGGATATTCTGGTAAATTCCCACCGCATTCAAAAAGGGGCATTCAGATGGCGTTGCCATACGTCGACGGTATTTCAATTCATATCAATATTTTACAAGACTCTACGATAGTATGTGCAAGCATCGTGCCACCGACTTGGTTAGAAAGTGATCATGGTTTTTGTGATTTAAACAGAAAGAAGATCTTGTCGAGTTATATCCAAGGCGAGAAAATATTGTTATTTGAAAAGTTTCTGCATATAATGTCAAAAAATTCAAAACAAATCTTAATCAACATTCATTCTTCAAATTGTATTTCAGATTTGGAATACGCGCTCTCAATACAAAATAAGATCGAAAAGTATGCTCTCGGGAAAAATCGTATACATTTCCGTGGTGACCAGTTTGTCGTTGAAAAACTTGACGAATTGGACACTGATTATAATTACTCCCTTATGAAATATCACCCCCTTGAGAAGCCATTCTTACAGATTGAAAAAAAAATTGCACGATTCAAAGGGATAACTTTCCATGCAAATGAAGATAAACGCTTCCCGTACAATAGAAATACATCCCCATCAAATTCCAAAATCTTTAATCTTCATAAAAATGATGGAGTTATTGCGTTTGAGGATAATAGAATTAGGCCCGATAATATAAAAATACAAAAGTTGTTGAATTTAGAAGCAGATATTTATATTACTTCGTCACCGAAAAAGGTTAAACAATATTTAGCTAATGATTTGCATTATCGCTCCAAATATCATAAAGATGTATTAAATATTAATTTAAATATAGATTAATATGTCTTAACATATGGGGGGTGATTTATTATCTCAAATGTGAAAAATATAAAGTTTTTTTTTTCATAAAACTTGATTATTTATAGCTTTTGAAGACAACATGAACTAAGTGATGGATTTGGGCAAATACCCATTCGGAAAATGATCGATAATTTTTTTTTTAAAATCTTACTTAAAAAATTCATCAATGTTTATTTTTGATTAAATTTAATCAGTGTTTTGATTAATATTTTTTTTTCATTTAAAGTTTAAAAGTTTTTATAAAATAAAAATTAATTTTTTTTATCAAATAATTTCTCGAAACATTGTGGAACACTACTTTTATTATCAAAATTTTCCTTGAGGTTGGTCATAAATTGGTTCAATTTATTTTTCTTCTTTAAAACCTTAAAGTTCAATGTTTTTAAAATGAAAAGTGCTAACTTTCTCTTTTTTTTGTTTAAATTATATTCTTTTGATTGGAATTTTAGTAATTTAGTCATGTCTATGTTTAATTGCGATTTTTTTTTTTTATGTATGTTTTTGGGGGAAATTGGTAAAATGTAGATTTTTGTAGATTCTCGACATTTGTAGACATTTTTTTTTTTCTTCTTTAAGGATCTTGTCAAATTGTTTTATCAGTAAAGTCATGATCGGGGACAGAATCTGTCTCAGAACCTCGATTTTGAATAAAATTCATTTTCCAAAATTTAAAGATCAATGATGATATTTGTCCTTTTGCTTATTGTTAATATATTCTTATAAAAAAAATATTTAAAAACCTGTTATTGTATGTTTTATAATGTTAAATGCATACTTGTATTTTTTTTATTAATGTTATATTAGTGATTAGTTAGAAATTTTTTGAATTATTCAATTGTATGGGTTTAAATTTGAGAAAGTAGTTTGAAAACAATTATAATTTCTTTTTAATGAAAAATATTGATTAATTCAACAATAGTATTTAAAAAAATAATAATTGATAGTTGAATAAATATTTTTTAATCAAAATACTGCAAATAATAATATTTTTTATTTTTATTTTATTAAAAAAATATTATATTGTGGTGTTTTTATAAAAAATATTTTTCACTTTTTTTTACAGAGAAGATATCGAATTAAAAACTTATAAAAACTTTAATAATTAGAAATTTTACAGGATTTTAAGCTTTTTTTGGAAATCTGAATCAAAATTTTTATTCTATTTCTTTAACAAAAAATAGTATTCCATTCATGTCTTCAAAGCATTCAAATAAAATAATACTTAAGGGATTAGTATTTTTTGAAAATAAAATGAAATCTTGTCAAGATTACTTGAAAAAAAATTTTATTTTGTAATTTGTATTTTGACTTATTAAATGGATGAGTTAACCTTATTTAATAGACAATTTACTAATTTGAGTCTCTTTTTTGAAATTCAAAATTTACATGTTTCCAATATAAAACTAAAAAAAGTAACCAGTTATTTTGATTCATAATTAAGTTAATTCTTGAAAATGGTAAAACATATTTTTTGTTTTAATTTGGAAAGTATTGATTTTGAAAGAAAATTTTTTATTTGGTGTTTCTTTTTCTTTGATTAATATTTCAATTCATATATTAGTCAATACAACCCATTGAAGTATATTTGATACAATTAATGGATATTTGGTCAAAGTCTTAACAAAATTTTATCAATTAAATTGAGATCTATTAAGCACAAGAATTTTTTTCCACACTAATTTAAAAAGTTTTTTTCTGGTTTTCAAAAATTTTTTTAACTAATTGTTTGGTCTTATTCACAAGAATCCTTATAACAATTCAAATCATTTTTGGTAGAAAAATAATGATTTTGAATTTTGAAGATAAAATTTACCAATTACCAAATATCTTCAAGAAAATTTTATTTTAAAAAATTGAATTTCATCTTAAAAATAAAAACATAAAATCTTGGTAAAATAATTAAATGACTTCAAAACTTTAATTATTATAATTATTCTTCTTAAAAAAATACAATTATTTTTCAATTGGTTTTTAATATATCATTTTTTTTGTCCAAATAAAAGTATCATCTCGAAAAAGAAAAAAAATAATTATATTATTATTACTAGTAACAAAGACTTTTTGCTTTATAATAACGTTCAAAATGGTAATAAACGGGGTAAAGTCTTGTTATTATGAGAGAAATAAAATGAATTTAATAGTTTGCCTTTTCAGAAAAAATGGAAAAAAAAATTGATCTCACTACAGTGATCAAAATAATGCGTGAACAAAGACTATAATCCATGTTTCAAAACATTGTCCTTGCTTTTTTTTCTTCTTGTTTCAATGCAACATCCAATCCACTACCAAATAGTATACCTAAGTAAAAATCAATTTTGAAAGTAAATGTCTGGTTATTTTCAGTAAAATTTAAATTATTCATGTGAATAGTTGAAAAATTTACTTAATTTGTTTTATTTTTTTGGAATTTTTTGTTTTTTTGATGATAAATATTCTCCAAAAATTAACTCTATTTTTTGATATAAATTTTCTAATTTGATCCTTCATTTTTAGAATTTCTTTTTAAATAATAGAACTTTAAGAAACCAAAACCATATTTTTAAGGGTTTATTATTGGTTTCTTTGATTGGTTAATGTATAGGTCTTCTATAACAAAAAAACACTCTATTTATTTTGAAACACTCATTAAATTTTTTTGCAATCTTTATTTTGACTACCATAAACTAATTTCTTTTATGGTCTTTCTTAGTCGAACAGAATTTTTTGACACTTGGCATATACAAAATTTTTAATTCGAGAATACCACCAATAACATATTTTAAAATTTTGCCTTGTTGTCGTAGATTACTGATCCCTTAAAAATCTTTTTGAAATTATCAAATTTTATAAAATAGATGTTATTTGAATTTAGTTCCTTTGACCGGTCTATGAAGAATAAAAAGGAAAATGTTTATCAGCTATTTTCATTATTCTTTTTCAAAGAGAGTGACAAATTACAAATTGACTTCATTTAAAACTCTATTTGTGAAAGCAAAAAGATTGAAAAGAAAAAGTAACTTTTTACCCATTTTTTGGGCAAATATCTTTTTTTTGTATTTCTGACTCTTGATGCATGTTTTGAGTTTTTGAACCAATTGGATTTTTTAGAACAGACTTAAATCTTGTTATTTCAACTTTAATAAATATAAGGTCTTGTATTACTGGTTTTTTGATTAGAAATAGGGAAAAATTTTTACTTCGTTTTCAAATCAAGTGACAAATTACAACCACACTTCTTACCTCTTCTTAGGGAACTCTATTTATTAAAAGAAAAATATGGCAAAGGAAGTGTCGTGTTCTCCCATTTATACAACAGCTACAAGAATTTAGTGATCCGAAAACGTAGGGCTTAAATTAACTCTTCTGTAAAGACTTGAACTAAAGGCTCGATTTTTGTTGTTGAACGAAATTATAGTTTTCATTTTTTTACTTATTTCCATGTCGAATTTTTTTAAAAAAAAAGAAACAAAACCAAAAAAAAGGCACATCTCCCAAAAGGTTTGAAATTTGATACATTTTTTTTCATCTTCCATACTTTCAGAATTCTTCTTCTTTTTGTGTTATTTTTTTTTAAAAACTAAAAAGAAAAATTAATTTTTTTTTTCAATAATTTTGAAAAAACCAACTTTGGTGAATCATAAAAACACCCCCACATCACATTTGTTGGGTTATTATTTCAAAGAAAAAAAAAAACAAAATCAGTTTTTAAAACATAAACCAATTTGGCTTTTAAAAGAAGCTAACCATTTCCGACTTCTTCGATCTAAAGTCTTGTTTTAACCTAAACAAACACATTTTTAAAAGAACAACAGCTCCTGAAATTTGACAAATTGAAGGTTATTGTTTCTTCGTTACAATGTGTTTTAAAAAGTAAAACCTGATGTTCTTATAAAAAAGGGATCAAAAAAAGCAATCTATCTACACACAAAAAAAAAATAGCTTTGAAAGTCTGTTATTACACTCATTTCGTAAAATGTAAAACACTAATTTTAGTCACCACCCATATCATTGTTCAGATGGAATTTCTGATTTGTTTTGTAAACATTTAGAACATTTTTTTTTCACATTACAAATACAAGCTTGGAAAAAAGATTTTTTTTCCCCTTTGAAAATAAAACTGCTATTTTCGTTTAAAGTGAAGACAAAGCTGGTCCAAAAACCAGTTTGTTTATTTTGGTAACATACTTTGAAATTCTTTTACTTAAAACGAGAAATTTGAATAAACAAAAAATTAATACAATTTTTTAAAAGGAACTTTTCAATTTACCATTTACATGAGATCACGGATTGAAAACCAGCGATGTTCCCACAGAAATAGTAATAAATAAGGCAATTTTATCCTTTATAATTATTCCTGATTAATAAATACGTTTGCAATTTACCATTTTGTCTCAACACAATTTTGCTTCAATCTCATTTAGAATGTAAACCCAGGATCTTTAAAATATTCTCCAATTTGGATCAAAAAATCATTTTATGTCATTTTTTAAATGGAAAAAAGAAAAAGAAATTTTGAGATTCCTGAAGCAGAACACATTGTTAAGGATCGGTGAAAATGAAAAAGAAAAATAATCACGATTTTTTAACATTAAAAACACTCTCTCAATAAACAATTTTAAATCTAAATGATCGTATTGCCAATGATTTTTGATCTTTGGGTTACTTTGAATTGTTACATTGTCTTTACAAACCATACGGTCGTTCCAGCCGTGCTGTGAAAATTTGTAAGACATAGAAATTGGTTGTCTATTATAAAAAAGCGTTTTTTGAATATAAAATTCAATTTCTACCATAAGATAAAAATTTCAACTTCTCTTACTTCATTTGAGTTATTTTTTTTGAAAAAAACCTAGACAAAAATTAAATTTTCTCAAAAGAAAAGAAATCACTAAAATCACAGAAATAACAGAAACCATGGAAATTTGAAAGTATTTTTCGATCTTTGTTGTTAAATTGTAAAAACCTGGGATTTTAACAATTTTGGAAATTGAAGATCCACATTAGTTATTTTAATGAATTTGTTTGTCAATTTCCAAAACAAAGGAACCAAAAAATGGATAACTTATTTTAAATCTTGTATTATAAATTTTATGGTTTATGATGAGCCTTAATATACCCCTTTACTTTTTGTTATACAAAATTAAATTTTAGTATAGAAAATCAATTTTAGGGTCTTATAAATTTTCACGGTAGCGCTGGAAAGAATGTATTAATTATTACAAAGGGGGCTGCGTCTGATTTTGTCTTTATTTTTTTTTGGTTGGTTCTTTTTGTTTTTTCTTGAATTAAATCTCCCAGCCATGACTAAGAGGTGAGTGCCTCCTCGAATTGTTTGTGGAACAACATTATCCATGTCAAACGCACTTCACATTTTTAATTCTTTTTTGATAAAATTTTTTTTGTTTAGATAGTTTCTCTCAAAACACAATTTGTTCTATCAAGAGAAATTGGGTTGGGGTTGTTTGATAAAGGCTTTGAAGAATTTTTCATGAAAGGATCTTTTGAAAATTTAATTTGCAAAAATTAGTCAGTTTTTTTTATTTTGAAAAAAAAAAATTGTTATCAGTTGAGAAAAAATTATCTTTCTATTTTTGGAAATGGGAATTTTAATGGATTTAATACAATACCAAATCAATTACCGTGCCATTATTCAAAAATCTCTTTGTTTTAAAATAACAAAGGTATATTCATCTAACATTCTCACTTATCTCCTTATTGATATTTGAAAACAATTTTTAGAACCCTATCAACTCAACTCACAATCCAAAAAATTAGAATAGAAAATGGCCTACAATGTGTAAGGGTTCTAAAAATTGTTATGAAAGTGAAATTTTCTCAAAAAGTCGATTTTTGCCAACCTTCTTTTTCATTTTTTAATGGGCGTTTGAAATATTCTCGAAAATACCCGAAAATCGAAAAGACCTGAAAATTTTTTAATCACAAAAAAACAATTTTTGAACAGCTTCTAAGAAATTCTAGTACTAATACATAGTTTAATGGTAAAATAACAATTTCACTTTCAGACATAATATTTTTTTTTGAATTTTCTACTTTAAGACCCTCTAAAGAGTTTTTGGTACCTTTTGAGTCTATTGGTACTTATTAGGGTAAGTGTATAGGTGTATGTTAGAGTTATTTTTTGGATTTTGTATCGCGTGTGTTTGTATAAATTTGGTTGTATGTTTTGGTTAAACCAATTTCTTTTATGCAATGTAGAGTTAAATAAAGTCTGACTTGGGCCATTTTGTGTAGTGCATGGCATATTTATTGTACGATTAGATATTAATGGGTTATTTTTGGATTGTATTTAAGATTTCAAAATTATGGGTAATGATACACAATTAGAAATTTTCTTTACAAGTTCATTTTCTCTCATTTAGTTAATACCATTTCGAAATGATCAGAAATGTCACAGTCATCTAAGATACCAATTCCTACCACACAAAATGGGTTGAATACTATCCCTCAAAGTTAAATTTTTCACATTTTTTATTTTTCATTCAGAAAAAAAAAATTTCGAAAATAAAATTCCAAATTTACTCTTAAACTAAGTACATTGACACTATTATTTCTTAGAAGTTGTTCAAAAAGTGTTTTTTCGTGATTAAAAAATTTTCGGGTATTTTCGATTTTCGGCTATTTACTGGAATATTTGATAGATTCTTTTTTAATACAAGACTGACAAATTTAGAAAAATGTTGACATTTTTTCCTTCTTAGATCAGATTGAATAAAAATTTGTGAGATTTGACAACCACCAAACCCTGATAAAAACACACAATACTTTAAATTTGAATTGCAAACGTAGTCGTTAAATGGCAAAAGTTTCTCTTCAAAAAAGCATTTTTGAAAAACAAAATTTTAATTGAAAAAACACAAGTTCAAGATCAAATAGAGAAACAGTTGTTATTGTTGTTGTTGTTGTAGAATATTTCAAAGTGGTATTCACTGAAATCTATTCAAGCATCGATTTTCATTAATACTAGTATTTGGGTGTTCAATGCAAAAAAACTTTCACTGTTCAATTTTTTGTTTTTTCACTTATTGATAATCTTTGTTAAAAGAAATAAACTTAACTTTATTCAGTTCACATCAATGCCAAAACTTCTCGTATAGCGTTTAATCGAGATTCGTTTTACTCTTGTTTGTAATTTTAAGTGGGAATGTTAACTTACAATTATAACTGAATAAAAAAAACGAAAAATTTCCGAGTAAAAATTTTGTCTCATTTAAACTGAAAATACCTACAAAAAAAAAAGGTGAAAAAGGAAAATAAGAAAATGAGAATGAGAATGAGAATGAGAACGAGTACAAGAACAAGAATAAGAATCAGAAGAAAAAAGAAAAAGAAGAAGAAAAAAAAGAAAAAAGAAAGTTTATTTAATTTCTTAATAAATTAATCTTAATAAACTTTTTAATAAATTAATCTCAATAAACTTTTTAATAAATTAATTTTAATAAAATTCTTAATAAATTAATTTTAAAAGTCAAGTTTAATTGAATTTTCACATTCAAATAATGATGTTATGACAAAACTTGAAAATGGAATGCTAAAATTAAATGCACAGGAGGAAGAATTAGAAACTTTCCGTACCAAAATTGAAGATGTAGGCGAAAGAGTTAAACAATTTGAAAAAAAAAAGAAGGATATTAGTGCCACGAGATTTCTTGACAACACAAGGGAATTATATAATGTTATGGAATTCCAATGGGGACTGGAGGGACAAATGTATTTTTTTATGGATGAAAAAATTATGGAAAACTGGTCTCAATTATTTTTTTCAAATTTTTCTGTTGTTGACAAATCATTAAAGAAACATCAGATCGATGATCACTTATCAAAGACGAAAACAAGATGGCTACCAAGAACAATTAGGAATGCGATGAGCCATGGCGGTACAGACTTTCTTCAAAATTCGACAAGTCCATGGCAAACGGTAATCACATTTAAAAATATTTATCAAAACCGTACAATTACCACATTTAATTCAAAAAGTTTATTCCATTATACTCAATTTTCGAAGAGATTCTATCAAAAAATTTTGCTATTTTTAAATGATGCAAAAGATTTATTAGCTGGCGAATATGATAGATTAATCGATATTTGCGATGAATGTATCAACAAAAATAAAAAATCCAGTAAAGCAAAGGAATATAAACAAAAATTCGAAAAAAGAAAAAAAAAATTATTAAATTGGTAATAATCAACCGAAAATCTTTTTTTTTTTTTTTTTTTTTACGAATTCATAAGTGATCAAATCAGAATTTTTACCTCTGCTCAAAGCTCTAATTAACATTGAGATATCTTGTTCCCCTTTTCAAGAAAATAATTATTCAATAATATTGTTTGTTTGTTTGTTTTTCTTTTTGTTTTTATACTTTTTTTATTGGGTTTGGATGTATTTTGTAAAGTTAATATTATTATTAATGCTGTTAAATTCAAAAATATTTAAAATCATTTTCATTTTAAACATTTGAAAACTCTCCTTTCAAAACATTATGTTTCAATGAACATTTCAAAAGTCTTCTTTTTTTGAAAGTTTCTTTACTGTTATACCATATCAATTCTTTATTGTCATTTCCACATAAAAAAAAAGAATTTTTTTTTAATTATTGAACGAAAGAGAGGTAATATCACAAGATAGAACATCTATTTTATCAAAAATACTTAACTATATTTGGTGATTTTTATCCCCTTTTAATAATTTGAATTTCTTTCAAAATAAAAGGATAACTTTTCTTTAAAAGAATTGGAAAAGGTTGAAAAGAAAAGACTATATGAAAAGTAAGAAATTATTTTTATGGTGAAAAACGAAAAATTGATAAAAAAAACTTATTTAAAAAGAAAAAAGAAAAAAAAATAAATGATCCAAAATAATAATAAGTGTATATGGGTTTATAAGAAGTAATTGGAAAAAAAATAATGAAAAAAAAAAAAATATATCATTTAATTAAAAATACCCTAAATCATTCTTACGGTAATTTTGGTTACTTTAGTTTTGTTTGATAGTTGATGATCAAATTTCTTTTTTTTTTGCGGGGGTTGTTATTTAATTTTTGT
Source organism: Anaeramoeba flamelloides (assembly GCA_027625915.1). Taxonomy (NCBI): domain Eukaryota; family Anaeramoebidae; genus Anaeramoeba; species Anaeramoeba flamelloides. The sequence goes on from JANTQA010000036.1 coordinate 8,722,133, forward strand.
AATTTATTTTGCCCTTTGATCTTGTTTGTCAACGTCCTTTTTCATTTTTAAGATTTTACTTTTTCTTTTTTTATTTATAAGCTACCATAACTGTTGTGTTTCAATATTTCAGTTGTCATTAACCACTATATTTTTTCCCCAAATCAACACTTCTTCAGAATATAGAGGAATTTAGATAATGATTAAATGAAAAAAAAAAAAAAAAACATCAAAGAAAATTTTGTAACAAGTTCTAAAATATTTTATTAATCATTATTTGAGAAAAAAATAAAATTATCCTTTCAAACCAATTAAAAAAATAAAGAATTTTTTTAAAAAAATGCAAACCCTTGTTTCTAAATTTCATAAAAAATCAACTTTGTTAGCAGATCTATTTGTAAATTGATAATACCAAACTGAGTGAAATATTAATACTGAGAATAGTAAAAACTATTGGATCCATTTTAAAATATGCTCCTTAACATATTTCCAAAAAATAAAAGAAAAAAATGTAAAATTTTTTTTGGTTAAAACAAGACACTGCCAATTTTAATAAAAATAGTACAATATGGTAAGGATACAATTGGTTTCTTAAATAAATAAAAAAAAAACAGCTATACTTTTTGATTCCATTTGAAAATTTTATTGAACTTAAAGAAGTTATGAAAACAATTTTTTCAATCAAAAAGAAAAATAATAAAGACCAATTATCCTAACTAAAAATATCAGATAAAATTGAGTACATAAAATTTAATATCTTTTATGAATTTAATTTCATCCATAAAAAAAAAAATTGAATTATTATTATGAATCAATAAATGCCTTTTAATACACTTTTATACATTTAAATACCTTTTTAATGGATTGGGTTCAATACAATATTTATTTAGATATTTATTTCATATAATTAATATAGCTTAAAATTCTGAGATTTTAGGATATTAAATATTCCAAATTGAACATTTGAAATATAATTTGAATTTTTTAATTTGAATTGAACACTAATCAAAGTTTATTAATAAAAAATTATAAAAATGAAAATTGAATTTTAATTTTTCAAAATTTTTTTGAATTTTCAATATAATCTTAATTTTATGTTCTTTTAGAACAAAAATCCAATTCTGGAGATCAGAAAAATGGTATAAAAGAATCCCCATTAAAAAAAAATAAAAAATAACAATTTGTATTGGGTTTAATATTACATTTCAAAAGAAATATTTATTACTTAGAGTATGCTTGTCAAAATTTGTCTTATAAAAGTATAAAAGACTCATTTTTAATTACAATCAAAAAAAAATAATAATGAATAAAACAATAATATTTTAATACTATGTTCTAAAAATGAATTCTTTTTTTAAAATCAAATAAATATTTTTGTGTTTTAATCAACAAACAATTGTTTGAAAAAAATGATTTTTTTATATATTACTCGTGTATAATAGATTTTTTGCCCTTCCAATAAAAACTATTTACGAATATTTGTAAACAAATCCTTAGAATTAAATATAGATGGAATAATTTTATTACAGAAAAATAAAAACTACAAACTTTAAACTAAAATTGTTGAATCTATACTTTAAGTTTAAATTTTTGAAAGGAAAATTTAGAAGAAGAACAAATAAAGTGTAATTTCCACTCCACCTTTAACAATATTAATAATCGATTTTTTATAACGATTCATATAAATTAAAGTTGAATTAGAAAAACTAAAAAATAGGTTAAATTGTTCAAACAATTTTTAAAATTTTTAAACTATGTTTATTTTTCTTACAATACTTGAATTTAATACTTTTAAGTATATATTCCGAAAAAAAATTGAAAAATCAAAAAAAAAAATTGTCAAATCGATTTTAATTATTAAATAGTCGTGTAAAAGTCTCTTTTTCAAATATCTTTTTAATCATTTTTACCTATATTTGTAAAATAAAATTCTAATCAACAAATTAGATTGTTTATTCGAATTAATATAGAATTCAAAACATAGAATTGATCCAACATTTAGGAATAATTAATTTTTCAAATATAAAATTTAATTGCTAATGTTTGTAAAATTATCTTTTTTAGAAATTTGATGATTTTTCAAATCTTGTGTAATTAACTTTTGGGGTAGATGATACTGATATTACTCCAGTCTTGGTATTTTCAATTTCAGAGGTCTTTTTTTGATGATCAAAAAATAAGCAGAATATTATTTGAAAATTGACCTAATTTACTATTATTTGAAGATTAAAATCAATTTTTAAAATTTTTTCCTATAGATAAATTTGTTTTTTTTTATATTCGGTAGATATATATATATATATATATTATTGGTAGAACATCCATTAAATGTTGTTTAAATAGCAAGTATTGACTTATTAAACTTCTGATAAACTTTAAAAGCGGGGTTGCTTTTTTCCAGAATACTTGCAAATGAAATTATCAAAGAAACTAACAAGAAATAAATCGTGAATATGATATTGGTTTCTTAAAGTTCTTTTCTTCAAAATAAAAATCTAAAAAGGAATATCAATTTGAAAATTTTTACTATAAAAATAGAAACTATTTTTTATTTTGAGAAGGGAGAAATTAAAAAAATTTGTATCAAATAAAAAAAAGAAAAGGAAAATAATTAAAATATTAATAAAAAATAATAATATCATTGGCATGACGAAGTTAAAAACTAGCTACTATCTTTAAGTTTTTTTTTAATTTATGAAATAAAAAGAAATTTGTAGAAATTTTCTTTTAATTTCTTAAATTAAAAACAAACACCATTTGATTTTCATAGTTTACTGTTTATTCTGAAAATCGATATATTTTAAGAACCATGCAGAAAACCCAAGATAACATAGACACTTTATGCCACTGAAAGAAACTTACCCTGGATTCACAGTAGTTACAAAACTTTATAGAACTATTATCAACTATAAATAAAAGTTCCACAATCTGTTATTAATATTTAGTTTTCCCTTCTTTTAGAGTTTCCGTGATTTAAAAAAAAAGAATAAAATCTAAAATTTTACTCATTTCTATTAAAATTAAAAAAAAACTAGATACTACTCTCAGAGTGGGGCACTAGGTACCTGAATTTATTTCCTTTTTACTTTATTAAGTATTTTTTGTTTTCAATTTTTTTATTATTACTTTTTCTTTATTAACTTAAGTTATCTAACCACAAGTGCTCCGATGTAAAATTCTTAACTAGAACAATAAATTTCATAATTTTGATGAGTCATATTGAGGATTTTCTGTGTATTATTTCTTAGGATAACTTTTTTAAAAAGTTTTTTCTCTCGAATCTTTGATATTTTTTTTTACATTTGATTCAGATAAATTGATATCTTTTACAATAACATATAATTTGGTATATTTTTTGTAATATTGAGTACAATAATCACATTTTTTTTTTTTTTTAAATACCTTGTATTCAGATTTATTTTTGAAGAAATATAAATTTTTGTTAAATCCATTTGTAAAAGTTCTAAATTTGAGATATGTAGTACTTGAAAAATAGAGTTTATTATATAAATAATTTTATGATCAAAAAAATAAAAAAAATTAGTAACATTTCCAAAAATAATCCAACAAATTCATTCCAAATTTTTCATTTAGCCTAAAAGATCAATGATTTTACCTTAAAAATTTATTTTACCATAACTTTACGATTGACTACTTAATAAAATGTTAAATTAAAATCAAAAAAAAAAAAGATCTCTTTTTATTTTGAAATTCAGAATTTTAGGCGTAGAACTTGAGTGATTTTGACTACTAGATAGCAAATAGATTTATAAATATTAAATTTTTTTTTTTGATATTTACTATTAATTGAAAAATAAATCTCACAAAATTTTCATTTATCTTTCCAAAATTAAATTATGATTTCAAAAATCCTTTGAATACAGAATTTTGATAGTCCCGATCCTCTAACCACGTTAAACACGTGATATGGTTGAAAAATAATTCGATTTTCAAAGATTATTTCAAAGATTTTTTTTGGAACGATCAATGAAAATTTTGTCCGATTTATTTTACAATTAACAGTAGGGTAAAGAAAGTTGTTTTAAATTTATATTATAATATTAGTTAAAAAAAAAAATACACGAAGAACAAAACTCCATACTAAAACTAAAATCTTAGTTTCAAAATAAAATACCTTCTTTTTTTCTTCTTGTTCCAATTCAACATCCAATCGACTACTAAATAATAAACCTAAGTCCAAATAACCTTTGAAAGTAAACTCCGTGGTCTTTTCAGTAAAATTTAAATTATTGATGCAATTTGTTGAAAATTATCATAATATTTCTCAATTGTTTTTGAAATTTTTTGTTTTTTTTGATGATAAATTCAAATTTTCTGAAAAATTTACTATATTTTTTGAGATAAATTTTCCAATTTGATCCTTCTTTTTTAATATTCTTTTTAAATAATAGAACTTTAAGAAACCAATACTACATTTATTTAGGGTTTATTGTTGGTTTCTTTGATCGGTTGATGTGTAGGTATTCTATAACATAAAAAACACGCTTTTTATTTTGAAACATAGAGTCAGTTCCACTTTTAAGGCACGCTTTATTTGGACAACAGTAGTTACTTTTGGACGTTCTAAATATGAATTATTAAATAGAAGAATACTATTATTTGGATTTCTATTTTTTGATTTGGGAAAGAAATTAGAACAAAAATTTCAAAAATGAAAAATTTTTAATTGTGATCCTTATTAAAAAATTATACGAATTTCTCGTGCAATAAGATTTACAGCCGTTCCATTCGACTTGTGAAGGATTACCCTTTAAAGGTGCTTTAAGGATCATTTTATCTTTCCTTTAAAGCATCTTTAAAAGGTCTTTAAAGGAAAGCTAAAATTTCAGGTTTGCTTAAAGGAAAGAAAAAAGCTTCACAAGCCGAATGGAACTGGTGTATTATAGATTTTTAGAGTCACAGAAACTATTTGAGCCATGAACCACTAATATCATTTACACCCAATTACGGTTCCCTTTTATTCAAGAGAAATCTATGATGACTTTAATCCCATAAGAAATAAAGAAAAATTATTTCAAAAAAAAATAAAAAAATCTAACGAATAGTTTCATTTTTTTTTGTTAAATTATTTATTTTCGAATTAAAATGGAGGATTTAAAATTAATTAGAAACTATAGAATTTATCTTGACAAAATAAAAGTACCAGAAAGTGTCACCAAATATCCATGCTCTCTTTCTGTCAATTCTACCTTATTTGGGGAAGGCACATACATTCCTTCGTATGGATCACTATTATTTTTTCCAACAATTCATAGCAAAGAATCTGAATTCAATGGAAGTGTATTAAGGTTCTCGTGGAAGTCTTTAAGTTCTTTAAAGAAATTGGGTCCCTTTATTTCAGCGATTGTTCACAAAAATTTCTGTTTAAAACTTACGTTCCATCCAACAAAATATGATTTGGTGCAAATTTTTGAATTAATTGAACAAAGGGCATCACACTCGCGATCATTAAAACCATCAAATTTAGAAAATAGGCTCGAGTCTTCTTTAAGTAAAGATAACAATAGTAAATTTGATCTTGAAGAATATAAGGATTTGGTTTTAAACCCAAATATTACAGGATCTTTATTGAACAAAATCAAAAAAAGGAAAAGAAAAAAATTGCAAAGTAAAGAAAATGTTCTGAAAAACAAAAAAGATCAAACAAAGAATCAAAAAGTTAAAAACACATCCCAAGATCAAACAAAATCAAAATTAAACCAAAATAATTCAACAAGTAAAAAAACAAGAATAAGAATTGAAAAAAAAGAATCAATGAAACACCAGAATCATAAAGACTGTGATCAAGATCAAAAAAAACAAAACCACCAAGGTGATGACAAAGAAAATTTCAAACAGGATCCAAAAAAGGAAAATGAAAATGAAAACGAAAACAAAAACAAAAACAAAGAAGAAACCCAAAATGAAAATTCGGTCGATAATGATCAAAATGTTTTATGTTCACTTTGTTGTGAATCAAAATGTAACGTTAAGCTCGCTGAGTGTGGCCACCAATTATGTAATGTGTGCGCAGAAAGGTTGTTGTCCTTTTCTAATAATTGCCCTTGGTGCACAAGAAAATATACCAAAATTGTGAATATTTAAGATTCAAAAATTTTTTTTATGGTTGCTGTAATAAAAAAAGTTCCAAATAAAACCTTTATAAAGTGGTTCTCCAAACTTCCGATTTTAATCGTTTTAAGTGGTTTAGGTAACACTTGGTTAAGCTTTTTAGACAGCACTTTTGAAAACAGTATCAATAATAAAATTAATTTTTTGTGATTATTTTATTCTTTTAGATTTTTTCTATTTTTTTGAAAACAAAAACATTTTAAGGGGATAGTAAAATAAAAAAAATCTTCAAGTAAATTTAATAGCAAATTCAAAAAAAAATTTACCGAAACTTGAAATTGAAAAACCAAGTAAAAATCTGATTACTACAATACAAGCTTACTTTTAATATTATTTCCGGAAATGAATTTTTGTTCAAAAAGTTTGATACATTTTTCTCATTTTTGAAAAGTTCAAAATTCAACATATTTCTGAATTATTAAAAAAAAATTATTGTCTTTGGAAAAAAAAAAGGAATTTTATCGTTTGTAAATCAAATGTACCGAAATACACTTTAAAAAAGAAACAACTAAGTTCTAAAATATCTCAGTATAAAAAATCTATTTGGTTTCAAAAAAAAATTACAATAATTATTTTTACTTTTAAAAAAATATAATTTTTTGATTCTAAGAACAGTTCAAATCAATTTTTTCTTTTTTATTGAACAAAGAAAAAACAAGAAAAAAAAACCAAACCTTCAAATTTAAAATTCTCCCAAAATACCTTTTTAAAACACAGAAAATTCTTTTTATAATCTTAAGAGATACTTTTTAATTTGATTATTTATAATCAATAATTAATATACCAATCTTAATCATTTATAAGTGGTTTACAAATAACCCAAAGATTAAAAGTATCAATAGAATTTACAATTATTTCTCAATTTTTTAAAGATTTTCAAACAAATCAAACTGATTCGAATTAATAATTCCAAGATAAAAAAAAAAAAAAAAAGATATTATCAAATAACTGATTTAAATACTAACAGTTCCTTTTTTATACCAAGAATATTTGAAAAATAAAATTTCCTAATTTTTTACATTTCAAGTAATTTAATAAAAATTTGTGAATAAAATAGATAATCAATTTTTTTTTAGATTTTCAAGGATTCAATATTTGATTTATTTTTATGTATTTTTAAAATAAGAGTAAATTATCATTGTTATTTTTTTCATAAAGACTCAGAAAATTACTTAAAGTGAGATTTCATCAAAATAAAAATATTTTGATATAAAATTTTTAAATTTTCTGTTTTGAGGCAAAACTCCAACAAAAAAGATCAGATCTTTTTACTGGAAATTTCATTTGGAAAAATTGAATTCTTATAAAAATTATAACTGTATTTCTCTAATGTCTATAAATGAAATTGTGTATCTGGTTTAATTATATATTGTTTAAATAATAACTTTATCACCTTTGGAAAAAATAAATACGAGTTGCTAGCCCGTTAAAGATTTTTTTCTAAGCTTTGTTAGAGTCAAATGTCCCCCATAAATTTTTTCAAATATTAATATTTATTAAAAATAACCTTTGAAGATTAAATAAGAAATAAGTAGTATAATAAACATGAAAGAATAGTTGATATCCAACTAAAATAAAATAAAAAATCAATAAATTTTCTTAAAAATTGAAAAAACCTCAATTCTTATTACCATATTGACAAAAAAAACAATGTCAATTTTGATCTCCAATTGAAGATCAAATAAAATTTCAATAGAAATCAAAATGATTTCTCTACAATCATTTTGACTTTATAACCTTAGAATAACATTCTTTTACCAAGTGAACATCGATCTTGCAATAAAAAAAAATTACAAACTAAATTAGATGTTTGAAAAAAAATAGAAAAAAACAAAAAGTAAAATGTGTTAAAATATTATTTCTATTTTGTAAATTTCCAAAAGAAATAATAATTTCTTACTATATTGATTAAAGCCCTTTAGACACACGTAATACACCCCCAACAACTGGATACAGTTAACTGGAAAATAGTGTAGTTTATGTTGAGAGTTTCATATATAAAAAAATGCAAAGAATTGGAAATTATAAAGCTAGTGAAATCTGACACTGCTCTTTGAAGATTAATTGGGGTAAAATTACATCTGATTTTCTTTTTTTTCATTCTTCTGAAATATGACTTTCATTTTGGTTTCTTATTTCACTGAATATCTATAATAAAAAAAGTTCCAAACACATAAAAAGAAAACACAAATTTAAATCTATTTTGGGAAAGCATGACTCTCATTTTAAAATAAAGAGATTTTTCAACTTATATCAACAGACGTTGCTATTTAAAAAAAAGAATAATAAGTTAAAAACAAAATTTTTCAACTTATTATTCAGGGGAAAAAAATTGCCAAAGCATTTTTCATTTTAAAAATGTAGTAAATGTATTCATTTTAAAATATTTTTTTTACGTATTTGTTGATAACATTTTAAAACAAAAATCAAGTACAAAAATTAGATTGATTATTTGAATTAAAATAGGATTGACAAAACCAAACTTTATAATATTTAAGAATGATCAATTTTCTGAAATTGGAGATTTAATCCTAAACACCTCAAAAAATTGGCTTTTTTTGTGTATTTTTTGTTGTTATGTTTATCTTCCATTCAAGTGAAAATAAACGTTAATAACTTAGCAATAGGTATTAATTCAATTGGAACGAATTCAATTCCAGATATCTGCATTGATAAGTAAAAAATAAGTAGGATTTTATTTGAAAAAATTCAGATTTAGAAAAAATAATTAAAATAAAAAAAAAAATAATTTATTAATTATTGAATTTTTTTTCAAAATGGTTTATTTCAAAATATAAAACGAATTAAATTTAATTATTGTTTGAATATTTTTTCATCTTTTCTTTACTGAAATAAGAACCCCAGAGCATAAATTGTTTAAGATCTGTTAAAAGATATTTCATTGCTCTGGTCCAATTGATTAAATTATTATTATGGAATTTTACTGAAACATCATTTATTTGATCGCCCTTGATCGAATATGGCAATTCAAATTCTTGGTTGATATTCTGAGCAAATTTGGCAAAATTTTGTAGATAATTCAAAAACCAAATCATTGCTTGATTAAATTTTTTTATTCTTAATTTTTTCATAAAACCTTCTTGAGTTAAAAATAATTCTCCGTAATTTTTAATTTTGGAAATATCTTTATAAGATGATATTTGATCATTATTTTGTGCAATTTTTGAAAAACTTCCACAAGGAATAAGAAGATATTGCTCTGATTTAAACCCCATTTGCTTTGATAAAACACTTAATAATAATGCAGCCAATCCTTTGTAGTTTATGTGGTATATTAAATATTATTATTATTTATTTATATAAATATATATAAAAATATATTATGGATTTAGGGAAATTATTAAAATTTTAAAATAAAAAGATAAAAATAGAGATTGAAAAAATTTTTTTTGGTCTAATTCAATTTATTAAAAAGTTTGACAGAATATTTAGACTTCTAAGGTATTTTTTTTTTTTTTTTTTTTGTTAGAATCATAGGAAGAATTTTTTTGAAATTATGCAAAAAATTTCTACAAATTAATTTTTTTGTTTGATATTTAATTTTGTTTTTTTTTTTATCTCTCTGACACCCAATGAAAAAATCCCTTAAGTTTTTATTCTTTAATTTCATTTTTCAACACAAACATTTTTTCTTATTAATTTTGTTTTCTAATTTATAAAAATTTTAATTTTATTTATATGGATCAAGAAGGAACAGCAAAATTAATGAGATAATTTTGGTTTTTAATTGGTTTGTGATGTATTGTGTATTATTTTAGCTTGTTGTGAGAAAACACATAATTTTGAGGAAATTGAAATAAAAATTTTCCATTTATTAATTGAATAATCACAGCCTTCAAAATAAAAGAATAAACAATGAAATAAACACTTTAAATTTCAAGAATATATATATATATATATAATTAAAAAAAAAAAAAAGAATCATTACCCAAAGCAGCATTTATTTCTTCGTTTTCAATATTTAAAGAAGGAAGCCTCCCAAGCCGAAAGCCATTAATTGTGCCAAAATGTCCGTCACAATAAATATGGAAAACATCATTATAAACGGAAGTCGAAAAAAGCTTTAGTAATTCCTTTTGGACATAATTGATTTTGTTCTTCATACTTTTATGGTTTTGGGTGGTTTCTGTTTCAATTAATTGGAACTTTTTTAAATCTCGATGGTATTTCTTTTCCAATTTTTGAAAAGTCATTTCCTTATGCTTGATGAGTTTCAATTCTTTGTTAATTTGTTGTTCTTCTTTTTCTAATTTTTCAAGCTCCTTAGTGATCTCGTCGATTTCAAGATCATAGTCTTGGTTTGTGTTTACTAAGGTTTGTGTGTCGATAAAGATCATCTTTTCAAATTGGTCAGAATACTTACGGTAGACCTTTTTTTGTCGTAACTCATCTTTCACTTTTTTATTAATCTCATTATACCAACTGATTGTACACTCATTACAAAGAGGGAAAATGTTTCCTGTTTGTTGGCAAATTAATTCAAACATTTTAAAGGCAATTTGAAATTTAAATTTGTCCGTATTTTCCGTGTTTCCTGGTTCTTTTTCTTCTTCTTTATCTTTTGTGAATTTTGTGATGTTTTTCAGGTTGGGTTTGGTTTTGATATGTGTTGTTGTTTATTCAGAATTTGGGTTTTCAATGTTTTTTGTTTTTGTTTTTATTGGTATTTAAAAGTAAAAAATTTACATTTGATTGTTTGTTGCTTAAATTTCGAAAAACAAAACAAAAAGGAAAAATCTGAAAATAAATAAAAAAAAAAGGTATAATTGTGTGGTAATGAATCTAAAAATCATCACTTGTTCGGAAAATTTATTACCGTTTTGTGAGAAGTTTGTCACTTGGGCTCCAAAATTTCTTCTTAAGGTATCAACAAAGAAGTCTTCAAAACAATTTTCAATAATTTCAGACTCCCTTTCAAGTTTGAGCATTTTTTCTTTTTCTTCTTGAGTAATATACCCAAATTTGTTGGTTTTTTCTTCTTCTTCTTTTCCTTTTAGTGTTTGTTTTTTTTTCATACAAGTTATTGGGATGACAAGAGTTGTGTTCAATTTGTTTGTTTTTTTTTGATTTTTTTATTTTTTTGAAAAAAGAAGAGAAATTTTTTTATCTTTTAATAAGAAACAAGAAACAAGAAACAAGAAACAAGAAACAGAAGAAGAAAAAAAAAAAGGATCCTTTGGTATCTTACTATAACGACCAAATTTAATAAAAATGTCTTCCAGTTCTTGGGTTTGTTTTGGTAATAATTGAAGATAGTCTGCAAAATTGGACATGATCTCGTCTGTTAAATGAAAGATTGAATCATGGATTGTAATTTCTAAATGACAATTTTGACAATAAAACTGAAGATTGGTTAGCTCTAAATCAATGTTTGTTTCAACTTTTGTCATTCCAATCTGAAATAGTCGAAATTTTGGAAATGGCAAAAAATGATTTTTTGGTTTTGGAAAATTTTGCAATTTTATATTTAAGGGTTATCTAATATGGACAAAAACATTCTCAAAATAGATATTCTTTCTGAAATTTGGGAGTTTTGAAGAATAGAATTCTTTTTTTCGTTCATAAATTAGCCTCTATCAAGTAGAAGCCTAAAATTAAAGTAAGTTGTTTTTGGGTGTAAACCACATTATTGCTACATGGTTCAAATGTCTCTAAAAAATCGATTAGTTAAGTAGTAATAATTGTCAATTTCATCAATTAAAAATGATCTTGATCTTTGTAAAGAAAACCAACGATTGAAGAAAAAAATAACATTTTGTTACAAATTTAAAGGTTCGAATTATCAATATCCAGACTTCAAAGTTGCAAAATATCTTTCTTAAATTTGTTACGAAATGTAGATTAGTTGCTCAAAATGTTCAATTTGTTTTAGAAAAATTAAGCAATTAACTTATTATAATTTTTTTGACAAATTATTTTTCATTGACTGAGAAATAGATTGAAATACAATTATATTTAAAATCGAAAAGAGAAACGATAACCAATCTTTTAGGTTTTTATGTTGATAATTATTTGGTAATTCTTATAAATTAAAAAAATTTAAAAAATAGTTTACTTTTAGAAGGTTCGAAATATCAATTGTTAAATACTAGAATACTATAATTATTTCCAGTTTCTACCTTTAGATTTGAGAAAAGTATTTTAAATAAAAATATCCAATTAATGAAAATTTTTTAATTGTGATCATTTGTAAAAAATCCCATGATTTATTGTTCCATAATATTGATAATAAATTTATTCGACCCCTTCGAAACATTTCACTAATATTATTTTACATGAATTACATCATGAATCAATGATCAACAAATAATTGTTACTAGTATCCTATAATAAGATTCTAACATCCAGTACAAAAATTTCAATCATATTTTTTCATTCTAAATACTTTTTTTTATTATTATTACATTAAAATTTTTTTTCAACAACTTTTCAAAATTAAGTATTTTTTATATTATTGGCGGATTGTTTTTTAAAAGAAAAATTCCTAACACAATTACAAAGAATTTTTAAAATCGCCTTAAAGTAAATAAATTTTAGTTATTTCAATTTTGAATTTTGTAATTAATAAAAATAAAATCTATTACTTTTCCATTTTAGAAACTAGATATTAAAATAATAAATTTGAAATTGTGTTTCAATGACAAACTATCCTTATAGATTCTGTTTGAAAATTTATTCTGAAAAATACAATATAATAAATAAAGGTGAATTTTCTAAAAAGTCCTCTAAAAAAGCTATCTAAAAAAAAAAAAAATATATATGAGAAAACAAAATGTGGAATTTTCAGGTATCAGAACAAAAAATTACTAATGTGAAATATCAAGTATATTTTTTTAATTAGAGGTCTCATTTTCTTACTCTCCAAGTTTGGATTAAAAGGTAATTGTATTACATGTATTTTTATTATTGTTTTGGAGAAAATTTTGCAAAATTACTTCATAAAATAAACTTGAATCCAGTGTATAATTTTTGAAAAGGCCTAAAGATCTTCTTTAACTGGCTTTTTATAAAGTTTTCAAAAGCCAATTAAAATAAACCCAAATTCGAAATTTTTAACACACCAAAATTCAATTTGTGAAGAAAAAAACTTATTTAATCAATTCTCAAAGAAATATCAAATCAGGACCATTCGCTAATTGGAATGTTAACACTTTTTTATACACCACAATACTAACAAAACAAAAAATAAATAATTATCAATACTAATAAATCAAGGGTGTGTTAAAAATTTTGGAGAGTGCAAAACAAAAAAATTGATTAGTAAATTTGTTGAAATTCTATTAGGAATATTGATCGATCAAATGGTTAGATACTACCAACTAATTTTATTTAAGTTCTTCTATTTGAAACAACTCAGCTTTAGTATAATATCAATGACTGAAAAAAATTTTGATCGAAAGAAACAAGTTAAGTAATTCAAAAAATGAAATGAAAACAAAAACTAAAAGATGAAAAAATGATTTTATATTTGTTAAAATTCAAAATTATTTCCAATTTGAATTGAATTGTATTTTTGTGATTATTTGTGCCTTTTTAGCTGTGTGGAAAATTTTGAATTTTAGTTTATAATTTTTCAAAAGAGAATTATTTTTGTATTTTTTTTTAGATATTGACTTAAAATGTTAAAAAAAACTGCAAAAACACAAAATATCAAAGATCTGAAAAGATGATTCATTCAAAAAGTTCAAAGGGGGATAGAATTTTTTAATACTTTTTGAAAAAAAGATAATCACATAAACCTTGATAACTTTTTAATTTTTATATTCCTAAATGCTAATTTAGTCATTTTTTCTTTTAATAATTTTAAATTAATTCTACAAGGTATATCCAAAATGATAAAATTTAAAATTATCCAAAACTAAAAACATTATAATAATTGAAATTTAATTATTTTTATAGTTAGAGTAGTTATCAGAGTCAAAATATCTCGTTTTTCATTCTTCATTAAAAAACCTTTTTTTTTTCAAAAAATACTTGCTTATTGTTAAAAAGAAAATTAATTTCAAAATTTTGTTTTTGGGAAGATTAAGAAGATTTGATTAAATTTCAGAGATAAAAGTCTCCGATTTTTTAAAAAAAAAATAACGATCTATTGAAAAAAAAATTAAATTTAAAATTAAACCTTTCTAGTAATAATTTAATATGTCCTTAATAAAATTAAGCACTATTTTTTTCTGATTAAAATTTTTCGAATTTAAGTTTCATACTTAATTCAATTAAACACTGGGATAATTTTTTTTTAGAATAAAAACACTCTCAACTTTTGAATATCAAAATTATTTTTTGAAATTAGTGTGTACTTTTTTATTTTTTTTTTGAAAAATTGGAGTTGAGAAAAGTTTGAAATCAAAGAATAAGTTAATATATTAAATTAGAATGCTTTTCCAAAGAGTTTATCCTTTTAGTTTAACTTTTTTTTAATTTTACCATTTAAAAATAAAAAAAAAAACATTTGAGGACCAAATTAGTGCCTTTTGTGAAAATAAAATTCCCATAATTTAGAATTTATTTTAGTAAATGAGTTAAAACAAGATACTGAATCTAAAAATATACATAATTTCAAGTGTGAATTCAATGATTTTGGCAAAAAATGTTTTCAAGAAAAAGTTAAATTGAAACTTTATTTATTTTTATTTTTTCATTTAGTTTTTTTAATTGTATTAATGGAAAGTATTTGATCAGTTTTCAATTTTTAGTGTTTTTTGGTTCGTAGGGACATATAATTTTTTTCACAAATATTGAATAGAAAAAATCCAAAAAGGTTATAAAAAATATCAGTGAGAAAAAAAAATTTCAATTATTTGTTATTTTGAAGATTACCAAAGTACCAACTAATAAAAACCAAAATTTTCACTTTTAAAAAAAACAGATAAAAGTTAAAGATCTAAAATAATTTTTTAAATAGTTTTTAAAAACTAATCAACTATTGATAATAATCAGGTTATTAATATTTATTGAAACTTACATATTTAATAAATTTTCAAAAAAAAGTTAAAATTTAAGATCAAAATTCCTCTTTAAAGCACTTCAATGAGTATTTCGTAAAGTTGATCCATACCTGTTCTCATTTTTTTTCAAAAAACTCAAAAAAAAATCTTTGTTATTTTTATTTTGCTTGTGATTTTGCAAGATAGAAAAAATGAAACCAACCAAAAAAATCAAGATAACAGATGTTTTAAACAAGTAAAAACTCTAAGTTTTAGAAGTAGATCTTCAAACTTTTTAATTTGTATGTAACAAGTATTTTGTGTAACGCTTGATAAAACTTTTAGTCACTCACTTTTTGAAAACATAAAAAAAGAGAAAAAAACCTTTCACTTTTTGAAGCACTACACTACAAGGAAAATTTTTTCAAAAAAAAATCCACAAATTTTGTATTTTTGAAATACACTCATATAATAAACATTATTATACATAACAATTTTCAATGAGGTTTACAACTTTAATAGATATTAATAGGAATTGAAAAAAAAATGAAATTTTTCAGTAATATTTTTTTCATTTTTAATTGTAAAATTTTTGAATTTTTTAATTGACTTAGTAGAGAGATAATTTTCAAGTATTTTTTTTAATAGTATAAAAGGAAACATATTTTTCAATTTGAAAATAGTACAAAATATTTCAATCAAAAGATATTGCTCAATTAAATTGAAAATCTGATTTTTTATCTGTTTTTGGAATATTTTTTATCATTTTATTTTTTTCCATGTTTGGGTTTTTATATACATTCTCGATTGTTTTCTGCAAATTGCTTTAACATATATTCTTTTTTCAATCTTAATGTTCAATCAAAAATTAATTCATTTCAACTTTTTCCAATATAAAAATACCCTGAAAATAGGTGTTTTTTTCAAAAGTCGGTATTTTTGAAAAGGGGGATATTCAGATTTTCAAGAGTTTAAAAGCTATCCTTTTTTTATTACATAAAATTATGATAACTTTAAAAAAATAATTTATAAAAGAAGTATAACTTAAATCCAATATATAGTTTTGGCTAACTTTAATTTTATGTCTTTAAATTTTCCTTGTAGTGAGGGGATATAGAGTAAATAAAATTTTTTTAAAAGGTCAACTCAAAAGACTAAACCACCAACCCAAAGTTAGCAATACAAAGGGGTTTTCATTTTCTTCATTCCAGTCACAAATCCATTGTGTCAGCCCAACACGCCAAATGATTTCCATCCGCCGAGTAATTCGCCAAATTAGAATTTCCCAAAACTTCCTTTTCCCTAAAGAGCACAAGTTCATCTTCAAACCCATTTTCTCCTCTCAAAATAATTTACCTAGTTTTCAAGATAATTTAATGATCCAGTTTGTCAAATCTATTCATCACCAAATTGTACAAAAGTAATTTCTAAAGGCAATTATGAAGAAGTATAAGACGTAATTGAAAAATTAAAAATTTCAAAAAACAAAAAAAAAATGTGAGAAAAAAAAGAAAAAAAAAAAAAGAATTATTTTTTGAAACCAATTATATCGAAACCCCATTCAACTAAGAACGTTCTTTGAACTTCCCTAGTTGACTTTCTTTTTTTTAAATTTGTTGAATTTTTTCAGAAATTGGTGGATGGAAAGTCTGTGTTTGTTGTTTTGAAAATACATTGTTAACGATTGGCTGTTTAGTTTTTGAACACAATAAAGTTGTGTTTTTTCAAGATCTGTTAAGCATTTTGTGTTCGAGTAAATGGTGTTTATGTCTTACGTAGTAAATTCACTTCAAAGTTTAAGATCAAGTTCTTTTTGTTGTTTTAACTTTCTATTTTTCTTTCTTTGAAAGTCTACATATTTCTCTTCAAAAGCAATTTCTTGTCAATGGAAAATTAAAAAGTCTCAAAAAAATGTTCTAAAAAATAAAAAATACCAACATCTAATCACTTTTCGTTTAGTTTGATCCTTTAATTTAACTCATTGATTAAACACAGTTCATACTTCAAAAACACAACTAAAACAAACATTTCATTTTTTTCATCAACCCAATCAAAGAAAAATTAAAAACACAAAGAAACAAATTTTAGAGTAAAAAGTCAATAAACGTTTTTTGGTTGATCCACTGTCAACTTTTATACTCATAGAAGTGCTTTAAAATTAAACAAAAAATGCAAAATAAACTGTAATCTAAGATAATTTGATGAAAATTAATTTTAAAAATAAAAAATAAAAATAAAAAATTAAAAACCAATATTGAAAATTTAATTAAAATCGTTTTTCTTTTCTTTTTATTTCATATTCAAGTTAGAACATGAATATTTATATTAAAATGAACCAATATTTTTTTCTTAATAAATCTGTAAATATCAAAAAAAAATAATAATTAATTTAAAATTAATATTAAATAAAATTAAAAACTATTTAAAGCTGTGTATTTTTTAAAACAGTTTCAATAATTGTTTCCTATTGAGAATAAAAGAAGTAGATATTAGAAAGATAATTTTTGAATTAAAAAGAAAGAAAGAAAGAAAGTTATAATAAAACAATTAATTTTTGCAATTATTTAAAAAAAAAAAACGTATAAAAAAAAATAAATAATAAACTTACAAAAGTGTTTTTTATTGATTCTGGTTCAGTTGCTTTTGTATAAAAAGGGAAAACTTTTCGTCTCTTTGTTTTTACAACTTTTATGAATTGTTTTGTAATAAATTTTTTTGCCTTTTCAAAATCGCATCCGCCAGTATAATTTTTGAAACATATTTTAGGATCAGTTTTTTTAATTTTTTCTTCAAAAATATCCATTTTATTAAAAACAAGAATTATACTTGTTCTTGTAAAAATTCTATTTGAGGCAACACTATCAAATAATTCTAAACTTTCATACATTCTATAAAATTTGTAAAAAAAAAATTATTACAATTAATTTGAAATATTAAATATTTAATGAATGAAAAAAAAAAAATTGTTTTTAATATTGGAATAAAAAAGAAAAAATTGATTAAAGTTTATTTTTGAAAAAAATCAATCTTAAATTTATAATATTAATATTTATTTGAAATATTAATTAATCTTTAAAATTTGAGAAATTTTCAAAAATTTGAATTCCTTAAAAAAAAACAAAAAGTTAAAAATTTAATCTGTAAGCAATTTTAAAAAAGAAAAGGAATTGGAAAAATAAAGTATGAAGTTTTCATGCACAAAACTAAAAAACAAGATTAAAATGTTTTTAACAAAGGGAAAAAAAAAAAAAGTAAAAGTTAAAAAATTGATTATGAAACATATTTTTGAAAAATCTCCATAGTAATTGAATTGTTAATATTTAAAACAACCCTAATAAAAAATCAAATTCAATACATTATTATAAAGAAGTGATAAATATTGGACAGATGCGAATAAAATTAGACAAACATAATTTATTGTAACATATTCAGTTTACATGTATTAGTTAAATGTTTATCGCTAATTTATCACAGTGTGATAAAATTGTTTTTTTTATTCGGGAAGAGTGTTAAAATTAATTATTTAATTAAATATTTTACAAATATCGTGTAATTAAGATTTTTTTTAAAAACTTTCATTTTTGATTTTGTATTATTTTTTAAAAATTTGATCATTTTACATCATTAGGAGTATTTATTAGTTTCTAAAAACTCCTCATCATTATTTTACTGTTTATAAAAATTCTGAAAATTAAAAATATTCGGAATTAAGAAATTTTTTCTGTAATATAAAAAAAAAATTGTAGACATTTGGAAATTGTTGACTTTTTTAGATGTTTTCAAGGGTGATATTTTGTATTATGAAATCAATATATAAGAATCTTTTATCATCAGAAACATTTGTTTTTAGAACAATTAAAATTAAATTCGTTTTCTTTGCAAATATCTGTTATTTGGTATGTAGATTAAAAATAACTAATAATAAATAAAGAGTTTCGCTTTGTGTAAACAAAATTTAGACTTATAAAGCAAGTTATAGAAAAAACAAAATGTTTAAAATCAACAAATGCCAAAAACATAAAATTGTATACTTTTGACAAAATTGTACTTGTGTACTTTAGTACATTACAATTTTTTTTGCTCAAATTTTGAAAATTAAATATTTTGTCATATTTTGAGAGATTGGTTTTTAAAAGAAAAATCTTGCCACAACCAATAAGAATCCAGAAAATAACCTTAAAGTAAATATAATTAAGCTATCTTAATTTTAATTTTGCCAAGAATATGAATCTAAAATCTGCAACTTTTCCATTTTAGAAACTGTTTTTTCAATAATAACGTTTAAATTGGATCTCAAATAACAAATTCTTTCAATAGATTCTATCTTTTGGATTTAACATATAAAACAAAGGATAATAAATCTTTAGTTAATGCTCTAAAAATTGTTTGAGTATAAAAAATACGAGAAAACTCAAAGTAGAATTCTTCATTTATCAAAAATAAAATGGTAAACAGCAAACGTGAAATATCTAGAATTTTTTTTTTTTTTGATCTCTTCTTAAATTATATGATTCTTCATGTTTAAAATCAAAGGAAAACTGTATTGAGATATTTAATTAACATTTTAGAGATAATTAATAAAAATTACTTCAAAAATTAAATTGGATTTCGAAACATTCTTTTTGAAAAGGAATTAAAATTTATAAAACTTTTTCCTTTTATAAAGTTTTCAGAAGTCAAAAACGCAAAAAAAATAATTTTAATTAACAATAATTTTATTTTTGGAATAAATTTAAATAAGATGGATTACAATGGCAAACCAAACTTTAAAACAAAAAAAAAATCCAAGATATTTGAAGATCTTTATTCTAAAAGAAAAAAAAAAGACTGAAAATTTTCATTTTAATTATTCACAAAAAAAATACTTTTTCATAAAAATGGTAACATTTTGAATTGTGAATTCACAAATAAAAGTTCACAAAAATAAAAAAAAGTTGAATTGATTTTTTTAATTATTGATAATACAATAATTTTTACATACTTTCAACCCTTATTCCATTTTTTGTGAATTTTTGTTATCAATTCACAAATTATTTGTGAAAACCAGAGTAAAAAATAAAATTTTATATTGATTCAAACACTCTATTAAACTAGTACAGGTGTTCGAGAAAATATGTTCACAAAAATTTACAACTTTTGTTTCTTTTTGTGTAGTAATGTGAAAAAATGAACCTGTTTTTGTGATTTGTTTTTGAAAAAGAGATACCAAAAATTATTACAGTGGTGACTCATCCAAAAATCAATATTTATTTTCAAGCTTTTGTATATGAACACTAAAATAACAAAAAAATGATTTTTCATTTTCTTAAGTAAAAGTTTTGTTTTTTAAATTTTTTGTGAATATTTGTGAAAGAGTTCATACAAATTTGAAAATGTGGTGTCTGGTTAATTTTTCTTTATATTGGAAAGAAGAGTTACAAAGGAAAAAAAAGTCAAGTGGTTAAATGCTAATACTGAGATTCTGAAACACGAAAGTATAAGTAACTTGAAAATAAAAACTAAAAGGCCAAGGCAAAAAATTTACAAATGTTGAAATCAAATCAGATCAAAAAGAAAAAAGAAAATGACAACAATTAAACAATGATCATCCAAATTAACATTCATGATCAAACTAAACTAAATTA
Organism: Anaeramoeba flamelloides; assembly: GCA_027625915.1. Lineage (NCBI taxonomy): Eukaryota > Anaeramoebidae > Anaeramoeba > Anaeramoeba flamelloides. The sequence continues at coordinate 8,742,816 of JANTQA010000036.1, forward strand.
ACCAAAAGTATCGTGGATATGATTTTATATTTTCTTAATTAAAGATAGCATTGTTTGTTTTTTTTTTTTTTCGATTTTTTTTACCAATATCTTCTTATAAACCATTTCTAAACCTAATTTTTTTTTTTTTTCTTTGTTTAATCTAATGATATTTTTTTTTTTGTTTTTTCCTTTTCTTTTTTTTAAAATCTAATTTTTATCAAAATATTGCAAAAAAATACGAAAAATAAACGAAAATTTGAAAATTAAAGACAAATAGATGAAGATTTAATTTTCATTTTTTGTTTTTTTTTTTTGGAATTTCTTTCTTTTATTAAATACAAAAAATGAAAAAAGAGAAAAAAAAAAAAAATGTTTGAAAATCAATATTGACATAATAGAAAAGTGAGGCAATGTAATTTCTTTTAAAATCAATACATTTACTATTAAAAAAATCTTATTGTAAACAATTTTAATTCTCTAAAGTAATTGGAAAATTTTACATTCAAAGATGTTCCAATGAAAGTGTCCCAAAAAAATTTTTATTTTTTTTAGGAAAATTTATTGTTTGTTCAGGTATTTCTTTTAATGAATATCAATTTTGATCTGAAATTTATTATTTCTCTTATTTTTAATTAATTTTGTATTGGTTGATTCTTTAAGAAAAAAATTGAATTTTTCTTTTTTTTTGGCTGTTTCTACCCCCAAACCACTTACTTTCTGTTTTTACAAACAATTGAATGTAACTTAATACATCAAATGTATTATCAAGTTTCCTCTTCCTTAGCACCTACCGAAAAAGTATCTCGGTTGATGAAAAAATTACAAATATATCAAAAAAACTTGAAAAATTAAGAAACATTTTTGAAATGTGTATAACTATTTTAAAAAAGCGAATACTCAAAAATTTGAAAAGTGGAACTTAAACTGTTAAAAAGAGTGGTTCAAACAGTTTGATCAACAGTTTTTAAAAACTTTTGAACCTCACTTTTTAACAATTGCTGTATTAATTTTTTAATTAACAGTATTGTGCGTGCCGAAATGTTTAATTCCTTGGTGGGTCTTATATCCTAAAATTACTGATTTTTTCTAATTAAATTTGTACTTTTTTTTTTTTTCATTTGATTTACCTTAAAGATCTATTAGTAATCACAGAATCTCCTCAGTTCTCCAATGTAATTGCTTGTTAAAGAATTCAAAAATGATTTGGTAAATGAAGTGAAAAGAAAATATGAAATAGTTTTTTAATTGCTTTGATCCAAATAAATTTAATTTTTTTTAATAAATAAAAATAGTCCTTATTGTTAAAAAAGCTATTGGCAAACAAATATTTTTAAATAACCACTTTTTTTCTTTTTAAATAAAAAAAACTCCCCAAAATTAGAAGACCAAAACAGACAAAGGGATTTAAGAATTGATTTTTTTTGTGTGTTTATCAAAAAAAATTATTGTCAAAAACAAGTAAAAATGGAAATCAGAACAAAAGAAAAAGAAAAACAAAAACAAAAATGTATATTGGTTACCTGTTAATATTTTCATCTTCAAACAAATTTTGATCATATTCGGACATAGCGACAACATAGATAATCATCGACACATCATCAAATTGGTGAATCCATTTTCTACGTTCAGATTTTTGACCACCAACATCGACAATCCTCCAGGGATGGTCTTGGACAACAAATTGAAGTTCACTAATTCCTGTTGTTGGGATTCTACAGTACACGATATCCATATCTGTAGGCTGGTAATTTTCATCAACAATCCGATCGATAGCATCTAAATAATAGTTTGCTGTGTCAGGGATTTGTAATTCGGATCGACGATCAAAGACTTCTTTGATTGAGCTGTCTGCCCATAGCTTTGAAATTGTCTCAGCTATTTGTTCGTTTGGCTGTGTACGATCGCTAATTTCAAGAAATCTTTTTGCTAATTTCTTTTGTTTTTTTTTTATTTTTTGATTTTATTTTTCCGTTTTTTTATGAAGAAAAGAAAAAATTTAAAAAAAAAAAATTAATTCGTCAATGCAAAGACAATTTCGCAATTAGAAATCAAAAAAACAAATAACAAAGATTATATAAATACTTCATTCGATTTTGAGAGATCTAAGCCAAAGTCATACACACCATTAATTAAAAGTTTCATGTGAAGAATAAGATTGTTTTTGATTGCTTGTTTAAAAAGTTCTCGTTGTTTTTCATCAAAGCCATCTTTAAACAAGATTTGCGCCTGTTTAACAAACGTAGATTTCCCAGAGTCACCAGTACCTAGATTATACAAAGAAAAACAAAAATTAAAAATCATTTTAGGATCCTTTACCGAAAAGACTCTGAATAATTCAAGTAAACAAATTCAAACCTAATACAAGTAACTGTTTAAATTGAAAAAAATTATATAAACAAAGAAAAAAGATAAAAATAATTAGTAAAAAAGATCTTGGGATTAAAAGAAAATATTTTGTTTGCTTGTTAAAAAAAAAAAAACTAACTTTCAGCTCTTTCTCAAAATCGTTTCCTTCTTGAAGTGATTTATTAATTCTCTCATTTTTTTCTTTTTGTTTTTTTTTTTGTATTTTTCTTTTTTTTTGTTTGTTTCCCATTTGAATAAAATTTCAATTGTTTAAAAATAAAAACAAAAAAATAAATCTGTTGCAAATTTTTTAAGGATATCATTTCTGTTTCTAATTTTTAAGTGTTATCGGTTTAAAATTACTTTAAATATGTTTTTTTGAACAAATTATAATTCCTTTAAGAACGAGTGTTTTGTCTTGTGAAAAATAAATCTTGTAACGGACTCTCTCTATTAAATCTTATTCGAAGTTTGAGATACATTATTACAACATTAATTAAGACTTTTAATTGATTATTTATAGTAACAAAATAAAAATACTTTTATATTTTGATCGATTTGCCAATTTTTTTTCGATCTTAAATAACTTTTCGAAATTTTCAAAACAATTCATGAAAATTTATAATCAATTTTGTTAGCCTCTTGTTGATCTTTCAATCCAGAGAATTTCCAAGTATATTAAACCTCTTACATTTTAACTCAATAGTATTTGATATTAAAGTGGGTGAAAAGCTCAGCAGAGACTTTTGGATTAGAAAGATTTTCAATGAAAATTTTGAATTTTATTAGATAAAAAGTTTATTCCTCGATGAAAATTTCCAAAATTAAAAACTCTAAATTTTCAAATATTCACTATCTATATTAACTAATCATTTTTTAAATTCCCAAATTCTCTCTGTGTGTATACATATATATCATAAAATATTTGTTGCACGGGATAAAAATTATTAAATTCTCGAGAACTGAAAATTGTAATTTTTGGAATTTATATAGATACTTTGAAATGGATGAGTTAATCTCATGGAAGAAAAATATTCAACGGGGTTTATTTTTAGACATCAAAAGTTTACATATTTCTTATATAATATTAAAAAAAGAATTAATTATTTTTATAAAGAATCAAGTTACTTTTTGGAAATATTGTAACATATTTTTGGTTTTATATTGAAAAGAATTTAATTTGAAAAAGACCTTAAGTGATCAGTACTCAACAATAACAATACAAAAAATAAAAAATAAAATAAATTTCATAATAAATGACCTAATTTTTTCTTATTTTTTTTTTACTTTTTTTTATTTTATTTTTAGAAGAAAAACAAATATTTCTCGTGTATCGAATTGAATATTAAAATCGTAACTTTTTTGTTTTAATAGATATCTTCAATTTATAAAAATATTTATTTTCAAAATTTGATTTTTAATGAGTAAATTATTTTGAAAGTGAGTTTATTTTATTGGTAACATTCTCCCCTTACAATTTTTGTTGAGGAAGAAGTGTTAAAAAAATCTGTTGGTCTGAAAAACTTAGTGAAAATTAGTTGAGAGATATCAATTTTTTTGCCATTTTTTGAAAAAGAAAAGAATGAAATTTCGTTAATTTCTTAAATTATTAGAAATATTTACCCCGTTTATTGTCATTTTGATCATTATTATACTATAACATTTCTTTATTTTCAGTAATATTAATATATGGATTTTTTTTATTTTTTTGAGATAAAACTTTTGGTCAACTAAAAAAGTGATATATTCAGCGAATTAAAAAATAATTGTATTTTTTTAAGAAGGATAGTTATTATAATCAAATTTTTGTGGTCATTTAATAGTTTACTCAGAAATTTTGTTCTACTTTTAATATAAAATTAGATTTTTTATAATTTTAATTTTCCACAAGAATATTTTGGAATATTTTAATTTTATCCTCAAAATTCAAAATCAATTTTTTTCTACCAAAAATGTTTTAAATTGTTATAAGGGTTCTTGTGAATAAGACCAAACAATTTGTTTAAAAAATTTTTTCACAATTGAAAATTTTTTTGGAATTTTTTTTCATTATTTGAAAACAAGAAAACGCCTTTTTATCTAACTTTAACTCTAAAAATTTTATCATAATAGATCTGAATATCCTTGACATATTATTGGTAAATCTTCTATCAAAAACTATTTTTTTCAAAATTGTGGGAACATAATTTCCATTCAGCTTTCCAAAAAAAGATTTTTAAATCAAGTTAAAATTTCAATTTTTAATTCTTCCAAATCAGGTTAAATTATTAATTCTCCTTTTAGAATTATAGCTTTTGATTATTTATTTTAATTCTTTGAGTTTTTTTTTGGGAAGCTGAAGGAAAATTTTGATCTTTTTCTTTTACAATTGACTTTAACCATTTGTTAAATTAGTATACTTCGATTTTAATTTATTGACAGAGATTTGAATTGAAATATTAATCCTTCAAAATGCTTATAAAATTAAGAAATTTTCTTTCAAAATCAAATCTTCCCAAATTAAAACTAAAAATATATTAGACCATTCCCAAGAATTAACTTGATTAATTATAAAAAAAATAGATTGCTTTTTTTTTGTTTTATATTGGTAAACATTCAAATTATAAATTTCAAAAAATAGACTCGCATTAATAAATTCTTTAGATGAGATTAACCTGCCCATTTCATAAAGAAAAAAAACACATATTACAAAAAAGAATTGATTTTAGGATCTTGACAAGATTTCATTCTATTTTTAAACAATATTTGCCACCCTTAAGAATTATTTTTTTACAGTTCTAATATTTTTCATTTTTAATAATTCAATTCAAATATCAAAAAATGTACTTAATTGGAAATATAGCAGGTTACAAAATTAATCTAAATATATAAAATCTCGGTAAAAGAGGTTTCAGAATTAAATCTAGATCTATTAAGTAAAACCCCCTTAAACGATAAAGTTGGAAAAAAAACTTATTTCCCCTACCTGATAATGAAAGACAAAAAATTAACCTTTTAGAGGTTTTGATCATATCTATACTTAAGTTACCATAAGGTTAGAATAATCATGATTATTTTTATCAAATCAACATATTTTAGAAAATCAGCATATTCAATATTAAAGTGATAATTTTTTATCAATTTGCAATATTTGAGAAAATCACGATAATTATTTAAAAATTGTGATATATGTCAAAATATAGTGATAAAAAAGTAATCACGATCAAATAGTTGATAGCTTTTTTGGATTAATTTAACAATATTTTTACAAAGAATTTTTTTGAGATCAAAAAATAGATTATTGAAAAAAAAGTTATTCTTTGAAAAAACAACAAAAAAGATAGTTGGTTCAATCAAGCATCAAATCGAAGAGTTATTATTCAATTTTCTTTTGATTTGGTAGGCAAATCTATGGATACTTTGAAATCAACAATAATAATAACTTAAGATATATAAATATTTTCTCACCAAATCTTCGTGTTCTTCATTTTGTTGAATAAAAGGGTTTTTAAAATAACCAAGCTTTCATAAGTTCTTTTAAGAATGTATTCTTGGGTGAAATCCTTTTCAATATTCTATAAAAGCTGAAAGGGTTTGGATAACTATAAAAACTTTTACTTCAACCTAGCCAGATTATCACCAATTATTGAGATTGTTGTAAAATTATTTTCTTTTTCTTATTCTTCTTCTCATATCTTTGTATTGAAAGAAAACAAAACTAGAGCTTAGAGGTTTTTGTTTGATCGATCACCAATAAGAAGGAAAATTAATGTTTATTTTTTTTGGCTATTTAAAATTGTGAAGGTAACAACTCAATTTTTTGAAAAAAAAGATCTATTTTATATTCAATTATATTGTTTGAAATGGGTAGGTATTAGTTCGATCACAACGCTCCTTTGAGTTTTTAAATTTTCTAAAAAAAAATTGTAAAGAAAAAAAAATTTTTTTACACTTGCAATAAGTCTTATTGGTTTAAAAAAAGTTTTCTATCTTTCAAAACTTTCAAAAAGTTGAAGACAATTCACAACACTTGTAAGCACTTTCTAACATTTCTAAAGGGCGAAATAGTTATAAAAGTCTCAGGGTTTTTAAAAGTCAAGAGATTTTTTAAGATGATTTCTAAAAATAATTTTTCATTTTTTCAAGGGATAATTATTTTTTTTGTGATTTTTTGTTTTTTTCGCGATAAAGTTGGACTAATCAAGATTTTTTTTAATATCGTAAATTAATTGATAGTATCATGATACTAAACTCTTTTTCAGTCAAAGGGGCCCAGTTTTATTGAAGAAATGGAAGACATTCTATGAGTTTAATTCATTACTCTTATCAAACTAAAATTTTCAATTTTTAGATCAAAATCATTTTTTCTCATTTTGTAAAATTTTTTTTTTTTTTTTTTTTTGTTTTTTTTTTTTTTTTTTTTTTTTTTTTCTTTTCTTTTTTTAAAATTAATTTTGAAAAAAAAATGTTTGAAAAACGAAATAAACATTAAGAAAAGTTAAGCTTTGTATGTTCTTTTAAAATTCATACATTTACAAGTAAAAAATCTTATTATCAAAGATTTTAATTTCCTAAAGAAATTGAGAATTTTGCACTAGACATTCCAATGAATGGCCCAAAAAATTTTTTAACATTTTTTTTTTTTTTGAAATTTAAGGTTTGTTCAGGGGTTTCTTTTATGAATCTCAACTCTTATAAGAAGTTTATTATCTCTCGTATTTCTAAACAATCTAAATTTGGTTGATTCTTAAAAATAAAGTGACTTTTTCATTTTTGGTTGGGCCCCTTTGAGTGAAATGGAGTTTATATACTTTGATCAAAACCTACATTGTTTGTATTTACCCACAAGAATTTTTCAAATATTTTGAATCAAACTGAAATAAAGATATTGATATTGAATTTTTAGGATTTAAAATACAAAATTCCCAAATAGTATCAGAAAATATCCATTTTAAAAAAATCAAATCACCCTTTTTTTCAAAAATAAATTAGTATTGTTTTGAACTTTAATGGCCAAAACAACCCCGTTTAAATAATACTAATATTTTATAATACGCTCAATAAAACAATTTTTTCTTTAGCTAAAAGTATTATTGTTAAAAAAAGAAAAAAATCTTTATATTAAGATCCTTCCTAATAAAAACTTATTATTATAAAATTACGATGAAATAATAATAAACTTTGTAAAAAATTTTATATTCCACGATATAAAAAACATTTTTTCAATTTACTTTGATGAAATGAGGAGGATAAAAGTGATTTCACCAAAATATTTTCGATTCTGGGTTTTGCGGTAGATCATAATTGTTTGACACTTTGTGTCAATCAAAATCTACAAGTCAGGGATATCGTGCCTTATATATTTTTATAATTTAACCCATTGTAGTTTAAGATTGATTCATTATAATAAATACAATAATTTTTTTAGATAATTTTGCATAATCATTAATTAAACACCTTATATTATTCATGCCAATTTCAAGTTTTAACAACAAATATAAATTACACAATGAAATTTTCTGAAAATTTTGTTGTGTGATTTCTTGATCCTTTTAGGAATTAATAAATATAAATTACAAAAACTTTTTTAGAATTGACTTTTTGCATCAAAAATTGAATACCTGTTTATGTAAAGTTTGACTGTTTTGACAATTTGAACTGAATGCCAACAATATCTTATAAATACTTTTTTTTAATATGAAAAATTTACTAATTCGGAATATTTTAAATTAAATTATTTTCTTTGATCCAACTTTTCGCTAATCTTAAACATTTGATAAAATTATAGATATTTATAAAGTCTAAGGGATAAACAAATCAAACTTTAAACAAAAAAAAATTAGTATAGTTCAAAACAATCAAAATTCAAAACTCTATATTTATGATTCTAAAACCACAAATATTTCTTTTTTCATTAAGAACGGCTCTTATATAAATGATTATCTTATAAAATATAAGCTCCATCCAAAAATGTGGGGCAAACTAATATCCATCAATATAAGAATAAATTCTTTATTCATTTATTAAACTCAAAACTTTAGACAAAAAAAAACGAAGCCATTAATAATAATAAAACTCTTGATTAAAATTTGTGTTTATTGATCAAAGTTCGAAGAATAAAAAATAAAAATAAAAATAAAAAAATTGCCCCTAATTTTTGGAAAAATATCCAAAATTAATAATGTCTATTTAAAAATCTTTAGTTCGATCTTTTTTTCAATTTTTTTTTTTGATAATGTGTAAAATCATACTTCAATATATTTCTGATTTGATCTTTAGATTTTTTTGTTTTTCATTTGATCATTAACTTTTTGTTTTTCCCATTAACTTTTTTTATGTTTTTTTTTTTTTTTTTTTTTTTTTTAAAACATTTAAAAAAGCAAACTGAATAAAAAAAAAAAAAAAAAACCTTTTTTTTTTTTTTTTTTTTTTTATCTCACCTCTTTAATTGAAGTATACAACTGTTCTGAGCAATTTTTCCACCAAAGTCCATCGAAGTCAACTCAATTGTTTAGAATCAAAAGAATTTTTGGTTGATTTCTTATCACATCTCTTCTGAACTTTGTTAAATTTTGGACAATAATAATAACAAAGTAAAAATGAAAAAAATGAAGAATTCGAAAAAAATAATGAAATGAGAAATTTGACTCTATTATTTTTTCATAATTAAAAATTTTGCAAAATAATTTTAATTCAAAAAAAAATATTTAGAATCCATTAATAAAACTTCAAAATACAAGAAATTAAGTATGATATGTTAAAAAACATATTATTGTTGTACATTTTGTATAATTGAATTAATATTAAGAAATAATTATTGAAATAAAAAATGCCCTATGTATTGGAAATAGCTTATACTCTTTCTCTTTGAAGTGGGGTGTGATGAATCATTTATCATAGATTTCTTATCTTTGAAACAACTGTTTATGAATTGATGGTAAATATGAAAACCAATAATGTTGATATTGTATATTAATCGATAAAAGATTAAATTTATATAGATGGAAGCGATGTTAATGTTAAATATATAAACCTTAGCAACCCTGATTTTCCTAAATTTTATCAACTTTTTTAAAAAAGATTTAAAATGATATTGGTATACTAATATATTTAATATCTTATTTGTTTTTAATCCAGATTTGACTAATAATAAAAAATAAAAAAAGTTCAAAGATAAAGTAGTTATGTAATTGATTTTTTTTTTTGAAATTGGAAACAAAATAATAATTATTAATTTATACATTTTTTTTATAGATTTTTATTTTTATTTTAATTTTTTAAATCAGAAATTTTATTATAGTACTAGTAATTCAAAACTCAAAAAATTGATTTATTATTAATTCAAATCAAAAAAAATTGTTAATTATTTGATAAAATAAATAAATAAAAATATACATTATTGAAAAAATTTCAAGAAATATCCCTTCAAGAGAAAAATCAATTTAATTTATTTAGACCAAAATTAAAATTTTAAATAGAATAATTTTTGAAAAGTTTTATTTAAGTAATTGAAATTACTTGAAATAACAAAAAAAAAAAAAAATTGTAAAATAATTTAATCTATCAAATTGGAATAAAACAAATATAAATTAATTTTTAATAGATAAAATAAATAACCTCAAATTTAATAAAAAAAATAAAAAAATAACTCTAAAAAATTATTTCAAGATAATAAAATAATCTTTCCTACCAATTTTTTTTTTTAAATTTTGTAATTAGTAAAAATTTGAATAATATATTTGTGAAATTTGAAATTTTCCTTAATGAATTTATCCAGATCTTGGAAAATAAGTTCTGATATATGACCTCTAATTCAATAATATTTTTTATTTTAAATCTAGATTTTAAAGAGTTAAAAATTCAAAAATAGTAAAAATTAAAAAAAAAAATCAATTATTAATCTGACTCGAACTATTGACCAAATCATTTAGATTTGAAAAAAATTATTTATTGAAAAAATTTCCAAACTTTACAATGAAAAAAAATATTATTTTTTTTTAAATTTAATTTATATTTTTTTTTATTTTCAAATTATTTAGAATCTAATGTATATAATGATATTGAATGTTAATCAATAGATGAAACAAATTTTCTATCTGATGTCAAAATAACTTTTTGAATGAATAAATTATTTAATGAAGTATTTTAGGCAATTTTGTGGTACAAAGGTCCCCAAAAAAATTTTCTCCTAAAGTATGATGTGTTTTAATCATTAAAACTAAGATTTTTTTGATCCCTAGATTAAACTTTTCAAAAAAAAAAAAATTATTTTGACAAAATTTTGAAAAATAATAAAATCACAATAACCAAAAAAAAATTACCAAGGTTGAAATTTTTTTTTCATGTTATTTTTTTATTGTGATTAATTATTTAATTTTTAATTATATCTTTATCTTTCTAAGATAATTTTTTATAAATTCTATATCTTATAATCCTTTGATAACATTTAAAATTAAAATTTTTGTTGGAAATGTTTTTAGTATATTTGGTTTGCTAAAGGATATATATATATATATATATATAAACTAGATTCGAAAAATTAGGGTATCGTTTAAACAGTGGAAAGAACATCATTACTGCACTTTAAATTCAATTTGGAAAGAATTTTGATTTTACAAACTATTTCATTTTTTGTCTTTTTTGTTTTGTTTTCATTTCGTTTTTTGCAGTTATGTAATCTGTTTCTTAGATCTGGAAATTTTTTTTGATGGTTTACAGAATGCCAGTAGTGAGTTTGTTAAATTGGAAAAAAACATACAATTGGTAGATGGTATCTTAGCATTTGATCGATCAGCAATTTTTGGTGAAATTTCATCAAATTAACCAATACATTTTTTGTTCAGCTCGTTTCATTATTTTGGACTCACATATTTTGATTTTTGATTTTTATATTTTTTTCTTTTATTTGGATTAAAATGATTACTTATTAAAACATTAATACTGGGTAAGTTAAATGTTGTTTTATATTAAGTTTGGAAAAAAACAATAAATTTGGTTTTTTTTCCGATTTTGGATTTTGGGTGTGTCCAAATTTTTGGAATGGGGTTTATATATATATATATATCTTGAATTTGACCAAAAAATGAGATTTTCAAATAAATATTTATTTATTATTGTTTTTTGTAAATTTTTAAACCTTTTTGTTAATTTTTAGTACTAGTGTAAAGGATAGAAAAAAAATTTAAAATTACGAATCACAATCAATCAAATTTTTGTGTTTGATAATTCCTTCATTTGAAACACAATATTCTTATTTTTTTAATAATAATTTTCATTATCAAAAATTTTACAGTAAAGCTTAAATTAATTAAAATTCAAATTAAACAAAAAAAGAAAAAAAAAATGAACAGTGGTTTTTTGTAAACTACTTTACAAAATCCCCGCATTATACCCAATAATAATTATATTTCCTAAATGATAGATTAAAATTAAAAATTATAAATAAAAAGTATTTATTTTAACTTTGATAGCAAATATCTTGTAAAGAAATAAATATAAAGTAGGATCTCAAATTTAAAAAAAAAAAAAAAATAGTCTCCAAAAGTGATAAAAAAAAAAAAAAAAGAAAAAGAAAAAAATTTCATTAATCTAATTGATAGTTCTTTAACAAGTCAAAAAAGGATTTCCAACTATTGATAAATTCCTTTTGTGTGGAGAAATTTAACAAAGAATCCGAATCTGTATTGAAAGGAGGATAAGTAGTTAATTTAAATCTTTTATAATATTTTTTCATTTTTTCAAAGGTGGGTAATTCTTGAGAAAAGGATAGCATTCTTCTTTGTTCACTGGACAGTTTCGGAGCATTTAAAACTAGGAAAGAATAAATGCGCTCTGAAATATTGGAAAGGTTGGAATCTGTAACGTAGCAAAAGTAATTTGTGATTAATAAGAGATGTAAAAAATGTGATTGCTCCCAAGCGAAGCAAAGTGTTTTCAAGAAGGGGAGCAGCATTTCCATTAAAACAAGCCTGATTTTCAAATCTGATCTTTCATATTCCCTTAACAGCACTGTAAAAATTGTTAAAGTGTTTAAGAAGAGTCTTTTACTGGAGAATGTTGCTTGATAAGCGATAAAGAATTTTGATAATTTTGATTTTCTTAATTCAATTTCATATTTTTCAGCATTTTTCAAATTAATTTTTTTCTTTTTTTTCGATTTCTTTTTCCCAACATTGTCACTCGATTTTTTGACTGACTCAATTTCATCATTTTTTAAAATATCGATTAACTGTTGTATTGTGTCTTTAAATTTGGATTTACAATTATTTTTAAAGCTTTCAAATCTCTTGATAATATGCTCTTGCTCATCCTTGTTTGAAAAGTATTTTAAGGCAAACAAAAAGATTATATGGGAGGATAATTGGCATTTAAAGTCGTCGATTTCGTCTTGATAGATGTACCAGAACAATTCAAAAAGATTTAGAGTTTTATCAAACAGTTCCTTTTTGGTTAGCCCCTTCCAGATAATTGATATGATTATCTTTTCAAATCTGTTTGTCAAATTGTTTTTTTTATTGGTGGTATTTACTTCGTTCTCTTGATCAGAAAATGCGATCTCATTTTCGTTATCTATTTGATTCAATTCATCATCAAGCTTTTTATTTTTCAAGGCCTTTTCTTTCTTTTTCTGGGGGATTAAATTAATGAACAAATTAAACATAGACTTTCGAAATGTGCTATACAAATCCTTTTTCTTTTGAAAGATTAGCAATAGCAAATCTAATCCCTTTTCATAGATAACAATTGAATTTGATGATAACAGCACAATAGCAAAGTTAATACATATCGACCAAGAATCAATGTCGGCGATCGATTCTGGGTGGTTGAATAAAATCTTGTAGAAATGGTCAATTGAATAATTCAGCAGCTCGACATTTTCATAAAGCAAATTAGCAAAGGTGAAAAACAATTTGTGGATCAAGCCAAAATCATATTTTTGATTCAACGTGAAAAATACTTGATAAGACTTCTTTGCCAAATTCAAAAACCCTGTTTTGATACTCCAGTTTAATGCCAAATTTGACCAGTTTTGAATAATGTTTTGATCAAAGTTGCCAAAGATATCTGATATTTTTTGGATTAGTATTTCTTCATTTTGCTTAATTAAGGATTTAATTTTTTGATCTTGTTGAATGATTGTTGGCTTTAAAATTAAATTTGAATTCATAATGGCTAGTTCAGAGCAATTGTCCAAATAACTAATATTTAATATATTTTCTGCCATGAGCGAGTTCTCAATATTTGAAGAGTGTCGAATTGCGATCGAATGGATTAAATATGGGAAAATATTTTTTTTTACATCCAATAATTTGGATCCTTCTTCAATATTCAAATAGCAGTGATGGATCAGGATGGGCAAATATGGTATTGTTTCTTCCCCATTTTCATAAATGATTTCGCCCAGTAAAAAGTATACAGAATTTTGGTACTCGTTTAATATTTTTGTCTTCTCATGGATCCATTTATCCAGTTGGTTAAAATCTTTGGGTGACTCTTGATAATTTGTCAAATTTTTAATTAAAAATGATAAGGTAAATTTTGGATTGTTTCGAGATAGCGTCGTGAATATTAATTTTGATAATTCTAAGGAATTTAATATTTCTTTTTTTGTATATCTTATTCCTTTACCTTGCTTTTTGTAGGAAGAAGAAGATTTGTTTACTTTATCAGTGATTTTTTTTTTCTTTTCACCTTCCTTCTTTTTTTCATTTCCATCTTCTCCATTATCGTCATCATCATCATCATCGTCGTCGTCGTCGTCGTTGTTGTTGTTGTCGTCATCATCATCATCATTGTTGTTGTTGTTGTCGTCGTCGTCGTCTTCTTCGTCGTCTTCTTTTTTATTCACATTCTTAATTTCATTATTATTTAAATTATTATTACTATCTGTATTTTTAATGTTATTTGATACTTTTTCAAATTTATTTAATTCAATTAAATTATGAGTAATTGTTTTTAATAAAAATTTAAAAATAACTTTTAAAATTTTTTCTTGCTTTTCATCAACAGTTTCTTTATTATTATTATTATTATTATTATTACTACTTAAAATGGAATTCCAAAAATCTGCGATAGTATTTTTCACTAAATCGTTGTTGAGACATTTTTTAGAAACATCAAACATAATGGATAAAATCATTGGAATTTGTTTATCATTTTTATTTGATAAGATTATATTTTGGAAATCAATTAGAAAATATTTGAGTAATTTTAAAAAATTGGATTTTGTTTCTTCGCTTGATAAAATAATATATTTTGATGTGATTTTTAATAAGGGTATTAAATACTTATGAAACTTTGACCCAATTGCCTTTGCATAAAATGATGCTGTTTCAAAATAAAGATGATAATTTGAACTTGTTATCGTTGATAAGCATTTTTTATGATCATTACCCGGATGAAGCGCATTTTTTTCCATTCGCGATAGTATGGTTAATAATTCATGGGCTAGAATTCTTGTTTCAGGTATTGGCGAGACCATATGAATTAGAATAATGTAGATCAATTTTGGTAATTTGACACTATACTCTTCGATCCATTTAATAGGATTTTGTGAGATATTTCGAACTAATGAATTTAAATACACTAACGTGTAATTACGATCCGTAATCAAGATTTCATTTTTCCATAAATCGTTTTTATCAAATATTGAAATGTTTTTATCAAATTCATTTTCATTATTATCGATATGTTTTCCCTTTCCTTCTTCTTTTGTCATTTCCTTTCCACTTTCTTTTTTTTTATCAGTGTGCTTGCTTTTTTTTTTTTTCATTTTCAATTTTAATAATTTTTTTTTTTTTTTTTTAATTTTTTTTAAATTTGGCAATATTTGTTTAAAATTGAAAGAAATATAATCTGGCAAACTAGATAAATGAATAAATGTTTCAATATTTTTAATATTTTTTTTTAAAAATATAATTAAATTTTTGGTTAAATATATTTGTAAAAATTCATATCTTGTTAAAATTCTATTAAAAAACCCTAAAACCTTTTGTTCATATTCTAAATTATTTAAGGGTTTCATAATCAATACAAAGCTAATAATTTGACAACTTTTAATCAAGATTTGCTTTTCTTGGTTATCATCGTCATCATCATCATCATTGTTGTTGTTGTTGTTGCTATTGCTATTATTTTTCTTGTTATTATTGTTCTTCTTGTTGCTTTTGTTGTTGCTCTTGTTACTTTTCCCACCATTGCGGTATTTATTTAAAATGTTTAATCTCAATTCAGTTAATTGGCTAAATAAATTGTCATCATTATAAATTTGGATTTTTTTTTTTTGATCTTGGTTTTGATCCTTTTTTTTGGATTTCTTTTTTTTTTTTGCTTTTTTTTCTTCTGCAATAAAAAAATCAATTAATGTCATAAAAGTATTTATTAAAAGCTTTCGGCATTCGGGATTAGTCAAAGTAAATCTTTCCTTTTTCTGGGTTTTTTCTTTTTCTTCATAGTTATCTGACTTCTCTATTGATTGATAGGTCAAATCTTCATTTTCCTTCGAATTTAATGGTATTAAATATTGATGCAATATTTTCACAATTGTCATTTTTGTTTCAAAGGACTGCTGTGTAATCAAATTAAACGAAGGGTTTGTCCAAACTGATAAATAATCAGACAAAATTAAATGAATCCTACCGCTGGATCTAAAAAACTTTGGAGGGAAATATTTCATCGATTCGCTCAAGAGAGTTAAGATAAATAATTGCGAATAATATTGTGGAATTGCTGGGATTTGCGATCGATCATGTTGGTATTTTTCAAATTCTGCATCTAATTCATTTTTTTTTAAAACCTGGAAAAAGCAACATAGGGACTCTGGTTGCATGGCAGAAAGGCAAACCGCCACTCGTGCGTGCCCATTTTTGTTATCATTTAAAAAGTGGTACAATAACAATAAAAATCTTTCCAATTGGATCAAGCTGATTTGAGTATCATTAATGGCAAACAATGTTTTTAATTTGGTCTGTGTTTTGTTTGTATTAAAATAAATTGTTGATAATAATTGCATTTTTTTATTAAATTGCATCTTTTTTTTTTTTTTTTTATTTTTATTTTGACCTGATTCCTCATCATTGTCTAAATTGTTTTCTAAAAGTAAATCGTTTTTATATTCTAGGGTTTCCCAATTAATAAATTTTTTTGCCTCCATTAAGAAGTTACCACATAAATAAATAATGAAATGAAAATAAATGGAATTTGGTTCATTTATAAAATTCTTCACAGTGGTTTGAACTAATTCTTCATCAATAACATTTTGGCATAGAATATTCCAAGCCCAAATAAAAATTTTGGAATATTTTTTATATATTGTCCTACTCCATTTGGAGAATTCAATCAGCCATTGGTGATCAAAATAATTATTATTCAATTCATCAATTTTTTTAATTAATAGTTGAATCAAGGAATCAGTTTTATAATTTGTCTTATTGCTTTCTTCATTTTGTTCTATTTCCTCCTCCTCTTCTTCTTCATTATCTTCTTCTTCTTCTTCTTCCTCTTCCTCTTCTTCCTCCTCCTCCTCTTTCTCTTTCTCTTCCTCTTCCTCTTCTTCTTCTTCTTCTTCTTTTTCTTCATCTTTATCTTCCTTTTCTTTTTCTTTTTCTTCTTCTTCCCCTTCAGAATTCTCTTCATCTTTATCTTCCTTTTCAATATTTTCACTCTCAGATCTGCTAATTTTTGGTTTTGGTAGCGGCTTAATTTTCTTTTTTTTTTTCTTTTTGTTCTTTTGTTTTTTTGTTTTTTTGGCATTTTTATTTTTAATGATCAATTTCTTTTTAAAATCTATAAATTCTTTGCAATCAAACAAACGTAATAATCTTAATATTTCATGTTTAACCCATAATTCGGGATTGCACATCCAAATTAAACAAATCCCGATAAATTTGGTTTGAATATTATTCCATTCTTTTAAATTAAACCCAGGCTTTTTCAATTTTTTTAAATTTTTTTTTAAAAAGGAACGAAAGGATTCGACCATAAAGCCTAATAACTGAAAGGTTTTTAATAAGGACGTATAGCTATCCCCAAAGGTATCGTTTGCAGAATAAAAAAACCAAACGTTTTCCATTATTTCAAAAATATATAAAATTACTTCCAAAAAGTTCCTGCCTTTATTGCCCCTTTTGATGGTCAACTCCAAATAATTTTGTAACGCGATTAATGCTCTGTTTTGGATCCCTGTGTCTTCTAAAAAATTAAAGTTATATTTGTTTTTCTTGAGATCATTTTCATTCTCATTTTCCTTGTTGCTCAATCTATTGCCACTTTCGCTATTAGTATTTAAATCATCTAATTTTTCATCGTCAATGACGGTGTCTGGTCTTAACCCCAAGCCATAGAGTACAATAATGTGTACATATTTTGAACGGGATTTGGGATCGCTGGGCAAAATAGTTGGAAAACATAACAAAGTTTCAAAAATTAAAACATTGTGATTTGTTTTTGCTAATTGATTAGGGAAAATATTTTTGCACAATATATTTTCCAAGATGGGGAATAATGATAATGTATATTTTTGGACACTTTCACGGTCAAATTCACATAGATTGCCGAAAGATTTGATCAAGGCTATTTGATAATCTAATCTAAATTTAGGGTTGTTTAAGGAATCTTGAATAATTTCAATCGCAAAGGAAATATTGGCCTTGCCAATTTCAGTGAAGATTTCCGATAGCAATTCAATTTCTTCCAAATTTAAGTTTTGGATTTTTTTTAATTGATCATTAAAAACAAAATTAGAAAATTCTCTCATTAAATTAATAAAATGTGGCATCTCCAATCTTAAATATTCCGGATTCAAATTACTTAATAATTCTTTGCTAAACTTTAAAAATGTGTCTCGGGTTTCCTTATTTTTCAATCCAATTTGAATGAGATTCAATATCTCAATGCCATGCTTTTTATTTTTTGATGTTGTGTTTGTGCACCAACTAAAATTATAACTAGAAATGCTTAGCATTTTAACTAAACACTCGTAACAAAATAATTGATATTTATTTTTTTTGGACCATAATAATACAATGTCATAACATTTTTCAAAGCTATCAAATAAAGTTCCTGCAATATGGAAACTTTTTTCTTGTAATTTTTTTAATGATTCTTTTTTTTTTTTTTTTTCTATTTTTGAGCACTTGACTTGAATTTGGTAATAATTTCCCAAACATGATTGGTAATGTTTTACATATTTCCATTTTTCGTACACCTCGATCAATTTTTTTAATAATGTTAGAATACAAGTCAACAAATTTTATCGAGATTTCTGCTCGTTTTGGTTTCCTTAAACTGAAATCCAAGATCTTTACAGCCCTTTCATATGTTACAATCGACCTTTGCATATTTTTTTTTAACTTTCTAGATAAGTGTTGCGAAAATAAATTTATTATATATTCAAAATGATTGTCAACTGTTGATAAAATTCGAATACATTCTCCTGCCATAAATCTAATTGCTATTTATCATTGAATATATTTTTATTTTTATTTTTTTATTTATTTATTTGTTTGTAAATGCAAATAATAATAATTGTCAGCAATTATGAAAAATATTTCTTTTATTTTATATAAATTAACGTTTATTATTGTTCGTTGATTAATTTTTATTTTTTGTTTTTAATTTTTCTTTTTTGTTTTGTAGTTTTATTTTTGTTTTTTAAATTTAATTAGGGTCATTTTCTTTATAGTTATTATATTTGCAAAGTTAAACAAGATTTACTATAATAAACCCGATTCCAAAAATTTGGACACACCCAAAATCAAAAATAGACAAAAAAAAACCCAATTAATTATATTTTTCCAAACCTAATATAAAACCAGATTTAAGTAACCCAGTATTAATGTTTTTATAAGTAATCATTTCCATCCAAATAAAAGAAAAAAATATAAAATGAAAAAAATCAAAATCTGTGTGTCCAAAATAATGAAACGAGCTGAACAAAAAATGTATTGGTAAATTTATTGAAATTTCATCAACAATTGTTGATAGATCAATTGATAAGATACCATTGACCAATTGTATGTCATTTTTCAATTAAACAAACTCAACACTAACCTTCTGTCAACCATCAAAAAAAAAAATTCCAGATCTAACCAAACAGATTACGTAACTGCAAAAAACGAAATGAAAACAAAAGAAAAAAGACAAAAAATGAAATAGTTTGTAGAATCACAATTCTTTCACAAATTGAATATAACGTGTAGTATTGTTATTCTTTCAACAGTTTAAACTGTGTCCAAATTTTTGGAATTTAGTTTAATTTTCAAAAAGTCTTTTTTTTTTTGTTAAAATTCAAAATTTAATAGGAATTTTCCATAAATTGTATTACGGAATAAATATATATATAAACTAAAATTCAAAATTTTCCACACAGCTAAAACGTTCCAAACAATCACAATAATACAATTTCATTGAAATTGGTGATAATTTTGATTTTTGTAAAATATGAAAATCATTTTTTCATCTTTTAGTTTTTCTTTTCATTTCATTGTTTGAATTACGTAATTTGTTTCTTTCGATCAAAATTTTTTTGAATGTTTGATATTATGGTTAAAGTTAAGTTGTTCAAAATAGAAGAACTCAAATAAAATTAGTTGGTAGTATCTAACCATTTGATCGATCAATAATCCTAATAGAATTTAAACAAATTTACTAATGTATTTTTTTGTTTTGCCCAGCTCCAAAATTTTTAACACACCCATGATTTATTTGTATTGATAATTATTTATTTATTGTTTTGTGAGTATTGTAATTTATAAAGAAATGTTAACATTTCAATTAGTGAATGGTTCTAATTTGGTAAATCTTCTTGAATAGATTAAATAAGTTTTTTTCTTCACAAATTGAATTTTGGTGTGTTAAAAATTTTGAATTGGGGTTTATATATGTATGTATGTATCAAAAAAAAGTGCTTTATATTGATTTATCTTTCAACTAGAAACAGAAAATGTTATTTAAAAAATCAAAAGATATTCTTCCATTTTTTGAATTTTTTTTTTTTTTTAGGAATTACTTTGTGTAATTTATGTTAAATGTTTTATTTTACTAAATATATTTTGCGGAATTTATTTTATGTTAAAGATATTATGTAATTTCTGTTCCGAAATACAATTTTTTGATAATTTTTTTTTTTACAAAATTAAAATCTCGTGCAAAAATGTTTGACGGAAATAATTTAAAAGTAATAATACAAATTATAAAAATCTAGTAACAGATAGCTCAATAAGAAGAAAAAAAAAAGTTAATCAAAGAGTTTCAAGATATAGGATATTAGTTTCAGATCATTACACTAAACTGAAGAAAAAATTATTTATTTTATCATATCTCATATCCCAAAGAGGAAGTCTTAACGAACATTAGAAATTCTAAAAAATTGTTATGCATTAATAAATGATAATCACTAATTAGGATAGTCAAAAATTGAAATAATGAAAGACAAAACTATTAATTGTTTTTTTTTGTTTTGAATTCCCATTTATAATTTAAATAACAGTATTGAATTTTGATCTTTTATTAAGAAAAAATCATCTAATTTGAATTTTCTGTTCCATAATGAACATTAGCAAAAATAATACCTCAAAAGATGAATGATCTTTAAAATTTAACAAAAAAAATCTATATTGGAATTTCTGTTTCCAAAATGAATTGAAAATGTTTATGTTCAATCAATTTAGCATATCAGAAAAAAAGTTTAAAATGGAAAAAAATTGTCAAATCGATTCGAATTGAAAACAGTAGTAAAAGTTCACATTTTCAAATATTATCTTAATTATTTTTTCCTTCATTTGAAAACAAAAACCAAACCTAAAAATTAGATTTTTTATTTGAATCAAAATAGAATCCAAAACAAAAAATCAAATTAAACTAAAATTTAAGCATATTCAATCGTTCAATTTTGGCAAGATTTGAATTTTAATGGTGAGCCTTAGTAAAATTGAATTTTTTTCGGATTTTTTTTGACAGTAGTTGATTTTCTTATTCATGTGAAATTGGTTTTAAGAGTTTAACAGATGGTATTATTTCAGTTTGAGAAATTTCAAGTTTTTATATCTTTTTTGATCAGTGAAAAAATAAGAAGAAGAATATTTGAAAAGTTTCCTTTTCGTTCTCTTTTTGTAATTACTATCAATTTTACAAACAAAATCAATTTGACAATTTTTTTCCTGAAAAGTTTGATAAAACTGAAAATATTCATTTTCTTTGAATACCCACACGATTTACAGAATAACATCAGTAAGTACTTTTCTCATTAGGTTTTAAATGAAAAATGGCAATCTAAAAAATTACTAATTAAAAAGATCATTCAACTAAAGTTTTGATCCATTTAAAAGATCAAATATCATAAAAGACATATTTTTCTCAATTTTTTTGGTGTTTTTTTACAATTATTTGATGTATTTTTTATTTTTGGTCCGATTTAGTCGTTTCTGAAAATGATAAAACATAAATATTCCATATGGTCACATTCTATGAGACTTTTAAAAATTACGATTTGATTTATTTTATGATTTTAATAATGCTCCCTAAATTATGGGAATTACTTTATAATACCATTAAAATCAAATTATGAGAAATAAAAATTTTATCTCAAATTTAAATAAGGAAGATTTAAAATCTCGAAAAATATCGTTTCTAATTGTTTTGTGAAGATCTTGGGTTTTTTCAACACATAATTACTAAAATTATTTTGGGGAAACTTGAAATAAAAATTTTCATTTAAATTAGGGAAAATAGTTTAGAAAATTACTCATCGTAACACACCAATTTGAAAATACTAATTGGGTAATTTATTTAAAAAAAATAAAACTGTTGAGTTAGACAATCATTATTAAATTAATGATACAACCGTTCCAACCCTACCGTGAAATCTATGATAAACAGAAAATTCATTTTCTTTATCATACTTGACTTTTTATGACAGGATTTTATGGTTATGTGATAGCCTATTACAAACCGTGAACTTTTATAATATAACAAAATTTTCACAAAGAGAAAATATAAGAATTTGTTTTTTGAATATAAACCTTTCTAAATGATCAAGAATTTTTAAAAAATTTTCAGGTTTTTGGTGGATCCTTCATTTCTAAATACCTTAAAATCAAAAAGAAATACCATTTCAAAGTGATTATTAAATTAGATCTCCAATCTTTGGTAACTTTGTTTTGGATTTTAGAATTTTTTGAGATAAACAACCAAGATTTTTTTCTCAGTCTTTCAAATAAGAAATTTTTTTTAAAAAACCAATGTCAAACCATAAAATGTATATGATAGCGTAGAACCGAAGATTTTTTTTTTTTTGGATTTATAACTGAGACAAAATGTCAATTTCTATGTCTGTCAAATTTCACGGTAGGTTTGGAACGGCTGTAATCTTCGGAATCTAAATAAGATTTTTTTTTTTTTACTGTTTTGTGGTTGAGTTTGACATCAAATTATTCTTTTTCACTTGGGTTGCACAGCAATTTTAAAAAAATTGGTTCCAAAAGGTTTAAAAAGTGTTTTTTAAACTGTTTAAAAGAGTGAGCCCAAACAATTTGAGCAACACTTTTGAAAACTTTTATTTCTTACTTTGTTAAAATGACTGGGCAACGATCGCATTGTAATATTTTCAAGTCATTTTTTTTTTTTTTAAAACAAGAAAAATTTAATTTAATTTCAAAAGACAAAAAAAAAAAAAAAAAAAAAAAAAAGAAGAGTAAAAGGAAAATTCAAACCTGGTGTTCGTGTGATTACAAGAAGATTAAAAAAATCTAAAATAATATTTTCTTCGATTTCCTCTAATTTTTGTTTTAGTTTCTTTTCTTCTAAATTTTCAAAGCATTTGACAAAAGTTTCTAAGACATAAAATTCTGGTGTTTTGTCACGACGATCCTCGAGTGTCTCCAAACGATCAGTTGATGATGGTAAGTTTTTCATAATGTTTTTCATTTTTTTCTTTTGTGACTTTTTTTTATTCTTTTTTGGGCCCAATTCTTCAATGTTAATTGATAAAAAGGGACTCAAAGTTGTCAAGATCAGTTCTAGATATTTGTCACTACTAAAAATGACTTTTTTTTGTAAAGTTTTTAATTGTTTCCCAAGAGTGACAAGTGAAAGTTTTCGGTTATGCATCTGTTGAAAATAGAAGAAATGTGAAAGAAAGAAAAAAAATTTCAATTGGTCCTTGTTTCAACAGAGTTAAAAAGAAAAAAGAAGAAAGAAGAAAGGCAAGTGGTGTTTCGCATACCTCCTGCGCAAAGTGTATGAATTTTGTTATTTCTGGTGGGATGTTTTCAGAATTTGGATCATGTATCTGGATCTCTTTTTCATTCACAAATCGATAATATAATAATCCTCCTACCTGATTTAAAAAATCACGTACAATCGTTTGACTGGAGGATCTTTCTGTCATTCTCGAAATTGTTCCTATCAAAAAAATTTAGAAATAAGAAAAATAAACAAAAAATAAAATTATTTTTGGTAAAAATGAATCGAATTTTTAAAAAAAAGTCAAGTTATCACAAGTGTTTAAGTTTGGGGAATTGGAGAATTTTTTTCCTTTTTTGTTAAATAAAAAAATTTTGTAATTTTTTTGTTGATCTTTTAAAACTTTCTTTAACGAACAAGGTCAGGTTGATTAAAAATGGTCATGGTAAAAAATTTCACTTTGAGAAATACAATCGATCTCTTCAAGTTTTTCAACTGTTCTTGCATATTTTTAAAAACTTTCAAATAATGACTCTATTCTTTTTTTCTTTTGACACAGATTCAAATTGAAGATGCAATAAAAAGTTTTTTATTTATTAAAAATTTCTTCAAGCCATCAAGAGAAAATTTCTTTTTTCCACCTTGAAAGATATATTTGTATTAAGAGGATGAGATTTATTTTTATATTTTTTGAACTTTCAATTATATTTATAGTATCACCCAATGATATTTTAAAATAGGCAAAATTTTCATCTTGTTTTTTGTACCAATTTTTTAAATAATCAATTCTGTAGAATTGCCAACTAACCAAAATGTTAAACAACAAAAAGGTGTTCATAATAAAAAGAGATTTGGAAAATCCTTTTATTTGTGTGGATCAATTTTATCAACAAAAAAAAAAAAAAGAAAAGGAAGTAAAAATAATTTTACACTTTGAAAGTTTAAAACAAAAAAACTCAAATATAAAAAGTTAAAATTAAGTACCAAGTTGATTCAAAAAGAGCTCTCGCAAATTAGACACAATTTTCATTTCTCATGATTCATAATTACTTTTATTTTTGTAGAATTACTTGGTCGAATATTTTGGGAGCTTGAAATTAAAAAACTTTTGTATGTTAAATGGAAAAAAAAATTATGACTAAAAGATATTTCTTTTTATTGTTTAAATCTGGTTCAAATGATAATACACACCAACTGATAAGTTTAATAATAACGACTTTTTCGTTTGTAGACACCCATAAAACACTTTTAACAAACTTTTAATGCTTTTCTTTCTCTCTGCGAGACAATTTGAACAAAACCGAAGGACTTTTTTTCATTTTTTTTCTTTTTTTCCCAATCAACATGACCTTTGAATCAAATCATTTTCTTTTTTTGCTGAAAGAAACAATTTCAACACCAAACCAAGAAAACGAAAATGAGAAAAATAGCTACTTATTTAGTAGGCTAATCAAATATGTCCAATACCCAAAATTGGAGCTCTCAAGCAAATATGAAACAAAAAAAAACCAAATTCCTTGCCAGTTTGTTCTTGGCCATGACGCTTTTGGTTTTGTTGCAAGTACCAATCGCAAATTCTGGCCAATTTCCTTGAGTACCATGAGCACTTTTTATCCCAAAGAAGAGAAATCTATTTGTATAATTAAAAAGAAAACATTGCATCGCTTCATTTTCCAAAGCCAGTTTTTAAGAGACGCAGTCATGGTTCTTATGTTTGTTTTTGCAATGAGCCATGAAACTGAAAAAATCTCAAAATACCTTTCTTTACCAAACGCAGACCTTTTAACTCTAACCCGTTTGTTTTCCAAGTTCTATTTTTTTTTGTTCTTATTATTTGAGTTGTTGGACTTTTTATGTTAAAAAAATAAATCCAAATTCAAAAATAGAAATAAACAGGATATTACTATTATATCAAAATTCACTCTTTGTTTTTGGTTCTCAAAATATGGCATGGAATTAGAATTATTTTTCAAAAAAAAAAAAACGATCTTGATTTTTGTTGATTTATCAAAAAATAAGAAAAAATATTTTACGTTTTGCTGTGTACTACTTTGATTCAAAAACAGTTTTTTCAGAAAAATATAGCGTACCAAATATTACAATTCCTAAAATTAAATGGATCTTGCTCATTAACAAATAGAAAGATCAAATCAAAAAGAAAAAAAAAACAGGTTAAGGGACTAATCTCGATTAAATTTTTTTACCTAAATTTAATAGGGATAGAGAAAATTTTTTGACAATTACTTAGATTAGAAAAACCTTGTTTATTTTCAATATTAAACATATTTCTAGATAAGGAATCCTTATTTAGAAATTGGTCCAAAAAAAATAATAGAAACTAGTCCCTTAAGAGTATTCCCAAAAGCGAAGAATAAAAGTTTTCGAAAGTGCCCTAAAATTGCTGGGGAAACCCTTTTAACCAATTTAAATAACACTTTTTGAACCTTTGTTCCTCACTTTTTCAAAATGACTGTATTTACTGTTATTTTCCAATTAAAAAAAGAAAATTTTTACTTCAGGTTCCAAATATTATGAATTAATTATAAGCAAAAAAAACCCAAATATCTTGAGAAAGTCTATTAGAAATGATATTTTGAGATATTATATTGATCTTTCTTATTGGACTTTGAGATAAAATTTTAATTATGAGAATTGGATTTTAACAGTATTACTGAAATTTGTAATTTAAATGGTACAAAATTTTATCTCATTATCTTTTTTCAATTCTTCAACATCCCTTTCATTTCAAAAATATTTTTCATTTAAAACCAAAAGATACCAACACAAGCAATAAACACCAGCCAGATCCAAAGAAAAAGAGATCACTAATTTCAATTTATTGGTGGTAAACAGTAATAACCAAAAAAAAACTGAAGTGAATTGAATATTTTTTACCATTTAAAATTCAAATCCCCGTAAAACATATAGCCATTTTAAAAAAAGTGAGGAATATTTTATTTTATTTTGAGATTGCCAGAATTAAAACTTTTTTAAAGTTTTCTGTTTTAATAAAGCACTTTTCTTTAAAAAAAGCACTTTTCTTCCCAAATTTCCCAACCTCTACACCTCACATTTAAAGGCTGATTCCTCACTTTGATAAAACAGAAAACTTTCAAAAAGTTTTATTCCTCACGTTTTTAAAATAGCTGTATTTGATTATTTTATTTTTTAAAAGTAAAAGCAATTTGGTTGATTATTTAACGAAGATTCGTGAGACTTGTGATTCGGAATTTAAATGAAATATCCAACCAAGATCAAGTCTGAAATTTATTATTATTATTAATATATTTACCAAATGAAAGATACTGATATTCCTTTTAAGGTTCTAACAACATAAAAAAAAAAAAAAATAAAATATTATTACGAATTTAATAACAAATTAAAATTTGTTTTTACCACATCTTGAAATTTTTAAAAATAAAGTAAAAATATGATTACAATAAAAATAGACCCGACTCACTTTTAAAGGCTATTTTCTGAAATGAATTATTGTTATTAAAAGAAAGATCCATTTTTATCATAATTTTCGAAAAAGTTCAAAAGTTATATATTTTCCTAAAATTATTTCAAAAAAAAATATTTTCTTTGGAAGAAGATTGAAATCTTATTTTGTCTATGTGAAGAAAATGTACAAAGATCAGCTTTAAAAACTAAACCTAAGTTTTGAAATTAACTTTCTCAAAAAATATGTACTTAATTTCTAAACAAATTACAATAATTATTTTAAACTTGAAAACAATATAATTTCTTTATTCGTGATATTTTTCTTCAACAACTTTTTCATTTCATTTCACAAAAAAATATGAGAAAAATCCTAAAAACTATTAACTGACAAAATACACCTGAAATACTTTTTTAAATCCTGTAAAATTCAACTCAAAACATAAAGAAACATCTTTTTAATTTGATTATTTCCAAATGATAACAAATAACAAAATATCAATTATTTCTGTAAATAGTGATAACCCAAATACTAAAAATACCAATAGCTTTGATATTTATTTCTCGACCTTTTAAATATTTTCAGCCAAATAAAATTAATTCCAATTAATAATTATCATAAATAAAAAATTAATAAATATTATCAAAAAAATTGTTTAAGTGTCTAGCCACTTACCGTGGATTTACTCTGTACCCAAGAAGTACATTACAGTCAAAAACAACATTATGAAATTGCACTTCTTTTGATTGACAAAATTCAAATAACAACAAAAAAAAATTCACAGAACCCCATAGGATAAAAAATTCAAATTCATCAAAATAAATATTAAAAAGGATCCACAATTACAAGAATTTAAATTTAGAAAAAAAAATTAATCTTTTCGAATCTATCAAATATTCCCTAAAACACCCGAAAACCGAAAATACCCAAAAATTAATTAACCACTTAAAAAAATCTTTTTTGGACAACTTCTAAGTAACCATAGTGTTCATATACACAGTTTAACGATAAAATAGCAATTTTATTTTAAGGCTCTAGTCATTTACCGCGTATTTGCTCCAGACTCAAGGGGTGACTTGAAACCAAAAAGGCCATTGTTAAATTGCCCTTCTTTTGATTGACAAAATTCAAAATACAAAAAAAAATTTTCAGAGTAACTTATTGACAAAAAATCCAATCAAAGAAAAAAGTTTCAAAGGATTCTCAATTTCGAAAAATCCAAATTTTAAAAAAAAAATTACTTGTTTTTTATTTTAAATTTCCAAAGGCTTATATTTCTTCAATTTAAAACAAATTATTTTCATAATTACACAATCAATTTATTTCAATTTAATCTAATTTGTGGTTATTTTGTAAGCCACTAAAATTTGACATAGTAAGGATTTTGTAACATTCTTGAGAGAAAAAATAACTCCCTTGAGAAATGAAAAAAATGTAAAAAAAAATCTTCAAGATCTCAAAAAGCACCAAAGAACAGCACTTCAAAACTAACACAGTTGTTTTCAAAATTATATATTCTAACCATTCTAATCGGAAATACAATATCACTCTTTGGTGCTTTTTTTCTAAAAATGTTCACCTTTTTTGATTGTTGATTTTTAGAGATCTATCTTACTTTAAATGCTGATTGGTTTTTAATTGATATTAAGCACTCATAAAAATTGCAAAAAAAGTTTTTTGAATTTCAAAATTTTTACAGAAAGAAAAGTATCTTTTTATCCGCCATTATTCCCTTAATTTTATCATGAACAATAATTTAAAAATTCTTTACCTAACTCTCATTTTTAATTTAATAACAATATTAAAAAAAAAATAACAATCAAATAAAAAATAGATGAAAATATTATTGGGTTATTATCCGTCAGATTATGGTCTTCAAATGAAATCAATTTTAAAGTAACTTTTTTTTTTTTTTTTTTTTCTCATTATTTTTCTTCAAAAATTCTTTCATAAAAATTCTTTCATAAAAATTCTTTAATAATAAAATTAAATCATGACGTAATTATTGTTTTTTTCAAAACTTGTGATTATTATAATTTTTTGATATTTATTAATTGACATTTTATAGATTAAACTTGATGAAAAGGAGCAAACTAATATGAAAATTAATTATTGTGGAATATATTTTGAAAAAAATAACCAAATAAAATTCATTTCACATTTAAACAATAAAGTAATATCAATTTATTTATTTTTTTTCTTTCTTATTCCTAGTAAATAACTTGATAAAATAAATAATATATTTTTTACTTCATTAATATGAGTGTTTCTAATTTATATTAATAATTCAAAAATTGCTAAAAACATCAAATTATTTGTTTCATGTTACTTTTACTCTAATATTTTTTTTTATATTTTTTTTATAAAGAAATTTTTTTAATAAACCCCATATTTGAATTATATTAATTCTGGGATTTAGTATACTTTGAAAAATTTAGTTTGAACCAAAATATATTTCAAATAAAAGTTTTCAAATTTGAAATCCAAAAAAGCAAATATTTGACTTTTTATTTGTAATTATTATGATCTAAAACCAAAGGTTTTCTTAACATACAAAGATTCTTGAAAATATAATCAAATATATGTAACAGGTACCTATATATATATAATATTCAATCAAAAAGTTATTTTTTATGAGTGAGTACTAACATTTGTATTTTATTTTTATTAAAAACTTTACAATAAAAAAAAATCAAAAAGATTGATAAAATTGAAGAAAACATAGTTCGAATTGCAAGCCAAATGAACAATTTCCAAAATCAAGACACAGCTTTAATTGAAACAAATACACCCGATTTAATATTAAAAACACTTAACATTTTTAGTATATTGCCATGTTCAATATATTTAAGTAGACTAATGTTAGACAACGAAGAAAAATCATTTCAAGATATTACCAATTTTAATAATGCAAATAGATTTGAAAAATTAAAAGTTTTAGAATTGATCGATTCTTTAAATGTTGAAGTATCACAAAATTTTAATTTATATTCTAGGAAAAATGTTGAAGACCTTGTAAGGGTATGCTCTTTATCAAGAGTTGTAAATTTTTCTGCCAAGATTCACCTTTCAAAAAAGCCAGGCGTAATTTCCATAATCAACACAACATTTCAAATTCTTGTTGAAGAAAAACTATTACTCGAAGCTCAACTTGATAATGTAATTTTATTAGTAAACACCCAAGATATGGTTTCTTTATTTGTCCAAACAAAATCTAATGAGCTAGTAATGAGTGTGCTTGTAGAAATGGAGTCATCCTTTGATCGTGATATTTTTGCAAATACATTTTGGGTTTTAAAAAAATCTATATGGGTAAAATATTTTCTTCTTCTTCTTCTTCTTCTACTTTTTTTTTTAGAATACAAAAAATTTAAAAAAAAACAAATTAATTTAATCATAATTTTGGTCGACCTGAATTACAACCAATATTTTAAAAAAAAAAAAATCAAAATAAATCAAATTTTGTATTTTGAATGTGGGGAGTTGTAAATTAAATTTTTAATAAAAATATTCTAAATGGGATTGTTTGTCTGCATATCAGTAAAATTACCAAGAAATTGGAATTTATTTTTTACAATTAAAAAGATTTTTTTAATTTATTTATTTTTGAAGAGAGAAAATTATTTTTCTCCTGTCTGTTGTTAGAATTTCTTGAGTTTTCTGTTTTGATTAGAAAATCTATTGATTTTCGTTAGGTTTTTTTTACTTTTTGAAATAAACAGAAAATTTTAATAAAATTTCGGTTTATTTCAAAAAGTCAAAAAAACCTAGAACACGTTCTAAACAAAAAAAAAAATTAAAAAAAACCGCAGTTAGATTTCCCAGAATTTAAAAGAATTGAGTATAGTCTTTGGCTTTTTATTTCATAAACTAAAAATAAAAATGCCGTTAGCTTTTTCAGGATTTAAAAGCATAGAGAAAAATCAAAGTTTTTATTAAATTCTTTTAAAATCCGAAAAAGTATCGACAGGTTTTCTTTGAGTTTTCTTTTTTATTCTGAAAATCCAAGAATTTTCGAAACCAAAACAGAAACCTCAAGAAAAACACCTTTAGATTTTTTTTAATTTATTAAATTAAAAACAACTTAGGCACTCTACGTTACTCTACTACACGGCGGTTTGGAATTTCAATTTTATTGTTTTAAAATTTTTAGATATTATTAAACTTTCCAACTATTATAATTTTCCAATCCAATTAATCGTAAAAAATCTTTAATTCTAAATTTAATAATTTTAGTTACTTACTTTAAGAATTAATATTTTCATTTTCAAGTGTTCGAAAATTTAGAGCCGTTTTTAATTTTTCTAAATTTAATGTTTCCAATTTTTCAATCAATTCATATTTTCTTTGGTATATTTTTAATCTGATGAGATCAATTATTGCTTCAATTTTATAAATTAACCGTGATGAATGAATATTAATTTGTAAAAAAATTGTAATCAATTTATTGATAAATCTATCAATTCTTTCAAAATCTATCAATTCTTTCAAAACCTATCAATTCTTTCAAAATCCCTTTGTGTTAAATCAAATATTTCTAGACCATAATAAAGTTGACTTAAAATACGAGATTTAAAAACCAGTTATGTTTATTTCATTATTAAGGGTTTATTTTGTTTAAACGATTGATTAAGTGTTTCCAAAGACTTTTCTACCCTTTTGAAATTATCCTCAAGGTAGATGTTTTTTCAAACCAAATTTGAAGATATAAAATGTATAATTTAATTCTTTTTTAAATTTCAACTTTTTTTCTGACAAAAGGGAACAAAAAAATTTCCAAATATCAATTATTTTTTATAATTGAACCTTAAAGAATAAAGAAAAAATAAGTAGAATAATACTTATTAGAGAATAGTTGATATTCGTATGAAGTAAATCTAATAAATCAATCTAAATATTTTCTCAAAAATATGAAAAACTTAAATTCTTATGCGGATATTCGAGAAAAACAACAATGTTCATTTTGATCTTGAATCAAAGAGTCAAAAGCAAAATTCCAATAGAAATCAATATCATTTTTCTAAAATAATTATAGACATTTTCAATAACATTACAATTGCTTTTTTTTACTCGGTTACTATAGATCTTGTTATAATAAAAAAAAGTTTACAAAACAATTATGATAAATGAAAAAAAAAACCAGAAAAAAGTAGAATGTGAAAATAATATGTGAAAAAATGATTTCAATTTTGAAATTATTACTATAATTTTTTTCTTCGAATATCCATTTAAAACCTTTAAAATCGTATAATTCATTCATTACAACTGGACTCCTTTCATTTGACTGGGAAATAATTTGTTTTTTTTTATTATGTGAGTTTATCCCAAATCTTTTTATTATTTCAAAAGTCTCTTCTAAATTAATTTTAAAGAAATTAAAGGCCACTCCATCATAAAAGAAATAAGACCACCTGAATACACTTGGACATGAACTGCTAAATATTTAAATTTTTCTAACAGAAAATGAGATATAAATGAGAAGAGAATAGGTGATAAGGGATCTCCTTGATAAACCCCCCTTCCTTCTTTTTTATAATATTTTAAGAGCAAATTTTTGATTGTTTCATTTTTTATAATTTTTTTTAATAGATTGATATATTAATTAGCCTTGTATAGAATAAAAACATCATTTTTGTATATCTATAGTAACTACAAAATATTCTGTATTTTTATCACTATTATTTATTTTTTTGAATTTTCAAATAATAAATTTAGGATGGCTATTCTTCTTTTAAAATATTTTTTAAATCCAAATTAAACTCGATTTCAAAAATTGTGACTCACCTGAAATAATAGAGGTTTTGATTATATATATATATATATATGCTTAAGTCACGATAAAGTTACAAAAATTGAGATTATTTTTATCAAATCAACATCTTTTAGAAAATCGCGATATTTTATATTATCACAATAAATTTTTATGACAAATCGCGATATATTATAAAATCGTTATAATTATTTAAAAATCGTGATAAATGTCAAAATATCGCAATTAAAAAGTAATCGAGATATAATAGTTGATGGATTTTGGGGTTAATTCAGCAATATTTTTACAAAGAAAATTTTTTTGATCAAAAAATAGATTATGTGAAAAAAAGTTCTTTTAAAAACCAACAAAAAAGATATTTGGTTCAATCAAGGATCAGATCAAAGAGATTTATTGTATTTTCTTTTGATTTGGTCACAAATCTGTGGATACTTTTAGATCAACAACAATTAAGAACTAAAGATAAATAAATATTTTCTGAGTCAATCGTGGTGTTGTACATTGTGCTGAATAAAAGAGCTTCTAAAACAACCAATCTTTCATCTGTTCTTTGAAGAATTTCTTCTTGGGTTAAAATATTTTCAATATTCCAGGAAAGCTGAAAGGATTTGGATAACTATTCAAAAACTTTTACAACAGCCTAGCCATATTATCACCAATTATTAAGATTGTTTGGACAATTGTTTTCTTCTTCTTATTCTTCTTCTACTCCTATCTATGTATTGGAAAGAAAAGACAACTAGATCTTAGAGGTTTTTGTTTAATCGATCACCAATAAGAAGGAAAATTACCCTTTCTTCTTTTTGGTTATTTAAAATGGAGTTGTTACCTCCATGTTAAAAAAACACATCTATTTCATATTCAAGTATATTGTTGAAATGGGTTATTATTAGTTTGATCATAAAATTCGTTTGATATTTTATATTTTGTTAAAAAAAAATGAAAAGAAAAAATTTTTTTTTTTCAACTACAAACTGTCTCATTCCGTTTATAAATGTTTTTTGTCTTTTAAAACTTTCAAACAGTTGAAAAGAATTCACAACCCTTATAAACCCTTTCTGAGATTTTGAAGGTTGAAAAATGTTGTAAAAGTCTCAAAGCTTTGTAAAAGTAAGAGCTTTTTTTAAGATAATTTCAAAAAAATAATTTTTCATTTTTTCACGATAATGTGAATATCGCGATAATGTTGAATATTATGATAATGTTGAATATCGCGATTTTTTTAATATTATCACGAATTATTGTTAATATCATGATAATATATGTTATCATCAAAACCTCTAATAAATTGAAAAAAAAAATTATTTCTTTGATATTCTTGAGCTATTAATTATTAAATCTGATCAATAATTCACTTTTAAATTATTCAAAATATATAAAAGCCTGACATTTTAAAAAATTAAAAAAATAAAATCAAAACCTATCAAAAAAAGTGAGTCACAATTTTTGAAATGAGCATTACTGATTTTTTATTACTGAACTTTAACTGAAAAAAAGTTAACAAGAAGATTTTTTGTTTATGATTTTAGGAGTTTCAAAAAACATTATATTTCTCAATTGTCTTAATATTTAGTGTATTTTCTATGATACTTTTTTTTTTCAACTTGACTTTCTTTAAATTCAAAAAGACCAAGAAAAAAAAAAAAGAAAAAGAAAAGGATAGAAAAGAAAAAAAAAATAAAGAACGAAGAAAAATTTTTCAAAAAAAAGAAAAAGAAAAAAGAAAAACAAAAGATAAGCAAAAATTTGAAAAACAAAAAAAAACAAAAACAAAATTTAACTAAATTAGAAAAAATGATTCTGATCCAAAAATTTAAAAATATTTTTTTGATATGAATATGTAATAAAACCTACTAAAACAATTTTCAATATCATTATAAAGTGATTCAACATTTTTGAAAAATAGTTTAACATGATTTAGTAATTCTGAAAAATTCAAAAGATTTAAAAAAAATAATTAAGTTAAAAAATGATTATTTTTGATTATTCAATTATTTCCTTCTATTACTTTTTCGATTTTCAGGTATTTTAGGGAATATTTCAAACACCCACTTTTTCGTGTAAAATCGAATTGTTAACGAAAAAGTATTTATTTGCGAAATAAATGATATTTAAATGGAAGAATTAAATTATTGTGTATTATAGACTGTTAGATGGAAAAGTCTATTATTTTTCAATAAAAAATAATGTGTTTTAATCATTAAAATTAGATATTTTTTGATATGTAGACAAACTTTTTAAAAAAAAATAATTTTTTTTTAATTTTTTTTTGATTAATTTCATAGGAAAAGTAATGATTTCACAGAAACTAAGAAAATTTTTTAAAATGTTGAAAAATATTTTTCAAGCTATTTTTTTCTTGTATGAACCTATAAAATTTTTAATTACAAAATTTTCTAAGATAATTATTTATAAATTTTATATCTTAGAATCGTTTCATAGCAATTCAAAAAAAAAAAAAAAAAATTATTTCAAAGACAATTAGGTTATTTGGGTGTGCTAAGGGATATATATATATATAATATTAATGAATCTATTTTTTATTTATTTTTCCAACTTAATATTTATTTGTTTATATTTTTATTAAAATATTTATCATTTATTTTCTTAAATATAGAGAGGCGAAATTACAGAAGAAGATTGGACAGTGTTTTTTAATGGCACTGATTTACAAGATTCTTGGATTCCTTTACAAAAACCAAAAAAATTCGAAAATGGAAATAATTAATTTAAAGGAAATATTTTTTCTTTTTTACTAATTCTATTATGATTTTTATTATTACCTTACTTGTTAAATAAAAGATTTTAATAATTAAAACAGATAAAGTTAATACATAAACATTAACAATATTTCTCTTTCTTAATTTTTTGATTTTTCATTTATTTTCTAAAGATAAATTTGAAAATGTTCATTCATTATTACAGTTTAAATCAATTATATTAATATTTATTTCAAAATAATTTTTTGTTAAATTTACCTTAACTCTTCATTCTTAATAATTGATTTTAATTTTTTACTTTTACAATGGGTCCCAGGAAAAAAAATTTAATTAATTAGAAAAAAAAAATTCAACACTTTCTTGTTTCAAATTATTTTTTTTTGGATATTAATAATACTGCTTTTTTTTTTCACTTGTTACAACAATACTTATCTACTAATATTCTTACACTCTAGGATATTTTCCAATGATTGTTTTGAAATCAGATAAAGGTGAAAAAATTGCCAAAATATTTGCAAGTCAAAAATGAAAAACTTGAAAAAATACGAAAAAACAAAAATAATAATGTGGTTAAGAGCAAAAAATCCAAGAAATTACCGAACAATAAAAAAATTTTAAAAGATTTTTGAATGTTATTTAAACCAATATAAAAAAAAAACAAATAAATCTATGGTGATGTTAGTACCTTAACTAAATGATTTATTCTTCAGACCAAATGAAATAATTGATTGTGATTTTTTTTTAAATTCAATTATTTCAAAATATGAGGATTAGTGTTTGGAATAAACCTTCAGATATTTCAATTTCCAAGTGTGCTAAGGTGGACCCAATACCTTAAATTGTTTAATTTTTTCTCAAAGTGTGCTTTTATCATCTTAAAAGAAAAATATAAAATTTAAAAGTCACTAAACCCTTATGTAATGCTTTATTACCCCCCTTAATACACAAAAGATGATTCTGATTTCCTATAAAAGTTAGTATGACAAGAGATCACTCCACGATTATAAAACAAAATCATTTTTTGTATCTTTTTTCAGCTTCGTTTCATCAAAAATTAAAATACCCACACAATGAGGTTGTATTTATTGTTTGTATTTCTTTCCTTTTTTTTCTTATGCCCGACAGTGAAGTCAAAGACATATTTTTGGACAAAGTCTTCAGGCGATTGGGAAAACACCAACAATTATTCACCACAGGGTGTTCCAACAATCCATGATGATGTTATTATTTACAACAACATTTCAAAAGAGATCTCTATTTCAGTCCACTCACCTATCAATGTAAGGAGTGTCTTTCTTTGTGGAGCGACTTTAAATGTTTACTCCTCAATAACAATCCAAGACGAAATGAACGTTCAACAAAAAGGGGTTTTCAATCTCTTTTCTGAACTAAACGCTCAAGGCGCAACAATAAACATCAACGAAAGGGGATCTTTTAATTTGTGTGGGTTTTCGAGAGTTCAAGCAGATCTTGTTGAAATACAACAAAACGGGACTTTTGTTGTTATGTGGGACTGCAAGGATCTTGGGCTATTTCAGGGAATCAGTAACGATCACGAATACCAACACCAGCACCAATTCTCACAATCGGTATTTTTCGATAGCTACAAGATCAAAAAGAACCAAAAAAGAATCTTCCATGACTGGTGGAAAGATCCGACCATCTTATCCCAGCAATTTGCAGATATAAATATTGGTGAACTTTTTGGCATCCAACACCTTTCTTCACAAGAAATATCTCTCACTATACCAAGCACTAATGGTTATAAGCAATTATCATCAAATGAGCATCATCAGATCATCAATAAAGTCGCGAAAAAGGTCTCACAATTAACAGGTGGTGCCACAGTCATCCTTGCGAGTGGGTATTGGATTTCTGAAAAAGAACAAAACTCTTTAATTGAAGAACCAGTTGCCGTCGTGTCCAGCTTTGTAAATATTGATTCAAAACTTGTAAATTCATTCTTAATCATTGGCAAGTGTTTGGCTACTGAATTAAACCAAGAAGCAGTTTTGTTGAAATTTGTAAACCAGTCATTCCTGATTTCGCCTTTCAAAGAAGAATTTGTTTCCGTTGAAAATCAAAAAGAGAATTACTTTGAATTATGTAATTGGCTCAAGTTATAAATACCTAATGATCCTCTAACGAAGACCAAACTGTCTATTCATTTTAATTTATGATTATGTATATATTTTTAATTGGCTACCTCTTTTGTAAATTGGATTTTTATTTTTTGTTATTCTTTGAATCGAATTAAAAACGATGAGCTTCCAATAAACAAAGTGCCGATGATTTTCGCGGAGAGTATAATTATTGATAAATCTTTGAATACTAGATAAAGGTATATTGCAGCAGTTTCATCTCGCGAACATAACCTAAACAACCCATCAGCCATCAGAAAATCCTAGCAAAGTTAAAAGCACCTTTTAACAAGAATCAAATTATTTGAAATTATTCAAAATGAACTTAAATAAAACATCTCACGTGGAATGTCCGTCTAAAAATAAATCAAAATTTTTCTTTGATTTTTTAAAAATCTTCAATTTAAAGTTTTATTTTAAACCATCCAAAATAAAACTCAATGTATGAAATTATCTTTGATCACATTTTTGACAGTTTAATTCCAACAATTTTTTTATTGATGTTTACCTAAACACAGACATTTACATAAAAGTTTTTTTTTTTTTTTTTTTAAATGTCTATTTATTACTCTTGTTGTTATTTAGCCCTTGGGTAAAACTCATTTTATTTAATTTTTTTTGTGATTGAGGAAATATACTAATTTAATAATAAATTTCTTTATTTTTTTCTATTTTTTCACTGATTAATTTTCTTTATATTGGGAAGAAGAGTTTCAAAGGAAAAAGATCAAGTTGTTACTTGCTAATACTGTGACACTGAAACACGAAAGTATAAGTGACTTGAAAATAAAATCCAAAAAGCAAAGCCTAAAAATGACCAAAGTTTTAAAGCCCTAGTAATAGTATAAAAGCAAAAAATGGCCATTTTTTGTTATTTTTTTAAATTAACATTTTTAGAATATCTCTAAGTTAGAGTTTTGAGCCAAATATTTATCTAGGTTTGAATAGTAATCATTTTTAAATTTCAGCCAACTTTTTGTTCATGGGGTTTTTGAAAGAGAGAATAAATAATTTTAGATTTTGATAATTATTGTTTTTATTTGTTAAATATTTGAATTAATTTATCAAGTTTAATAAAGAATTTAAATTTTAAAGTGAATAATTCAGATTTATTATTTATTTTTACAGACAATTTCACTTTTAAGGCACTGACTATCAAGGAAATACAAATCACAAAAAAATCTAAAATACAAGTATATTTTTTGAAATTTTTTTTACACAAAACCCATTGTGAGATTTTGACTTTTGTGTCATTAATTTGAGATTTTTCTTATGTCAAAAATTTCTTGGATAGTTTGCGTCTTAAACATGGAACATACGGTATTATTATTATTGTTTTTGATTTCTTTTATTAACTTCTCAACCATTAAAAAAACAATAAATCATATTTTTCATTTTGTACTTATCAAAGTATTTAGAATGTATTTTCTCTTTAAATCATTTGAATTTTCAAAAACAATAATATCTTATTTTTTTTTGAACTTTGAAATTATTATTAGATTTATTTATTATTTTTTTGAACAAGTTTTAGGGAAAATTATTAAATTTCAAAATTAGTTAATTCTCATTTTTTTCAAAATAGTCAATTCTATTGAAATATATTGACTCTAGGCATTTAAAACACCCTTTACTGGTAGGTTAAGGTATTTTAGTGCAGGTTATAGTAGGTTTGGGTGGTTTGTATGATATGCTAGAAAATTTTGGTAAGGATTTTGAAAAAAAAAATAATTATAAGACCAATTAGACTTTTGTAACTTGTTTTAAAGTGTAAAACTTTTCCACTTAACTTTGGTGGTTAAAAATAAGTTAGAAGAAATTTTTAAAAATATTTAGTATTCATCATTTCAACATTTTGGATTTTCTAAAATTTTAAGTAATATAATACTACTAACCACAAAAGAATCTTTTTGGCTTTTCCTCCCACAATTATAAAAAAACATTAAAAACTTTTATACCTTTGATAATAATCAAGAAACTCTTCAAAAATATGAAAAATTTCAATTTAACCAAATTTGAAATTTAATAATATATCCGAAAAACAATATTTTTATAAACATAAAGATCTTTGAAAAAAAATTAATTTTAAAAAATGAAGAAAAGAAAGTAATAAAATTAAGGAACAGATCAAAAGATAATTTTTCTTGTAGTTTTCAATTTTGTGGGTGGGTTGGTTGAACATTTACATTAACAATAATTATATTTCAATTAAGTAATAATCAAGACTTTTTAAACCCATATCATATTCCAGACAACAACAGTGCAAATATGCAGAGGATAATACAAATCATTAAATGCATATATTTATAATTCTCTTCAGTTAAATCTTTTTCTTTTAACAATCATTGTTGAAAAACATTAGTTTAAATCAAAAATATTTCAGAATACGGTAAACATAAAATGAAAGCTCTGAAGATTATTTATCATATCTTTTTTTCTTTATTGAACTAACCCATATTATTCTTTTTTTTATATTTTAGAATAAGCTCAATTAGAATAAGATTTTAATACGAGAAGTCAACTCTTTCACTTTTTTATTTATTTTCAATTTGATCAGAAAAATGTATTGTTTATTTTATGTTGTGGTTTTGTTTGGTTTTGAGTATTGAAAGTTCCTTGTTTTTAAAAAAAAAATTATTAATTTATTTTTCCTATATAAAATGGAATGTCACAATAGAATTTTGATATAGAAAAAAGGTAAACTAGTTAACATTTCTCAAAGTAGATTAAACAAATCAACTTAACATTCTTGGATTCATTTATTTTATTTTATGAGGAAAAAAAATGTAATAAATTATTTTCAGCAAGTATTCTAAGCACAAAAAAGTAAGGATACTTAGAGAAATAAAAAATGTTATTTTCTAATCAAATTGAAAATAAAGAAAAATGTGAAAATTATGAAATTAGGATTGTTACTTCCTTTAGTATAAAATATCAAAAAATGTATAATGGAATGAATAGAAATTATTTTTATTATATTACTCATGTTATTTTTCTTGAGAAAAAATATAAAAAATGATGCTATATTTTTCAGATCTACATCACTTGATATATTTGATAAATTTTTTAGTGGGTCATGACCAAACCCCTTTATATTGTTTTTAAGAGTACTTTGGCTTATTGAGATTTCAATTTTGATTTTAACTTTTGTATTTTCAGAAAAACACTAGATTATCTAAATAAAAATTCAACCCATAGAGAACCTAACAGAATTTTTTTTTTTTTTTATTTTATTTTTATAATTATTTTTTTTACTTTCTCCTCTCTCAAAAACGATAATTTATACAAAATTTAAAAAATAAAAAATAAATATGTTTTATGTATTTTAACTTTTTTTTCAAATATTTTTTGTGTATAATTTTTTTTCAATTTCAGTTTTTTCTTAAAGGTCATTTTTCTCTTCATTTTCAACTTCATTTTCATTTTTGTTTTTTTCTTTTTCGTTTTCATTTTCGTTTTCTTTTTCTTTTTCTTTTTCTTTTTCTTTTTCTTTTTCTTTTTCATCTTCTTTTTCATTTTCATTTTCGTTTTTATTTTCGTTTTCTTTTTCATTTTCATTTTCTTTTTCATTTTCTTTTTCGTTTTCATTTTCATTTTCGCTTTCATTTTCATTTTCGCTTTCATTTTCATTTTCGCTTTCATTTTCATTTAAATTTAATCTTTTATTAAGTATTTCAAATACATTATCATCTTCATCTTCATCTTCATCTTCATTTTCATTTTGATTTCTTCTGTTTCTCCTTCGCTTTTTCATATCATTTAATATTGAATTATCAGGAGTATAATTTTCAGGTATTAAAAATTGCTTAGGATCTGGATTTGTTTCTTCAAAATGAGTAAATGTAGCGAGTGCAGTTATTCCAGGGAAAACTGGGATTTCAATTTTAACTGGGAAACCTTCAAAGGGGATCTTTAAAGAAATAAAATTTTGCAATTTTTGAAAATGCTGGCTAGATGGAGCCAAAGCTTCAAAAAGCGGCATTAATCTTTCGATTGTTAAAGGGAACTGTTTTGAACAGCAAACTGTCCCAGAAAACGATTTTTTATTATGAATAATTTTATATTTTGGTTTCTGGGTTTTACCTTTTGATTGTAAATCTTCCTTTTTGTTTTTTTTTTTATTAGTTACAATTTTTTTTATTGTGCCTTCATAAATTAAATTTTTGAGTTGATAAATTTCGGTCTCCCATTTTCCAATTTGCTCGGTTTTAGCATTGCCAAACCATCCAGTTTTTTTTTCAAATGTCATTTTTTCGGAATTAATATCTGATTTTACAAGATCATTGCTCATAATCATATCTAAATCACTTTCAGTTAGTCTTTCCTCCAAATCTGTTACCTTTTCTATCTCATCTGATGTGTTTGTATAAGTCTTTTTTTCATGATCAATTATAAAAACATTCCCTGGTTTTTCAGAATCTAGCCCTGCGAGAAGAAACGACACATTGCCACGTTTCCACTTGCGATTTTCAAAGCCGACCAACGTACAGTCTAGGCGAACACTGGATCCATTTTTAATGATTGTATATTCGTCGTCTGGAAGAAACTTTGATAAAAAGGGTATCCATGTTTTGGCTTCCCATTTTATTCTCATATTAAAATTGGGTAACTTGTGGTTTAATAGATTTATAAATAAATGAATAATAATATATACATTGCATTTTATTTTGCATTTTTTGTTTAATTTTTTAGATGAATTTTGAAATTAAATTGTTTTTTTTTTTTGAAAATTTAATAAATATGTTAGTTTCAATAAATATAGTTTTAATAAAAAATAAGAGCCTGATTATTTTTAATAGTTGATTTTTTACAAAAACTTTTTTGTAATTAATTTAGATCAATAATTTTTGTCTGTTTTTTTCAAAAGTAAGAATTTTAAATTTATTAGTTGATACTTTAGTAATTTTAAAAATAACAAAAATTGAAATTTTTTTTTAATAATTAATCATTTTTAAACTTTTTGGATTCTTTTTATTGAATATTTGTGGAAAAAAAATATATGTACTTAAAAGTTTATTTTTTAATTTAATTTTTTTTTTTTGAGACATATTATTTTTTTTTAAAAGATCCAAGACTTTTATCTTTTCACTTAAATCAAATCTTCTTAATCTTCCTAAAAAAAAAAATAAAGCATTGATTTTCTTTTTAACAATAAAAAAGTATCTTTGGCTAAAAAAATGTATTTTATATTTTGATAAATTTTCTTTAATTCCTCCTTTCTCTCAACAAATAAAAAATTTATTTTATAAAGTACGAAAAAGTCATATTTTACCCCTATTAAAACACTTTCTGGAAAATCAATTAAATTTCGATTTCAAACCTAAAACCTTATATCAAGATAATTTCAAAGTTTATCATTTTGAATACATCTTGTATTAATTATTTAGAATTAGTTAAATTACAAAGTGGATGAATTTGAATTGATTTGGGAATATAAAAGTAAAAAAGTTATCAAAATTTGAGATTTAGGTTTCTGTGATTTCTGTGATTTGCCGTTTCAAAAAGTAATGGAAATATTCTGTCTTCTTTTTAACTTTTAGAATCAAGATCTTCAAAGATTTTTTTTTTTTGTTTGTTTTAAAGTTTGGTTTATCGGGGTAAACTGGGTTATTAAAAGAATTAAAAAAAAATTTTGTTTTTAAAAATTATTTTTTTTTTCTTTTTTTAACTTCTTTGGGGATTTTTTAAATTAAATTTTGTAGATCTTAATGCTTTTTCAAATTTAGTGATCTGGATTTAAGTCTTTTCATATTATATGGTCTGTGAACATTGCGTTTATGACTAATAACATATTGGTTGACTTAAAAAGAATATTGAGTCAAGAGATCTAAAATGAAAATATCAAATTTAGGTTTTTTTTTTGAAATTTTGTCTAATTTGGGTAAAACCATTTTTCACAATCAATTTCAAATTTTACCTTGAAAATGTTTGAAAATCAAAATTTCATTATGTCTGTGTCTATACAAATTATTTTTAATCACCATACAATTTACTTCAAGTGTATCAATCAACTGGAAAGACTTTAGATATACCCAGACATAATATCAAAAAAAATCGATTTATAATTTACCTTTGTTTTTTTCAGAAAATTTCTAAAAGTTTTTGTATTAATAAATGAGATTTTCATCAAATCATTGTAAATCCTAAAAATTGCAATATTTTGACTTTTCTTTAATTGGCATTATTATAAATCATTTTTAGA
Source organism: Anaeramoeba flamelloides (assembly GCA_027625915.1). Lineage (NCBI taxonomy): Eukaryota > Anaeramoebidae > Anaeramoeba > Anaeramoeba flamelloides. The sequence continues at coordinate 8,786,575 of JANTQA010000036.1, forward strand.
GGTTAAGGTGTTGTATTTAAATTCCTACAGATTATAAAATATGAATAGCCCTTAAGAGTATTTATTTAATTTTGTTTTTAATATAAATTTCTAAATGGGTGTAACAGTTTTATTTTAAATTGGTGGTTTAAGTCTCAACATTTTGACTTTCTTTATTTTTTGAAGAATCGGGTTTGAAAAACTTTACAAGTACTGTTGTCAAAAAAGCTCGCGCCGACTTGTTTAACCCGTGTTTCAAAATCAAAAACCATGTTACTTTTTTATAAAATACCAATACATTAAATGATCAAAGAAAACCCACAATAAACCATAAGTAAATGTGGTATAGATTTCTTAAAGTTATATTCTTTAAAAAGAAATTATAAAAATGAAGGATCAAATTTAAAAATTTTTATCAAAAAAATACTGTCAATTTTAAAGAGTTAATTTTTATCATCAAAAAAAAAACCATAAATTTGGAGGGAAATTTGAATAGATGAGAATATTATGGAAAATTTTCAACTAAACTATTTTTCATAAATTTTGACTCACTTTATAATGTTAATGGGAGTTGTTTTGAGGGTTTATTCCAGTATTCTTTACAAAAAATATTTACAAATTTTTTGGATCAGAATCATTTTTTCTAATTTTGCAAATTTTAGTTTTGCTTTTTTCAAATTTTTTTTTTCTTTTGTTTTTCTTTTGTTTTTCTTTTATTTTTCTTTTTTTTTCTTTTTTCTTTGTTTTTTGAAAAATTTTTCTTTTTTTTTTTCTTTTTCTTTTTTTTTCTTTTTCTTTTTTTTTTTTTTCTTTTTTTTTTTAAAAGATCATGTGGAAAAAAAAAAGAGATCTTCGAAAAGACAAATAATCGCTAAGAAAATTGAGACTATGTAATGTCTTTGAAAATGGATTTAATTATTCATAAAAAATATTGTTGTTCAACTTTTTTCAGTGAAAGTTCAGTAATAAAAAAATGGGTAATGCTCATTTCAAAAATTGTGACTCACTTTTTTTTAGTTTTTGGTTTTATTTTTTTTAATTTTTAATATATCAGGCTTTTATATATTTAGAATGACTTAAAAGTGAATTACAAATCATATTTAGTTATTAATTGTTCTTGAATACTAAAGGATAAATTTTTTTTTTTCAATTTATTATTTCAAGTGAGTCACAATTTTTGAAAAAGAGTTTATTTGCATGAATAATTTAAATTTTACTGAAAAGATCGTGGAGTTTACCTTTAAAATTGAATTGAACTTAGGTGTATTAATTGGGTAGATAATTAGGTGTTGCATTGGAACAAGATAAGAAAAAAGCCTGGCTTTTAGTTTGAAACACAGATTAGAGACTTTGGGTAAGGGGTTTTTTGATCGTTATAATAAGAATTTCCAAATAAAGACCAAATTTAAAAAATCGTGGTTGTGTATTTTGAAAGTATAGAAATGTCTCACAAAAACCTTTTTGTTTAATTTATTCAATTAAAATACTGGTATTTGAATAATAAATTGGTAAAAATTTTCTCTTCATTTTCCCTATCTTCTTATATTTATCTTTTGCAAATCGAGATCAAGAAAGATATTGATATTTGTGGACTTTGAGTGTTTATTTGATGCTTTTTTATTGAACACACTGATGAAAGAAGAGCCCTAAACAAAAGTAATGTCTGATTCTGTATTGAAAAGAGGAGAATAAATGAAGTGAAAATTTTTTCCCATTAGGATTCAAATATCTAATGTGAAACACTAGTGTAAATATTCCAAATTACCAAGTGTGTGGTTGAGTAATTACTTTACGGAGGATTTCAAAATTGAATAAATGGAAATCAGATGAAATATTCCCCCCTTTAAAAATCAAATAATAGTATATACTGGTGTAAATATGGAATGTTATAATAAATATAGTTTTTACAATTTTAGAGATATATAAAGATTTCCCATGAATTTATCCAAATTTTGGTAATAGTAAATATAATATCTGATTATCTTATGGGACTAATAATAATTTTAATCAAAAAATCTTTTGATAAATACTAATCTTTCAATTTTTTTAAAAAATCATTTTTCAAACAAAGTATTGGTGTTCACCAAACGATTTTATATTGAAAATCCATTCAAACCCAAAAATCAAAACCGGTGTTTGGTTTACTACTGTTAATTGCAAAATATAAAGATCAAAATTTTCATTCAGCTTTCCACAAAAATCACTTCACAATTATTAAACAAATCACTAAGTCCTTCATTCTAAAAGGGGAATTAATAATTTAAGCTCATTTTCCGAATTAAAAATTTGAAATGTTACATTATTAAGTAACTAGTCACTATTATTTTTTTTACTGACCAATTTCTAAATAAGGATTCCTTATCTAAAAATATGCTTAATATTGAAAATAAACAGGGGGTTTCAAATCTAAGTAATTGGCAAAAAATTATCTCAATCTCTATTAAGTTTAGGTAAAAAAATTTAATAGAGATTATTTTCTTAAAAAAACTGTTTTTTTGGAATGTATTAATTATTTAAAATAAAGTATAAATAATTAATTTTCTCTTTAAGAATTAGGGCTTTTGATTTGTTTTATAATTGTGAATGTGAATCTTTTGGAAATCTGAATGGAAATTTTGCTGTATTTATTTTGCAACAAATAGTAGTAAACCAAATACCCGTTTTGATTTTTGGGTTTGAATGGATTTTCAATATAAAATTATTTGGTGAACACCAATACTTTGTTTGAAAAATGATTTTTTAAAAAAATTGAAAGATTAGTATTTATCAAAAGATTTTTTGATTAAAATTCTTATTAGTCTATTAAGATAATCAGATATTATATTTACTATTACCAAATTGTGGGTAAATGCATGGAACTCTTTATTTATCTCTAAAATTGTAAAAACTCTATTTTTTACAACACTCCATATTTACACCTGTGTGTATATGTTTGGGGGAACCAATTTAAAAAAGTGGATAACAAAAGTTTTAAAAAGAGTTGGGTGTTTTGTTCGTTTTTTTTTTGAAACAGTTTGGTCAACACGTTTTGAAAACATGTAGTTCTTACTTTTTGAAAATGGATTTTGTTGCTTTTAAGAAAACAAAAATAACGAATTTATGAGAAACTGATGAGTTTATTTTGGAAATAAACTCACAATCTTAAAACCAAACTCACGGAATCGCTATTGTAAGTCTTCAATTTTCAAAAAAAAAGAAGCGTTTCATTCAAAATAAAAAAGTATTTACCTTTTCAATTTTTTTTAAGAGATCGGGGATTTTTGTTTTGTAAAGGTTTTGCATTTTGGTTTGCATTGAAATTGACATTGCCTTTACAATCTTGCGGTTTCCCCAAAGTATCGAATGTTGTAGTGCAGACCATCCATCCGATCCTTTCACCAAGGGATCGGCACCATATTTTAATAACAATTCTACCATTTCCAAATTGTCGTTTTCGATTGCAATTAATAATGGGTTCATTTCATCCTTTGGATCTTGTACATTTATGTCTTCTATTCTTTCTTCTAAGAATAGTTGTTTTAATGTTTCAATTTCATTTTTTTTTACAGCCTTGAGGAATTCTTGACTGCTAATTGCACTTTGTTTATTTTCTTTTGTCTTGGATTTATTTTTTAGTTCTTCTTGTTCTTCTTCCTCTTGTTCTTGTTCTTGTTCTTGTTCTTGCTCTTGCTCTTCTTGCTCTTCAATTTCTATTTCTATTTCTTTTACTTTTTCGTCTTCAAAGTCTGTTTCAGTTTTGAATTCTTTTTGATCTAAAGACGGTGTTTTATCCAAATTCTTATTTTCTGTTTTTGTTAATTTTTGATCTTGGTCCATTTTTTGTGTTTTTGTATTTTAGTTCTGAACGCTTAGGTTTTAGTTTGATTTAAAACAAAACTTTAAAAAATGAATCTGTGAGTTTGCATCTTTTATTAGATCGCAATAAAAAATTAGAACGTATTCTACTCACACAGACTTCGGAAATGTTCTACAAAACTGTCGAAACATTTTAACACATTTTGGAAGTTTTTTTGAAAAGTTAAATATAATTTTAAATAATTTATTTTTCAATTAAGAGTCACTAATAGTTTTATTAATTGTTCGTTTGTAACTCATGGGGGTTTGAGTAATTGTGTTATTTTCCATTTTCTTCACATAAAAAATTATTTTTTATTTAATTATGTTTGAGATTAGAATCTTGACTATTCAACGAAGTACAATGTTTAATAATATAAATATGACACTCAAATATTATTTGTCTTCTAAATAATGAAATATATAAATCCTTATTTTACAGTAAAGATAAGAGAATTTTTTTTTGTTTACAGTTAAAGTAAAAATAGTTTGTTAATGAAGCAGGCAAAATTAAACTTTATTTAAGAATTTTTGTTTTGTCAATTTTAACGAAAAAACTTTTAATTGGTGTAACTAGATATTGAAACTTTAGAAAACACAACTCCATATGCTGCACTGTTTGTGAAAAGAAAACAAACTCAAAATAAAACAGAGTTGAATCTTAAATTTTTTGATTTTTTTCACAATTTTTTTTGGAATGAAATATTTAATTTTATTAAATTAGGTTTTGGATCTATAAATGTGCTTATACAAATGAGTGAAAATAGTCTTAGAATAAACCAAAAAGAGAGACTGAGAAGGTGTTTATATTGAACCCAATATTTTATTTTAGAAGACGTAACCAGAAAGATTACCTTCTCCAAATAAACTTGTTGAAATCAAAGATGAATAAAAACTAAAAGTCGATAAAACTCTTTTTTTTATGATTTATTTTAACTTTATCTTCTTAATTTGAAAGAAGAACAAGAAATGATTCTCCTTGGATTAACAGAACCCCTTTACGATTTATTCTTATTTATCAAAATATATTTTATCATAAATGTTTTTTCACTATTTTCAAGGTTTACAATCCCTAAAATTTAAAAAAAGATTAACAAGTAACTACACCCAACTCAAGTTAAATTTTTTTTAAATTTCAGGGCATGAACACCTAAAGAATAAAAGTCAAATTACAGAAAATTGTTTGAGAGATCAAGACAAAAGGATTTAATTTACAAAATTGAAATATTCATATCAAAAGGTTCAACTCAAAGAAAAAGAAAATCTGGGGAAAAAATTTAAGGGTCGAAACACTATATCTTAATTATATACTAGATTTCCCAAATGTAATAGAATAATTATTTTAGGGATGAAATAAACTTGATATAACAAACCCATCTTACCAACTATAGAAATATTCATCATCATTTTACAAAAAGAGTTAATTTTTCCCAATTTTAGTCTCAGTCCAAAGATCTAATCCTTTTGGTTTGTATTTTTAGATTGAAAAAAAGAAAAAAAATAAATTTTATATCAAAACATTTTTGTTTGTAAAGAATCTCACCGTTATTAATTTCTGAGAGTCAATAAAAATCAATAACCTTGATCTTTTAATCTTATTTTAAAAATCGAAGAATAATTAATCAAATATTGAATAATTGAAAATTCTAAAAAAATCGAATATTCCATTCATTTCCAAATAATTAATAAATTTCTTGAAATTTAAAAGATTTCGTTATTGAATCTTTCACCAATATACAGAGTATAAGAAGGAATTGTTATCATTAAAAAAAGTTATTTGAGAATTTTGATTGATTTTTTTTTTTTTTTTATTTAGAATTCTTAATTTAAGGACTACGTTCCCACCCTTAAGGGGGTTGAGTAATTGTGTTATTTCACTTTCGCTTCTCAGTAAAAATTTTCAAACCGAAAAAATGGACAAAAAAAAAAAAACATTTTTTGTCATCTTTACCTTTTCACGGAGACTATTTTTCTTTGTTTTTCAATGAAAAGGAAAATTGAAAATAACCAAAAAAATAATTGCAAAAAATGGCTTTTGGGGATTTTCAAGTGCATTTCAAATTTCGGAACATTTCAAACTTGTAAAAGTAAATTTAAAAAATATGTAGAACAGCTCAAGAAAATAGTGTGAGTTCCGAAAGTTGAAATGGAAATTCTAAATTATTTAAATCAAAATTTAGCATGATCTAACAAGGTAAAAATAGTGAAAAATTTTTTTTTTTTTATTGTTGAAGAGAGGTGATTCAACAAAATTACCTCCTATTTGCCTGAAACCCTAAAATTGTATTTAGGGTTTTTTTATCCTAACTGTAATGTAAGCAGGATTACATCTCAAAGGATATCTTTTCTTTAAAAAATGAAAAGAATAAATTATTACGGAAAAAAAGACAAGAAAAAGAGTAAGAAAAGCAAGAAATGAAAGAGTCAAAAAATAATAGAAAAAAGAAAAAACTTCAGTGAAAAGTTTTTTTTGTGCCCCAAGTGTTGAATGGGCTGGTGGTTGTTTCCTTTTATGTCGTTTTTTTTTGGATCGCCACCATAGGTTGTTTTAATAAAGAGTTCTAAATATTTGAACAACTATAGATCAAATGAAAAAGGCTGTTTATTAAATTTTGATTTAGAACTTTATAGATGGGTTGAATCTAAAAAGCTCTGGTTTTTAAGAATAAGATTTGGTTTTCGAAATTTTCTTTTCAGTTGCTTTGCTTTTTTTTTTTTATTTTATTTTTTTTTTTTTTTTGTAAGTTTCCCAAATCTTGTTTTCGCAAAATCCCAGTACAAGATACTGACTCGACAGCAAAAACCCAGTCCAAGTAACGACTCGACAGATAGTATGGAAAGTCCAATTCGGTTCACTTTGGTTGGTTTCAGATCGCATTCGTTGGATTCAGTTCAGTAACATAAGTCCTCTTCGAAGATCTGATCATGAACAAGTTTGGTTGGGTTAGTCATGACCAGGTCAACCAATTCTTATAATGATTTTTTATACTTTTTACCTTTCCCAAACACCTAAAAAAACAAAAAGAGAAACCTAGAGCCCAAGCAACTTAAGAAGGGAAATTTGGAAAAGGTAAAAAGTATAAAAAATCAAAAATTGTGAAAATTGTTGAAATTGTGAAAATTTCAGATTTTTTCTAAAAGAAATTCTCATTGGACATATATTACTTGTATTGCATAACTTATTCAAGGGTGATTTTATCCATTATTTTACTGTTTTCACCTAAAAACTTAGTCCTTAAATTCTGGATTTTTGTTTGAATATATTTATAAAACTTGAGAAATAATCAGAAAGTTTATTGATACTATTAATCCTTCGATTTTTATTAAAAACCCACCTAAATTATTAAAATTAAGTTATTAATAGCTGATGAACACAAATAAAATTAAAAATTATTGCTTTAAGTGTTAAGGTGAATTTTAAAGGTCTGAAAAGGTATTTTGGGACAATTTTTACAATATTTTTTGGTTCTTTTTCTGGTATATTTTGGCAAACAAAAAGAAAATATAGATGAGAAACTTTTCTTTGAATAAAAAAACATTTTTTTTCAAGTTTAAAATAATTATTGTAATTTCTCTAAAACTAAGTAGATTTTTTCTACTTAGTTATTCCAAAACCTTTGTTGTTTAATATTTAGAGTGTGTTTTAGTCCACACCCTTTACAGACAAGAATATTTCTTTCTTTTTTCATAAAAAATAACTTTTTTTGCAATAATTTGGATATATATACCTCACTACTTTTCAAAAATGAATAAAAAAGGATCAAATATTTAAAATAAAAACAATCATATCAGATAAGGATTTTTTAAATTGGTTAGGTATTGCAGTAATCAGATTTTTACTTTGTTTTTCAATTTCAAGATGCGTTAAATTTTTTTTTTTGAATTTTTTATTGACTTAACTTGATTTTTTTTTTGGGTAAAGAGTTCCGAAAGCAAGATTCAATATTATTTTTTTTTCAAAATAGGAAATAAATAATTTTCAAATCAAACAAATTCATCTCTTAATCTTTATTTCTCATTGAAAGTATTCAAAAAATATCCATTTTTTTCCAAACAAATAAAATGAGATGAATTGAATGAAAATAGCAATTAAAATCTATTTTGGAATTCTTTCTAAATAAACAAGTAATGTATTTCTCAAATATTTTACAAATAAAAATAATTTGATGAAGTATTAAAAATAAAAGCAAAATAAAGAATAAATATTTGTATCAAATATTACAGATAAGAGAAAGAAATAAAATATTTTTTTTTCTTTACTAATCTTTTCATTTTTTTGATTTAGATTTTTGAATTAATTGTAAAAATATTATACTAGATTATATTCCACCACCGATTTATTAAACTATTAATTTATTTGGCTATATAAATAATTTTAATACTTCTGGTTTCACAAAAATAGTGATACACAAATTTGGTTGGATGTACCTACCCCTTTAATATTTTTTTTTATATTCAATTGTCTGTAGCAATTACTTTTTGTGACTTAACTTTGATTATTCACTTTAAAAATATGGCAACTTTAAAGATATGATTCAAATTTTTTTTTTTCAGAAAATTTAAAAGTTAAGAAAAACAGTTTCATCTTCCAATTTTCTAAATTTATCTCTTAAGGTTTACAATCCCTGAAATTTGAAAAAAAAGATTATCTTGTCTTGAGGACAGTGACGAGTCGATTTTGTTCTTAGCTGATCGATCTTGGATTTGGTATGAGTTTTAAAAGTGGTTCAAAAAGGCAATTTTGGACAATTTATTTTTTTTATTTCCGAAATCCGAATTGAAGAGTTTAAGATTAATTCGCTGGAACTTAAGTTATAAAAAAATGTGGTTTGTAGGCTGTTGATTGAAATTTTTAATTAAGTTTAGTTTTATTGGGAGATTTTAAAAAAAATATTTTTTCACCTAGTTAATAGACAAAAAAGTAAATCAAGATTCTTTTCTACAACCCAAAATTCAAAAGTTATTCTTGAACACCTATCAATATATTAAACTTACACTCTTCAATTCGGATTTCGGAAATAAAAAAAATAAATTGTCAAAATTTGTTTTTTTCAACCACTATTAAAATCCATACCAAGTACAAGATTGATCAGCTAAGAACCAAATCGACAACTCAACACTCACTACAAGATAATCTTTTTTCAAATTTCAGGGATTGTAATCCTTAAGGGAGTAGCCATGGTAAAGAAAAATTTTTCATTTTTTTGATATTTTAAAAAGGATCAGAAAATAACCTTTTTTACTTTGGGAATATATTATTTGATTTTTATTATTTTGTGTACTTCATTCTTTAGATTTTTTAATTTTTTTTTTCCAAAAGTTTTAAAGAAATTACCACAATAAAATCTTGAATTGAATTGCTTAAAATAGTATTTCCAATTGTGAATGACTTATCTTTAATCCTTATTTCAAGATTCTGTTGTGGCATCTAATTTTTTCATTTCTTATTTTTTCAAAATTTTTCAATTTTATTAATCATAATTTCAAAAAAAGTAATAATAAAAAAATTGTTTTATCAATGGCATTTGTGATAAATGGATTTTATTAAAAAAGAACGAAAAAATTTCAATTGGAAGTATCACAAAAGGAAATAAGAAATTATGGTTTTAATAGCTAGAAGGATTCCAAACTTAATAATAATTGTCCCACAATATATCTGATTAGGGGTTTAAATACTTGGATTTGGTGGAATAGGATAAGTGAATATGATTATATTTTATCAAATTTTAAACCACAAAATAGCTATAAGTTTTATTATAAGAATCTAAAATTATCTTCTAAAAAAAAAAAAAAAAACTATTTTAATTACAATAAAATGAAACCAATTTTATCAATTCAATTCTCTTTTTTTTTTATTATTTAGTACGACAAAAAAAAAAAATATCAAATAATTTTTACAAAAAGTTTTTAGAGAATGTACAATCATACACCACTAAAATAAAATACTTCATTCTCATCTACCTCAAAATTTTATCCTGTTTTATGGTGTAGCTACCTCCTTAAATGTTGGGAAATCTATAAATCCCAACTTAAAATTTCACTTTTTATTCTTTTTGTTATCAAGTTAACGGGAAGGACACAAAAATACTTCAAAATTCTCTCGAAGGATGGTTACACTTTGGAATTTATGATTTCTGTGATTTCGTAAAATTATTGTTAGACAATTTAAAATTTTTTTATTTTTGAAATAACCTCTTTTTTGGTTTCAACAAAAAAGTATCAAAACATTTTTATTAAAGGATGAGAAAAATTGAGTGATTAAATACAAATTATACAATATTCAGAACTAATCGATAATAAGATACGAAAAAAAGAATTCAATTATTTAAAAAAGAATTAAATTTGTGTTTGATTGGAAATTATTCTTTATAAAAATTTATTTTAGAAAAAAAAATTTATTTTAGAAAAAAAAAGAAATTTTGAAAATGGGAAATGAAATTATTACTAAAATCTAATACAAGAATAATTAATTAGATTATAATGATAAAAAATTAATCCAATAAAGGTATTTGAGATCAAATCAATAGAAAAGTAATTATTTTTTCATTTTTTTTACTTAACTTTTATACAACTTGAATAAGTTTTTTTATATATGATCTTCATAAGATCTTGAAAATATTTATTTTTTTTAATGCACTTGGAAATTATGATTCTTTATCAAATTTTTTTAAGAATAAAATAGAAATCAGGACATTTTCGTCGGGTGTCCTATAGTGCTATCATGTGATACAGAGTGGAGTGTTTTTTTTTTTTTTTTTTTGAGGTTTTCTATTTTACCTGTAATACCATTTTTCAATTTTTGATGAGTAAGAAAAAGAACAAGATTATATGTGCATAGTTGGCCGAGTGGTTAAGGCGTTGGATTCAAGTCCCAATGGAGTAATCCGCACAGGTTCGAGTCCTGTACTATGCAAATATTATTTTTTTTTATCTTTTTTTTCTTTGTCTTGAATTAGATTATTTTTTTTTGCAAATGGAAAGTTTTCCATTTTCATAATTTTTTTATTTTCTTTTCTTATTTTTTTTGTTTTGTGTTTTTTGTTTTCTAGGAGAAAATACTCTTCAATTTTTGATAAGTAAGAAAAAGAGCAAGATTATATGTGCATAGTTGGCCGAGTGGTTAAGGCGTTGGATTCAAGTCCCAATGGAGTAATCCGCACAGGTTCGAGTCCTGTACTATGCAAATATTATTTTTTTATCTTTCTTTTTCTTTGTCTTGAATTAGATTATTTTTTGTTGACAATGGAAAGTTTTCCATTTTCATAATTTTTTTATTTTCTTCCATTATTTTTTTTGTTTTGCTTTCTTAACTTCTAATATGGTTATTTTTGATGGAGAATAAAATCCAACAAGATCAACTATTTTTGAGTAACACATAATAACACAGAAAAATATGGTACGAAATAAAAACAGCAACAAAGAAGAATATGATCAGAAAACGACTACCAACAAAGTCGAACAATTGTTACGTTTTTGTAAATTTTTAATAATCGATATCTTGAAGATTGAAAAAAAAACTTACTTGAGCAATTAAAGAGATGACCTAGAATTTAGAAACAACAAGATCAGCTGAAATGAGTCCATTTACCTGTTGAGATCAAATGATTGTCATTACTGTTAAAATTAAATTGCTTAAATTAAAATTTTGTATCAGAAGTTCAATAAGCAAGCAACCTGAAATCAAAACTCAAAGAAATCATTTCAAATAGATTTTGTCGTGATCTTTTGCATTGTTCAAGAAATAAATTCGTAAAATCTTTTGGTGACTAGAATCAAAATTTTGTTCTATCACTTGGAAAATAACAGTATCTAAACGAATGCAATAAAGCTGAACTAAACAATCGCAAATTGACTACTGGTCAAAGGTGCTGAAATAATTCACAAAGAAAAAGTTGAAATGTGTGAGGAAATGAAGCAAATTGCTTGTGAGTGGTAGCAATACCCTTGCTTGTTGAAACAAATAAATTCACTTTTGTTTTGAATTTTACTTCTTCGTGGTCAAATGCTTGTTGTTTGTAAAAAAACTTTTTCTTATTTTGAACAATTTCCACAACACAAGAAAATGACCTTGTGTATTTAGTCTCTTGATATTCAACGAGTCTTATCAAATAAACAAGATTTATGTGCTTATTTTACTTTTCGGGTTAATAATTTTTGAAAAGGATGTTCGAATAATAAAAGACAAGGCCGAGCAACACTGTAAAAAGAACTGGCCTTGGTGTGATCATCAAACACATCAACCAAGAAGAAAATCCATTTTTGTGCACATGAAGCAAGGCTCCTATTCAAGGAGGGCGTTTGACTGCATAGGAGCATTCAAAAAACAATATCCCTCTATGCCCTGATTTGTGAAAACAAGAACGAATTTTTAAAGCTAAAGGGTAACATTGGTATTGTCTTTGTAGGGTGTAGATCGAATTGCAACCTCTAGTGATGTTGCAAACAAAATAGTTACATAATCTGTGGCAATTGCTGCTCAATTACACAATCTGCCAATGTTTTCTCTTGTACCTTTTTCCACAATTGATTTAAGAGATCAATCAGGTGATCAGACGAGATCGAACAAAGAGAACGAAAGAAAGCCAAAGGTGAAGAGATTATATTTAGGTTTTAGACTGTAATTGTTACAATCCTGCTTTTGAAGTCGCACCAATTGAAACCATTTCTGGAATTGTACTTGATGTTGGTGTTTTTACAGCAAAAGAAATACAGAGCAGTGCACCTAAAATATTAAAAGAATAAGATTTTTAGTTTGGGTTAGAAGAATTAGAGTTCACAAACGAATTCTTTCTGGTACCTTTCAGGTTTTAATAAAAAAATAATTGATAAGGCGCAAGAATTTTTTTTTTTTGGAAAATGGAGAAATAATAAATCTTTTGCTATTGCACACTTCAAAAATCTAAGGACTTTTACAAAGATTTTCACTTTTACAACGCAAATCCCCTTTCAGAGTGTTTGAAAGGTTTGAAAAACTCAAAACTTTATAAAAATCATGGGATTTTATATTAATGCACACTAGAAAATTATCCTGACTTTTACTAGATTGATCACTTTTACAACTCATTTCCTCTTTAAGAGTGTTGGAAATGTTTTCAAAACTCAAAACTTTGTACAGTGATCAAAATAATGCGTGCTCAACGACTATAATCTGTGTTTCAAAATATAATCCGTGCTTTTTTTTCTTCTTGTTCCAAGGCAAAATCCAAGCAACTACCCAGTAATATACATACGACCAAATCAATTTTCAAGGTAACATGCTTGATATTACAAGTAAATTTTAAATTACTCATGCAATTTGTTCAAAATTTTTCGTAATTTTCTCAGTTTTTTTGAAATTTTTGGTTTTTTTTGGTGATTAAAAAATTTTCATTAAAAATTTTCTGATTTTTTTGAGATCAAATTTTCCAATTTGATCCTTTATTTTTAGAATTTCTTCTTAAATAGTTGAACTTTAAGAAATCAAAAACATATTTACTTATGATTTATTGCCAGTTTCTTTGATTGGTTAAGGTATATTCCTTCTATACCAAAAAAAAAAAAAACACTCTTTTTATTTTGAAACACGGATTAAACTTTTCGATACGCATTATTTTGACAACAGAAAAAGTCATAGGATTTTTTGAAATACAGTAACAAAATTTTTTATGAAATGAGAAAGTTTAAAACTTACAAATTTATATTGAAACCATTATTAACAATTCATTTTAGATCATAATTGAGTACTACACATGTGCCAAAAGTGATGTCTTAATATTTTAAGTTTTTTTACTAAATTTGCCATATTTCTCCAAAAGTAAAAAAACTTTTCCGATGCACCCCAACGGGAGATGTACCTTGACAACGAACATGGGGTTTCTAATAGAAAAGTAAATCGATTTAATAATAAACTAAATTTCATAATAAATGGCACAATTTTTTTTCATTTTTTTTCCTTTTCTTTTCTTTTATTTTATATTTAGATGAAAAAAAAATATTTCTAGTGTATAGAACTGAATATTAAAATCGAATTTTTTTTATTATAATAGATAACTTTAATTTATAAAAAAATTTATTTTCAAAATTTGATTTTTAATGGGCCAATGATTTTGAAATATAAACTCTTTTTTAAAAATTGTTACTCACCTGAAATAATAAATTGAAAAAAAAAATTTATCCTTTAGTATTCAAGAACAATTAATAACTAAATCTGATTTGTAATTCACTTTTAAATCATTCTGAATACATGATAACCTGATATATTAAAAATTAAAAAAAATAATTTCAAAAACCAAAAAAAAAATAAGTCACAATTTTTGAAAAGAGCATTACGGATTTTTAATTACTAAACTTTTAATGAAAAAAAGTATAACAAGAAGATTTTTTATGAATAATTAAATTCATTTTAAAAGACACTACATAGTCACAATTTTAAAAGTGATTATTGGTCTTTTTGAAGATCATTTTTTTTTTCCAAATGATCTTTTTGCAAAAAAAAAAAAAAAAAAAAAAAAAAAAAAAAAAAAAAAAAAAAAAAAAAAAAAAAAAAAAAAAGAGAGAAAGAGAAAAAAAAAATAGAAAAAGAAAAACAAAAATTTGAAAAAATGATTCTGAATCCTAATATTTGAAAATATTTTTTTGTGAAGAATACTTGATCAAACCCCAAAACAGCTTCCATAAACATTATATAGTGAGTCAAAATTTTTGAAATCTAGTTTAGTTTAGAATAAAAACGTTTGGGGAAGAAACCAAAATTTCAAAATTGAAAATAATTTTCAGAAATCAAAAAAAAAAAAAAATACCAAACCTTTTTTATCCCTTTCATTAAATTGTTTTTTTTTTTGATATTATAACCCCAAGTTTATTATCAAGATACCCCCCCCATCCCCCCGTTGGGGCACATAAAAAAAGTTTTTTATTTATAGAGAAATATGGCAAATTTACTAAAATATTTTAAAATATTAAGGCATCACTTTTGGCACATGAATATTAGGGATCATAAAAAAAAAAAATTGTTGATTTGATCAGTATTAAGTATAATCACCAAGATGATAATTTTAACAACAAACCTTAAAAATAATCTAAAAATTCTCTTTTCACCAATGTTAATTTAAAATAATTGGAACATTAAATGTTTTCAAAATATTTCAACAAACTCCTAATAGCCACTTTATAAAACACATTATTACCTACCTTTTCAATCAAAATTTTTTAAAATGACTTTAAACACTTTTATTAAGGAGTATTTATTTTTTATGGTATGTAGATATTACTTTATTAACTGTTAACAAATTAATTGACTTAAAAGAATGCCTAACTGACTGTACCAGTCATAAAATACAAAAATCCACATTTCATGATCAAAAGATACTCTTTTAATATGTAAAAACATATTTATTTTCTTAACAGAATGGTTAGTAAAGATATCCTGTAAAATTGAAATTTTTGTTTTGTTTTTTAAACTTTCTAATAGGAAAATACCATTTTCACAAACACAATTCAAATTTTAACTTGAAAAGGTTATAAAACCATCTTTCCATTGTGTAAGATGATATAAAAATTATTTTAAATTACCTTATTATCATTTAGTTTGGGTATAACAATATACTTGAAAATAATTTAGAAATAACAACCAGTTTGATTAAAAAATTTTTGATTTTAAATTTGGCTTGTTTACTTTTGGAAATTTCAGAATACTTTTTTGATCAAGAAAATTTTTCATGAAAACCTTCAAAATTTCTTAAAATTTGGAATAATTATTTTTCATTGTATAGATAAAGGGTTCATAATCGTAAACAGGATCTCTCTATTTTTTAGACTTTTTTTTGAAAAAATTAATTGTTTAAGAAATCTATATATCTCACCTCCAGTACGAGATGTGATAAAGAACTTTAATTAAGGAAATGTATTTTTTTGAGAGAATCATGTAAGATTTAGTTGAAGAATAATAATGTTAATGTATAAAATTATTTATTTTTCAAAAATGGTTTACTCACTTTTTTAATGTTATTGTGAGTGGTTTTGTATTGAATTTTATCCCGGATTCTTATCTGAACAAATTCCAATTTCTGTATCAGTATATATTTGGCAAATTTTTAGATAAAATTTCTCTCTTTTTCTATTTCTTTTTATCATCTTTTTAGATCTTTTTTTTTTAAATTGTAAAACAACTTGAAAATACTTGAAAATACTCGAAAATCGAAAATATTTATTAGGATTTTCTGAATAAGTCAAAAATCATTGAAAATAAACTTTTTAAGGTGTTTACCATTCTTTTTTTCTTTAAAATTATTAATTATAAATATCCCAGTTAAATTTTCTATATTAAATTTTTATCCTCAAAAAAAAAAAAACTCCAAATTTTGAGGTTGTGTTAAAAATTGTTAGAACTGAATGAAAACAAATTTTTATTCTTAAAAATGAGGTTTTTACATAGAAGTAACCTTATTTATAAAATTATAATTTAAAACTTAAAAAAAATACAGTCAATTCTACTTTTAAGACACAAACTTTCAACAAAATTTATGGTACACAAAACAATCTCAAATTAATGAATAAAATTCAAATTCTAATAAAAAATTTGAAAAAAAAAAAAATTTAAAATTTTGTGCCTTAATTTGAGATTTTTTTATTCTGCCATAAATTTGTTGAAAGTTTGTGTCTTAAAAGTTGAACTGGCTATACCCTATCTTATTTGATTCAAAAATTATTTTTAGATTTATACTACATAATAAAAACAAATTATCACAAAAATCCAGATATTTTTCAAAATAAAAACGAAATAATCACTAACGCATTCAATATCAGGGGTACTAAAACTAACTTTTTTGCCCCCCCCTGTGTATTCTGGAGATGTTTCGTCAAGTTTCGTAAAGTGCCTAGGTTTTCTTGAAGTTTTCTATTTTATTTATAAAATCTATCGTTTTCCAAATAAATAGAAAACTCAAGAAAACCTAACGAAAATCTATTGATTTTCCAAATTAACAGAAAACTCAAAAAACCTAGAAAACTTAACAAATAAACAGAAAACTCAAGAAAAACACCTATTGGCTTTTTTTTTAAATTTGAGAGATTAAAATACAATTGAAGAATTTTTCTTTTAAATTTTGAAATTAAAAAAAATCTGTCATTAATTTTTTCGGGATTAGAAAGAATTTATTAAAATCAAGGATTTTACTCAATTCTTTCAAATACTGGAAAAATTAACGATAGTGGATAGTTTCTATTTGGTCATGAAAATGATAATTTTATTTTTTTATACATATTTTAATTATTTTTCTTCTACTCTTTTTTTTTATTTGATAAATTTTCTTTCATGGTCCCTTTCTCTCAATAAATAAATATCTCAAACTAACTTTTTAAATTTATACATTTTTGAAAAACCTATATATCAAAAATGTGGATAATTTTTTCTCAGAAATACATTTGTTTGTTTTTTTTTTTTAAATAATAAAGCTTATTTTTCCAAAATTTATAGAGATAATATCCAATATAATTAATAATATCAGTCGAGGGTAATCATTTTATTTTTTGAAAGAAAAATGAAAAAAGAAAAAAAAATAATAATAAAAGTTTGTGCATAATTTTGAAATTTGGCTTCTCATTTTTAATTTATTTTATTTCTTTCTTTTTTTCTCTTTACTTTTCTTTTTTAAATATATAATTTTTTCCTTTATATTTTGAAGAAAAACTATCCTATGAGATATAACCTTGCAATATTATATATATTTTAATTGACTTCATAAAAAAATATAGTTACATGAATAAAGGAGGTAATTTTCTTGGATTAAGTCTCCATAAGAATAAATGAAAACTGAAAAACAAATGATTTTTTCATTGTCAATGAAACTCTTTTAATTTTCTGTATTGAAAAAAATCCAGTATATAAAAATAATCCCTGACAAGATTTTTAATGTGAATATTAGTAAAAATTTTGTGTAATTTCTTTATTTTCAATCAAATACTTTATATATATAACAGTTTTTTTTATCAGCAGAGTGATAAACCTACCTAAAGTTCATTAAAGTAGGGTTTCTCTGGAAAACTCAAGAAATTATTTGATAGAATAATAAGATCAACTTTTTTTGAAAAAAAAATCTAGTTTTATAGAGGTTTACAAGTGTTTGGAAAATGATAAATTTTATTCTTATTTTTTTTGATTGATTGAATAGTGTTTTTAACAAGTATTTTATTATTAATCGTTATTATAATAAGTGGATGAGTTAAAATTGAAAATTCTTAATTCTTAAAAAAAAAAGATTTAATTTTAAATAAATGTAATTACTGAACAATTCTACTAATATCCATAATTAAATATATTGCCATGGATTATTTTCATGCCAGTTCTTTTTTTTTTTTTTCACTGCTTTAATTACAACACCCCAATTTTTCTTAATTGTTATTCTTATTTTCTAAAATTATTTTTCTTTTCCACTTAATATATTTTTTAAAAAAGAATATCAAAAACAAAAGAAAAAGAAAAAAAAAAGAAAAAAACAAAAATTTGAAGAAATTAAGAAAAAAAAAAACAATTAGAAAAAAAGATTTTGGTAATCTAAAAATTGAATAATTTTTTTCATAAGAATATTGTATAAAACCACCTAAAACAACTCCCGATAACATTATAAAGGAAGTATACATATTTGGAAAATAGTTTAATTTTTAACTAAAGCTTTGAATGATTTATCACTATATGATTTACGTTTCATAACAACATTCCTTAAATTGGTATTTATGTGTCTTCGAGATAATTTTTTCTGTACTCTATATTTCCAAAAAAAAGATTATTAAAAATTTTAAAATAATATTTTAGAAATAAAATAAATCCTTGTCCGTTAATTGTTATTATCTATCCACTTTTTTAAAACTTTGAACAAAACCCAAAAAAGATCTAGAAATATAGCATATATTAAACAAAAATTATTTTTTTTTTGTTTTCTAATCTTTAATCTTATACATTGAAAAGACAATTAATCTAAATAAAAAAAACTATCATAAATCATAAATTATTTTAGATACATTTGATCAAACAAAAATTTGGTTCCATTTCTAAACGCAAGAAAAATCCCATTATTTTAGAATTGGAATTAATTTGATCATCTAAAAAAATGAAGAGAATATATTTTTGAGAGCAAAACAAAAAAGAAAAAATAAAAACAAAACAAAACAAAGAAAGAAAATTATCAATTTCGAATTTATCAGTATTTTTAGGAGTAATTTCCTGGTAACAAATAATAATTTATTATCAACAAGAAATTCATTATTTCTATAAGGCTGTAATTTTTGTTCTCACAAGGTTACAAATGAAATTTATTACAGAAAAATAAAAAAATGAGAATAATGAATTCTGAAAAATTCGTTTATAAACTTTAAAACAATTCCAAAAAAAATTGATTCCGATCTGCAAAAGGTCGAAGTTTTCCAGCAATTTTTTTTTTAAGATCACGATCTGGATAAAATTATATATCGAAAAAATATAATTTAATATGATAAAGCATAATAATGGCCGTAAATTTTCAACCCAAGGTATAAAACAATTCATTTGGTTGACTATTAAAAGTAAGAGTGCCAAGATAATAAAGGCATATTTTTCTGCTTGCTTTTCAAATTTTTGAATTTTTGAGACACTTTCATAATAAATCAATTCGAATTCTGTTTTGATATTTTTTTGATCTTGATTGTTTTCACTTCTTGAATCAGAAATTTTGTTTACAAGCCATTTAATATGAGAAATAATACGATTGAGAATAATTTTTTTTGTGTTGGTATTCTTTTTTTTTTGTCTGTCTTTTTGAGTTTCTTTCGTTGTTTTTGTTGCTGATCCTTTAGTTTTTTTTTTTGGTTGGGATTTTACCAAATTTAGATCAATTGGTTTGTTGTTGTTTTTTTCTTTTCTGTGTATGTTTTCTTCTTCATTCTTTTCCGAATTTTGATTACTCTTGTAGAATTCTCTTTTATCTTTTGCTTGTTTCTGTTCGGTTTCTTGTACTTGTTTTTGTTCTTGTTCTTGTTTTTGTTCTTGTTTTTGCTCTTGTTTTTTTTCTAGTTCTTGTTTTTCTTTTTCTTTTTGTTTTTGTTTTTCTTTTTCGCTTTCGTTATCATTATTCTGGATTTGCTTTTCTTCATTTTCATTTGTGCCAGAATATCGGCTTTTTCTTAAACGAAGAATTCTTTTCATACGTTCCTCTCGGTTATTTAAAATTGACTGTCTTCTTTTTTCATTTGCTGTAGACATTTGTTCAAAAACAAAAAATAATGAAAATATGTTCCAAAAATCTACTTATTTCTTCAACCCTTAGGTTTTGAATTTGAACTTTGAATCAATTCTTACTCTGAAACTTTGTACTTTCAATTTTTCTTTAGGTGTATCAAAAAAATTAAGCTTTAATGATTTAAGGGATAGCGTCACCATAGATTTCTCTATAATCAAAGTATGTTGTAATTGGGTGTAAATGGTATTATTGCACAATGGCTCATATAGCTCTAAAAAATCTATTATAAATCTTATTGCACAATAAATTATTACATTTTTTACTAATGATCACATTAAAAAATTTTAATTTTGGAAAAATTTTTTTTAATTCCTTTTCCAAATCTAAAAATAAAAACCCAAAATACAGTATTCTAGTATTTAATAATTTTGATTTAGAACTTCTAAAAGTAACTATTTTTAGAATTTTAGAATTTCAAAGATTAACTCAATAATCATCAACATAAAAGTACAAAGACTGATTAGTTTTTTTGCTTTTTCAAATTCTAATTTTAGCATCAATATATTTGCATGATTTGAGAAATAATTTGTCAAAAAACTTTATTCGATAATTATTTAATTTTTAAAAAAAAACGAATTTTTTAGTAACTAATCTACATTTCGCTATAAATTTAAGATAGATATTTTATGACTTTGTAGTCTGAATATTGATAATTCAACCATAAAATTTATGGCGAAATGCAGATTTTATTCTGAATTTGTTGGGTTTTTTACTAATACATAGATCATTTTTAATTGATGAGATCAACAAATATTACTACTTTTCAATCGATTTTTTAGAGACATTTGAACCATGTAACATGAATGTGGTTTGGTCCAATAACAAAATACTTTGATCCTAGGCTTCTTCTTGGTAGACGCTAATCCCTTAAGGGTATTGTTGAATTACAAGTTTTGGAAATATTTATTGGATAAAATTTAGGTTTTCTTTTTTGAATTAAAGATTCTGAATTCCTTTCCTTGAAGATCCTTTGTGAACCCAGTATATAAGTAACACGTAACACAGAAAAGTACCAAACAAAAAACAAGAGATCACAAATAAAAATCTGCACTGATCAAAATAATGCATGAACAAGGACTATAATCTATGTTTCGAAATATAATCTGTGCTTTTTTTCTTCTAGTTCCAAGGCAACATCCAACCAAATAGTATACCTAAGTTCAAATCAATTTTGAAAGTACAGGTCTGGATATTTTCAGTGAAATTTAAATTAGGAATGCAATTTGTTGAAAATATTATGAAATTTTTTTGAATTTTTTTGTTTTTTTGATGAGAAATATTTTAAGAAAAATTAACTCTATTTTTTGAGATAAATTTTGCAATTTGATTCTTTGTTTTTAATTTTTTTTTTAAATAATAGAACTTTAAGAAACCAATACCATATTTATTTAGGGTTTATTATCGGTTTATTTGATCGGTTAATTTATACGTCTTCAATAACAAAAAAACACACTTTTTTATTTTGGAACACATATTTAATTTTTTTTCACGCTTTATTTTGACCACAGTATTTATTTTAATTTGTTTGTTGTTAAATATAAAGATAATCAATTCAATTTTTTTCCGATTGATTATTCATTTTCAGAATGTTTCTTTGACAAACAGAGTTTTCAAAGTAGTGTGTTGTAATTTGTAAATAACGTTCTAGAAAAAGATAATTAAAAAAGAAGTAAAATTCTAACAACTTTTTAGTGCAAATATCATTCCTAAAATATTGAGTTTATTAGTGTATTCTAAATCAAATATATTTAATCATCTATTTAAGCAAGAAATTAATATAATAATAAATACGAAAGTGGAGTATATCCTAGTAAATTATATTTCCAAGCTATTTACAAAAAAGGAAATCAAATGATGAAAAATATTGATCTTCAAAAAATGAATAAAAAATCATTTTTACAAGATTGTTTGTGTAATATTTGATACAATTGATTTTTATTTACTTGGCCTTATTTTTAATTTTGAATTAAATAACGTTATATGGGAAAATTTTTGAAAAGCAAATTATTTTCCATTTCTGTTGAATTTATCAATTTCTATTTTTAAGTTAATTCATATAATTTTTATTTTGGTGCTGGAAATAGGAAATTTTTTATAACTTCTTGATTGAAAATAAAGATTTATTGAATTCATTTTGTTTTAATGTAAAATATATTGATTTTCGTTAAATTGAAAAACAAAAATAAATAGGAATCTTGATTTAAACTTTTTTCTAGATTATTATTTTTTTTTCATTAGTTTTGAATCTTTTTTTGTCGTTTATTAATTCAGGTATTTCAACCCTTTTATTTTAATTTTTGAAATAATATTCTGTATTTTGGTTTTTTTTTGATTAAATTATTTTAAAATTGAATTTTGAAAATCAATTTTTTTAAAAAAATTTTGTAAAATAATAAGAAAATGTAATGAGGCTAGAAAGTCAAGTTAATATGTTTGGGGTCACACTAATTAAAAAGTTAAAGAAGAAAAATATTCAAGGATATTTTTTCATTTGTTTTTTTCTTTTTTGATTTCAACATAGTTTATTGGGTCAGGTGATCTTTATTGTTTGGTCTTCTAAAAGAAAATATTTGTTTAAAATAATATTATCAAATAAAATAAAATGCTTTTTAAAAGCTTGAAACTATTAAATAAAAATTTATATGCGAAATACCAATAAAAACTGAAATTCTCTTTTCTAAATATATTTTTCAATAAAAATAATTATTATTTTAATATTTTTTTAAATTGAAATTTCTATCGAATATTTAGATTTTCAGAATATTTGTTTATAAAATTATATTTAAATAATTACTAATTATTATATAAATATAATCTGAAAATGTTGAGTAAAAAATTTAGCTTAGATCTCAACAAAATAATCACTCGTAAAAAATTGAATTAATTTCTCTGAATATTTTTTTTATTCTTTTTGAAATATTTTCATTTAGAAAACTTAATTGTTGATATTAGCATATTTAAAGTTATAGATTTTTTTTTTTTAATTTTTTGAGAATCTAGAAGTTAAGAGCCCCATTAGAATTTTCAATAAACTATCAGTTATTTCAATTTCATTGGATGATATGATCTTGATACTCTTTTAAATAATAATCAAAATTTTAAAAAAATTCAAAAAACAAAGTGTTCATCAGTTTCAAAAATTTTTTTTCAGTTATAGTGTATTTAATAGGGTGGACATGACAAGAATCTAACAATCCATTTAAAGACTTTCAAAACTTTTTTAGACTTTTCACCTGACAATCTGTAAGATTTCATCTTCGGATATTACTGATATTTGAATTATAAATGGGTTAAAATTTTCACTTCCTTTTTCAAGGATTTTCTTTCATAAATTGAGTTCTCAAAGAAATAGTTTGTGGTGTTTAGTCTCTATTTGAAAAAGGAAATTGAAAATGAAGTGAAGATTTTTCCCATTTTATATTCAAATACCAGTATTTCATATTTTTTCAAATTTTAGAAACTTGATACAAACTTTTAGAAGCACAAAAAAGGATACAAAAAAATAACTAATAAAATACTACTTTTGGAGGTTATCTGAATACTTAGAATTTATCTCATAGAAAAATATTGATTAACTCTCAAAAACTTGATAATCCATCTTATGAAAATCAAAAAGCTAAAATCTAATTAAATTACTTGTTTTTAAAAGTTTGTATTGTAAAAAATTTGGAATTTTAAGATATTTTTATCTGTTATTTCGTTTGAAATTTAGAACAATCTCAAAAAAATAAATTGTTGTGAATTCAAAAAAGTTACCTCAATTTTTGTGCTATTCTTATCTTGAACACGACAAGAATATCACAATCCATACAAATACTTTCAAGACTTTTTCGAACTTTCAGACTGACAGTCTGCAAGATTTCAGTCTCTGATATTCTTTCATATTTTTTCAAATTTCAAATACTTGATACAAACTTTCATCAGCCAAAAAAGGGTAAAAAATAATAATTAACAAAAGATAACATTTTGAATTTAATTGAAATTTTTGAAAGTTGTCTCAAAGAAAAATATTTGGAAACTTTCAATAACCTGAAACTCTTTTTATGGAAACCAAAAATTGGAAAGTTGTTTAAATTACATGTTTTTAAAAGTTTGACTTGTAAAAACTTTTAAATTGAAAGTTGTTACATTGTGATCTTGTAATTCATTTCAAAATTTGGGAACAATTTCAAAAAAACAAAGTGTTGCTAAGTAAAAAAAGTGACTACAATTTTTGTGCTATTCTTGTCGTGAAAAGATCAAAAAAAATTCATTTTTCCAAATCAGCTTGTTTCAAAATTATTCTTTTATTTTTATCTTTTCTATCACCAAATCACAATCCAAGAAATGACTGATCAAAGAAAAGTTGTAATCAAAGCAGCTGATATGCCTGAAATCCAAAAAGAAGTCATTGATCTTACGCTCCAAGCATTTAACAAATTTACAGTTGAAAAAGATATTGCATCTCACATTAAACGTACCCTCGATACAAGACATGGGCCAACCTTTCATGTAATAGTAGGGCGAAGCTTTGGTTCGTATGTTACACACGAATCTAAATATTTTATTTACTTTTATGTTGATCAATTTGCAGTTCTTATTTTTAAATCAGGATAAAAATAAAACCATTTGAAATCCAACATATTCAAAACATTTGTTTTTATTGCGAGTTTATTTTTTTTTCTTTTGAAAACAATTTTCAACAAAAAAATCCGAATTCAAAACGATCGATCGATTTAAAACCGCAACGATCAAGAAAGAGAAATAACAAAATAAGAGTTATTACAACAGATATCTTTTATTGTTTTTTTACTCTTTTCTTTTTTTCAGTTTTATTGTTATTATTTCTTTTAATCTTTTCATCCAAAATTATTATGAATAAAAAAAAGAACAGTGCAAATTCAAAAAGAAAGAACTTTTTTTGAGGATTTCCATAAAAAAAAAATTAATATTTCGGCTTTTTAGGTTGCTCTGTATTCTACAATTCTTATGAATTGAAAATTAAATAGTACTGTTTTTTCTTGTTCATCACTTTTTGAAATCTTTCTGAGAGCAAACCAAATGATAACAGCAGTTACTCACTGGATCAGTAAACTAATTATTGACTAAATAAGTGGAAAAAGTGCTTATTTTATTTTATTTATTGAAAATTGGGATTGTTCTTGGAATTGGTGATTATCAAAAAAAAATAAAAGATAAAATTCATATAACATTAATATAATCTATTACTTTGATTTTAATATCGAATTCTCATGAAAAGGGAGTTTGTATAATACTAACCTGTTTATTAATCAGTTTTTTTTAATTTGTTTAGTGTTTTTGGTTGTTGAAAGAGCTGTTTTAAAAATATGAGAACTTTTTAAAACTTTTTTGAAGTGTATAATTTTAATAAAGTGAAAAAAGTTTTAGAATTTTTTTTTTTTTTTTTTTATTGTTTGAGGGAGGAGTTTTTAGTTCCTCTTGTTTGCCCTAATTCCTAAATTTTTATTTGTTAATTTTTTTAAAGATTTCCATATACTTTTATTTTCCACTATACGATCATGAAAAATTTTTTTCAAAAAAAAATAAAATATTTGCTAATTTTACCCTTTTTACTAACTTCAATTAGAATAAAAACTATTGATTAATAAAAGAGATCTTTGATCAAAAAATATTTTTAAAGATTTGTTTACAATTTAAGTTGGAAAATCCAATTTTCCAGTAATATTTTTTATCAATTTAATAGTAAAAAATTTGAAAACTTTTTTCTTTACAGATAAGAGGCCATTTTATTATATTTTAAATGTGTTTTAAATCAGGGGAATATATTTCAAATGGGGAACCAATCATTTTGACTATTAAAGAATTATTTGTTCTTTTAAATTGGAAAAAATATTTTCTTTGATTTTCCGTTAGGTTTTCCAAAATTCAAAAGAATTGAGCAAAATCTTTGATTTTACTCTATTCTATCGAATTCTGGAAAATCTGGGCACTCTACGGGCACTTTTCGTTCGACTTTCCAGAATTTAAAAATGAAATTTCTATGATTTTTGAATGAAAACTTTTAATCCTGGAAAATCTAGTACACTCTCAATATTTATCATCAGTTATTTTTTTTCTGTGTTTGAATTTTTTTTAAATGAGTAGAGTGTTTTCAAAACTATTAGTTATTATCTCTTCAAAAAAATATCCTAAAATTGAGTTTAAGGAAAATTCATTGTCACATCCATATAAAATTTTTTACTCCAAAATAGACCCTTTTTTCGAGACTAGAGACTTTTCAAAATCGTGGTACTATTAACAACAATAAATACAAGAGCCTCAAGATTTTTAAGAACTGGAATGTTGATAATATTGTGAATAAGCTCAATTAACATTGATGAAATATTAACTGAAGTTGTAGTTTTGTCTAACTTTTTTTTCTTCAATTTTATTTTTTCAAACTGGTGTAGGGCTAATAAAGATAGGCTAAAGTTTCAGAATTAAAATCATTTATAAGTTTTCTGTTTAAAAAAAAATGAGGAGTTGACCTTTAAATCGACCAAAGTGGTTGAGGTCTGAATAAAAGCTCTTTTTTTATTGGTTGATCCAAAACTTTTTTAAAATAGAAAAGTTGAAAAAAGATTTTTGTCTTAAGGGACCAGAGTAACTCTAGATTTGTCTATAATAAAAGAATGTTGTAATTTGGGAGTAAATGATTTTAATGAGCTCAATGGTTCAGTGAGTCTTAAAAATCTATTATAAATCTTTTTGAACAATAAATTATTACATTTTTTACATGATCACTATTAAAAATTGTCATTTTAAATTTTTTTTTTAATTCCTTTTCAAAACCTAAAAATTGAAACTTAAAATTATAGTATTCCAGGTATTTAATAATTCATATTTAGTATTTCCAAAAGTAATTCTTTGTAATATTTTATTTCAAAAATTTCCTAAAGAATCATCAACTTAAAAACATAAAGAATGGTTTAGTTATGGTTCCATTTTATAAAATAAAAAATAACCTCAATATATTCCAATATTTCACAAATCATTTGTCAAAAAAATCTATTGTTTAATTATTTAATTTTTAAAAATTGAATTTTTGAGCAATTAATCTACATTTTGTATAAATTTAAGAAAGATATTTTGAAACTTTGTAGTTAGAATATTGATAATTAAAATTTGAAATTTGTGGCAAAATGCAGATTTTTTTTTGAAATTGTTGGGTTTTTAATAATACAAGGTTCATTTTTAATTGATAAGATCAACATATATTAAATTTGACGAATTGGATTGTTTAGAGACATTTGAAATCATACTAGCACTAATGATGTTAACATCCAATTACAACATACTTTTATCTCCGGCTTCTCCTTGGTATACTATAATATCTTACAAATCATTAAAAAAAAAACTCAATTTTTTAAAATAGCATATTTGATGAAAAACTTTGGTTTTTTTTATTCTCAATTTGTAAAGAAATTAAATTCCCCTTACAACTTTTAGTTTTTTTTGGATTTTAGAAATCCACAGTAAATTCATTTAATTTTTTTTAATTAAAAAAAAAAAAAAACAAATTAAACATTTCATAAGTTTTATTTTTATTTAAAAAATCAATATATTTTATAAATAACAATATAAATTAAGAAAGCAATCTTTAAATTTCTCCAAATTTAAGAGAATAGAGGAAAATATTTGATTTTGCCCAATTATTTTGAATTTTGGAAAAGATCCATTAGTTTTTGTTTTTAATTTTGGAAATTATCAAAAAAACCTGTACACTTAACGGTACTCAACAAGACTCAACAAACTCTAAAAACCTGAACACCCTTCTCTAATTTCTAGATTTTTGTTAATAAATTTAAAGAAAGATTCATAATTTTCTTTATCATTTAAGAATGTTAAGAAGATATTTTTTTTTGTATTTTTTAATTATACCTTTGATAATTTTCTCTAGTTTGATTAATTTTTTTATCATGATTAATTCTTTAATCCGATTTATTAAATTTGAATTTTTTTTTTATTGCAGTTATATATGTATATTAACTCAACGTTGTCCTTACGGAATATGAAAAATTCATTTTTTTTTTTTCGAAGAATAAACCAACAACAGATTTTTTCTAAATTTGATAAATAATAATCATCTGGTTTGGTTTGAGATTCAGAAAAGAAATACCTGAACAAATAAAAATTCTTAAAATAATAAAAAATATCTAAATTCGGTCATCTAGTATCCCAATCTGAGGGATAGTGTCTGGGTTTATTTAATTCAAAATAATTGAGCAAAATCAAAAGTTGTAATCTATTCTTTTAAATTAAAAAAAACCTAACAAAAGTGGAGTACCAATTATTAATCACATATTGTGGAATTTTTATTTATCACCAATAATCTTTCTATAGAATTTTTTTATCCTCCTGGGTATTCAGGATGCGGTTAGTTTAGATTTCGTCATGAAAATGATAATATTATTTTTTATACATATTTTAATTATTTTTCTTCTTCTCTTTTTTTATTTGATAAATTTTCTTTAATTGCTCCTTTAAATAAATAAATAAATAAATAAATAATTAAACAAACCATAAATATCAAAAAAAAAAAATGATAAATAATTTTTTATCAATCATTGAACGTCTTTGAAAAAAAAATTTCCCAATTTCTTCAGAGAATTAAAAGTATTGATAATAATATTTGTTTTTAATAATAAATGTTATTATTTTTAAATGAATTAAAAGTTTTACATTTATTAAAGTTAAATTGGAATTTCAAACATTTTATTTTGTTTAAATTGACTTTTTTAAAAAAAAAATGAAAAAAAAAATTATAAAAAATCAAAAATCTTAAAAAAGTTATTTGTCTAAAATAGAAAAAATAATTGGGTTATAAGAATTGAAAATTTATTTTACAAGGATATTGAATTAAACTCATACAATATATTCTATTTCTTCAATAAAAACGGGTAACTTTGGTGGATAAAGATTTTTTATATACTACTTTATCTTTGCCCAAAAGTAATTTACAGACTCAAAAAGGTAAATACTACATTTGAAGTTATTAATAAGTTGTTAAAGTAAGTTATTATTTGCATGGGTTAATTACTAGAAAATTTTGAATTGCAGCTGAATGGAAAATTTTTATCTACTTTTGCACATTTAGAAATGCTTGTTATTTATTTTTTTTTCTTATAGAAAAACTTGGAAGTTAACTTTTTATATAATAAAATAAAAAAAAAAAAAAAAAAACATTAAACAATTTTCTTAATATAGTAGATAGTTCTCTAAAAAAAGATTGAGATTCAATATTGAGCTTTGAGATTATTATTTATTTAGTACAGTTAAATTTTAATAACAGATCCAAGTAAAGAACCTGTGTTGGCAACTTTAAAGCCAATATAAAAATTGTTTAATTTTTTTTTTTTTCAGACTTGGGTATTGGAAGTCTAGAAGGCACTTATATATTTACTAGTTAGAATTTAGATTGAATTTAAAGGTTATAAATTGGATTAATGGAAAAGGTTCAATAATAATATATACTTTACTTTGAAAAATTTTGAAATAATTTACAAATTTTCTGAGATAAAATGATTAGTTTTTAAAAAATTCCAAAAATGATACTTTTTCTTATTTTTATACAAAAAAATATTTTTAATCTTTCAATATTTTCATAATTCTTATTTAAAATTTATTTAATGAACTAATATGTATTATATTTTCTGCCTAAATTTAATACAGATTGAGTAAATTTTTTACCAATTACTTAGATTTGAAAACCCCTGTTTATTTTCAATATTAAATATATTTCTAGATAAGGAATCCTGATTTAGAAATTTATCATCAAAAAAAAAATAATAGAGATTAGTCCCTTAAATATTCCTATCTCTTGTTTATATGTTATTGTCATCCAATTGGTGTGTTTCTTTTATTTCTAAAGTAAGTCAATAATTCTTAGATGAGTTAAATTTTCATAATGGGACAAATTAAAAAACATTGGTTAGTTACACAATCATAATATAAGTCCACGTTTTCCAAATATTTTTTTACTTATTTTTTTGTCCGTTTTAAAACAAAAACCAAGTTAAAAAATTAGGTGATTTATTTGAATTAAAATAGAATCCAAAACATTACATAATACCTAAATTTTAGCAGTTTCAATTTTCTAAATTTTAACCTTTTACAATTCCAATGACAGTATTATGGGATAAGTTATTTATGACCTTTTCTTCAAGATTCCTATGATTTTTGAATTAACATCTCTTCCAAAAGTGACATTTTAATTTAAAAGTTACTTGTTCTTATTCCCAAACCCTCTCTAAAAAATACACCTTCAAAATTGTTTTCACAATTCCTCACAAATATCAAAATCCATTTTCTTACCTCCTTAAATTGTAAATATAATTATAGTCCAACCAATTTTTAATTTTAAGCATTCACCAACAAAGGTTATTTAGGGTTGTAAATCCAAAGTTATTTTTTATTTTTTTTCTTTTTGTTTTAAATTTTCACTTTCAATAATTTTCAAAAAAATGTGCTCTCAAGGATCAATTGAAATGTGCTGTATTTGTCAAGAACCTATCATAACACGAGGTAAAATTGCTGGCTGTAAACACATGTTTTGCTATACTTGTATTTTCAAATGGTCCACACACGAAAACAGTTGCCCTATCTGCAGGCAGCGTTTTCCGACAATTTTAAAAATTATTCATCCTTTTTCAAAAACACCACAAACCCTTTTTACATTGAAAGTTGAAACAAAAGATCAATCAAATCGACACCAAGAAACAGCAAACCGTCTGAATTTTACTGACACATTATTTGAAGATTCAATTTTTGAAGATCAAATAGAAGACATCGAAATAATCCAAAGTAAGTAAAATAAGGAGCTTTGTTATTCTTTTGTTAATATACACAGTACTTTTTTTCAACTAGCTTTTCATAATAGTTTTAGTCTTCAAAACCAGCACCAGTTGTAACTTTACAACATGTTTCATTTTTTTTTTTTTTTTTTGTTTTTTTTTGTTGTTTTTGTCTTTCAAAAGAAGAATCGAATTGTTTTTGTTGTTGATAATTTTGTTTGGTAAATAAGATTTGTGTTCACCTTTTCAAAGAAAAGGGCACAATAAAAAGTTAAAAACAAAAAGATGAAAAAAACAAAAATACACTATTTTTACAAACCATTTTTGGGATGAGCTGAAGTGAAGAACTTAATCCCATGATGCTAAAATAATCTTTAAAAAAAAACTTCCTATGAAAAAGATAGATTAAGGACTATCTGAATTTTATGCTCTGTGAGCATTGAAATACAAAGCAGTAAATAGATTAAGACCTTTAAAATATAGTGAATTGAGGGAAAGTCAAAATATTGCCAATTTTTAGCAATTTAAGATTTTGCTTGAAAATCATTTATTGATTGAAAAACTTTTCGAAAAATCCCAACAAAGCAAGGCAAAAATAAAAAGCTATTTTTTTTGAAATTGGGAAAATGTCACTCCACTTTCTTTTCAAATGGGTGGCTACACTCACCACCAACTCTAACATACTTCAATATAAAGTGGAGTGACATTTTCCCAATATCATTTTGGAAGTCGTAAATTTTGAGTGAAAAATTTTGGATTTGGAAAGTAAATTTTTTTTGCCTTCCTCAAAAACAACCTAAATTTTACATTTTAACAAGATCTATTAACTCAACATTCTTTTGAGTTAATAATTCGTGCCGTGGGTATAAAAGTAATAGCCACTGGGAATAAAATTCGAATAATCCTTAATTTTTCTGAAAAATTTAAAAGAATTAAATCTTTAATGAATTAATTTTAAATTATGATGGTTCAAAATTATTTGCATTGATGAATAATCCTGAAATCTATAATTTTACGATTAAATTACCTTTCAGAAAAGGAAATTTAAGCAAAAAGGACATCTAGAGTGTAATTTACACTTCTTCATCAATAATAATAATATCGATATTTCATAAAAACTCAAATTCAAGCAAACAACAAAAAATATCTCTATTTGTGTTTGTTTTTGAACAAAAATAAGATTTTACCGATTTAAGGACGGGCGCACCTAATGAATTCGAAGTATACAATTCAAATGCCAAATAGTAATCACTTAAACCAACATTAATATTTGAATTGTATACTTCGAATTCATTAGGTGTACCCGTCCTTAAGAACAAATATGAAACAAAATAATTTATTATTCCAATTTTGTAAAAACAATTTCCTGCTTATATATCTATTTATCACAACTAAATGAAAGCCAGGTCTTACGGTAACGGTCACTTCATATAATGTCATGAGAATTTCAATTTATTCTTATTTATTAGTTAGATGTACTCAATTCACTGAATCAAAGCTCTCCAAAAAAATAGTGAAAAAAATTGGATAATTTAATGTTGAAAAAATATCAGAATACATAAAAATAAAAAATAAAAAAAAAGTAAAGTTTTAGAGAACCGGTATGGGCAAGTGGAAACACAACCCAGTGTACAATCTGAAGCCCGGGGTTCTTTTCCCTTAACCATTATTTCTTATTGTTTACCATTTTCTCAAATAGCCACCACGGTGTAATTTTAATTAAAAATCGGGCTTATGCTTCTTAGAACCACTAATTCTTTGAGGAAATCGTTTGACCGAATTGAATCTTTTTGACTATTATAAAACTGAACGGAATTGGAACAAAATCCCTCTCAATTTATGGAGCGGATCCGATTTTTGGGAGAAATGACCAGCTCTCACTTGATTCAACAATATCTCTAATTCAAATTAGGGATTCGGGCAAACAGGTGGACTTTTAGTACCCACTCTTTAATGGAAAAAAAAAAAAAAAAGTAAAGTTTTTTTAAATACATATTTTTCAAATAAACGAATTTTTTTTTTTTTATTAAAATAAAATTGGAAATTATTTTCTGAAGAAATATTGGATTTAAGAAAAGTTTGTTTAATTCTTTTATAAATTATTTAGATCTTTAATGAATTTAAATTTTTATTATTTGGCTCTGAACAATATTTGTTTATTGTCTTTCCACAACAAAATAAATTTTCAAAAAATTGCTTATTAAATTAGTATATTTCCACAATCACAAAAATAACAAAATAAAACGAGTTTTACACGAAAAGATTAAATAAGAACAAGATTAATAAATCCTTACTTTCTTTAAAAAAATCAAAAACTTGTATGTAACTATCTGTGATTAGGTATACATCAGTAAAAAAAATTTTGGAATTAAACCATCAAAAATGTGATCAAAGATAATTCCATACATTGAGAGTTATTTTTGATGGTTTAGTGTAAAACTTTAAATTGAAGATTTTTAAAATTCAAAGAAAATTTTTTAAAATTCAAAAAAAAATCAATTTATTTATTTATTGATGGAAGAAGTGTAAATTACACTCTAGATGCACTTTTACTTAAATTTCCTCAAACGTAATTTAAACGTAAAATCCTAGATATCACGATTGTTCAAGGAAAAGACACACCCAAATTTTTTTATGTATAAAAAGAAAAAGCAAAAAATTCAAAAGAAAAAAAGAAAAGAATTTTAAAAAGAGTTTATAAGAAGCAATTGATAAAAAATCAAAAAAAAAAAACCTCTATCTTTAATTAAGGATTCCCAAAATCACAGCCATGATACTTTTGGTTGATTTAATAATTTGATAATTGATCATGAATGTTCACTTGGGGATCGTTATAAAATTGTTGTAATTTCTTTTTTTTTTTTTTGATCTGATTTTCTTTAAACCTTTGGTCATTTTTAGGCTTTGCTTTTTTGTTTTTATTTTGTTCAAATTACTCATACTTTCTTGTTTCAGTTTAACATTATTATCAAATAGCACTTGATCTTTTTCCTTTGTAACTCTTCTTCCCAAATATAAAGAAGATCCAGCCAGGGGAAAAATTGAAAAAAATAAAAAATTCAATTTATTTTTATATGGACAGTTCTCTTAAGGAACTAATCTCTATTAAATTTTTTTACCTAAATTTAATAGAGATTGAGAAAATTTTTTGCCAATCACTTAGATTTGAAAACCTCTGTTTATTTTCAATATTAAACATATTTCTAGATAAGGAACCCTTATTTAGTTATTGTTCAAAAAAAAAATAATAGAGACTAGTTCCTTAATAAGGTCGATGTGGTTTAAATTGAAAATTAATAAAGAACTATTGAATGTAAAGTTAATAAACTTTGAAAAAATCCATAATTTAAATATTAATAATCTGTAATGTAATAAAAATCAATTACGTTATTCCCTTTATAATAATTTTAAAATATAGCAAATAGAGAAGATATTATTTCAGATTCTGAAGAAAATCAAAATGAAAATGAAAAGAAAAAAGAACAAGAACAAGAAAGGGAAAATGAAAAGGGAAAGGAAAAGGAAAAGGAAAAGGAAAAGGAAATGGTAAAGGGAAAGGAAAGGAAAAAGAAAAATAACTTAAAATACATTAAAAAAAAGGAAAAAAACCAAAGAAAAAACAAAAAAGAAAAGAATAATTCTTGTGAAGCAAGATCCAGACATTCCAATCCAAATATTTCAAGGAGTAGACAACCAACTTTACCCAAAGAAAGAACAAAATTGCAATTTGTTAGACTCAACAAAACAAAAATAAAAAAAAAACAATCAAAAAAAACTAATAATAGTTCCATTCTGAACAAGAATAAAAAAAATCCAATTTCAAACCAGATCAAGATAAAAAATCCAGTTTCACGAAGAATAAATTTTTTTTCAAATTTCTATTCTGATCATAACTTATGTGTGTCTAATCCACAAACCAGAAAAAGAAGTAGGAAAAAAATACAACGTAATAGCTTTCCATGTGATTTTAACGTGTTATTAACAAATCCAAATTCAAACCGAAAACCAAAACTCAAGCTCCAAAAAAAATTAATCAAAAAAAAAAAAAAAATGCAAATAACCGAAAATCAACCAAATAGAATTAACCAATCTAAATTTACAACCCGGCAAAAAAAGGGAAGAAATACAACAAAATTAAAAAGCAAAAAAAACAATTTCTCAAGATCACAACCAAAACAAATACCAAGATTATCATCAAAACATAAAATTAATTCGAAAAAATCTTACAATCTGAAAAAAAAAAAAAAACCTTTACTTTTATACAATCCCCGATCTATTGGATTATTAAATTTTACAGTTATTAAAAAAAAAAGAATTAAATAATTTGGATATAAAAAAAAAAAGAAAGTAAAACAAAGCCAAATGAAGAAAGGTAAAGTAAATCCAAGAAAATCAAAGAAAATCAAAGTTAAAACAAATCAAAGCCAAGCAAAGCAAAGAAAAAAAAAAAAGAAGATTGTAATATATTTAATGGGACCAAAATTATTTTTTATTCCTTAAGATTGATTATTAAAAACAAATATTTTATTAGTATTCTTTTAGGAACTTAATCAAAAAAAAAAAGAAGAAGAAGAAGAAAGGAAATAACCAACTATATTAATAGTATGATTATTGATAAAGCCATTATCAAAAAGAGAACATAAAAGATGTCTAAAATAACATTTTTTTATTAGAAGACTAATATTTTTGAAAAATAGTTTAGAATATCTTTCTTTAACTTAAAAAGAGTTCATCAATCAAAAAAAAAAGTTATTATTCTAATTATTATTATAGAAGTGTAAATTACACTCCAGAAGTACTTTTTACTTAAATTTTTGAAAGGGAATTCACAAATAAAAAAAACAACGATTTCACGATTATTCATGAAAAAGACACACCCAAATTATTTAGATGGTTGAAAAGGCAAATACAAAAATTGATCAAAAATAAAGAAAAGAGAAAAAAAAAATTAAGTGTAAAAAGGGTTTATGTTAAGCAATTTTCACAAATAAAAATAAAAAAAAAGCAATTTAAAAATAAAAGTTTTTTTAATCGATAAATTTTATGAGAATTGTTCAAAAAACAATAACACTTCAATATAGTCTCTGATTTAATAACTGTTTGTTTTAAAAAGTCAAGAGAAAAAAAAATAAAATATTTAATTATTTTGTAATTTATTTGTACACAAAGTTTTTTATTTTAGTATAAATCTTTAATTTTAAATTTACTGAATATCTTATTTTCTTTATTTTTGAAGAGTGAAAATCACTTTTCTCATGTTTACCCTAAAATCTAAACTTTTTTTGAGAAATTTTGTAAAATAATCACAAATATTATTATTACTTACTAGAGATAATATAAATGATGGATTCTTGTTATTAATAATATCAGAGATATTATTAATTTTTTTATTATTTTTATAAAAGTCAAATATCCAGATTTTTCGATTTTTTTAAATTCTGGATGTAATTAGGTTTTCCAAAGATTCAAAAGAATTGAGCAAAATCCTACATTTTGCTCAATCATTTTGAATTCTAGAAAAGTGCAGTTAGGTTTTTTTGAGTTTTCTATTTATTTGGAAGTGTTCTAGGATTTTCTTGGGGTTTTCTGTTTTATTTGTGAAGTTTTATAGGTTTTTTGGAGGTTTTCTATTTATTTGTGAAGTGTTCTAGATTTTCCAAATAAATAGAAAACTCAAAAAAACTAACGAAAATCAAAGAATTTCCGAATAAATAGAAAACTCAAAAAAACCTAGAACACTAAACAAATAAAATATAAAACCTCAAGAAAACCACGGTTAGTTTTTTTTTAATTTTAGAAATAAAAAGAAAATTTTTTAAATTTTCTTTGTATTTCACGAGAATGAAAAAATAAAATTGAAAAATTTGTCAACTTTATTATGGTCCCCAAATATTTGATTTGATACAAAGCGATTTTGGAGGGATTGCTAGATTTTTTCAATAAATCAGTTATAAATATCTTAAATATTAATATTCATACACCAGGATTAATTTATAAAACTGAAGTAAAAATTGATCTCACTAGATTAAAAATATACTAAAGAAAATATAAATTGATTGAAAAATTAGATTTCCATAATTTAAAAAAATTTCAAATACTAAATTTCCAAATACACTTGAAAATGAAAATATTGATTATTATACTGATAAATTTAAATTATTAGATTTAGAATTAAAGGTTTTTGGATTAACTAAATTGGAAAATCCAACTAAACTATTTTTCAAAAATTTTGACTCACTTTATAATGTTAGTGGGAGTTGTTTTGAGGTTTATTCCAGTATTCTTCACAAAAAATATTTTCAAATTTTTTGATCAGAATCATTTTTTTGCTTTTTCAAATTTTTTTTTTTCTTTTGTTTTTCTTTTTCTTTTTTTTTCTTTTTGAAAAATTTTTCTTTTTCTTTTTTATTGATTTCTTTTTCTTTTTCTTTTTTTTTTCAAAAAAAGATCATGTGGAAAAAAAAAGAGATCTTCGAAAAGACAAATAATCACTAAGAAAATTGAGACTATGTAATTCCTTTGAAAATGGATTTAATTATTCATAAAAAATCTTGTTGTTCGACTTTTTTTCAGTGAAAGTTTAGTAATTAAAATCCGTAATACTCATTTCAAAAATTGTGACTCACTTTTTTTTAGTTTTTGGTTTTATTTTTTTTTTTAATTTTTAATATATCAGGCTTTTATCGGTTTAGAATGACTTAAAAGTGAATTACAAATCATATTTAGTTATTAATTGTTCTTGAATACTAGGAGATAATTTTTTTTCAATTTATTATTTCGGGTGAGTCACAATTTTTGAAAAAGAGTTTAGTTGGAAAGTTTGTTAATATCTAAAAAGGATAAAAGAACATAATTATGATTTCAAACAACAAAAATATTTAACTGAAAATATTCAAAAGCAATTCTAAAATTTCCTAATTTTATTAATTTCTCAAATAGGTTACTCTTATGTTATAAGAAAAAAAAAAAATAAAAAATGTGATTTGTGTAAAGAAAAGTATAAAAATTATATCATCGAAGACTTATATTATTTTTTTTTTTGGGATCCTGTATAGTTTTTCTCTTATTGAAAAGAATAGAATAAAATATCTGATTTAACTTAATTCTATCGAATCTTAGAAAAATCAACGACAAATGTTGTAAAGTGTCTTAGAGTTTTGTAGATGTCCTTCAAGTACTGAGCTTTTCCAAAATTCAAAAGGATTGATAAAAACATGGGATTTTACTCAATTCTTTTGATTTTTTGGAAAAGATAACTCAAATTTTTTAATTTAAGAAATAAACAAAAAATTATATAAATTTTCGGTTTATTTCTTAAATTATAAAAAAAACTTTTCGTAAAATTTCAAAAATTAAAAAAAACCTAAGGGTACTTTTCTAGAATTTAGAATAATAGTGAAAAATACCTGATTTTACTCTATTCTTTTGAATCCTGGAAATCCTAATTACATACAGAATTTAAAAGAATAGGAATGATCTGTATATCTAAATTTACTAAAATTAATAAAAAAAAATAATAATATCTCTGATATCATTAATAAAAAGAATTCATCATTTCTATAATCATTTGAAAGTGATTATAATATTTATAATTATTTAACAAAATTTCTAAAAAAAAAAAGTTTAGATTTTAGGGCAAACATGAGAAAAGTAATTTTAACTCTTCAAAATAAATAAATAAATAAAATTGATAAATTTAAGTTGGTCAAAACTATTACTTTCATTAACCTTTAATCCTTAGTTAATAAAGTTTATTTAGAATATAATCATACTTCTAGAACTTCAAATTATTGGGAATATTGTATTTATTGTTATTAATAGTATAATCACCTTTTTAATAGGTC
This sequence comes from Anaeramoeba flamelloides, assembly GCA_027625915.1. Classification (NCBI taxonomy): domain Eukaryota; family Anaeramoebidae; genus Anaeramoeba; species Anaeramoeba flamelloides. The sequence goes on from JANTQA010000036.1 coordinate 8,825,272, forward strand.
TCTAGTAGATAAAAAAGTTCTATTTTTGGGTTAAAAAATTCCAAAAAAACTTAAGGCTGAATTTTCGTTTAATTCAACTTGGATATATTTCCTTTCATAAAAAAATTTTTTCTATATGATGTAACCCCAGTTTTTATAAGTGAATTGCGTGTGTTTAAAGGGTTTGGATTGATATTAAAAGAAAAAAATTATTTCTTAGATTCTAAAATTGAAATCATTTTTTCAAATTGTTTTATTTTTTACTTTTATTTTTTTTTCTATTATTTTTATACACCCAATTCATTTGCATTTTTTTTTCTTCCAAGATATCAAGTCACTGGGTAAATTCGTTTTCGTCTAATATTACTGAAACAGTGAAACTGATTATAAAGGAATTTTAATTATTTCTATTGGGTTTTTTTTTAATCTAAATAGAAGATCAAAATGAACATTGCTGTTTTTCTCTATTTGTAATCAAGAATTTCAGTTTTTGTTTATGATAAGAATAAAACAAAAACAAAATTTTACAATTTATGCAAAAAATATTTAAACCAAGATACTAGTGAAGATATCGATCATTTTTTATAGGACTGTCCATTCTATAAAGAAAATTGAATAATTTGGATTAAAGATTTAATTCAAATTAACAAAAATAATAAGAATAATATCTTTGATATTATTCGAAATAAAGACACATCATTTATTTTATCATTGGTTAATGATAAAGAGAATCATGATTCTTTATTGAAATTTCTAAACAAAAATATAGAAATTAGGGCTGTAAGAGGAAATTGATCTCCTCCTTTCAAAATAAAAATCAAAGAATTTCAGTTTTTCAATTTTTAAGAAAATCTATTGATTGGTTAGTTTTCCTTTTATAGAATACCAATTACCCTTTGATGTGTACTATTCTATTTATTTTTTTATTTGTTCTTCGATTTTCATTTATTAAAAATAATTAATATTTGATTAAAATATTTTTGGTCATCTTTTACTTGAAATAAAATTTAGATAATAATCTAATAGTTTTTGAAAATGTTGTTCCAATCAAAAAAAACTCAATTACGGAAAAAAAATAACTGATGATAAATATAGAAGAATCCTAGGTTTTCCAGGATACTAAAGAATTAGGTAAAATCCTATAGATTTTACTTTATCCCTTTATATCCTGTAAAACCTAACGAAACTATCCGTAGAGTTCCTAGCTTTTCCAGAATATAAATAAATGGAGAAAAATCTTATATTTTACTCAATTCTTTTAAATTCTGGAAAAGATAATGGTGGTTTTTTCTACTTTTGGGAATACCTCGAAAATTTATTTAAATTTTATGTTATATAACAAACATAAATAAAAACCAAAGGTCAAAAAAAATAGATATATATTTTTTCTAATTTTAATCAATATAAGGTATTTCCAAAACAGTAGGGAATTTTTTTTACATTTCATTAAAAATCATCTTTGTTAGTTGTATTCTTTAATTGACAATACCAAATTAAGTTAAATATTAATATTGGTTGAATCAATTACTAAATTATTTCAAAATATCTATGTTGAAATATTTCCCTAAAAATGAAAAAAAAATAGCATTTTTTTTTTGGTAAAAACAATGTACGACCAATTTCAATAAAAAACTAGAAATGTAGAAAGGGTATAAATGAATATTAAAACAGCCAAATATAGTTATAATTTTTTCAATTCTATTTGAAAATTTATTGAGATTAAAAAAGTTATGAAAACAATTTTTTCAATCAGAAAGTAATAAATAGCTACCAATTTTCACCCCTTAAAAAATATCAGATAAAATCAAGAGCAGATAATTTAATCTCTTTTATTTTTCTAATATAATACTAACAAACAATTTAAATTATATCAAAAGAATCAATAAATGGTTGTTAATGATTTTGCATTTTTAAATAGTTTTATGAGCAATGAGTTTAAGAAAGATTTTTTTTAAAATAAATTTGCCCTACTTTTTGGAAATAGACTAGATCATATTCAGTGTAGTGAACAAAATTAAACCCCAATTACAGTTTTTAAGAGTTGGTGTTGCTTGGTTTAAGTTCAGAATAACTTGGAGAAACTAGAAAATAGATTTGGAAAAAAACAATAAAAAGAAAAAAGAAATAATGTTCCGATAGAGTTGGTCTTGAAATAAACTTGATGTAATATTAAAAAAATAAATCCACTCTTTGAATGTTTGCAAAAAATGGAAATAGTCTAAGTCTTATCAAGAAAGTGAAAAATTTCTTATTTTTTCTCATTTTTTTTTTTTTTTTCGAAAAACACAAAAAGTTATCAATACTAAAACACAACATTTTTCGATTAAACCAAATAAAAACCTTAATGAGTCTTTTACACAAATTGTGTGGTTCTGAAGAAGTGACTTTCGAAGAATTAAAAAAGTTTCTTGAAGGAAAAGAAAACATTTTACCAAATCGTGTTGATGAAGAAGGAAACACATTCTTGATGTTGTTGTGCCAAAACAAGCACGTAACCTATGGAATGTTAAAGCTATTTGATGGTCTTGAAATTGACATTGATTTAAAGAATAAACAAGATCAAAATTGCTTGACGATGATGTGCCAAAACGAACAAGTAACGGAAGAAATCTTGAATTTATTTATCTACAATTTCCAAGCCCAAGTATGCCCTGAAAGGCAAGAAGAATATTTTGAAAAAAAAGATTGTTTGATGTGTTTATGTGAAAATCGCAAAGTAAATGAGCCAATGCTACAAATATTGCTTGAAAACGGGAGTGATCCAACAACCAGGGACATTGAAAAGAATACAAGTTTGATGAAATTATGTAGAAATGAAGCTGTTACTTTTCCTGTTTTGAAATTTTTTCTTACTGAATGTCAATTCACAAAGGAGGAATTAAATTGTAAAAACCAATACGGTTCTACTTCCTTGCTGTGTCTTTGTGAAAACCCGCAAATAAACAAACAAAAACTTGAATTATTACTAGAGTACGGAGGCGATCCAAATTCCGCTTTTGTCAAACTATGTAGGAACAAGAGTGTGAACGCAGAATTATTAAATATTTTAATACAAGCAGGCGAAACAGACGTACCAAACGATGAACAAACCCTGTTAAATATTTGTTTGCAGAAATTTATTCAAGATCCAGAGATTTTAAAAATTGTTGTTAATAATGCGAGTGATGAGAGCAAAGAGGATGGTTGTTTAATAATGAAACGGCTTATTACTGAAATTGAAATCTCAGATGATATGCTCAGAATTCTTATTGAAGGAGGTATCAATGGATCAATGGAAGGACAAATCCCGAATGATGACTTGCGTGAAAGCCCAATACTAACTATCCTCTACGAGTGGGAATACTATAAATGGTACACATTTAATACTTTAAAGATCTTAATCGAAGAAGGAAATTTTAATGCAAATTGTCAAAATTCATATTGCTTTACCGGCCTTAGTTTAGTGTTGTGCTACAAGGAAACCTCCAACCCAAAAGTTTTGAAATTATTTCTTTCGAATGGAGCTGATCCCAATCTAATGCCGAATGGAACAGATTCTGTTTTCATGAAATATTGTAGGAATCATAAATTATCTCTAGAGATGATTGAACTTTTTTTACAATATGGAGCCGACCTAAATTTACTTACAACAGCCGGCAGTGCATTTGTTTATGTTTGCGAAAATCCCCATGTAACTGTGGAATATTTAAAAATATTAATTGAAAAGGGTGCTGATCCCAAACTCTATAGTCCTCAAAGTGGAATAAATTGTCTCGTCAGCCTATGCAAAAACCCAAGTGTTTCGCCTGAAATGATCCAACTGTTAATCGATCAAGGATGCGATCCGAATCTCAAAAATTCTAATTCTGTAACACCATTATTCAATCTTTGTAAGAATGATAAGGTAACAATTGAACTTATAAAAACGTTGATAGACAATGGAGCTGATCCAAATTATTATATCGAAGAGCATTTTGTCTCTTCATTATTCTTCCTAATTCTAAATGAAAACAGAAAGACAGACACTTTTCGATATTTAATTAATTCATATACCAACAAGCCAATATTAAATAAATCACTACGTTTAGCATTTCAAACCTTTCTTTGTTATCCTGACACTATATCTTTAGACTTTTTGAAAATTTTTGTCGAATTTGGTGTTGGTTTAAATGAGAAAGATACTGATGGCAATACTTTTTGGTATGGGCTTTGTCAAAGTTCCATTTTTTCAGAAGACATGATTAATTTTTTTTTTGAAACGAAATCAGAAAATGAAAATCTTCATTATCTTGATTCTCAAAATATTATGCGATCTCCATTATCGGCTGTTTGTGAAAATCTTACAATTTCAACACAGATCTTACAACTTATGATTGGAAAAATCAAAAAGAATAAAAATCTAAAAAACTCACAGAAAAAAGATATTTTTCATCAAGCAATGATTGACCTCTGTAGTAATAAAAGCATTAATATCGAAATGTTAAGATTATTATATAATAAAAAATATCACTTTACAAATCCTAAAGATGAAGAAGGTGGAAAGTATTTGCTCAATTTATGTCAAAATCAAAGTATTTCTCGTGAACTTTTATTATTTCTTATAGAAAAGGGTGCTAATGTCAATGCAAAATGTGAGAAAGAGAAGGACAATTGTTTAATTAAACTTATCAAAAAAAACCTTTTGACTCTCGATTATTTAAAAATTTTATTAAAGAATGGTATCAAAATTAATTTCCAAAATGAAAAGAAATCAACTGCTTTAAATATAATTTGCCGAAGCACTAGAATAAATAAAATTAGAACACAAGTCATCCAAATTTTACTTGAAAATGGTGCTAATCCTAATATTGCAAATGCAATGGGTGAAACATCTTTTTATAATTATTGTAAAAACCATACCGAGGAAGCAGACTTGATAACTGTAATGGGAATGTTTTTAGAATCCCAAGCAAATCCAAACATCAAAACACAGGAAGGCAATACTGTCTTGCATGTGAGATACAATAATACAAAGGCTATTGAATTGCTATTAAATTCAGGTGCAGATTCAAATATTCAAAATAATTCAGGTTTTACTTGCTTAATGCGATATTGTTCTATCGGTTATGGCGTGGAACAGATCAAAATTTTACTTGGTAATAGAAAAACATTTGCCAATGCACTCGACAATAACGGAAATTCGGCTTTAATGATTCTCTGTTCAGCTACACATGTTAAAATTGAAATGATCAATTTTATATTAAATGTAAAACCTAAGACAGATATCCAAAATATTCATGGCGATACTGCTTTAATCAACCTTTGTAAGAATATATATCCATCTTTGCAAATGATCAATTTATTAATTCGTCATTCAAAGAATCTGAATATAAAAAATAATGAAGGGTTTGCCGCCTTACATTATTTAATCAAAAACCATTCTAATAAAAAAGGTATTTGTTCCGTCGTTTATCAGTTTAAAAAAAAAGGTGCAAACCTTCAAATTAAAAATGTAAGTTTTTTTTTTTATTTTATATATATATATAGATAGATAGATATATATCCCTTGCCAAATCAAATATCCTAATTACCTTCGAAATAAAATTTTTAATTTGAATTGTTATCATTGAATAATAAGATATAGAATTTATAAACAATTATCTTCAAAAGAAAAATTATATAATTAAAAATTGTAAAGTTACCTTCAATAAAAAAATAACTAGAAAAAAATTCTTTCAATAATGATAAAATTTTTCTTGACTATTGTAATTCTATTAATTTTTCATCGTAATTTTGTAAAAAAAAAAATTTTTTTTTTTGAATAGTTTGTCTGCACAACAAAAAATATTTAGTTTTAATGATTAAAAGACATCATACTTTACTGGAAATTTTTTGGGGGCCCTATGCACCCCAACCTTGCCTCAAATACTTGATCAAATAATTTATTCATTACACAAGATATTTTAACATCACATAGAAAATTTGTTTTATCTATTGATTACCAGTCAATGCCAATTATATACATTAGATTCTAAATAATTAAAAAATAAAAAAATATAAATTAAATTTTTAAATAAACTTAATATTTTTTTCATTCTAAAATTTGCAAATTTTTTCAATAAGAATTTTTTTCAAATTTAAATGATTTGGCCAATAGTTTGAATTAGATTAATAATTGATTTTTTTTTTTTTTTTACTATTTTTTATTTTTTAACTTTTTTAAAATCTAGACATAAAATAAAAAATATTATTGAATAAGAGATAATAGATCAAAAATTATTTTCAAAGATCTGGATTAATTTATTATTGAAAAATTCAAATTTTACAAATTTATTATTCACATTTTTTACCCATAACAAAATTCAAAATTTTTTTTTCTGGTTTCGAAGATTATTTTATTATCTTTGAATAATATTTAAAAGTTATTTTTTATTTTTACTTTTCTATTTATTGTTTTTTTAATATTATATAATATTCTTTTCAATAGAAAAATGGTAAATTGCCGAAAAATTTTATTACTGAGAGAACAATGCAAAAGAAAAAGCTTATTGATATCTTAGAAATTAACCAAAATCAATTAAATCAAGATTTTGAAATGTATTTCAAAAGACAAGAATTTTATGATTTTCTTTTATTTGAAGATTTTGGTGTCAATAAATTATTATTTGAATACAGATTAGGTAAAAAAATTGAAGATGTAAAAGAAAAATTAACAACTTTTTTCACCAATAAACAAATTAAAGAATTGGTAAAATGGATTTATTCTGATATCAAGCCCTATGCAGATAATGAAGAACAATCGAATGAATTTTTAAAGGAGATTTGTCTAAAATTAGAATTAAATAAAAAAATTTTCGAAAAGTCTTTAAAAGATATTTTAAAAGAGCTCTGGTTAAATGACCAAACAAAAGATTTCACAATTATTCTTGAAAAAAAAAAAATAAAAGTTCATAAAATGGTTTTGCAAGCAAGAAGCGGATTATTTCGAGGTATGTTTTTATCTAGTAATAATGATTCAAATGAAATACATGATTATTCTGGTAAATCTTACAGATCAATATTAATTTTAATAAAATATTTATATTATGACGAACTAGAAGCAAAATTTTTTAATCAAACTATAATTAAAGAATTAAAGGATTCTATTGAATATTTCCAATTAAATCCTAAATGTAGTTTAAAATTTGATCTTATGTTTTTGAATAAGAAATAACAAAATTATTTTTTTCCATTTTTTTACACCTGAGTGAATTTTCTTTATATTGAAAATAAAAGTTACAAAGGTAAAAAATCAAGTTGTTAATTACAAACACTGAGATTCTGAAACATGATGGTATTAGTTACCTTGAAAATAAAAAAAGAAAAACTGAATACAAGTTTGACCAAACAAATTTTAACTAAACTAAATTTCATAATAAATGGCTCATGTTACATTTGAATTTTGAATTGCTTTTTTATTGTTTGGAAGTTTTTTCCCTTACAATGAAAAGTTTGCAAATAAATCATTTTTTCTCTTTTTTATATTTTAGATAGTGTTTTGTTAAAATGGAAAATGAAAATGAAAAATTTGAAAGAAGTAACAGATGAATTAATGAAAAAATTGGTTTCAAATATGAAAAAGAGATTAGATTTAGTTATTCAAATGGAAGGAGAATTGATAAATGGGCTTTACTAATTTTTTAAATTTTCTATTTTTTATGTAATGCTTCTTTCAAAATAAATTTCCCAATTTTTTTTCACTGTTTTTTTTATTTCTTTTTCTTTTATTTTTATACAAAAAATAAATATCTCTTGAGTATAGAACTGAATATTAAAATCGAAATTTTTATATTATAATAGATAACTTCAATTATTCAAAATATTTTTCATTGCAATTTGATTTTTAATGGGCCAATGATTTTGAAAGGGAGTTTACAAGAAAAAAAAAATGGCATCTACTAAACAATTACCTCTCAATGATCATTCACAATTGCTTAAAAAAATAAACAGTGAAATTTTAAATAGCAGGATTGTGGTTGTGATTTTGGGTGTTGTTAATACAAAAATAGAATTGGTTTTTTTTTTTTAATTTATTTTATTTTTTACTAATTACACATTATTTAAAATTCTTTTTTTTTTTTCCTATTTGTTTTGTGATTTTTTTTAATTAAATTTTTTTATTATTTTTTCAACTAATAAAAATCTTAAAACTTTCCTTATTTTAATTTTTTTTTTTTTACTAATCATCACAATTACTTTATTATAATTAGTAATTCAGTGTTATTCGAGGATATTTTATCTCCCCTTCTCAATTTAATAATAAAATAAAAAAATAAACAATTTTTTTTTATTTATTTTAAAAAAATACATAAGGATTGCAATTCCTGAAACTGGCAAAAAGATTATATTGTATTAGATGTGTGACTTGTTATCATGGTATTTTGCTGCTCGATCTTGTGCCTCATATTAAATTTAATACTGGTCCCAAAAAGTACTTTTTGTTAATTTATTTTTTTTTTTTTCCAAAATACAAATTTATGAGTGTAACAATAATATGTTGAAAGTTGAATTATAAATAAATGTGGTTATAGGGTTTCATAGATAAATTTTATTTTGGTTTGGTTTTATTTGGAGCTTTTAAAAAAAATATTTTTTTTTTATTTAGTTATTCACGATAAAAAGAATAAATATTTCTATAACCTATCTCAAAAAGAAAAATTAAATATATATTAGAGTCTATTAGTCTTTCACTCTTCAATTCGGTTTTCGGAAATAAAAAAAAAAAAAAAATCAATAATTACCTTTTTCAACAACAAACTCTGTAAACCCAAACCAAGTTAAGGATTGATAAACAAAGAACCACATCTATAGAGTTACCACATCAGATACAAGATAATCTATTTTTCAAATTTCAAGGATTGTAAACCTTAAGTGACTTTTACAAAATTTCTTTGATTATTTTTACCGAATGTAAGAGCACTTATTTTACAAGTGCACAATAAAACTTGGTAGATCAAAACTCATTCATCAACTTTATTGAGAAAATAATTAACATTTTAAAAAAACACTTCATTTTTCCCCAAATAAATTCTAAGTAAAAAGACCTTCTCTTTTTTTTAGATTTTAGGATCAAAACCGAAAAAAAAAAATTTGCAAAACACATCTTGATTTGAAGAAATTTCACTTTTAGTAAATCTTGAGTCTGTATGAAAAAATATCTTTTAAATTTAGTAGTATAAATATAAAAAAAAATAAATCAAATATTGAATCCATTGAAGGTCTAAAAAAATTGATTATCTATTTTATTTTCAATAATTCATTAAATGTTTAAAAAAATTAAAAGACTCTTCAATATTTTTTTTCAAATATTTTGAGTATAAACAATGGAACAACAAAATTTACTTATTATAATAAGGTATTTGATAATTTTACCATTATTTATTTTTATTATACTTATTAAATTGATTTCATTTTATTTATTAGAAAATATTTTACAACTTGAAAAATAATACCAAAGCCTCTTGATAATTTTATTCTTTATGTTATTAATGACTCACTGGAAAAATTAAGATTGGATTTTTAATTATTGATTATAAATAATCAAATTAAAAAGTATTTCTTTTAGGTTTTAAGTTGAATTTTCATGGTTTTAAAAAAATATTTGGGGGAATTTTTAATTTAATGATTGGTTTTTCTTCTGAAATTTTCTTGTTCAATATAAAGAAAAAATTGATTTGAACTTTTTTGAATAAGAAAATTCGATATTTTTTTCATTGTAAAATAATTATTGTACTTTTTTAAAATTAAGGAGATTTTTTATTCTGGATATTTTCGAAACTTAGTGGGTTTATTTTTAAAAAGTATTATTGATACACATTCTTTCACAGAAAATAGGATTCCTTTCTTCTTTCATAAGATAATAATTTTTTTAAAAATAATTAAAAAATAAATGATTTTCTACTCTAAGTTTCCCAGTTTTATGTAGAAGTAAATTTCATGGGTTTAAAAGATTTTAATGAAACTTTGAAAAAAAAAAAATTATTTTGGAAATTGAAATAATTTTTGGTTACATTTTTGATTTTTTCTTTTGATTTTTTTGATTTGTGATTGTTTTGTAAATTTTTTATTTATGACAAGATCAGATAGTCAATTGGTAAAAAAAGTTCTTCTAATATTACTGAAACGGTAAAAATGGTTGTAGAAAAATCATTTTGATTTGTATTGAGAATTTTATTTGATCTTCAATTGAAGACCAAAATAAACATTGATGTTTTTCATTATTTATTTAAAACTCAAAAATATTTGAGTTATCCGTCAAGTTCAACAATTCTAAAATTCAGATTGTTTAATAACTGCTTAAATAGATATTACTATGTAATTAATAAAAATTCAAAAAAATTTTGTACTTTATGTTCAAAATATGAACAGAAAGGAAATTAGAGAAAATATTGATCATTTTTTATGAGTCTGTTTTTACTATGAAAAAGATAGACTAATGTTTTATAACAAATTAAAAGAAATAAATCTTAATGAACTAATTTCAAATCAAGACAGTTTGAAATTATTTTCATTAATTAATAATCGTGAAATCTATGATTTTACGCTTAAATTCCTGAAAGGGAATTTAAGTCTAAGGGCAACTAGAGTGTAATCTACACTTCTTCAATAATAAAAAAAAACATTGATGTTTTTCTCAATAGGCACCTAAGAATTTGAAAAATTTGAATTTTTAAGAAAATCTATTGATTGATTAATTTTATTTCAGACGGATATCAACTATTCTTTGATGTTTATTATACTACTTATTTCTTATTTGTTATTCAAAGGTTAATTATAAAATAATGATATTTGAAAAAAATGATGGGTCCATTTGAAAGAAATAAAGTTTATTTTTTTATTTTTTTCTTTGTTAAATTGTACCCAACTTTTTTGTTTCAGATTATTAATTATTTAATTTATACATTATATTTGGAATTTTATAGATTGTAATAAAGAATTAAAAAAAAAAAAAAAACCCTTAAATGAAATAACGATTAATTGTGAAAAAATAATATTTATAATTTGCTAAAAAAGTGAATTTGTATCTTTTTTTTATTAAAAATTTGTATAGAATAAATACAAAAAGAGTAACTTTCGATAAATATTATTTATTAAGGTTGATTCTAATCTAATTTAAAAAAAAAAAGCATTTATATTATTTTTAACACAAAAAAAGTTTAATTTTAATGTAGATTTTGGATTAAAAAATTTTCTCAAAAATCCAAAATTATCACAAAAAAGAAAAATAATCACATAGGTCTAAATCATTTCTCCATAAATAGTGTTAAGATTAATTCGAAAATTAAACCAAAAACAAAACGAATAATATTACTAGAATAATTTTATTTTTTTGAATGCTTACTTTATATTATTAAATGTTGAAAATCGATTTAATCTTCATCGCTTTCTTCGTCCCATTGACCTAACATTCTCTCCTTTTTTGGTGATTTTTCAAAATTTTTTATGAAATTATTATCATTTTTTGGTTGAATTTGAGTTTGTGTCTGGATTTGATTTTGAATTTGAATTTGAGTTTGAGTTTGTGTCTGGATTTGGTTTGGAATTTGATTTATCATTTGATTTTGATTTTGGTTTTCATTTTGATAAGAATTTTGATTTTGGTTTTGGTTTTGGTTTTGATAAAGATTAGGCTGTATCGATTGATTTTGATTTATTGGTTGATTTTGATTAGTTAATATTTGATTATTTAATTGGTTTGGTTGCTGGTGGGTCTGCTGGTTCATTGTTTGTGGCATTGACTGGGGAGTTGTTTGTGGCATTGTCTGGGTAGTTGTTTGGTGAAATGAATGGTTGATTGATTGTATTGTCTGTTGGTTTGGTTGTTGATTTGAAGGTAACCGATTCATTGGAACATTAAAATTATTATTCCGGTTATTATCAGTACCACTAATAATCATATTACTAACATTTCTATTATCATTTAAATTATTATTATTTGATAATTGAATATTCGAAATTGGATTATTTGATAAATTATTTGGTTTTCTGAAAGAATTATTTAGTTGGGGTATCTGGATATTTAGAGAGTTGCTTATGTTATTGTTATTTAATGTATTGATATTACTTTGGTTATTTAATTGATTAAAATCCAAACGATTCCTTTGTTCATTTTTTTTTGATTTCAACATTAATGCCATAGAATGTTCTTCAACTTTATAACTAAATAAACAATCTTTATGTTTTTCAGATAATTCTTCATATTTTGTTTCATCACAAAAAGCTACAACACATGTTCTCGTGTTATAAATTTGTCCGCATAGATGATTTGAAGCATTTATTGATTCATCTAATGTCATGAATTTAACATAAATTTTACCAAATTCGATCTTGATATTTTTTTTATTGTCTTCTAATTTTATGTTATCATTATTCTCATTATTCTCAATATTCTCATTGTGATTATTATTATTCATTATTCTTGGAGATAAAATTTCTTGAACTCGTCCATAAAGTTTACAATGTCTATAAATTTCCTCAATTACTTTTTTCCAAGGTTCTTCAAATTCTAATATATCATCAGAAATTATATTATAAAGAATCACAACTTTTGTTGGTGTTACCCCATCGATTTCTTTCGGATCTTTTTTTATAGTACCTAATCCTAATGGTATCATTAAATGGAGTGTTTTTTCTGGTGACAAATCTTGGTATAAAGGTGGCCTTATAATGGTTTTTATTATTGAATAATTTTGTATTAGATCAAAATTTTGAACTTGATTAATTACAGATCCTATTTTCGTCATTAAAGACACAGACTTTTCAGAATTTAAACTCTCAACATCCTAGAAATGTATAGATATAATTTTTTTTTTTTTTAATTTTTGTGAGTGGGATTAAATTAAAGAGAATAATAACAAAGTGGAGAAAATTGAATATTTCAAGATTGTTTTTTTTTTATTAATTTTAAAAGTTTTTTTTTGGTTTATCGTTAGAAATGTGAAACAAAGAAAACATAAAAGATTTAAAGGTACTAATGGATCACTTTTAAATAATTAACTACATTTATATTAAAAGATGTTTTTTTATTTGTTTATTGATTTTTAAATATTTAATCCTTAAAAAATTCAGATTAATCTGAATTTTCCATTATTGTTTTTTGATTTTTATGAATAAATTTCCAAAAAAGAAAAAAGAAAGATAAATAAATCCAGTCAAAGTCAAAATGTTGAGACTTGAAAAGTCCATTTTTAATTTAAAATTTTCCCTAAAAATTTTTTAAAATACGCAGAATATGTGTTGATTCAATCAGTATTAATATTTGTATTAATTGTATATTATCGATTTACAAATATCTTTACTAACAAAGAGGCTTTTTTATGAAATATAAAATAAATGTCCTACTTTTTTTGGAAAAACATTAGATGCTTTTTTCAACAATATCAGTATTTTTTTCAATAAATATTTATTTTTTGTTAGCCCAAATAAATCAGAAAGTTTGAACAACAAGTTTACTTGAATATTCATAAAAGCATGTATTTCTGAGAAATAATTGAATTTTAAAATAATTCAATTCCTGTTTGAAAAAAGTGATTCGAACTATTAATTTTTTTTTTTTTCAAAACTATCAAAAAGAGTGAATGATAAAAATAGTAAAATGGGTAGTTTAGTGAATACAACGAGAAAAAATTGTAATCTTGAGTCAAAATTGTAGTTGAAATTACTATTAAAAGCATTCTGAAGCCCTTTATGTGGATAGTGTACTCATTTTTTCATATATCTTGATACAAAAAAGACATGACAGCATAAAATAAATACTTGAGTTTAAAAGGGATTATTTTTTAATATTTTAATGATTGTATTGTTTCCAGTTTGGTGTGAGTAAATAAAAATTGTTTTAAAAAGTGCAATAAAAACCCAAACTCATATCACCTATTTAGAATAATATTTTAATTTTCTAATTCTTAAAGTTGTTTAAAGTTTTTAATTTATTTTTCTCTATACAAAAAAATTTTGAATATTTTTTTTTCGCTTGAAACACCACAATTAAATATTTTTTTAAGAAAATAAATAAAAAAAAAAATAAAAAAACATCTAATTTGCTTTATTTTGATTAAAAACAGCTATTCAACTCTCTATTTTACTATTTTTTTAAAAATCTATTTTTAAATTAATCAAGATTTTTTTTAAAAAGAAAATATTATTTTTTTCACATTTACCCTTTCTCAACAAAACTCTTCTATTTAATAATTTGAACGTTTTGACACAAATCGCTAATAGTACATTAGCAAAACAATATTTATGTTTTTAACACAATAATACATGTTTATAGCATGTTTTATAAATATATTTTTTTTATTAGGGTACATTAACAACAAGCAAAAGTAACCGAATCAAAATTTATCTTCAAATTTTGGAAAATAATTTTATTCAAAATCGGATTTTTGAGACATGATCTTACTCTGGTTCTAATTTTACTGATGAACCAATTTGACAAGATCCTGAAAGAAGAAAAAAAATTTAAAATCCAAAAACACACATAAAAAAAATTTTCGTAATTAAACATAAACATAACTGAATTACTAAAATTCCAATCAGAACAAGATAATTTGACCAAAAAAAAGAGAAAATTAGCACTTTTCATTTTCAAAACATTGAACTTGAAGGTTTGAAAAAAGAAAAAGAAATTGAACCAATTTATGACTAAAATCAAACGAAAATTTTGATAATAAAAGTAGTGTTCCACAATGTTTCGAGAAATTATTTGATAAAAACAATTAATTTTTATTTTATAAAAACTTTTAAACTTTAAGGGAGTATTTCGAGTATAAAAGGAAAAATCCGGATTTTGAAAATCATTAAAAGTCGTTTTTCAAGCATGAAAAAACAGTAATCTATGTTACCGAGCAAATGGTTCAAAAATACTGAGAATTAAAAAGGGGGGTAATATTAATGGGAAACATTTCATCATTGTAAGATTTACGAATGGAAGAATTTTTCAAACACAATAAAACACAAGTTGTAATTTTTTCAAAAAGAAAAAGAAAAGAAAGAAATTTTAGTTCATAAATGAAAAATTAAAGAACAAATTTTTTAATTTGGCAACTGAATTGAATGAAACGAATGAGTTTAGCAACTATAGGCCTTGGAATAGAAAAAAATTACAAAAAAATTACGTAACAAAAATAAATCCAAAAAAATAAAAGAAAAAAAAGTGTGTAAAAATAATATTTTTTATTGTCTAGCTCAAGATCTAATTTACTTGGAATTTCAAGGGTTTATTATTCCATTCCAAGTAACTTTTGTTTTTTCATTGAGATCTTTGAATGAAATTTTTTTCTTATTTGTTTTTATTTTTTTCCTAAATTTTTTTGAAAAAAATTGGAAAAGAACTTTCGAAAAAAGTAAAAATAAAAAAAAATGCGAAAAATCCGGAGTTTTTGTTTTTTTATACCTACACAGCTGCTTTAAATTAAAAAAAAATATTAATCAAAACACTGATAAACTTTTTCATAAAAAGCATTAATGAATGTTTTTTGGAATATTTCAAAAAAAAATTATCGATCATTTTTAAAATGGGTATTTGCCCAAACACATCACTTAGTTTATCCCCTAATAAAAATTCTGTAGTGATAAAATTATATCACGAGTGTTAATCTATCACATCTATAGCACACTTCATAGTACACTTGATAAAAAAAATCTCATGTCGAAAAGAGACTGATAATAAAAAATAAAAAAAAATGTGCTAAATGGCATATCCCATAAATTTCACACTGTGGTAGGTCATTTTGTATCTGAGTTGGTATACTGTTGTTATCTGATAAGGTTGTATCCCATGGCTATCCTACCGTGATAGAGATCATTTTTATTGGTCTATTGGTATGGAAACAAGAAACAATCAAGTTTAATTATCCATTTTGATCTTTTTCACATTTGAAACAATACATTATCCCCATATTTTAGGAAATATAATAGGAAAATTAATCAATTTAATTTTTTTGTTAAAAGATTGGATTATCGGGAAGTTTGTTCTGGAAATGGAATAAAAGAACAAAATAATAGAAGCTATTTATTAAAAATTGGGGGGGGGATTAATAGTATTCACATAAAAAATAAGATTATTGGGAGTTCTATTGATTATCACAAATTTGGATTGTTATAACTTATTCTAAGATTTTTAATGTATTGATAAAATATTTCTGAAAATATCTTTGCCAACTCAAAAAAAAAATTAGATTAATTTTTTTCATCTTGTCAGATAATCTAAATAATCGAACAGCAATTACTACATTATTTTATCGTTTTTTGATGTAATTGAATATTTAAGTTGGTTTTTTTCAGATTAAAAATAACAAATAAAATTTGACTTCATTTTTAACAGTTTTTTTTTTTTGTTTCTTGGACATTTTAGTATTCTCGTGATTTATTAAATGTTTTCACAAATATTTAATAATTTCAGTTAGAACAATGAAAAAAGTCACAACGTTGTGAAAAGAGAATTTCTTAATTAATTTATTGAATTGTTATTAAAATTCTCTTATTCATTATTACCCCTTCTCGATAATTTCTGAAAAAAAAAAAAAAATTATCATAATCAAGATAGTAGTAAAAGGTAAGTGGTACACTCATTTTTGAATTGATTATTAAAATTCTAATAGTGATTGCCATCACTCAAAAAAAATGAAATAATTTTATCAAAATTTGTTTTGTTTGTAAAATCAAATTATTAAATAAAAAAATTACTTAATTGAATTTGGATTTAAATGTTTTATTTGTGAAATACGCTTGTTAGCAAAACACTTTGACTAAAACAATCTTTTTAATATTGTCAAATGACTAAAATTGTTCCTGAAATTAAATTTGAAAGAAGAATATCATCCAAAATTTTTGATCACTACTGTACTAAAAAATTTATTGGAAATGGTTGGCTAAATGACGAAACAAATCCAAAAAACCAGAAAAAAAAAATAAAAACAAAAAAAAAAAAAAGAAAAATATACTATTTACCTTCTTAGCGCCTACAACTGCTCTTTGTACAGTAATTTTTTTATCAAATAATAGAGATCCATTTAAAACGTTACAAACTTTGTCTGTCACTTTAGGATCAACATATTCACAAAAGGCATATCCTTTTGATTCTCCAGTCATTGGATCCTTTATTAATAAAAAGCTTTTCAATTCACCGTATTGAGTTAATAATTGAACAAGTTGCTTTTCAGCAATTTGGGCCGGTAGCCCACCAACAAAGATTTTTTCTTGATTGAGTAATTCGTTGGGTTTTTTTTCTGGGTGAAGTTGATACCATTTTGTTGGCCTGTTTATTTTTATAAGATGATTACCCATTTGGATTCCGTCTAATTGTGTTGCCTTTGTTGTTGTTTCTTTATCTTTAAACCAAACAAATCCATAGGGCTTGTCGTTGTGTACAGTTGCCTTGATTACAGATGACAGATCTGTGGATAGTTTCTTGATAACCATGGCTTGGTTAATGTAATTTTTTAAAGTGATTGGTAATAGCCCCATGGGAATGTTCCCAACATACAATTTGAGCTCTGTGTCGTCTTGTGGTTGAACAGGAGTCAATGTACGATTTGGGTTTAATAAATTTGTTAAATTGACAGGTTGGGAAATACCCGAAGATGCACTTTTAGTTGTGTTTGATCCAAAATTAAGTAATGTTGGGGTACTGATCCCTTGCTGTACATTGTTTGTTGTTAATTTGGGTGTTATTATTGGCCTTGTCATTGTTGTTGTTGAATTAAGCATCCTGTTTTGGCTATTTGCTTGGATCCTCTTTGTTATTTCTTCTAATTGCTTTGCTATTTCAGGATCGAGTGCCGTTTTTGTTGGTGGTATTGTTGCTGTTGTTAGGTTTGTTGTTGAATTTATTTGATTATTCGGTAAGGCTATTGGTAATGTTGCTGTGAGATTTGTTAGATTTCTTGGTGTTATCGCTGAAGTGGTCTGTAAAGGTTGCGGTAAAGAAATTGGAACGGAATTTGGAATCGCCATTGGGTTGCTGATACCAAGACCACCTTGGTTTAACGTATTTGGAAATTGGTTTGGATTTTTCAGGGATTCTATTGTTTTGTTTAAGATTTGTTGTTGTACTAGTTGTTGTGTTGTTTGAGTATTTGCATTGTGTTCAGAATTTTGTCTATTCCGATTCTTTCCAAAGTCTGGTGATCTAGAACTTGAATTGCTTGATCCAGTCGAAGAGCTATAATATCTGTTTCTTTGATTTGATTTTGATCTTCTGTTGTGGTGGTTTCTTTGATGAGAAGATTGCGATTCATTATTGCGGTGCTTTTTATTCCGAGAGCTATATTTTATGCTTTCATTTGGGCTATCGCTAGAGTCACTGCTATAGGAGCCCTTACTTCGACGCCTCGAATTACGATCGTAATACTTGCTTGAATTTTTTCTTTTTCTTTCATTCTCTCGATCTTTTCGGTAATTGTCAGAATAACGTGACGAATATTTTCGATCTGAATATGGATCCCTGTCAGAAGATCTTGAAGACCTTGAACGCGAACTTCTATGACTCCTTTTTTTTGAACTCCTTTCTCTGGAATCATAGGAACGTGAAGAACTGTTGCTTTTTATTGTTTCCACATTGTCTTGGTTTTGGTTGTTGCTTGAATACTTTTTTTCTTGGGACATTGATTTGGAATGTATTTTTCTCTTTTGTTTTCCGAGGAAACTAATAAGAACCCTTGAGAGATTATTAAAAAATAAAAGTGAAAAATGTTAAAAAAATAAAATGATTTTAGACTGAAATTCAATTTGAGTCTTTTTATTGTTCTGAAAATAAAAGTAAATTTGTATTCTTTTGGTAAATTTTTAAGGTTGTGTCTAAATAATACCTCATTAAGAACTTTGATACTGGAAACTTTCTTTGAAATCTGACAAATTTTCTCGTTTGATAATAAGAACTTGATTACTAATTTGTCATATTTTTTACCTTTTATTAATCGAATAATCTTCATTTAAGTGTGTCATAAAAAAGAATTGTTTTCCCAAATGATTTATTATTTTTAACCATTTTATCAGATGAGTTAATAGTGGTGTTTAATCTTGAGAGGGTTTAGGGGATAATATTGATTGACGAAATTTTAGACATTAATTACATAAAAATTCAAATATTTTTATTTTGAAAGAAAATAGATTTCCAATAGTCAACCAACAATCAGAATTTTATGTCCTATTCGTTTTGGAATATATTATTTTAGTTGATAACAATGAATTAAAAGTTTGTCAATAAAGAAAAATCACAATTTTTTTTTAATGAATAAATGGTTTTTTTTTTTTCAAAAATCCAATAAATCAAAATATTTTGAATTTTCTTTATTGACAAACTTTTAATTCATTGTTATCAACTAAAATAATATATTCCAAAACGAATAGGACATAAAATTCTGATTGTTGGTTGACTATTGGAAATCTATTTTCTTTCAAAATAAAAATAATTGAATTTGAGAAAATAAGTATTATATATTTTTTTGATAGAGTTAATAGTCATAGCACCCAAAAAGAAAAAGATATCTCGAATTTTCAAAAAAATAAGTTAAATTACAATTACTTATTTTTATTGAAGTGGTGAGGAACTTTTAGGATAAAAAAATGAAAAAAAATAATCAATATAATAATTGCTTGAAAATTGTTATTTTTCGTCATTTTTTTGAAGCTTTAATTTCTAATAAAAAAAAAAACCATGTTGATTTTATTTAATTATGTAAACAACAAATCAAAATTTTTGTACAAGATTTAGAAAGTGAAAAGAATTGCAATAATATAATTTCATTCAATTTCAAAATAATATTAGGATTTTTTTGTTAAATCACTTTTAATGTTTTTTAGATTTTTAATTTCGTTTTTTATTTTTTTCAACAGCCAAATCTGTTACGTTCCATCAATGATTATTTTTTTCAATCAGTAATATAAAGTTAATGTCGAGTTATTCCAAATAGAAGAACTCAAATAAAAATAGTTGATGGTATCTAATGATGTGATCAATCAATAATTGTTATATAATTTCAATAAATATACCAGTGAATTTGTTTTTTCTGCTTACTCCAAATTTTAAAAATTGCATTTTTTTATTCCTGTTTTGATAATTATTTATTTTTTGTTTTATAAGTATTGTATATTATTAATAATTGTTAACTTTTTAATTAGTTAATCTTTCTTATTTGGTATTTCTTGTAGAATTTATTTATGTTTTTTTTTTAAAAAAAATTGAATTTAGGTGTATTAAAAATTTTGAATTGGGGTTTTATCTAGAGAATTCTTTCAACGAAAAAAAAAAAAAAAAAAAGCATTTGTACTTTACAACACTTGTCAAATTTTTAAATTTTTTTTTTTAATAAGTTTTTCAAGTTTCATTTATTTTTTGATTATTATTTACTAATGATACTAGAAACGATGAGATTTTTTTGTATCACTTACTTTTTTTTTTTTTGGGGAGGAACTTACTTTTTGGTGACTCAATTAATGAAAATTTTTTTTTTATGTTTTAGAGCAAAGTAACGAAATGTCTATCAGATATATTATTAGTTTTACTATTCTTTTTATAAAATTGTGATCTCCAGATTTTTCTCTTTTTTTATATCCTGGGCGCTTCTACAGAAAGTGATCAAAATGTTGTTATATTTACTTTTTTATTTTCGTATTTATTGTGATTTGACAAACGATTCTATCAAATTTGCCATTTGAATTATTTCGATGTAATTTTTCAATAAGAGATCCCTTCTTAAAAAAATGAAACAACATTGTACCAAACCGAAATATAAAGGGTGCCTTGTAGATTCCTGATTATAATTTTACAACTAACATATTGCGCTTATCCAAAGTGAAAAACGATAGATGAAATGAAATAAAATAAAATAAAAGATGAAATGTCTATTTAATAAAAATAATATACTTTATTTATATCCAATTTTCTAAATGGTTATTTACACTTACACCAATGTTTGTGAATTGTTTTTGAGGTAATTTTCGAAAAATTAATGAATTTATTTGATTTTGTTGATTTTTATTGTTAAAATAGTTGTTGTTGATTTTGTTATTGCTATTGACGTTGCTGTCGTATTGGTAGGTGGTGCTGTTAAAGTTATTAGACAAATTTTGTAAGTGAGAATCAAAGTATTGGATTTGAATGGTTATATTTTCTTTCTTAACTTGGTATTCATTTTGGAGAGACTGTTTAATTAATTGAATGATTTGTTCTTTTTTCGAGTTTTTCTGAGCTGACAAATGGATTGTAATAACCATTTCATTATTAGCAATAACCCAAGATTTATAATCGACAATTGAGCAATGGTATTTCAAAATTAATTTATTTATAGTATTTTGAATATTGGCGTTCAAAGCAGGATCTTGTTTGTGTGCTAACAAGCGAAAAGTCCTGATCAACAGTGGCAAAACAGACACAATTATGACCAATGATAATATAAGAGAGCAAAACGAATCAACCCAATACCACTGTAAGTTGTCAATAAAGATTGTTGAAATAATTACCACAACAGAGCCAAGTGTATCGGAAAGTACATGGAACCAAATCCCTTCCAAATTGTCATTGACCACTTTTTTGTTTTTTTCTTTTACTTTTTCAATTTCTTTATTTTGGATCATGTGGCGATCAAAATTAACATAATTCTTAATGTCGATTGAAGTACTATCATTGTCTCCGCTTCGCTTATTAAATTGATCACCATTGTCCCCAGAAAATTTGCCCGATTCAACATCATTGTTAGACTCGTTAGGATTCTTTTTCGCTTTACTGGGCTTTTTCGTTTCAGCTGTCCTATCGCGAAATAAATACATGCCAATCAAATTTATGACCAAGCCTATAATTGAGACAACAAACAAACGTTCAGTTTTAACAGTGACAGAAATTATTAGTCTTTCAATCGATTCCCTTAAAATTAAGAGCCCAACACAAACCAGGAAAATTGAATTCGCAAAGCCAGACAATGGCTCGATCCTGGAATAGCCATAAGTGTAATTTGAGTTCCTTGGCAATTTGGAAACGTATGACGCAAAGAGACCAGCAAACAAGGAAATGCAATCAAATAGCATATGGAACGAGTCGGACAGCAAAGTTAAACTATCCGACAAGATAGAATAAAGAAATTCCACAAACATAAAGGACAAATTGATTAAAAAGAATAAAAAGATCCTCCGAGTATCAGAATGCTTCATTATTGTCGAAAAGATCTTTGATATTTGTGTTTGAAGTGTTAAGTTTTTGTATTGTCTTGGCCTTGTTTCATAACTTTTAAAACCAAGATCATCCAGCATTTAAAAAAGATTTTTTTTTTTTTGTTTTTTTTGGAAATTCCACAACGAGCTATTATTTTGAAAATTTGTTTTGGCAATCAAGATTGATAAAAAATGAATTCAAGACTTTTGTTTCAGAGGTAATCATTTTGGAAACAAGATAAAAGAGCAATATTTTCTTTGTTTTTAGTTCACTATTTGAAAAAATAAAAGTTTTTCCTTTTTATAATTGTCAAATACATTTTTCTTTTACTTACATTTCGAAATAAGATTGTATTTGTGGAATGTTATTTTTAAGCTACTATTTTTGTTTCTTTTTCAAAACACATATTTTGTTTTTTTTTAAAAACAAAAGAGTGTTACTTATAGCTTCCAGTTTGAATCTAAATTATTAAAAATTTCGATGATTTATTTCCGTTTTTTTAAATTTGATAACTTTACTTGCAAAACAGTCCAAGTTCAAACAGCATTTTGAAAACAAACTTTTTGATAATGTTTCTTTTTTAACTTAAGCCAATAAATATCTTTGCCCATTGTTATTCATTATCAAATTGAAAATTTTCAAAAAAGGAATGTAAGAAAAACTACCTACGATTTTTTTTTGTATATAAATGTGACAAGAAATGAAGAAAGGACTCTCTTTCAATTTTAAATGAAAGTGTTAGTCAAAGTACAGTAATAATTTCATTCATATACTTTTCAAATAAACTTAGTTGAGATTTTGTTCATAATAATCAATTCTTTCAAAAATCCATTTTTTCATTTTTTATTTTGTTCTAAAAATGTTCCTTGAAGGTTTTCAAAACAATTCCAACAACCCAAAGAAACACAAACAAAACCAATTAAATCCTTTTCAAAAGACAAATTTAAATTCAACAAAAACCACACTCCAAAAACAAACCTTACACAAGTCTTTACAGTCACAAAGCAAGCAGAGTATTTTAAAAAGTTTTTTATTAACAAAATGTTTAGATCGAGCGCGATCTGATCGAGAAAAAAGGATTGAGGAATTAAGAAAGAAACAACTGAACCGTGTTGGTTTACAAAAAAACGAATATTCTAGCTTTGAGCAACAAATTACAAGCAAAATCCAAGATTTAGAAAAGAACTCACAAAAATCGTGGCCAAGCATGATCCAAAAAGAAATTGATTCAGCAACTGACTTTCTTGAACTGAATTTAAACGAAGAAGATTATCAGGACATAATGATTGCTCTTGAGCAGCAAATGATCGACGAAAGAGAACAATTGATGAAAATGTTACGAAAAGAAGCAGAAGAGTATGAAGATTATGAGGACAGTTATAATGAATACCTTCTTTCGACATTTCCGAAGGATAATAACTTGATAAGGAAATAATAGGTTGTATTTTTAGCTTTTGGAGGTTTTCGTTTTTATTTTCTTTTAACATTTAAATCATCAAGCAATTGTGCAAATAAGGTTTAAACAAATTTTAAAAGAATGTGCTTTATTGATGTTAAATATTTACATTCAACACATCAGAATTTTTCAATTGATCAAGTTTTTATGAGATCAACTACAATTAAATATTATGAAACAAGAAAATATGAGAACTGTAATTAATATTAATTAGAAAGAATTAATTTCCTTTTTGATTAATTAAAAATAAAAAATGAAATCTTTTCTTTTTCTTTTTACCAATTTCGAAAGCCCTTTACAGAAAAATTAGGAATTATACCAAATCATAAATCTTTTCTTTTTAATTTTTTTTAAAAAGGATAAAGTTATCGTTCTATCTCCAAAGTCAAGAAAAATTACTAAAAAATAGAAACACTTATTTAACATTTTCTCAGAACACGGGGACAAGCAATATAAAAAGCTGTGGCAGAAATTTTATTTTGATTATTTACAACTGTTCTGAAAATAAGGCGAATTTTGTCATAAAAAATAATTAGTTTATTTCTTATAAATACAAAAAAAAAAATTCGATGAATCTCAATTATAGAATTTTATAGAATCTAACTGACAAATCTAAAAACTTGTAAATTTCAAAATCCTTCAAATTCCATTTTTTTTTTATCAATTAGAGTCATTAATATTTACCCAATAATTGATAAAAAGCCAGAATTAAAAAAATACCAAAACATAATTTTTTTTATTGATGAGAGATATTTCAATAAAATTATCTCATTTTTACTTGAAACACCAAAATTTATTAAGAGCTCTATATCTCAGCAATACTATGTGCAATATTATAACTCATGGGATACCTTTTCTTAAGCTTTATATTAAAAAAAAAAGAAAGGAAATTTTTTATAAAAGAATATAAGAAAATTAGAAAGAAAAACAAGAAATAAATAAGATGAAAAAATAATAATAATGAGTGTCAATAAATTAATTTAAAAGTTTTTCTTTTTGGTGACTAAATTTTCAAATGGGTGGGTGGTTATTTCCTTTTATGTTGTAAAATATTGGATGATAACGATAATTAATTTAAAAAAAAATGATCTAAATAGTTGGTCATCGTTTAATCAAATAAAATATGGTAATTTATTAATTTTTTAATGGAAAATTATGTACCAAGTGTTTCAACCAAGTGTTTTTTTTTTTTTTTTTTTTTTTTTTCAAAGAAAATAAAAAATAATTTTCAACTTTTCCTTTTTCTTTTTTTACTTTAAAGATTTTTTATATTTTTATTTTATTCGTTTTCTTTTAATGTTAAAAAAAAAAAAGAAAAAAAAACAGTGGTGTCGTTCTAATTTTAATACTGAAAGCATTAAATACGAAGAACAGTCGTGGAAATTTGACATTTTCTTCTCTTTCTTATTTTGTTTGCTCTTTTTCATTTTTTTTTTAAATAAAAGTTATATTATAAATATAATCTTAGATACCTTTTTGAGAGATAAAATATTAATAAAAATAATTAATATTTGGTCAAACAGATTCAAAATTTGTTTAATCTCCTTCCTTCAATAAATTAAAAAAAAATTCATTTTTTTTAACTTGCCATCTAAACTAAATTTCAGAATGAATGTGCCAATTTTTATTTATTTTTTTTTACTTTTTTTTATTTTATTTTTAGTAGAAAACAAATATCCCTAGTATATAGAACTAAATAATAAAATAGAAATTTTATTATTTTAATAGATAACTTTTATTTATAAAAATATTTATTTTCAAAATTTGATGATTAATGGTGTAAGGGTTTTGAAATAAAGTTTATATTTCGAGATAAACCTTAGAATAATATTTTTCATCTTTGAGTTCTCAAGATTGATTATTAGGTATTTAAATTTTTTAGGTATATATCGATTTTTTTCTTAAATTCTTGATTTTTTTACTCATATAAAGATAATTTTTTATTTTATTTTGCAATTCTGGTAAAAAAAAGTGAAACGCGTTTTTTAATCGGTAACCTTAATAGAACCTGAAAATTCAAAGTGGTGTCAATTAATCAAAGAAAAGAATAAATAAATAAATAAAGGTAAAATGGAGGATTCAGTACAATAACAGTTTTTTTAATACTATCTTTTGGTATGGGTTTTTCTTTGATTGATCAATTATTAAAAATTTGTTGAAAAAAATTGACTATTTTTGGAGATCTCCAAAACAAATAATCATATTTTGATATGAAAGTAGATTTAAATTGTATTTGTTGGTTTGATTGAAAATAATATAAAGGATTATTATTTGAAGTTAATTGGTTCCTTATTTTAATTATATTTTACTTTTAGTATTCAGTAAGTTTCAATTAAATACAATGTTGATCTTTTTTTTTTTTTTTTGATATCTCACCTTTTTTCAGAAGCGTGATCCTTCAAATAGTACTATTTTACTAATCTGGAATTTTGGAGACATCTTAATCATGGTGCTAATATCATTAAAATTCAATCGTAACGCACTTTAATTATAGGCCAATGTAAACTAAATTTCTTAATAAATGGCCCACCTTGCATTTGAATAATGAATTGCTTTTGTATCGTTTTGAAGTTTTTCCTCTCACAATGAAAAGTTTGCAATTAAATCATTTTTTCTCTTTTTTATTTTTTCAAAAGTGTTTTGTTAAAATGGAAAATGAAAATGGTAAATTTGGAAAGAAGTAACAGATGAATTAATGAAAAATTTGGTTTCAAATATAAAAAAGAGATTAGATTTAGTTATTCAAATGGAAGGAGAATCGATAAATGGGCTTTTTTACTTTTTTAAATTGTCTATTTTTCATGTAATACCTCTTTCAAAATAAATGGTCCAATTTTTTTTAACTGTTTTTTTTTATTTTTATTTCTGTTATTTTTAAGACAAAAAATAAATATCTCTTGAGTATAGTATTGAATATTAAAATCTAAATTTTTATATTATAATAGATAACTTCAATTATTAAAAATATTTTTATTTAAAATTTGATTTTTAATGAGCCAATTATTTTGAAAGATAGTTTATTTACTAGATACTAATCTCTTAAGAACACTAGATGATTATCAAAAAAGAACAAAATACAAAAATTAAAAAGTATGTTATGGGCCGACTAGTATCTGAAATGATATAAACAATATTTCTTTATTACTCTCAAAAGATTACTTTAGGTGGTTTTCCTCAACCATCTCATTTGGATAATAATGTTCTATTCTTTGAGGCTATCATCACTAAAATTGTAATTTCGATTAAGGGACTAGTAACTCTTATTTATTTTTTTTTTTCCCAAAGGTGATAGAGTAATTATTTAAAAAAGGATACAATTAAACCCGATATGTAACTTCATTTGTCAACTTTAGAGAAATGAATAATCATTTTTTAAAACAATTTAATCTCCCCAATGAAATTTCCAGTAAAAAGATCAAGATCTTTTTGTTGGGTTTTTGGATCAAATTAGAAAAATAAAAATTTGCAAAAAAATTATTTTGAAGAAATCTCACTTTTAGTAATTTTCCAGAGTCTATATGAACAGATAACCTGGAACCTTTCGGCTTATTTTGAAAAATACAAAAAATCAAACCTAAATACTGAATCCATGAAGATCTAAATAAATTGATATCATTTATTTTTATTTTCAAATTTTCTAATATATTTCTTGAAATTTAAAAGATTGGGCAATAGACTTTTTCAAATATTCAGAGTATATACAAGTAATTATATGTATTATAATTATTATTTGATAATTTCTATTATTTTTTTTGTCTTAGATTTATTTGAATTTGTTTTATGTGTTTGAAAATCTTTAAAAAATTGAGAAATAATTGTAAAATTTATTTAATACATTTAATCTTTGGGCTGTTAATAACAAACTGAAATAATTAAAATTGAGGTATTAATTATTGATTAAAAATAATCAAATTAAAAAGTAATTCTTTAGATTATAAGTTGAATTTTTCAAGGTTTTAAAAAGGTATTTGGGAGAATTTTATATTTGATGGTTTGGTATTTTTTCTCTGATTTTATTATTAAATAAAAAGAAAAAAATTGATTTGAACTGTACTTTGAATCAAAAAATTATATTTTTTTCAAGTTTAAAATTATTAGTGATTTTTTTTTGAAATTAAGTAGATTTTTTAAACTGTTTTATTTTAGAACTTGTTGCTCTTATTTTTTAAAGTGTATTTTGGTGCACTTACTTTACAGTTCATAAGATTTCAATCTTCTTTCAAAGAAAATATTTTTTTTTAAATAATTCATAAATATGTCAGTATTTTGAACTTTTCAAAAATGAGAAAAATGGATCAAACTTGTTAAAAACAATAATTCATTTCCAAAAATAGCTTAAAAGAAAGTTTGGTTTTGTAGTAATCAGCATATTTGCCCCCTTTTTCAATTTCAAGATGTGGTAAATTTTTTTTGAAATTTGCTATTAAATTTCCTCGAAGTACTTTTTTTGTTTACTAGTCCCTTAAGAACACAAGACAAATATCAAAAAAGAACGAAATATGACAATTAAAAAGTATGTTATGGACCGACTAGGATCTGAAAGGATTTCAACCCTATTTCTTTATTGCTCTTGAAAGATTATTTTGAGTGGTTTTCCTCAACCATCTCACTTGGATAATAATGTTCTATTTTTTGAGGCTATCATCCCTCAAATTGTAATTTCGATTAAAGAGATTAAAAGACAAAAAATTTCACCATGAGATTAGGAAAAAGAAAAGAGTCTCTGATTATTCCTTTTTTGGTCTTTATCCTTTTCAAACTTCATTAATCTTTCATTCAATATAAAATAAGCAATTTTTTTTATTAATTGATAAAAATGGGTTTGTTAACAAGAAAAGGTTTATTTTGTTTCAAAAGATTTCTAACGAAAAGTTTCTTTGGCAATAACTACCAATGAAAACAAAAAATGGAAAAAGATAGATTCGTTTTCAAGTTTTTTTTTCTAAAAACTAACTAATCCTGTAATTTTTAAACCTGTTTAACCCAATGAGAATTTTGATGTTAGTGAAATGGTTTTAAGACAGAAATTGTTTCTCAAACGAAATTATTTTAATTCTGTCCAAATCAACAACTTTGACGAATTTAAAAATCTCGAAACACAAAAAAAAAAAAACGAGTTTTCATTTTTGATAATTTTTCTTTAACAAACACAAAGACAATAGTTTTAATAATCTTATGGACGGAGATTTCAGCAACAAAAAATCCTTTTTCGCAAAAAAGCATAACCGAGTACGAGCGGTTTATGCATTGATTTTTTCTATTTTTGTAGTCTTAGCGTTGGTCTTTCGATCACTTGGGTACAAATTATTTAAAAATCTCTATTCGTTCGACAGCTGCCAAGAATTTGAAGGCGACGAGCTCAATAGCTGTGTTGGAATTCATATGGTGTTTAGGATCAGCTTTGTGTTGTTTATCTTTTTTTTAATGCAGATGCTAATTCTAATTGGGTATCGAGGCAACGATTCAGCAGATTTCCGATCAACTGTACAAAACGGGTGGTGGCTACCAAAAATCATTTTCATTGTTGGGCTCTTCATCGGATCGATTTTTATTCCAAACTCAACTTTCTTAGTTTGGGGAAGGATCTCTCAAATCCTGAGTGGCGTTTTTTTATTGCTTCAAATCATTTATTTGATTGGGTGGATTCATGATCTCAGTGACAAATTGACAGAAAGGGATATGTTTAAAACCTTGTTGCTCTTCACCATCATTTTATATGCCATCGGGATGACCATGATCATTCTTTCCTTTGTCTATTTCACAGGATCAAAGTGTGTGCTCAATATAGTCTTCTGTGTGATCACGATCGTTCTGATGGTAATATACTCTGCAATGTCTTTGAAAGTTGAGACAGGAAGTATTTTTGAATCTGGCATGGCCTTTGCTTATTGTTGCTACCTTTTGATGGCAGCCTTGGCAAGTCAACAGTCCACCGACTGTAACCCCTTTTCACTTCAAAACGCAAGCACTCTGCAAATCATCCCTGGTATTGTGATTGCAGTAATTGTAATTAACTATTCAACTTTTAATCTTTCGGGACACTCAAACGCCTTTAGATTAAAAGACGACGACGACGAAGATCTTGGGCTACAAGGACAGGCTCCTTATTCGTATTCCTTTTTCCATTTCGTTTATGCAATGGCCTCGTTATATTTGGCAATGCTAATCACAGGTTGGAATTTAGAATTAACTGCAACTTCAAAATCAGTCGACACAGGTATTCTTTTTTTTTTTTTTTTTTTTTTTTTTTTTCCTTTTGTATTTTTTTATTGATCGTTTTTTTTTCTTTTCTGAAAAAAACAATTTCTCATTTTCTATATTCTTGTTCAATTTTTCTTTTTTTCTTTAAATAGGCGCAATTTCAATGTATGTAAAATTAATTATTCAATGGGTTGTGGCACTTCTTTATGGGTGGTCAGTTATTGCTCCTGAAATATTCAGTGATCGTGATTTCAATTAATTACCAATTTTTAATTTATTGTTGAACAAATTTATTTATTTGTTTGTTTTATCTTTTTCATTTTTCCTTTAATTTATTTATTTTTGATAATTTCTTCTTCTTTTTTGGGTTTCACTTTTTTTAAATATTTTCTTTTTGATATTTAAAATAAAGCCAAAAAAAAATCAATGATTTGTTTTGTTTTGAATTTGTTCAGGTATCTCAAAGAAAACATTTTTCTTCTCGTTTCAATTTCCAACTCAAAAATTTAAATCCTGTTACGAAGATGAAATGGGAAAAAAGTTTCACTTGATCTTGCTCAAATTTTTTTGTTTGGTTTTAAAACAAACACTCCAACTTAAAAAACAAAGAGAATAAGAATCCGAATTGGCACTATGTAAGGTGTTTTGAAATTGAAATTGGCGAACCAAAAGACTATTGGTTTCTTTGAGAAAAGATCTTTTGTAAATGAAAATGGAAAAAATGAAGTGAAAATTTTTTCCCACATAAAATCAAATAAAAATTGTGGTCACTTTTTTTACTTGGCAACAATACTTTTGTTTTTTTTTTGAAATTGTTCCAAATTTTGATTGGAATTACACGATGAAAATTTAAGAACTTTCAATTTAAAAGTTTTTACAAGAGAAACTTTTAAAAACTTGCAAATTGAACAACTTTCCCCTTTTTGGTTTTCATAAAAAGAGTTTCAGGGTTTTGAAAGTTTAACAAATATTTTTATATTTAGATAACTTTGAAAAATTTCAATTAAATTCAAAAGGTTATCTTTTGTTAATTATTATTTTTTTACCCTTTTTTAGGCTTTAAAAAGTTTTTTTCAAGTATTTGAAATTTAAAAAAATATGAAAGAATATCAGAAACTGAAATCTTGTAGACTTTTTGGCCGAAAGTTCTAAAATTTCTTGATTGTATTTATATAGATAATGCTATTCTGGTCATGCCCACTACAAAAAATCTCCTCGACTTTTACAAAAAAAGTTTTTCACTTTTACAACACCTTTCCCCTTTAAAAGTGCTAGGTAGTGTTTGAAAGGTTTTTATGGTGTTTGAAAGTTTGAAAGGAATTAAAGCTTGACAAAAGACATGTGATTTTTTATCATAAGTTTAATAATAAAATACTCTGAATGGCAAATTCGGATAAAATGTGTTTGAATTGAAAAAGTTTTCAATCATCTCAATTAACTTTTCATCAATATTTCCCGAATAAATCAGAGAACTATTTTAGGCTTTGTTATACAATTGATATCTTGAGAATAATTTTTTTAGATTAGGATTTTATAAAATAAGGATTAAACAGAATATGAAAAAATGTAAAAAAATTGCTCAATGGCTCATTTGATTTTTTTTACTATTCTCAATCAAAAAATATAAACTTTATTAAAAATCCAAAAAAAAAAAAAAAATTATAACTTTCTGAAAAAAATTTACCAACAGTAAATTCAAATCTTTTGTGCCATCATTTCAAGATTGTTCTTTAAAAATCTACATTATTTTTTTTTTGTTTTTTAAGTTCGTACCGAAGCTGATTTTATGTTATTACTTAACATATTGTTATTTTTCCGGAATAGAAGTTCTTGTTCAATAACTTTCCCGATTTTTATTTATGGGGTAACTACCTTGGTATATTTTTCCAGAATGTTTATT
Organism: Anaeramoeba flamelloides; assembly: GCA_027625915.1. Taxonomy (NCBI): domain Eukaryota; family Anaeramoebidae; genus Anaeramoeba; species Anaeramoeba flamelloides. Next base: position 8,856,949 of record JANTQA010000036.1, read on the forward strand.
GAAAAAAATTTTCCTAAATTTACAAAAAATATTTATCTTTGAATTTTCAGATAATTAGAATTTTGATTAGTTTTTGTAGTTGATTAATGTTTTGTATGAAATAAAATTTTTTAATCAAAAAAAATTAAATATAATTAAGGCCAATATTATTCTCATTCGTTAGTATATTATTTAAGTGTCTCCTTAAACTATACCCCCACCCCCACCCAAGAAAATTTTTTTCAAATATTTTTTGATCTGAAAATTAATTTTTAATTTATTTTCAATTTTGTTTGTTCCATGCATCAATCTAATAATGGCCTTTCTTAATTCCTATAACTAATCCATTAGAAATCAAACTTAAACCCTTTCCATTTTTATACTGGCAGATTATTTCCAAATTGGTTTCTTCTTATCTTACTTTTTTTCATTTTCCAACTGTTCAATATCCATAAATAAAAAAAACAAAAAAAAAATGAATAATTAAAATGAAAATCACCAACAAGTAATTATCTAATTAACAATCAAATTCAATAGTATTGATGATTTGAGATATTTACCCTTTGTTTGAAAAAGAGTTTATTTTCAAAGATAAATACTTTTTTTTCAGCTTGATCTTGCTCAAAAAAAAAAAAAAAAAAAAAAAGGATTACTTGTAAAAAAAATCAAAAAAAAAAAAGAAATAAAAATACAAAGGGGTAAGAAATAATAAGAAATCCAAACATTAAAATAATATTTTTTTTATTAAATAAAATGGTTTACCGAAATGAATATAAAAATTGATAAGATTTAAAAGTTTTTTCTGTTGTGTATTTCACCATTTGGGTAATATCGGTTAATATAAGGAGATTTCCACATTTCAATTTCTGGATCTTCGTTAAGTGGATAAAATTTATAACATTTTAATTTTTTAAAATTGTCTACATATTTTGTGGGCAATTGGCTAAATTTTTCTCTTCTTTGTCTAACTTCTTCTCTTTTAATGTTTTTCGTTTCTTCCATTGATTTTTTTGCGCTGTCTACAATTATTTTTGCCAATTCGTCGCATAATTCCAGTTTGAGATCAGAACAAACATCTTCAGCAAGATACTATTTATAAATTTAAGTTGTGAAATAAATAACAATGATTAATCATTAAAGAAAAAACAAAAAAAAAAAAAAAAAATTATTTTTTTTATACAAATTAAAATAAAGCAACCCAAATAGAGTGACGAGGTTAGCTCAAATAAATTCAGTCTTTTTAAGTATTTTTAGTAATCGGTGTATATGTGTGTAGATAATCAACAACTCGGAAATTTTACCAAAGCATTAATCAATAGTCCCATCATAAATTTTAAATAAGATTTTAATCTTTTTCATAATTATTGTGGAACCAATGCCAACAATTATTTGAATTATCAATTAATTTAATATTTATTCATAAAAGAAAATTAATTAATAATTTTTTTTTTTTTTTGTTTCTAAACTTTGACTCTGCAATTATTAAAAATAATTTTTTTTAACCAACAAAACAAAGTATTTATTAAAATCAAAGTTTTTCAGAAATAATAATTTGGGAAATGTTTCTGATATCTTTCGACTCAATTTTTTTTTTTTTTAAATTTATATTGGAATACTTATTGAATTCTAAGTTGATTAGTGCTTGAGAATATAATATTTCATTTTACCCCGAATATAAAAATATGTTAGTATTTAGATAATAAAAAATAAAATGAGGAAATTAAAAGATGCTTATTCGGGTTCCAAGTTTTAATATAATTTGACATTGCAATATTTTTAAATTTATTTCTGGGATAGGTCGTAAATATCTGAGAATTTGATTATTATCCTTTTATTTTTTTACTGATTTTTTTTTACAACTCTCTTAAATGTCTTTATTTTTTTTAAAAAATAAGGTGGGTGATAAAATACTTCAATTCACGATTCCCACAATAAGCAGTTTAAAGTGGAATATTTGATTGTTTTTTATTACCCCCCTTCTTCTATTAGCATGTGAATAAAGTATCCGAAAGTTTGATTTGAATAATAATTGAAATATGCACTTAAATATTCTTAACCTTTTTTCAATTAATTTAAGAAAATATTTTAATATGATTTCTAATTGTTTTTTTTTTATTAGGATTTGGTATTACACTATTGGGCAGAAACCTGGAACAATTGGTTTAATAAAATATATAGTTAAAAATTTATTTGTTTGTTCTTTTTTTAAAAAATTCAATTCCATTTGGAAATATTTTGTTTTTAAATGTATCAATGTTTTAAATCATAAGTGTAAAGCTAATATTTTACTATTTTTGAAATTTTAACTGATTAACTTTTTCAATTATTCAAAATTCTTTATATATATATACAATTTATAAGTTCACACAAAACATATAAATTAAAACAATAAAAAGATGCCAAAAAAAAAAAAAATAAAAAAAAATAAAATAAACAGTGATTCCAAAATTTCAAGCTATTTCTTTAAAACACGCTAGTAAAAGAAAAAAAAGGGGAAATGTAAAAAGAAAAATGAAATAGGAAAATGAAGTGAACCCCCCCCCATTTATTATTCAAATAATCACACATTAAGGGACAAGTCTCTATTTTTTTTTTTTTTTTTTTTTTTTGCCCAATTTCTAAATAAGGATTCCTTATTTAGAAATATGTTTAATATTGAAAATAAACGGGGGCTTTCAAATCTAAGTAATTGGCAAAATTTTTTTCCAGTCTCTATTAAATTTAGGTAAATAAATTTAATAGAGATTAGTCCCTTAAAAGGGATTTATTTTATTAACTTTGATAATCTTTATTTTGACTACAAGTAAAAATTTAAATCTTGATAAAAATTAATAATTATTTTTTTAATACAGCCATTTTAAAAAAAATGATTACTTTGTTTTTGATATTTTTTTCAGAATTAAAACTTTTTGAAAGTTTTCTATTTTAACAAAGTTTGGACCTTAAAAAGGGAGAGGTTTCCACCCTGCTTCAGCCTCTATCCTTGCATTTAAATTTTGTGTTCTACACTTTTTTAAAAACAGAAAACTTGATAAAACTTTTAAAACAGTACTCGCCTTTTTTTAAATGGCTGTGTTGACATATAGGTTTCACATTTTGAATTCGAATAATAATAAAAAAAAAAAAAAAAAAAAAATTGAAAATAAATCTTAATTAGCTTGGGGAAAGGGGTTTCTGAAATAATTGTTTTTTGCAAATTAAAAAAAATTAAATTTTATCTCTTATTTCAGAAAATGGTATTAATAATTTGAATAAAAAATTAATATTTTGTAAAGATTTGTTATATTCATTCTTGTAAATGGCTTGAGTAAACAAAAAGAATTTTTTTTGTTTATTAATTGGAAAAGAACTCGAATCTTTTTTTAAAAAATGGGTAAAAAAAGTTTTACAAGTTCGAACAAATTGTGTTATTCACTCTTTTAAGTCGTAAAAGTTACATTTTTCAAAATTTTTTTTTTCCTTACTTGTTTAAAATGATTGTAAAATATGATCATATTATTAAATTTAAATCATTGTATTTGAAAAGTAACCAAAAATACGAAGGCTCAAGTTTTGTTTTACAATTTACAATCAAAATAACAATTTCTTTTTAAAAAAAAGAAAAAGTAACCAAATTTTTTCAAATCAAAAGTAATAAAAAGCAAAAAAAGCAAAAAAGTTAAAGGAAACGGAAACGAAAAAGAGGAAAGAGAAAAGAAATCAAAAAAAAAAAGAGATAATACTTCAAAAACAATGTCGTCCCAACGGAAATCGAATTTGTATTGTTTTTCCTTCCATTCAAAATCAACCAAAACTGTTTTATCGATTTGAGCTCTTTTACCAATCAGTTCTTCTTGGATATAGGGAATGGCGTAGGTGTATGAAAGTAATTTATTTTTAGCGATTCTTTTGAGTTGTGTTGCCCGGAGAGAACAATTTAAATAATAGCCATGGTTGTTAATTCTTTGAACTCTTTTAAAATTTGGCCTGCTGCCTAGATAGAATGGAACCCAACTTAGCTTCATTCGTTTTAATGACAACTCCTGTCGATCGTTTTGTTTCATTTGAACAGACTCAACTCGGACTTTCAGACTTGGCTCTTCGGCACATTCAACAGCAATGATCGTTGGAATGATAATGGTTTCTAATTTTCCATTATATTTACATTGTTGTGCTTTAATTTAAATCAAAACGATCAAAGTGTTTCCAATTATGTAAGTGATTTGGTGAAGGATGAATCAAAAAAAAAAAAAAAATTATTTAAAAAAAAAATTATCTAGACGTTATTTTATTTTTAATTTTTATTTTTTTTGTTTTTGAAATATGAAAAAGAAAAAGTATTAATTGATACGTTCTGTTTGTCCAAACAAAAAGATCTTTCTCTCAAACAAGAAACCGTCTTCAGAAAATGCGTCGATCAGATGATTAAAATCCCAATCTATTTCAAAAATCTTTTCATAATCATCCAATTCTGTCCCTAAAAAAAAAATATTCTCCCAAATAAAATCTGAAAACATTTTGATAATTAATTTAATCGAATTTGAAATTAAAAAAAATGATTATGGATTGAAAAATAATCGTAAATTTACCCTTATTATATTTGTTTTTTGTTTTGTAATTAAAGAGTTAAATTGACTTCAGGGAACTTTTTTGGAATGTAGAAATTATTTTATAGGAATTTGATTGAAAAATGAAAATGAAGTGAAAAATTTTTCTCTTTAAAATTCAAACACCAGTATTTGGATACTGTCAATTTCAAAATACAGTCAGTTCCATTTTTAAGGCACAAACTGCAACGAAATTTAAGGCACAATAAAAATCTCAAATTAAGGCACAAAATTCCGATTCTAGTAAAATAATTTGTAAAAAAAAAAATTCCAAATTTTGTGCCTTATTTTGAGATTTTTTTTGTACTTTAAATCCCGTTGAAAGTTTGTGCCTTAAAAGGGGAACTGACTGTAAATGAAACAAAATTTTCGTTCAACTTTCCAAAAAAATACACAACCCCACAGTCCGACAAATTTTTGTCATAAATTTTCAAAAAATGACAAAAAAATCAGACAAAAACTTTCAAAAAATGACAAGAAAATTTTTCATGAATTGTCAAAAATTATCATGAGATTTGTCAAAAAAATCAAAAAACTCATCAAAATAAATTATGACACCTTTTTGATTGACAAAATATGTCGTCAAAAAATATCATAAAAAAATATCACAAAATATCATATATTGACAAAAAAAATTAACAAAAAAATTCATATCAGAAAACATCATTATTTGTCATAGAAAATTAATCATAAAATATCAATCAAAAAAAATCATTTTTTATCATAAAAAAAAATCATAAAATATCAAATCAAGAAAATTTATTTTTTATCAAATCGAAACAATAATAAATAAATATAAAATCAAAAAAATATAAATTAATATCAAAATGAAATATAATAATTTTTCTCAAAGAAAAAAAAGCAAAAAAATAAATAAAATACAAAAAGAAAGAAAGAAAAGTAAAAAATATTTATCATAATTGATCAAACTTTGATAACAAAATTTCATCATAAAATACAACCCCTCTACATGTCTATATCCAATTTCTCTATATTTTTTTTAAGAAATATTTTATAAAATTTTGTTTGGTGTTAAAATAGAATAAGATTATATTTAAAGGGGTAAGTACATTTTACAAATTTTTAGTGCTACAGTTTATATGAAAGTGAATTTCTTGAATCATTTCTACAAATAAATACTTTACTATTTTAATAAATATAAGAATGGAAAATAACTTAATATAACAAATCAACTTAATTTCCAAAAAAATTAAAATAATTATTTTAAACCTGAAAAAAATATACTTTATTTATTCAAAGTATAGTTCGAATCAATTTTTTCTTTTAGTTTAACAAAAAGGTGACAAAAACAACCAAACCATTAAATTAAATATTCTCCCGAAAATACTTTTTGAAAATCTGTAAAATTCAACTTATAATCCAAAGAAATATTTTTTAATTTGATTATTTATAATCAATAATTAATAACTCAATCTTGAATTATTTCAGTCAGATAGTATTTCAATGATACAACTTATCAATAGACTTTAATTATTATTTCTCAATTGTTAAAGATTTTCAAACAAATAAAACAAATTCAAAATAATAATTCATAATTATTAAAAAAAAAATTAATAGATATTATCAAATAACTGATAATAATATTAACACTTCCTTGTTTAGACTTCTGAATATTTGAAATTGAATATTATCTTCTATTTTAAATTTCAAATTATTGAATGAATATTTGTGAATAAAATAATGGATCATTTATTTCTGATCTTCAAGTATTCAATATTTGATTTATTTTTTATTGTATTTTGAAAATAAGTTTAAATTTCCAAGGTTATTTGTTCGGTACCATCTCTCAGAAATTACGAAAAGTAAGATTTCTTAAATATAAAAAGGTTTATAAAAATTTTAGTTTTCTATTTTGGATCCAAAAATTTAAACAAAAAGAATCATGATCTTTTGACTGGAAATTAATTGGTGAAATGAACTTGTTTTAAAAATGATAATCTATTTACCCAAAGTTGATAAATGGTTTATTGTTGGGTTTAATTGTATTCTGATGTAATTAATTACCCCATTAGCCTTTGAAAAACAAACAAATAAAAGTTGCTAGACCATTACTAAAAATAAAAAATAAAAACTAAAAAAATATGAGAAAACACCAACTAGAAGATTGAAAAATATACCAGAGATGAAAATAATTCAGGAAATGGTTTTTAATTGTTAATATGAGAGAAATTGTTGTGTAATTGCTTAATAATTTATTTTATTTAAGAATCAAACTTTTGAAAATTATAACTTATCACTTTTTAGAATGATGATTAATTAAATTACACTTGATCAAAAACTCTTCAAACAACCAAAAAATAAGAATAATATAAAGTATCATTTTCCTAAACTCTGACAAACCTCTATAAAACCCTATTGTTTTCAAAACAAGTAGATCTACTTATCTTGTCTAGCAATTACTTGAGTATTCTCTCAGCACCTCAGTTTTATGAATGTTAGACGGGTTTATTATTTAGTCCCTAAAAATTAGTTAATTTTATTATTTTATTATTGAGGAAGAGTGTAAATTACACTCTAGTTTCCCTTATACTTAAATCCCCTTTAAGAAATTTAAGCGTAAAATCATCGATTCCATGATTATTAATTAATGAAAATAATTACAAAATTCCATAGTTTAAAATTAATTCATTTGCATTTATTTCTTTTAATTTGTTTAGAAATATTAATCTATATTTTTTCATAGGAAGGGCATATCTATAAAAAAATGATGAATATTTTCTCTAATTTACTCCTGTTCATATTTTAAATTTAAAGGACAAAATTTATTTGAATTTTTATTGATTGCATAATAATATCTATTTAAGCAGTTAGTAAATGTTCTAAATTTTAGAATTGTTGAACTTAATGGATAACTTAGTTCTTTTTGTGTTTTATATAAATAATTTTGATTTTTAATTATTGCAAAATATTTTTGGACCTTCCAACTTGTGGAATTCTAGCAAATCATTATGAAAAATTGGTTATTTATAAAAAGGGTTTGATTTTCAATAAAAGTAATAACACAACAATTTCCTATCCATTTGAGAAAAAAGTTAAACATGAAAAAAAAGATCAACACGATTTTTTAATTGGAAGTACCTTAATAGAAACCAAAAAGTAAGATCAATTAAAAGAATAAACAAAATAACTTTATCGAATAATTCATTATATTATTATCAACTGAATCAACAAAAAAAATTTAGATCTCCTTGATTATTGAAATCTTTCGAGGAAGGTTTGGAGATCTAAAAAATAGTCAATTTTTTCAACAAATTTTAAATAATAGATCTATCAAATAAAAACTCCTGCTAAAGGATAGTATTCAAAAAAACTGTCATTGTTTAAAATCCTCCATTTTGTCTTGAATTTTAATTTTTTTCTTTTTTTAACAGATCTTACTTTTCATTTTCAGTAGGATTCCCAATTAAAAATTATGTTTCACTTTTTTCCTGTGTAACTTTTTTCTCAAGTGGGTGAAATTGTTGTGTAATTGATTTTATTTTAGAGAGTAAGTCTATTTTTCAAATTTTGAGTGCCATCATTTATATGAAACTGAATTCTTCAAATCATTTCTTTAATCAAATATATTGATATTTTAATAAATACGAGAGAGTTGAATATATCTATAGCATAATATATTTACATACCAACAAAAAAATACAATCAAAAAAAATGAAAAAATTGAGCAAGAAAAAATAAATAAAATTCATTTATTTTTTGATCTTATTTATGGTTTTTAATACAATTACTTCTTCTTAATTTGGTTTTATTTTTAACTCTTAAGGAAATACTTTTGCTTGTAAAATTTTCGAGAAACAAATTACTTTTTATTTCTAATTACTTACGAATTTCAAAAATGAATTTAAAAATCGTATTTTTATTTAATTCATCTAATTCTAGTTTGGGTAAAGAAAATAAGATGTTTTTTTAAATTCCTCTTCAGAAATAAAGATTTATTGGATAAATTCGTTTGATTTTATAATTATTTATTTCCTATTACAGCCCTGTGCCATTTTAAGGCACAGGAAAAATCAACATATACAATCAGTTTCACTTTTAAGGCACAAACTTTCAACGAAATTTAAGGCACAAAAAAAATCTCAAATTAAGGCACAAAATTTGGAATTATTTTTTTTTTACAATTAATTTTTACTAGAATTTGAATTTTGTACTTTAATTTGAGATTTTTTTTGTGCCTTAAATTTCTTGAAAGTTTATGCCTTAAAAGTGAAACTGACTGTAAGGCACAAAATTTTGTTCACTTTAAGGCACAAATTTTTGATTTAAGGCACTTTCCCAATTCAAAGATATAATTTCACCAAATAATCACAGAGTTAGTTTGAGTGTTTTCTTCAATATATATATATAATATTACATTATGAGTAACCTTGGAAATTTCCACAGAAAAATTGTACCTTATTTTGACTATTGTGATTTTGTGCCTTAAGGGGATTTTTTTGTGCCTTATTTCTTGATTTTTCCTGTGCCTTAAAAGGCCCAGGACTGTATTATGAGAACTCCAAAATATTTCAGAATCTGATTAAATTTTTTTCTAATTTTTTAATTATTTTGAGTTGTATATTTTGTAACAGTTTTTTGATCCTGAGAATTCAACCTCTTTATTTTAATTTTTGAAATAGTATTCTTTATTGTGATTTTGATTGAGAAAAATATTTAAAAAATTGAATTTTGAAAGCAAATTTGTAAAAAAATGTTTTGGTAAAATAATAATAAACAACAATGGGGGCGAGAAAATCAAGGTTATAAATTGTTTGGGTTCACACGAATTAATAAGATAAAGAAAACAAATTATCTAAAATATGTTTTGGTAGATTTTTTTTTCATTCTTAATTTCAACAAATTTGTATTTGGAAAGGTGATCTTTCTTGTTTGGCCTTCTAAAAGAAAATATTTGTTTCAAATGTACACTTTTTCTTATCTATTTTTTGGTTTATTCTATGTTTATCTCACTTATTCATATAAACATTTTTCTAGATCCAAAACTATATTTAATAAAACCCAAAATTTAATCAAAAAAATGTTCGCAAAATCGAAAAATAAAAGATTCAACTCTGAATAACTTTGGTTTTTTCACAAATAGAGTAACCAATGGTATTTTGGTTTCAAAGTTTCAATATATGGCGGTACTCAATAAAAATATTTTTTCAGTAAAGGTTGTCGCAATTAATTGTTTCAAAATGGTAAAATGTACTTACTTCCTTAAAACCAATTCTTTTTTAAAATTAACCAATTTTTTTTATGAACTTTTATGAATAAACCTACCTAAAGTTCATTGTATGTGAGATGTTTAGATGGGTATTCATTTAATTGTTCGACAACCTAAATATATCTAAACCCATTCCAAAAAGTTGAACACTCCACAATCATTAAAAATTTTTTCAAAAAAAAATTAAATATTTGCTAATTTTACCCTTATTAATAAACTTCAATTATAATAAACACAATTGATTAATAAAAGATCTTTGATCAAAAAATATTTGCAGATATTTTACAATTTAAGTGGAAAAATCCAATTTTCCAGGTTCTCTTAAGATTTTTTTTAATTTAATAGTAAAAAATTTGAAAAATTTTTTTTTCACGGTTAAGAGGACATTTTGTTGTATTTCAAAAGTATTTTAAATCCAATGTAAACCTTTCAATATTTTTAACACACTAAAATTGGATTTGTGAAAAAAAGAACTTATTCAATCAATTCAAGAAGAAATCCCGAATTAGAAACATTCGATAATTGAAATTTTAATATTTGTTTATAAATTAAAATACTCACAAAACAAAAAATAAATAATGATCAATACAAATAAATCATGGGTGTGTTAAAAATTTTGGAGAGAGCAAAACAAAAAAATACATTAGCAAATTTGTTTAAATTCTATTCGGACTATTGATCGATCAATGGTTAGATACTACCAACTAATTTTATTTGAGTTCTTCTATTTGGAACAACTTGACTTTAACCATAATATCAATTGTTCAAAAAATTTTTGATCCAACAAAACAAATTACGTAATTCAAACAATGAAATCAAAACAAAAATTAAAAGATGAAAAAATAATTTTCATATTTTACAAAAATCAAAATTATCTCCAATTTCAATGAAATTGTATTATTGTGGTTTTTTGGAACATTTTGACTGTGTGGAAAATTTTTTATTTTAGTTTATATCTTTCGAATAGGGAATGAATTCGTTAGACTATTAAAGAATTATTTATTCTTTTAAATTGGAAAAAATCTTTTTTTTTGATTTTCCAATATTTATAATCAGTTATTTTTTTTCTATGTTTGAGGTTTTTTAGATGAAAAGAGTGTTTTCAAAGCTATTAGTTGTTATCTGTTTTAAAAAAAAATATCATAAAGTTGAATTTAAGTAAATTTCATTGTCACACCCATTTAAAAATTTTTACCCCAAAATAGACCTTTTTTCTAGACTAGAGACTTTTAAAAATCGTAGTACTTAACAACAATAAATACTAGAGCCCAAGATTGTTAAAAACCGTTATGTTGATTATATTGTGAATAAACTCGGTTCACACGTATGAAATGATAATTGAATATTAATAGGTTTGTATAACTTGGAATTTCAAATTTTACTTTTTCAAACTAGTTACCCAAAATAAAAAATCAAAATAAAACTCAATTTATTGTATTTTTCCAAAAGTAATAAAACGCCACATTTAAGTTTTACAGTATTAATGTTATTATATGCACTCAATTTTATACAAATAAAAGAAAAATATATAGAACTCAAAAAAAATAAAAACAGGTGTGTACAAAATGATGACAAGAACAGAACAAAAAATGTATTGGCAAATATGTTGATATTTAAAACAATTGTTGATCGATCAAATGATTTGATATCATCAACTAATTGTATATGGTTTTTCTATTTAACAAACTCAACACTACCTTCTATCAGCCATGGAATAATAAATCCAGATCTAACGAAACAGATTCAGTAACTGAAAAAATGAAAGGAAAACAAAACAAAAAAGACAAAAAACAAAATAGTTTTTAACTGTTGAGAGAAAAATGTTGAACACATAAAAATGTTTGGACACCATTTTTAATTGGGTACATTACTGAAATTGAAAATCAAATCTTATTGATAACTCGGTGAATTTTATATAAATCCAAGTTTAAATGTGTTAAAAGTTCATTAATCTGTGGTGCGTGTAGAATACTCATTTGAATAGTTGAGAACTAAAGTAGATCATGCTATTTTAACAAAAATCCAAGTTGTAGTAAAGTTTACTATTAATTCTGAAAATGGTAATTTTTAAACTTGCTTTAGATTATAAGAGGTAAGGTTTTGAAAAATTAGAATTACATTAATCCTTATTCTAATAAGTAGATTATTGTTATTTTCTTTAGTTATTTCACAAAACGATTGAAATTAAAAATCATTTTCAGTAATGTTCCCAATTAAAATTGCTCTCCAACTATTTTTCTCTTTCCAATATTTTTCTCTAAACAGTAAAATCAAAATTATTTCCAAATTGAAGGCCAAAAACAATACTGTTATTTTTTCAACAGTATAAACTGTGTCCAAATTTTTGGAATTTAGTTTACTTATTTTGAAAAACAATTCGGTTTTATAGAGGATTGTCAGAGTTTTGAAAAAGGTTTTTTTTATTCTTTTTTTTTGATTGTTTGAATGGTTTTTTGATCAAGTGTAATTTAATTAATAATCATTCTAAGAAGTGAGGTGAGTTATAATTTTAAAAAGTTTGTTTCTTAAATAAAAGGAAATTGATTTTAAATAAAAGAATTTACAAAACAATATGAATACTAACAATTAAAAATCTTGTTGTGCATATTTTTCATTTACGGATATTTTTTTCAATACTTTATAAAAAAAGAAAGAAGAGAAGAAAAAAATAAAGAAAAGAAGGATCAATTACAGCTGAAGGCCTCCGTTGCTGCTACTATTAGAATTGATAGATTAGGGGCTCGGGATTGTAATCATATGTTTTGGTTAGGAGTTGAAGTTGAAGAAGGATCGATTGAAAAAGGATAGTTTGGAAGTTGGAATTGGATCGTTTGTTTGACAAGCTTGCTGTTTGTTCTTGTGAGTTTTATTTTTACTCATACTGATAAATTCAAAAATATTTAAATAAAATTTTTAGTTCAATTTCTCATTTTGTAATCTCATATCTCAACTTTTAAAACAACTCAATAGAAAGAACCTTGTGAATAACAACAAATTTTTATAGTTTTAAAACATTAAAAAGAAATAATACTGCTTTATTGAAAGCTTGTGTAAAAAAAAAGTTGCAAAATGGAAAATGAAGTGAAAATTTTCAGATCTCTTTTTGAATTTTGAAGTATTAGTTGAAGAAAATCCAAGATCTTTACACAGAAGTTATGAAATGATATTTTTTAACTTTTAAGGGAGTAGCTACACCATAAGAGATGATAAAAATTTGAGAGAGAAGAGATTAGAGTATTTTATATTAGTGGCGTGTGATCGTAGATTCACTAAAAAAATTTTTTAAAAAATTATTTGATATTTTTTTTTTAGTAATGTAAAACAATAAAAAAAAGAGAATAGATTGATAAAATATTTTTTTTTTTTTTTTCTTTTTCATTTAGATAAACTTAATTCCAAAAATTCTAACACAGTTTAAACAGTCAAAAGAATAGCAATACCAAACTTTACCTCCAATTTGAATATAATTTTGATTTAACAAACTATTTCATTTTTTTTCTTTTTTTTTATTTTCATTTCATTTTTTTTTGAGTTACGAAATCTGTTTCCTTAGATCTGGGACATTTTTTTTCGATGGTTGATAGAATGTTACTGCAGAGTTTCTTAAATTATAACATCCACATACAATTGGTGGATGGCGTCTTATCATATGATCGATCAACCATTGTTGGTGTAATTTTAACAAATCTACCAATATAATTTTTGTTGAGCTTGTTTTATTATTTGGGATACACTGGTTTTCATTTTTTGTTTTATATTGTTTTCTTTTATTTGGATGAAAACGATTACTTATAAAAACATTAATATTATGTTACTTAAATGTGGTTTTATATTACTTTGCAAAATATAATAAATTGGGTTTTTGTTTTCCGATTTCTGATTTTAGGTTTGTCCAAATTTTTGGAATGGGGTTTAGTTTTAGTTTTTTGGGAGAAGATAATTTTAGATTCTTAGAATAATCCTTAGAGCTATTTTGTGGTTTAAACTTTGATAAAATATAATCACATTGACTTCTCCAATTCCACCAAATCCACCAATTTAAAATCCTAACAAGTTATATTTTGGGATAATTATTAGTTTTTGGAATCATTCTAGCTATTAAAGTCTCATTCAGATTTTTTTTTGTGGTTCTCTCAGTTATAATTTTGTTGTTCATTTGAAACAAAATCCATAAATCCCAAATGCCACTGATAAAAAAATATTTCTAATTGCTTTATCTTGTCAGGATTTAAAAATTCTCAAAAATTGATGAAAAAATAAAAAATGAAAAAATTAAATGCTACAATAGAATGTTGAGAGAAGAATAAAAGATAAGTTATTCAACATTTTAAACACTATTTTTTACAATTCAACTCAACATTCTATTGTGGCAATTTCTTTGAGACAGTGAAAGAAAAATTTAACAAAATCCAATAAATCAAGCACTTTAAATAATAAAAATCAATATTGTACAACAAGAGTAAAAAATGTTATTTTCTGATCTCAATCAAAATTCTAAAAAAGTGAAAAATTTTCCTTTACTGTGGCTACTCCCCTAATTAAACTAACTAATTGAACTCTAAAACAAACGCTTTTTATTCCACTAATTGGAAAGTAACAGTAATCATTAATATTTGTTTTGGAAATTGAAAAAAAATACATTTATTCATTGGAATTTTATAGAATTGATTAAAACAAGACACAAAATGTAAAATAAAAAACAAACAAAGATCCCAAAATTCAACCTCTTTCTTTACAAATTTATTAGCTGAAGGAGAATTGGATTAAGGAAAATAAAGAAAATGAAGTAAAAATTTTGTCCCCTTTATTATTCAAATACCATTATGATAATTTTAATACTGATAAATTGCAATTTATGTAAAGAAATTTTTTACTTGATTTTCCTTTTTGAAATTTTTAAACTCAATTTTGAATAAAAAATTTTATAAATTCAAGTGATCACAAAGTCTGTAAAATTAGTTGTTCTTCAAAATATTCCTTGTCAGAGAATGTTTGATAAGAAACAGTACAAAGATTTATAAAAATGGAAACTGAACTAACAATTTTTTGAAATTCTTTAGAATTTATTAGTATTCTCTCAAAGTTCAATCAAAAAGCTTTGTTAGATTTCTGAAAAGAACATTTCTCATTCGTTTTATTGGGATTTTTTGCTTGCGTCAATAAGATTTATTAAAATACAGTTATTTTCCTATCATTAAATGAAAATTTTTATTTCAATTTCCAAAATGAATATTAATTATAACTGTTACAATTAAATTAGCATAATAAAAATTTTGTCTTGGAGTTAACTAAGGCAGAATAATTTAGTGTCTAAAAAAATCATTTCTAAAAGATGTTTTAAAGATCTTTGGATTTTCTTCAACTTATAAACTAAAAAAATATTTTGGAATGTAAACTAAAAATTTTCACTTTTCAGTTTCTCAGAAATGAGGCAAATGATATAAAGTCTGGAATAAAAATTAACCCCTGAAAATGATTTTTAATTGTTAATATTTGGATATTGTCTGTAATTTCTTTTTATTTAAAATTAAATACTTTTTTTTTTATAAACTAATTTTTTATGAGTCAAGTAATAAACCAGGCAAAAGTTCATTAAAGTAAGGTATCTCACGAATACTCAAGTAATTCTTTAATAGTATAAGTAGATCTACCCGTTTTGAAAACAATAGGGTTTTATAGAGGATTGTCAGAGTTTAGGAGAATGTTTTTTTTTATTCTTATTTTGTTGGTTGTTTGAAGAGTTTTTTGATCAAGTGTAATTTATTTAATCATCATTCTAAAAAGTGAGGTGAGTTATAATTTTCAAAAGTTTGATTCTTAAATAAAATAAATTATTAAGCAATTACACAACAATTTCTCTCATATTAACAATTAAAAACCATTTCCTGAATTATTTTCATCTCTGGTATATTTTTCAATCTTCTAGTTGGTGTTTTCTCATATTTTTTTAGTTTTTATTTTTTATTTTTAGTAATGGTCTAGCAACTTTTATTTGTTTGTTTTTCAAAGGCTAATGGGGTAATTAATTACACCAGAATACAATTAAACCCAACAATAAACCATTTATCAACTTTGGGTAAATAGATTATCATTTTTAAAACAAGTTCATTTCACCAATTAATTTCCAGTCAAAAGATCATGATTCTTTTTTGTTTAAATTTTTGGATCCAAAATAGAAAACTAAAATTTTTATAAACCTTTTTATATTTAAGAAATCTTACTTTTCGTAATTTCTGAGAGATGGTACCGAACAAATAACCTTGGAAATTTAAACTTATTTTCAAAAATACAATAAAAAATAAATCAAATATTGAATACTTGAAGATCAGAAATAAATGATCCATTATTTTATTCACAAATATTCATTCAATAATTTGAAATTTAAAATAGAAGATAATATTCAATTTCAAATATTCAGAAGTCTAAACAAGGAAGTGTTAATATTATTATCAGTTATTTGATAATATCTATTAATTTTTTTTTTATTATTTTTTATTCGAAAAATAATTATGAATTTTTTTTATTTGTTTGAAAATCTTTAACAATTGGGAAATAATAATTAAAGTCTATTGATAAGTTGTATCATTGAAATACTATCTGACTGAAATAATTCAAGATTGAGTTATTAATTATTGATTATAAATAATCAAATTAAAAAATATTTCTTTGGATTATAAGTTGAATTTTACAGATTTTCAAAAAGTATTTTCGGGAGAATATTTAATTTAATGGTTTGGTTGTTTTTGTCACCTTTTTGTTAAACTAAAAGAAAAAATTGATTCGAACTATACTTTGTTTAAATAAAGTATTTTTTTTAAGTTTAAAATAATTATTGAAATTTCGTTTGAAATTAAATATATTTTTTATACCGTGTTATTATCAAACATTAGCCATTTTATTTTTAAAAGTTATTTTTGAACAATTCTTTCAACAACAAAAGATTTTCCCCCTCTTTATCCAAGATATTTTTTAACTAATTTGGGAATATGTTGAATTTAGTTCTTTTTAATAATGAGAAAAAATGTATCAATCGTTTGCAAACAATAATTCATTTGGGAGAATAGATTTAAAGTAATTTAAGTTTGCAATAATCAGATTATTACTTTAATTTTGATTTTTTGTTTATTTTTGATAATTTTTATGATAATTCTTGTTAATTTTTGATATGATGTCTTTTGATTTGACAAATTTTGATTATTTTAAAATGGCAATTTTTGATTGTGATTTTTGATTTTTTTGACAATTTTTGTCAATTTTTTTCTGTAAATTTTTGTCAATTTTTGATTGATATTTTTTGTCTATCTTTTGAATTTTTTTTTGTCAATTTTTGATTTTTTTTGATTGATATTTTTTGAAAAATTTCTTTGATGACATAATTTGTCAAAAAATATCAAAAAAAATCAAAGAATGACAAAAAAAATCAAAAATTATCAAAAAAGTGACAAAAAGGTGACAGAACATAAAAAATCATGAAAGTTCGACAAAAATTGTCAAAAAAATTTAAAATTCTTAAAAAATGTCGGACCTGTGCCAATAATTAAAAAAAGTTTACAAAAGTCCCCAATTTGATAAAAGGGAAATAAATATGTTAAGATTTTTTTTCTGATAATGAAAAATTGGAAATTTTATCAAATATATCAATCTTTTTTTGCGAACCAAGAAGGAAAATTTTTTACCATTTGTTTTGAAACACATACTATGTTGAATATGTATTTTAATATATTTTTAAGTGTAATTTTTTTCATATATTAACTTTCAGATTTTAAGTCTACCAATAAAGTTTTCAAAGAATTATATCGAAAAAGTATCTCTATTTATTCACTTGGTCCTTTTTTATTGTATAAATGTGGGTATTTTGGGCGAACCAAACATCTGATATGAAAAAGAATGTATTTAAAATTGCTAACAAGATAATTAGCCTAACAATATTGCCTATTTAAATTTCTAATACTAATAATTCAATGTCATAGTAAGAGAAAGTAGAACTTAAACAATCAGCAAAGACTAATATATTTGCAACTTGTACAAATATTGTAAAATTGTGCCTTTTCAAGAGGAATTGACATTTAATATCAACTAATTTCAACTCCTTTACATTTTTACACTTTTGAATATTTTCTTCGTTTAGATTTCTTAGTTTCACAAGTATCTATAAATTTAAACAACATAAAAATACCAAATAAATAAATTGAGATAATAATTACTATTTATAACTACTTAATTTACTTGGTTAAAATGGAAAAGGAAAATGACTGTTCGGGAACTAAAGTTCAACACGATTTTTATAATTCATAACATAAAATTGGAACCTCAGTGAAAACTAAAATTAAGATCAATTAAAAGAAGAAACCAATTATCTTTAAATAATAATCGATTATATTATTATGATCAAACCAATAAACACAATTTAAGTCTACTTACTAAGGAAATTGTTAGAATGATTTAGGAGATTGTATAAATAATCAATTTTTTTTAGAAGATTTTTATAATTTATCAATCAAATATAAATACCTACCCAAAGATAGTATTGAAAAAGATGTTATTCTGTTGAATCCTTTGTTTTGTACTTTTAATCATTGATTTTTGACTTTAGTTAATTGATCTTACTTTAAATCTCCAGTAAGGTTCCCTTTAAAAACAAGCTTGACTTTTATTCACGTTTCACTTTTTACCCGGATGGTAAAATCATTTACTTATTCTCAAAATAATAAAAAATGGACTTTATATTTTTGATTTTAAAAACTTTTTTTTCATAGATTATTTGGTTTTATTCACAAGAATCCTTTTAAAAATAACAATAATTTTATAAGAAAACAATAGATTATGAATTTCAAGGAAAAAATTACCCAATTCACAAATATCTCCAAGAAAATTTTATTTTGAAAAATCAAATTTTATCTTAGAAAAACACAATTTCTAAGAAAAATTTGAAATGACTTCAAAACATTAATATACAAAGTATCTTTATTCAAATAAATTAATATTTTTGATATGTAGAATTAATATTTTTTTTTGGTTAACCAAAATTTTTATCTGAATTTAGAAAAAAAAACCTTTATTTGATATTCTAGGTAAAAAAGACTTGAAATTGTGTAATAATGATGAAAATAGAAAAAAAAAGATAAATAAATTGTTATATAGTAAGAAAAAAAATGAATTTAAAGGATTTTTTTTCAGAAAAAAATTGTTCTGCTTAAAAAAATTTTCTTTTCTGGATTTCTTAATAGATCATAATTTTTTGACACTTGATACATACAAAATTTGTAAGTAGAGAATGTCATCAATAAAATAGTTTAACATTTTGTCCTGTTTTCGTGGGTTTTTGATCACTTAAATACTCCACTTTCAGCTAAAAACAGTGAAATAATGATAAAAACACACCTCTTAGTGTTTTTTAAATTTGAGTCAAATTTTAACAAATGGTAATCTCTTCGAAAAAATGGGAAATTTTCACAATTTTCAACAATTTTCACCATTTTACTTATCGATCATTCAAACAATTTTTGTTTTTTAATATTTTGTAATTTCCATTTCAAATCTATTAACTCACAGTAATTCCTCCAAAACCTTCTAAATAATTGTTCGAGTAACTTTTATAAGTTTTAAATGTTCTCAAATTTGAACTTACACTTGAAAATTCTCAAAATCCATTTTTTGCAAGTTTTTTTTTTGTTATTTTCAATTTCCTTTTCATTAAAAAAGAAAGAAAAAAATATTATGAAAAGATAAAGATGACAAAAAATGTTTTTTTTTTTATCAAAAATCTTCAGAATATAAAATTTTTTTAAGAACTGAAAGTGAAATAACATAATAACCAAACACTCTCAAGTGTGGGAACCAAGTCCTTATTCTTTTTAACATTCTCTAAAAATAATTTTTGATCAAAGATCTCTTATTAACCAATAGTGTTAATTATAAGTCAAGTTATTGAAAAGTAAAAAAATTAACAAAAATTTAATTTTTTAAAGGTCAAGTCATTATTTTTAAAAATAATTTTCTGAATTGGATTAAAAAAATTTGTAATTATCATTAGTACCCAATTACAATCAAAAAATAACCCACCTGTGAAGTGTGATCGATATCCCAAAATCAACAATTAAATTAGAGGACATTTTTAGAAAAAAAGCGCTAAAGAGCGATACTCAATTTCGAATTAGAATGGATGTAATTTATCATTTTGAAAACAATTGTATTAATTTTGAAATGTTACTCTTTGGCGCTTTTTTATATCTAGAAGATTTTTTTTTTTTTTTTTTTTAATTATTTTCAAATCAGTTATTATTTTCTCAAGAATGTTACAAAATATTTACTTTGTCTGCAAAATGTCTAGAAGAGTTCCAATCTATCCAAAAATTAGATTTAATCCAATTAAATTGATTGTATACTTTTAAAAAACAATTTGTTTTTAATTTTACCCTTTGTAACTATTAGAAAAAGAAGTAAGTAATTTTTTTTTTTAAAATTTTGATTTTTTGGAATTGAGAATTCTTTCAAACTTTTTTTTAGTTAAATTTTTTGGAATGAGCTACCCTGAAAATTTTGTTTTGTTATTTGAATTGTGTAAATCAAAATAAGGACGATTTCACAATACCCTTTTTTGGTTTCAAGTCACACGTTGAGTATGGAGAAAACCTACCTAAAATGACTAACACTTAAGGGAGTAGCTACACCATAAGACATGATAAAAATTTGAGAGAGATGAGATAAGAACGTTTTATTTTAGTGGCGTGTGATCGTAGATTCTCTAAAAATTTTTTTAAAAAAATTATTTGATATTTTTTTTTTTAGTAATGTTCAACAATAAAAAAAAAGAGATTTAATTGATAAAATAGTTTTATTATTATTATTATTTTATTATTAAAATAATCTTAATTCCATTAATTTGGACACATTTTAAACAGTTGAAAAAATAACAATAACATGATTTACATCCAATTCGAAATTAATTTTAATTCAACAAACTATTTCATTTTTTGTCTTTTTTGTTTTTGTTTTCATTTTCTTTTTTTCAGGTACTTAATCGGTTTAGTTAGATCTGAAAATTTTTTATAGATGGTTACTAGATGGTTACAGTTGAGTTTCTTCAAGTGAAAAACCACATGCGATTTGTTGATGGTATCTTATCATTTGATCGATCAACCATTGTTGGTGTAATTTTAACAAATCTACCAATATATTTTTTGTTCAAACTCTTTCATTTCAGCTCGTTTCATTTTTTTTGGAAACACTTGTTTTGATTTTTTGTTTTATATTGTTTTCTTATATTTGGATGAAAATTATTACTTAAAAAACCATTAATACTATGTTACTTAAATCTGGTTTTATTTTAGGTTTGGGAGAATATAGTAAATTGAGTTTTTGTTTCACTATTTTTGATTTTAGATGTGTCCAAATTTTTGGAATGGGGTTTAGTTTTTTTTTCTGGGAGAAGATAATTTCAGATTCTTTGAATAAAAAATGTATCTATTTTGTGGTTTAAACTTTGATAACATATAATCATATTGACTTCTCATATTCCACTAAACCCAACGTTTTACAATCCTAACAAGTAATAATTCTACTTAATTATTCTAATTTTGGAATTCTTCTAGCTATTTAAGTTCCATTTATGTTTCCTTTTATGATTCTCTCAATTGTAATATTGTTGTTCTTTTTAAACAAAATCCATTTATCCTAAATGCCACTAATAAAAAAATATTTCTAATTGCTTTGTCTTGTCAGGATTAAAAAAATCTCAAAAATGATGAAAAAATAAAAAATGAAAAAATTAAAGGCCACAATAGAATGTTGAGAGAAGGATAAAAGATAAGTCATTCAACATTCAAAACACTATTTTAAGTAATTCAACTCAACATTCTATTGTGGCAATTTCTTTGAGACTTTGAAAAAAAAATTTAAAAAATCTAATGAATGAAGTACTTTAAATAATAAAAACCAATGAGGTACAACCAGAGTAAAAAATGTTATTTTCTGATCCTCTTCAGAATTGCACAAAAGTGAAAAATTTTCCTTTACCGTGGCTACTCCCTTAAGATAAAATTATTTTCAGATGTATGGCCGACTCTCACACCTTTAATACACTTGACTTGAAAACTTTCATCTCTTTTTTTTAATCTTAAACAAACAGCAATATTCAAAGTATAGTGTAAAGTTGCTCTCAAAGAGTTGTCTCAAAAAAAACTATAAAAAAATAATACATTTGTTAAAATCATTTTTTATTATTTTTACTTTTCTATTTTTCATTTATTATCTAAAAATTTATGAACAATTCAAACACTCTACAAACAACCAAAAAACAACCTTTAGATTTTCAAGTTACTGAAAAAACACGAAAATTAAGAGACTCGTTTGATCATACAATTTTTGAAATATTTACAAACGAAGCAAGAAAAGATCATATAAGCGTCTCAAAAATCGCACTTCATACTTACTCACATCTTTTGTATAATTATTTGTGTAAGGATCTTTTTTGTTTTTAATTTTTTCTTTTAACCTTATTGTTTATCGAGCTTGGTTACCTTTTAAAAAAAAACAACAAAAAAAAAAAAATTATTTATTTTGGAAATTTCTTTTGAAAAGTAAAAACAATTTGTCGAGATCTTGAACGATTTTCATCTCACGCAGGAAGAGTAACAATTAAACCTGCAGATTTGTTACTAATATGCCGAAGAAATAAAACTTTACACGAATTAATGCGTTCTAAAGTTGAAGAATTAAACGAAGAGAAAAAACGAAGCAGAGAAAAAAGAAAAAAGAAGAAGAAAAAAAAAGAAAAAGCTATTAAAATCAACGAAGAACAATTTTCAAACGACTTTCAAATTGAAAAAGAATTTCAAAATGAAACAATTTTTGAGGAAAACAAATTTGGCAACAAAAATGAAAATGAAAATGAAAAGGAAAAAGAAAAAGAAAAAGAAAAAGAAAAAGAAAACGAAAAAGATACAGAAAACAACAATAACATTATTAACCAGAACATTGACGATTTTTCCTTTCAAGACTCTGATGATTTTGAAGCACAATTTGACTTTCTCAGTGATTAAAATTTAAACAGTGATGAATTTGATCACACTAAACCCAATTCATGTGTGTAAATAAAATTGAAAATTTCTTTTGTGACATTCTTAGTTTTTTTATTTTGGTTTTGAATAAAAGAAAAATACCTACAAAAATTGAAAATGTTTTGCATATTTAAGATTCTGGGTGATGTGAATCCGAGGAGTTTTCTTGTTCAGAATCAATAAATAGTACAGTCTGACAAAATTAATCTCAAGTTATTTGAATAATATATGGGAAAAAACTTACGTTTCACTTCATTTTCCTTTTTTTGGTACAGTCCTACAAAATTAATCTCAAGTTATTGGAATAATAACGAGAAAAACTTTTCGTTTTCATTGTCTTCGTTTTCAATTTCCTTTTTCTTTCTTTTTTAACCAGAAACTTTGAAAGAAATAGATTGTAATTTGTGATCTTATTTTATTTATTTGGTTGTTTTTTATGTTATTTTTGGGGTTAACGAAGAATCACACTAAAGATGGATGCTCAAAATGAATTCAAAAGGTGCACCTTAAATATCACCCTTTTATCTTTTTTAATACCATTATGATCTTTTATCACAGATACTGATAAATTGTAATAAATGTTTGGAAATTTTACCTTGATTTTCCTTTTTGAAATTTTTATGTTCAGCTTTGAAAAAAGTATTTTATGAAGTCAAGCTTTAAGAAACTCTGTAAAATTAGTTGTTCTTCAAAATATTCTTTACTGTGGACTATTTGATAAGAAACCGTTCTAATATTTACAAAAATGATAACTGAACGAAATATTTTTTTAAAATTCTTTAGAATTTATTCGATACTGATACATTCAAATAAATATCTGAAAATTTTCACATCATTTTCCATTTTACGAATTTTTTACACTAGTAATGAAATAAGGCATTTTATTCTTTTAAATATTAAAAAACTTTTTAAAATTGGTTGTACTTCAAAAATATTCTTTCTCTTGAGTTTTTTAAAAGTTGATCTATGAGATAGGAGATTATAAAATCGGAAATTGAACAAAAATTTTATTAAATTTTTAGAATTTATTAGTATAAAAATAAATTATTTTTTCAAAAAAAGTGTACTTTTGATTGATTTTTTGTTTTTGTTTAATTGTTCGATTGTAAATACACGAACCACAGAGTAATATGAGGAGTTTAATATTGGTTTATGTGGAAAAGATTAAATTTTAATTGGGCTTTGAGTACAAAACTATTAATACCAACTTTGATGGGATAACAAATTCGATAAATGTCTTCTTTGGTGTATTTCTAAGTGCTTGGTTAATGAAATATTTTAGGGTATAATCATAAAAAAAAAACACCAAAAAGTATAGTGATCAAAGTAATGTGTGAACAACAACTATAATTCGTGTTTCGAAATATAATCCTTGCCTTTTTTTTTCTTGTTACAAGGCAACTCCCGATTCGTTGTCCAGTGGTATACCTAAGTTAAATCCAATTTTGGAAATAAAACCCAGGATATTTTCAGTAAAATTTAAATTAATAATACAATTTATTTGAAATTTTTCAAAAATATTATCATTTATTGATATTTTTAGTGTTTTGTATGGTATAAATGCTCTAAAAAATCAAATCTATTATTTTTGAAAACATTAATAATTTGATCCTTTATTTTTAGAATTTCTTTTTTAAATAATTCAACTTGAGGAAATCAACATCATATTAATTTATCGTTTATTGTCACATTCTTTGATCTTTAAATGTACAAGTCTTCTATAACAAAAAAAAAAAATACTTTTTTATTTTGTAACACAGATTAAAAAGTTCAATGCTACTGATTTTTTCTTCAATACTCTTTTTTTAAAAAAATTATTTATTTTATTATTTCGACAAAAGATCGTTAGATCCTTAAAAAAGATGAAAGGATGATATTTAAGGTGTATCTTTAGAATTTATTTAGAAAGTTCTCCCTTAACCAATAAATACTGATAAATTAAAAAAAAGTGAAAATTTTTATACTTCAATTTCCATTATTCTAAATCCTGATATCTACACTTTAAAAAAAGTTCATTTCAATAAAAAGATGAAAAACAGGCCAATTGATAAAGTTTTTTGAATTTAAAAAAATTAAAATCTTTATTGGGCTTTATTCAAAGCCAGGTAAAAAATTTGTAGATAGAAATTGAACTCAAAAAAGTTATAACTTTATTTACAAGTTATTAGCATTTTAAGAGAAAAAAAGATAAGTATCCGATATTTTGTATTTTAAATATGTTTCGAATCAAGATTAACTCTAGAAAAAAAGTAAAGATTTATTTTTTAAGTTTTTAATAATAGTAAACTCCTGTTCACTCATAAAACGCCGAGTGAAAAATGAAAAATTCAACTTTTTTTATTTTTTTTTCATTTTTTCGCTGGCTGAATCTTAGTTATTTTCATTGGGAAGAAGAGTAATCAACCTAAACAATCAATTAAATGTTTAATAAAATTTAGATACCGAAAAACGAAAGTCCGGGTGACTTAAAGATAAAAACTAAAAAGTTCAAGGTAAAAAATACGCTAATGTTTGAAGCAAATCAGATCAAAAAAAAAATAACAAAATTAAACAGTTTAAACAACAACCCCAATATGAATATTCTAAAAGATTATGAAATTAAATCAAATCAACCAAAAGTATTGTGGCTGTGATTCTGGGTGATCTTAATTAAAGATGTCATTGTTGGTTTTTTTTTTTTTTTTTTGATTTTTTACCAATTACTCCTTATTAACCCTTTTTAAAAATTTATTCATTCTTTCTTTTTTTATTTTCAATTATCTATTTTGGCTTGTTTAAACCATCAAAAAGTTTGAGTATGCCTTTTTCTGAGACTATCATGAAATCTAGGATTTTACTCTTAAATTAGTTTTGGGGAAAGTAAAGTAAAATGACATCTAGAGTTTAATTTACACTTCTTTGAAAAAAAAAAAATAAAAATTCAACTTTTTTTAAAAGTATCAACTCACTTACAAATATTTAGAAATAATAATAATAATAACAATTGGAGTTGAGGTGATCTTCCTAAAAGTAATACTCAAACAAATAGAAGATTTTAGTAACAATTAAATTTTTAAAAAAATATTTGAGCCATATCATTGAAAGATTGATACTAAATTTCTCAATTTCTTTAGGAAATTAAAATTGATATACACAGATTTTTTCATAGTAAATATATTCATTATAAAATAAATTATATATTATCAATTTTCTAAAGGTTAATTTGGAGTATTAAAACCCTTATTTTTTTAAATTTATTTTTTTATGTAAAAAGATAAATAAAAAAAACTTATCAAAATACAAAAAGAAAAATTTACAAAATTAGAAAAAATGATTTTGATTGAAAAATTGTAATTATTTTTGATGAATACGGAATTAAAATCATCAAATATGTTATATTTATTCAATAAAACTGAAAAACTTTGATTGAAAAGGAATTTATGTATTAAAAAAATCACTATTATATTTTGAAAAGATGATGTAGTAACCGATATCTTTATTGTAAAAAACAATTTTTACACTAATAATGTCTGGTAATTAATTTGTTAATTTAATTTACTAAATAAAAAAAACGAAAAAAATTGCTAGTTTTCCTTAAGTTACTCTAAAAAGAAAATTTTTCTAAGGTAATAGACAGATTTCCCGCATATATATCAATATTATAGTATTTAATTTCTTGTTTTAAAATAATATATATATATATATATATATTAATTACAAATTTCTCTTAGTATAAGTTAGACCAGTTACTGAAAAAATTTACATTTTTACAAAATAACTTTTCTTTTTTTTTTTTTTCAATTTCTTTTCCTGTTTTGATATCTTTAAGTATAATTCAATTTTTAGCTTTTAAATCATTTTTTTAAAAACTAAATAATATTATTTGATTTTAAGAATTATACTCCACTAGTATGAAAAAATGATTAATAGTCAAATCATTTATAAAAATTTGTTAGAAATTTTAATTTATGTATAAAAATAGTATGAAAAAAATTTTTTTCGAATCAACAAAATTGGTTAATTAAAAAGTTCCAAGAAAACACAGAATATACCATTACCATTCATGTAGGCAATTCCCAAATTGATTTTACCTGAAAAATAATAATTAAAATAAAAATTTTAAAAATATTTTTTTCCTTATTTTTTGATTTCTTTTTTTTTAAAAAAAAAGTCCAATTAAGGAATTGTTAATTTGAATTAAAATGGAATTCAAAACATTAAATTAAATACAATTTTAACAATTTCAATTTTCTAAAATTTATATATTATTTTTTTATATATTTATAAAATTAATTTTTTCCATTTTTTGTAGTTATTCTTTCTCTATTAATGCCAAATTGAGATGTAGATTTTAAAAATATTGAATGTTTTCAATTTCAGATATCCTAAAAGAGAAACAAAAATGAATGAGAAAATTATTTGAATAAAAATGCCTTTTTCATTAATATATTGATAATTCAAATAGATTTGTCAAATATAATTCTTTTGATAATTCTTTATTATAAATAATTAGATTGATTTGTATCAATAAAAATAATTAAAAATATTATTTGAGAAATATCTAAAAACAATTTAGAAGAATTTTTGACAAATAAATCTGAATGTTTGAAAAGATCAAGTCTGAAATAAAGGAAAAAAGATTAGATTTTTTTCATAAGAAATTTTGTTAAGTGAGTCTATAAAATTTCATTATTTAGAAATATGATCTTGAGAAAAAAAGTGAAAATGGGAAAAAAGATCAACAATTCTTAATTTGGGAAACCTTAATAGAACCTTAAAATGAAAAGTCAGATCAATTAATAAAAGAAAAAAATAATGACTAAAGACAAAAGGGGGGATTAAACACAATAACAAGTTTTGTAATATTATCTATAGATAAGTGTTCTTTATTTAATAGATCTCATATTAAAAAACTATTGAAAAAATTTACAATTTTTTGAGATCTTCAAAAACAACTCCTCGGATTTCGATAAATCAAGTAGATCTAAATTATTTTTTGTTGATTTGATTGAAAATAATTGAATGACTTATTATTTGATCTTAATTTGTTTCTTCTTTTTATTGATTGTTTTTCGTTTTAAATTTCTATTGACGTTCAGAATTAAAAACCGTCTTGATCTTTTTTTCCCATTTTCACTTATTTTCTTAAAATATTGTCTCAAATATTCTTTCTAAGAGAGTTAGAGGAATCACAAATTGTAAAAAAATATATTGTTAAACTTTATCCTTTTCTAATATTATAGCTATTAAATAAAAGATATCAAACTTTACCTTAAATAGATTGTTTTTGAGTAAATAGATCTCTTGATATTTTTTTTTAGTGTGTGTTACTCTAACAGTATTAAAGATATAAGTCTCTCCAATTTTGAACTGAACCCTTCAAGAAATATATAATTTTTTATTTTTTTGTATTTTGTTTCGAATTCAAAAAATCAAAACAATTCCTTGATGATTTATTCTGAAGGAACAACTTTTCCAGCAGAGCCAATAACGAAGCAAGAAACAGGATTACTCTGGGGCCTACCACTTCAACCAATGAAGAAGAGAATCCCAAGGGTATGTGATGGCTCAAATGCGGATGATCTGCTTCGTTGCGCAAATTGTTTTGCATTTGTGAACAATTCTTGCGATTGGTCTGAAAAAACATGGACTTGTTGTATTTGCAAAACTGAAAACAAAATCAAAGGAGATAGGTACAAAAAATTCAAATTACTTCCAGATGAATTAAAGATCCCTTTTCTTGAGTTTAAGATCTTATCAAAAAAAGAAAAAAAAAGAATTTTGAAAAAATCTCAAAGTAAAGCAAAAAAAGATCCAAAGAAAAGAAGCATGGTTAAAAAAAAAAAAATAAAAAAAACAATAACTTACTCTTCTTCAACAAGCACAGAATCAGAAAACGAACAAATGGAAGAAGAAGAAGAAGAGGAAGAGGAAGAAGAAAAATTACATCAGTCTCGGTTTCATAAGAAAAAACAAAATCAAAGTCAGAACGAAATTAATCAAAAGTTTAAAACGCCCTTTGCTTTTCTTTTTCTAATCGATCTAACATGCCAAGAAGATGAATTAAAAACTTTCTGCCAATCTTTACTTATTACTCTCAAGAATCTGGAAACCAAAGCATTTTATCGTTTTGGATTAATTACAATTGATGGCAATAAACAAATTGACGTTTTTGATCTAACTTCAAGACAACCACATTGCCGACAAATCAATATTGCGAATTATTATTCCCAATTGAAAAAAGAAAAAGAAAAAGAAAAACAAAGACAAAAACAAAACCAAAATGAGAGCAATTACAAACAACAACAACAACAACAAAAAGATTCTTCTTCAAAAAAAAGAATCAAACTTTCTGATCTTTTCCCTTTTAGTTTTGAAAAAATTTTACCACCATTGAAACAAAATTATCAGCAAATACGTTCAGCAATTTTGTCTTTGATCTCTTTACAAAAAAAAAATAACAAAAAGCGTCAGATAAAAAAACCTTTTGGAGACGCATTACATTTGACAATAAATTTTCTCCGCAACCAAGATCAATTAATGTTATCAAAAATCTTTTGCTTTCTTGGTTCGCCTCCGAATTACGGCAAAGGTAAAATTTCAATCAGGCGTCTTTCCAAGTCGATTGCTTTACAAGACGAAAAATTCGCCTTCCAACCACAAACGAGTTTTTATACCAAACTAGCTGTAAGGGCTTCTCAAAATGGGATCCAAATCAATCTATTCTGCTTTAATTTTGTTGGGCTTTCATCGTTATCTAGCCTTGCAACAAAGTCAGGTGGTAAAATTATATTTTGTGAACCAAATACTCAATTGATTAACAAGACTAACTTTAATAATAATAAGGATATCAAGACGAATGGAAATGAGTACGAGAACGAAAATGAGTATGAAAAGGAAAAAGAAAAAGAAAATATAAATCTAAATACCAAAGAAAATGAAAATGAAAATAAAAATGAAAATAAAAATGAAAATAAAAATAAAAATGAAAACGAAAAGGAAAAGGAAATAGAACTAGAATTAATTAATGATGAAAAAACAAAAAAAATAAAATTTGATAAAATAAGTAATGAATTATTAAAAATATTCACAATTCCAAAGGCAGCAAGATGTATGATTCGGATCAGAACATCTCAAGGATACCATGTATCTGAAATTTTAGGAAATTATTGCAAACACAAATCGATTGAGGATCTATTACTCATTCCTGAATGTTCCTCAAATAACGGGCTAGCAGTGTATTTTGATTTTGATAACAAAAAAGAAGGGTTTAATCCTTATGAAATTTATAAATCATTTATCCAGGTTACTTTTGCATATAGCAAGTTTCGAATCAAAACAAAAAATGGTCAACAATATTTACGTTGCTCGCGTTATCTTCGGATACATACATCATCTTTTCCCATTTCTTTTAGTCCTGTAGATATTTTAAAATCTGCCAGGCTACCAGAAATAACGTATTTGCTGACGCACAGATTAATAAAATTAACATATACCTTTGGGGTTTCTGAAGCAAAGCAATTGTTGGCAAAATGGTTAATACACATATCTTCAAAGCAACATTTATTATTTTATGTTCAGGAAAAATTGTCAACAAAATGCTTAAAATTTTCCAAATTTCCAAATTTAATTTTTATTTCTAGAATTCTTTTTTCTTTAATAACCCACCCAGTATTCCAAACTATTGGTCTACACCCAGATCAAAGAATCCAATTGCACAACGTATTTTCATTACTATACCCGGAATTATTGATCCGAAAATTGTCTCCGCGGATATATTGCTTTGATGGTCTGGACCAATTGAAAAAAAAAAAATTAAAGTTATCCAAAGTTGCAATTCAAAATTCCATTTTGCAATATAAAAATCCAATTTTTTTGATTGACGATTCAGAAAAGATAATGGTATTATTAATAATAAAGCCAAATAATGAGAACCAGGATAAGGTTATTGCAAATGGAGCTTATACATACAAACAATTTATACAAGGGAGCTCTTTGTTATCGAAAATACTTGAAAAAAATTTAAAATTAAGAAATGAAGAAAAATCGACCCCCGTTGAGATAAATTATATTAAAAAAAATAATCTTTTTGGAAATAAAAATATTTGTTTAGAAAAATACTTAATCGATGATGGAATTAACCAGCAGCCTTCCTTTAATAAATTTAAAAAAAATCTGTTAGTTTCAATAGAAAATATTGTTAAATTATCTTCCAAAATTTAAAAAAAAAATTTTGATAAGAATAAAAAATGAAATAAAAAATAAAATCAAAGATTATTGTTTTTCTATTTATTTTTTTATTTTTTAAATCTTATAGATATTTTGATTGGGACAAGGAATGGACCGTTGCCTATTTTCATTAATTTCAATGTGTCGGAAATTTAGGGATCACCACCATTATACTACCTTGCCTGATCAAAACCATACTTGACAGAAGTTATTAATAGTTCAAGGCAACGTTACCGCACTAAGTAAAAGTTAATTCCAGTATAAGGTAATCCAATATAGGAAGTATCTAAATTGCAACCACAATTTCTCTTCTTCTATACTTGGCGACTATATGAGAAAAATAATATAAATTTTAAAAAATATCTAGTTTGAAAATATTTGCCCATTATCATAATACAATACCATAAGGAAGTAGCAACACCATAACAGTCACCCAAATTGAAATATGTGATAGTTTATTAAAAATTATTTAAATTGGAGCTCTTTAGTTCTAGATTCTCCAAAATTTTAAAAAAAAAAATGTAAAACTTTTAATTTCCTAATATCAATAATTGAAATTTTCATGTAAAATAATAATAAAATTAAAAAAAAAAATATAATTTTGAGAAATTTATTAATTTTTTAAGGAGATTTTTTTTTTGAGATCAAATCCTAAATCCTTTACTTTATATTATCAGATTTAATTTATATTATATTTTGTAATTATTTGAATATAATTTTCTCTACAAATGTTATTAAAATCTAACTATTCTGCAGCAATCTCAAAAAAAAAAAAAGAATTCAATCATAATTTTTTTTTTTTTAAAATTCTACTTTGGAAAAGAGAATTTCTGGTTTTATTGGTATTTCTTATATACCTTTATCTTTAATTATTTTATGTCTTTTATAATAAAAATCATTTTATTGTGTAAAATAATTTTGCTGTAAATTGGTTTATTTATTAATTAAATTCCTTTTTTTTACCTTTCTTGAACTTTTTAATTAAAATTTTATTTAAATATTAATAAAATAAGAAACTGCATTTATTTATCTAATAAAAGCAACTTCTAAATTCTCTAGATAATTATTGTAGTTTCTCATAAATAAAAATTATTCTTTTTTAGAACTTATAAACTGTTATTGGATTTATTTAAAATCTTTTTTAAAAGATTTAATAGACTTTAAATCAAAAATATACAAAAAGACATATATCAATCATAAAATCACAAATTAACTTTTTCTAATACTTTTTGTATATTTTAAAATTTATTTTTTGGTGGGTATTTATAAAAAATAATAGATTTCATATTAATTATTCTTTTGGATATTTACAAAAGATAAATTTGTGGTTTTTATTTTAATATTGAACCATTCTTAATAAAATTTTAATAATTTGGAATTCTTAAACTCAATAAACATGCATTTAATTACAAATTGTGATATTGATCTTCATACCAGTATCAAAATTTTTTTCTAATTTAATACTTTTATATATTCTCAACTGATTTTATCATGTTTTTGAATTAGAAATATAATAATTTAATTAATACAAAGATCTTGCCAAAACAATATATTTTGAAGTTTAAACTACAAAGAAACAAATTTAACTAATGATCATATCAAAAGATATTTTTTTTTGGTTTCGATTTACACATAAACATAAATAATTTCTAAATTTTTCATGTTTTTTTGTTAAAATTGTGAGTATTTTAATGAATTGTGATACTTCTCTTGTATACCCACAAAAGTCAAGAAACTTAAAATATATTTGATGTATTTAGTTATATTCGATTGTATTTAAAAAAGAAAGTAAAGTGGTTTGAAATATAAAAAATAAGAGAAAATCAAAAATACTTTTTCCAAATCAAACAAACCCAGACAATTCAAATCG
The DNA here is from genome assembly GCA_027625915.1 of Anaeramoeba flamelloides. NCBI lineage: Eukaryota > Anaeramoebidae > Anaeramoeba > Anaeramoeba flamelloides. The sequence continues at coordinate 8,889,877 of JANTQA010000036.1, forward strand.
TTGCTAAAATGGGATTTGTTGTTATTAAAAACATCAAATATACTAGCATGTTATCTGAATCTTATGTAAATATCAGAAAAGTTTCACATTTAATGAAAAAATCAAGATTTTAACAATATAAAATGAAAAATTCAGAAATCATTTTATTACATATGTAGAGTTTACTCTAACTCTCAAATCTAAAACCCGGAAATTTCTGAAACCCAGTAATTCCATTTTTCTGATCAATTGTAAATATTAGTAAAATGTCAAAAATATACCCCCATTTTACTGGCAAATAGCCCAATTACCCAGCGACTTATAACCTTCACAATTGTTTTATTGGTTAAATATTCTGAATCCACCATTTTTAACTCTTTGATAAATTCAGAAACCAAAAAAATCCAAAATTTGTAAAATTAATTGAGAACATGACTGAAAATGAAAATCCACTTTTGATTTTAAATTTTGAAATAAAAAACATTTTGATACTTTTAAAATATTTGAGAGGATTTAAATTTGAGATGGGGGTTTGATTATTGTAAATTTTCATGAAATTATGAAAACCATATTGTAAAATAATAAATCCTCTAAGGTTCCCAATAGAAATTTAAAATTTTGAAAAAATTATTAAAAGAAAGATATTAAGTAAATAAAACTCTTATTTCATAAATGCAATAACAAAATAATTCTTCTAAAGATGATTCCTAATAAATTTAGAATTTATCTAAAGGGAAAATCACAATAAATTTGATTTTCAATTTTCAGTAATGTTCTCAATTAATTTTACAAATTTTGGATTTTTTTGGTTTCTGAATTTATCAAAGAGTTAAAAATGGTGGATTCAGAATATTTAACCAATAAAACAATTGTGAAGGTTATAAGTCGCTGGGTAATTGGGCTATTTGCCAGTAAAATGGGGGTATATTTTTGACATTTTACTAATATTTACAATTGATCAGAAAAATGGAATTACTGGGTTTCAGAAATTTCCGGATTTTAGATTTGACAGTAATTACTGAGATAAATATTCCAAATTGATCCTTCATCATCAGAATTTCTTTTATAATATTAGTATTTTTTGAAATAAATAACAAATTATCTTACTATTTATTGTTGATTTCTTGGATTAGTTAATGTGTCTATACTTTTTTACAAAGAAATACACTTTTTATTAGAAAATTGGAATTAAATTTTTCTACATATAATATTTTTCCAACTTTATCAGTATTTTTTCTCTCTGTAATACTAAATATTATTTAAAAAATCAGGATTTCTTGTATTTAGGTCTATGAATATTTTATGGGTTCAGTGAGGTGTTTAAATCCTTAATCTTGTTTTTCCATGGTTATTAATTATGAAAAGAAAGTGTTTCTTCCACTTTAAAATTCGAATTGGTAATTTTAAAAACTTGCTTTTTTTATAAATGATTTATAAGAATCAAATTTTTCAAAGTACTCAAAAATAATTCGATTTAAATATTTAGGGTTATCTATGTAAGTTGTAGTTTGTATAATTTGAATTGGCCTAAAAACGTACTTTTTGTGCCTTTTTTGTCATTTTTTACAAGTCAAAAATATAATATTACCTTTTTAAGACATGTTACTTACAGTATCCGGATGAAATTGAAATGAAGAGAATCTCGGTACGATACTTTATTTCTTAAATATTTTAATTTTTATTTCTATTCTTATTAACTTTAGATAAATAGGTGTTTTTTATCAATTTTATTCATGTTCACAAATACTATTTGTGGTAAAAAAAATATAACAAAATTTTCATTCAGTTTTCCAAAAAAAGATTTTCGTAGAATTGGGCGCAATAGAATTTTTTAATTCATAAAAGAAGCTTAAATTATTAAATAACTTTTTTTGAATTAGGGACTTTGGGTGATTTATTTTGATTCTTGAAAGGTGTATTTTTTTTTGGAAAGCTGAACGAAAAATTTAATCCATTTATTTTACAATTAACAGTAATTTTTAACATAATAAGTGTCTCAATATTTTTTTCACATTAGTTATTTTATATCTTTTCATTGCTAACCAATAATTTTGAATAGTTAATAATTAGAAACTTTTTTATAATAAAATTTTTGATTAAAAAAAAAAAATGTTCCAAGTTGTTGAATAATAATTTGAGACTCTAATTTCAGGAAGTTCCTCCTAAAATCAAAAAAAAATAATAATTCTATTGATGAAGTGAAAATCATTTTAAAAATATTTTTTTTAATCAAAGATTTTACACAAAAGGTGAAAAAAATTATTTATTTATTTATTCCCATTCATGATTAAAGTTAAACACTTTTCACTTCAAAAATTAAATCTATTTCTGTTTTTTGCAAAATAATTCGATAACTTAAAAAATATATCAAAATGAATTCAACCCAAAAAAGTAAGATCAATAATTATACCAAGTTTTATTTTTCTATATCCGTTCAATATTGATCCTATTATTATCTCATCAAATTTATTAGTCAATATTTCATTCTTCAAAACTTTGTAAAGTGAATCCTTTCTGGAATCAAATTAATTCTTCGAGAAAAGAAATACTCTGACATATTATCAAAATAAATAAAAAAAGGTAAATTTCCCAAAAAATGTCTTTAAAATTTGGAATTAAAAAGATCACAAATTTTTGGATCAATGTCTCCTTCTCTAAGTTCAAGTTTTACAGATTGTGTAACACGGAAAAACAAAGATATTGAGAATCATTTTTACATCTTTAAAAAACAAAGTTTACTAATTAAAATTATTGGATCAAGTTTCTAAGAAGAAAACTTAATTTCATCTCAAAAAAGATGAGTGGAGATTATATTTATGAAGATCTTTTGTTTTTTTAATATTTTTATTTCCAACTAATAAACAGTAAAATATATAGTTAACTGGAAATCTAAAATTTTTATTTTTTAATTGGTCTATATCGGTACTGTAATAGTTTTTTGATGAAATTTTATCAAAAAATTTGTAAAAACTTATATCAACTAAAAAAGACATTGTTCATATTCAAATAAGATAAAAGGAAATTTTATATTGTTTTTGAATTTTGAAAAGGTGTAAAAAAGTTTGGAAATAATTTTTCTGTTGTATAAACTTTTTTTATAAATTATTAAGCTTTTATAAAGTCACTAATCTAAATTCGATCACTATTATCGTCAAGAAAAATGCCCAATTATTTTATTTCCAAAAAAAAATTAACTTTGTGTAAGAAAAAACTACAAGAATAAAAATCAATTTTGGGTTTTTTTGGGTGTTTTTTGAATCAATTAAAAGAAATAAAATTTTAATTTTGGAACCGAAAAATTAATTTAAAATGATAAGTCAACCTTTACTGGTATATATCCTTTAAATCAGGATAAATTATCCTTTTAGTCTTACTATTAATTGCAAAATAAAAAGATTAATATTTTCATTCAGCTTTCAAAAAAAACACACCTCTCCGGAATGAATATAAAATCATCAAAGTGACTAATTCTAAAAGGAGAATTAATAATTTAAGATGATTTATGGAATTAAAATATTCAATAGTTACCTGATTCTATAAAATTCTTTTTGAGGAAGGCTACATTAAAATTTTGTTACATTTATTTAATAACAAGTATTAATTTTCTTATATTAAGGGAGTTTTCAAGGATAAGAGACAGTTTTAGTTTTTTGCTCGATTTGTAAAACAAAAAGCAAATGAAGCGAAAAATTTTTCCCATTTATCTGAAAAGAACAATAAAAGGTATTTTATTCACTAAACCACATATGGTGTTTGGTTTTCAGTTTGATCGTTAACTCTCTGGTTTATTTTAATTCTGGGAAATTATTTTTTTTTTTCTCAAAAGTTGAAGGAAAATTTTTTTCCTTTTTAATTTATGTAAAAAAAGTTTTTCAATTCCAAGATCTCGAAAAGTAAATTTTTTTTGAAAAGTAATCCAATAAAGTATAAAACATAATCACTTTGAAGACGAGGTATTTAAGAACCATTTAAACCCCGGGTAGTTGTACTGGTTTGGATGGGATTCATATTTCGATTGATATTGGAAATTGATAAGACATGTTCAAATTTTTTTTCGAAAAGATCTTTACTTTTTTTCAAAACATTTTCCGATTCTCTCACAGATATCTACAATTCCAAATTTCTATATACTTTATAAGAGTTCTTATTTTTATTCGGATAAGTTTTTTTTCTTTTTGACAAATTTTTTGAAAAAAATATTACCTTAGATGGGTCTTATATAGTAAGGAATTAAACTCTTATAAAATATGAGAACCAATTAAAAAAATTAATTTGGGAAAATACAACTTTATTCACCTTTTGACAAAAATTATGGTCAGCTTTACTTTGAGAATCCAATTATTCCAAATTATCAATTATTGTGTATTCAGTAAAAAAACTATTTGAGTGCCCTTCATGTTTATGTTCTAACCCGAGATCATAAAGCCAAAACCGAACAAAAAATAAAACTTGGTTTTATTTTGGCATTTATACTTTTTTTTCAAGAAGTTGAACCAGAAAACTATTTTTTGTTCGAGATTCTTTGGAATTCTTTGGAATTCTTTTAAAAAGTTTAAAACTGATTTGTAAAAGCCGAAATTGTGTATTAATAAGCTGAGTAACATGAATTTCTGTAATGACAAACAAATCAAAGCGAAAAAAGTCTAATTCAGCTTTTGAACCTGAAGGAAAATGATATTTTGAAAAACTTTTTTTAGTTGATCTCATTCTTTTCGAGAATTGTAAACACAACAAGTCGGATTTTTGGTATAGCTTTGAAGACCACTGGCTTCTGACAACCTTTTCTGAAATTCCAACATGGTTCATTTAGAATAAAGCTCTTTACAATAGCGAAAAAGATGAAATTATTAGATTTTCCAAAGCAATCAATAACTGGAAAATGAATCTTGTTGTTTCTTGTTTCCTTCACACCCTCTGGAAATTAATCTTTGCTAAAAGAAATTTACAAAATTCTTTTCGAGATTTTATTTCAACTTTTTTAAAAAATAATATTAAAAGTTTAAACCGATCTTGGGTTTACATTTTCAATCAGATATGTTGTTATCAAGTCTTTTGGCAATTTCGTTTTTATTTTCTAATAAATTGATATACTTAATTAACCTAATCTCTAATTTGTTTTTTATTTGAAAATTAATTATTTTTACAAATGTTTTTGCATCAAAAATTTTCCAATTTTTTTCTGAGAAAAGTATTCCCACTACCAAAACATCTGAAACAATTTTTGTAAAAATTCAAAATACATGAAGAAATATCTTTTAAAAAATAATCGTATTTGGATTAATTGGAAAGCCCATAACAATTCTTTTCCAAAAAAAAACATTGTTGGAACTTTTTTCTGAATCAACCCTAAAAACAATTAAGACATATTTTATAAAACCAAAGAAAACATTTTTTTTTAAAATAAAAATAATAATTCATAAATAATCAACATTTAAATCTATGAATACCCAATTCGAAGATCCATTAAGACTTTTACAATGTTGTTACGCCCTCTTAAAATTGGGTTCACAGACACAAAGCCCACTTTTGAAATATGATCATGATTTCATCAGGGTCGAACAAGATCACAAGAAATGTACATTGCTGAATTCCTTAATCAAAACAACAAGTTTAAAGCTGAAGAAGAGCAGTTCCGAAAGACCAAATAACGGGGGAGAAGACAGGAAGCAAATGCCAGTGGTCTCTGAAGGGGAATTAGCACTGTTTTTGAACATGAGGCCAAAGCCTTCTTGGGGGAAGAGATTAGAAAAATTATATCTTTATAACCCAGATTATATCCTCGGGTGGTACCCAAACCTTTCGAAAAGATACGACACCACAAACCCAAAGCTCAAGAAACAGCTCCCCAAAAAGATTATTATCAACAAAACAATTTTTACAAAATGCGCAAACCTTACCGCGACAGCACAATCACAAAAGGATTTGACAAAAAGTTACAAATCTGCACAAAGGGGAATCGAAGAGTATTTTAAAAGAAACAATTACAAAAGACTTGGGAGGTATAACAGAGAAAAAGTGGAGTTTGCCTTAAATGAAAATTAATTAATTCCCACTTTTTTCGAAATCACTCACGAATTTTTTCTATTCTTTTTTTGTATAATTATTGTCAAAATCTTTTCTTGGGACGAATTGTTCAAGCAAAATTTTTTTTCTTATTTTATTTAAAATAAAATCCTTATATTGAATACTCTTTTTAACTGTGTTTTTGTCATTGCTGTTGTTGTTATTGTTATTGTTGTTATTTCCAAACCTTAAAAATGTGTTTAACGTTCATCACATTTGTTCTTTTTATTTTAAAAATGGTTTTTTTAAATTCAAAAAATCTTCAAAAGTTAATAAAATTTAGAGATTTAAACTTTCCAAAAGTTTTTTTTTTCTTTGAGAGATAGAATGGTTTTTGAGTCCTCAATTGATTTCCCCGGTACCAAAACAAATCGTGAATTGTTGTCTGTAAGTGATTTCATTCTTGGAAAAAGTTTTTGCTTTAATATTTCAAGTTAAAAATTTTCTGTTTGGAAGCAAAAAAGGAGAATACCTGATGAAAATATCTTTCAAATCGCAAAATTAAAGATTATTTATTGAAAAATAGAATTTTTTGTCATATTGCTTGATCGTAATTTACCGGTTTCTGCAGATAAAGTTGAAAAGATCGAACAAAAATATCAACATTTTCAATAGATTAAATCGTCTTTAATACTCTAACTCTTACCTTTTTAAATTGGATCTTTTTTGATCTGTTTAGGTTTTTGAAATTTTTTTCTTTTTTTGGAAAGTTGAATGAAAATTTTTTTCATTTTGATTTTTCAATTTAATTGTAAACCTAACAAAATATACCTTTTGTTTGATCAAAACTTTTGATGGTTTTCAAAACAAAAGGACTGTTATTCTTTTGAGTTCGTAAATATTTTTTTAATTACCGGCTGAAAAAATCGAAGATATTTTGTTACAAATCCGAAGGTTAAATTCAACTAAAGTAAATAACCTCTTCTCTGGTTACACATTATGGAAGTATTTATTTTTTAAACTTTGAGCTTCATGGCATTTGTGAGATTTTGGAAAATGTTAATTTTTTTTTCCATTATTAAATGGGGATTATTCCATTATTTCCTCATAATTAGAAGACTCCAAAAACTAGATACTTTTTTGTTTTTTTTTCGAAAGATTACAGTAACTTTTCTACAATTGAATTTTTTAATTCTCATGTGTCGAAAAAAGTCTTAAGCAATTAGTGAATAAAGAAAAATCAATTTTAACATTTTTATTTTTTGGAAACAAATCCAAAATGGATCTGTGTTCAAGACAAAGTTTCGAACGAATTCAAAGGATGGTATTTTTTGTCTTGGTTAATGAGAATGAGAAATCCAAAAAAATCATGTATAAAACTTTTTTAATATTGTGGAAAGTGAAAAATTTAAACCTTGCTTTTTTGATAAATTTTTTTTTCCTAACAAGATTAAAATAACTTGAATAGAATCTTTTGAAGGCAAAAGATGTAAACTACCCCTTTCCATTTTAAGGATTGTAAGGTAATAAGATGAATAAAATAAAAATTGATGGAAAAAGGAGAATTATTTTGCAAAAAATTTAAATCTCTATTTGGATACTGATAAAATGCAATTTAAGTTTGGAAATTTTTACTTGATTTTCCTTTTTGAAATTATTAGGCTCAAGTTTTGAATAAAGCATTTTGAGAAATCAAGTGTTAAGAAACTCTGTAAAATTAGTTGTTCTTCAAAATATTCTTTGTACTGGACTGTTTGATAAGAAACAGTTCGAAGATTTATAAAAATGGAAATTGAACTAAAAATTTTTTGAGATTTATTAGAATTTATCAGTATCTAAAATTTCGAAATCGAAAACAAAAGTATTCTTTTAACCAAAACACACTGAAAGTATTTTTGCCAAATTTGAAAAAACAGAAAAGAATAAACTTTTTAGAAAGAAAATTATTTACTATTTCCAGATATTCCAAAAACAAAATTTAAAGAAATTTTAATCTTTAGAACCTTAAAACTCACTTAAAATTTGATCTCAAGGTATAAATTTTTAATGAATTTCCCAAATATTTGGTACCCTTCTTCAAACTATCCTCTTTTTTTTTTTTTTCGAGTTTAATTTAAGGAAATTTGCGATAAGTTCATACAAACTAATTTCCAATTGCAAATACTCTTTTTGTGTTCCAAATATTTTTAAACACTCCCAATCATAACTGTTAATTTAATCCCATAAATGATTTGATTTCTTTAAGCTTAATAAAAAAGCAAGTTTTTGTTAATATAAAGTTGGGGAAAAAAGAAATAATTTTTTGTAAAATCAACACTTTATTTTCTTACTAATAAATTCAAATATATTAAATAAAATTTTTAGTTCAATTTCCCATTTTGTAATCTCCTATCTCATCTCTCAACTTTCAAAACAACTCAAGAGAAAGAAGTTTTTTGAAAGCACAACCAATTTTACATAGTTTTTTAATATTTAAAAGAATAGAATGCCTTTTTCAAAGCTTATGTAAAAAAATATGTCAAATGGAAAATGAAAGGAAAATTTTCAGATATTTATTTGAATTTATCAGTATTGTATTATTTTTGAGATGAGTCTAACACGTGGGAGAAACTCAACCGCCTTGGGTGTTTATTTAAAACAAATTTCAAAATCTCTAATTCAAATAAAAATCTATTTTCCATTTACTAAAAGTTATTTTTAGAATATTGTTTATTAACAATTAAGCAAATTTTATAATTTTTATTACATTTTGATATACCAAAATTTTATAAAAAAATAATTATATTTATAAAATTTTTTATCTTAAAGTAACAGGTTATATAACCAATTATCTTTTTTTTTTTTAAGTTTACTTCTAATATTATTGGTATTTGGTTAATAAAGAGGAATATTTTTTATTTCCTTTTCGTCATCCTTTTACTTTTTAGAAGGTACATGAACTACAACCCTCTTATTTGAAAACCCAATTTAGGAAAGCAGAATTTAGAAAAAGTAGTGATTTTTTTTCCCCATTTAGAATACAAATACCTTTATATGTTTATTATTATTTTTTTTTTTTTATATGAAAGGTTTGAAAGAATATATCACTTTTCTTTTATCAATTAATCTTAGGAAATAAAGTTAGCTTAAGGGATTAAAACAAAACAAAAAAAAAATTGAAAATATTTTCATTTTCAAATCCAGTAATGTAGATGTTTATTTCATCTTCCCATTTGGTTCGGATGAAACTGGATGAAAAATATACCAAGCTCTTTACTAAAATAAAGATGGGGAATTATTTTTTTTTGAAAAAATTCAATTCTTCTGTTACAGTTTTATAGTTGGTAAAAACAAAATCAATATTTAATGAATTATTTTTTTTTTCCTTGTTTTGTCTAGCATTTACTCAAAAATATAGAGCCAAATAAAAAATCTATTGATTTCATACACAATTTGAATAAAATTCAAAAAGAATACTATAATACCAACCTCGTTATTTTAATAGACCATTTTTTTCCGGAGGGCAGTCGCTTTCCAAATACTCAATAATCTCAAAAATAAGTTAATTTTTAACTTATTCTGAGAACAATTAGAGATATTTTTAGATAAAAGTCTTATGGAAAAAATTCATTATTTAAATTGTTAGAAGAATTTACTAGAAAAAAAGAATAAAAAGTAATTTTACTCCAACAAAAGTTTTTATTTGTCTTTTAATGGTTTAAGGACTATTTCTACACACTGCAATGAGTGTTGGTATCTTTTGATTATTTATATTGTACTTTTTCAAAAGAATTTTATGTTGTCCAAACGATACATTTAGAAAATTATAATCTGTGTTTCAAAATAAAATGTGAGATTTTTTTTTTTTTTGGTATAGAAGGAATATACAATTAACAGGTCTAAAAAATGACAATAAACACTAAATAAAGATCGTGTTGATTTCTTAAAGTTCTATTATTTAAAAAGAAATTTACTAAAATGAAGGATCAATTCGGATAATTTATATCTTAAAAAATAGAGTTAAATTTTGAGAATATTTTTCACATCAAAAAAACAAAAATTCAAAAAAAATGAGAATATTATAAAATATTTGAATAAAGTTCATTTATAATTTAAATTGTAATGAAAACATCAATGATTTAACTTTCAAATTGATTTGAACTTAGGTATACTCATTGTGTTGTGAAGATTGAATGTTACTATTTAATAAGAAGAAAAAAATTATGGATTATATCTTGAAACACCCATTATAATTACCGTGCATGCATTATTTTGATCACTTTTCATTCTGAAGAAATTGGAAAAATGTAAAAAAATATTCACAAAGTTAAAAAAAACACAAACAAACAAAAAATAATAAAATAAAAATGACAAATAGATTTGATAGAATAAAATAGTGTTTTTAATATTTTTAAAAAAATAACTTTAAGGGATTGTCTATTTTAAGATCAAATTTGAAAACATTAAAAACTTGTAAAAACAACTTTAAAAAATATTTAAAATATACCCAGAAAATTTTTATGTGTTTATTGATTTGAAATGTAAATGATGAAATATTAAAATTTATTTTCAGTAGGATCAAAGAAAGGATAAATTGTGTAAATTGTTAGAATTGTGAACATTTTTCATTTTTTTGTTAAAGAAATTTCAAATTTATATATTTAAATGATATTATAGAAATCTTTTAAGAAAGCTTTAACAAAATTTCACTACTTTCACCAGAAAAAGAAGTTCAAAATTTTCAACTTTAAAAGTTTTTAAAAATAGAATGAGTTTGGTTAAATAATAATAATCATTCAAAAAGAGAAGGATGGATCAAAAAAGTTATTGAGAATATGTATTTTTTTTATAATTATTTGTTTTTTTTCTTTATAAGTAAAACCCAGATCATTTCTTACAAACATTTCTGAACAAATAAGAATATGATTTCTTATTTAAATTTATATATTATTCCATGATTTGTCCTGGATTTATTTTTGGTATTATTATTCAAAGGATCCTTTCTTAAATAAGAATATTTGAGTAACCAAGAGTTGGGGTTATATTATAAAAAAAATATTTACTATTCTTATTATCCAATTTTTAATCACTAGGTGGTCATTAAACAATCATTTTATTTCGAAAGGTATCTTTACTCTTTTCGAAATCTAATCAAGATTCAATTTGGATGTTATTGATTATTTTCAAATATTATACAATGCCATTGAGTGGAAAGGGTAACAATTATAAATTCTAATCTCTTTATTTTTCGTATATTTTCAGAGAAATTAAAGATAAAATAAAAATATATCAATTTGGGAATTGAAGTGGGAAATTTTCTATTATAAATTTGGATTAAATGTGACAAATTATCATTTATTGTTTTGACAAAAAAATGTATTATATTGTTCATTTAGCTGCTGAATTTCATTTTAGAACATTGTAATTATTGCGAATTCTTTTGATAAATTAAAAAAAAAATATGAAGTTAGAGAGTTATATCTTGGGTTCAGTTTTAATGAACCAACAAATGGAAACTTCGTTAATTAAAAACATGATTTTTTTAGTTCAAATTGTTTTTTAAAAGTTATCAGATTTCCAATTTGAAATATAATTAAAGACATTTATTTGCTATGTTGAGTTAATTTTGTTTTTAGAAACTAGATTGTTATAAGATTATTGTATGGATTACGTATACCGGTCTAGGTGATAATATGTCATATTTTCAATTTCAATCTTATCTTCTAAATATTAAAGCAACCTCTCAATACTGAATTTTTCAGATCAGATGGGAAATAATTCACTTTGTTAATTTTTTTGTCTTTTTCAAAAAGAGTTTTCAAAGAAAAAATTGAAATTTTTGAATTTTTCTAAAAGAAAAAGGACACTGAAGTGAATATTTATTTACAGTTCATTTCACAAAAATCAGAAAAACTATTATCTTTTATTGAAACTTATTCTAAATTGTATTAATATACCAAAAAAAGCAAAATTTACAACCTTTTACCCTAATAATATCTGTAACAAGTTATATTGTGATATAGTGATGCGACAAAAGTTATAAGAAACTCATTAAATTTTTAATAAAAAGATCTCTAAAATATTATAAGAAAAAGAACAAATTTTTTTATAATTTTTTTTGTTTCAAAAACAATTTTAAATTTTTTTCACATGATTTATTGATGTTATACAAGATAAAATATGTTATATAAGGTGTTATAATTTAGAAATATTATAAAAAATAATAATAGAATTATAAAAAAAATATCTATAATACATCTTGTTAAAAACTGTTCCACAATTAAAAAAAATGTTAAAAACTGTTTTAAATTGTAAAATTATCATCAAAAAAAAATTTTTTAAATGAATTTTAATTTAATATTTTCAATAAGAATTTTTTAAAAAATAAAAAATTTATTGAAAAATTTGGAATATTTTTCAATAAAACAATATTTATAACATGTTATAAAGAGTGTATTATTATTTTTTTATTCAAAAATCAAAATATATACAAGATTTTTGTTTTAAAAATGTTATATGATTGCTTTGAAATTATTTTTTTCTTAGGATTACTATTTGTTTCCTAAATAAATGAAACAAAATTTTCATTCAGCTTACCAAAATAAGATTTTTTATTAATGATCGAATAATTTAATAATCTTTCGAGAAGCTTAAATTATTAATCTCTGGTTTTCAGAATGGGGAATTTTGAAGATTTATGATAATTCTTCTGACAGATTATTTTGGTAAGCTAAATGAAAATTTTGATATTTTTATTCTGAAATTAACAGTATAAAGTTAATTTTGATTTCCAATATTTCAAACTTAATAATATGAGAAAAAAATCATTTTTTCTATTTCAAAACTTTTGTATTAAATCAAAATGTTTCATGGTTATGGATGGGGTTGTAATCAAGTTCAACAATTAAGTTTAATTGAAAACGAAAATCAAGAAAACCAGAACCAAGAAGAAACGATTTTAACAAACATCTCTTCGCCAAATCCATTACCGTTATTTCATAACGAAAATATTGTATATGTCTGTGCAGGAGAAGAAAAGACCTGCTTTGTAGCATCCAATAATGACATCTTTGTCTATGGGAAAGACATAACTAAGCACCTTAAGCATAGCTTAGATCGTGAAGACGAAATGATTATAAGTGCGTCTAATGGACAGAACCATTTCATTTTCAGGTCTGCCTCTGGTTTAGTTTTTGGGTATGAGTCTAATTTCAATTACGAACTAGGGTTTGACAATTCCGTCTTGTATACTGTAGAGAAGCCTACACCCATACCATTTTTTGAAGAAAACAATCTCATAATTAAAAACGCTGTTTGTGGTGCAGAATCTTCCTATTTTGTAACAAACCAAGGGGAACTTTACGTTTGTGGTACAAACCTTTACGTAAGTTTTTTTAATTTTTATTCACTAAAAAGAAAGTTTATCTTTTTCAGATTTTTGTTTTTTGTTTTTTGTTTCTCTTTTTATTATTTTTTTGTTTTTTGTTTTTTATTTCCTCTTTCAAAAAAAAAATTATTTGCCTTTTTGTTTTTACTTTTGCAAAAAAACCAAAATTGGATTCAAATTATTTTTCAATTTACCTTTCTCAATCATTCTGAAATGGTTAATAACATTTTTGTATTTCAAAAATTTGGTTTCCATTAAAGATCCTTTTAACTTGTTTTAAATCTGTTATTTTTTTTTAACATAAAAATTTTTTTACAGAAATCTTCGATTCTTTTTTTGTTAAATTGGTTTGATTGTTTTTTTTTTTCGAGAATAGTAGTTTAGTCAAAAGTAAACAACTTCAAAATTGTGAATCTATTCACTTAATAAAGGTATTAACAAAATAAATGGCAAAAAATTTTCACTTCATTTTCGTTTTCTTTTTCAAATAGAGAAGCACAATTATTACAACCTACTTTTTTTTTAAAAACTCTATTAGAAACAAAAAATAAGGAACAGGAACTCAAATTTTTTTCCTATTTATTCTACAAATACCTTCCTGGATAAGAATACAACATTTGTTTTTTTTTTTCTCTTATTTTTCACCTTTTTGTTTCAAGAAATATATACAAATTACTTTTTGGTCTGAATACTGTTGACTTTAGAAGAGTTACTATACTGTTAAAATCAAATTGCAATAATTAAAATTTTATCTCCAAGTTCACTGATGTTTTTAATCTTTTTGGATTCTTTTTGTTCAACCTTTGAAAAAAAGAATTTGCGCTGAAAAGTTTTAATTTAAATTTTTTTTTTCTTCTGTATCATCATTTTAATTTTTTTCAAAGATCCAAGACTTTTATCTCTTCACTTAAATCAAATCTTATTCGTCTCCCCAAAAAAATAAATAATAGAATTAATTTTCTTTCTCACAATAATCAATTATTTTTGTTTAAAAAATGTATTTTATATTTTGATTAATTTTATTTAATTCCTCATTTCTCTTAATCATTAAAAAAAATATTTTTTAAAGTATGGAAAAGCTAAAATTTTACCTCTATTAAATTTCTTATTAGAAAATTAATCAATTTCAAGCTTAAAATTTTCAAGTATAATATTTTTTTCCAAATAAATGAAAAAAAATTTTCATTCAACTTTCCAAAAAAAGATTTTATCAATTAAGTAACATTTCAAATTTTGATTTCTGTAAATCAGTTGCATTCTATAATTTTCCTTTATATAATTGGGACTTTTAATGCTTTGTTAGAATTCTTGAGAGGTAATTATTTTTTGGAAAGCTGAATGAAAATATTGATCTTTTTATTATGCAATTAACAGTAGTATTGAAAATAATTACCAACATGAAAATAATCCAGGACACGATTTTTAATGGTAATATTAGGGAAATTGTTGTGTAATTGTAAAATCAAATCCTTTTTATAAATAACCAAACAAACTTTTTAAAAATTATAACTTACCCACTTATTAGTATGATGGGTTAATCAAATTACACCTTTTCAAAACACTATTCAATCAATCAAAAAACAAGAATAAAAATTATCATTTTCCAAACTCTAGCGAACCTCTATAAAACTCTATTGTTTTTTAAAATAAGCTGATCTACTTTAGGTTATCAAATAATTAAATGAGTATTCTATAGATACCTACTTTAATGAACTTTAGGTAGGTTTATTACTGATTTCATAAAAAATTTGTTTGGTTATTTATAAAAAGGATTTGATTTCAAATATTTGCAATTATTAACAAATTTCCTAGTATTAACAATTAAAAATCTTGTCAGGCATTATTTTGATGCCAGGTATTTTTTTTTCAATACTATATACGATAATTAAAAAGTTTATTATTTTGAATACACCCTATATAACTAATTTAGAATTAGTTAAATAATAATGTGGTTGAATTGACTTATAAGAAATAAAAACCAAAAAGTTATTAAATTTTGAGATTCAGGGTTTCTTTTATAGAAAGTCATGAAAAGAATGTATTCTTTTTAACGAATAGAATGAAGATCTTCAAAGATCGTTGTTTTTTATATTTTCAAGTTTGGTTTGCAACTATAAGTGAACTTGATAAAAGAACGCAAAAAATCTTGTTTTTAAAAAATATTTTATTTTTCCTCTTTCTAGCTTCTGCAAACTTTTTTAAAGAATTTATTTTTGTAGATCTTCTTAATTTTTCAAATTTGATGTTCAGGATTCAGGTTAATTTATGAAGAGATTTGGTTAGATTATTTTCTTTGAAAAAACGAATTAAAATTTAAATACAATTTCCCTTTAATTCCGAATATTAAAAGTCAGATAATTTGAGAAAAGAGATCAAAAAAAAGGAAACAAGATATTTCACATTTGCCATTTTATGTTTGAAGACCAGCAAATTTAATTTTGAGATTCTCATCTTTTTTTGGACTCAAAGCCACTTTTGGAAAATTAACCTTAGATTTATTATCCTTTGTTTTCTATGGTAAACCAAAAGATAGAATATATTGAAAGAATTTGTTAATTGATATTTAATTTAAGCTATACTATTGAAAGGAAACAGTTCTAAAATGGAAAGGTGTCATATTTTAAATTGATTCTTATAAAATTCAAATCAAGGTAACTTAATTATATTTACCTTAAGGTTATTTACTTAATTCTTTTTTGTTTTGATATGAATTTTCTTTTAATATCAATCTTCCAAAAAAAGACAAAATATTGAATTTTCAAAATTTGTAAAAAAAAATTTTAATGATTACATTGTTTTAAGTTTGTTATGAGTAAATAAAAATTGTTTTCAAAAAGAAAAACAAACCCAAACTAATATCACCTATTTAGAATAATATTTTAACTCTCTAATTATTAAAATTGTTTAATGTTTCTATTTATTTTTCTCTCTGCAAAAAAAATTGAAGACTTTTTTCGCTAGAAACACCACAATTAAATCTTTTTTTAAGAAAATAAATAAATAAAAACATCTAATTTGCTTTATTTTGATTAAAAACAGCTATTCAACTCTCTATTTTACTATTTTTTTAAATCTATTTTTAAATTAATCAAGATTTTTTTAAAAATAAATTATTATTTTTTTCACATTTACCCTTTCTCAACAAAACTCTTCTATTTAATAATTTGAACTTTTTGACACAAATCGCTAATAGTACATTAGCAAAACAATATTTATGTTTTTAACACAATAATACATGTTTATAGCATGTTTTATAAATATATTTTTTTATTAGGGTACATTAACAACAAGCAAAAGTAACTGAACTAAAATTTATCTTCAAATTTTGGAAAATAATTTTATTCGAAATCGGATTTTTGAGACAGACTCTTACTCTGGTTCTAATTTTACTGATGAACCAATTTGACAAGATCCTGAAAGAAAAAAAAATTCAAAATCCAAAAACACACATAAAAAAAAAAAT
This sequence comes from Anaeramoeba flamelloides, assembly GCA_027625915.1. NCBI lineage: Eukaryota > Anaeramoebidae > Anaeramoeba > Anaeramoeba flamelloides. The sequence continues at coordinate 8,906,688 of JANTQA010000036.1, forward strand.
TAGTAATTAAACATTAACAGAACTGAATTACTAAAATTCCAATTAAAAAAATATAATTTGACCAAAAAAAAGAGAAAATTAGCACTTTTCATTTTAAAAACATTGAACTTTCAGGTTTTAAAGAAGAAAAAGAAATTGAACCAATTTCTGACCAACCTCAAGGAACATTTTGATAATAAAAGTAGTTTTCTACAATGTTTCGAGAAATTATTTGATAAAAAAAATTAATTTTTATTTTATAAAAACTTTTAAACTTTAAAAAAAATTAATCAAAACACTGATAAACTTAACCATAAAACCAATAGTAATGAATTTTTTATACAAGATTTTAAAAAATATTTTATCAATCATTTTTATAATTAGTATTTGCCAAAATTCATCACCTAGTTTACCTTGTTTTCAAAAGAAATAAATAATCAAGTTTTATGAAAAAATTTGATATTTTTCTCATTTGAAAAATACATTACCACCATATGTTAAGATATACACCGACGAATATACACATTTTAAAATTTTTAAAGATAAAAATAACAATTTGAAAAGCTATAATATTCTTAAACTTATTCTCACCTTTTTTTCAAAATAATTAAAAATAAAAACGATTTTTTTTAATCTTTAAAATATTCGACTTCATAAATAACACGAAAAATTTACTTTCAACTATTTTTATTTTTGAATTTTTGTTTGTGTAAAATTGTAAAAAGTTATTCTTTTATTAAAATTTTATATTTTAATATTTTTTAATATTGATAAAATCTTTGTTTTTTCGCTTATTATTTTTTTCAGAAATTCAAGTATAATGAAAGTGCCATATAGTATCCACCTTTTTAATTCCTTTGAATTTCGGAAAAGCTCCTTTAAGTTTTTTTTAATTTTAGAAATTAAAAAAAACCAAAAATAATGATTCTTTGTGTTTTTCTGTTCGATAATTATTAAGTAAATCTTGAAAATAATTTGTAAAATAATCTCTTGTTTAATTATTTAATTTTTTTTAAAAAAATCAATTTTTCTGCTGCTGCACAGGTGTAATCTACATTTCGAGATAAATTAAAGATCAATATTTTTCACAATCTTGAAGTTTGAGTATTGATGTTTCAACCTTTAAATTTTTCTTGAAATACAGACTTTTTTCTGAACTTCTTTTGAATTTTTTACGAATACAAAGGTATCCATTATTACGCGATTATGATCAACTTTTGATACTATTTTAATTAATAGCTTTTTTAGAGTCATTTGAACAATTGAACTAATTAATATGTTTTACCTTCAATAGCAAAATACTTAAATTAGAGGTACTTTGATTGTGGTAAAATCTAATTCCAAAAGTATTACATTTTTTTTTTTTTTTTTAAAAAAAAATTCCTTTTCTCTAATTTAATTTAATCAAAACAATCGTTACAAAAATTTCCTTCCAATTGTTTTTATTATTTTATGATGAATTTAATTCATTTGAATTATTAGAAAGAAATTCAATAAACCAAATAACAGACTTTATAAAGGAGAGCATTAAATTCAGAACATTGATTCTCAATAAACCAAAAGAGAAGAAATGACCGAAACTCGATTATTCAAAAGCTGCAACTATTATTGTATTGAATGGATGTTTAAACCACATTTTGTTATTTTTAAATTGTAAACATGAAAACAAAAAACAAAAAATTTAAAAAAATAAAAAAAAACCAAAAAAAATCTGAAAAAAAAATCACACTTATAAATAAATGATCAAAACAAATTACTTTCTTTAAATAACTTAATAGGGACAACTTGGCACAGGAAACACAAATACCGAAATGGTTCCAAGCATTGCGCAAATAGATGTTGCAAGAGTATTTTCTGGAAGTGAATCATATCATCATTTTTACATGACTGGTGATAAGAAATTATTTGCATGTGGATATGGGAAATATGGACAATTAGGGCTAGGAAGCAAGGGCAATCAGAAGAAGCCCAGTGAGTTAAAAAACTTTCGAGAAAAAACAATCCAAGATATTTCATGTGGCTACAGACATTCCTTGATGTTAATTGAGGGTAAGGTATATTCGTGTGGAGCAAGTGATTATAACGGACAAGGGCAAAGTAGTCATTGCACCAAATTTAAAATAATCCAAGAATTAATTTCGCAAACAATTGTTCAAATTTGTGCAGGTAAAAACCACTCCCTTGTTGTCACATCTGAAGGCGTACTTTATACATTTGGATCAAATTCACATCAACAATTGGGATTAAAGGAAAAATCCAAAAACCAATTGCCGTTCCAGCCATTGCCCGTTCGAATCAATTTGTCAGATCTATCTAATGTTAAGGCCAGTGATATTGGCTTAGCGTGTGGCGCAACAACATCCTTTATTTGGAATTCTGATTTTAATTCACTGTTAAAAGATTTCCAAGTATTATATGAAAGCCAAGAATTTTGTGATTTGAAAATCAAAAACAACAAAATTAAATTAAATTCATCTCTACTTGAGGCCAGAATCCATCAGCCGGTCACAGAATCAATAATTACGGAATTAGAAAATTTTTCCCTTGAAGAGCTGAAAATCTTTGTCGAGTGGGTCTATTTAGATACCCCACCTGCTAAAAGCTTAATGAGGCGATTCACCAAAGCTTTAAAATTGAAAAAGGCTTCGAAATTGCAATCAGACATTCGTTATTTGTTTAGAGACAATGATAGCAAAGATTTTTCGTTAATCGTTGGCGAAGAAAGAAAGGTTAAAGTTCATAAATTAATTTTATTGGTCAGAACAAAAAAATTCGCAAAACGTTTATCCGCTGACTATACCATAGATAAATATGATATTCAAAAAGAAAATTTTTCCTTTTCTGCTATACGTGGGTTCGTTGAATATCTATACACAGACGACCTTGACGGTATTAATGAGCCAACAGAAGAAATTAAAACTGAATTGAAAACTGTTAAAAGAAAATTTGGCTTATCCAAGTTTTCCAATTTTGATAGAAAAATTGTAACAATGTAAAATTATCTTTGTTTTTTTTTTTTTAAAAAAAAATATCAAAATATTTTTTTTTCTTCCCTTTTTTCATTTTCTTATTTTTCTTTTCCTTTTCTTTTCCTTTACCTTTTTTTTACCTTTCCTTTCCTTTTCCTTTTTCTTTTTATATTCTTTTTACATTTCCTTTTCTATTTTCTTTTAATTTACTTATGGTAATTTCAATTCACCTCGAAAAAAAAATTATATATTAAATCATTTATAAAATTTATTTTTCAAATCTATGAAATAATTAATAAAATAACAAAATTTTTTTTTTTCTTTTCTTTGATCTTTTTTTCTCTTGTTTTTAGAAAGAATAAAAATTGAGTTAAATTAATAAAATGATAATCCGAGATTGTGATTTTTTTTTTTATCTACAAAATTTTATTATCCATTTTTTAAATGTTTCTCAGCATTTTCTATTTGAAAAGTCACATAAATTATTTTTTTCCAAAAAAAAATAACCAGATAATTATTAATTGTTGTTTGTAATAAAAACTTGAATTACAGATAATTTATATCTTCAATTTTTTCTGTTTTTTTTTAAAGTTAAAAATTTGATTTTAATAGTTAATACTTTAGTATTTTTCAAAATAAGATAATTATCAATTTTTTTTTCAAGGTTCGATGGTTTTAATTTTGTGTTCTTTTTCTTGTATATTTGTGAAAAAATAAACTATTTTTCAGTCAAAACGGTAAAGTTTTATTCAAGAAATAGAACATATTCTATGAGTTTAATTGATTATTTTTTTCAAAACATTTTTTCAATTTTTAGATGAAAATCATTTTTTCTCATTTTTCAAATTTGTTTTTTCGTTTTTGCATTTTTTTTTTGTTTTTTGATCTATTCTTTAAAAATTCAATTTGAAAAAAAAAAAAAAAAATTGAAACTCGAAATAATCATAAAGAAATCTGAGGCTTTATATTTTCTTTTATAATATATAAATTTCTAATTAAAAAAAAAATTTATTGTCAACAATTATAATTTCTGATAAAAATTGAGAAATTTTGCACGAGACGTTTCAATGAAAGGGGTAAAAAATTTTTTAATTTTTTTTTTTTTTTGGAATTTATGGTTTGTTCAGGCTTTTCTTTTATGATTATCGACTCTAATACGAAGTTTATTATTTCTTGTATTTCTATAAAATTGAAGCTTGTTTGATTCTTAAAAATAAAGTGAAATTTTTCATTTTTGACTTGGGCTTTTGAATGAAATGGAGTTTAGATAAGCTTTTTCCAAAAAAAGAGGAACAAATTTATTTTAAAATGTCTATATTAAACTTAATCTTCAAACACTATTTTAATATCCAAAATAATTAAAGGGGTATTTATTGATTTTTTATAATAATTCAATTTGTTTGTACATATGCCATTATTTCAATAAAAGATATTATTTGTTCTGATCTCGATTTTATCTTGTATTTTTTTGGGGTGAAAATTGGTGTTTATTATTTATTTTTGATCTTAAAAACATTTTCATAAATTCCCCAATCTCAACAGATTTTCCAATAGTTTTGGAAATATATAACAGTATTTTATTGTTGAATAAATCATTTGTTTCTTTACCATATTTCCAGTTTTTTATTGAAATTGTCGTACATTGTTTTCATCAAAAAAAGTGATATTTTTTTTTTTTTTTCATTTTTTTGGAAATATTTCATCAAATATATTTTGAAATAAATAAAATAGTCATTGATTCAATCACAATTAATATTAAACTTAATTTGGTATTGTCTATTCATTACTAATAAAACCAATGAAAAAGATGATTTTTATGAAACCTAAAAAAAAATTCCTACTTTTTAGGAAATACCGTATGTACTGTGGGTTTAATCTGAGTTATTTTTTTTTTGAGTTTATCTTTTTTTTTTATTTTCAAAGTTTGTATATTTTTCTCTTTGAATTTAAATTAAATATTCTATTTTTCACAATTAATAAAAAAAAAATGTGTTTTAATTTAATTTTTAAAAATAAATAAGGATTTTGAGTTAGAAATTTCTTTTATCGAGTATGAAAAACAATATTATATCTTTTTTTAAAAATTATACTAGAAATTATATCATTTTAAAAATTAAAAATTTTCTAGTGAGCGTTCATTGCAAAGTTAACTATATCACATAGACACCATGTGTGACTATTTTCAAATATGAAGATTCCCAAAGTGGCCGAATTAACTTGGAAGAAATGAAAATTCAGAATTTATCTAAATTTTAGATTAAAATTTTCTTTGTCAAAAATCATGAAATTTTCGTTTATCTTTTGATATTTTAGAATAAATTCTCATCTATTTATTTTTTTATGTTTAGGTGTTTGTATTTAAAATTTTGTATGTTAATGTAAGTAAACTTGAAAAAAGTGAAACAAAAAAGTAATATTTTTTGTTTTTACTCCTTTCTTGAATTATGAATACATTTTTTTAAAGACTAAGTTATTTAAAATCTTTGTTGGGTCACGAAATTGTAATTTTGTGTAAACAAATTGATTTAATTTGGAATTTTGTTAAATTTTCTCGAAAAAATGAATTAAAAATCCACTGTAATTATCCTTGTATTTTGAATATTAAAAGTCAGATAATTTAAAACAAATTTAAAAAGAAAAAAAACAAATAATTTTGAAAATATTGGTTTTTTAATGAAGAGTTTTCAAAATCAGAAAATATTTTTGCTAGTATAACTTAATCTTTTTTGATCCTAAACAAAGTTAATTTTTATATTTTAAAAAAATTAATAGTAAAATTGAAAAAAAAAAAAAGGGTTTAAAATTTTGTAATAACATTCCTCAAATTTATATTTAGCTAAAATTATTGTAAAATAGTTTATTTTTTTAAAATAAGAATGGAAATTAAAAATAATTGATAATTATTAGTGAATGTTTAATTAGAAAGAAAAATAATAAATAATTTTTCTTTTTTTTCTATTATTTATTTTTTTTTTTATTTAATGAATAAAAAATAAAAAGATATTTATTCCTGGTGGAATAATTTACATGCTATATCATTCAAAAACTTTGGAAATTTAATTATTGATGTATTTGATTTTACTGTTATATTTGATTGTGAAAATATTAGTTCCCCAGTTGTTGTGTCAAAGCACTGTGATTGATATAATCCATCGTTTAAAATTGAATTGACTGTTATAGCTGAGCTAGGTATTTCTTTTAATTTTATTTTATTGATGCATATCGAGTACCAAGTTGAATTAGAATTTTGAATCCATACCAAAGCGATGTCATTTGAAGAAATCCCATAGCTGTTAACATTATCGATTTTTGAAAATTGGCAATGCTCCCAATCCCCTTCAGAAAACTGGATACCCTTGACGAATCCTGAAATTGGTTTCCATATATGATATAAGTTCAAGGGGTCAATAAAGGAATCCCACCACCATGTTAGTTGTATACCAGCTAAGCCCGTTACTACACCAGACCAGGCACCGTTATGTATATGTATCCCCGTTGGATCTGTTTTAACAGTATAATCGGGGCTACCAGAGATACCGAATTCGCCAATATAGCTTGGCTTCTTGTAAGCATTAACCTTATAATTTGAAAGTGCCAGGGCGTTTGCAGCAACATCATCCGCACCGTATGTATGCGACTGTGAATAATCGATTTCGTCTAATTGGTAAATTTCAGGATCATTGATGGACAAAGAAAAACTGGTTGTAACCATATGCTTATTGATATCTAAAAATTTAATATAATTACTCATTTCTGCATGCCAATTTTTGACAATATAATGCTGAGAAGAATCCCCAAAGTCATCTGTTAAATCAACTTCATTAAATAATTCCCAAGACAAAATATTGAAACTATATCCATATCGCGCAACAAGATATCTTAAACGATTTTTAAAATATTTTTTGGCCTCTTCATTTGAAAAAAAATCTTTTGCATTAGTTAAAGGCCCACCATTAACCGAATTGTATGGATTTGTTGGCCAATAAGAGTATGGTGGAGTGCTACGGTATGAATTAAATGATTCAATACAAATCATTAGCCTCATCATTAGTTTCTCTGCCAAAGATACTACATAATCTAACCTCCAAGTGTTGGTTAAAGAATATTTGCCTAACCCAGTGGATAAATTCTCTAAGGTGAATGAACTAAATGGGCTTAACCATAATCTTGCATAATTACCTGATCCTTTTGATACGAGCTTATTAAACCAATTATCATAATCATATGTATTATTTTTAACAGACCAACACACTAAAAATAAATTTAAAGTTGTTAATTTTGTTTTTATTGTATGCAATATTTAAGATTTTAATTATTTATTGAATTTTGAATTGAAAAATTTTATTCAGAATTTAAACATATTGTGATAAAACTTGACCAACAATCTGGGAATCAAAGAAAAAAAAAGTAAAATTGATCAATGAATCAAAAAAAAATCAATGAAAAAATAATCTCAGCATTGGTTCGAAATTAGCATGTTGGGATTTGATTAACAAATGTGAAAAATATTTTGACTTCATTTTTCTTTTCCTTTTATTTTTTTTTTTTCTTTTACAAATAGAGTTTTCAAACAAATATGTTGTAGTTTGTGGATTTATTTGAAAAAATAAAATCAAAATGAAGTGAAAATCTCCCCCAGATTATACAAATGCTAGTAATAGCAAAATATCAATCAGTTAAATATTTTTAATTTATTTGAATTCTTCTATACTATCAAACAATTAATACCAAGTAGATCTAATACATAAAATTTTTTCATGACACAAATAAATTTACAATTCTCGAAAAAGTAATAGAATTTTTTTTATGTTTATAATTATTAGAGTTAATTCTTGGAAATAAAAAATTGAAAAAATAGTTATTTTTAAAGGGTTTTTGATGTTAATTATTAAATACTGGAATAACTATTACTTTGGATTTAATTCTTTGATTTAGGAAAAGTAATTAAAAAAAAATTATTTAAAAATAATAAAATCTTAATTGCTATCGTTAATGTGGTTAAAATAACATTATGCAGTATTAATAAAACTTTAATTCATATTAAAAGTCTTGTTTTTTTATAGTAATATTACACAATAAATTATCAAATAAACCGACAATAAATATAAAGTATTGTGATATTTATTTTTTTTTAACACAAACTTTTTATTTTTGAAATTTTAAGTAAATAAATTTTGAAAAATACCGATAAGAAAGAGATTAGAAATATAAAAAGTTGAAAATAGTATTTTAGTTACTGTGGAAAGATTTTGGGAAATCATTGTAAGCTTAATTTCAAAAATAGGGGCAAATTTTTGATTGAAAAAAAATTGTAGTTTCTCATTTAGTGAATACCAAAACTCAACCCAGAAAAATCAGAACTTAAAACTAAAAAATAACTGTCTAAAACACCCTTTTCTGTTTTAATTATTATTTCTAATAAAAGAATAGAGAAAAAGAAACCCATAAAGAAAAAAAATAAATCTGACCCTATTTTTTGAAATGATTTTTCATCTTAAAATTATCCATTTAAGATTCACCATTGCTTCCAAGAACCTTTTGAAACAACTTTCCATCAGAGTTATCAGATTTTTACTATTTACCCATTTGGTATCAACCCAAACTTTCCTTGATACCTTTTTCAAGATAAAAAGAATCTCAACAAAAGAAAGAAAAAGAAAAAGAAAAAGAAAAGAAAACGAAAACAAAACCAATTTTTTGAATATACAACAAAGAACTCAAAGATAAAATGAATACGATCACATTCATCACATTGTCTCCAAATGAAAGAGAAAAGAAGAGCTTATTTGATCTTGCTATTTCTTCACTTTTCAAGGAACCATTGTAACTCATTAAAGCAAATTTGGTTGATACTTGTTTTCGAAGCAAACACTTCTTGGGTGTTTTACTTTCTTTGAATTTTACAATCCCTTTCTCCAATGCTAATTAATCTCATCTCTTGAATATTAACGGTTTTCAAAAATGTTCTTGTTCATTCAACATAAAAATAACAATATGGAATCATTTTGAAAGAAAAATTGCAAAAAAATGAATTCAACTTTGGGAAATTTTCATTAAAAGAAGATTGTTTCTTGATATTAAATATTCAATAATGACTTTTAAAAGATATTGGGTTCATAATATTTGGTTAACACAACACACATACCAATAATTTAGAAAATACTAATGATGACCCTATTTTTGAAATTTAGCTTATAATTAGACAAAGTTTAAAAATTAACTGAAATTCTTATTTTCAATTCTAATTCAATACAATAAGAAGTATTTTACTAAGAAAATTTGCTTTATATATGATTTTTAAAGTTATTTTACAACACTGTAACACTTTTTTGCGCAAAGTTGTTTAATTGATAACAGTGATATTAATTTACGTCTCAATTTTCAAAGATTTTAACCTGTATTTTCATTCAAGGTACCAAAATATTTGTTCAAAAAGAAGTTGAATAAAAAAGTGCTTTATTTTTCTAGAAAGGTTTGAAATTGGGCAGATTCAATTTCTTTATTGGAAAACAATGAGGAAATTCAAATATTGTTTTTTTTTTTTTCGTTTTTATTGAAAAACAATATTATTTTTTTTAAAAAAAAAATTGATTTGTTCTTTTTTTTCGAAGGAGAAAGAGAAAATAAACCATTATTAAAGACTTTCAAAAGGGAAAAAATGAAAATTAATAATTTTTTTGAAGATTGAAAATAAAAAAAAAGCATTATTTTTTTACAATATCAAGTAAAATCAATTTTAAAGCTATATTATGATCTATAATCTTGTCTAAATTATAGCTAGTTAATAAACAAAAATAAATTTCGAATCTATTTTATATTATTGATAATCTTATTATCTAGTTCTTACCATCTTGTAAATTCAGGACATGTATCGTTTTTAATTTGATCATGCAAATGATATTATTATTTTTTTTATTATAATATTATAATTATTTTTCTTCTTTTCTTTTTATTGTGATAAATTTTCTTTAATTAGTCCTTTCTCTCAATAAATAACTTTAGAATTTTAGGAAGTATCATAGATTGCCTAGGTTTTATTGAGTTTTTCTGTTTTATTTGTTAAGTATTCTAGGTTTTTTTTACTTTTTGAAATAAACAGAAAATTTTAATAAATTTTCGGTTTATTTTAAAAAGTAAAAAAACCTAACGAAAATCTATTGATTTTCCAAATAAACAAAAAAATCATGTAAAACCTAACGACACTTTTCCAGAATTTAAAAGAATGGAGAAAAATCTTTGATTTTACTCAATTCTTTTGAATTATGGAAAAGCTAAAGACATTTTTTTTTAATTTCAGATATTAACTGAAAATTTCTTGAATTTTCTTTTTATTTCATAAATAAAAAAAAAACTTAACGGCAAATAGGAGGTAATTTTTTTGAATCACCTTTTTCAAAAAAAAAAAAAAAAAAAAACATCAAGTCAATTTTGGAGGATGTTCATAATTAGTCATTGTTAAGAATACTCAGTAAATTTGGGGTTTTGTATTTGATCTTTTCCAGGTATTTTTCTTAACAAAGGTTGAATAAAAGTGGAAATACTTCTCATTGAAAGGATGGACGATCTAGTTTTTCTCTTCAGAAATTTAAATAAAGTATTGTCCAACTGAACTAATTTAACATTTAACTTTAATATTTTCAGGAATTAAGATGAGAGAAAAGGATCTTTTGAAGAGCAAGTTTCTTCAAAGTATGATTTAAAATAAATAATTGGTTTTAATTTTTTTGGTTCAAATTTGTTTTCGTTTATTTATTGTTTTAAGTTGTCTAGAGTTAGATCTCAGGTTCCAAAAATAAATAGAATCTCATATTTTTTCATATGTTCAAAAATCCCTTTAATAATCCTTCGTTTTGGATCCCCTTCCAGACTCAGAAATAATGATATTATTCTGGTGCTAAGATGATATTAAGTATCGTTCTTCGAAATCCTCACTATCATCTTATATCACTTCGAACAATCTCTTTTTTTTCGTTATTACAGGAAAAGCTCAGATTATAACAAGGTGATTGTTTCCAAATCAAAACAAATAAAAATCGATATTGGTTTCTAAAAGTTTTTCAAAAAAAACAAGTTCTAAAAATACAAGAAACAAGAGTAAACATAAAGTAAATATGGTATAGATTTCTTAAAGTTCTATTATTTCGAAAAATATTCTAAATAAGATAAGATCAAAATAGAGACTTATTATCAAAATAAAGTTAATTTTGTTAAGAAAATTTTCATTTAAAAAATCCAAAAAATTTCGAATAAAAATGAGAATATTACAAAAAATTTTAAACAAATTTCATTCCTAATTTAATATTTACACAAACAATCATGGATTTTACCTTCAAAATTATTTGAACTACGATATACTTTTGGATCGTAAATTAGATGTTGTAGTGGAACAAGAAGAAAAAAAAAAAAAAAATTCTTATTTGAAATACTGGTTTTATGTTCTTGTAAGAATATTTTTGAAAGCTGTTCAAAAAAATCTAATCATTATGGAGAAAAATTGTCAAATGTTAAAAAATTGTCAAACCGATTATAATTGTAAAATAGTATCATGAAAGTTCTTATTTTTTAATATTTTTTTACTTGTTTTTTCCTTCATTTGAAGACAAAAGCAAGCTAAAAAATGTAGGCTGATTATTAGAATTAAAATAGAATTCAAAACATCAAATTAATAAAAAATTTAAGTATATTCAATTTTGTCAGGATTGAGATTTTAATTGAAAACAATAGTAAAAACTTTTGATTTTTTTTGATTTTTTTGATGCTATGATTTCCCTATTCATTTGAAATGGGCTTTAAGATTTTAACAATGGGGTTAATTCAGTTTGAGAACTTCCAGTTTCAGGTATCTTTATTGGTGAGTGAAAAATATTTTGAAAAATGTTCCTATTAGTTCTCTTTTTGTAATTAGTCAATTATCAATTAACTGTTAAGAGAAAAATGTTTGACACAGAAAAATGGTTTGACACCATTTTTAATTGGGAACATTAGTAAAATTGAAAATCAAATCCTATTGATAACTAGGTGAATTTTATATAAATCCAGGTTTAAAGGTGTTAAAAGTTCATTAATCTGTGGTGTGTGTAGAATACTCATTTGAATAGTTGATAACTAAAGTAGATCATGCTATTTTAACAATAATCCAAGTTTTAGTAAAGTTTGCTATTAATTCTGAAAATGGTAATTTTAAACTTGCTTTAGATTATAAGAGATAAGTTTTTGAAAAAGTAGAATTACATTAATTGTTATTCTAATAAGTAGATTATTGTTATTTTCTTTAGTTATTTCGCAAACGAAAGAAATTAAAAATCATTTTCAGTAATGTTCAAATTATAATTGCTGTCCAACTATTTTTCTCTGTCCAATATTTTTCTCTCAACAGTAAAATCGATTTGACAATTATTTTGTATTGAACAATTTTTTTTGGAATTGTAATAATTGGTGCATCAAGAAAAGTTAACCTAGATGTTTCTGAGTCATACAAAAAAGAGAATATGGGAATTGTTTAACTTTTAAATACAATGTGTTTTGTTATATGTGAATCTATCACGAAAATAATCCCTTAAATTTTGTTGACAAAAAAATAATATTTTGTAAAAAAGGAAAAAATTTTAACACTTCAAAGTTTCTATTTTTCTCGGACGGATTTAGCATCGATAATACAATTTTTCTTTTTGATCATACTTAAATAAAAAAAAATAGAAGAAAAATAACAATTTTTTCGCTTCTTATGAGAGGAAAATAAAAAATTTACCATTTTCGCCAATAGGGAAATAAGTTTCTTGTGTTTTAGGATCTTGAAAGTATTTTTTGTTATTTCCCACTTTTATTACACCAACCTGAGAAACTTGAGAACAACTAGGGCATAGATTGTCACAAACAACATTCCCATTATTGCTTGAGTCAAAAAGTTTCACACGGTATTCATAAGCCTTCACATTTTGATAAGACCATCGTGCAACAAACATTGGTTGCCCGTTAACTGTTAATTTTTCTGTACCATCAGGGTTTTTCGTTCTTGAATAATCTTGAAACCAAAATGATTCCACTTGCGCCTTGATCGATGAGTCTTGAAGAAATTGGATTTCATAATGAACAGCTGAATAGTCAAAAGGATTTGAAGACAATTTTGGTGGTACGATTTGCACTTCTAAATGAGTGTTACGGCAGACACATTTACATGTCTCTGTTTTTATTTGAATTAAGAAAATTAATAAGAAAAAAAGAATTTGAATTTTCATTGGGAGAAAAAAGAAAAAAAAATGATATTTTTTTCGAATTTCCAAATTATTTAGGAATGAGAGAAACCACACAAATTTGTTCTTAGTATTTACAAAAAAATGATAATTTTGAGAATTGAAAAATACACCGAATAAAACAGTCCTGCATCTTGACAAGAAAATCAAAATAAAAAACCCTAAATTAACATATCTTATTAAACACTTACACCTAAAAGGGGACTTTTAATGTAAACAAGACTTAATCTCTAATGTGCACAAATTCTTGTTTTAATATTTTTAACGTTCATATGAAAGATTTATCAAAATTTTTACAGGTATTTTTTAATTGTTAGTAAGGACATTGTTAATTTTTTGGTTGGTGAGTTTTACTTTTATATTTCCAACAGACACTTTATCCTTAAAAGAATTTCAAGTCAAAGAACCTTGGTAAAAATTTAGATTAAGGTTTTATTAATTTTGGTATTTTGAGTCCAAACTCTGTTTCACGAACCAAATTTAAAATTGAACTTGTAAGGATTTGAATATGCAAATTTCCCTATAAAATGAATATTCAAGTTTCTTTCTAAATATTCTAGAGCTTATGTGAGGCTTCAAACATATCTTGAAAATAAAGAGGATAGACCTAAAAAGAATAAGCTATTTCTAAAAAAGTTGGGTAAATTCATTTTATAATATATTTATTAAACAAAACCTTTAAAAAAGTATTCAAATATACAAAATCATATACTTTCATTTATTAATTCTTGATAATAATTCAAATGTTTTATTAGTATGTATTACATAAATTAAAGTTATTAAATTTTCTGATCTCGAATATTATCTGATATTTTTATGGAGTGAAAATTGGTGTTTATTATCGTCTTTTTGATCAAAACAAAACTCTTTCCATAATTTTTTTATCATCTCAAAAATTTTCAAATAGAATTAAAAACATATATACCACATTTTATTGTTTGAAAAATCATTTGTACCCTTTCCACATTTACAGTTTTTTATTGAAATTAGTCGTACATTGTTTTGATCAAAAAAAGTCTGATTTTTTTTTCCATTTTGTGGAAATATTGCAATGAATATATTTTAAAATAAAAACTGTAGTTACTGATTTAATCAGTATTAATATTTAACATAATTTGGTATAGTCAATTAATTAATATATCAATTAAAAAAGATAAATTTTATGAAATGTAAAAAAACATTCCCCAATTTTTTAGAAATACATCTGTAAAAAAAAAAAAAAATTTAATTTCAAAATGTTTTATTCAAGTTAAAGTACATTTTTAGATTAACTATTTTTTTTGATTTCCAGAAAAATTCAACATCACAGTATATAAAATATTAACCAAATTTATTAAATTTGATGATAATCCCAGTAAAGAAAGAAATATATTTATAAAACAAATAAATAAATAATTAAGTTGAAAAAAAAACACTTGAACTTTTTTAAAATGTTAATTAAGGTAAGAAATTTTATTAGATTTTATACATTTCTTTTAAATTCAGAAAAACTAATATTGATTTCTTTAATTTGCGAAATAAAAAAAAACTAAAAAATAGTTTAATAAAGATTCAAAAAAAAATGAGAAAAATTCAAAGAGTATACCCAATTCTTTTAAATTCTGGAATACCTAGGCACTCTAGTTTGTTTTTTTTTTTAATTTTTGTTTTATTCTGAAAATCTTAGATTTAATTTATTTGAATAAATTCAGATAGGCCCAATAACAGTAAAAAAAGTTAGAATTTATCAGCGAAAATTCTATTATTATTTTCTTATAACATTTTTATTTTTGTTTTCTTCTGTGTTTTTATTTTGCTAAATTTTCTTTAATAACTCCTTAATCTCAATAAATAAAAATAAAAAAACACATTTTTAATTATTTTTTTCCATTTTTTACCTATCTTAATATTCTTTTTATTTGAAAATAAACTCCTTTTCAAATTAAAGGTTACAGAAATTTTCAAGAATTATTCATAGTTGTATCAAATTAATTGTTGTATCATTCTAAAATAGAATAAACTCTATAAAACATAAAAAAAAAAACACCTAGTCAACTGGAGATTTAAAACCCATGAAAAGAAAAGAATAAAAAATAAAAATTCAATATTTTAAAAATTGATGTACCCTTTTATTTGAAATGAGAAATCTCGTTTTGTAAATTGTAGGGTGAAAAAAAATATAAAATCAATAAAAATCTTTAAAGAACTTTTTACCAATTCACCTTGTTCAAAGTCAATTGATAACACTTTGAAGGCCAAATTTTTGTTCGTTAAAGTCTCATTTTCAATATGAAACCGCAATTCATCTAGGTATTTTGTTGGAATTGTTTTTTTACTAAATTTTCTCTTATCTTTGTTCAATACATCAATCCAATAATTGTCTTTCTAAATTCCTATATCTAACACATTCAAAATCAAACTTAAACTTTTTCCATTTTTATACTGTAAAAATTATTTCCAAATTGGTTTCTTCTTATCTTGTTTTTTCATTACCAACTTTCCAATATCCATAAATAAAAAAATAAAAAATTAAAAAATGAATAATTAAAATGAAAATAACAAATAAGTAATAACCTTATTAAGAATCAAATCCAATAGTATTGATGATTTGAGAGGTGTAACTTTTTGCTTCAAAAGGAGTTTAGAATTACAAATGAATAAAACAAGTGGTAAATTTCGAATATTTATACACTGGAAAATGAAAAGTACAGGTAACTTGAAAATAAAAGAGAAAAAGTAAAGGGATAAAAATATTAAGGTTTTAAAAGGCAAATATGATCCAAAAAGAAAAAAGAATATCCAACAATTAAACAATAATCCCCAAACGGGTATTCATTATCAATTATCCAAATAATTAACCCAATAAAAGATATTTTTAGTAGTAATTTTAGGGCGTTCCTAATTAAAAAAAGCCTAGGTTGTTTTTTTTTTTTTTTTTTTGTCTACAAATTTCTTCTTTTAACTACTTTACCAATTTCTTTTCTTTTTTTCTTTCTTTTTTTTTAATTTTCTCTTTGAGATTTTTGATCATAAAACAATTTTGGTAAACTATTTTCCTTGAACAATCCTGAAATCAATGTTTATACACCCGAATTACATTTAAATAAATTTACATAAAAGTAAATTTATAGTTTTATATAAACTTTCATCATCAATAATAATAATAAAATATTATTATTATTTTTTTTTTTTTACTTTTTAAAGAAAATTTTAGAATGCTTCTTAAAAAGTTTTTTTTCATATTTTGGATGAAAGAAATTGAATTTACTGTTTCTTCTATGAAATTTTTATAATCTACCACCAATATTTATTCCTTATAACTATTTTAGATCAAATTAGAGATTTATATAAGTTGTGAAAAAAATAAATATCAAATTCATAAGATTTTGAACGTAATTCTTCAAAGAAGATCTAAACTAAACATACCCTAATTCATATTTGTGATATCAACTTTTACCATATCCTTCTTGCAAAATTAGAATATGAAGAAACTTTGAAAATCAGAGATATTTTATTTTAAACAAATAAGTGATCTAAATAGTTTGAAAATTTTCAATAAAAGTTTGTTATATATAGTTTCAAAAATATTAATATTTCAAATCGTAAATAGAAATCAAGTTCTTGATTAAAGAAATTTTTATGAAAAAAACTGTATCAATTAAAACATTCATTTATAGCCTGAAATATTTTTTTAAAAATAAAAAAAAAAATTGAACAAATTGTATTTACAGTTATACCTAAGTAATCTTAGCACACAATTTAGAGTATCGACCTTGTATTTTACCATTCTTTTTGATTTTTAAATTGACGAATTATAATTTGTAAGGTGTTATATAGATTTCAAAATGGATCAAAAAACTGATTAAAAATTCGTTAAAAAGTGTTTACAAATTTATTTTTTCCAATCAGTTTATTAATAAAAGAAATTTAATAGAAAAAATCGAATGGGAAGAAAAAGAAAAGGAAAAAAAAGAAAAGGAAAGGAAAAAAGAAAAGGAAAAAAAAAAAAAGGAAAAAAAGAAAAAGAAAAAGAAAAAAGAAAAGAAAAAAGACAAAAAAATGATAATAGAAAGTAAGAGAATAACAATAAATCCCAATAAACAAGTAAAGAAGAAAGAAATGGAAATTGGAATGGGAATTTTGTATAAAAATTAATTAAACATTTCTTTATAGAGATCATTTGCTAAAGCCCTTAAATCGATATCCTTTTTTACCATAAAAACAATTGGCTTTTTGATGATATATCTTAATATTTTGAATTCTTGGGTATGATTCATTTTGTTGTTTGGTATTCGAGTATTAGTTAATTTTAGGTCTAGGCCATGTTCCAAAGGGAATTTTTTATAATAGTCAATTGAAATATTATTATTTTGCTCATAACTCCACTTTCTTGTTTTATAATCTTGTCTTTTAAAAATTTGGCAAAAATAAAAAAATTTATTCTGTGTTTGACTATGATTTTTCATGATTAAATAATATATTCTATTTTGATGATCATTTTCAAAAAAGCTATTATTACTGCTATTGTTATCATATTCCGTTTCGTTATTACTACTACTTGAATTAATATTAATATTCATATTAACATTATTGATGTTATTCATAAAATTATTATGAAAAAATTTTTTTCGAAAATTTAATGTAAATTTTTTCTCCAAAGATTTTTTTAAACAATTTTTAATTTCTAGCATTTGGTTATTTGAAAACCCAAACAATATTTGAAAAACGGAAATTGTATTAATTCCGATAATGATTGAGCCACTTGGGTCTCTAATTATACCCGACATTTTTACCTTTAATTGTAATGTGCTTTTTTCAAGTTCAAGTGACAAATAGAAGAGTTGTAAGTTGCCCTTGATTTTAATGCATTTGTCGCTTTTTAAAGTGGGATATTGCTTTAAAAGATCACACAGATAAGAAATTTTTAAATTATCAACTAAATTAATTTTTGAAAATTTATCAATATTTTGGAGTTTGAGTATTTTTTTTTTTGGTGTGAATTGATAAGAATCAAAAATAATCTTCGTATCTGCAATAATTTTCAAATTAAATGTTTTATTTGCATGCACTATTCTTTGCACATTTTCAAAATATGCAATTGTATTAATTATTATTGGTTGAATTAAAAAATATTTTGATATATTTACCTTAACAATATCTTTGCTTTTTAAATCTTGGATTATAATTTGGTACAAAGTTTCGCTTTCATTCCTTTTACCAACAAACCCATTATTTGTGATTGGTGCTGTGGTTTCATTTTCGTTGCCGTTGTATGTATCACCTGTATTACCGCCGTTGATATTTATTTTATTCTGAGATAATATTGAAGATGACGACGATGAAGAATTTTTTATTAATTTGCTAATTATTTTCCCCTTAAATGAAAACAAATGCTTGATACCTATATCGGAAATCTGGCAATTTAATAAATCCTTAACATTTAAATAATTTATATCCAATTTGTTTTTCTTCCAAATATTATCTAATGCATCAATTTGAAATGTAGAAATTTTTATTTTAAATAATAAGGATATATATTTTTTGTCAATATTCCACGAGAAAAAAGGTGCTTTATACTGAAATTTGTTGAAATTTACAGAATTGGAATTGGGATCGGAATTGCATTTAAAGCATATCGATTCAATTTTACAACTAGAATTGATTTCATAATTATATAAATTATCTTTTTTAGGTTTAATTATTTTATAACAATTATTTTTTTGGAATAATTGATAAAAATATAAAGTTTTATCCATAGAAGAAAATTGCAATTCTGTAGTGGTGGTAAAATCTTTTAACGAATTATTAAAACAAAAGCAAAGAACTTTCATTTTAAAAAAGGTAAATAAACCATTATTTTCGTATTGTTCAGTAATCATTGTTTTTGATATGACTATTAAATAGAACCAGTAAAAAAAATTTTCATTAATTTGAAATGGTTGTAATTTGAAATTATTATTATCGATCAAATTAATTTTATTCATATTCATGATATGTTTTTTATTTTGGATATTTTGATTATTTGGAGATATTAAGTTATTAAAATTCTCCTTTTCTATTTCTTTATTATTATTATTATTATTATTATTAATAATAATATTATTATTATTAAAATTATTATTATCATTATCATTGGTAGTAGTATTGTTACCACCATCGTTATTATTATTTGGTAAAGATAATGAAGGTGATAAATCATAATCAAGACATAAATTGATCACTAAAAATCTATCCAAATAAATTATCTCCACACTATCATCATTAACATTAATATTATCATTTTTTTTGATTACATTAAAATTATTGTTATTATTACTATTCTCATTAATAATTTTCATCTTATTATTATTGTTATTATCCCTATTATTAAATTTATTATTCATATCAAGATCATCATCGTTATTATTTGAAATACAAAATTCGGCAATGATAAAAAAGTTATTAAATTTGATCAAATTTTCTAAAGAATATAAAATATAATGTGAAGGCAAGGAATTTAAATTATTTATGAGAATAGGTATTTTTTGTGTATCATCGTAAATTAATAATTGTGCGTTGTAATGATTAATTTGCAATTTGCCAATTAAACTTAAATTGCTAAAGGATTGTTTTTCAAGTTTATCTTGATGAGAAAAGACGATCAATGATTTGGGATGATATTTTTGTGAAAATTTGGAAATTTTGTAGTGCAATTGTTCATTCCAAAGGAAATCCCTTAAAGAGAAAAAAATGAGATAGTTTTCATTTAATAAATTAATTTCAGCAACTTTACAACAATTTTGGTGATCAAAAAATTCCTTTACACAATTTCTTTTGCTTTTAAATTTCCTTGCTAATGATTTGATGATCAAACTTTTTTTTAAAAATTTGAATTTTTCCTTTAATATTTTATAATTCTCAATAAACCAAAATATTTTTCCTATAGAATCAAAATTGTTTAATAACTTGTATGCATTGACTAATTTATTAAGAAAAATGATTTTATTATTTAATTCTCTTTTATTTGGGGAATATTTTGTGATTTTGATGTTACTTTTTTCACATAGCACAATTGCAAACATTTGATTATTATCGTCATCTAATCGATGATAATTATAAATAATTATTTCGCAGCCTGAATAAAATGGAATTAAATCTTCACCTTTTTTGAATAAATTAAATATTAAATATTGATTATTAATTTTCCAGATTTTAAAATTTTGGTATTTATCTCTCTTTAGCTTCCCTTTAATTTTTAATAGATTTGAATTAAAAAATTTATTATTATTTTTTTTTTTAATGGGTTTGTGATGAGTTTTAAAGCCATCTAATTTACCAAGTTTATTTGGTTTCTTATCGGGCTGAAAAATTGCAAATTGTTTTGTTGTTAATGAATATTTTTTTGGTTTTGATGATTTATTAAAGTTCAAAGAATGCCGTAACTGTGCTTTCTTTTTATTCATTCTTTTTTTTTTGTTTCTTTGTTGAATTTCTTCCTCATCTTTCTCCTCTTCCTCCTCTTCTTCTTTTCTTTGTTTTTCTTTATTTCTTTTTTTGATTTGATTTCTTTGTTTCTCTTTGTTTGTTTGTTTTTCTTGTTTTCTTTTTTTTTTCCTTTCATGCTCTTGCTGGTTTTGCTTGAGCAGAACACTCTCTTTGTTTTTCTTGATAAATTTGAAATCGTAATCCAAAAGAAAACTTTTTTCATCAAAGTAAAGCACTTCATAAAGACCACCCATACACAATTTTTTTTTGACATTTACAAAGAAATATTTATTCTCAATGGAAAGGAAAGGATACCATTTCAGAGCTTTTTCCCCATAAATCAATACAAAGTTTTTGGTTCCAGAATAATAGATTTCAACAATCAAAAAGGGCTTGTTGTCGTTCCGTAAGTTGATTGAGGAAATCGAATTAACCATACCATAAACTGTAAATTTCAATCGTGGTTTGATTCCAAAATTTGGTTTTTTGATCTTGTTTATGGAATAAATATTCTTAATGCTTGTTATTTGTTTGTAGTATTCCTTTGAATTCATTAATTGAATAACCTTATTCCCGTCAATCTCCAAATAATCCTTGTTGCTGCCTTTGCTTTGTTTTTTTTTAACATAATTCCATTCCAAAATTAAACAGACTGCACCAAGTAAAGAAGATTGTGGGTTAATTAACGTCACGTTAATACTTGCACTCAGATCCTGTAAGAACAAAAACTTTGATCTCGTACAATCAGATCCAATTTTGCAGACTAGAAATTTTTTGTTGTCAAACGTGATCGATAGCTCATTTTGGATCAGCTCTTGGATCGTTAAGTATTCTGTCTTGTTCAAATCCTTGCTATAAAAATTGGACTGGTATGATTGATAGATTTTGTTTCCTTTTTTTGTACCATACTCTTGGACCAATTTGTTTAAGAGTTTCGGAATCTTTTTTTGAGATCTGAGCATAATTTTCCTTGGCTGTGTTTTGTTCTTTTTTTTTTTCTTTTTCTTGAAGTGGCAAAAGGAAAAGAAAAAAAAATAAAAACTAAAAATTAAAAAATATGTTTCGATATTTCTATTCAACTTAAATATCTTTTTGTGGAGTTTTTCCATCTAAATTAATTTTTTGAAGCACTTGGAGTCAAAATTCTTTTAATTTTTTAATCGAGTTGAAAGGGTATTGAAATCTTTGACAAATAGAAAATTTAAGTGCTGACACTATTTTGTGTTCAGTTTGGATTGAAATAGGAAACATTGAACCAATAAAAATGATTTTTAAAGAATTTCAATAGTTGAAAAGTCAAAATACAGTTAATTTAAAAAAACTTTGACTTTTTTCAAACAAATATCTAATTTTCTTTTTGATAAAAATGAAAACTTTTTTCGATTAATAATTTTTTTACAAGTTTACTATTTTAATAGAAAGTTAGACAGTCTTTAAATGTGGTAGAGGTTAGGGTCTGAATAAAAGTTTCTTTTTTAATTCAGCTACCTCGCTTTATTAAAACATAAAACTTTTTAAAATGGTATTTAATTTTTACAAAATCTTAAACAATCATAAAATACTTTCTTTTTTAAAATGACTAGATATTATTTGTCACTTTTCTTAATATTTTACAAAAAAAACAATTTATAAACATGTTAAAAAAAATTGGTTCATTAAAAATAATTGGTCAGTCAAAAATTAGTTTTTGTTTTTTAAATAGTAAATATTGGCAAAATAATTTTTGACCGACAAAATTTTTTTTTAAATGAATAAAATTTCTTTTGCAAGGATTATTGAGAAAATTATTGGAATTTTTAAAAACATCATTTTAAAAATTATTTGTTTTTTTTGAATTTTTCCAGTTCTGTTCATCAATATCTCAAAATAAATGATTATTCTTTCTTCAAACATTTGAGACCATGTAAATCTATTTTAACTAAACTACTTTCGAAAAATAAGGGCCCAGTTTTTCAAATTATACTCACTAAACTAATTATATGAGGAACCCTGTAAATAATCATCAATAAACTAGAAGTTGATGGATAATCATCAGAGGATTAAATACTAACAAGGTGTCTTCTTTAAAAATTTTTATACGTTGAAAAAAATCTATTTCATTTTTTTGTACAAAAATTTGGCTAAAAAAAATCATGAAAAAATTTTACAACATCTGGATATTATCGAATTTTTTTTCGGTTGTAAGAGTAATTTGATTGAGAATTAAATTGAAATTTTTCATCATGTAAAAATATTAAATGTAAATCAGTGAAGAAAAATTGACATCTGAAACTATTTGATTGAAGAAACTAACAAACAAAAAAAAATCAAATTGTCATCTGATTGTTTGAAAATTTTTTTTATTTTCTTCCAATTTTTCAGTCAAAAGTTTGGTTAGTAAATTATGAAGTAGAAAATTTTATTTAAATTACATAATTAATCAACTGCCCAACATCATATTGAAATCCAATGATTCTAGAACGAGATCTCGAAATTTGGGCCCCTATTTTTTGAATTTAGTTTATTTTATTTTGACCCGCAGTTAATTCAATTCATTACTTTTACCTTAAATCAAGAAAAATATACATCCAGTTTCACTGATAAGACCCAAATATTCAATAAAATTCAAGGTATGATAAAAACCTCAAATCAATGCACAAAATTCAAATTCTAGTAAAATAAATTGAAAAAAAAAAAAATTACAAATTATGCACCTTAATTTGAGATTTTCTTGTCCCTTAAATTTCCTTGGATATTTGTGGCTTAAAAGCGGAACTGACTGGATTTATATTTTTTTAAAAAGAAATAGTATCTATTTAAATTGGCCAAAATGAGATTTTTATATAATATTACTTCAAAAGACAAATTAAATTGTGGTATTTTCTAAGAGAATATTCTTCTATTATCAAAAAATTAATTCTAAAAAATTTTTCCCAGAAAACTGGAAATTATTATACTGAACTCAATTTTTCAATATATTAACAAAATTTTAACAAAATATGTTATTTTTTTCTACTCTTTCAATTTTTTTACAAGTTAATAAATCAATTGTAATATTCTTTTTTTACTTCAAAAAAAAATGAAATAACATACTATGATTTTTTTTTCTTTGTATGACATTCAATGATAATATGGGGGGGGCACATGGTTTTATTAAGGTTCTAGTTGTTGTAGCTAAAAATATAATTTTTTGAAAAAAAAGTTTATAATTAATGAGTAACTAATAGCAATCAAAAACCAACCAAAATGTCTGATATAAGATTAATCTCCAAAATCAACAATCAAAATAAATGATATTTTTAGAAAAAAAGCCAAAAATACTCCATTTCAAATTAGAATGGTTGAGTATATAATTTTAAAAACAAATGTGTCAGATTTTGTAGTGCCTCTCTTTGGCTCGTTTTGAGATCTCTGGAATTTTTTTTTTCATTTTTTTCATTTTTTAAATGAGTAATTATTTATCCCAAGAATATTACATAATCCTTACTTTGTAAATTTTAGAGGGTTACGGTATAACCACAAATTCTATTAAATCAATTTAATTGATTGTGTACTTTAAGAAAACAATTTGTTTTAAATAGAAGAAATTGAACCCTTTGGGGATATTACACAACAAAACTAGTGGTTTTTTTAAATTAAGTGTAATTTCACAATTGCCTTTTTGCTATTTCGTGCCAATCTGTATTTAAAGTATGAAGTAAATACACGATAAGTGACTTTGCCCTTAAGTATTAAAATAATCAGTGACTTTTTTATTCTTTGGGCAAATACCCCTTGTATTTAAAATAAAAAGAAATCCATAATAAATTATTTTGTAGAGCCCAATAATTACTGGGATTTTCAGCGGTAACGATCAAACAACTAAAATAGTTGATGAACGAGCATGAATCACTGTTGGAAATACTGTCTAAAAATATCAATAATAAGAAAAATTTGAGTTTTTGACAAGATAAAAAACAAAAGAAAAAAATCTATTTCTTTAAAAATTATGATCAGTTTTATTTGTCTTTAACAATCTTCCTAAAATTAAAATAACGGATCAGTCTTGAATAAGTTAACCGAATTTAGGTAAAAAAAAAAAAAGAAATAATTTTTTCCATTTTTTTTTACCAAGCAACTAAATTTATTATTGTTTTATTTGTTTATTTAATCACTCACCAAATTATTCCATTAGCGATTTCCTTTCAACCAAAACAATAATGTCTTCGAGTAATTCAAGTTCAAGTGATTCAAGTTCAACATCAACTTCTTCAAGTTCATCTGAAAAAAATAATTTTGATATGTCTCAATTTGTTGAAGATGTTAATGAAAAGAGCGAGACAAAGATCAAAAAACCAAAAATTGAAATCAAAAAGCCTGAAAAAAAGAAAATGACAGGCAGTTCAACAAATTCACCAAAAAGAAGAAATAATTTTTTTACAATTAGTCGAGGTGGCAAGGCGCAATTCAAAGGAAAACAAAATGAATTTCTAAAAAGAGGTGTTTCGATGCCACGAATCCCAACTTGTAATTTTTCCGATATACTTTTTTGAAATACTCTCTTTTGATCTTTATTTTTGATTTGTTTCCAGTTCTTTAATTCAAAAAAAAAGAAAAATCAAAAATTTGTTTTTTTTTCTTTGATCTGAAATTTTTTTTCTATCGAAAACAACAAAAAATAATAACATTTCTTATCAATTTACAACAAAAACTCATCAACATTTCTTTGTTCATTCTTTTTTTTTTTTTTTTGCAAACTGTAACTTTTGTCAACAAAATTAAAATGACAACAAAAACAAAAACCAAAACAAATAAAAACACCAAACTAAAACAAACTACACAAAAGTCGTACCGCCAAAGAATTTAAAAACAACTCAAA
Organism: Anaeramoeba flamelloides; assembly: GCA_027625915.1. NCBI lineage: Eukaryota > Anaeramoebidae > Anaeramoeba > Anaeramoeba flamelloides. Next base: position 8,932,166 of record JANTQA010000036.1, read on the forward strand.
CGATGTCAAAAATCTCCGCTGTTGATCCAAACAAATTAAGTGCTCATGATCATTTGGTTAGTAATGTTTATGACAAGAAGTTTGTCGAGCTAACCCAGCACGAAAGGAACTCTTTACAAAAGAATTTTACGTCTTTAACAAACGAAGAGATCCAAGAAGGCGAGCAACCAAGCCGAAAGAAGGCTTTAAAAAAGGAAGTCCAAGAAAGGTTTGCAGGGGGTAACACGAGCTTTGACTCTTTAGTTATTGCGCCAAATGGCTCGATTATTAGTGGCATTTTACAATTTTCCGTTAAGGAATTCAATATTGTCTCCTTTGGGGTTGCCAAAATTTGTATCAAATACAAACAGCCCTTATTAAAAATTCATCTAAGCAAAGACGATAACAAAGTGTTACGATTACAAATTAACAAAAAAACCAAGCTCTTATTTATCTTAAATAATGACCAACAGAGGTTTTTAGTTTGGAAAACTTTCTTAATGTATAAAACATACAATTCAAACGAGGTCGAAAATTTCCGAATAAGTGGATCGATTTTAGGAAGCAAATCGGAGATATCTGCAATTTCGCTTCGGTGTTGGACGAAAGGAATAGCTAAATTGGAATTATTATTATTAGATCCAAAAAAAGAATCCAAGAATGCGAAGAAAAAAAAAAAGGATAAAGAAAAAGAAAATGAAAATGAAAATGAAATCAATTTGAACAATTACCAAGAAATACCAATTTTTTTAGAAATCACATTAAAGAATATTATTATTAAAAAAAAGTCTGGATTAATTTTAGACAAATATTCTTGGGAAGATCGGGTTATTCAATTTGAACAAAATGAAAAAAGAGAAGACTTTCTGAATTTAACGGTTTCTGAAATCAGTAGCGATTTAAATAATTTATCATTTGATTTTGAAAAAAATGAAGAACAGGATATTGAAACAAAGTTAATCAGGGACTATTTAATGAATTGCCGAAATACCATGAAGGTAAAATTAGTCTTATCTTGTCTGTCTAGCTTTAGTAATGCCAATATTGATCAAGATGACAACGATTTTTTTTTATCCTTTGGTCAAATTGAAGGCGTCAATGTTGGGCTCTTAAATAACAATGAAAATAAGAGCAATAGCAATAGCTCTGATCTATCAGAAAGTGAAGTTGACAGCAACGGGGAAACAGATGATGATAATTCTGATAATGAAATTACAATTAAAAAAAAGGCTAACAAAACACAAAAGGATAAAAAAATAAAAATGGGAATAGAATTAAATTCGATTTCAAATTCTGATGAAGACGAACTCGAAATCAAAAAGAACCCGTTGGTACAAAATAAAAAGAAAAAAAGCAAACAAACTAGTGATTCTGAAAAAACCTTTGTTTTTAAAATCATTGACAAAAAAAAGCAATATTTAGGAAATGGGCAAATTATTATCAATTCAAAGAAAATGACTGTGCACGCCATTGATGAGCACTTCACGTTAAAAGGCGTCAAAAGCACGCGGTTTTATTTCCATCAAAAGAACCAACAATTGGGGTGTCTGAATGTGAATAAGGATTTGAAAATATTTCTTTATCTTGAAGATCCGAAGGAAAGGAAGCAATTACAAAAAATGTTCAAGAAATTACCATCCAAATATGATAAATTAATTGATCATACGATTGGGGAAGAAGAGCAATTGATTTCGACGGATTCTGAAGTTGATCTTGATGAATGGTCTGACAACGATCCAATTAATTTAGAAAACAAAACTTATGATGTCTATTTCTTGAATTCCGATGTCACCGTGAAGGGGCTCGGAACAATTAAATTAATGAAAACAAAATTAGTAATCAGAGAGCCCGATGCTGAAAAGTTAAATGCGCAGTATAAAAAAACCACCAAATTGTTTACACACCCAAGTCAAAAGGATATTTTAAGAATTGTAATTAATGAAAGCGATATTTTTTACATTAAATTTGATTCCTTTACTTCAAGAAATCAATTTTTGGATCAACACAAGGAATTTCTTGAGAATTTTAACAATAACAGTGGCAAATCTGGTAATAAAAAAAGCAAAAAGACCAATACGGAAAATGGTTACTTAGATAACGTGAAAAGGCATAAAAGAAAGAAAAATGACATTAGTACTCTAACCCTGGGGAGAAGGAAAAAGCAATTAAAGCAAGAAAGTAATCCAAAGGATAATGATGACAAGCCAAGCGAGACAGATAAAAGGATATTCAAGGTATTTGATTATTTCAATAAACCAAAAATCGAAAAAAAATATGAAATAACAATGCAATTGCCAATAATGAAATTGAAAGAATTATTCGGCAAGAATGTTAAACTGCCCTCCAAATATATAAAGAAATCTAAAAAGTTGATCAAAAGTGAAAAATATACGGAGTTTGAATATTTCCTCTTGGACAGCTATCAATTCATCCATTCCATTTTATTGCTATCCAAAATTAAAGGTTTGATAAGCACTTTTAGAGCAATTGTTTACCTATTCGAAGAAAACGATGGCACGGTCCCATTATTGCAATACTTTATTAAAATGGATCTAAGCAATTGCCAGAACCCAACCTTTTTATTTAGCGAAACGGATATCTCCAGCCAATTATGGTGTTCGTTTTGTAAATTGCCCTATAATGTGAGGTATGTGAGAAGAACTCTAAGACCAGCATTCAGAGAAATTAACCAATTGGAAAATAAACTAAAAAAGCAATTGAAGGCAAAACAAATAGACACCATGCCATCCAAGGAAGAACTGATCTTACAAAAATTAGATATATTTTTTGAAGTCATTATTAATTCCAGGCCAATGGTCCCAAAGCAATTAATCGCCGTACTTGAATTCATTAAAGAAATCTTGCTTTCAAAATTCGTGAATGAAACATACCCAATACTTTATAAACTAGTTATATCATGTTTATTTAACGTTGCAATATCAAGTCCAATTGATTGGTGGATGCTTGAAAAAAAAAATTTGAAGAAAAATAAGGAATTCATCACCATTTTATCCAAAGCCTGCAATTCCTTTGTCACAGGTGAACCAATTGAGAAAAAGGAACCAATGAGCAAAGAACTTAATCAATATATAGACAAAAAAACTAAATTCATGAAATTCTTTATCAATTCAATGTCAACAGTGAAAGAAGGTGGCAGAAAGGCCCCAAAAGTTCCGTTACAGGCTAACTGTTATCCTGCATGCCTAGGAATAATACACGATTTTTCAGAAAGACAAAGAGCAGATATATTAACCAAATTAGATACCATATTAACTAAAAGAGAAAAAAAAATTAAAAAAAAAATTGAAAATGATTTAACTTCAATAATGAATGATCTACCTTCAGCTCCTAATTATTTTAAAAAACTCTAAGTTTTTGTGATTTTTTTTTTTATTTTTTTTTATTTTGATTTTTCTGATTCATTTTTTGATAATTTTTTTTTGATATCATTTTTTTTTACTTTTTTATCATATATTTTTAAATTTTTCTTTTTGATTGCCTAATTTTTTTAAAAAATAAATAAAATAACTTTTATTTGATAATTATTCTCTTCATGTTCTAGTCACTTACCCTGATTTACTCCATATCAAAGGGTGTGGCTTGATACTAAAAAATGATATTGTGTAATTTCCCTTCTTTTGATTGACAAAATTCAAATAACATAAAAACAATTCTAGAAGATCTCATTGTTTAAAAAAAATCCATTGAAAGAAAATAGTTCAACAGATTCTCATTAGCAAAAAATTCAAATAACAAAAAACCAATCACAGTGTTCTGAGTCTTAAAAATTCAAATAAGTAAAAAAAAATATTTTGAGGATGTCAATTTAAAAAATCCAAAATTTGAAAAAAAGTTAAAAAGAAAAATTCAATTTTTTTAAATTGAAATTAGAAAACAATTAATCTTGGCTTATTTTATATTTCCAAATTCTTAAATTTCTTCAATTTAAGCAAATTGTTTTAATAAGTGTAAAATCAATTTAATTTCGATTCAATCCAATTAATGATTATTATGCAAACCTCTAAATTTATTAAAGTAAGGATTTTTTGATATTCTTGAGATAAAAATAATATCTTCCTAGGAATTTTTCGAGTAACCCCCCAAATTAATTAAGTCAAACACAAAAAAAAAATTAATAAGGCACAAAAAAAGATGGTTTATATAAACATACAATCTCATTTTTCAACTCAAAAGACCATTCGAATGAGGACATTTTATTCATTATGTTCAAGTGTTGTGCCTTCAAATAAATTCTTTTTTTATGTACCTCATTTGATTGATTGGAGTGTCTATTAAAAGGGTCACATACTGTAAACAATCGATCAAGAAAAAAAAAAAAAAAAATCATTTTACTTCTTGACTTTTCTGTAAGATTTGATATAATTACCCTCGCGGTAGATGCCAAATTAATAATGAAAAATATATAACGATATTTGTATAAAAAAATGAAAAAACAAAATGATCAAGATCCGAAAAAAAATCAAAGATTAACACTTTTAAATTGATATGGTTATATTTAAATATATAATCGATACCAATTTTTAAGAAGCAATTGAGTATTATTTTTGAGTTGTTTTTATAAAAATCTGATTGTTTTTTATGATTAATTTGGAAGTCGGGCATATTATCATATTTTTTATTGTTTTTTGAATTGATAATAGTTACTCTTAAAAATTTCTTAAATTATTTTTTCGAAAATTGATAATTTTTTTTCACTATAACATCTAAAAACTTATAAAAGACAATCTACTAAAAGATAAAAAGTATAAAAAATCCAAAAAAAAAATTGTTTTGGGGTTGCTTGTCCCCCCCCACCTTCTTTTTTTGGATTTGATTAATTGTTTGGAAGGGTTGTACATTAATAAATAATTATTCTAAGCATAGGTAAAGATATTTATTATTAGATCTTGAACTTTATTTGTTTTTGATTAAGTCTTAAATAAACTGAAATCAACTGAAGAGATTTGATGTTAATCATAATCATTTGATATTAGCTGATGTAAAATATGGAGTTAGGTGCAATACTGTCACTTGATATTTGGATTGGGTGACGTTTCCTTGTCGGTATCTGAAAAAGGTATTTTTCACAAAAAAGATTTTAGAATCTTGCTAAACAAAAAAAATAAAAAGAAAATTAAATAGAATATTTTCAAAAAGAAAAACCAGATACTAAAAATTTCGACATATCCAAAACCAAAAATGGGCAAAAAAATTCACAATTTATTGTATTTTTCTAAACATAAGATAAAACCAGATTTAATTTACTCTAGTATTAATGTTTTTATAAGTAATCATTCCCAACCAAATAAAAGAGAAAAATATTAAACAAAAAAATCAAAACTGGTGTGTCCAAAATAATAAAACAAGCGGAACAAAAAATGTATTGGTAAAAATGTTACAATTTTCGGTATAATTATTGATCTATCAAATGATAAAATATCATCGGCCAATTGTATGTGGTTTTTCAATTTAACAAATTCAACGCTAAACCTTCTATCAAATCATCATAAAAATCCAAGATTAAAGGAAAAAGATTAGGTAACTGGAAAAAAGGAAAAGGAAAACAAAGCAAAAAAGAAAAAGAATGAAATAGTTTGTAAAATCATAATTATTTCCAAATTGATTATAAAGTGGACTATTTCTGTTCTTACAACTGTTTAAATTGTATCCAAATTTTTGTAATTTAGTTTATATGGTATTATTAAATATAAAAAGAGTTTTATTTATTGTATTTCTCTAAAATTTCTAAAAGAAAAAAAATTAAGTAACTTTTTTTATCTGATTTGAAATTAGAAATTATTAAGACCTTTTTTTAAAATACATTAGGATGATCCAGAAAATTTCAACATAAAAGTAAATATTCATCGACCCATCTAAGACTCCAGATCAATGAAAAATTTTTGTATAAAGTTTTTTCTGTTTTTTGTTATTATTTTATTTTATCTCATTTCTACTGATAATTTCAAATAAATTGTATAATATTTTTAGTTCAACTTTACATTTTTGTAATCAATTAACTCAAGTAATAAAACAACTCGTGAGAACGAATCTTTTGGAGACCAAACCAATTTTATAAAGTTTCTTCTCATTTAAATGTATAGGATGTTTTAATCACAGACTATGTAAAAAAATTTATGAAATGGAAAACAAATTGAAAATTTTATGATATTTCTTTGAATTTATCCTTACAGAGGAGTAAATATGAATTTTGTAAAAAATAGAGTTTTTGCAATTTTAGAGATAAATAAAGAGTTATATGCAATTACCAACAATTTGGTAATAATTAATATAATATCTGATTATATTAATAGAATAATAATAATTTTAATCAAAAGATCGTTGGGTAAACAACATTATTTAAATTATTTAAAAAAAAAATTATTTTACAAACAATTTATTGGTATTTACCAAACGATTTTATATTTAAATTCCATTTGATGACAAAAATCAAACTGGGGATAGCTTTTACTATAACTGAATTGTGGATAATTGTATAGAAATCTTTATTGATCTGTAAAATTGCAAAAACTCTTTTTTTTACGAAATTCATATTTTCTCTTGTGTATCTCGATTTTATTTTCACTTTTTTTTTTATATATATATATAAACTTTATTTCAGTTAAAGGGGCCCAACATTTTTTTCAAATACAGTCTTTCCAAGTCTACCATAAATTTTTAATTAAAATACAATTGAGTTTTCTATTCTTATTTTCCATTTTCAAAAAATTCCGAAATAAGAGTTATTATTCCAAAAAAAATTTCAATAAATGAGCTATTATTCAAATTTTTGAAACATCAAAAAAAAAAAATTTGAAGATTCTATGAAGCACTTAAAATTATGGTTAAAAAATAGTAAATTTTTAAAGAATAGTAAATATTGGTATTTTTTTTGAGCTGTTTTGGACCGATAATTTTTAAGTTTCATATGATCTTGAATTGTTTTTTTTTGATGTTTCCAAAATTTGAATAATAACTCTTATTTGGGAATTTTTTGAAAATGGAAAATAAGAAAAGAAAACTCAATTGTGTTTTATTTAAAATTTTATGGTAGCCTTTGAACGGACGGCTAAAATAATTTTTATAAAAGACCTTTGAAGAAAAAAAAAGAAGTATTAAGAGAATAACAAACACCATAGTATTGTTGGTGTCTGTCTGAAATAAAACTAAAAAATCATAGTTTTTCGTAAAAATCAAAAAGCTCAAATTATTAGGGAACTCTTGAGAAAAACAACATTGCTCGTTTTGTTCTCCTATTGATATTTGAATAATAAACAGAAAACAATTTTTACTTCATTTTCCATACTTTTCTTTTACAAACCAAGTCCCCAAAAGAGGTGTGTTGGATTTCGATCATTATTTGAAAAAGGAAAAGAAAAGGAAGTGAAAAGTATTCCCGTTTTTAATTCAAAGACCTGAAAAAGGATTTTCATTTTTATTATTAAGAACTAGTCCCTTAAGTGATCTTTACCAATGACTAGATTAAGATAGTTTCGCCCACGAACAAAGATTCAAATAAACAACTGTATTTAATATGTTCTACTCCTTAATTTTGATTAAATCCAATCATGGAATAAAAAAAATGTTTTTTCAATGACAAGGTGAATTACAAAACTGTATCTCTTTAAATTGTCAAAAAATCTTTTCCTTTAATCTAGAACTTCATTTAGTCGAGAGAATTTATTGAAGATCGAAACGTTTCAACTAGATCTTTCTTTATTTTTTCGAGGCAAAAGTCAAGTAAAAGAAAATAATTAACAAAAAAAAAAAAACAAAGAAGAAAAAAATATAAAAATAAAAAAAAAATATTAGGTGTTTTTTTGTTTTATTTTATTTATTTTTTGTGTATACAATGTGGTGGTTTTTTTCTTTGAATTAAGCCCTGTTGAGTAAATGTCCAAAAGAACAAAAAAAATATGAAATTTTCTTTGGATCGAACATCGTCTTTATAGGACTGATTCTACGACAAACATTAAACAGAACACACTCTACTCAGAAATTCTTCTTCGTATTGAGATGCGACTGAGTTATAAACGAAGGTTATTCGTGATACTTTCTATCGAAGGTCCAGGGACTTTACCCAATCGTTGTGGAAATCTCTTTTTCATTTGCTTCAGAGAAACTTGTAAAAAAAAAAATTTCAAAAAAAAAGTATGTGAACGACTAGAAAGACAATCAAAGAAAAAAACGTTTAAAATGAAAAATATTTCTCTTTTAAAGGCAGAATCAAACAGAGCATTTAAGACGGGCAATGAACTAAAACTTTAATATTTTGTGTCGGTTTTGGATTATTTTATAAAAATTTTAACTGTTGAGGGAAAGTTTTAGTTTTACTTTAAAGAAAATTAACGCCTAACAGTGAACTTCTTTCACTAGTAAACAAATCAGCTGTGGTATTCATATTTTTTGCTATTAGATTACGTAACTATTTGAAAAGTTTATTAAAGTAAGTAAAAGTCGCACAATTATAAAAGGAAACCATGAGATGGAATTGGTGTAAATGTTTGGATCATAATAGATCCTTTAATAATGATATTTTCACTTGAAAAATAAGTCAATATTATTTTACTTAAAATCTTGTTTAAGGGACTATAAACTCTTATTTATTTTTTTTTTCCAAAGGTAATAGAGTAATTACTTTCATAATGATACAATCAAATCCAATAGGCAACTTTATTTATTAACTTTAAGAAATGAGTTATCATTTTTAACAGAGTTCATTTTCCCAATGAAATTTTCAGTCAAATAGATCTAGATCCATTTTGTTTGGGATTTTGGATCAAATTAGAAAAAAAAAATTTGCCTAAAAAATTTTATTTGGAAGTAATCTCACTTTGAGTAATTTCTAAGAGTATTTATACACCAATAATTTTGATTATTTAAATTTTATTTTAAAAATAAAATAAAAATCCAATAAAGATTGAATCCTTGAAGATCTAAAAAAATTGATCTTCTATTTTATTCACAAATATTCTTAAATTTCTTGAAATCTAAGAGATTAGAAATATTCTTTTCAAATATCTAGAGTAAAAACAAGGAATTGTTTGTATTAAAATCAGTTATTTCATAATATTTAAAAAATTTTTTTATTAGATGTATTTATGTGAATTAGTTTTATTGGTTTGAAAATCTTTAAAAATTGTGAAATAATTCACTGCAAGGAAAATTTAAACACTGAAAATTAAAGTTAGCCAAAAATAAAAATTGGATTTCAGTCATACTTCTTTTATAAATTATTTTTTCAAAGTTTTCATAATTTTATGTAATAAAAAAAGGATAACTTTTTCACTCTTGAAAATCCGAATACCCCCCTTTTCAAAAATACCTACTTTTGAAAAAAACACATATTTTTGGGGTATTTTTTTAATGAAAAAAGTTGAAATGAACTAATTTTTGATAAAACATTCAGATTGAAAAAAGAATAAATTTTTAGGGAATTTGCAGAAAACAATAGGGAATGTATATAAAAACTCAAACATGGTAAGAAATAAAATGATAAAAAATATTCCAAAAACAGATAAAAAATCAGATTTTTAATTTAATTTAGCGATATCTTTTGATTGAAATATTTTGTGCTATTTTAAAATTGAAAAATATGTTTCTTTTTAGACTATTAAAAAAATAGATACAGATTATCTCTCCACTAAGTCAATTTATAAATTCAAAAATTTTACAATTAAAAATGGAAAAAATAGTACTGAAAAATTTCATTTTTTTTTTCAATACCTATTAATATCTATTAAAGTTGTAAACCTTTTTAAAAATTGTTTAGTATAATAATGTTTATTAGATGAGTGTATTTCAAAAAATCAAAAATTTAAAGATTTTTTTTTGAAAAAATTTTCCATGTCTCGTTATAAAGTCTATTGATACATTTGGTATTGGTGTTGTTAAGAAAAAACTGAAAGAATTAAGATTTGGTAATTAAATATTAATTTTAAATAATCAAATTAAAAATTATTTCTTAAATTTCATAGTTTGAATTTTCCAGGTTTTAAAAATTTATTTGGGGGGGGGTAATTTCTTTATTTGGTTCGTATTCTCAGATTTTTTAATTTAATAAAGTGAAAAAGTTGATTCGAACTGTTCTTTGAATCAAAAAATGATATATTCTTTTCAACTTTAAAATAATTATTCTATTTTTTTTTTAGAAATTAAGTAGATTTTTTATACTGTGTTATTTTAGAACTTGGTTTTTTATTATTAAAGTGTATTTTTGAACACTTCCTTTCGAGATATTATGATTTCTTTATTCTTTCCAAAGAAATAATTTTTAATGAAATAATTTTGAAATATGATGGACTTTGAACATTTCAAAAATAAGAAAAATGGATCAGACTTTTAACAACAATAATTCACTTCAGAAAATAACATTAAAAGAAAGTATGCTCTTTTATTAATAAGATTTCAATGCCATTTTTTTTTTCATTTCAAGATGTGGTAATATTTTTTTGAATTTGCCATTAAATTTGCTTGATTATTTTTTTTCGTTTCATAGTTCCTTAAATCAGAATTTGAGGTTTAATATCCCTGATGAAAAAAAGATTACATTGTGTGTGTTGTACTGAGTTGTAAATTTGGTTCTTGGGTGATCAATAATATAATTGATATGGACTTTAAAGAGTTGTTCAAAAAGGCAAATTTTTGACAATTTATTTTTTTTATTCCATAATCTGAATCGATGAGTATAAGAATAACACTAATAAAAAACTTTTTTTATAACATCTATATAACATTTTGATAACAAAATTTCCTTTTACATGATGATTTTTTTAATATTTTTTGAAAAATATTCTTATAACAGGCTTATAACATGTCATAAATTTTATAACACATTTTATAACAAGCATTCATGTTATAAAAGTTGTTATTATAAAATTTTAAAACATTTTAAACGTTTATAACACCTTTACAGCACGTTTATAACATGTTATAAAATACTTTTTTTATTAGGGAATATATTGGAATGTAAGTTATAAAAAATGTGGTATGTGTGTTGTTAATTGTGATTGGGAGTGTTAATTAAGTTTGGTTTTATTTATGGCTTCCAAACAATTTGTTTTTTTTTTTTTAGTTAAAAAAAATACACCAAAAGTAAATCAAAATGTTCTTTTTCAACCCAAAAATATAAATCTTTCCTAAAACTTCTAACAATCTATTAATCCTACACTCTTCAATTCAGATTTTGGAAAAAAAAATTTCAAAAAATTGTCTTTTTGAATAACACCTATAATTCATATTAAGTGGATTATTGTTCACCAAAGAAACAAATTAACAAGCCACCACACCCCACATAAGGTATTTTTTTCTCCAATTTTTCGGATTGTAAACCTTAATTAATAGTTTTTCAACAAAAATTAAAACACAAGGAAATTACAAACCAAAGAACAAAATTGGGATTCTAAATCATTTTCCTATAAAATTATCCAGTTGTGGTGCTTGGGTTACATGGTTTTAACGACTTTGAATGTATCTTAGAAGAAAAACATTATTTTGGTAATTTCAAAGCCTAATTTTTTTTTTTGTAAAATTGATTCAATTTTCTGGGGAAGCTCAAAGGTTTAATAAATGTGTATTCGTGTGCACTATATCTTTTCTTTTCTTTTATTGGTATTTTAAAAGTCAATTTCTTTGTTTTACTTTTGTAAGCTATTTCCAAGAATGTGAGGCAAATTTATTTTATATTTTATTCATATAACACATTCTTCAAAAAAGGATTTAAATATATAAAATCATTAACTACCATATATCGAGTCTTGATAATAATTCAATTTGTTTCTTAGTATTGTATTGCAGAAATAAAATAAACTAAAATTCAAAATTTTCCACACAGCTAAAACGTTCCAAACAATCACAATAATACAATTACATTGAAATTGGAGATAATTTTGATTTTTGTAAAATATGAAAATCATTTTTTCATCTTGTAGTTTTTGTGTTCATTTCATTGTTTGAATTACGTAATTTGTTTTGTTGGATCAAAATTTTTTTCAACCATTGATATTAGGTTAAAGTTGAGTTGTACCAAATCGAAGAACTCAAATAAAATTAGTTGGTAGAATCTAACCATTTGATCGATCAATATTCCTAATAGGTTTTAAACAAATTTACTAATACATTTTTTTGTTTTGCTCTCTCCAAAATTTTTAACACACCCATGATTTATTTGTATTGATAATTATTTATTTATTGTTTTGTGAGTATTGTAATTTATAAAAAAGTGTTAACATTTCAATTTGTGAATGGTTCTAATTTGGTCAATCTTCTTGAATTGATTAAATAAGTTTTTTTTTTCACAAATCGAATTTTGGTGTTTTAAAAATTTTGAATTGGGGTTTATATTCAAATTTATGACCTCGATTTTATCGGATATTTTTTAGGGGTGAAAATTGGTGTTTATTATTTTTTTTTTGATTGAAAAAATTTTTTTCATAGCTTGTATAATCTCAACAAAAATACAATATAATTAAAAACATATAACTGCGTTTTTGTGTTTGAAAAATCTTTTGTTCCCTTTCCATATTTCCGGTTTTTTATTGAAATTGGTCATACATTGCTTTAACCAAAAAAGTGCTATTTTTTTTTTTCATTTTTTGGGAATATTTCAACTAACATACTTTGAATTAAATATATAAGTGGTTGATTCAATCGGTATTAATTTTAAACTCAATTTGGTATAGTTGATTAATTAATAATCCCAATGCCAAAGATTATTTTTTATAAAATGTAAAAAAAATGCCCCGCTTTTTTGGAAATACTTTATTTGATTTTTGATAACAAACCAACTGTTATTTAATTATGAAAGGTTACATTCATTTTTTTTTATTTTATTCAAACTTTTTAATTTCATTTCTTAGATTTTCAAAAAAAATATCTCCTAAATCTCCCATTAAAATCACAAAACCCGGGCCAAAAAAAATCTAAATTATATATATATATATATATATATATATAAACGGTTATCCTGATCAATTTTTCTTTACAGAGGTGTAAATAACCTATGTTTTTTTCTTTTAACCCATTACTGAAATTTAACTCATGTAAAAAATATTGGCTAATTGTAGAAATAAAAGAAACAAATCAATGGTATTAAAACAGTATATAAACAAGAAATACAGTTCTTTAAATCAATTTTGTTAAAAATGAATTATGAAGATATTGAAAGATTAAGATGTAAATTTTTGACAAAAAAATGAGCAAAATTTCATTTTTTGAATTTTGATAAAAAGAATCATTTCTTAACTCAAATATTTTGTAAATATGATGGAAATTTTTGAATCCAAAGCATTTAATATTATTGATACATTTCAATTAATCAAAGATCTAACCTCGAAAGCCTATTTAAATCCGAATCAATTATATACGTTTTATCTTCGTATCTTCAAATACCCAAGTCTGAAAAAAAAACTAAAGTTAAATTTTAGTAATGGGTTAAAGGTTGTCAACACAAGTTATTTAAACCACTGTATATTATTTTTTTGCAAAAATCTTTCAAATTTAAATTTATGTGGGTATCAATTTTTGCGTTCAGAGTCATTAAAACCCTTATTTCAGAAAAAAACAATTATTTTAATTCTTATGGTTCCAATGTAACATCTAATTTACTATCCAATTATAAATCGCAGATCGTAACAATCGTTATGAGAAACTCCTTGATTTTGGATTAAATTTTACATTATGGATGCAATTTGTTTGAAATTTAAGTAATTTCCCTATTTATACAATTATTTGTTCTTTTGATGCTATAAATTTTCTCTTGAAATTTACTTTGCTGATAAATTCTTATAATTCATTGGAAATTTTTACTTCATTTTACATTTTACAAATTTTTTTACACAAGCTTTGAAGAAAGTGTTTTCTTGGTTTAAATGTTCAGAATCTTTGTTTTATTGATTTTACAGCAAAAAGAGTCTTTCACTTGAGATGTTTTAAAAGTTGAGTTAATAGATTACAAAAAGTGAAATTTAACTCAAAATTTTAAATAATTGTTTCGAATTTTGAGTTTTTTTACAGAAAATTCCTTAATTTGATCTTTCAGATTTTTGGCATTTCCATTAAAATAATAGAAATTTAAGAAATCAAGAAGATATTTTCTTAAGGTTTGTTCTTGGTTTCTTTGATTGGTTAATATTTTCTTTCATCTTTTATTTCATAAACCTTCCAAAAAAAAACACAGTTTTGAATTTCGACTTTTGTTTTCCAATTTATTAGTGAATAGTTTGATTCAAATATCCCATTTTTTACATTAACTAAAAGGATTGAAAAGTTTTGAAGATTATTTTTTTTTCTTTTCATCATAAATTTCTTTCATTCTGAAGTTTGAATTCAACTATTTTTGATCTCGTATTGAAAACAAAAAAGAATTGAAACATTTCGATAACGATCACAAATTTTTGAATTCTATTTCTTAAAAAACTTTATTTGTCTAAATTCAATCAGTTACAACAGAAGAAAAAACGAAAATGAAGTGAAAATTTTTTCTCATTTATCAAGAAAATACCTGATCTTTAATAATGAAGTAATTCATAAAATAGTCTTTTGAATTTGTTAATAGAATGATTGAAATATTAATATTTTGTCTAAAATCAAAAAAAAAAACATAACCGATAATTAATTAAAATCTTTTGTGATCATGATCAGAAGAAAAGAAGAAAATGATTCGAGATTGGGATACATTTGCTCTCATTATCTGTTATGAATCTTGAACAAATCTGGAAAAACTTTTCCTCTTTCTTTGTTCTGTTTTTATTCCTCAACATTGAACTGTAATTTGAAACATTCATCAGTTAAATAATTTCCTTACAATTGGTTTTTAGATCAATTTCATAAACATTACTACGAAAAAACACCCTGATCTCCAAATAATAAATGGGAACAAATTTTCAATTCATTCACTGATTGTTCTTCTTTTGTCAATGGCTGATTTAAGACAAATAAAGTTTTTAAAGAAATAGAATTCAAAAATTTGTGATCGTTATCGAAATGTTTCAATTCTTTTTTGATTTCAATAAGAGCCCTTCATTAGTAGAACCCAAACTCCTCATAAAAAGAATTTTAAATAAGACAAATTAAGAAAAATATCGCATTTTTCTCATCAAAATTTTCATCTATCCTTTGAAATTCCAAAACCTAATGACAAACACGAAATACTCTCTCAAAATACTCAAGTTGTTTATGAATTGTTCAACTCAAATATCAGAGAATTTTGGTCTTTTTTCTTTTTTTTAATAGTTCAATAAAGGTAGTAACTATTTTTTTTGACAAAACTTACACATTCTTTTTCTTTTCTTTGTTTTTTTTAACAAGTTTCAGAAATCATTTGTAGGTTGAAAAAACTTGGAATAAAACAGTTTTTCTGGAACAAACCAAAAAAAGTCAAATTTCCAAAATATTTCTTTTCCAAAAACTCTGTTTTGGAATTAATAGGATCTCTTAAAATCTATTTAATTTCTAAAAAAATTTGTTGTGAGTTGTATTTTTTCCATTCAATTTGAATTTAACAGAGTAATGAATGACAATTTAAAATTGATAACTTTTCGTAAACAACTATTACTTTTTTTTATTTTTGTCACTCAAAAAATCCCCTTTTTTTTTAACTATTTGTTTTTTGAAAAAATAATGTAAAAAAAAATTTAAAGGATAAAAAAAAGTTTTATTCCAAACAAATTAACAATTGTAATATTTTAAAAGTCAAAAAAACATATCTAAAAGAATATCTTTTGAGGAAAACTTTTTTTTCGCTTTTTTTATATTAATAAAAAAAAAATAAAAAACTTGACTACCTAATTCCAATAAATTGTTGATATTTTTTTGAAATATATTTTAAAAACAACGAATAGAAAATAATCTGTTTTGTTCAAACTGTTCAAGTATTTTTTGGTTTTCGAAAACCTTTTTTTTTCATTTTTTTTTAAAAATGTTTTTTCGATCTGTTTTTTTTGTTATATTTGTTTTTTTTCTTTTTTTTCTTTTTGCTTCTGGTAAAATCTTATCCACTTTTTTCTTTTTTTTCTTTTAAACAAAAAACAATTTTTTTCCAAAACTCAAAGTAAATGGAGTGTTGTATATCATTGTTACGAAAGGGTAAATCCAAAAAATCACAATTAAGAACCACAGTTTTTAATCTTGTGTTGATACTTTGATTTTTCATTCACCTCTCAAGTCTAAACATTCCCTGCTTCGTTCATTATAACAAACTCATAATAACTGAATCTTTGAAAATTAAATTTATATCATAAAAAACCAATAAATTTTTTTTTCCATTAAAAATTTGTTCTTTGACAAATAAATTTTCTTACAAATTTGTTTTTTTTTTTTGCCATTGATCTAAACAAATAATTATTTGACAAAAAAAAAACAAACTACCAAAAAACAAAACAAACCACTTTCACAAACAACAAAAACCAAAACATAAAAACCAAAAACGACATATTCGAATAGTTGTTAATGGAGATTGTGTGCCAACAGAATTAATTTCACCAAATAAGATTCAAGAAACTGATTCAAAAGATGCATATTTTCCAGCAACGGACATCTCGCCTGTTAATGGTGACGTTGTTATTGTTTATAGCATCCATTCGCTTGACAACGATGACACAGCAATTGGGGCAACACTTTTCAACTCTCAAGGGACTATTATCAAATCGATGTGGCAGGTCAACACACAGGAAAGCTATTACCAGACCCGCCCAAGGGTAGCCTATCGGCCTGATGGCAAATTCATGGTGACTTGGATTGACTATGAAGGAACTAACAACGTGAAGGGAAGGATTTATGATGCAACTGGTAACAACCCGACAAGCGAACTCATAATATCCCAAAATTACGATTGTCGATCAATAGACCTTGTCGGTTTGGATGACAATAAAATGTTTGTTGTCTGGGTTCGAAATAATCAAAGGCCTTATGGGAGGATTGTGAATGCAGACGGTACAATGAGCGGCAACGAATTTCAAATTGAAAATTTAGGTGCAAGTCATGATTACCGTATGAGCATCTCCAAGTTTAGTGACTCTAGTGACGTTGTCATCAATTGGTATTACAATCGCCGATCTTATGGCTCGAGGTACACTTCTTCAGGCAGCAAGGTCACACATTATGGCGATATGCTTGGCGATAATAAAGGCTATTATCCAAACATTGTTGCCTTTTCAAATAACAATATTGGGGTGTATGGGATAGAAAGCGATTATGATTTTCGGGTTGAAAAATGGATAAACGAAGTTGATGGTGCTACGAACACGATTGAAAGGGTTTGCTATGACGGCGCTGCGCATAAAGGAAGGGACGATGTCGCTGTAACTACGTGCCTTAAAAATAACGAATATGTAAAAAGCAGAATTGTGTTATATGACAATAGCTTTATTACAGACAGTTTAAATGTAGACACTTCCACAGACTGCGAAGGCCTTGATCTTGCTGTACATGAAGTTCACTATATCATTACGTATGAAAGAAGTGATGACATCTATTGGTCCAAATATGAACTCAAATATCCAAAGTATGTGAGTGGGCTCGATGATTTAAGCTTGGACGAAAATGAAGACTTTGAGTTTGGGTTCTCATTCCAAGATCCACAGGGGGATGGGTTAACCTATTCCTTGACCGACGAGAATGGCGACGCAGTGCCCTCCTGGATTCATCACGATTCAGAAGATAGCACGAAAATTTATGGAACAGCACCAGATATTACAGGTTGCCAAGAAACCTTTAATTTCAAAGTCACCACAAGCAAGTCTTGCAAAATTTCTGAAACAAAGTACTTTTCGATAACTGTTGATGATGCAGATCCAACAGTGGAACAAGCTATTCCAGACCAAAGTGTGGAAGCACTCACGGCCGATTGGGCCTTTGACTTTGAGAGCACCACCTTTGCTAATTTAGGGGATTTGTCATATTCCGCACAATTGACAAATGGTGATCCCTTACCCAATTGGCTGAAATTTGAAGAAAGCAACCCACGAGAATTTTCTGGTGACGTTGAATGTGCACAGGTTTTACAAATTCGTGTAACGGCAACAGACGGGTGCTCTCAATCAGCATCAACAGATTTCCAATTAACCGTTACAAATAGCGCACCTACTAAAAATATGGATTTAGTGGACCAATCAAAGGTAGTGGGGGACGCCTATGAGTACATTTTTGATAATGAAACCTATACAGATGCCGATGTGGGAGACACTTTAACCTATACCTCAAATCAATTAGTAGGCGGCGGCAGCTTCCCAACTTGGCTAGAGTTTACTGAGGGTGAAAGGAAATGGCACGGAACCATCCCACCACAGCAATGCCAAGAAGATTTGAATGTGGAAATTGAAATATCAGATGGGTGTGCCAGTATAACTGATGACTATGTCCTAAGTGTTACAAACCAAGCACCGTCTTACTCAGGGGCGTTAGTCAACAAGGGCGCACACATTAAACAGGCCTTTGAATATACATTCGATTCTGACTGCTTTACAGATCCAGAACTTCAAGATATAACTTATACTGCGACATTAGACAATGGCGATCCCTTACCCGGTTGGCTGTCATTCGAAGAAAGCAACCCAAGACAATTCACTGGAACTGTTGACGAAAGTGAATGTGATGGTGATCTTTATATTATAAAAGTTGTTGCAAATGATGGGTGCAGTGCTAATGATGTTTCTGGAACATATGAGCTTACAATTACCAATGATGCGCCACAGAAGAATACCGATATTCCAAATCAAGCTGCAACTACAAATACCCTTTTTGAATACACGATCCCAGACACATATTTTACTGATCCAGAAAATGTGGCCTTAACCTATGAAGCAACATTATATGATGGTGGTGACTTGCCCGATTGGTTAGGATTCGAAGACGAGAATGCAAGACAGTTTAAAGGAACTGTTGTCGCAGAGGAATGCGATCAGGAGGAATACCGTATACAAGTTACTGTAAGTGACGGGTGCCTATCGGTGTCAGATGATTTTTATTTAACAATTACCAATGAGGCACCATCCTCAGATGTCGCAATAGAAAACCAAGTGGCTACGACTAACACACAATTCATACACACGTTTAGTGATACATGCTTTTCCGATCCAGAAAATGTGGCCTTAACCTATGAAGCCAAATTAGATGACGGCAGTGACTTGCCCGATTGGTTAGGATTTCAAGTATACAGCGCCAGAGAATTTAAAGGAACGCCCCCTAAAACAGAATGCGATGGCGTTATCTATAATATAAAAGTCGATGCAAGCGATGGGTGTGCGGCTGCACAGGATACCTTTACTATTGAAATTGAGAATGGCCTGCCAACTAAAGAATATGACATCCCCGATCAAATAGTCCATAATAATAAGAAAAATTACCAATACATTTTTGATGAAGGTACCTTTAAAGATCCAGAGGGTGTTGCTCTAATCTACGAAGCCAGATTAGATAGCAATGATGATCCCTTGCCCGATTGGTTGGAATTTGACCCTGTAAACAGAAAGTTTCATTCGAATACTGTTCCCGAGTATTTATGTAACGAAGAAGAATTTATTATTAAGGTAACTGCCAACGATACCTGCGCAACAGTAAATGATATTTTTAAAATCACTATTAGCAACGAATCTCCATATCTTCAGAACGCATTGGAAGACAAAATAAAACCAGTCAATTCCGATTTCACTTATACCTTCAATTCTGATAGCTTTATTGATCCCGAGGGCGTAACTTTAACCTACGAGGCCAGATTAGATAGTGGTGATCCCTTGCCCGATTGGCTGGAATTTAACACAGGTACAAGGACATTTTCAGGGCCGATTCCTGCAGACACAGAGTGTAACACATCCTGGGAAATCAAGGTCACCGCAAACGATTCATGTACAATCATCGAAGATATCTTCATGCTTACGGTTTCAGACGAGGCACCATATCTCGATGAACCTTTAAAAAACCACACGAATTATGCAGGCAACCCATTTGACTACACCTTCCTCTCACATTGCTTTATTGATCCTGAAGGTGTCCAGTTAAGCTTTGAAGTCGAAGATTATGAAAAAGAAACCAATTTACCAACTTGGTTAAATTTTGATTCAGATACACGAACCTTTAGCGGAGTTGTTCCCGATGAAAATTGTGGGGAGGTAATTCATATCCGGGTCACGGGAAAAGATGCATGCACTGCCATAGAAAATGATTTTTATTTGAACATTACAAACCCAAGGCCCGTCGATAACAAAAAATTGGAACCACAAATAGCGTATGCGAAAAAGAAATTTGATTATGTCTTTCCAGAAGACGCCTTTACCAACGAAGATGGCGTGTCACTCACCTATACCGCGAAAAGAGAGGGTAATAAAGATTTACCCTCTTGGATGAATTTTGATCCAGATACCAGAAAATTTTTAATCGAGGAAAACGACGATGATCGCTGTAGTTACCTTTATCACATCGATCTTAACGCCGACGATGGGTGCACAAACGTAACGGGCAAATTTGTGATCGAATTTATAAACCAAGATCCCATATCAAAGGTCCAATTAGAAAACCACACCATCAAGGTTGAAGATCATCTTGAATACCAATTGCCCGAGGGCATCTTTGAAGATCCAGAGGGGGAATCAATTTCATTAAGCGCGGCGTTACCGAGAAGTGACAACAGAGAATTCCCAGAATGGTTGGAATTCGACGAAAGCGAAGGAAGATTTTATGGCACTGCAGACAGCTGCGGCGAACCCTACGAAATTGTAGTTTCCGGGAAAGACCCATGTACCAATACCGCCACCCTCTCTTGGTTTTTAACAATCAAAGACCAGCCGCCCGTCAAGCAAAAGGATTTGGTAAATCAAACCTTTTACGCAAACTCTGGCAAGGGCTATACATTTGATGAGGAAACATTTAAAGATCCGGACGAAAGGGAGTTGAGATATGAGGCCAAATTGCACGATGGCAGTGATTTACCAAGTTGGTTAAAGTTTGACTCCGATACAAGAACCTTTCAAGGGCAACCCGAGGGCTGTAGCCAAACTCTTTTGATCGATTTAACTGCCATTGACCCATGCACAACCTCCATCACAACATCTTTCCAAATCGAAATCATCAATAGCCCCATCTTTGTCAAACTGGGGCTGGGGGACCAAGAAAGTGATGGAAACACCTTCTTTGATTTTACCATCGATGGCCTTGCCTTTGACGATGAAGACTATGAACACGATAATTACGAATATACAGCAGAGATGGAAAATGGAGATCCTCTTCCAGATTGGTTAGAATTTCGATCAAAAGAAAGAAGGTTCATTGGAAACACGCCAAACGAAGATGGACAATACAAGATCAGGGTGTATGCCTCGGACAGCTGTAGAAGCTACAATGTCTCAGATACCTTTACAATTACAGTCAGTGAATTCGTAGCACCAAAGAGCACCAACACAGAAGTCTTAACAACAGGTGCCAAAATCGGTATCATTGTTTTATCCATTGCAGTCGTGGCTTCCCTTTTTGCATTTATCCTTTATCGAAACCATTTGAAAAAAAAATATGAAAAATTGTGGGATGGTAAACAAGAATTTTTCACGGCTTCAATGCCCAAAAAAAATCCCTTAGTTGGTGATAGCCCTGATAACGATGATGTTGAAATGAAAGACGTGAAGCACTCTTCAGATTCTTCAGACACAAGTTCTTCAGACGGTGATAAAGAGAAACAACAACAATTCGAAAACAAAAATGATGATGATGACAAATCAGATATTGAAGTTTCAGATATGTCAAACGAATCGGATCTTGAAGACACAAATACAGACACGTCAAATTCAGATTCAAGTTTAGAATCCACTTCCTCGTCGATCGATGATGATGAAAATTAATATTACAAATATTAGTTTTTATTGTTTTACAATTTGTGAAATAGACCATTCATATGGGAAAATTATTTCATTTCAAATTTGGTCACAATTCTCAATTTTTTCAAAATATTCAATTCTATTGAAATATATTGGCTGGAGGTATTAAAAAACGCATTTTTTCGGGTCGGTTATGGTAGGTTAGGTATTTTTGGCTAGAATATTGAAAAAAAAATAATTAAGAATGTAATTAGACGTGTGCCACTTGTTTTATGGGTTAAAATTTTCCACTTAACTTTGGTTAAAATCGTTTTTGGAACAAATTTTTAAAAATATCAAGTATTGATGATTTCAACATTTTGGATTTTCTACAAAACAAGTCATAAAATACAAGCAATCACAAAATAATCTATTTGATTTTTGCTGCCACAATCATTAAAAACCATAAAAAACTAACATACATATGAAAATAATTGAGAAACTCTTCAAAAATATGAAAAAATTCAATTTGACCAATTTTGAAATTTGACCAAACTTGAAATTTAATAAATTAAACATTAATATCCTTTGGTTCGATTTCTGTATTGTTTTTTATTATTATTTTTTTTTAATTAGTATTTTAATTTTTAATGTATTAATCATGTTTTTTTTATCAATTAATATTCTTAAAATTTTGAAAAATTAATTATTTCCTTCATTTAATTTTACTTCATTTTTTTTTTTACTGTTTTAGTCGTTTTTTTTTTTTTTTTAATTCAATAAATAAACTCATAACAATTTTATTATCTTTTTATTGTTAAAAGTTATGTATATTTAACAGAACCTGGAAAAACACAACACCCCCCAAAAAAAAAAAAAAAAAAAAAAAGAATTGAAATTTGAGAATTAGACAATTCAACTTAATATTCTATTCGGACATTTTATTTTATGCAAACAAATAAATACAATAAATAAAATTCCAAAATTTTTGGTAGAGCTTCAACAATTTAAAGAATTAAAATACTACAACTTTCTTTAAAATAAAACAAACCACTTTTATTTATTTATTGAGGGAAAGGGTTAATTTAAGAAAATTTTATCAAGTAAAAAAAGAGAAGAAAAATACAGCCAGTTCCACTTTAAAGACACAAACTTTCAACAAAATTTAAGGCACATTAAAATCTTACATTAAGACATAAAATTCGGATTCTAGTAAAATAATTGTTGTGAAAAAAAAAAATTCCAAAAAATGTAACTTAATTTGAGTTTTTTCTTGTGCCTTAAATTTCCTTGAAAGTTTGTATCCTAAAAGTGTAACTGACTAAAATTAAAATATTAATATATAAAAAAATAATATCATTTACATGACCAAATTGAAAATATATTCACAATTCTGAGTTTTCTTTTTATTCGAAAAATTCTTAAAAAAAAATTAAAAAATTAAAAAAAAAAACAATAAAAAATAAAGAATTTAAAAAAAGATAAGAACAATGTTGAGTTATCATGAATTTGATATGAATTTGTGTATCTTATGATATATAATCATTTATATTTGAGATTACTTTTCCTTATAACCTGTGGGATTATATCAATAAGGAAATATTTAGTAGTAATATTTTTAGATACTTTTATTTTCATTTTCTTTTGTAATTTACCCGTATCTTCATTATTGACGATCTTAAAATCAAAATATTTTGATTTTTAAGGTAATTTTCTGATTTTTTTTTATTTTTATTTTTTTGGAGGGGATTAATATATTTTTAGATCACAATATAAAACGAATTATATCATTTTTTTTTTTTTTTTTCTGTAGCATCGATATATTTTGAAATCTACACTATTTTCCCCATCTAAAAATATATTCATTCAGCACAATTGTATGATGATTTGAGTTTGAATACAGTTTCTAATGATTTTATTTCCTTTCTGCTGTTTTATTTGATATTCTCTGGGATTTGTATTAATATTAAGAAATTTTTTCAATTTCATATTTTTTTTTTTTTTTTTTTTTTTGTTAAGATATCTACTTTCTTTATTATCTTAATATGAGTCGCATAGAGTTTTGAACTGTTCTTCTTTTCATATATTTTTTTTCGGACAAGGTTTTCATTTCCATCTATTTTTAAATCCTTGCCTTGATGAATTAAATCTAAGGATTTTTATTTTTTTTGTTGAAAAAAATTTCCTTTATAAAATCATAAATAAGTTGGTATCATTTCGATTTTACCATTTGACTGTATCTTCAGGAGTGGATATTTGTTCTTTGATTATTAATTTTATGAATACATCCATCTCATTATTTGATATCTACCAGTGTTAGATTTAAAACACCAATCCATTTAGTACTTAAGGTAAAATGACTACATTAAAAGGTGAGATTATAGAAGAGTTTGGTAATCAAATAAGTTGGTTTTGAATTTTTTACTAATGATTTCAAACGAAAAAACACTTCTCTTTTAACCAGTGAATTTTAGTTTCTGAATTCGAAACTTCTAATTTAAAGAGTGGATAAACACGATTCTTTGGAAACATTTTAAACTTAATTTAGTATTAAATTGGTAATTTTTGTCATTCTTTTCGAAATACACCTTATATAATTTTTTTAAAAAAATAGAATTAAAAGATAGTTTCACACGCATATTTTAATGTAACTGTAATTATATATTATAAATAACCCTTCCATTGAAAAAAATTTTTAAATCTTGTGGAAAATTTCAAAAAATAAAATGAAACAATTGTAAAGATCATTAATTGAAAAAAAAAAAAAATGAAAATTGAAAAAATGATTTTATTTTTTTGAATTCTAATAACAAATTCTTTTTAATATGTTTTTATTTATTTTTTTTTTTTGAGTTGAAAAGTTAATTTATTCACGATTTTAGATTTCCATCAAAATCTCTAATAAAAAAAATTAAATATTATTAATTATTTTAAACACAGTTCAATAATTTTTTCAATTATTTGATTAATATTTTGATTATTGCTTATTTTTAATATATTTTCCAAAATTTGTATAAAATTGGGTATTAAAGACAAAATCAATTGTTTCCATTCCGAATTTAAAGGCAAAATTATATTAAATTGCTCGAATAGCCTCCCAATATAATTTAATTGGGTAACAGTAGAATCGTTATTTAGTCTTTTCAAAAAATTGAATTCTCTCTTGATAAATTTAGTTTTTTCAATTTTTATTAGATTGATAGCTAATTGATCTGTAATTTTTGCAAGTATGAACTGAATTTCATTATTATTAAATATTATTTCATTTTTTAAAATTTTTGTATAATAATAAATTAACGGATCTCTAATTCCAGAATAGTCAAACAATGGTATATTTTTTGAAATTTTTTTTAATATTTTAATATAATTTAAATGAAATGAAAAGTCAAAATCTATTGATAAATTTATTAAATAAATTAATGTCGTCAATAAGAAACTATCAATCTTTTTATCACTTCCATTAACATTCTCTTTTTCCTTTCCTTTTTCTGTCTCATTCCCTTTTTCATTCACATTCACATTCACATTCTCATTCTTATTATCGTTATAATTAGAATAAAAAGTCATAAAGTATTTATTTATTAATAATTGATGAAAATTATGATATTCTGATAACTTGAAAGCAATTGAAATTTTTGAAGTTAATTTTAATTTATATTCTATATATTTTTTTTTAAATTTTTTTGTAAATTCATTAAAAATTTTTGATAAATTAAATGTTTTAGTATTGATCAAAAACATTAAATAATTTAAACAATATTTGGTTAAATCAATAGAAAATTCATCTGATTGAAATTCTAAAGTATCAATTAAACGAATTAAAGAATTAAATAAATCAATAAATTGAAATTGCCTCTCCACCCTTTTTAGATCACCACCTTTGCTAATAATAGTATTGTTATCATTACCATTAACGTTAATATAATTATTCTTAACCTGTTTATCATTATTATTTTGATTTTTCAAAGTGATAGTTTTTTGTAATAATTTTATTACTTTCAAACAATTTAATAAAATAGTTTTATTCTTGGGAATGGAATAAAAATCCTTTGTATTATTTTTTAATTCATTAATTTCAGAAGTTAGAAATTTGGATAAAATCACAGAACCATTTAAATTAGTAAATATTTGTAAATCCATTTCAGATTTACAAATTTTTAGTAGGATTGTAATGACATTGATTGGCGACGTGATTAGAAAATGCTGTAACTTTTTCCTTTGTTTTTTTAAAATATAGTTTAAAAAAATTTTTTTATAATTTTGGGATTGTAAGCATTTTTTGAAAATAAATAATATTTCTTTTTGATTATCTTTTTTTTGAGTAGAATCAAATAAAATGTAAAAAAATATTCTTTTCATTCTTTTAGAATTTTTTAAAGAATTTAAAAACATATCCGATTTAATTACAATTAATTTAATTATTTTAAAAAATGGTAATAAATATAAATCATTATAATTTTTAATATTTAGTGATTGATCTTTTAATTGGATATAAAATTTTTGTAAAACTAATGTTTTTTTTTGATCATTAATAATTGAATTAATAATTCGCTGATCTAATTTAATAAATGAACACCAAAAATTCATTAAAGATTTTTTATTTAAATCTCTTGACAATTGCAATTTTTCAAAAATTGAATAAATATTAAAAAATGTTTCAAAGTTATCAATTATGATCTGAATTAATTGATTTTTTAAATCTGAGAAATCATCATTATCATATATTTCTTTTTGACTATTTTCATATTTTTGATTATTAAGTTTAATATTATTTTCATTTTTTTCATTATCCTTGTTAACATTAACATCATCATCATCATCATCGTCGTCATTACCATTAATCGTATATAATTTATTTAAAATTAAAAAAAAGTTTGTTATTATTTGAAAATAATTAAAATATAAGAAATTTTCTTTTAAATAATCATTATAAATTTGGGTTTTGTTTTTTAAATTGGTTGACTTTATGGAATTTATTAAATTTGATTCTGTTTCTTCTTCACTAGATTCACTTTCTAATATATTATTTAAATTATTTTTTTTTTCATTATAATCATCAATTAATTGAAGTTCGATTAATTTCATCAATTTCATTAAATAATTAAACAAATTAATAAATTGGGAATGATTGGCTTTTTTTTCAATTTCATTATTATAATTATTCAATAAGAAAGTTATAGTCAAATTAAACAAGATTTTAATATTATTTTTTATTTCAAGATTTTTCATTTCAATTAAAAATTTT
This sequence comes from Anaeramoeba flamelloides, assembly GCA_027625915.1. Lineage (NCBI taxonomy): Eukaryota > Anaeramoebidae > Anaeramoeba > Anaeramoeba flamelloides. Next base: position 8,959,163 of record JANTQA010000036.1, read on the forward strand.
GGTATCCATAAATCCAAAGTTGAATTGCCTAATAAAAATTTACAAAACCAAGGGTTTTTTTCCAAAAATTGGATTAATTGAATTAAAATAATTTGAATTTTATCAAAAAATTGTTTTTTATAATTATTAATTAAAATATTTATTAAATTTTTGGAAACATTTTCAAAAATATTTTGATTATTTTTTGGAATTACCCAAGTGTTATTTAAATATTCAACCCCAATTGACTGAAAAATAGATTCAAAGCAATTAAAAATATTTGATAATTTATTATTATTATTATCATTTCCATCCTCATTATTTTCATCATCATCATTATCATCATCATTATCATCATCATCATCATCATCGTAGTCGTCGTCGTCGTCATAGTCTTTCAAAATATTATAATTTCTGATTAAATTTTCTAAAATTTCAATAATTATATTTAAATATTTATTGTCAATTTTTATTATTATGATCATAATTTGTGATATTTCTTGAGCGATATTATTGTTAGTTAAATTTTCAATAAAAAATTGAGTCTTAAATAAAAAATGTTTTTCAATATTATTAATTAATTTTCTTTCTTTTAATATTTTTTGGATTAATAGAAAGATAAATTCTAATTCTTTTTTATATCCCCCCTTTTTCTTTATATTTAATCCATCATCATCATCATTATTATTATTTGTTACTTTATAATTTAAAAAATTATTATTATTATAATATTGTTTATTAATTGGTGATTTATCAAATAAAGTAAAATTAATCAACCAGATTAATAAAGAAATTTTATTAAAAAATTTCAAAATTAGAGGATTTATAAAAATTAATTTTTCTAAAAAATTAAAAAATATTAATAACGATTCCCTGTTGTAATCAAAAATTAGTTGAAAATTAAAAAAAATTTTGATTAAAAATTTGCTTATATTTGAATTAAATTTGACATTATTTAAATTCTTTTGATAATTAATTAAATAATTGTTCAAATCTTTTTCAAGATCAAGATCATTATCATTATTATTATTTAAATTTGTTAACAATTCATAATCTAATTTTATTAATTCATTTTCATTTGGATCATTTAATGATAAATAATTTATTGAATTCAAAATATGTGAAAAAAAAGTTTCTTTAATTTTTAAATTTTTACAATTCCAAAAAATATTTAAAAACAAATTATTGTTAATATATAATTCATTTAAAAACCAATTAATAATAATATTATGCTTTAAAAAACCCGCTAAATATGTTTGCCAATTATTTATTTTTTCTAAATGGTTCAAAGGTCCAACAATATTCAAAATAAATTCAATAAAAAATTTCGTTGCTAATAATTTATTCTTTTCATCTTTGATATTACCATTTGAAATTAAATTAATAATAAAATTAAAATAAATTTCATTTAATATCGATTTTTGAATAATATAATTGGTGTTTTCAATGAGTTTCCCCTGGAAAATTTTTAAACTCGATTCTGTTGGCTTAAAAACCAATTGATTTTCATTATCTTGCTTTTGATTATTGTAATTCCCATTATAAACACTTAAAGTGTCCATTCTTTGATAAAACAAAATATAAGCACTATAATTTTTATTAGATACTCCCCGATAACCCAAATTATTCTTTTTGCCCCCTTTTGGGTATTTCCCACCAAAGCACTCTTCGGGGATATTATTAGAATCAAATTTGCTCACATTCGAATCATCAAATTTAAACCACTTTTCGTTATTATTACATTTTTCATTTTTTCTAGATTCTCTTTCATTAATAAAAGAATAATAATGTCCAAATTCAGAAGTTCCGCGGTGAACAATTACCCCAATTAACTTGTAATCATAGCACTTATTAACAATCCTACCTGTGTTCTCTTTTTTATCATCATCCTCTTTATTGTCGCTGCTATTGGGATCAGAGAACGAATGATTGCCATCACTATTGCTATTGTTATTAAAATTATTATTATTCAGAATTATACTACCTTCTTTGGTGTAATCATACATATCCAATTCCAATGGGAATTCGAAATAATCATCAATTTTGTACCTATTCATTGTTTTTAAATCATACTTGAATCTTTTTAAATGCAAAATCAAAATTTTTGGTAAGGTATGAATACAATTCCTTTTTTTAGCATCCACCTTTCTACCCAAAGCTTCGAGATAATATTGGTTATTACCAACTAATTTATCCGCTTCAATATATTGATCTAAGGATTCATATATATTATTTTTATTTAAAATATCTAAGCTTAATGTATAAAAATTTTCTAAACGCTCGGACACATGATTGGATTCCATTGAAAATATTTGGCTAACATTCGTACCATTGAAAATATTATTAAGGAAATTTGGCAAATTATTGACTGATAAATAATCTTCAATCTTGCTAAATAATAAATTGAGAAATTCAGAAACATCCTTTTGCTCTCTTGGATTTATTGGATTATTGTCCCAATCTAAAAAGTTTCGACAAAATAATTTTGTCGAAGCATTACATTGATCACTTTTCCATAATTTACCAAACAGCAATTGAAGCGAATGTAAAAAATTATTCTTATTATTAGAACCACCATTCCCATTTCCATTCTCATGCTTATTTGAATTCGAATTATTTTCTTCAATCATAAATAAAGATTTTCTAAATTCAGGTGTATTAAACAATTGCTGCAATAAAGAATTTAAATAGCATGTATTGCCAATATTTTTTAATCCTAAATAATCAACAAATGAAATTTTTTTTTTTATTTTTAGATTAATTTTTTTTAAATTTAAAATTTGTTTTAATTTTGATTGGAATTCAATGATTAATTTTAAAATGACATTTATATCAATTATTTTTTGATTAATTAAATTAATTAAAATTTTATAAATAAATTTTCTACTATGTTCACTTTTACATTTAGGCTCTTTATTATTAGAATCCGAATTAATATTACTATTAGTGTTATTATTATTATTGTTTTTTTTGGGGTCGCTACCACTGCTGATATTATTGTAATTGCCATTACTATTATTTAATAATTTAGAGTTAAAATTCAAAATGAATAAACAGTCCCAGAATAGATAATTAACTAATTCTATATTTAAAAATTTTAATAAATCATTAGATTTTTTTTTTATTAATAAATTTAATATTCTTAATAAAATAATTAAAATTTTATCGGCTTGATTTTTGTTACCAAATTCAATAATTGGTCTAATTTGAATTAATTGAATTATTATTTTACAAAAATTTGAATAATTATAATTAAATTGGGGGAACTTAAAAGATAATTTGATTAGGATATAAATTAATTCTAAAAAACTTTCTATTGAATAATGATAATATAATTTATTATTATTTAAATTATTTAGATTTAATTTTTTATTTAGATTTTCGTTGTCCCTTAGTAAATTTATATTTTGATTAAAAATATTCATTAGAATTATTAACGTTTTTTTAATTAATAATTCATTATTTGAACAAATATTTATGATAAATTTTTTAATTTTTTGTGAAAACAATATTGAATTTGAATTTAAAAATATTTCCATTAACCATGATTCTAGATTTTTATAATTTATGAAATAATTAGTCCATTGGATTGGTTTCATATAAATACCAAATTTAATTATTTTAATTAAATTAAGTAATTCTGTATTCTTTTTGTTGATTGTTTTTAATTCAATTGTTTTTTTAATTAAAATTTTATTCATTAAAATTGAAAATAATTCAAAATTTAATATTTTTTTAATATCTAAATTTTCCTTACCATCATTATGAATAATGATAGAATTCTTTTGATCATTTCCATTTTCGTTTCCATTTTCGTTTTCATTTTCATTTTCATTTCCATTTACCTTTCCGTTTCCCTTTCCGTTTCCCTTTCCATTTACCTTTCCATTTTCCTTTCCATTTCCGTTAACCTTTCCGTTTCCCTTTCCGTTTCCCTTTCCGTTTCCCTTTTCATTCCCATTTCTATTTCCGTTTCCCTTTCCATTTCCATTTCTATTTTCATTTCCATTTTCATTTCCGTTTCCATTTACCTTTCCATTACCATTCCCCTTACACTTTCCATTTCCCTTTTCTTTAAGATCTTTTATAATATTTTCTTCTTTATTCTCATTTTTATTACAATTATTCTCATTTATTATTATTTTACCACATTTATTTATTAAAATAATTAATTTTTTCATTACCTTTTTTTTAATTTTATTGTTTTTTTTTATTCCATTAATCTGTATTAATAATTTAAATAAATGTTCAATTCCTTTATTTTTTAAAAAATTCTTAATAATAATTGCTTCTGAAAGTTCAGAATGTAAAAATATATTTGAAATAATTTGTAAATTATAGAATAATTTAAACAAACAATTAATATTTAAATATTCAAACCAATTAATTTCTTGTATATTATTTAAAATTAAAATATTTTGTAAATTTTTTTCAATAACTAAATTTGATGGCATCAATCTTAATAGTTTCCAAATTTGTTTATTAATTCTTTTATTTTCTATTTGGAAAAATTTAAATAATAAATCAAACCAATTTAAATTTAAATAACTGGGTAAAATATTTATATCGATTTTTTCGACATTTCTTCTCCTTTTGATAAACTTTTTTTGTCTTTTTATACTATTAGTTTTATTTAAATTATTGGTAACAATGATTCTTGAATTATCCACGACGCCTATATTAATTAAAGTTTCTTGATGATAACAATCCAAATCATAAATTTTCACAGATCTGATATTAATTTTATTAATTGGCCTTGAAATTGCTTCTGAAATCCTTTTTTTTAAATTGAATACAGTATCATAAGAATCAATAATGATGATGTATTTAATTCCTCCCGTAGATCTACTTTTCTGTGGATAATACGTAGATATAATTTCAATTGGAAATTGTTTTGGTAATAAAGAATGCCTTTTAAATAAATTATGTTGGAGATCTTTTTCGATATTTTGAATAAATTTGATGATAATTTCCAAACATCTATAAATATAATTTTCATTCTTGTAGCCTTTACCTCTTTTTTTATTTCCATTCCTTGTAAGGTTTTCCCTTTCCATGTTCTCAAGTTTATCATTCGTATTATGATCCTCGGTTTTGTTGTCGATGTTGTTATTATCGGGGTTATAAGCAAACGAATAACATTTTGTTAAAAATTCTAATCGTTTTTTATTTCCAAATTCATTTAAGAAATTTTTACTTATATTTTGGTATTGTAACAAAATTTTTATTGAATTTTGGAAAATGTTTTTTTTTTTACTATTTAGGCATATTTTCCAGATAGTATTTAATCCAATGATTTTCTTTGAGTCCATTTCAATTACAAAAAAACCATCTGCATTTTTGCCTCGAATGTTTTTCAAATATTTGTTCGTTTCAAAACACAACTGCTGGTATAGTTTTAAGCCTGCCTTCGTGAAATAATTTAATTTCATAATTGACATTTTGTCGATTAATAGCAAATTAATTTCATGACTTTTTTGCAAATTCGTTAGCCAATCGAAAAACAAATCATGTTCATCATTGATGATTACTTCATCTATCATCACTTTCCATAATTCCAAGATCGATTTTTTATTTAAAATTAATTTGTCCGAAAAGGATAAAAATGTTTGAATAAAATTTAATCTTACTTCCAATTGCTCCAAATAAGGAAGCGCCTTTGTAAAAATAAAATTACCCCACGAATTACTTTTAGGAATCGAAGAATTGAAATTTAAATTAAGATGAGTATGATTCCTATTTCGAAAGTTATTATTTGCATTATCTAAATTGCCTTTTTTTTTTTTTTTGAAACTTTTTTTGGGTGGTGGTGTAGATAAAATATAATTCCTTTCTTTAATAATGTTTAAAACTTTTTTATGATGAAAAGAAATAGCAGAAATTACCATATCAATTATCCCATGGGTTTTTTCAAGTTTTAAGACCAAAGAAGATTTTGATATTTGTTGAGTCTGTAAGGATGGATAGCTATTAATAATTGCAGTTAACAATGGTAGAACAAATAAAGTGTGCTTCCCAGATGACAATGACTGTAATAAAATTTGAATTGTTTTTGGTTTTAGTTCGAGTGGGAAATTTGGTAAAGTAAATAATTTGACATAATACTTTTGGAGTCTTACTCTCTTTTTATATGGAATTTCGCTTGCTTGGATTAATGATAATAAAAAATAATAGGGAATTGTTGTAATATCTATCGTTTGCTTCGTGAAATGGAAAACTAATTTTATTTTTGATGTATTCCAAAATCTTATTTTTTGCAATTTCGTAATAACTATATATTTACACAATTCTTCATCAAATGTATTTGAAATTTCGCAAATCGTTTCATAAATTGCTTGAGTTAAGGAAGTATAAAGATCTATTTTTTTTTTTTTTTTTATTTATTTTTGTTTTTTTTTTTTTTAATTTTATTATTGTTTTTTTTGTTTATTAATTTGGATTTTTATTATTATTATTATTGTTTTCAATTGTAATCATTATTAGTAATTATCACGTTAAATATCAGCCAGAGAATTAGAAAAAAAAAAGAAAAAAAAGTGGCTTTGACTTCCTATTCAACTATTTTCGGATGGTTTACTCCCATCCATAAAGGATAGCAAGGTATAATCTTAACTATTGAGTAGATTATTCTTCAAAAAATCACTTATTTTTTTGAGAAACCATCTAATATCGATATTAATTTTTTTTAATTATTTTATGTTTTTTTTTTGTTTTTTCGGTAAAAAATCACTTTTAATTTCAGAAGTGGGACAAAAGAACTGAAAGAACTGAAAGAACTGAAAGAACCGAAAGAACCACAAGAAGCACACAAATCACAGGAATCTCAGGAACCCAATTCTTTGGAAGCGGTTTCTATTTGCACTTGGGCAATATTCCGATTTGGATAAGGCAAAATAGTTACAGTGACTTTACCTCTGACCCGATTAGGATGTCGATGAAAAAATTAATGATTGCTTCTCAATAATAGTAAAATAAAAAAAAATGATTTTTTTAAAAAAATTTACCTTTTGTTGAATCAAACATCATATCAATTATCATTGTGGAAATTTGATTATTTTTACTTAAAAATTTTAGAATCTCAACAGATGCTATAATTAATTGTCTATGCATTAAGTTTCCAAATAGATCTTGTAAAAGTTGGGTTTCATTTATCCAATCAATCATTACTCTATTAAATTAGAAAATGAGAAAATAATAATATTATTATTTAAAAATTAAAGTTTATTAATGTTAATAATTCAAAAATTATATTGTGAATGATTTTGTAAAATAAAAACAAAAAAAAAACAAGTTAAAAATCTATAAAATTAATTATTTTGTGTTAAAATAAATAAGTTAATTTAATAAGAATTGTGAATTTTTTTTTATTTGAAAGAATGTGTCGAAATGATTTTTATTCTTAAAGTAAGAATTTCTTTTAAATAATTGAAAAATAGATTTATTTTTATTAAAAAAATACATATAATTCAATTTCTCAATTTTTCAAAAATTGAAATCAATATGAAGATAATATTTAAAAAAAAAAAATAGAGAAATGTTAAATAAAAAAAATCGATGTAACAACTATAATTAACTCGATCAAGAAATTTTAATTGATAAAAATTGATATTTATCAAAAAAAAAACTCTAAAAATAGTTACATAATGTTTACATTTGTAAAGCACAACAAAAAAAATATATTGATAAATTTGTTGGATTTCTATTAATAATTATTGATCTATCAAATGGTTAGATCCCATCAAATAATTTGATTTGGGTTTATCCATTTAAAAGAATTCGTCTTTAACCGAATATCAATCATTCAAAAAAATTTTCCGATCAATTAAAACAAGTTACTTTATTCAAAAAACTAAATGAAAATAACAAAAACTCAAAATAAAAAAATGATAAGAAATATTTATAAAAAAATCAAATTTTTTTTCCAATTTGAATGAAATTGTATTATTGTGATTGTTTGAACCGTTTTAACTCTGTGGAAAAATTTGAATTTTAGTTTATTTAGATACTGATAAATTCATTTAAAATCTCTGAAAATTTATACTTCATTTTCCATTTTACAAATTTTTTTACACAAGCTTTGAAGAAAGTGTTTTATTGGTTTAAATGTTAAAAAACTTTGTATCATCTGGTTGTCCTTCAAAAGATTCTTTCTCTCGAGCTGTTTTAAAAGTTGAGTTAATAGATTACAAAAAGGGAAATTGAACTAATAATTTTATTAAATTTATGTGAATTTATCAGTATATATTTAAATTTAAAAACAATGTATGTGCTTGAATAGGATATATTATTCAATATAAAGGGGATTATCGTCTTAAGCTTGTTTAAATTGATCTTTTTTCGATTATATATATTTATATATGTATATATCTTGATATCAAGATTTCACTAGACTAATTTTGCACAAAAAACATGATTTTTTTTTTAAAAAGTAAACAAAAAAGCAAAAATAATTATCAAAAAACAAAAAAAGGAATGATAAATTCGTACTTATTTGTAATATATCTAAAAGTTGGAATTATTTCTTTTGGGCGATAAGAAAGAGAGGAAGTTAAATTTGGGGATTGTAATTTTTTAATAATTTGATTTATTTTGGTTAATGCAGAGTATCTCATTTCTAAAATTGGTGAATAAAAAAACTTTTGAATAATAAACAATTCAAATTTTTCTTTAATTTTTAATGATTCTGAAGTGTCGTATTGCTCGACGATTTTAACTAAAATGTTTACTAATTCATCAAGCCCCGTTGTATTTAATTTTTTTGATTGATCATAATCAAGGTATTTGATCCGAGTGAAAAGGGCTTTAATTTTTGGAATTACGGTTTCTAAAAATTGCTTTTTAAAAAGATGGCATACCCTTTGTATTGGTGTAAGCAATCTAAAAAATCGCCCAGTGTCGATCAAGTTTGGGGTATAAAGCAAGTAATTAAATAAAACGGATAAGCCACCGACCTTTGCAAAATATTCCACATTCCTTTCTAAATAGGATTTTTCGCTATTTGACTTTAGCACCCCATCTGATCCCCACTCGTTTTGGCAATAGACTTTTCTTAGTCTTGTGTTCTGTAATTTTTGAAGTGCATTTTCGATCGAGTCTGTAATAACTTTTCGACTGAATTTGCGAATGGTGATTGGTTCTTGTTGATTTGTTTTCTTTTTCCTGCCTTTTTTTTTTATTACTTTTTCTTTTTTTTTGATTTCTTTTTCTTTTTTGGTTTTTGTTTCTTTTTTGATTTCTTTTTCTTTTTCGATTTTTTTTTCTTCTTCTTCTTCTTCTTCTTTGTTTATATTGTTGTAGGAATATATTTTGGAGTTTTTTTTGAGAAACGCTTCTTTGTTTTGCTGCTTGATGAGTTGAATTTTTACATCCTCATATCCCGATGGTGGTTTGTATTTCAAATAAAATGATGGTGTCCGAATTTTATTTAAATCTTGATGAAAATTTAAAGTACCAACAGTTGGGCGGAAGATTAAATCAAGAACTCCTACTGCTGACGGATCGCCCTTTGAAAGAAAATATACAAACACCGACAATGATTTTTGAAAATACAAATTGATCCGAGATGCAATTTCTGTGTTATAACTATTCCCATGAAGCAAAATTGAAATCGATGGTATTAAAATTGTTGAAACATAATTTCTGTCCAGATCAGAACATTCCAATTTTGTAAAGTATTGATCAAGTAACTCTTCTAATAATTCAAAGTCAGATATTGAAAAATCTAAATGTATCAAAAGATTCAGCAAACAAAAAAAAAAAAAAAAAAAAAATTATTTTTGGTGATGAAACATTTATTGTTGTAAAAAGCAAACCAAGAATTCCAATTTATTTTTACTGTTTTGTTTTCTGAAAAAGGAAAAGGGAACTTACTATTCCGTAAAGATTGAAGAATTAGATTTAATTTGTTTTCATTTTGTTTGTTCATAAAGAGAACAATTATTTGAAAAAAATGATTTGTTTTTTGCTTTTCTAATTTTGCTGTTTTATGAATTGGTTACAAATCACTAATTCAACTTGTAAAGTTCAACAAAGTTCTCTCAAAATCTTCAATCTCCAAAACGAGTTTAATTTTTGAATTAAATTTGTTTTCAATTAACTAATTCGATGAATAATATCAATAACATTCCACAACATTTGGTTATTCGTTTTAATTTGCTTTCTAAATTGGATTTTGAAGAAGAAGAATAGAAAGAGATCTCGTCAAACCAGAATATTTTTTAAAAATACTTATTTTTTGTAACCAGTTATTTTATCAGATACTTGTTGGAATTTAATAAACAATTTTTTTTTGCAAGATTTTAGGACTTTCAGGTTAAAAAAATGGGAAAATGTGATTATCTAAAAATTTTCATTCAAATCTAAATTTCAGGTAAAAATCGGAAATATAAGGTTGAGTTACATTAACAAAAAACACAAGTATACTCTGAAAACATTTGACGAAATGATGGCTCTATGAGTAGAAGGTAAATGAAAATTTGTGAGAGTTTTGTTTCGAAAGAAGTATAATTTTCAAAAATGATAATTAGAATTTTGACTTTTGAGGAATTAGTAAACTAAAAAAAATCTTCGGATAAATTTAATAGCAAATAAAATAAAAATTTATCATTTCTTGAAATTGAAAAACAAAGTTAAAAAGTCATTACTACAAAACCAAACTTACTTTTAATGTTATTTTCAGTAAAGAATTATTTTTTTTAACAAGTTTGTTCCATTTTTCTTACACTTTGAAAAGTTCAAAATCCAAACATATTTCAGAATTATTTTAATTAAAACTTATTTTCTTTTTGAAGAAGAAAGAAAGCTTATTATCTTTATAGGAAGTGTACAAAAACACACTTTAAAAATGAAACCATTAAGTTCTGAAATAACACAGTTAAAAAATCTACTTAATTTCAAAAAAATTAAAATAATTATTATAAACTTGAAAAAAATATAATTTTTTGATTCAAAAAAGAGTTCAAATCAATTTTTTTCTTTTTTTTGAATGAAAAAATACGAGAAAAAAAAAATAAACAATCATTTAAAATTCTCCCAAAATAAGAATTTTTTTAAAACCTTGAAAATTCAACTTATAATCTAAAGAAATACCGTTTATTGTAATTATCACCGAAATTAATAATTAATAAACACAATCACAATTATTCCAACAAGTTATTTATAACACAAAGATTAAAATTTTCAATAAACTTACAATTATTTCCCAATTTTTTAAACATTTTCAAACAAATTAAAGGAATAAAATTAAATAATTCTCATAAAAAAAAAAAAAATAATAATAGATATTATCAAATAATTGGTTCTAATAATAAAATTTCCTTGTTTATACTCTTAATATTCGGAAAATAATATTTACAATTCTTTTAAATTTCAAGAAATTTAATAAGAATTTGTGAATAAAATAAAGGAAATCAATTTTTTTAGATCCTTAAGGATTCAATATTTGATTTAATTTTATTATATTTTTAAAATAAGATAAATTAACCAAGGTTATTTGCCCATACAAAGTCTTAAAAATCACTAAAAGTGAGATTTCTTCAAAAACAAGTATTTTTTGCAAATTTTTCTTTTTTTTTTTTATACAAAATTCAAAAAAAAATGATTAGATTCTTTTAACTGAAAAATTACATTTGGAAAAATGAAATCTTTTAAAAAGAATAACTCATCTCTCAAAAGTTGATAAATGAAGTTGTATATCCGGTTTAATTGTATCCCTGTATAAATAATTACTCTATTACCTTAAAAAAAAAAAAAAAAAAAAAAAAAACAAAGAAGAGTAACTAGTCCAGTAAAGAGAAGTTTACCAAATGAAAATATTCAAAACCACCCTAATAAAAAAATATAATTTAAATTTTATTTGAACAAGTTTTTTTCGATTTAAAGAAAAAATAATTTAGATAAAAACCTAAAAATTATTTGAAAATTAATTTAGAAAAAAAAGGAAAACTAATTTTTTTTTCCTATTTGTGAGAATCTTTTCAATGATAGTTTTTAATTACCAACAATAAGTAAAGAAAATATATAGTATTATATTATCTAATATTATTCATGGAATTTGCCAGTATGTGTTTATTTATTCGTTTTATATTTTTCTCTTTTATTTGTATAAAAATGATTACTTATAAAAACATTAATACCCTGTTACTATTTATGGGTTTATATTACCTTTGGAAAAATATAATAAATTGAGTTTTTTTTTTTTTTTTTGCCTATTTTTGATTTTAGAAGTGTTAAAAATTTTTGGAATGGATTTTATATATAGCTGTTTTACAAAAGTGTGGAATCGAAGTTTTGTAAGTAGGGCTTAAAACTGTCTAATTCATATGTTTTAATCAGTTCAGTCAATATCTAAAAAAACTTTTGGTACACACTTTTCTAAAACAGCTGTATATATATATATATATATATTACTATAATATTTAATACAAAAATCAATAGACACTCTTCATTTTTATTTATTTCTTTTCTTTTTCTTTTAATATAAATATTTTTTATTTGGTCGAGCATTTTTTCAACTTTATGAAGTATAAATTCAAAAAAAACCCCAAAACCTTCATTCTAATCACATGGTGCGTTTATTTTTCTTTTTTCTCTCTTAATTTCAGGTATGAAACATATTGAATCCAATGAAAAAATAATTAATTTGATAAAAAATGTTATTATAACCAAAATGGGATTCAGACCACATTGGTACCCATCCCAGCGGTTAAGAACCATTCATATAATACTGTTTAACAATAATACTTTGATAACTTACAACTTATTGGAAATTTAAAAGAATATTGACAGAAGGGTGACTGTGAAATTAAAAAATTCGATATTTTTTTTTTATAAAATTATTCTTTCAATAAAAACTATTTGAACTAATCAGATTCAAAATTTACTTTGAAAAAGTTCCTAAATATGTCATTTACTAAAAACAAATTTTCTCCTAATAAAAGTCAAAATTTTCTAAAGTAGATTCGAAACTCAAAAACCTCCTGTGCATTAAAATCCTTGTCAAAGGCCAAACCCAATTTATTTTCAATCACTTTATAAATTACTTGATTTTTATCAATATATTTGAAACTAAATTTGGATTGAGCTTGTGAGAATACCAAAAAATATTAATTAAAGTTTTTTCTTATCCAAAAATCTATTTTATTTTTTGATCAACAAATTTTCTCTTCAAATATTTAAAAATCCTCAAAAATTTACAATATTCTGACCTTCCTTTGATAGGTTGTTCTTGTAAATAATTTTTCTTAGTGAGTATTTGTTTTTGAATCCGAAAAGAGTATAAAATTCGAATAGTTAACAGTTTTTTTTTGATTGAACAGTAAAATGAGTTTAAAAATTATTCTCATTCCTCTTAAGATACCCTCATTGGAACGACATAAAAAAACAAATTGTGTTTCTGGATATACTATTAGCCATACCAAAAATATGCTAATATTCATTTTTATGACTTTTTTCTTTTTAGCTAAAAAAAAACAAAAACAAGAATGACGGGAAATACAAAAGAAGAAAATGTTACCAACAAGACAAAATTAAAACCCTTTCGGCACTTTTTAGCAGGCTGCTTTGCCAGGGTTGGCACTGCAGTTCTTTTTAGTCCGGGTGATACGATCAAGACAAGAATACAATTTTCAGGTTATAACACCAAAAATCTTTTCAAATCATCAGTTTTAGGATCACTCACAAGTGCCCCTACAACTGGGCTCTCTTTTTTAGTCTACCACTATGTCAAAACGCTTAGAAAAAGTAGCACAAAATTAAAAATTTCACCTGACACAAACGTAGTTTCAAGAATCATTAAGCAAATAACAGACGATCCAAAGCCTGCGATCCTGGGAGGGCTCTCACGTGCGTTGGTTATTAGCTTTAAAAATCCCATGGAAATTGCAAAACAATACTACCAGTTACGTGATGTCTCAGGTCTCGAGATCAAGTCAATGTCTCAAGCGTTTCAATCAGGTTATAAGCTTCATGGTTTATTCTCTTTTTTTGATGGCTTTGCCCCCTATTTAATTCGGGACTTGCTGAGTTACCCTTTATATTGGGGAATATATGACCTTGTAAAAGAAAAACAAAATGAATTCAAAAACAAATACAACAAAGACACGAAAAGCGGACACGGTGACAATACAGATCGTCCATCAAAATGGTACAAGCTAATCTCCAATCAGCAGAAAAAAAATGGTAAAAACGAAAAAATTACTGGTACTGAAAAACGACAAAATTCTGATCAGAAATTATCTTTATTGAATTATTTAGTTTCTTCGACTTGTGCAACAATAACTTCAACAACATTTACAATACCCTTTGATGTTTTAAAAACAAAAATGCAAACCAGAAGGTTTGTTGAAAATGGTGAAGAAAAATATGGAACCTTAATGAGTGCAATAAAAACAATTTATTTAGAAGAGGGACTGATGGGGTTCGTGAAAGGCCTTGGAACAAAGTTGGCGGTCATTGTTCCTGCAAGTGCAGCCACCTTTACAATTTACGAAACAATTATTTATTATTTTGAAAAGCGTGATGGTGAAAAGGGTTTGTTTTCTTCAGTTCTCGAAAACAACATTTTTAACAATAATTATGATCAAGCAAAGGAGGAAATTAAGAACAATATTTTTTGGTTGGATTATTATTATTAAAAATTCGGTAAAGTCTTTTTACAAAAGTGTGATAATAAAGTTTTCAAAAGTGTCTATAAAATTGATTACAAATTTCAATACCTTTTTTCAGAACTATCTGTAAAAATTTTTGATCACATTTTTTATTAAAACGGCTTTAACACTATTCTTGAGAAACATTTTGAGTCAAACACTAATTTGTTTTTTATCGTTTGTTACTGGACTCTGTATGAATACGTAACACATGGAAAAAAAATATTTTTTTTTTGTAATTATTGTTCTAGTTTTTTGAAAAATAAAAATGCATAGTATTTAGATTAGTGGTTTTGTATATTTTATACTTTCAAATTCTAATTTAAAAAATTTAGATTTTATCTCGAGGTCTAATAAGGAATTGCAGATTTAAGTTGATAATTTTATTTTTTGGTGGAATTTTTATTTATTATTGATAATCTTTCAACAGTTCAATTGTACCCCCGTTGAATTAACAACAGTAGATACCATTTTAATTGGCCAAGCAAATAATATTCATATTTTTTTATTATTTTTCTATTTCTCTTTTTTTCTATTTTGTTAAAAAGTTTCTTTAAATTACTCCTTTCTCTCAATAAATAAATAAATAGATACTTTAACTTTTTTAATTGGTAATGTGAAGATCATTTTTCATTTTTTTCATACTAATCAGTCAAAAATTTTTAGGATATTTGAGATAAAATTTTGTATATTGTATTTGGAAGTAGATAATTTCTATTATTTAGTATAAACTATTTTTTTTTTTTTTTTTTTGTTTTTAAGTTTACTGGATTCTAATTGTATGTTGGAGATAATTCAATAATAACATTATGTAATATATTCAATTGTTTAATTTATTGCAGTGCTTGGATTAAAGAAGGAAATTTAAAAAAAAGTGAAAGAAAAGAGTATATTTACCTTTGAAAAGGAAATAAGTAAAAATTTTTTATTTCATTTTTGTTTTTCTTTTTTTTTTATGTAAATATATTCCCTGTCAAAAATAATTATTCACTTTAAATAATAAACTAAAAAAAATATATCCTTTAGTATCATGTACAACTAATAATTAAATTTAAACCTTTTTTCAGTCAAATTTACTGGGATTTATTAAAGAAATATACCATATTCCTTAATTTTACTACAGTGTAATTCTCGAGTTAAATTTTTAAATTATTGATCTGATCTTTTTTTCTAATTTAGTCAAATTTCTAATTTAGTCAATTTTCTTTTTTTATTTTCTATTTGTTTTTTTCAAATTTTTATTTTTTTTTTATTTTCTTTTTTTTTTAAAAAAGTCTTGAAGAAAAAAACAAAGGTTTCAAACTTCAAGTCAACTACAAGATAATGACGCTTTATAATTTCTTAGAAAATGAATATATTTGCTAGTACAAAATCTTACTGCTAACAATTTTAATTTTTTAAAAAAAATATAATAAATTTTAAAATGATGTTCCAATGAAAGGGGCTCAGATTTTTTTTATGTTT
The DNA here is from genome assembly GCA_027625915.1 of Anaeramoeba flamelloides. NCBI lineage: Eukaryota > Anaeramoebidae > Anaeramoeba > Anaeramoeba flamelloides. The sequence continues at coordinate 8,975,251 of JANTQA010000036.1, forward strand.
ATTTTTTTTTTTTTTGTAATAGATATGGTTTGTTCAGGCTTTTCTTTTATGATTATTAACTATAGTAGGAGGTTTATTATATCTCTTATTTCTTAAACAGCCTTATGTCAGTTGGTTATTAAAAAAAGTGAAATTTTCAGAAAATGCAGGTAACTTTGAGTGAAATCGAGTTTATATTATCTTAAATTTATTAAAAAATTCAAAAAATAATAAATAAATATTGACATTGTAAAGTGTTGCAACAATTGGACTATCATTATTATTAAAACAAACTTCCTGTAAATACTATTTTCCAAAATGAACAGTTCTTTTATATAGTCTTTCCATTTTTCTCAGTTTTATCAATTTCAAAATCCAACCTAATTCCAATAATTTTTTTTACTAATAAGAAAGAAATCTTATTTTTGTGAGTACAAAATAAACAAAAATAATCTTTAAAAATAAAACCAACGACAAAATTTATTATAATCCAGTATAAAAATCGAATTAATTTCAAAAAAAAAAATAAAATAGTTATTTTTACTACAAAAATCTATATAATTTCTTTATAAGACGTGGATTTTTTATAGTGTTTGAAATATACCTGAAAAACTCGAAAATCAAAAAAACTTGAAAATATTCTAATCACTATAAAAAAAAAATCTTTTAAAAAACATTTAAATAAAATAAAGTATTCAGAGAAAAATATTTAACGGGAAAATAACCATTAAAACATTATGACATATTTTTTTCTTATGAATTTTTATTTCTTAAACTCTCTGAAAATTTTTTTTATTTTTGAGTATTTTTGAGTATATTAGTATTTTTTCGGGTAAGTACATTTTATTTTATATTTGGGTTTTGTATGAATTGTGTTAGGTTCGGCAGGTGTTGGGTTTGGTAGGATTAGCTTAAACGAATTTCTCTTCTAGAATGAGGGTTAAATCCTTTTTAGCTTGAGGAGGACAGGATATATACATATACATGATTATATATTATTATTATTATTATTATTTTGGATTGTCTTCAAGATTTTATAATTAGAGTAATGATAAACAATTAGAAATGAACTTTACACGTGTATTTTCTCTCCTTCGTAAATACCATTAGCAATGATCAAAAAAACAATTAAAAACATCCCAGATACCAATTATTTAACACAAAATGAGCTAAATACTTCCCTAAACTTTTTTGATCCTTCATATTTTGTATTTTTATCTCAAAATAATATTTTTTTTTTCATAATAAAATTTCAATTTTACCATTCAAGTAAGTACATTTGCACTGAATTTTCTTAGAAGTTGTTGATAAAATAATTTTTAGTACTTAAAAAATCGTGAGGTTTTTTTTATTTTTGGTTATTTTCCGGAATACTTCCTTGATAGATTTTGTATCAATTTTTTTATTTTGTTTAATAAATAAAATATACTTGGTTTTAAAAACCTAAAAAATATTTATCATTTTTTTTCATTATTCTGAAAATAATTGTATTATAATATATTTCCCAATATGTTAAATTAATTTGAAAAATACTCTTTTCATTAATCATTTAATCTATCCAAGAAAACTAGAATTTTTTACTATGATACTTTGTTTTGAGAAAAACTTAAGAAAGATCTATTTTTTTTCCAGCTTGGTTAAAAAAATGACCAAAAATAACATTTCTATAATGATGATTTAATTCTCTTCAACTTGTTGGTCAACTTCTTAAGTATTGCTTATTCTGCTCATTTTGTCTCTTTTCGAATTGTGAATTGTTATTTTTTTTTATTCAAAATAACTTTTTAGGATGATGGTCAGATTTTCTAATTATTAAAATTGGAAGAGTTGTGGAATAAATCCATTTAGTAAATTTTATATAGGTCAAGTATACCAATTTAGACTAATTTTCTAAAAAAGTGAATTTTAAAGGGGTCTTTTCATAGTCCAAATCTTCTAATTTCAAGGTTTTTAACAATAATAATAAAAAATTTTAGTTGAAAATTTATAGATAGAATTGATCAATTGATTTGAGTTTGTTACTATAAAATTGATTTTTGAAATTCTGTGTGAGAGAAAAATTTTCAAAATTATTTACTAAATAGGTTGAATTTTTTTCCTTTTTTTTTTATTGATTTTTATAAATAAAATCCTATATTTATTTGTTTGTTTTTTTCATTTGTTTTTGATTTTATTTTAATTATTGGTATTAACAAGTCCATCTCCAATAATAACTCTTGTAATTTTGTTAATTTCTCCCAAATAATCAAATTATAATTCTCTCTTGACGATATTAAAAATAGGACCCATCGAGAATTATCGTCAATATATTTTTTCGAATTCACTAAAATTATACCTGATATTTTTCAACTTTGAAGTCTGAATATTGATGATTTAACCTTTATTTTTATCTTGAAATTCACTTTTTTTTTCAAAAATTGTTTACATTTTTTTATACAATGATCATTATTAAGGTTTATAATCCCATGAATTGAAAAAAGATTATCTTGTGTCAGTTGTGGAGACCTATTTTTTTTTGTTCTTAGCTGATCGATCTAGGACTTGGTATTGATTGTAATAGTGAAAAAAAATGAATTTTTTTAAATTTCAACATTTTTTTTTCGAAATCCAAATTGAAGAGTAACAGACTAGTCAGTTGGAAGATAAGTTATAAAAGAATTAATATGTTTTGTGGGCTGATTAATTCAAAATTTTATTTCAGATTTGTTTTTATTTTGAGGTTTTGAAACAATTATTTTTTTTTTGTTAATAATGGAGTCAAAGGAATATAAATATTTTCATATAAAACCCAAAATGACAAATTTATTTATAACTTTTCAAGTAAACTCTTCAATTTGGATTTATGAGAAAAATAAAACGATAAATTTACAAAAATTGCCATTTTGGGCGACTATTAAAATCCATACTAAGCCCAAGATCGATCAGTTAAGAACCAAAAAAAATAGGTCTCCACAACTGACACAAGATAATCTTTTTTCAAATTTTAGGGGATTTTTAACGGAAATGGATTGGACAAGTAATTACTGGTATTTGTATTATGAATGGAAATAATTTTTGCTTCATTTTCAATTTTTCTTTTTCAAACAGAGACAACAACTTAAATTGTAACAACTTATTTAGAGAACTCTATTAAAAAGTAATCAAGAAAAGGGGGTGAAAATTAGTTCGTAATTCTAATTCAATTATCAGTAGTATTATTTTACTCTGAGAATTTTTTGAGACATTCTATCTCTTGAACACTCCAGTGATTTAAATTCAATAATAACATACTTTAATTTTAGTCTTCTAAATAGTAGACGATAGTTCCTTAAATATAAATGGATTTTATTGGGATTTTGGAGAGAAAATATGAAAAAAATGAACAGTCAGGATTCCAAATTGGAAAGAAGGTTTAAAAAATCACTACAGAAAGATTTATATATTTCTTCTAGCTTTGTAATAGCTGTCAGAAGTGTTTCTTAATTCATCCATTTTAATTCCCACCCAATAAAAAACAATCAGAACGTGGACAATTTAAAAAAAAAACAAAGCGATTGCATTTTACCCATGATGTGTAAATCTTTTTCTGAAAAAGAAAAGATACAGAGTCTGATTTATCAGACAACCAACAGCAAGACAGATCCCCTTTAAGTCACCATTTCTCAGAAACTATTTGAGTTGTGGTTGGGAATACTACTCCAAAGTCAGAAACAATTAAAAAATCTAAACAAATAATCCCTTCTAAAATATCAAAGATGAACAAGAATCGATACTGTTATTAGACTTCAGACCATAACGACAAGGTCAACAGATTGTAAGTCTATTGATTTGTATCATCTGTGAGTCGTTTTTCTTCTTTTATTTAAATTCACAAAAAAATAGGTAAATTTAGGTTTTTTGTAAAATTGTTTTTATTTTTGATTTTTGAGATACTAAACACATCAAAGAAAAAATCGAAAATCAACAGAATTTTTAATCACAAACTTCTTTGTAAAATTGAAAATTCCTTCAATTTTTTTACTTACAAATTACTTTCTCCATCAAAAACAAATAAAAAGAAAATTGATTGAAAATTTTTTTTTTCGATACCCACACAAAATAAATTATATGGGATGTATTGGACAAAAATTGATACAAATTACAATTTTCCAAAAAAATACTAGGAAAATTACAGGAGCCCAGTTGTTGAAACAAAAACAAAAAAGAAAAATTGAATTTTGTAACACTTTTTCACAAATTAAATCATTTTTTTATTTTATATTAACAAAAAATGCTTTCTAGTATTTTATCTACTCAACTTAAACAAAGATCAGCTAGTATGGTAACTAGCCCATTCACAAAGTAACCAATTTTCATCTCCTGCTTTCTTTTTTTTTTTTTAAATTTCAACGCTTTCCATTCAAACTTTTTAACTAAAAATTTAAATTTGTTCTTCTTTCTCTGTTCTTCAATAACCATTGTAAAGATTTGTGAAAAAAAAATTTACAGATGTACCAAAAAAAGATGTAACAATGTTCGGATCAAAAAAAACAACCATTCGCTGGTTATTAGATTTTGAGAAAGACAAAATGCCAAATTTCGCTTTAAGAAGATTTGAAATTCAACCAGGTGGCTCGATCGGTCTTCACTCGCACCCACAAGAACATGAAATCTATGTAATTTCAGGAGAATCGTGTGTCATCACAAATGGGGAAGAGCAAAAAGTTGTTGCCAAAGGCGGAGATGTGCTATATGTTCCATCCAATGAGCCACATGACTATTACAACAATGGGTCCGATACCTTCACTTTCCTTTGTGTCATTCCAAAAATTGAATACTAATTATGAGTTTATCTATTCATTTTACAATTCTTATTGAAATTTTGCGGATTTTTTTTTCTCTTTCCCGAATTGATCAAGACTGAAACACGAGAATTTTCTTTACAATAGGCAATTTTAATTTTGGTTTCAATGAGAGACTCCTTTCTTTTTAATCTTGATCACAACACCAATTATTTTTAAAATGAAATCCTTTTTCGGTCTTTTCTGTGTTTATTTATTTTTTTTTTTTTTTCTTTTTGTTCGATTTTTTAATTTTCTTTGTATAATCCAAGAGGAGAAAATTTTTTATTTGCTTATTATAAAATCACAAAAATATGAAATTTTGAACTTTTTCAGAACAATTATTTAATAGAAAGATCATCAAGTTAAACATCGAGCTTTTATTTTAGAAAATATAATACTGCATCAAAAGCGTAATAATGATGTATCTATTTTTCGAGTTTTTTTGATAAAAATCGAATTTTCCAAAGAAACTACTTATATCATACCCTGGTCAAGGTGAGTCATAAAAATAAATTAAGAGTGGGTTTTTTGAGGGGGTAATATCAGCTTTAATTATAGAATATTTTTGTACAGAATAAAATGCTTTTGAAAAAAATAATCAAAACAAAATTTATAAAATGTTCAGTTAGGGTTAAGGACTATCAGTATTTTATACTCTTGTGTGCGTGCGTGCGTGTGTGTGTGTGTGTGTGTGTGTGTGTGTGTGTGTGTGTGTGTGTGTGTGTGTGTGTGTGTGTGTGTGTGTGTGTGTGTGTGCGTGTGTGTGTGTGTGTGTGTGACAATACAATGTTACAAGATAAAAAAAATAGTTATTTGCATTTTGTTGAAGGAAAATCAAAATACTAGAAATTTTATTTTTTTTTTTTTGATTTTGAGAAAAATTATTTAAAGGTACAAAAATTAAAACAAATTTTGGAACATATCTGTTATATTTATTGTTGATTTTTTAGGTCTTTAGACCCCCCCCCCAAACTATAATTTTAAAGTGTATTTATACCTAGATCTTTAATTTGGTAATACCTGAATAAAAAGTGGAGGGGTTACAGTATTGATGTTTGAATAATCAAACCTTTTTAATTTAAATTTTGGATTTATTTAGTCAGAAAATAATTTTTAACTCTACAACAAACAAATTTTCGAAAAAAAACCTTAAATATTAAATTTATCAAAGATCTTAAGGAAATTTCCATTCCTTAATTTCAATAACTCAGATTGTATATTTAAAAAACATTGTCATTGGGTGCACACTCTGAAAAAATTCATAACCCCTGATGAAAAGTGATTGTACAAATAAATAAGATTTAAATACATTTCAGTTTTATAATATGCCAAGAGTAGAATTTAAAATAAGAAGTTTCTTAGAAATTATTTTTTTATCAAAAAAACACAAAAAATAGAATAATCATTTTTACATTTGTATATTTCAATTATTTCTCGGAAAACAGTTTTACTTCATAATTTGTTATTGTATACAAATTCAAATTTCCAAGCACTGAATTGAAATTTATGACTATATTGATTTATATAATACTTTTTTATTGTCTGTAAGCGATATAGCCAGGGAACCAAAAACTTTACAACAACCTCAACTTTGAATTATTTCAAATTGGAATTTAACCTAAAATTTATCACATTTAAAATCCAAATTAAGTAATATTTTTTAAAGAAAAATTTCTGTTTCGTTTTATAACAAAAAGATAAAAGAAGGAAATAGGTTGTGATCCGAACACTAACTCATCCTTTGTGATTAATCACAGCATTCAATAATTTATATAATTGGCTTTATTATGTAAATACACTGCCAGTTCAACTTTTAAAGATAAAAAATTTTAACGAAATTTAAGTGACAAAAAAATTTTAAAGTAAACATATTTATTGAAATATTTTTTATACAAATTATTTTACTATAATCCGAATTTTGTGCCTTTATTTAATATTTTTTTTTTTTGTGATTTAAATTTATTTGAAATTTTACATCTTAAAAGTGGAAACGGCTATACAATTATTATCATTATTATCATTATTATTCTTGATGCTTATTTTTATTACCGTTTTTATTGTTTAGGTTATTGGATCTTTTAAAAGCTTATGAATGAACTACATAAATGCTTATATTTAATTTTGGAGTTATATCATATAAGAATTTACAAGTTATTGTTCATTTTCATCATGTTTCTGCAATTTACTTTTTTACATTTTTGAGAAAAAAGGAAAAAAAAAAGTATAAAACGATTGGATAGAAAATGAATTTTCGAAAAATAAAGGGAAATAAAATATAATATGAAATTTAAAAACAAAAAATTATTAATTAAGATATTGTGAACAACCATTTAATGATTATTTTTTTTTCTCAAATATAAATCTTGGACTAAGAATACAATCCAAAATTCTCACAAAGTTTTCCCTTTACAATTTATTTTTTATTATTTTTTGCTTTTCTTTCTTCCCTAATAGAATTTAAAAACCATTTTCTCTATTTTAATTTTGAAAGGAGGAAAGTACACTTCTCGAACAATCCATTTTTTTTTTTAATTTATGATATATATTGAAAATTTATTTTATTGTCGCTTAATTAATAAGATTAAAAAAAAAACTCGCTGTTAGTTTTTCTTGGGAATTTAAAAAAATTGCGAAAAAAAACAATTTTACTTTATTTTTTTGAATTCTGGAAAAACTAGGCACTCTACGGCACTTGAAAATATTTTTTGTTAGGTTTTGTTGCTATTAATCTAGGCACTTCCCTAATTTCTAAATTTTTATTCTTAATTTTAATAAAAAATTATAAGTATCTTTATCATTTTTAATGAAAGTATAAATAGTAGAAGAGTTGTTATTTAAAGTAATACAAAAGATATTATTCCACATGTTTTTTTATTATTATTATTATTATTATTATTATTATTGTGATTATATTCTACTATCCAACCTTTTCAATTGTTTAGTGGCGGTACAGGGCTTTATAAAATAGTCCCCCCGTTTAACCAATAAACCATATAATTAATAATACTATAAAAGGTCAACTCAACAGAAAAAGAAAAACTTTTACAATGTAGTAAAATTTCTAAAAATTATTGTACATCTCTAAAGATGTCCAGAAATATTTTATTATTAAAATTGAAAAAAACTTGAGAAAAAGTTATACTTTATCATATTAAAAAAAATCAATTTAATAAAAGTGAGTTCTTTAATGATATACAAATCTATGATAACACCTTTTTAAATTAATTATGGTAAAAGCATTCCAAGGGTTAAAAATTATCAGAATTATACTTGGAAAACAATTTCTTTTCTTATCTAAAATAATTAATAATTATCAATTTTATTTATAAAATAAAAACATAAAAGGTAAATAGTTTCAAATATATTGAATTTTGCGCTTTTTTTTTAGGATCAAAAATTGTGTGTATTCTAAAACAAACTAAGGTCTAAATTAAAACTAATTTTATTTCCGACCTCTGATAACGATGTCTATAGAGATTATATTTCAAGTATAGCAGTGAATAAAATACCAGACTTTAAAATTATCCCAGACAAGATTTTTAATTGTGAATATTAGGAAAATTGTTGAGTAATTGCAAAAAAAGATCCTTTTGATAAATAACCAAATTTTTTATGAATTAAGTAATAAACCTACCTAAAGTTCATTAAAGTAGAGTTTCTCTAGAATACTCGAGTAATTATTTTAATAACATCAGTAGATCTATCTTTTTTTGAAAAACAATCGAGTTTTATAGAAGTTTATTAGAGTTTGGAAAATGATAATTTTATTCTTGTTTTTTGGTTGAATGAATTGTTTAGAACAAGTATATTTTAATTAATCATCATTTTAACAAGTAGGTGAGCTTTAATTTGAAAAGGTTGATTCTTGTTAACAAAGGATTTGATCTTAAATAAAAGAAATTACACAACAATTTTCCTAATATTCACAATTAAAAATCATGTCACATATTTTTTTCATATAAGGGTATTTTTTTTCACTACTATATATTTAAATCCTTATCCATGATTCAGTCATGTATGGAAACAAATTAGAATAGATCTGAGGTCTAGAACTGTGATTTATCAACCTTTTAATAATCATTTCGAATTTAAAAAGAAGAAAAGGCTTTTTTAAATGGGCAAACTATTACCAAAAAAAAATTAAACAATTTTAAATTTGAATGTTTTCGATCTACTTGTGATTCTTTAAAGTCAATAAACATGACCCTAAGTCTAAAAAAACCAATTCCAATTCTCAAATTCAGATTTTTCAAAAGTCTTTTCTAAGAACTTTCTAAAAAATAGACATTTAAAGCAACATATGTATACTTTCAGCAGCAGTAACCAAACAGAGTCACTTTGAATCTTTTTAGTACAAAATATCTAAAGTATGGGATAACTTTGAATTCATCCCTTAAATGATTATGTACGTTTCATTTTTTATAACATCTTTTATTTTGTTTGCAATCTTTTTTTCAAAGAACTAGTTTTGTGTCTCACCAACCAACAAACCAACCAACCACAAAACCACAAAGCCAAAGTAAAAAGTAATGTCAAGACTTCCAACAGAAATTGAGGAATTATTAGGGCACTTTCAAACGCTACCTGGCATACCGCTCCTCAAGAATTATCAAGATGAAAACATTTTAGCTGTTTCACCATTAAGACTACTATTACGGTGGGTGAACTTTTGTCTTGAAAATGCAGGCTTCTCAAATCAGATATCAAACTTTTCTAACGATCTTTCTGTTTGTTCTTTTTCCTATTGATTTTTCTTTTTTTTTTTCGAGATATTTAAAAAATAAATTATTTGATGTGAAATCTTTTTAGTAAAAAAAAATTAAAAGTGTTGATAAGAAAAAAGACAAAGTGTACCGTTCAATTTTCAAAACTTTTTCAATTTTTTTCTGAAAAAAACTGAAAAATTCTTTCTTTTATGAATTTATGATCGATTTTTCAAAGATTTCAATTTCTTGTACTAATGCCAATGATTTTTGACTAAAGAATAACCGAAATTTATTTGAATTAAAATAAACACAGCAATTTCTAATGACACTCTTCCTGTTTGTCTTCAATGGTTCCTGCTTCTGTGAAGAAAAACAAATACCGCCGTTTTCCTATTAAAAAAAGAAAATTTTACTTTCAGGTGTTAAAAGTATTTTTTCCTTCAAATTAATTGAAAGAATGAAAAAAAAACCAAGATCTTTGTAAAACCGATTGGAAACAAAAATTTTTAGCATTTAAATTTACACTTCCTGATTGAATTGTGAGTTCAAATTTTAATTTTGTTAATTTGAATTTAATCGCAAACATTTTTCTTTGGGAAGAAAAACAATCTTTTGACAAAATTTTCATCTTCTTTAAATATTAAAAAATAAAATTTCTTCTTTGTTCAAACGACACAAAATTAAAATTTGGACCAAAAATATTGAAACACAATTTCCTTAAATACTAAGACCATTTAATTCTCAGGACAATTCGTTGAAATTAAACAATGAGCCTACAAAAAAAACCAATCAACAAATTTTCAAACTAACAAACACTATTAAATAATTTAATTATTTATTCAACAAACAAATAACAAATTAATATTTGCTTAAATCCCACAAATAACATGTACAGTGATGTAAATAACCCGTGTTGACAACCTTTAACCCATTACTAAAATTTAACACGTGTTTTTTTTTCAGAATTGGGTATTTGAAGATAGGAAGACACACATATATTCTTGATTCAGATTTAAATTGACTTTAGAGGTTAGATCTTTGATTAGTCGAAATCGATCAATAATATTAAATGCTTTTGTTTCAAAAATTTCGTCATATTTACACAATTATTAACTTTAAATGATTTTTTTATCAAAATTCAAAAAATGAAATTTTGCTCATTTTTTTGTCAAAAAATTACATCTTAATCTTTCCATATCTTCATAATTCTTTTTTAAAATTTATTTAAAGAACCCTATTTCATGTTTATATACTGTTGTAACCCCATTGATTGGTTTCTTTTATTTCTAGAGTCAGCCAATATTTTTAGCATGAGTTAAATTTTAGTAATGGGTTAAAATAAAAAACACGGGTTATTTACACCACGTAATTGCTAAAGTGGTATTTCTGCAATATTCAAATAAGCAGTCATTATTCATAAAAAACCACAAGAAACAATTTTTTGTAAAAAACAATCATCATAAAAACAAATATAGTATTGAAAAAAATACCATACCTGAAAATAATACCAGACACGATTTTTAATTTTTAATATTAGGAAAATTTTTATGTAATTTCATTTATTTAAAATCAAATCCTTTTGATAAATAATGAAACAAATTTTTTATGAACTCAGCAAGAAACCTTCAAAAAGTTCATTAAAGTGGGGGGATCTCTAGAATACTCATGTAATTGCTTGAATACCTAAAGTAGATCAACTTATTTTGAAAAACACAATAGAGTTTTATAGAGATTTGCTATGGATTTGAAAAATGCTATTTTTTTATTCTTGTTTTTTGATTGATTGATTAGTGTTTTGAACAAGTGTAATTTCATTAATCATCATTCTGATAAGAGATGAGCTATAATTTGAAAAGTTCGATTCTTAAAAAAAGGATTTGATTGTAAATAAATGAAATTACATAAAAATTTTCCTAATATTAAAAATTAAAAATCGTGTCTGGTATTATTTTCAGGTATGGTATTTTTTTCAATAATATACTATACAATTAATATTACAGCCGTTTTAAAAATGAGAGAACTTTTTTACTTTTTATCAAGTTTTCTATTTTAAAAAAGTGAAAACTTTTTGAAAGTTTTCTGTTTTAATAAAGTGAGGGTTCATTTTTTAAATATGGCGTAGAGGTTGGGGGTAGGAAGAAAAGCACTTTTTTTAAAAAAAGTCCACACTTTATAAAACAGTAAACTTTTAAAAAGTTTTAGTTGTGACAAAACCATAAAAAAAAAAGTACTCACTTTTTTAAAACTTTTTTGAACTTTTCTATTTTAAAAAAGTGAAAACTTTTTGAAAGTTTTCTATTTTAATAAAGTGAGGGTTCAAATTTTAAATATGGCGTACAGGTTGAGATGTGAAGAAAAGCACCTTTTTGAAAAAAAGTTCATTCTTTATTAAAACAGAAAACTTTTAAAAAAGTTTTAATCCTAACAATCTCATAAAAAAAAAAAGTACCCACTTTTTTAAAAGGACTATATTTCGAATAATTTAATTTGTAAGATAACCAATGTAGAAAAAAAGTGGAAAGGAAAAAAAATTCAACACATTTTTTAATTGAAAACATTAAGGATCAAAAAGTAAAATCAATTAATAGAAGACACAAATTAACTTCATAGGTTAATTCATTTTTTTATTATCAATTGAATAACCAACAAACAAAATTTAAATCCCCTTTTTTATCAAAATCTCCGATCTAAATTGTTTAGTAGATCTCAAAAATAATCAAATTTTTGAACAAATTTTTAATGATAGATTAATCAAAAGAAAAACCCTTTATTAAAAGATAATATTATAAAAACTTTTATTGTGTTCCCTAATAAAAAAAGTTTTTTATAACATGTTATAAACGTGTTGACAAGGTGTTATAAACGTTTAAAATGTTATAAAATTTTATCATAACAACTTTTATAACATAAATATTTGTTATAAAATGTGTTATAAAATTTGTAACATGTTATAAGCCTGTTATAAGAATATTTTTCAAAAAATATTGAAAAAATCATCAGATAAAAGGAAATTTTGTTATAAAAATGTTATATAGATGCTATAAAAAAAGTTTTTTTATTAGGGTTGAATGCTCATTCTGTGTTTTATCATTTACTTTTTCTTTTATTAATTAATCTTACTTTTCATTTTCAGTAATACTTCCAACTAAATATCCCCCACTTTAAAAGTCTGAAAAAAAAGATAAGATTTATTTGTCGTTCTCAGAACAAATGTTTCTTTTCTTATAATTCAATTAAAACCTTGATTCATCATGAAACACAACGCCTTTCCAATATGCTTACAATGATTGATCATCAAGTAAACCCCTTTCCAGTCAAAGGAATTCGGTTTAATTGAAGAAATAGATCATATTCTTTGAGTTTTAGTAAATATTCTTCTCAAAATAAAATTTCAATATTTATATTAAAATAAATTTTTGATTTTTAGATCAAGATTATTTTTTCTAATTTAGTCAAATATTTTTGCTTTTTTTTTTCTTTTTATTTTCTTTCTTTCTTTTTTTTATTCAAGAAAATCATTTTAAAAAAAAAAAATGTTTGAAATCCAAATTATTACTAAGAAAATTGATGCTATGTATATTCCTTTGAAAATTAATACATTTACTATTAAAAAAATCTTATTTTCAACAATTTTATTTTATTTAAGAACTGGAGAAATTTTGCAGAGACGTTCCATTTCACTCAACGTGACTTAAAAATTTTTAACATTTTTTTTTTTTTTGAAAAATATATAGTTTGTCAGGATATTTCTTTTATGAATCTTAACTCTAAATAGAAGATTAATATTTTTTTTTTTTCTAATTAATATGATATTAGCAGATTCCAAAAAAAAAATGAATTTTTCATTTTTGGCTGGATTCTTTATAAGTGAAATTGAGCTTACAAAACATTTTTTATTTGTAAATTTGATCTTATTAAGATTAGATCATCTTGTTTGGTAAAAAATTTATGAAAATGATATTTCGTACTAATTTAAGAAATATTTTACCAAGGAAATTTGTTTTATTATCAATTTAAGACAAGATAGTATTGTTACTTAATAACTATTTCTAGATGTTTTCTCTTCAATCGGGTGGCAAACAAAAGGGATTCAACAAAAACAAAAAATTGATTTCAAATTGTGTTTTTCTTTTCCAAAAAAAAAAAAGATGTAATTACCAAAAGATTGCACAGCGAACAGAAATTAATCTTAAATATTAGAATAATAACTTTGTATTTGGAATGTCAAAAATGATATTGAAAACAAAAAACATTCAAAAAAAATTAAATTAATAAAAATTTTAAATTTTGAAATAATTTTCAAGAATATCGTTTCAATCAACGTAAAGTCTTTTAAAAAAAATGAAAGTGTGTTTTAAATCTGTGCCTTTTTTTTTTTTTTTTTTGTTTCAAAACAGAACTTATGTATCAAAATTTATATTATATATATATATATATATATATATATATATATATATATAGAACAAAATTCTATTATAGCTTTAAAACAATTTTTAAACATTATTTTATTCTAAAAAAATCCAAATAATATAAATCATCTTATTTTTTAGAGTAATAAAATATTTTATATAAATAACTCACTTTTTCTTACTATTTCTTCTTTTTCCTTTTTATGTTTTTTTCCCTTTTAAAAATTAAACGAAATCTAAATAGGATTGTAGAATTTTCATTCAAATACTCAATTATTTTTATCCGAATTTACATTTTTCTCAAACAACACATGCAAACAATGTCCGGGAAAGAGCAACCAAAATGATTAATCTTCTTAAAAAAACACGTCTTATTAATTTTGCGCCTCGTGTAGATGAAATAATTCAGGTAAAGCTTATTTTATTAACTTGTTTTCAAAAAATACAAAACTAAAATATTATCTGAAATTAGAAAAAACTTAAATGATCATCATTTTTTTTTGAATATTGATTTTCTAAATTAATTAATTTTTTTTTAGGGTAAAGAAATTCCAAATATTCAATTTCTTTGTTGCCTTGCTATTACAGATCCAAATATCAATATACAACAAAAAATATCTCAAATCCAACAAAGAGTAATTTTCACTTTTTTTTTTTCTTTTTTTTTCAGTCTCTTAGTAAGAAAAAAGTAAAACTTTATTGCAATTATTATTATATCGATAAATTCAAAAAAAAAAATATTACATTTTTAGTTCAATTTTCAAAATTTTACATTTATTAGCACTTCAACTTTTAAAACAGCTCATTTCAAAAAACATTTCAAAAATCAACTAATTTTCTATAGTTTTATCACATTTAAACCAAAATAATCTTTTTCAAAACTGAATAAAAAAATTTGAAAAAAAGGAAAATGAAGTCAAAGATTTAAAAAGTTTTAATTGAATTTATCAGTATTTTTAAACCAAACTAACTTCAGTTTTCTAAATTACCTTATAAGTCTCTGGCACACGAGAAAAAAGCGGCGTGGATGTTTGATTTTTTTATTTGTTTTTTTACAATTAAGCTTACTTGATAAAAATCATCAATTATATCCTATTTCTTTTAAATTACAAAAAACTTAACAGTGGACTTTGAACACTTAATTTACGATTTGATTCAACCAACAAAATTCGAATCTTTTATAGGGAATTTAAAACTGATTATGGATATCTTGATTAACTTTAATTTAAACTTAATTCCAAAAATAGAGGTTTAGTTAATTTTTACACACAGCTACATACATCAAGTTTTGTTACTTTTAACACATTTAATTAAACATTAAAAATTTTAAAGTCAAAATATTATTAGTTTTTAAAGGGGGAATTAAAGTATTTAAATCGGTATGGGTGTACCGACATTTTTTATTGTTTGCTTTTGAAGAATTTTTTTTGTATTAAAGACCACAAAAGCAAAGAGGTTCAGTAATTATTGTACTGAAGTTATGATTGGTTTGTAATCCCAATTACTTATTGGAATTCAAAACGTAAAAAAAAAGAAAAGGAAGAAGAAATTGATAAAGAAAAAAAACGATACTCAATGATAAAAATTATATGTTAACTCAAATAAAAGAATTCTGATTCATTAATGCTTTTACAAGTGTTGGGTGAATCTCAGAATTTTTGTTTTTATTTAACTTCCGATAGTTCCAATTTAAAGTAGCAAGTGATGCTCTTACTTTATTTTTTTTTTTCAACAGAATTCATTTAATTTTTTTTATTTTAGTACCTTTATGTCCAACACTGGTTGAAATTTGAACCCTCTCGAAGACAAAATGTTTTTTTGAATGGATTTGTCTTCATCACCTATTATTTCTTCAATACCAACATCAGCGACCGGTTTTTTTAATATTTTTTAACAGACACTGTGTTTCCAAATCTTCCTTCGTGTACTCCTTTTCTTCGGTTTTAAGTGTTTGAATCCCAATTAGTAATTGGGATTACAAACCAATCATAACTTCAGTACAATAATTACTGAACCTCTTTGCTTTTGTGGTCTTGACCAGTGGCCACAAATTCTCCCAAGATTGAAAGGATAAAACGAAAAAAAATGGTTGATCTGGGGTTACTTTCTTTAAATACTTTAATTTGTCCTTTAATGATTTTACCATTTTTTCAACCTTTTCTTTTTTTTTTTTTTTTTTTTTTTTGATAAAAAAATTCATCAAATAAACGAATCATTAATTTGAGAGATCAATAAAAATTAACATTCTAGATATTTTTAAAATTTCAATGTAGAAAATATTTCTTTCAAACCAAAAATGAGATTATTGTATTTTTTTTTTCATTTTTTCTATGTTGAATTTCCTTAAATTTGGGAAGAAGAGCTACAAATGAAAAAAAAATCAAGTGGTTACTTGCTAATACATTTAGACTAAAACATGAAAGTATGAGTATCTTGCAAATAAAAAAAGAAAAAGCAAATGCAAAAATATCTCAAGAGCTAAAGCAAATAAATTAAATCAACGTGAAAAAATGAAATTTCAACGATTAAACAACTACCCTCCCCAAATGATTATTCATGATTGTTGAAATCAATAAATGATAAATTTTAAATAAAAGGATTGTGGTTGTGATTTTTGGCTTTCTTAATTAAAGATAGCATTGATTGTTTTTTCTTTTTTAAAATTTTTCCGACAATAAAAAACTTGGAACTCACCTGATTCCAAAATAATCCTTTTTTTTCTGTAACATCTTACATTAATAATTTATCGTTAGTAATTAAGTAACTGTCTTCAAGTGCCGTCAAGTGCAGTCAAGTACCGTAGAGTGCCTAGATTTTCCAGAATTCAAAAGAATAAAGTAAAATCTTTGATTTTACTCAATTCTTTTAAATTCTGGAAAAGCTAACGGCGTTTTTTTTTAATTTCAGAAATGAAAAGTAAATTTTACAACTTTTCTTTTTATTTCAATAAGTAAAAAAAAAAATGACGGCGCTTTTCCAGAGTTCAAAAGAATAGACCAAAAATCTTTGATTTATCTCAATTCTTTTTAATTCTGGAAAACCTAACGGCACTTGTCTTGAGGTTTTTTGTTTTATTTTTTAAGTGTTCTAGGTTTTTTTGAGGTTTTCTATTTTATTTGTTAAGTGTTCTAGGTTTTTTTTTTACTTTTTGAAATAAACCGAAAATTTATTAAAATTTTCTGTTTATTTAGAAAACTCAAAAAAATCAAACAAAAATCTATTGATTTTCCAAATAAACCTAGAACATCTATTGATTTTCTAAATGAATAGGAAACTTAAAAAAAACTAACGAAAATATATTGATTTTCCAAATAAATAGAAAAATAATGAAATTTTCTTTTTATTTCTCAAATTAAAAAAAACCTAACGGCTGTAAGAAGATCCTTGATCTCTCTATTCATCAATAAAAAAAAAAATAAAAATGAGAATATTTTATTAATGAAAAATTTTCGTGATAAAAATATTTTTTTATGTAACTATTTCTGAAACTCAGTTGATTTTTATAATTTATCATTAACCATTTAATTTAATTTACATGCTTGTAATCTAATTAATTTAAAATTTTTAGAAAAAGAAACAGCAGCAGCAGCGCCAACAAAAACAACAAACAATGACAAATCATAATATAAATAATAAAATGGAAATGGGAGAACAAAAGGAAAGGAAATTAAACCAAAAAAAACCAAAATCATATTTAACCAATTTGAACAGTTCAAATGACATTAATGCAAAAAAAAAAAAAGATGCACAGCAAAATTATCCAACGAATCTGTTTTCTTTAGAAAGAACTCAAAGCCTTCCAACGGAAAAAGAACTTGAAAAATATCAAGAAAACAAATCACCACAAGAAATCCAAAAAGAAATTATCCAAAAAAAAATGAACAGATTAAATAATTTAATCAAAGAAAACGAAAATTTGGAAAATGCAATTAATGAAACCGAAAAAACACTTTTAAAATATCAGGATCAATACAAAGAAAAAATGGAACAAGTTTCGAATATAAAAGATACTATAATTCTTAATAAAGTTAAAAAAAAAAAAAATATTGCATTATCTTCATTTGCAGATGAAAACGAACAATTAGTACAATACTTTTCTTTAATGAAAGAAAAAATTGTCCATTTATGTGAACTTATTCCTCAAACATTTTCATTTGATTCAAAATTATTATTAAAAGGAATGATACAAACTTTATATAATGGCTCTTCTGATATTCATATTGTAAGTTAAATAACTCTTCAATTAAATTTCTATATTATTGTTATTATTATTTTGATTATTTTTAGTCAAATTTATTTATTTTTATATAAAATTTATATTCTCATCTTTCTTTCTTTATTTATTTATTTCTTATTTTCTTTTTTTTATTTCTTATTTATTTTCTTTCTTTCTTTCTTATTTTCTTTCTTATTTTCTTATTTTCTTATTTCCTTATTTTCTTTCTTATCCCCCCCCTTCTTCTATTTCTTCTTCTTTTTATTATTATTCTAATATTATATCAAATTTTAATTCAATATTTTTAATTAGACATCAAAAAAACCAGAAGAAGTTTTAATAAAATCTTTATTTGCACATTTAAAACAATCAAAAATTAGTGTTGTTAATGAATCTATTTTCCATTCAATAAAATTTAGAATTTTTTCAGTTGGATCAACAGATTTACAAGGGATTTTAGATTCTTGCAGTTTTATCATTGATAAACTTACTGAAAAAAAGATTATAACACTTAGTAATAAAAAGGTTAAAAATGGAATCAGGTACTACTAATATATATACATCTATATATATATATATATATAGATATTTACTTCATTTTATTAGTTTTCTTCATTTGATTTTTAATTTACTATTTTTTCATATGACAATCTTTATTTTCTTTTTCCTCTTATTAATAACAAAAACAATACTACCAAAATAGAAATCTTTTCCATGTTTTTCTTTTTGTGAAATCCTTTAAAATTAAATTAAGCGAATGCATTATAAAAGATTTTTTAATTCCAAATAATATTATTAATATCAAAGATGAATTAATTAATAGTTTAATAATCGATTTTCTTGAATTATTAAATACTTTTATGATTGCGTATATCGATTATGTACCATTAAAAGAAGCAATTGGGTCATTCATAAATGCTTTTGGGTTTAAATCCTATGAAAAGGTAATTATTTTATTTTTATTTTTATTATTTCTTTTTTCCTATATAATTTTTTATACAATCTGAAAATTTTCTTGAAATCATAAGTAAAAGTAAAATGATAAATTTTTTTAATGAATTATTTTTCACAAATACAAAATCAACAATTTCAAAATATTGTAAATAATTTGTTTTTTTAACCATTAAGCTAGTGTACAAAAATCATAAGAGTAAAGCCTAATAAATTTAGATTAACAATATTCAAATATCTATGATCATATTAAAGCGATCAATAAACTTGTTTTTAAAAATAACATATAATTTAAAACCCTTTTATGTTTTTTATTTTATTTTATTTATGATTCGTTAAAGAAATGATAAACTTGTTTTAGTTGTTAATTTTGTTAAATTACTTATTTTTTCGTTTGTTGTTTTTCATTAGTATTTATCATTAAAGGATGATTATTGTTCAGACCAATAAATTTGTTTTTAATAATTGAAATTTTAGTTAAATTTATTTCTTTAAAGGGGTAGGGTCTATCACAAAGAAACGTAAAATTAAAGGGTATTACTATTGAAGGTAAATCATATTGGTGCACCATCATTCAAATGTCACTAAAAATTCGATCAATAAGTAAATAGTATTAATTATTGATCTAATCAATTAAAATGATCTTTGTATTAGTAAACATTTCAACATTTTTTAGAAAATAATCTGTATTTTGAGACAATTCTAAAGCTTTAATCATCAACCTAAAGACTTAAAAGTTGAAAAATACCTTTTTTAAATTTTTGGTGAAATGTAGATTTAGTTGCAAAAAAATTAAATAATTAAATCAGAAATTATTTTGATAAATTATTTCGGATAATTGGAAATGTATTAAGGAAAATAACTAGTTCCATATAAAAAAGAGTAAATAACAATAAATCAATCTTTTGGTTTTTTATGTTGATAATTATTGGGCTAATCTTTGAAATTACAAAATTGAAAAAATAGTTACAATTCGAGGTTCTAAATAGGAATTATTACATACTAAAATATTATTATTTTTTTTAATTTCTATCTTTAGATTTGTAAAAGGAATTTTAAAAAAAAAATTTACAAAATGACAATTTTTAATTGATATCCTTAGGAAAAAATCTCATAATTTATTGTTCAATAAGATTTATAATGGATTTTTTATAACCATATTGATATATATATATATATATATATATAACATTGATATGATTTACTTTCAATTACAACATACTTTAATTCTAGAGGATTCGATGATGACGTTAATAAACTAAATTTCATAATAAATGGTCCAATTTTTATCCATTTTTTTTTTCCATTTTTTTATTTTATTTTTAGATGGAAAATAAATATTTCTAGTGTATAGAGCTGAATATTAAAATTATAATTTTTTTATTATAATAGATAACTTCAATTTATAAAAATATTTATTTTCAAAATTTGATTTATAATGTGCCAATTATTTTGAAATGGAGTTTACATTAAAAAGAAAAAAAATTAGTTGGTGGTGTAACCGTTTGATCGAACAATAATTATTAGTGAAATTTCAAATAAATTTACATGCATTTTTTTGTTGTGCTCATCTCCAAAATTTTGAAACACACCCTTGATTTATTTATTCAGATTAGTAATTATTTATTTTTTTATTCAAAAGATTATTGTAAAGTATAAATAATTTTTGACATGAAAATCAGTTAGTAGTTCTGATTTGGTATTTCTTTTAGAATTGATTAAATAATATGTTTTTTTTTCAAAAATTGAATTTTGGTGTGTCAAAAAATTTTGGATCAAATTATTATTGTTAAGGGTTAAATGAAAGAATCATTTAATTTGTTAATGAGAGAATTTTGAAGTAACAAAATTTGAGACTTCCAATTTTCAAAGAGTGTCTAGAATGGGCATAATCATTAGAAGAATTTGAAGCTTAATTTAGTTTTCTAAAAAAAAAAGAGAAAAATGAAAAGAATTAAAAAAAAGAAAAAAAGATCGAAAATAAAAGAATGAAGAGTGAAAAAGATCGAAAATAAAAGAGTTAAAAATAATTGTTATGAGAAACTTCAAGTCTTTTGGTTCAAATGAAATTGAATGTTTGTAGGGTGATTTCGGATTTATTTAGTTTTGAGCTCCTTTTTCCTAATGATATGTTGAGTCATATTGGTCAAAAAGTAATTCTATGGTAACATCAGAGATTTTTTTTAGGTTCATTTTGCTCAATAATTCGTCTGTATCATCTTTGACTATTAAAATCAAAATTTTTGATTTTTTTGAGTTGCTTTTTCCAGTGCCTTCGGGCTTTCTCATCTCTTTTAAATTCCCATATGAAGTGGTCTACATCATCAAATTTTTTTGGACAAAATGGGAATATTTTAGAATCTACCCCCTTTTCCCATTTGTATGTGTCTCTATTCAAACCAGTTAAAGAATGGTTTCAGTTTAAATACGGTTGTTGATGGTTTCCTTTTTTTAAGTAGTGCTGTTTTTCGTTGAAATTGTCTGGTTGATTTTGAGATATTTCTTCAAATCCCAGAAATTTCACCTTTTGATTAGCCCACTTTGTCTTGTAATTTTTTGATATGAACTTTATGAACTTTTTTTTTCAATTTTCCTCATGTTTTCCCCAGTCAATATTCTATATATCATCCATTTTCAGGTCTTGAGCTACTTTGTTCAAAATTTTACTCAGAGTTTAAATACTCTTTATTATAAATTTGTTTATATAAATAACAATAATTTGAGTTTTTAGAAAGCTATTTTTTTTTTTCGGAAAAATTTGAAATTCAATATAAGTTTTTGATAAATATGGAACCCACTTTCCTATAGTAATAATAAAAAAAATTAACTCATGATTTAATAAAAAAAATTGAATATTAATATTTTTCAATAATATATTCTTACTAAAAGATAACTGAAGAATTAATTCAAACGGCCAAAAAAGAAGCACTTGGAGAATCACTTAGATATATTTTGTTAAATATTTTATCACCACAGCAACAATTATTGTTACAAAAAGCATTAAAACCATTTTCTGACCCAGACTATGATCCCAAGCAGTCTGAAGATTTTTATTTAAAAGGATCTGAATCTCTTGAAAGCTTTTTAGATCTCTATGATATTTTATTTATAGGAGCAGTCATTGATCCTAATAATGCAAGAGCAGCAATTACGAGCATTGCAATTGATTTGTACAACTTTGCAGAAACTGTTGGCATAACAATACCATTAATTAAAATGGCCATTTCCCAAGAAGTCCAAAGAACCACAAGAGCGGGTTCTTTATTCCGTGCGAATAATATAGCTACAAAAATGATTACACGATATTCTGTTTTACATGGCAACAAATTTTTACAAAAATTATTAAATCCAAATTTAGCAAATATGTGTAAATCTAATGTTGATCTTGAAGTTGATCCACAAAGAATTGAACAAAACGATAACCCAAATACAGAAAATAATATCAATTCAATCAAAACTGAGCAAAGAATAATAAATGGGATGAAAAATTTGAAATTTTGGTTTAATAAAATTTTAGATTCAATTTTTGAATCAGTCGATCAGGCACCTGCTGGATTTAAAATAATAGCTTCGTGTTTACAAACAGAAGTTGAACAGAAATTCCCAGATAATGTTGTATCAAGTATCGGCGGATTCATTTTTTTAAGATTCATTTGCCCTGCTATTGTTTCTCCACAGTCCTTTGGCTTAATAAATGAAAATCAATTATCGCCTATTACTAGTAGAAGTTTACTTATTTTATCAACAGTTGTTCAAGCACTATCAAATGGGATCACATTTTCTCAAAATCGGATTCATATGCAAGCAATTAACCAAGACATAACAAACCGATTTGAAGATCGAAAAAAATTTTTATTTTGCCTATCTAATTCTGCAAAAATTGATTACACGAATATTCATACTCCTCGAATTGAAAATCCTAATTTCACCTTAACCAACCAACCCGATGAGGTTGATTCTCCGTTTTTTTTAAAAATTATTTCTTCAGATCAATCAATTACAAAAAAGGATTTTTCACAAAAGATTTGCTTAATCATTGAAAGTTTGAGAACAAATATCAAATCAAATAAATTACAATTAAATATTTACAATGATGAGGACGAGGATAATGATCAAAATGGAAATATTGAAAAAAAATTTTTTACAAAAAATCAAATTTTAAGAATCAAAAGAACGGAACAAAAAGCTCTTCGATTAATTATTTTATTCAAAACTTTTAACAAAATTTTGGGCTCTTTAGAAAGCTTTTATCCAGGGCTAGATCAAATTGCACAAATTGAAAAAATGAAGAAATTAAAGCAAGAAAAATTAAAGCAAACACAATACAAACTGCAAATGGAATACCAAAAACAACAACAAAAAGAAAATGCAAATAGTTTGAATAATAGCACTACCAATAAGAATAATAATAGTAGTGGCACTAATAGCAACAATAACAATAATAAAAATAATGATAATTATAACAATATTAATATGAAGAATGAAAATAAGAAATTAACTTTACAAAACAACGAAAATACAAAAAATGAATCCAAGAATATTAATTTAAAGAATAATGAAAATTATCAAAAATTATGGGAAACCGTAAACCATATCTTCCCAATTAAAGAATCATTTGTTATGGCAATGACTCAATCGCAAGGAAACCAAAAATCTAAATGGATTAAAACGAAAATCACCTTAAAAAAAAATTTTATTGCGATTTCAAAAAAACCTTATGTGAAGATCGATGATCTGTTGATAATCGACTCAACTATTCGAATTTCTCCTTCAGACAGAGTAATTAAAAAAAAAAATTCTTTCACCCTTAAAAAACAAGCTGGTACTGTGTTTAGATTTTTTATTTGTAATAAAGCTGAAGAAAGAGATGATTGGGTGGATAAAGTTCGAAAGGTTAGAAGAAATCAATATGATTAATTTTTTATTATTATATTATGATATGATTTCTTGATTTTTTCTTTGATCAGTTATCTTTTTATTTTTGATTTTTTTTTTTTTTGATTTTATTTATATTTATATTTTATGATTAATTTTGTAAATTCATTTCGAGTTCTTTCGCCATGTCATTATATTATTTATAAATATCGTTTAATAAAAATTTTATATTCAAATAATTAATATAGGATAAATTAATCAAATTAATAAAAACTCTTTTTTTTTTTTTTTTTTTTTTTTTTTACCAATTTTTATTTTTATAAAATACAGACAAGTTAACCTGTCTTAACTTACTGGATTAATATCTTTTTTGAAAATTTTGATTGCTTCAAAAGAAGCACATGTATCATTGTAAAATACATTTTTAAATCAATTCTTGATTAATTACTTGAGTTTGATTAAAACTTAAAATTGTTATCTGAGAATTGAAAATAAAAATATATTCAACACTTTGATGTTTATTTCATATTTTATTTTCAAATTTCTGAAAATCAAAAAAATGAAAAATATTTTATTTAATAAACATTAAATAAAATGGGAAGCTAATCAATTCATTAATAAATATAGAGAACTATTTTTTTTATTTTGTAAAGAGTGAAAAATATGGATAAGAAATCGTAGAAAACAATTTTAATTATTTGAGAGTTGGAATATTTTCTAAATATGTGATTTAGGTTTGTTAATTTTAATTTTTATATCTTCAATTAAAATAAATAAATAAATGATTTAATAAATCTTTTAAAAATAATAATACCTTTTAAACAAAATTATATATTTTATACCCTCTTTTTTTTTTAGACCAAAATATAATTTTAAAAGTTATATTATCACCCTCAAGAACTTCAAATTGATTATAATAGTAAAAGAAATAAAAAATTTTAACATATGTGTACAATTTTCTTCGTTATGAAATCAATTTAATTAATTATTTTCAGTGTTTGTATATCCATTCTTTTTGATTTTTTGGGATTTTTTTTTAATGATCCAATTTCTTTTTTCAAATGGGGAATTGGGCACTTTTAACAGTAACAAAGTTTATTTTCAAGAAATAATTAGCTATTAATGTTGTAAAATTATATATATATATATATATAAATATCCCTTAGCACCCTAAATAACCTAAAAACATTTCAAACAAAAATTTTAATTTGAAATGTTATCAAAGGATAAAAAGGTATAGAATTAATAAACAATTATCTTAGAAAGAAAATTTTATAATTAAAAATTGTATAGTTACTTAAAATAAAAAAATAACTTGAAAAAAAAATTTTTCATCATTTGGTAAATTTTTTTTTTGGTTACCGTGATTTTATTATTTTTCCAAATTTTGTCAAAATAAATTTTTTATTTTTTTTTGAAAAGTTTGTCTAGACATCAAAAACCTCTTAGTTTTAACATTTAAAATACATCATACTTTACTGGAAATTTTTTGGGGCCCTTTGTGCCCCAAAATTGCTTAAAATGCTTGATTAAATTTTTTATTCATTATAAAGGTTATTATAACATCACATAGAAAATTTGTTTTATCGATTGATTACTATTCAATATCAATATCTATATTAGATTCTAAATAATTTGAAAATAAAAAAAAATATAAATTAAATTAGAAAAAAAAATCAAATTTTTTTTCATTGCAAAATTTTACAATTTTTTCAACAAGATTTTTTTTCAATTTTAAAATGATTTGGCAAATAGTTCGAGTCAGATTAATAATTGGTTTTTTTTTTATTTTTTTACAATTTTTTAATTTTTGATTTTTAAAATCTAGACATGAAATAAACAATATTGTTGAATTAGAGACCATATATCAGAACTTATTTAACAAGATCTGGATTAATTTATTAAGGAAAAATCCAAATATCCCAAATATATTATTCAAATTTTTACTAATAACAAAATGCAATAAAAAAATTTTTGGTTTCGGAGATTATTTTATTCTATTGGAATAATATTTAAGAGTTATTTATATTTTATTTTAAATTTAGGTATAAATATTTTATCGGTTAAAAAGTAATTTATATTTGTTTTATTCCAATTTAATAAATTGAAATTATTTTACAAATTTTTTTTTTTTTTTGATTTTCAAGTAATTTTCTATTACTTAAATAAAAGTTTTAGAAAATTAACCATATTAAAAATTTAATTTTGGCCAAAAGATATAAATTTCATTATTCTCTTATTTAGATATTTATTGAAATTTTTTCTAAAAAAAAAATTAAATTTAAAAGTAATTTATTTTTTTATTTATTTTTTTTATCATAAAATTAACAAAATTGTTTGGTGGTTATTATTAATAAATCAATGTGTTGAGTTTTGAATTACTATTAATGTAATAAAATTTCCGATTTAAAAAAATAAAATAAAAATAAAAATCTTTAAAAAAAAATGTAAAAATGAATAATTATTATTTTCTTTTTCAATTTCAAAAAAAAAATCAATAACTGAAATACTTTATCTTTGAACTATTTAGACTTTTTATAATAATTCAAATCTGGATTAAAGACAAATAAGAAAATTAATATATTAGTAGATCAATATCATTTTAAATCTAATTTAAAAAACTTGATGAAATAAAGGCAAATCCGGGGTGCTAAGGGATATATATGAAGATAAATTCTCAAAATTTCTATTGATGAAATAAAGCTTGCAGAAAAGTTTAATCCCTATTTCAAAATAAAAAGTGTGTATTTTTTTGGTTATGAAAGATAAATACATTAATCAACCTAGGAAACTCGCAATAAACGTTCAGAAAATATGGTATTGATTTAAAAAATTTCTTTTATTCTAATAGAAATTCAAAAATAAAAAATCAAATTAGAAAATAGTTTTCAAAAAATCAATAAAATTTCTTATCAAAACAACAAAAAAATTAAAAAAAAACTGAGAATATTATGGAAAAAACCAGGAAAATTTTCAACAAATTGCATTCCTTTTTTAAATTTTACTGAAAATATCAAGACGAGTTTACTTCCAAAATTGATTTGAACTTAGGTATACTACTGGTTAGTAGATAAGATGTTACACAAGGAACAAGAATAAAAAAAAAGGGAGGATTATATTTTGAAATACAGAGATTATAGTCTATATACACACATTATTTTGATCACAGTATAATTAAAAAATAATAAATTAGTTTATATTTGTTTTTGTGGGTTCTTTGTAGTTATCTTCTTGTTTCAAAGAGTTAGATCCTGAGTTCCAAAAAGAAATAGCATCCCTTATTGTTACATTTGTTCAACAATCACCTTTTATAATTCTTCGTTTTGGATATCCTTCCAGACTCAAAATAATAAGATATTGTTCACGTGCTAAGATGATATCCATTGCTCTTTGAAATCCTCAATATAATCTTATATCACTTTGAACAATATCATATTTTTCGTTCTTCCTGGTCAAACTCAGATTATAACAAGAAGATTCATTCCAAATCAATTACAATAGAGCTCTGTGATTTTTAAGAATTATTCTAATCAATTTTTCTCAATCTAAAAGTGATAGTAATTCATTTATTTATTTGTTGCTTACTTGATTAATTTTTAATCATAGTAAATATTATAGAGAAAAGTATTCCAGTTAAAGTAATTAACGCAATTATACTAAATAATTGTAAGTATTTGGTTTTCTTTTTGTTTTCCAATTCGTTTGAGAAGATAAATAAACCAATTAAAATACCATAAACCGCGCCACCCAAATGGCCACCTAAATCCACTGACTTGATCAAACCTAGACCGACCACTAGCACAATAAAAATAAAAGTTTGCCAAAAATTCATTTTGCTGACTTTTGGGTCGAAATACGACCATGTACAACAAATTTCCATTAAACGTGCACCAAATAATCCAAGTATCGCCCCTGAAGCTCCAACGCCAATTGTGTTTGTTGACAATAGAGCAGATAAGATATTTCCACCGATTCCTGATATGAAATAAATTATTGCAGTCTTTTTGGATCTCCAGACTATTTCAAATCCAAACCCTGCACGGATCTGGACATACAAATTGAAGAAGATGTGTAGAAAACCAGAATGCATTATGATTGGGAGGACCAATCGATACACCTGACCTTGGATAATTAATTGTTTATTGTTCCCCCCGATCCGGTTTAAACAAGAGCCAGACGGTCCCAATGTGTAATTTTCTTTCACAGGAGCAAATCCACAATAAACCAATTCAAAAATGAAATAGAGAATGTCTACAATAGAGATCCAAAACAAAAAGAACTTGGCCATTCTTTTGTAATCAACTTTCCTTTGGTTGCTACAACAATCACCTACACAACACGGACAGCACATAATACAAAGCCTCTGTTTATTCTTAATGTTTCCTTTCACATTGAGCGACCAAAAGGGATCAACCGCTACATACTCTGTTTTTGGTATGAGTTGTATTTCAACATCTTCTTGGTAAAAATTCCTCATTAGTTAAATTACTAAAAGGGTTTTTTTTATTGCTAATAAAACAAATATTTATTCGTCGATAATAAAATAATTGTAAAAATTTCTCAGAATGTCAAAAATTTATATTAATTTTTCCAAAAAAAGATGTTTATGTTTGGGAAGTGGTTGAATTTTTTAAAAGCTAAATACCAATTTGTATTTAAATAATAAAAAATAAATTTTTTGTTTCTTCAACACGACAAGAATAGCACAAAAATTTCAGTCACTTTTTTTACTTGGCAACACTTTTGTTATTTTGAAATTGTTCAAAATTTTGAAAGGAATTATAAGATCAAAATTCAATAAATTTCAATTTAAAGAGTTTTTACAAGTCAAACTTTTAAACAATTAGTAATTTAAACAACTTTCAACTTTTTTGTTTTCATAAAAAGAGTTTTAAGTTATTGAAAGTTTCGAAATATTTTTCTTTCAGATAACTTTTAACAATTTCAATAACTCTCAAAATGTTATCTTTTATTAATTATTATTTTTTACCCTTTTTTTGGCTTATCATAAGTTTGTATCCAGTATTTGAAATTTGAAACAATATGAAAGAATATCAGAGACTGAAATCTTGCAGACTGTTAGTTTGAAAGTTCCAAAAAGTCTTGAAAGTGTTTGTGCCAATTATGCTTTTCTTGTCCAGATGAATTTTTCAATTGAGAACTATGATATATTTTGACTATTGGAACGAAATTATGGAATTTTCTTCTCCATCCCATGAGAAGATTTTGCGACATTTAAGTTAAGGCATATGGTTGGAAAATTCGAAAAAAGACTACTTGTTCGTGTATCAAATCTAAACATATTTATTATTTTAAAGTTCTCAATTCTGTAAAGATAAAAAAAATATTTTAATAGAAAAAAAACCGAGTTTATTTAGAAATGATCAAAAATTGATTTTGAAGAAAACTAATTTTTGGTTCTTTTTGATATTTTATCATCTATTGAGATAGTATAAGTTTATTTTATTGTTTTGTTACAATTAGCTAATGTTTATTGAAATACATCTTGTGAGATTGTTTTATACATTTTTCATTTTATTTTTTGCATTTATTCAAAACCTCTGAAATAAAAATTATAAAAATTATTACAAAAAGATTTTTTGATGGTAACTTATAATATAACAAAATTAGTAAAAAAACACGCGATTGTTCCTATTTTAGTAAAAAAAATCATAAAATTGGGATAAATCTACATAATCACAAGAATATAAAAAATCGTTATAATACTCTTTACTTTTTTTTAAAAAATAAATAAGATAAAGAAAAATTATTTTTTTTGAAATCACCTTACAAAAAATGCTTTGAATTACCGAAATCAAACATTCTACAACCCATTTCCCCTTAAAAATGTTTAGAAGATTTGTAAATTGTCTTCAATTGTGTTCGAAGAAGCAAAATGTTATAAAGACTTTTTATAAAAATAAATTAAAGATTGAAAAAGTATCAAAAAAAAAAAAAAAAAAACAATAAATTAGGTCTTGAAAAAGAAATTTTTCCCTTTATTTAAATTAACTTCATAAAATAAAAACCAAAACTGTTTCAAACCATCTATTTAGTAATTTTTTTTTGAATTGGGTCGTTTAAAATATTAATGGAATTACCTGAAAACCCAAAATAATTTACAATTTTTTTGTCGATTAAAAATATTATAAAAAGAACTTTGAAGAAACCTTAGTGTTCAGACAAAAATTTTAAGTTGTAAATAACAATTTTGGTTTGAATAAAATATTTTTTTGTAAATTTTCTTATATTAAAATAACTGAGTAGTTTTTTGTGTATTTTGAGTGTATTCGGGTATGTTAGTAAATGTTAGTATAAGCTAAATTTCAAAAATAGGGGCTGATTTTTCATCATAAAAAAAATTTGATTAATTGTTTTTTTTTTTTTGAATAATAATGTATTTTACTAAAGTGTTTAGAGATAATAATGATATAGATTAATAAATAAAAATTTAGTGTAATCATTTTATTTTTTGAAAGACAAAGGAAACAAGAAAAAAATAATCATAAAAAAATTTGCCCATAATTTTGAAATTTGGCTTATGTTAGGGTGTATGTTAGTGTATGTTTAAGAATGCTAAAGTCTGTTTGAGTTTTCTAAGATATGTACAGTGTTTAGTTGTGTTGGATTATGTTAAATTATTACTTTTTTAAAGAAAGAAGTTTAAAGAAGGTTTTGTTTAGAATTTTTTGGGCATATAAGTGTGTTGTTTCTGAGGATTAGATAATTTTTTTATTATTTTAGGAACATCTTTGAGATAAAAACATTCTCTTCTCAAAAGTTTTCTTAATGAGAGTCAAATAAAACTTATCATTACAATAACATTGTATTAAATTTTTTAACATTGATCAGAAATGTCCCAGGCATCTAAAATTCAGATTTTTTTCACAAAAAAAAAAAAAAAAAGATTGAAATTATATTTCGAATTATTTATCATTTTTCACACCTTATTAATCCGATTCCAATATTTTGACATACCCAAAATCAAAAATGAACCAACAAAAAAGTTATTCAAATTATTTTAGTTTTCCGAACATATTATTATACTCACATTAAAGTTAGCTAGTATTTATAATTTTTATCTAAAATTATTTTTATTCAAATAAAAGAAAAAAAATATAAAACGAAAAAAAAAAATTAATGTATTCAAAATAATGAAATTAGTAGAATGAAATTTTTATTGGTATATTTATTGTAATTTCATTAACAATTGTTGATCGATTAAATGTTAAAATACCATCAACTAATTGTATGTACTTGTTCATTTGAATAATATAACTTTAAACCTGTGTTAAATCATTTGAAATTTTTTACAATCGAACTAATCCGATAAAATAACGAAATAAATGGAAATAAAAGCAAAATAAAAAAATAAAAAAATGAGTAAAAAATTCAAAATAAAATCCAAATAGAATGTAAAGTCGGGAATTGCACTTCTTTCAACAGTTTTTAAACTGTTTCCAAATTTATAGAATTTCGTTTACTTTAAGTCAAAAAAAAAAAAAATTATATAGAAAAAATACACTTTTATTTTAGCCTAGAATAATGAAGACTTAGTTTATAAGAAGTTCTTTAAAAGATTTTATTAATCTTTTAAAGTTTTTTCTTTTTATCGTTGTTAAGGGATTAGCGTCTACCAAGGAGAAGCCTAGGATCAAAGTTTGTTGTTATTGGACCAAATCACATTAGTGAAACATGGTTCAAATGTCTCTAAAAAATCGATTAGCCAAGAAGTAATATTTGTTAATCTCATCAATTAAAAATGATCTATGTATTAGTAAAAAAAACCCGCAAATTCAGAATAAAATCTGTATTTCACCATAAATTTTATGATTGAATGATCAATATTCAGACTACAAAGTCATAAAATATATATCTTAAATTTATGGTGAAATGTAGATTAGTTACTAAAAAATTAGTTTTTTTAAAAATTAAATAATTAATGAATAAAGTTTTTTGTCAAATTATTTCTCAAATAATGGAAATAGATTGATACTATAATTAGACTTATCAAAATCAAACAAAACTAATCAGTCTTTGTACTTTTATGTTGATTATTATTGAGATAATCTTTGAAATTCAAAAATTCTAAAAATAGTTACTTTTGGAAGTTCTAAATCTAAATTATTAAATACCAGAATACTGTATTTTGGTTTTTTTTTTTTAAATTTTGAAAAGGAATTAAAAAAATTTTTTCAAAATGAAATTTTTTAAGAGTGATCATTAGTAAAAAATGTAATAATTTATTGTGCAATAAGATTTATAATAGATTTTTTAGAGTTATTGGAGCCATGTTGCACTAATACCATTTAAACCCAATTACAACATACTTTGATTATAGAGAAATCTATGGTGACGTTAATCCCTTAGGAGTTAAAAAAAATTGAATTTTATGTTTTATATAATTTATTTAATTGTATTATGGCTCTTTCTCATTGAAATATAATAATAAATTCTATATTATTTTTGATTATTTTAGATAACATCAAATGAACATATTACAAACTTCTTTATATCTTTTAATTTCAAAAAAAAATCTTATCAATTTATATTTTTTTTAATAAATGTGATAAACGATTTTATTGGAATTTTAGGGGATTTTTTTTTAAATATTCATAATAATTTCAAATTTTATTATGTGAATAAGTATATCTATTAATTGCATATAACAAAAAAATAATTATTTTATAATAGTAATCCTAAATTTCAGGACTTCATTTTTATTACAAAAACATCGAGTTTAGATATAAATTAGTATATAACAATTTTACCCATGAAATCGGGAACAGTTGGTATAATTTTTAATAATATTATATAATTTATTTTAAGTTTAATCGAAAAATCCTTTCCTTAAAGAATCTATTTAGTTTTATAAAAAAAAAATAAAATTCATTTTTTTTCACGGAAAAGAAAATAAACTTTTGATTTTCATTTTTAAACAAGTGTCTAATTATAGTGTTAATTTTTCCTCCAAAAAATACTCCATTTATGACTTAAACTTTGAATGATATTTAAGATCTATAAAAAAATTCCAAATTACTACACAATTTTTGGTATTATTTTTTTTTACTGGTTTTTTTTCCAAGAATCAATATTTTTGAACTTAAATTTAGATATTTATTTATTAAGTATGATTAAAGTGTTTGACCTTAAATGTTCATCTTGTAATTATATTTGATAATATATAACTATTTAAAATGAAAAAATCGAATCCATACAGATTATATTTTCTTTCTCAAAATAACAATTAAATGTCTGTTCTTACTAAAAAAAAATACCTTTTTGAAATGGAGTGGGCTAACCTTTCAAATTGTGATCAATCATAAAATATATTATGTAAGGTCTTTTTTAAATTACTTTACCATGTGATTTGAATTTTCTTCGTGTTATTTATTACTAAAATCAATTTTTTTCAAAAAACCCTATAATATTTATTGACTTGATATCTAATCATCTCGAAAACATTATTTAAATTATTTTATTCTTCAGTTTCTAATATGCCTACCGTAAAAGTTTTGAAAAGTGCTCTTATCTCCAGAAAAATCCGAAGAAGAATAAAAATCTCTTTGAAAAGCTATTTCTTTCTGACAATTTGATTTGGTTTTTTATTCATTGATTTTGTTTTCAAGTTCGAATAATTACAGTTATTTTCGAATTAGGGACTATGTTCCCACCCTTGAGGGGTGTGACTAATTGGGTTATTTCACTTTCACTTCTAACAAAAAATTTTCAAACCCAAAAAATTGGGCAAAAAAAATACAACATTCTTTGTCATCTTTATCTTTTCACCCCGACATTTTTTCTTTGTTTTTCAATGAAAAGGAAAATCGAAAATAACAAAAAAAAAAATTTCAAAAAATAGCTTTTGGCGCTTTTCAAACGTAAGTTCAAATTTGAGAACATTTCAAACTTGTAAAAGTAAATCTAAAAAATCTGTAGAACTGTCCAAGGAAATAGTGTGAGTTCAGAAAGTTGAAATGGAAATACTAAAATATTAAAATCAAAATTTTGCATCATCTAACAAGGTAAAAATTGTGAAAATTGTGAAAATTTCACATTTTTTCGAAAAAAATTCTCCTTGGACAAATATTACTTGTATTGGATAACTCTTTCAAGGGTAATTTTTTACATTATTTTATTGTTTTCACCTCAAAATGTAGTCCTTAATAAATGAAAATTTTTTTTTCAATTTCAAAATGAATCTTAATTCTAACTGTTGCAATCAGATTAGCATAGTATAAATTTTGTTTTAGAATTAAATAAGGAAGTTTAATTTTATTTTCTAAAAATAGCGTTTCTAAACAATGTTGTAAAGATCTTTTGGATTTTCTTCGACTTATAAACTCAAAAATTATTTTAATATTTGAATTAAAAATTTACAGTTTTTTTAATTAGAAAATAATAATATTAGATTTCTTTGGTGGTATATTTATTTAAAGTATGAGGAATTCTATTCCAAATAAATCATTACTTACAAAAAGATTGAGTTTTTTAACCTTTCAAATTCTATTAAATACAATTGAAGACAATTTCCAAATCTTTCAAACGCCTTTGAAGGTGTAAAACCGAAATAAGTTGAAAAACTTACAATTTAAGTAATTTATGAAAGGGTTTGATCCTTTTCTCTCATTTTTTTTCATTTTTCACGAAATTTTTTAATTTCAGGCTTTTTCTCTCTAAAAAATAAAACAAAAATTAAAACAGCAAGACTCAAATGATTCGCTATTTAGAAAAGGGACATATTGGTTGGATGATTTTGGATAATTTAAAGCACCGTAATGCAATTACTTTAGGGATGTGGAAGCAAATTCCTGAAATTATTTCGAGTCTCAACCCAAACAAAGTAAGGTGTCTTGTTTTACGGGGGGCAGGAGAACAATCGTTTGCGTCAGGTAATTGATTTTTTAAAACTGTTCTCAAAGATCTAATCCTATATTGGTAATCAAACATTAAATGGGAAAAAATTTTCACTTCATTTACTTTTTTTCTTTTTCAAATAGAGATCACAAATCCCAATTTACTTCTCTGAAACTGTCTTTTAATCGAAAAAGAAAAATGAGGAAAATGAAGTGAAAATTTTTTCCAATTGCTTCTTCGAATATCGGTCAGTGAATATTTTTTTTCTCGATTGCATAATAAAAAACCATCCTTCTTCTTATATTTGAAAAAACACAACATTAAAACAAATGTGTAAAACAATAAAGGAGCAAGTATTAAAGAATTTAAACAGATAAGGTCAACCCTTGAAGAAACGCAGAAATACGATCGTATCTTAAGAAAGGCCTTTAATAGTGTAGAGCAATTTCCTTCACCGACTATCTCAATGATCCATGGCTATTGTATTGGGGGGGGGGCAAGCCTCTCGCTGTGTACAGATTTGCGTTATGCGAGTGAAGATTCGAAATTTGGAATCCCACCAGCAAAGCTTGGGTTAGGCTATCACTATGACAAAATCGAAAAATTGATGAAAATGCTCAAGCCACAGGACCTGAAAGAGATCCTGTTTACAGGCAATATATTCAACACAGAAAAGGCCTTAAATATTGGTATACTTAACGACGTCTTCCCAAAAGATCAATTAGAAGAAAGGGTTTCAAAAATCGCAAAAAGGATCTCCTTAAATGCGCCGCTTACAATCAGGAGCATTAAATATAGTATAAATGAATTTTGTAAAGAATCTTTCCAAAGAAATTATAAATTAATGGAACAAAAAATTAAACAATGCGTTGAAAGTAATGACACCAAAGAAGGTGTAACGGCATTTCTTGAGAAAAGAAAGCCCAAGTTTAATGGCAATTAGTGATTGTTTGTTTTTTGAAGTTACTTTTAGTTACTGGTAGTTATCCTCTAAAAGGGGGAAAATTTTTCATTTCATTTACTTTTTGTTTTTATCCGGATCTATTTCTCTGAGATTGATTAAAATTAGTGATCTCTTTTTGTTTTGGTGAGTCCTATTGTATTGTTTCTGACTCAATATATTCTTGGTCCTAATTGGCAATTCTAAAGGAGGAGGTAGTGAAGAATTGAAACAACAGAGAAAATGATTTGAAATTATTTCCCATTTTTTCAAAATGCAGAACTAACGAATTCTAAGGAAATAAATTGAAATTGACTTTTATATTTTTGTTTGAGTGATTCTTTTATTATTGTTGACTCAATATATTCTGGCCCTAACAGGCGATTCTAAAGGGGGGGCGGGGGCGGTAGTGAAGAATTGAAACAACAGAGAATTCTTTGAATTTTTATACAAGTTGTTTTTCAAATATCAGTATATTAAAATGAGGATCTTAGTTGTGAGTGATTAGTTTTATATACTATTGGACAAAATGCCTGACAAGAAAACAATTCCAAGGCACGATTTTTAATTATTAATATTTGGAAAATTGTTGTTTTATTACTCAATAATTTCAAATCAATTCCTTTTGATAACGAAACCAATTGTTTTTATAAACTTAATAAGAAATCTACTAAAACTTCATTCAAGTTGAATATCTAAAGAATACTCAACTAATTGTTTAATAATCAGAAGTAGATCTACATATTTTCAAGAAAAACAATTGTGGTCTGCTTGAATTTGGAAAATGATACTTTTCTATTCTTGTTTTTTTAATGATTAAATAGTGTTTTGGTGAAGTTTAATTTAATTAATCATCATTCTGACAAGTTGTGAGTTATAATATTAAAGTTTTGATTGATAAATAAAAGAAATTATTCACTAAAGGCAAAACAATTTCCACAATATTAACAATGAAAAATCGTGTCTTGGAATTATTTTCGTGAAAGGGTATTTTTCAATAATATCTACATAAAACATTTATATTTGCAAAAATAAACTTTTCATTTTCCAAAAAAAATAAATATAATGTATAAAAGCAAAAATTTTGATAATTATTTGTCAGAATTTTTTGAATTCAATTTTGATCTAATTTTTTTAATAATATTTAAAAAAAAAAAAAATTCATCCAAAATTTGAATTAAATATTATTTTTTTTCTTGTATTTTTTTTTTCACAATTTGCATTTCTCTTTTGTAAAACACAATTAAAGTTATATTTCAAACAAGAATGATTAATTCTATATTTTATTTTTTATTTGCATTCTGATATTTTTAGGAAAATAGATTTTTTTCCTGACTATTTTTTTTTTATTTTTTTTTTTATTAGGAGTTATTATTAAAATTTTCAAATATTTTTTTCTGAATATTTCTTGTTTCAATTTCAATTATTTGATATTCTTTCAATATTTAAAAATATATTAATTTAACAAGATTCAATATTATTGTTCAAAGTATTTAAAGAGTTAGAAATAATTTTTTAAAAAAACTATTTCATTAAGTTATAAAAAAAACTTTTAATTACAGATTTTAGTCACTTTAATTTTTCTCGATTTTATTAAAAAAATCCGAATGGTGAATATTTCCATTTCTCATTTGTAAATTATCCATATATCAAATGAAAAAGGGTTTCATTTAGGTGAATATAATTTTGATTTTTTTAATTTCAAGATTTACTCAATAATTATTGGTGAATACAAAAAAATGATGATTTATGTTAATGTTATTTTTGTTGAAAAGGTTTTGTTTTTTATGATTTTTCCAATACTAATATTCGAAAATAATATTTAAATAATTATTTCTGATAAAATATTTTTGCTATTGATTAATCTATATTTTCATAAAAATTTAAAGAAAATTATTCATCATTTATAAATTCTCTAAAATAATAATTCATAATCAAAATGTACACTCAAAGTCAAAACTTTGTTTGAAAATTTGTAGATAATTGTCCAAATATAAGTAACTTTTTTAATCAAAGAGATCAATTGTTGTTAAATAGCCTGTATAGACCTTGATATTATGTGATAAAAATAAAAAGTTAAATATTAGTTTTGTTTTTTTATTATTATTCTCGAAGATAAATCAATTAAAGAATCAAAGAAACTGGTAAAAAACAATAGGTAAAAGTGATATTATTTTCTTAAAGTTCTACTCTTCAAAAAAAGAAATTCTAGGATTAAAAGAATTAAATAGAAAATTTTTTCTCAAAAAAATACAGAAAAGTTTTAGAGAAATTTTTTCAAACAAAAACTATTAAATCTCAGATAAAAATCAACAAACAATTATCAAAAATTATCAACTATTTAAATTAAATGTCATAATTGCAAAATTTTATCAACAACTTGTATTCAAAGTAAAAAACATTCCCAAAATATTAAATAGTTTACCCTAAAAATTGATTGATCTTTATGTAGTCAATTGAAAAATGGATTAGGTGTTATTTTTGGAACCAAAGAAGAAGAAAACAAAAGTTTGATTTGAAATATAGGTTTGTAGCTCTGAAGAGAAGTATTTTTTGTTATTGTGTCCTTCAGTATTTGATGAATTGGGTCTTTAGAGATGTTTTGGTAAAAATTAATAACACGCCTTCTTTGTAGGAACAGCATACTATACTTTTGTATACTACTCTGGTTTTAGTAATCTATCAAAAGATCAAAATTATAGGCTTTTTTGTATTATTGAAGAAGTATAAATTACAGTCTAGATATACTTAATCTTTAATTTACTTTCAGAAATTTAAGCGTAAAATCATAAATTTTACGATCATTAATTCAAGAAAATAATTTCAAATTGTTTGGATTTAAAATTAATACATCAAGATTTTTTTCTTTTAATTTATTTTGAAATCTTATTCTATCAATCTCGGAGAAAGTTCACAACCCTAAAAATTACTTTTTTTTTCTATTATTTCTTACGTCCATATTTTAAACACACAGGATGGGGTAAAAAACGGAAAAATTTTGATCTTCATTTTGGATGATTTTCTTTTTGCAAATTTGGTTTTCAAAGGAGTAGATTGTCATTCGTGAACAAAATTATTTGAGAAAGAAAATTAAAATGAAGTGAGATTTTTTTTCGAATTAATAATGTGAATGACAGCAAATGGAAAAATTTAATTATTTTTTTATTAATTATTTAAAACCCGAAACTTTTAAAAATTCAAAATTTTAAAGATATTTTCCTTCCCCATCTATGTCAAATATTTAAATTTTGGTTCAGTTGAGAATTGTTTAAAGAGACCTATTAAGTAATAATTGTTAAATAAAATATTAATATTCCCGACTTGGTAGTACTTTTTTTGGAAATTTTGAGACTTGGTTTCGACACAATACCTTTCTCAACACAAAAATTTACATTCTTTCTCAAAATATTCGTAAATGTGAAATTTTTTTTTTCATTTTTATCATTTAAATTCATCCCAAATAATATTCAAATGGGAAACAAATTAAACCCAAAAAAAATCAAAAACCCTGGTTTGTTTCACTTTTATAAGATTCTTCGACTCAAAACAAGGCAACTAATTTGAATCGATTTGCCTTTCTTTCCTAATTTTACCACATAATTGTTCAAACCAAAATAAAAAAAAACCTCTTTAACTCTATAAAATAATATTTAAAAATTGAAACTTTGATCGACCGAATAAAAAATTATTTAAAAACAAACACAGTTGCTAGAAAGTTTTTTACAGATCTACGGCCCTATTACAATAATGAGAAAAAAAAAAAACAAAAAGTAAAATTTTAATTTTTTCTACCAAAATTCAACCATTCCTAATTATTTGTTTCCTGAAATCTTCTTAATTAACGATCTGAAATCAAACTTTAGCTACTTTTAAATGTTTTCAAAGTCTTGGAAAGGTGCCCACCCGACAACGAAACAATCGCCCTTAGTTTTAATAATATCTCTTTAGGGGATTTGAACACCAAAAGGATAATCCAAGTCTTAACTGGTAACCCATTGGTTACAAAGCTCTCGTTAAGAAATACAAAAATTACAAAGCAGTCTGCTGAACAATTGTCAGAGTTCTTAAAAACCAAACACTCTCTTCAAGAAGTTGATCTTAGTCATAATAAGATCGGTAAATTCTTCTTCTTTCTTTCTTTCTTTCATCTTTCACCCTTCTTGAAAATAAAAAAAAACACACTAATAATAACAAAATCATTAATGGAAGCACTTTCATCATATTTAAGTTTTTATATTGGCTCAGTAACTGTTCATTTTGTTTCAACCAATACTTTATTGTTTTTTTTTACTTGACACACTCAAAAAATTGACCAAAACCAAAATACATCAAATTAAAAGTTAATTCTTTTTAAATTCATTTTTTTTCTCTTACTAACCCCTTCAAAATAAATATCATCAATAAACAGGAATTTCTGGTGTAAGAACAATTTGTGATGCAATTTCTCTTCGGCCTATTATTACGGGGCTGTATTTAAACGATTGTAAAATTGGGAATGATGGAGCGATTGTGTTATCTGATCTCTTGGAGACGTGTCTAACTTTAGAAAATTTGGAGATCTGTAAAAACAAAGTGGGCAAAAGAGGGATGAGCTTTATCGTTGAGGCGTTGCGGGAAAACTATACCCTAGTGTCTTTGAGAGTTGAAAAAAACTCGAGCATTTCGAAGGAGGACCTAAGCCAAGCGATGCGCTATGTGGAGCGTAATTCCACTGTCAGCGAGGTCTTGGATCAAATTATTTCAAACACATGCCATCCTTCTTATAAGTATAGGATGCACAATTTTTCCAAATCCATACGCGGGATTGATATGCTACTAGGCAAAAAGCAGCAAATGATGGAGTCTCAAAAAGACAATTCGCGTTTAATCCAAATATTTGAAGAAACAGGCAAGCGCGCAAAAAAAGATACCATTATAAACTCCAAAGTGGAGAAGGGTAAATGGAGAGTCGGCTTTGCAGAAATGATGGGGCGAAGAGAAACCCAAGAAGACGTTTTAGTAATTAAAGAAAATTGGTTTGACTTTACCTCAATTGAATCCATTTGGGCAATGAACTCTGGGTTTTGGTACTCAAGCAGCATCAAGAAAAGAGTCAAGGGGAAATACGAAGATCAAGAAGAAGAAGAAGAAAAGATTTTCCAAGAAACTATTGTAATGAATGAACTAAGAAACATCGAAATTGAGAATTCAGATTTCTTTGGGCTATTTGATGGGCATGGTTTGTATCATTCCTATATTCTTAGGTGTTTTTTGTATTTTTTGTATTTTTGGTTTTTTATAAAATTCAAAATTCCTTATGTGTCTGGAAAATGTAATTTGAATATTATAGTCATTTTAACAAAGTAAACCTACTCAAAATGATCTTTTTAGTTTCAACAAAATAAGAGCACTTGATAAGCAATGGGAATTTCTTTTTCCGAATACTAGCATTTGAAGAAAAATGGGAAAAAACTTTCACTTCATTCTCCTTCCAATTTTTATTCTTTTACAAAGAGAAATAAATCTCAAAGAAATTGATTGAAATTTGTAAGCCCATGTTTTTTGTTTGGTGCTTTTTTAAGTGTATCTATTGGTCTATACTGACCGGTGTAGCCTAACAATCCGAAACGAAAGTAAGATTTCAGAATTGGATTAAAGCAAAGATAGATCAATTGATTTTATCCCATTTAAAATTTCAAATAAACTCAATTCCAAAAATTGGGGCACACCTTCAAAATCAATTTAATTCCAAGAAAAGTGATATTTGACTCTTAAATAGAAACATTAGATATTAACAATCAATGTAAATAATTTTAAAGTTAATTATTTATCATTTTTTTTCATTATTTTTTGATTTTTGATTTTCAATAATTTTTTTTGATTTTTTTGGATTCTTTTTTTTTCACAACTTTTCGAAAATCTCAAAATCACTTTAAAATGAAATTTAAAAAGTTTTCATTCTGATCACAAAAAAAAAAAATTCTTTTTTTATCGAGAAAAAATTTTTTAAAAAAAAATCATGATATGGGGTGCTAGAGCACATTGCCTACAAACAGACCTTATTATCATTAATGGAAGTGTGAATACTGAATGTATTATTAATGATATTATCAAAAAAATCAAATGTAATTCAACTCGCTAATTCAGAATATGGTGAGTTGAAATGGATTTTCCAAAAGGATGGAGCTTGTCCACATACTTCAAAAAAAAACTCAAACCTACTTAAATCGGGGATGTAATGTTCTGGACCCTTGACCCCCAATTCCACAAATTTAAATCCAATTGGGAATTTATGGATACTAAACTGAAAAATTGTAACCAAAAAACGAAGAAGAATTTTTAAAATTTTCACTAATGTATGAAATACTTTGAGTTGGGAAACCTAAGATAATTTAGTAAACTCTATATATAAAAGGATAGATTTAGTTATCAAAAGACAAGCTGAATCTATTAATAGTTTTTATTAATTTTTCTTTCAATAAAAATGGATTTTTTGGTAACCGTATTCCAAAAAAAGGGGCACACTTTTTTTTATTTTTTCTTTTTTATTTTTCAAATTGAATTTTAAATTTACTATAAAATATATAAATAGTATTAATTAAATATTTTCGGGCCTTTTATTATTTTAATGTTTAAGTATTATGTATTTTGGAGTATATTTTTATTAATGGAATTTTTTTTTATGTCCCATTTTTTGGAATTGAGTTTACTTGGAAAGCAAAAATCAATTCAACTTAAGTACTAACCAGAAAACCGAAATTTTCCAAAGGCTAGCCCAATGGTTCAAAAAAAAAAAAATTGATTAGTTGATCCTCTTGAAAATAATACAAACATGTTCAAAAAGTGTATAAAAAAGAAAATTCTAATCTAATGTTACAAATCTTCCAAAAAAAAAAATCAAAAACAAAACACTTTAGACATCTTTTGAAGTTTCAGATCTCTGAAAATTCTTAATACTGATAAATTGAAATAAATATTGGAAAAATTTTTGCATCATTTTTCATTTTAGAATTTTTTAACTCAATTTTGAATAAAGTATTTTGTTGGTGCAAGCGTTATAAAGCTTTTAAAAATTGGGTAGAACTTCAAAATATTCCTTGTAGAGATTTACTGTTTTAAAAGTTAAACTTTATAAGATTTATCAAAATAGAAATTAAACTAAATTTTTTTTTGAATTTATAATTATTCTTTTTTAGATCATTGCAACTGGGTTGTTTTTGTTATTAATACTTTGAACTTTTGATTTTGTTTTGGATTTGATAATAGTCTGCATGCAATAAACAGAGATTGACAAGTTTTCAAATATTTTTTATTAACAAAAAATTTAAATAAGCTCATAAAACCTGTTTTTGAAATGGTACTTATTCTCAATTATAATTTTGAACTTTTTAAAAGTTGCAAAATTTTTAGGATGAAAGAAATATTTTGAATAGAAAAAAATAATTTTGATTTAAATATTGATAAAAAATTGGAAAATACAATTATTTTGTAAAATCTTTTCAATACATATTTGACTTTCAGATCATATATTCAATTTTTCAAGAATTAAATACCAAAATTTAAAACATTTTTTCATTTTTTGTATTTCCCTTAAGGTATTAGCCTTAGACTCGAATTTTTGTTTTACAATTAATAATCGAACTAAAATTCGCCAAATATTTAATTTTTTGAAATCATATTTTCCAAAATAAAAATTATTTAAAGAAATTAATAAAAAAAATAAATAAAAAAAACTGTGCTTTTTCTGGATTTATAAGACAAAAGTGATTTATTTTGTGAATAATTGTTAAAAGTTATTTTTTTAACAGTACTTTTCGAAGTTTGAAAATTTTTCATTTGCATTTTGAAAATAATTACATACTTTAGTTTTGGATGAATTATTATACCAAATATAACTTGACAAAATGTATAAACTTCGTCTTTATAACAATGATGAATATTTTTTTTATTTTATTTTTATTTTTTTTTTTTGATGTATTCTTTACGGTGGGAAGGTTTGGGATGGTTTCATTGAACAAATAGAGGTTTTAATAATAATATATATTATCATGATATTAACAATA
The DNA here is from genome assembly GCA_027625915.1 of Anaeramoeba flamelloides. Taxonomy (NCBI): domain Eukaryota; family Anaeramoebidae; genus Anaeramoeba; species Anaeramoeba flamelloides. Next base: position 9,019,028 of record JANTQA010000036.1, read on the forward strand.
AAATCGCGATTAGTCCAACTTTACTATTAGTTGAAAAATAAAAAGAACAAAATTTTTCATTAAAATTTCCAAAAATTATATTTTAAAAATAATGTAACAAATGAATTGCTAATTCAAAAAATCAGCTTAAATTAATAATTTCCCTTTTATAATTGAGGATTTTTGATGACCAGTTTTAATTCTTGGATTGTTATTTTTTTGGAAATCCGGATGAAAATATTGATCTTTTTATTTTACAATTAACAGTATCACGAAAAATCCTAAAATCGCGATAATCAACATTATCGCAATATTCACATTATCGGGAAAAAATGAAAAATTATTTTTTTGAAATCACCTTAAAAAAATATCTCTTTGACTTTGACAAAGCCTTGAGACTTTTATAACACCCCCCTTTAATAAATGTTTGAAAGTGTTTGAAAGGGTTGTGGGTTGTATCCAGGTGTTTGAAAGTTTTGAAAGACAGAAAATTTTTATAAAGGGATTGGGTTTGATTTAGTGAACATTAAAATTTATTCCTTTCAATTTTTTTTTGAACAAAATATATAATCTCCAACAAATTTTAAGATCAAACAAAAAATTACCCATTTCAACAATATAATTGAATATAAAATATGTGTGTTTTCTTACAATGGGGTTGTTTTACCTTCATAAGTTATAAATAACCAAAAAGAATAAAGAGTAATTTTCTCTTCTTATTGGTGATCGATTAAATCAAAAAAAACTTAAGCTCTAATTGTGTTTACTGTCTAACACAAAGATGCTCAAAGAAGAAGAAAGAAAAACAAGAAGACAAATCTAGAAAAATCTTAATAATTGGTGATCATCTGGCTATGGTTGTTCTGAAAGCTTTTTAAAAGTTATCCAACTCCTTTCAGCGTTCTTGGAATATTGAAAATATTTTCAACCAAGAATACACTCTTTAAATAACGATAAAAGGGTAGGTTGTTTTAGAAGCTCTTTTATTTAACACAATTTACAACACCACGATTAGACTGAGAAAATATTTATTTCTCTTTATTTCTTATTGTTGTTGATATATACGGATCGATATGTTTGTCAATTAAATCAAGAGAAAATACAATAAAACTCTTTGATCTAATCCTTGATTGGATCAAGTATCTTTTTTGTTGTTTTTTAAAAGAAGAATAACTTTTTTGTACATAATCTATTCATTGATCAAAAAAATTTTCTTTGTAAAAATATTGCTCAATTAGCCCAAAAAAACCATCAACTATTATCTTGCAATTACTTTTTAATCACGATATTTTGACTTTTATCGTGATTTTTTGATAATTATCAAGATTTTATAAGAATATCGCGATTTGTCAAATAATCACAATAATATTGAATATCGTGATTTTATAAAATATCGCGATTTGATAGAAATTATCGTGATTTTTGTAACTTTATTGTTACTTTAACAAAGATATCATCAAAACCTCTAATATATTAATGATTTGTTATTTTTTTTAAAATTTTCATTTATTGGAAAATATTATATCTTTTTCGAATTGTAAATTTCATTAAAAAAGGAAAAAAAAATTGTTTCTTCAAAATAATTTTTTCATAAATATGATCAATGGACCATTTTTATGGGTGTAAAATTCATTTTTTCTAATCTTAATCTAAATTGTAGAAATATCCCCTTTTAAAATTTTTTGTTTTTTAAATTTTATTGAACTTAAAAACAAAAGAATAAAAAAAATATTCCTAGTAAAATAATATTTTTTTGAAAAAGAACTCAAATAAAGTTTGGGGTTTTCAAAAATTCTCAATATTTTATTCTTATTGTTGTAGTTGAATTAATGTAAATTATACTCTAAATGCCATTTTACTTAACTTTCATTTCCTTTCAGAAAGTTTAAACTTAAAATCAGATATTTCATGATTATTAATTAATGAAAATAATTTCAAACTATCTTGATTTAAATTTAGTTCATTGAGATTTATTTCTATCAATTTTTTTTGAAGTGTTAATCTATTATTTTCATCGGGGGGATACAAACATAAAATGTTTTCAAAAAATTTTAAATTATTTCTTTCTTGTTTATATTTTAATTGGGGGAATCTTTTTCATTTATTACATAGTAATATCTATTTAAGCAATTGGTAAAATTTCTATTTTTCATAAAAGGAAAAGTAAATAAAAAGGTATTTTTACAATGAGATGTAGCATATGGGTTTTTTTTTTTTTTTTTTTTAATTTAAAAGAGTTGAGCAAAATCAAAGATTTTTCTCTATTCTTTTGAATTCTGAAAAAGCTAAGGGCTGTTTTCTTAAGGTTTTCTGCTTGATTTGTAAAATATACATGTTTTTAAAATAAACAGAAAACTTAACAGTAGTGGGTGTTTAACGTGATCATGCAAATGATATTATTATATTTTATACTAATATTTTAATTATTTTTCTTATTCTCTTTTTTATTTGATAAATTTTTTTTTTAATTACTCCTTTCTTTTAAATAAATAAATAAATAAAAAAGTATTTTTCGACTTGCAGGAAAAAAAAAATGAATTTTCCATTCGGTTAAAAATCAAAGTTTTCAAGTTATTTTAGTTTATGGAAATAATAAAAGGGCTTTAGTAATCAAAAAAAAAACTTTTAAATGAAAAATTATTACTATAAAGTCTGCAAATTACTTTATTTTAAAATTATTATTTTTGTTTTTTTGAATCTCTAAAAATTTTAAAAAATTCTTTTATGATCAACCGAAAAACAAAAATATTAAATCAATAAGAAATAATACAATACTATTGTGAAATAAAAATAAAAATAAACTATTGCCCAGCCAAAACAGACAGTTGTAATGAGTGTAGTACATGCATTTAAAAGGGTTTTAATGGATATTAGAAAAAAAAAAAATACTATTTTGGAAATTTCAAAATTAAAAGTATTTTTTTCACATTTTTGGTTTTTTCTTTGTTTCTATTTTTTTTTGTTGATAAGTAAAGATTTTGCAAATTTTATTTTTATTGCAAGATCGGTAGCCACTAAGAAAAAACCTGTTAGGCTAATGTTATTTCAACTGTTAGAATGTTTTTTAGAAAAATTGTCTTGATTTCTATTAAAATTTTATTGGATCTACAATTGAAGATCAATATGAACTTTTTATTATTTTTTTCAAAGTATCTCTAAGAATCTTAATTTTTCAAATTTTAAAAAAATATATCAAATGATTAGATTTACTTTATACCCGATACCAATCATTATTGAATATGTATTATTCTACTTATTTCTTATTTATTCTTCAAATAGTCAATTATAGCAATTAATTGATATTTGTAAATTTTTTTTTTTAGGTATCTTTGACTTAAAAAAAGTTTATTCACAAAAATTATTTTTGAGTTTTTTTATGGTTAATTTTAATCATAACTATATTCTACTCCTTTTTTTTCTTTTGTCTCAATTGTAAACTTTATTCTTTTTCAATCTTTAAATTATTATTATTATTCTTTTTTAATGCTATATTTAATGAACAAATATATAATAGGGGGGAGAGAAGCATCTGAGCATGTTGGTAATATACTTCCACTCAAAATCAAAGAAAAAATCCACAATGGTATGAAAATTGAAAAGGCAATCCACGATTCCTTTGTTGAGCTCCATCACGAGATGCTTCATTGGTGTCTATATAGCGGGACAACTGCTTTATTGATCATAATACTTGGAAATTTTGTGTGGGTCGTAAATCTTGGTGATTCAAATGCTGTTTTGTGTCGAAATGGATATACTGTGAGTTTAACAACACCACAAAAGCCAAATGACAAGGAAGAAAAAAAAAGGATCGAAGAAGCTGGTGGTTATGTCAAGGATGGAAGAGTTAATGGAATGTTGGCAGTTAGTAGAGCCTTTGGCGATGGGTATTTAAAAAATGTGATAAGTGCAGAACCCCAAATCAATAATTTTCAACTTTCCTCTGCAGACAGTTTTATCATTTTAGCTTGCGATGGTGTATGGGATGTGATATCTGAAGAGAAAGCTGTTGAAATTGTGTCTGGGGAAATTGACCCTCAAAAGGCAGCAAAAAGATTAAGGGATGAAGCATATACCCAAGGAAGTACTGATAATATTTCAGTAATTATAATTTTTCTTGATTAATTTTTAATTGTTAGTGGATTTATTTTTAAATTTCAAATTTTTTTGTAAATAATAATTATATTATTTTATTATAGACGTTTAATTATGATTTTTAAGTAGAAACAAAATAAGATACATCCAAATATTAATTATTAAAATATTTTAAAGCTGGGATTAATTATCAGAATTGTCATATATTATTTATTAAATAAATTTTTATTCTTCATTATTGTTTTTTATTATTGATGGGTTGAATCAGAATATTTTTATTAAGGTCTGTTATCTTAGAAAGAGAGAGTTTTTTTCTTCATTTGTATAATTTTGGGATATTATTAATCTTTTTAAGAATAATATTATTTGAGGGTGGGGTGGGGTGGGGTGGGGTGTATATCTAACTTTTGTTGATGAATGTTTGAACATTAAATTTTTTGAAATCGATTACTTTGAAGTTTTGTTTGAAAAAAACAAAAAGAGACAATTTTTGATTTAAACAACATATCTTTTGAAAAAATGTAAATACTGATAAATTCCATAAAAGAGCTGAAATTTTTTATTTCGATTTCCATTTTACAATTTTTTTCGCAAGCTTGGAGTTAATCTTTTTATTGGTTTAAATGTTAAGAAACATTTTAAAACCAGTTTATCAAATTATTCTTTCTCAAACACTTTTTTAAAAGCTGGGTTAATTGATTTCAAAAAAGGAAATTGAACTAAAAATTTTCTAAAATATTTTTGAATTTATCAGAAATATAACTTTGTACATATATATTGAGTAACTTATACTGTTTATTTTTCTTAGATTTTGAAAAAAGGGGAGATTTTATATATAATTCTCTTTTATCAACTATCAGAAATTTTGATTAATTTTATTTTAAGACAAGTAAAATTCCGATTTTTTCTTAGAGAAACAATAAATAAAAAGTATTTTTAAATGAAATTTTAAAAATGTTTCTACTTGCATATTATTCAAATGAAGGAATAGGTGTTTACCAAGGAGATCCATTATCTCCTCTATTATTTGGTTTTATTTCTCATTTTCTTTTAGAAAAAATCAATTCACTAGCAATACACGTACAGATGTTTGCTGATGATTTGATATTAATAATGAAAGGATCAATGATTGAAATAAATTATCAATTACAAAAAATATATAAAATAATAAAAGATTTTGGAATGAATCCAAATGATGATAAAACTAAAAAAAAACCTAATACCAAAAGAAATTTTATATCTTGGTATTTGGTTAGACAAAAAAACTCAGCTAAAATTTAACTTTGAAAAGGTCAATAATAATTTTGAAAAAATCCTACATATTTTTAAAGAAAGGAATTTTTTCTAATGGGTTAAAAATTCAATTCTTTAAAGCCGTTTTACATAGTCAACTATTATATGTGTTGGAGATATTTGACTTTACAGAATCCGATTTCAAAAAAATTGATATTTGGATTAATAAGAAAATCACAGAATCGTTTTTAATAAACCCACATTCCCCAAGACTTATCTATAAAAATGAAGCAAAAATTGATTTGGCAAGAATCACTATTTACAAAAAAAAATTCAAATTAAATCAAAAATTAAAAAATTTGGGATTTGATAAATTAATAAATCTTCTCCCCTTCAGAGAAAAAGAAACAGAAAACATTAATAGGAAAGCTCGAAATTTTAAAAGAATTAGAATCTGAACTCAAAGTTTACAGAATTAATCAATTAAAAAATAGTCCAAGTTGGAAAGTACAAAATTATTTGAAAATAATTTTGATACAGGGAAATATTAACAAACAGCAAAAATATTTAAAATGGAAGGGTTCAACTTCTATTCTAAAGTTAAGAAATTATACAAATTATCTTAATAGATATTCTTATTTTATGAACAAAAATAAATCACAATTTTGTCAATTGTGTAAAATAAATAAAGATTTGGATATCATTGAAGATTTGGATCATTTTCTCTGGAACTGCCCAGCCTATGAAAATAATCGGAAAATCTGGATTTCTGAATTAGAAAAAAATTATTTTTCACTTATTTTAAATAATAATAATATTTATAATATTATTAATAAACAAGATTCAATATCTTTATTAGCTTTAGTAGATAATAAGACTATGTTTGAATCTATTATACGATTTCTAAATTCAAGTTTAGGAATTCGGGCAAACAAGAGGAATTCTAAACTCCTCCCTTAAATTACAATAAAAAAAAAAAAATAAAAAGTATTTTTAAACTTGAAGAGAAGGAAGGAATTTACCGTTGGACTAAAAAATCAAAGTTTCCAAGTTATTTGAATCCATGGAAATACAAACAGATATTAATATCTAAATAAATTTATTGAAAAATTGGACTTATAAACTACCAGAAATTACTAAAACTGATATTTCATTATAAAAAATAAAAATCTATGACAAATTTTTCTTTTTCTTATCTATAAAATCCAAAAATTCAAATAAGCAGAAAGAATTAGATCTTTTTTCTGAAAATATTTTGGGAAAAATGAACTATTGGGAAAAATGAACTATTGGGAAAATGCGAACTAATTTCTCTAAAGTTAACTAAGGATTTTGTTTGTAAAGTTTAATTCAGACTTTGTGTATAAATTAGGCACTCTTCTGACTTTTTTCAGGGAGCAAATAAATATGAGTTACTCTTCCCTTAAACCTATTTTTCGAAAGTTGAAAGAAAATTTAGATAATAAATTTTCCAACAAAAAGAAGTTTGTTTTGAACAAAGCAAATTGTTGAGTAAAAAACAAATTATTCTGTAGACTTGAAAAATGCAATTCATTGCTTTCGAAAATTTTTTACAAAAAAAGAAAAAGTATTTTGGTTCTTTAATGTTATAAATGGTAAGTGTGTTTGGTCTTTTTAATGAGGAAAGATTTTCAACTTTGCAACCTGAAAAAAAAAAAAGTTTAAAAATTACGATATGTTTATTAAAAAAAGCGAAAATAAATGAAAGAGTTTTAACATCTAACGCAAAAACAATTTCCACAAACAAACTACCAAAAAATCTTTCAAGTTACAAATAAATTCCAAAAAAATGTTCAACTTTTCGATACACTTTCCTCTCAAGAAAAGTAGAAACAAAAATTAATATTTTTCAAAGTTCAAATGCAAACAATCCTGTCAAATTGACTGATTGCCAAAACTGTTCTATGAAAGGTAATGTTTATGAACAAAATCTATTCAGGTACCGAAAAAAGGAAATTGCATCAAAAGTTCAAAGATTTTGAGTAATATACCTGTATAGAAACTCAAATAATCTTGACAAATATTTAATTAATTGAAATTTGAAGAACCTTTTTCAACTTTATTCATTAGTAAACAAGAATTAGCTTTCATTTTTTCCAAAAGTTTCAAAATATTTTTCTTTCGAAAAAAGAAAAAACAAACCAACAATGGGACCAAAAAATACAAAAAACAAATCAAAAAAGAAAAAAATTATTAAAGAGCAAGAAACAAATACGACAATTGAAGATCAACTTCAATACGCATCTGAAAATACAGACAAACTCGTAAAAATTCTAGTTTTGGGGTGCGGTGAATCGGGTAAAACAACCTTTATCAAACAATTGAGAATTTTACATACCAATGGCTTTGTTAATAGTGATCGTGAATTATACCATAAAAATATTCGCCTAAATATGATCCTTCATATAAAAATACTTCTCAAGGCCTGTAGTGATTTTGGGTGGGAATTACAAGAAGATAATAAAGTTTGTTTCTTTTTCTTTTTTTTTCTTTTATTTGATTACTTTTTTTTTTTTTTTTGAAAAAAATTTTTTTATTTTTTTTATTACATACCAGTATCGAAGTAAACCAAGAATTTTTTTGGAAACCGCTAATTTTAATTCAACCTTTTCCAAGTTTTTGAATCATTTTTTGATTTTTTTTCATTGTTTTGATTTTTCGGGTTTGGTTTTATTTGGATCACCACAAATTTTATTTTGTTTTCTTTTTTAAACCACCCAATCTTTTCTGTTTGGGGAAAGAGTAATTTAAAATTTTTAATTCTGTTTTGAAGTTTTGAAATTTTTGTTGCTGTTACTCAGAACGTAAATGGGAACAAAATTTTTATCTTTATTTTCTTTTTAATTTTTTCTTTTTTTTTTTTTTGATACTGAGAATTTCATCTTAATAACTAAAGAGAGTGGCTCGGTTCGAACACTAAAAAAGAACTCTCTGGAAAGAAAATAAGATCAACAATTTACATTTCATTCTTTTAATACTGTCATTTTCCAATTAACAGATGAAAAAGATTATTTTAATTTGCCAAAAATCTTTTTTGTTAAATATGGAATGAAAATAAAAAGGTCTTCACAAACCAATTAATGTTGGAAATGGTCTCGTACTAATTTGGTACACACCTCTTGATTAAACTTTTGATCTAAAATTTAATTTTTGAATAAAAATAAAGCACAATTTTGTAAATAGAACAAAAAAAAAATAAAAAATTTAGATTTCGAAATCATTGAAGATTTGGATCATTTTCTTTGGAATTGCCCAGCCTATAAAAATAATCTTAAAATCTGGATTTTTATAAAAAATAATAATCTTTCAAATATTATTAATAGACAAGATTCAATATCTTTATTAGCTCTAGTGGGTAATAAGGATATATTTGAGTCTTTTTAAAAAATTTCTAAATATAAGTTTAGAAATTAGGAAAGTGCCGTAGAGTGTTGTCAAGTGTCGCGGAGTGCCGTAGAGTGCCTAGATTTTTTTACTTTTTGAAATAAACAGAAAATTTATGAAATTTTCTGTTTATTTCAAAATTAAAAAAAGCCTAACGGAAAATAAGAGGAATTAAAAACTCCACCCTTAAATTACAATAAAAAAAATAAGAAGATTTTTTGCTGATAAATATGCATTTTAAAAGACATTACACCATCTCAATTTCCTAAATGTTAATTGGTATTTTCGAAGATCGTTTTTTTTTTTTCAACTTGGTTAATTTAAAAATCAAAAAAAAAGAAAAAGAAAAATAAATAAAAACAAAAGTGATTAAAAAAAAAAAAATTGTCAAATAGATTTTAATTGTAAAATGATAGTAATTACAAAAAGAGAGTAAAAAAGAAATATTTCTCAAAAATTATTCTTTCTTTTTTTTCACTGATCAATAAAGATTACTAAAATTGAAATTTCTCAAACTGAAATAATACCTATTGACAAACTCTTAAAACCAATTACACAGGAATAGAAAAATCGGAGCATCAAAAAATTCAAAAAAAAAGACAAATTGTACTAATGTTTACAATTAAATTCCCAAATTTGGAAAATTGAACATCCTTAAATTTTAGTTTCATTTAATGTTTTGAATTCCATATTAATTCTAATAATCAATCTAATTTTTTGAACCTGGATTTTTGTTGTTTTGAAATTAAGGAAAAAATAATATTTGAAAATGAGAACTTTTTAAACTACTCTTTTACAATAAAAATTCATTTGACTATTTTTTTACAGAATGGTAAATTGGAATTTTGTAGTATGAAAAAAAAGAAAAAAGAAAAAAAAAAGAAATACAGCAGTCGACAAACAGACGGTAATTCATTGGTGAATTTTTTGAATGGATTTGAGCTTCATTTAGAATATTTTTTTTCTAAAGGCAATTTTTTTAGAACTTCATTCCATTATTTTACTTATAGGGATTGTGAACTTTTTTAATTTTTAGTTTGCTTCCTAAAAATTTGGGAAAGTTTAAGGTCTTCTTTGAGATAATTTTCAATTAAAATCGAAAACAAAAACCTCCAAGAAAAACAAAAAAAAAAAAAAATGGTTAGAGATGGATACTATAGGCTTTCTTTTTACTTTATGATGAAATAATTTTTAAATTTTTTTTGAATAAAATCAATAAAAAAACAAATTCATTTAGCTGAAAATATTAAGACATCACTTTTTGCACATGTGTAATAAAAATTTTGGAGAAAAAATTAAACTTTATTTCCAAAAAATAAATATTTTATATCAACTTTTGACAACTTTATTTTTTTTTTTTCAATTTACAATTTTAGTCACAATTGAATTCCCATCTTTTTTCCTCTGGCTTTATACACACTATTTCTTCTCAAATATTTTTTGAAATATAAATCAAATTAAATTATTCAAAAACATTTAAGTTATTTTAATAAATTGTAGCAAAAATTTTTTTAATAGGTACCATACAATAGGTATAATAGACATAACCTTTATAATTTTTTTTGAATCTATCACAAAAACATTGAAAAACGAAATTTTGCTAAGAAAACAAAAAACCCAATTTTTTGTTATTTCCGTGATATAATTCAGATTCCTTGAAAATAAATATTTATTTTTGTTTAAATTACTAACATTATAGATGTTAAAATACTCTATTCCCTAAATCATTCACAAAACAAGAAATTTGTGTAAAGATAGATTCACAGAAAAAATAATTAATTTGTGAATTTTTTTGACCAAAAATTTCTCGACCACCTGTACGAGTTTCTTAATCTGCTTGAAGCAATATAAAATTTTATTTTTTAACTTTTGTTTTCAACAAATTTTCACAACTAATTTGTGAATCGGAACATAAAAACCCACAAAATGTAACGACAGTTAAAGAGTAAGTAAAATTATTTCTTTATCAAGACTTAAAAAAATCAATTCAATTTTTTATTTATTTTTGTGAACAATCAAAAGGAAAATACTGTGAAGTTTGTTGATTAATTTTCAAGAGAATTTTGGAAACTTTTTTTGTCACACTTTTTTAAAATAGCTCTATTGAGTTGATTAATATTACTTTTAAATTTCTCGGTATCCAATTTATTATTTCTTAATTTTTAAAACAAAAAAGAAGATAATATATCAAATAATTGTTCTAAAATTCATACCCTTTTTCTTTTTTTTTCTTTTCTGAATATGAGACTTATAAATATACCAAATTGATTTTCCAAAAAAGAATATGACAAATATGATCTATAATATCTTATTTTCAACAGTAATTATTGTTATGATTAAAAGATTAATCATTTTTTATTTCATTTATTTGAAGAAAATAAAAAATAAGTGAACTCGAAAAAGAAAGCCAAGTTAAAATTTTTATATTAGAACTCAAATAAGGTATTTCCAAAAAAGTGGGTTACATTTTTTTTTTTTATAATTTTAAATAAAATTTTCTTTTAACAAGTTGTTCTAGTCATAAATTGATATTATAAAATAAAGAGGGGTATGAATGCTAACTAAATCAGTACCTATTGTGTGTATTTCAAAATATGTTTGATGAAATATTTCCAAAAAATGAAAAAAAAAATATATATATATCCTTGAGTATTCAAGAAAAACAAATAATATAATCTGATTTGTAATTCGCTTTTAAATCATTCTAAATATATAAAAACCTGATATTTCAAAAATTAAAAAAAATAAATTGGAAAACTAAAAAAAAATGAGTCACAATTTTTTAAATGAGCATTACATATTTTTTTTATTACTGAACTTTAGGAAATGATAAAAGGTGAACAACAAGCTTTCTTACTAATAATTAAATTCATTTAAAAAGATATTACATAGCCTTAATTTTCTAAATGTTTATTTGTCTTTTCGAAGATCTATTTTTTTTTTCTCAACTCTGGATTTTTCGCAAAAAAAAAAAAGCAAAAAAAAAGAAAAAGAAAGAAAAAGAAAGAAAAAGAAAGAAAAAGAAAGAAAAAGAAAGAAAAAGAAAGAAAAAGAAAAAGAAAAAATTGAAATTTGAAAAAACAAAACAAAAATTTGAAGAAATTCAAAATTTTGCAAAAAAAAAATTGAAAAATAAAACAAAAATTTGAAGAAATTAGAAAAAAAGATTCTAATCCAAAAATTGAAAATATTTATTTTGATAAGAATATGGGATAAAACCCTCAAAACAAACCCGCTTCCATTAACATTTATAAGTGTGCCAGCATTTTTGAAAAATAGTTTCATTCTTTATGATAAAAATTTTAAAATGTATAATATTTTGAATTTTATTTAATGCAAATTCTTTAAAATCATTTTTATGAGGAAAGGTCTGGAAATTATGCTCAGTTTGGTTTCAACAAACTAATAAAGCTCTTTTAAAAAAGTGAGGATCAAAAGTTTTTAACAGAATTAACTGTACTGTTTGACTCACTATTTTAAGTGGATTGCGTTACACTTTTGAAAACTTTTCCTACTCACTTTTTTGAAATAGCTGTACTGGATTATTTTTAATCTTAATTCCTTTTTTTAGTTACTACGTTTAATAACAAAAACAAAAAATTTTTTTCTCATTTTCATTTTCTAAAAGACTATTAATTGTCAAATAAAAAAGATTACTATTTTTGATAAAATTTACAAAAAACTTTTTTAATGAGAACCATCTATTTGATTAATATTTTTTTAAAATAGGTCAGTTTTCAAAAAGTGAAAACTTTATGTTTTTGATATCCTAAATAAAAACTATTCTATTTAAGTTGTTCATCATTTTTGTTGATACTTTTGAATAATTTTGGCTTTTCAATTTTTGAAAATGACTCGATTACTCAAGTGTAAATATGAGTGTGTTAAAAAATAGAGTTTTTTTCGAAAAAACTCGATTTTAAAGAAAAATATACATTTACAAATTTGTATTTAACAAAGATATAAGAAAACAGATGATGTGATTAATTACGACTTTAATTCAAAAATGTGGTTCCAATCGTGATTACTTTGTTTTGAAAAAAATAATAAAATTTATTATCTTTTTAAAAACAAAAGATGTCCATTTGCAATCCGATTTTTGCATTAAAATTGTTATCAATAATAAAATATTATTATTAAATTAGTCAACCATTTCTAAGTTTATGTAATCCGTTTGTCAATGTATATTTTTTTTTGAACGCACTCATATTTACACTTGATTAAGACCTTTCATTTTTAATTTCATACATATTTATTTCTTTTTTAAAGAAATCAATATTTAAAAAAAAAATTAAGAATAATCATTCTGAAATTCTTTTTTCTTATTCCCAAAATCATTCCTAAACTTATTTATGTAATTTTTTTAAAAAATAAAAATCCATTTTTCTTCATAAACTTCTTCTAACAAAAAATCACAGAAAATTGTAAAATCATTTTTATCAAACGTTCCTAATCAAGAATCTGCATTAACACCAAAAGTAGGAAAACAAATAAAACAATTATGGTCAGATTCTGCACTTAAAACAGCATATGAAAACCGTTATAAATTCCAACTTCCTGATTCTTCAAATTAGTAATAATTTTTTCCTTTTTTCCTTTTTTTTTTTTTTTTCTATTCTATTTGAAATATCATTAAATTACAAAATTAATTCATTGATTATTTTTATTTATTTTTATACAATTTAATAATTAGCTATTTGGATGAAATTGATCGAATTGCTGATTCAGATTATGTACCTTCAGACCGTGATATATTAAATTGCCGAGTACCAACAACTGGTGTGAATGAAATACAATTTAAATTTGGTGATATTCCTTGGAAGTAATAAAATTTCTCTCTTTTTAAAAATTTTTTTTTTTTTTTTTTAAAAAACAAATAAAAAAAAAAATTTGTAAAAAAGATATAAAAAAAAACACTCTTTTTCAGAAAAAATTTTTTTATATACATAACAAAACAAAACTTCCATTAAAGAAAGTCTTCTATTTTCACCATTTTTACAATTTAGTCAATTAACAAATTCTTCAAAATTCAATAATTTTTTCGGGCTGTAAGAAGAAATTAATTTCCTCCCTTCAAAATAAAAAAAAAAAAAATTCAATTATTTTCATTTTTAAAATTGGTAAATAACTAAATATTATTAAAATGTAATTTAATAATAATATTAAGTAATTTCGAAAGGGAATTTAAGTAAAAGGGCACTTAGAGTGTAATTTACACTTCCTCATCAATAAAAAAAAAAAAAAAAAATATTAAGTAATTTCTAAACTTAAAAAGAAATTTAATTTTTCAAATTTTGACAATTAAAAGTACAATAAAATACATCTATTTTCAAAAAGTGAAGATCAAAAGTTTTTAAAAGGATTACTCGTACTGTTTGACTCACTAGTTTAAGTAATTTGAGTTACACTTTTGAAAACTTTTAGTACTCACTTTTTTAAAACAGCTGTACTGGACTATTTTTAATCTTAATTCCTTTTTTTAGTTACTACGTTTAATAATTAAAACAAATTTTTTTTTTTCTCATTTTCATTTTCGAAAAGACTATTAATTGTCAAATAAAAAAGATTACTATTTCTGATAAAATTTACTAAAAACTTTCTTTAAGAGAACCTGGAAAATTTATTTTACACAACTTTAAAGGAATCTGAAATTTTCATTCTCATTTTTTATATGTAGAATAATTTATAACTACAAAACAAATGATCACAAACCTCTTATTATTAAATACTGTTTCTTCAAAAAAAAGACAAAAACTTCGTTTATTTAACAATTCATATTGAAAAAAATATTTTAATATTTTTTTTTCTCTTGGATTATGAATAATATAATTGTATTAATTTACAATAATCTTGATTCAATTTTTTTTCTGAATTAATACTTTTCACTTCAATATTATGAAACTGGTTTTAAATATTAATATATTTATTTTTTTTGTTTTTATTTTTTTTTTAATTAATTAATTTATTTTGCATCTTGCACTCTTATAAAAAAAAGCATGATAAAAAAATTTTAAAAACTCGAAAAAAGTTGACAAACTTCAAAGAATTATTTTCAGAACTAACCTATTTCCAAAAAAGAGGGATAAATTTATTTTCAGATATCTTTATTTAACTTCAATTTTAATATAATTATATAAGATCTAAAAATTGTTATTCATCATTTATTGATTCTTTAAAAAGAATTCAATTTTTTTATTAGTACTACGTTACTTTAATTAAAGATAGTAAATTTTCTGTTCTAGAATTTGAGATGATATTTTTTTGAAGTGTGAAAATTGGTGATTATTTTTTTCTTTTTGCTCATAAAAAATTTTTTTCCCAAGAGGTTTAATCTTGATAAAATTTTTAAATCAAAGAAAAAAACTTATAAAAATTTTTTTATTTTTTTAAAAATTTAATAGTAAAAAATTTGAAAATTTTTTTTCACAGTTAAGAGGTTATAATAATATCTTTCAAAAGCATTTTAAATTTAATAAATATTTTTCAAATGGATAATCAATTATTTTGACTATTAAAGAATTATTTATTGATTTAAATTGAAAAAAATATTTTTTTTTTGATTTTCCGTTAGGTTTTTTTTAATTTTTGAAATAAACTAAAAAATTAATAAATTTTCAGTTTATTTCAAAAATTAAAAGAAATTGTCATCGGCTTTTCCAGTATTTAAAAGAATGGATTTTACTAGATTCTTTTGAAAAGTGGAAAACCTATGACACGGCAATATTTATCATTAGTGATTTTTTTTCTCTATTTCAGTTTAATTAGACGAGTACGGCATTTTCAAAACTATTGGTTATTATCTATCAAAGTAAATATCTCCAAGTCGGATTTAACTAAAATTCATTGTCACATCCATTTAAAATTTTAATATCCTAAAGTACACCTTTTTTTCTCGACTAGAGACTTTTAAAAAAGGTGATTATACTAATATCAACAATAAATACAATAGCCCTAAGGAATTTGAAGTTCTGTAATTTTGATCATATTGTAAATAAACTTTATTATTTAGGATGAAAGGTTAATGAAAGTAGTACTTTTTGTCTAAACTCAAATTTTACAATTTTATTTTAACATATTAGTGATACCTTATTTAAAAATCAATTTTTTTTCACATTTTTTTGAAAAACGACTTTAATCGATAAAAAATTAAAAATTATTTATTAATTCTAATTTTATTCTTAATGTAAATAATTTAACAAATCAAAAAATATAATTATTATTTTAAAAAAAAATTTTATAGAGTTATTGATGTCGGTGGCCAAAGATCTGAAAGAAGAAAGTGGATACATCAATTTGATGATGTTACCTTGATTATCTATGTAAAATTTTTTTAATAATTTTTCAACCTTTTAACTCTTTTTAAAACTAATCAATACTAAACTCTGTTTCAGTCAAAGGGGCCCAACGTTTTTTTCAAATATCAATTATTTTATATAATTGACCTTTGAAGAACAAATAAGAAATAAACAGAATAATATACATCAAAGAATTGTTGATATATGCCTGAAAGAAAACTAATTAATCAATAGATTTTCTTAAAAATTGAAAAACTCAAAATCTTAGGGACCCTATTGAGAAAAACAACGATGTTCGTTTTGAACTTCTACTGGTATTTGAATAATCAATATGAAACATTTTTCACTTCATTTTCCATGCTTTTCTTTTAGAAATTAAGTCCCCAAACCAAGTTTATTGGTATTTGTGGTCTCTATTTGAAAAAGGAAATAAAAATGAAGTGAAAAATTTTTCACATTTATTAAACAAATATCAAGATCAAAGATCGAATAGAATTGCAATAGAAATCAATATGATTTCTCAACAATCTTTACATGATTTCAATGACCTTAGAATAACACGTTTTTACCAAGTGACTATTGATCTTGCAATAAAAAAATTTTTGCAACTGAATGACTTTTTAAAAAAAATATCGAAAAAAAAAAACAACAATGTGTAAAAATGTGAAAAAATGATTTCAATTTTGAAAATTTCCAAAATAAAATTTTTCTTCTAATATCTATGCAAACCCTTTAAACACATGTATTATACCCATTACAACTGGGCCCTTTGACTGAAAAATAGTTTAATATAAGTATGCATATATGTGTATGTGTTAATAGATTAGCTAATTTCGAATTATCTTTATATTTATTTATTATTTCTTTCTTATTTTACTTTGAAATTTTATAATATTTTAGGTCGTAGCAACAAGTGAATATAATCAACAATTATTTGAAGATGAATCAGTAAATAGAATGCAAGAAAGTTTAACATTATTTACAAAAACAGCAAATAATGAATATTTTAAAGAAAAAAATTGTGTAATTTTTTTTAACAAAATGGATTTATTTGAAAAAAAAATTAAAAAATATGATTTTTCAAAATGCTTTCCAGATTACGAAGGTGGAAATGATCTTGATGAAGCTAAAAAATTTATCAAAAAGAAATTTATAGAAGTAGGTCAAAATGGCCAAAGAAATATTTTTGCACATTACACATGCGCAACAGATACTAGAAATGTAATTTTTTATTCTTTTTTTTATTTTTTGTTTTTTGTTTTTTTTATTTTTTGTTTTTTGTTTTTTTTCATCAGTATCGTTATAATTAAATTATTTTTTATAATTTTTCCTTTTCTCACTATACTATAATCTTTTATTATTCTTTATTTATTAAATAATAAGATTGAAAAAGTTTTCGATGCTGTTAATGTAAGTATATTAGAAAACACACTTAAAATTGGTGGTTATATTTAATTTATATTATTTTTATTTAATTCCTTATTTTGATAAATGAAATCAATACATTTTAGAAATGTGGATTCTCTTTGTGAATCTGATTTAAATGATTTTTATTTTTTATTTTCTATTTTTTTATTTTAGATTAGATACTAGGGGAATGATTTGTATTCCTTTTAATATATTTTTATGGTGTTTCAATATATATTTTATATATTTCTATTTTATTGTTAAAATAAAGTTCAATAAAACCGTGATTGAAACATCGACTAATAAATATTTTTCTTCAATTGATTTTTTTTTCTATTAATTTGTAGTTTTAGAATTTTTTTTTCTTGGGTGATTGAAGGAGTGTAAATTAAAAACTCCAATTCAAAATTTTTAACACACCAAAATTCAATTTTTGAAAAAAAAATCTTATTTGATAAATTCTAGAAGAAATACCAAATTAGAGCAATTTACTCTATTGTGAAATGTTAACAATTGTTTATAAATTACAATACTCGCAAAAAAAATAAATAAATATTAATACAAATAAATTATCGGTGTGTTAAAATTTTTGGAGGGAGTACAACAAAAAAATATATTGGTAAATTTGTTGAAATTCTATTAAAAAATTATTGATCGATCAAATGGTTAGATACCATCCAGTAATTTTATTTGAGATCTTTAAAACAGAAGAACTCAACTTTAAAAATATATTAACCATTGAAAAAAATTTTTGATCAACAAAAAAAGTTACATAATTTAAAAATAAAAAAAAAAAAAAACAACTAAAAGATGAAAAAGTGATTTTCATATTTTCCAAAAAATAAAAATTATTTCCAATTTCAATGAAATTGTATTATTGTGTTTGTTTGGAACGTTTTAGCTGTGTGAAAAATTTTGAATTTTAGTTTATTCTACATGTTCTTATACCTAAATTTATAAAAGGGGATTTTAGCGAAAACCCAAAATTTTCACGATTATTAATTAATGGAAATAATTTCAATTGGTCTTGTTTAAAATTATTTCCGAAGATTTATTTCTCTGAATTGATTTTTAAAATATTAATTTTATATTTTCATAACCAGGACTTACCAATAAAAAGCTATCAATATTCACTATTATCTCTTTATGAACATATCTTAGCCATAAAGTACAAAATTTATTTGAGTTTTTATTTAATACATAGTAATATCTTTTTAAGCAGTTAGTACATGTTCTGAATTTTAGAATTGTTGAGCTTGATCTATATCTTAAATATATTTGAGTTTTAAATAAATTATTTTTGATTATTTGATTATTGAAAAATAAAATAACAGTGTGCAATGGAGTGTTGTAGAGTGCATAGGTTTTCGTTTTTTAATTTGAGAAATAATTAGAAAACTTCTGAAATTTTTTTATTATTTGAATATACTCTTGTGGGGTGTTGTCAAGGGGTCATGGAGTATCGTGGTGTGCCTATATTTTTTTTAATTTTAAAATAAAAACCAAAATTTTACAAAATTTACTTTTTATTTCAAAAAATAAAAAAAACATTGCAACATGTACGTAGAGTACCGTAGAGTGAACTCACTTCTTCAGAATTCAAAAAAAAAAAAAAAAGAGAGAAAAATTAAAGATTTTACCCCATTCTTTCAAATCCTGGTAAGTTAATAATAATTTTTTTTATTTTAAAAATTAAAAAAAAAAAACTATAGAAACTTTATTCAGGTGATTCCTATTTTTGATTTGACAATCTATTGATTTTCCAAATAAACAGAAAACTCAAGAAAACCCAACAACACTGTCAATTTTTGGAAAACAAAAACTCATTAGATGTGTACTTATATATTTTAATTTTTAGTTCAATTGAACCATTGATTTCTATTTAAATCTATTTTGAGTTGGTTAATTGAATTTCATTATTTTTTCTAAATAAGGGAGAGATTAATTTTTTATCCTTTTTTTTATTAATTTGAATTTTTTTTTATTCACTGAAATGAACAGATTTTTAATTTGGAATTATTTTTTGTCAATAAGAATTGGTATGTTTCTGTTTCTTTTGCATATCCAAATAATGCAGTGATAAATCCTATAAATTAAATAATGTAAAGTTTTCGATTTTGATTTTTATTTTCAATTTTTCCTGACTGAATTTTCTTTATATTGCGAAGGAGAGTTACAAAAAAAAAAAGATCAAGTGTTTACTTGTTAATACTGTGACATTGAAACTCAAAAATATGGTTAGCTTGAAAATAAAAAAATAAAAATCAAAGACAAAAATGAGCAAAGTTATGTTTTTATAAATCAAACCAAAAAGAAAAACGAAATTACATCAATTATACAACTAATCCCCAAGTGAACTTTCATGATCAATTATTGAATTAAAATCAATCAAAAATAACAAGCCGTTATGATTTTGGGTGCTCTGAATTAAACCAAGATCATTTGTAAATGTAAAGTTAAGCAAACAATAAGATGGTTTCCAAGATAAAGTTGATCATTACATTATTTTTTCTTGTGTTTTTTGTTTTTTTGGTTTATTATTGAAAGAATCTTTTCACAAACAAGAGTTATTGTGAATCACAAGGTTGGGTGAACAGATTAACTTTAAAAAAATTGATCTGTTGATTATCACGATTATTCACTTTTTAATAATCAAATATTAGTTTTGGAGTCAAATCATTCGTAGAGTAGCTGTACTCTTTTTAAAATCTATCAAATGTTCAACTTCCTTATTATTGATTGTTTTCAAATCTTCAACAATAGTATTAAGTGTAAAGGGAAAACAATAATAAACTTTTTCTGCTTGTCTTTTTTGTTTTTTTTTCAGCTAAATTAATCATAAAATAAAAAAAATATCATCTCGGTAAATAGAAGGATGTACTTTTCATTAAAAGTTGGTTTAAATGTAAACAAATAATCAATTAATATTGAAACAAAACGTGTATTCTTTTGTTGTTAGACTTTTTTTATATTTAGTAAATTGGATTTATTGAACTAATGTTTTTTTGAATTGAAAAAAATCGTCATCAAGTTCAAGATTTTGATTTCTTTAGTTCAGTTTCATTAAACAACCAAAACGAAAGCTTCCAAGTTGAAAGCAATCCAAACTTTGTTCTTGAAAATGCTTTTTTTCTCAAATGTTCATATTTATAACTACAAAAAAAGAAAGAAAAAAAATGATTTTATTAAGAGATCTTTTTGTCCAAAGCAACTACATTGTGTATTATAGTATGGGATACATTATTCGTTGCTGTTTAGAAGATATTAAGGTTAATTAGCAAACTGTCTTCTTTTTGTGAAAACAGGAATTACAATAATTTAAGAAGATGGTGATGAAAAAAATGTATTGGACAAATTAAAACATAGAATTTAATTCTACATAATAAGAAATAACAAAAAGATAATAAATATTTTGTAAGTCCTAAAGGGAAACACAGTATTCTTTTAAATGTAAAATAATACACACACTACTTAATCTGTATTTTTCAAGGAATAAAACCATTTGTAAATTATCATTTTTTTTAACTTTTTCAAAATTTGTTGTTTTTATTTCAAAATTTCTTTTTATTATCAACCATCCGATGGAAATAGAACCAATTGATCGAACTTCGCTTTTAGATCTTTTAGCTTATTGTGATCGAGAATATGAAGAAGAAGGAATGGAGGAGTTGGTAGACAAATTAATTGAAGAAGAAAAAAAAAAGCAACCATTTGAGATGGGAAAATATCTTGAGCAAATCCCTGACTACCAAACAACACTTAAAGGCACTAACGGCCTATTAAATAAAGAGTTTGAAAGGATCTCTTCTGGAAAGCCACTAAATTCATTTAATGCAAGTAATTATATTGTTTCAAAGCCAAAAGACAAATCATTAAAGGATCCAAAGCAATGGAAAAAGTCGATAAAAAGGCTCGAGTTGTCAACTGCTTTACAATTACAAAGAAATGAAAATTTAACTTTGATGTCCAAATTTAGTTCAAATTCTTGGTTGGATTATAACCGTGGGTTAGGTGCGTATTCAAACAACATCAGAAAAAGAACCCAGCAAATTGAAGAACAAACCTTAGATCTCAACAGAGCAAGGAAATTTGAGCAGGAGCAAATTACAAACAAATTAAAAAGGTTCAAATCTCGTTGGTATGAAACAGTAGATCGTAATTTAAAAACAGAAAGAGCCTGTAAAAATTTAGAGAAAGAAATAGAAGAATTAGAAAAAAAGAATTTAAAGAAATAAATGATTTGAAAATATTTTTACACACTTTATTTTATCTGTGTTTATTGTTCGATCCTTGTTTGTTATGATTGGAAAATTCTCTTTTTTGACAAGATTTTAGGTTTGACTGGAAATTAATTTATTCCAATTCAAATAGTTTCTCGGCTTGTTGGACAGGAAAGAATCCCAAAAAATTTCTTGACAAACAACAATTCAATTATTTGAACACACCAGAGTAACCAAAAATCTATTTTTTGAAAAAAAAACTTTAAAATTATATTTTATTTAGGAGACCAAATATTCTTATTTGTAAAAAAGGTGTCTTCACAATTCAATTTAAAATAACCGAAAAAAAATCAAGTTTGGGTGAGTGGTCAAAAATTATGAGATGGTTACAGTCTCGATCGAAAATATTTTTGAAATTACTGTGCACTTTTTTATTTTTTTTGAAAAATTGGCGTTGTAAAATTCTCAAATCAAAGAATAAGTTAATATATTAAATTAGAAGATTTTTCCAGAGAGTTTATCTTTTTTAAATAACCATTTTTTTACTTTTACTATTTATAAATCAAAAAAACATTTGAAGACCAAATTAGTACCTTTTGTGAAAATAAAATTCCCATTATTTAGAATTTGTTTTAGTAAATGGGTTAAAATAAGATATTGTATATAAAAATATAGATAACTGTTGTGGAAAAAAAGTGAAACACAGTTTTAATTGGGGACATGACTGAAAATTCAAAGTAAAATCAATGAAAAAAATAATAAATAAATAAATAAAGACAAAATGAAGTATACGTAACAATAAAAGTTTTTTAAATACTATCTTTTGGTCTGGGTTTTTCTTTGATTGGTAAATTATTAAAAATTTGTTCAAAAAATTGACTATTTTTGAGATCTCCAAACTACACCAACAATTTTGTTAAATCAAGTAGATTTAAATTGTATTTTTTGGGTTGATTGAAAATAATATAATGGGTTATTATTTGAAGTTAATTGGTTTCTTCTTTTTATTGATTTTACTTTTGATTTTCAATAATGTTCCCAATTAAAAACCGTGTTTCACTTTTTTTCCAGTTTCACTTTTTTTCCACAACTGTAATTTCAACTTTGAATTCAATAATTTTTTAAAAAATTTTTTCTAAGAAAATTTAATTGGAAACTTGATTTATTTTTATTTTTTCATTTATTTTTTTTAATTTTTTTAAAGGAACTTATTTGATTCAGTTTTCAATTTTTAGTGTTTTTGGGCTGTAGTGACATTATATTTAAAAATTGTAATAATTATTAAAACCAAGTAAAAAATTTTGTTTAATGAAACGCTTATTATAAAGGGTATATTTTTTATTATAATAAATATTAAAATTTTCCAATAAAAAATTAGAAGGATATTTATTGGAATACAGTTTTTTTTTTTGTAAATAAAAGAAATATTTTTCTTATTTTCCTTTTTTTATTATTTAATATGTTTTTAGATTAATTTTTTTCTTTATTGGGCATAACCGTGGGAAATACTCTAGATGTAGAAAAAATATTCAAAAAAATTTGTTCATTTGATTTAAAGTTAATTACCAAATGTTACAAAAACACTAAAACTGTTGATAAAAGCATTCCATGTTACTATTTTTTTTATTTCTAATTCAAATATTATTTCGGCATTAGTGAATAAAAGTGATAATTTAATGTATTATGTACTTTATTTAGTACTTAAAAATAAATTTAAACCCAGATTCCATGAAAAAATGATGAAATTAGTATAAAATATCCACTAAAGAATTTAAAATATAATATCAAATATTTTGAAGTTATTTGAAATAATATATATATATATATATCACAACAAAAAATAATTTAGAATTAAAATCATTTTCAAATATCATCTCTAGATTCATATTAGCCTGGAAATATTCTTATGTATCATCATAAATTACTTTTATGTTTAATAACATTCAAAATCCATTGGTGCCGTATTTTAGAAAGAATCCAGAAATCAAAATCGTCAATTTTCATTGATATTTTTCAATTTTTTATGCCCCAATATGAAATCATCAATACCATCATTTTTTTCACAAGTTAATAGTAATATTTTGAAATATCTCACTTTCGGATCTGTGGGTATATTTCTTCAATATATTTGGGAATTTTTTGATTTGAATCCTTTTGGTGATGATTGTGGTTTAGATATATCTTATTTTGGTTAAATTTTTCAGAAATTTGAATATTTTTGAATAACTATTTTAATTTTTAGTTTTCTTCTTCTTATACTGATTCTACTTTTTTTTTATTTATTTACTGAATATTTTATCTTTTTTGTTGAAAAAAAAAATATTCTATTTTATTTAATATTGATTATTTGTACATATTTGATATCTTTCTCGTTTTGGATTCTCAAATTTTTTTTACTAAATGATAACTAAAAATTTTTTGAAATCTATATTGAAAGACTACGTTTCTGTCCTAGGAAGTGTTGGGAAATAGTGTTATTTATCCTTCTCGGAAAGAATGGTTATTCTGAAGAAATTGGACAAAAAAACAATCATTTGAAGTTAAAATCAATTAAAAACTTGTACAAATAAATAATAAATAGATTTTTGAATAAAAATTGATAAAAAATGACTTTATAGGATTTTCAAGTAACATTCAAAATTTTTATACGTTTCAAACTTGTAAAAGCAATTGTAAAAAATATTTGGTACTGTCTTGAAATTTTTTTATGTTTATAGATTAGAATGAAATTTATAAACGTGTTAAATCATTTTTTTTTAGGATCTTAGAAACGTAAATTTCTGAAAATTGTTTGCAATATGACAATTTCATATTATTTTGTGAAGAAATTCTCGTTTTGGAAATTATATTGTGATTATAAAACTCTTTCAAGAGTGTTTTTATCATCAAAATCCAAGCCTAACTTTAAAAGAAGAAATTATATTTTTTTTTCGAGTTTCATAATATTAGTGGTATTTGATTAATAAATCGGAAAAAATTTTCACTTTCTTTTCCTCTCTTTCTTTCCATGATATTTTTTTCGAAGAAAAAGGGATAAATTTAGTGATGTTGTGATTTTTTGCACGGTATTTTGTAAGGTATTTTGTTCTGCATTTGTGTGAAATCAAAATCCTAATTGAAAATTGGCATAAAAAGTTTCCGAATTATTTATAAATAATAAAGAAATCATAAGGTTTACAAACCCTGAAATCTGAAAAAAGAATATCTTGTGTTGGGTGTAGTGACTTTTTAATTCCAGGGATTGTTAACCTTAGTATTTCAATTGAAAATTCAAAGATAAGTATTACCGGCATTTGAATTATAAATGAGAAAATATTTTCACTTTATTTCTCAGAGTTTTCTTTTATTAATTGAGTTCTCAAAGAAGTAGGTTGTAATTTAAGAACTCTATTTGAAAAAGAAAATCATTGAAAAGGAAGTGGAAATTTTTCCCACTTATAATTTAAATACCAGTATAATTTTTTTTGAATAAGATTATTTTTTTAATACATAGTTTTTTTAAAACTGAATGATTTTCTTTTTAAATGTTGAGAGAAAAATGTTGGGCAGAGAAAAATAGTTCGAAAACAATTTTATTTTTGAACATTAGTGGAATTGATTTTTAATTTCTTTCGCTTGTGAAATAACTAAAGAAATTAACAATTATCTAATTATTAGAATAACAATTATTGTAATTCTACTTTTTCAAAACCTTATCTCTTTTAATCTAAAGCAAGTTTAAAAATTACCTTTTTCAGAATTAATAGTAAACTTTACAAAAACTTGGATTTTTGTTAAAATAGCATGATCTACTTTAGTTATAAACCATTCAAATTAGTATTTTGCACAAACCACAGATTAATGAACTTTTAACACCTTTAAACCTGTATTTATATAAAACTCAACTAGTTATAAATAGGATTTGATTTTAAATTTTACTAATGTTCCAATTTAAAATGATGTCCAATAATTTTTCTGTGTCAGACATTTTTCTCTCAAAAGTAAAGTATATTTTTTCTTAACATATTATTAATTGTCAAATAAAAAGATTAAAATTTCACTCAGCTTTCCAAAATAATCACACACTCCAAGAATTAGAAATTGTAACAAATCTCAGAATTCTAAAAGGTAAATTACTAAATAAAGGACTATTCGAATTTTATGCTCTGCGAGGGTTGGAATACCATATAGTAAATTGGAAAAATGATTAAAAAGTTATAGGTTTTGCTGAAAGTCAAATTATTGCAATTTTTGGGATATTAAATGGTTTTCTTGAAAATTAAAAAAATATTTTGAGATCCAAAATTTTTCAAAATTGACCAAAAAAAACATTACAAATTTTTTACCAATTACTCGTGTGACTTTCTACTTCGTATATTTGTATTTCAAGAGTTTAGTGGAGTGGTATTAATACACTTTAATATAAAATGGAAAGTCACAGCAGCAATAGGTAAAAAATTAGAAATTAAAATTTGCAATGTTTTTTGAGGGAATTCAGTTAAATTTTGGATCTCAAAATATTTTTTTAATTTTCAAGAAAACCATTTAATATCCCAAAAATTGCAATATTTTGACTTTCAGCAAAACCTATAACTTTTTAATCATTTTTCCAATTTACTATATGGTATTCCAACCCTCGCAGAGCATAAAATTCGAATAGTCCTTAAACTGATTTAGAAAACATAAAATTGAAATTTTGCATGATTTGAAAACCTTTTTTTCAGGGAAAGCTGAATGAACAATTTTGTTCCACTTATTTTGCAACAAATTGAATAATAGGATTTAGTTCTTCTTCAACGAAAATAATTATTTGAAATAATTAGAAAATTAGTTGAAATACGGAAGTTTCGATAAGGAGAAAAAACTATATCAAAACTTTTAAAAAACAATAATTCCTTCCAGAAAAAAGCTACAAATGTAAGTTTGGCCTTGTTATACACTTGGGTTTGATCTTTGTTATTCAATTTCAAGGTGCATTAACATTTTAGGAATTGACATTTGACTTTACCCAAATTTTTTTTTAATGGTTGAGTAGCCTCTAAGAAATCTATGATGGAAAAATTTGAGTCCAACCACTTCTAAATAATAAAAATAAACAAATGGTTTGTGAAACTATTATTACCTTGAAGATAACAATAATTTGAAAAGTCAAATGAAAATGAAAATAAAGCAAAAAAAATTACATTTAAAGAACAAGAATAAGATTAAAGATAAAAATATCTCTGTTCAAAAACAATAAATAGACATTAAAAGTTAAAATTTTAACAGTATTTAAAATCTATTTTTGTGATTAAGTGTTTCTTGAGAATAATAAGAACAAAATAACTAATAATATGTGAAAAAGTAATCATCATCACAATTAAAAAAAAAAAAACAGAACATTCTTTTTCTTTTTATATTAGGACAAATTCAATAAACAAAAAAAGGATGAACAAATTATTTTTCTGGGTTTATCGAATAAACAAATTCCTTCAAAATTTCAAAATTTATTTTTTACTTTTTCTTTTTTTTTTCTTTTTTCAAAAAACTTTTTTTAACGAAATTCTTTTTTCTTTTACAACAAGCATCTAAAAATCAAAACCAAAAATAAATCATGACTGAATTATTTGTAACAAAAGTTTTACCCTATGTGTCTTTGCTAGGGTTAGGGCTATCTGCGATCTATGCCGGAGCTATTACCTCTCTTCATCGATTCCAAAAAAAGCTTGTAATCTTGGGAGAAAAAGATATTGAGCTGAGCGAATCCGAAACAGATGAAGACGACGAGCAAGAAGAACAAGAATTCCCAATTGAAGAGTCGATGGGCAAAAAGCAAGCAAGCAAATACCCCTTGATTGCAGGAAGCTTTTTGGTTGGCATTTTCTTTGCCTTGAAGGTGTTCGGCAAAAGGATCGTGAACCTGTTATTCCAAATCTATTTCTCCTTTGTCGGGATCCTCACCATCGTTGAAACATTTTCCCCAGTCTTTAAAAAGCTAATGGGTAAAAAACTCAACAACACGGTTCAATATAAACTCAACCTCAAGTTCCCATGGAAGATACCATATCTTGTCGACGAGCCAATTGAAATCAAAGAAACGATTCGACTTTCGGATCTCGTTGCACTCGTTGTCGCAATCTTGATCCACGTCTGGTATTTTACAACAGAATCATGGATCGCAAATAACATTTTGGGATGGCTCTTTTCTTACAAGGGTATTTACTCCTTATCCCTCGAGTCCTTCCAAACAGGCGGGATCTTGCTCTGGGGTTTATTCTTTTATGACATCTTCTTCGTCTTTTATACACCTGTAATGGTCGGTGTAGCCAAGCAACTTAAGGGCCCAATTAAATTCATGTTCCCACGAAACATTTTTGCAGACAAATTGGAATTTAGTATGTTAGGCCTTGGTGATATCGCTCTCCCAGGAATATTCATTGCTCTTATTATCAAATTTGATTATGAAAATGCCAAAAATATCCTCAAAAAAAATGAAACAATCAAAAAGGACAAATTCTCAAAGCCTTACTTTAGAAACACCTTTATCGGATATCTCGTCGGCTGTGTTGCCACAGTGGTCGTAATGTTAATTTTTAAAGCTGCTCAACCCGCTTTATTATATTTAGTCCCAGGCTGCTTTATCAGCTCAATGTTAACAGCTTATTTTAAAGGAGAATTTTCCAAATTCTTTCATTATGAAACTTTGGTTACTAAATTAGAAAAAAAAAAGAAGGAAGAAAAGGAAAAAGAAGAAAAAAAAGAAGATGATAATAAGAAAGAAGATAAAAAAGAAGAAGAAGATAAAAAAGAAGAAGATAAAAAAGAAGAAGAAGAAAAAGAAGAAGAAGAAGAAGAAGAAGAAATAATTGTTAAAGACGAAAACAAAAAAAGTTCAGAAGAAGAAACTGATTAAATTTATTTATGAAAGCAAAAAATGATAATTTTTAATTTCATTTTTTATATTCCTTTTTTTTTTAGCAACAATATTTTCAATTTATTTTTTAATTGAATTTATTTTTTCTTTGATTATTTTTTGGTATTTGGCAAAAAATAAAAAATTTTAAACAATTGCTAAACTTTTTTAATAATTTTTATTTATTTTTAATTACTTTTCAATAAGAGATTTTTTATTTTTTTTTTATTTTTAATTATTTTATTTCAGTGAGACCCAAGAATTGAGTAAATTATGGAAAAATGTATATCTTGTTTATATTCAAGTAGGATTTGATTTTTTTTCTAATTTTTGATCTTTTAAGAACTTACAACTAGAACATTTAAAAAAAAATATAAACTCTCATATAAATTATTATAGTTGTTTAAAAGTTACTTTAAAATCTATGTTAAACAGAATAATCATTTTCTATCTCACACTTTCCTTATATGACAAAATTTTATGGTATGTGATAACCTATTATAAACCTGAAATTTAAGAATAGACCAAAAATTTCTACAATAACGAAAAATTTTTAATTTGAATTTTTTAATACTAACCTTCTGAATTATCAATAATTTTGAAAATTTTTCAGTTTTTTTTTTTGAGATCTTTTATTTCTAATCTCAGAAAACTCTATATACAAGACAATTTCAAAATAATTATTAAAGTCAATCTTGATTATTGGTAATCTTTTGTTTTTTATTTTTCGATTTGTTGGAACAAATTTCAAATTTTTTTTCTAATTTTTCCACTTTTTTTTTTTTTACTAGAGTCCAGAAGAAACCATAAGATTCAATAATATGTGTTTATAGGAATAATTTGTTTTTAAACATCAAAAGTTAGATAAAAAATCCTTTCTACCCATCAGGTGTTTCGGGTAGATTTTTAACAGTTGTGTTTAATCTAATTATTAGCATAATAATAATAATAATAATAAATTATTAATATTGTCTCCAACAAAAAAAAATTCTTTACGTTATTAGTGTGTTAAATAATATCCTAATACCCACTCTTCTATATATCACTTAGCACACCTGATCTGTTTAAATTTCATTAGGTTTATAATCAAATCTTTTGAATGATATTTATGTAATGTTATGTATATTTTCTTATTTGTCTTTAACCCAGATCTCTATTATAATTCAAATTCAAAATAGTTCAAAGATAAAGTCGTTATGTTATTGTATTTTTTTATGTTTTTGGAAAAAAAAAAATAATTTGTCATTTAAACATTTTCTTTTAATATTTTTATTTTTATGTTAAATTTTTTAAATAAGAAAATTTATTACAATAATCGTAACTCAAAACTCCACACATTGGTTTATTTATAATAAGAATCAAATAAATTTGTTAATTTTATGATAAAAAAAATAAATAAAACAATAAATTACTCAAAAAAATTCATTTTTTTTCAAGATAAAATTTCAATAAATATTAAATCAAGAGAAAAATGAAATTTATTTCTTTAGGTGAAAAATAAAAGTTTAATTTGAATAATTTTCTAAAAATTTTATTTAAGTAATAGAAATTACTTGAAAAATCAAAAAAAAAATAAAAAATGTAAAATAATTTCATTTATTACATTGAAATTAAACAAATAAAAATCAAAATAATAGATAAAATAATCTATCTAAATTTAAATAAAAATTAAAAATACCTCTTAAATATTATTCAAAGATAATAAAATAATCTCCGAAAACAAAAATTTTTTCTTTTGAATTTTGTTGTTAGTAAAAATTTGAATATTATATTTGTGAAATTTGAATTTTTCAATCTAAATTATTACAGATCTTTAAAAATAATTTTTGATCTCTAAACTCTTAATAAACTAATATTTTTTTTTTTATGTTTAGATTTTATAAAGTCAAAAATTAAAAAATAGTAAAAAATTAAAAAAAAATCAATTATTAATCTGACACAAACTATTGGCCAAATCATTTAAATTTGAAAAAAATTCTTGTTTGAAAAAATTGTAAAATTTTATAATAAAAAAAAATATTATTTTTTTTTAAAATTTAATTAATATTTTTTTTATTCTAAATTATTTAGAATCAAATATGTGTATAAATTCCCGTTGAAAATTAATCAATAGGTTAAACAAAATTTCTATGTGATTTCAAAATATCTTTTGTCACGAATAAATTATTTGATAAAGTATTTGAGGCAATATTGGGTGGCAAATGGAAGAAAAAATATCGAATAAAGTAAGATGTGGTTTAATCATTAAAACTAAGAGGTTTTTGATCTGTAGACAAACTTTTCAAAAAAAAAAATTTTTTTTAGAAAAAATTTGGATGGAAAAATAATAAAATCATATAACCAAGAAAAATTTTCAAAGGTTGAAAAAATTATTTCAAATTATTTTTTATGTGTATTTAACAACACAATTTTTAGTTTTCAAATTTTATTTCTATAAAAATTGTTTATAAATTCTATATCTTAGAATGCTTTGATAACAATTCAAATTAAAAATTTTCTTTCGAAGACAATTAGTATATTTGGGGTTCCAAGTGATATATATATATATATATATATATATAAATCTTTTTATCGACACATATTTTTTATTATTTTACTAACAAAAAATTATTTGTAAAATAATTTTTAGATCCAATTATGAGAATAAAAAAAGAATTTTAATATTTCCCTAACATTTTATTGATTTCATTATTATTTATTTCTAACTCAAAATAAATTGTAAAAAAGGAAGTAATTTAAATATTATAACTTATTTCACTAAAATTGATTTAGGGGTTTGGTTATTAAAAAAACTTTAAAAATAGAGATGGTATTTTTATATGGTGGTACTTGGTTGCTTTTTGTAAAAAAAAATACAAAAAATAATTTAGCCTGTAAATTAATAGTACACATATAACTTTCCCTAGTCGCATCCTAAAATCTCATAATATAAAGCTGAGATGATAGTTTTTTATAAAAAGGATCATCTCAATCCTAATAAAAGAAATTTAAACACTACAAGATGTTAGCAGATTTTCTGTTTTTTCAAGTATTGAATCTAAGTTTCATTTTGGGTTCTTTGTTAACCAGAAATATATACCAATACAAAAATATTATAGGATAGGCTCCAATTCGATATATAGAAATCATAAATTACAATCTATTTCTTGACTTCTCTTCTTATTTTGAAATAAAAATAAGAAAAGGAAGTGAAAAATTTTTTTCCCTTGATTATTCAAATACAGTTTTTGAAAATTGTTCCCTTTTGCTGATAATTCCAAATATTATCACAAGAATTAGAAGTAGATTTCTTCACGTTATTGATGCAATGAGTCTCAAAAAAGTGTTTTCACTTCAGTGTGTTGTATTGGGGGTGATTTTGGTCAGAATCAGTTGCTATGCATCATTTTTTTCATTTTTTGAGATTTAAGAAAAGTTTTCAACAACACAATAATAGATAAGAACATTTCTTTTTCAATGATCCACAAATTGAAAAACCGTGTTCGTCATCTTGGTTTGTCACACCACCATCCTTTGTCTCTGATAAATCTTCAACTGAATCTTTTATTTTTTTTTTTTTCTTTTATAAAATTTCTTTGAAACTCTTCACAAACAATCTATGATATTCTTTTAAAAAGCAAAAACTCAAGGGCTAGGGTCATGTAACTCTGTCTACATGATGGGCAAACTATATGAATTCGAACAATCACAAGAAAAAAAAGAATCTATTTTATATCGTTTCTTTCTTGATATTCAATCACGAATCTTTTTTAGTTATAGATCACAGTTTCCTTTATTGAACGGATACACTACAGACACTGGTTGGGGTTGTATGTATCGAACAGGTTTGTTTTTTTTTTTTTTATAATTTTTGTTCTTTTTTGTACTTGGTTTCAAACAAGGATTTTGTTTTGATAAACATTTTGTTTTATATTGGTCAGCCTTGAACAAACAATCTGTAAAAATTATTTTTTGAAATTGTTTTTAAGGTAGGTTTCATTTCAAGACTTATTGTTAATTGAAAAACAAATGAACAAAATTTTCATTTGACTTTCCTAAATAAATAAAAACAAAAAAAAAGAAGATTTAATAAAATCATATTAATCCAAAGCTCTCAGATCAAAAGGTGAAATTTATCTCCAAACAAGATTTATTATTAAAGAGTTTAAATTTTGCTGAGATCTTGAAAACAATTTTTGGATTCAATCTGTACACCTTTTGAATACACCAACCAATAAATCAAATAAGGCTTATAAAAAAAATTTTTTTAAGGCGAAAATCCTCGAATAGAAGCCACAAATGTTTTTTTTTCGATTATTGCTAGAGTTGAAAAAAAGAAGATTCTGCGTTATTATGGCCAATCTTTTTTTGTTTATTATTTTTTGGTTTTTTTTTTGTGTCTTATTTTGTTTATTTTTGTTCCTGATATGTGATCTATAGTATGCACTAAAAAGCGCTAGTACTGTAAACTAAATGAAAAATTTTTTCAATTTATATTCCAATTAACAGAAAAATAATGTGCTTTTATTGACAAAGCCTATCAATTGATAGGTTTGTTATTCAATTTTGATTTCAATTCAACATTTTATTGGAAAACAAAGGACACTTTTGTACTTATTAGCTTTTGTTTTTTAGTACCATTTTTAACAATAATAGGACATACTAAAATACAATTTTAGAATTGTTTAAGGTTTACAATCCCTGAAACTGGAAAAAAGATTATCTTGTATTGGGTGTGGCAACTTGTTATTTTGGTTCTTAGCTGATCGATCCACAACTAAGTTTGGATCGTATAGGTGGTTGAAAAATGCTATTTTTGTCATTTTATTTTTTTTTTTTCCGAAATCCGAATTGATGAGTCTAAGATTAATTAATTGGAAGATATTTAATTAGTAATTGAGTTTTTTGTTTTCTGTGTTGAAATTTTTATTTACGCTTTGTATTATTTGATGCTTGTAAAAAAAAAATTTTTTATTTACTCCTAATTCTGTAAAAGGAAAATGATAATTTCATTGACAACCCAAAAATTAACACTTTCAATTCAATACCTTCCAATCAATTAATCTTAGACTCATCAATTCGGATTTCGGAAAAAAAAAAAATAAAATGACAAAAATAGCCTTTTTCAACCACCTATACGATCCAAACTTAGTTGTGGATCGATCAGCTAAGAACCAAAATAACAAGTTGCCACACCCAATACAAGATAATCTTTTTTCCAGTTTCAGGGATTGTAAACCTTAAAAATGTTCTTCTTGATGTTTAAAAATAACTTTATAAATAAAATAATTTATTTCGGAAAAACCTGACTTGAAAAAAATAACAAGTATGAAAAAAAAAACAAAAACAAAGAAAATAATTAAGGTATCAGTCTTCTACAGCAATAGGGCAAAATTTTAAAATATGTTATTGGTGATATTCTCTACAAACAAATTTTGTAGATCCCAAGTGTCAAAAAATTCTGATCGACTAAGAAACCCAGAAAAGAAAATTTAATAGTGAATCAATTTTTTTTTATATGATTTTTTATGAAAAAGAAAACCTTTAAATTTAATTTTATTTCTTACATTATAAAAAGTTTTTACCTTGTTTATTACATTCTCATCACTATTATACTATAAAATGTCTTGGTTACCAGGAATATTAATAAAAGATTTTTTTATATTTTTTGAGATAATTCTTTTGATTATCCATAAAAATGATTTAAATAAACAATTGAAAAATATTTGTATTGCTGTAAGAAGGGTTAGTTATAACCATTAATATTTTGAGAACCATTTAAAAATTTTACTCATAAACTGTGTTTTTGTCACAAGATGAAATTTGATTTTTCAAAATAAAATTTTCTTGAAGATATTTGGGAAATAAGTAATTTTCTTTACAAAATTCAAAATCAATTTTATGATTCTAAAAATGATTTGAATTGTTATAATAATTCTTGTAAATGAGGCCAAACATTATTTTTAAAAACAATTCGAAAAGAAAAATTGAAATTTTTTTTTTAATTTTTTTTTATTTTTTGAAAACGAGAAAATGACTCATTTTCAAACTTTAAAGAATAATAAAAAAATTTTTCTTCTATATAGATCAAAATATCATTCATAAACCATTATTAAACTTCTATCGAATTTAGATTTATTTAATCACCTATATCCACAATTATTTTTATTGGCTGAGATTTTCAAATGAAATATTAATAATGAAAAATAATAACAAAATAATTTTTTTTTTTCGTAATCAATGTTTTCAAACATAAAACAAAAAATATGTTTTCCCATTTTCAAGAATTAACTTAATTGTTAATAAAAATAATGGGTTGTTTTTTTTGGTTTTATATTGAAAACATGTAAATTTTGGATTCAAAAAATTGACTCAAATTAATAAATAGTTTAGATCATGCTTAACTCATCCATTTCAGAACCCAAAATACAAATTAAAAAAAAAAATAAAAAGATCTCAACAAGATTTCATTTTATTTTGAAAAAATACTAGTCTCTTAAGAGGGTAAGTACATTTTTCAAATTGTGAGTGTCACCATTTATGTGAAATTGGATCCTTCAAATCATTTCTTTAACCAAATACATTAATATTTTAATAAATTCGAGAGTGGAATATATCCTAGTATAAGATATCTACAAACCAACAAAAAAATGGAAATCAAACAAATGAAAAATTTGATCAAGAAAAAATAAATAAAAATTATTTATTTATTGATCCTAGCTGTAAAATTTGATACAATTACTTATTCTTAATTTGGTTTTATTTTTAATTCTTCATGGAAATAATTTTGTTTGTAAAATTTTTGAGAAACAAATAACTTGATATTTCTAAAGAATTTTAAAAATGAATTTAAAAATCCTATTTTCATTAAATTAATCTAATTCTAGTTTGGTTTCAGAAGAAAATAGGATATTGTTTGAATTCCTCTTCAGAAATAAAGATTTATTGTACAAATTCGTTTGATTTTATAATTATTTATTTTCCATTAAATTGAGAACTAAAAATAATTCTGAATTTGATTGAAATTTTTTTAAAATTTTCTTTTATTTTGGGTTGAATCCTTTGTAACTGTTTTTTAAATTTCGAGAATTCAACTCCTTTATTTTAATTTTGAAATAGTTTCCTGTATTTTGGTTTTTGTTTGATAAAAATATTTGAAAATTGAATTTTGAAAGCAAATTTCAAAAACAAATGTTTTGGTAAAATAATAATAAATAGTAATGGGGCGAGAAATTCAATGAAAAAAATTGTTTGGATTCATCCAGATTAAGAAGATAAAGAAAACAAATATTCGAAAATACACTTTTGGTCGATTTTTTTTTTTCATTCTTGATTTCAACAAATTTATTTGGAAAGGTGATCTTTCTTGTTTGGTATTCTAAAAGAAAACATTTGTTTCAAATAAAAACACCTTTTTGAGTCCATTTTTTTGGTTTACACTTGAATTAATTTCATTCATTCGTATTAACACATTTCTAGATCAAAAACCAAATTTAATAAAACCAAAAATTTAATCAAAAAAAAAAATGTTCAAAAAATTGAAAAATGAAAGAATCGAACCTTGAATTACTTTGGGTTTACTTTTCCTCTTTTCACAAACATAGCAGCGAATGGTATTTTGTTTTCAAAGTTTCAATATTTGGTGACACTCAAAAAATATTTTTTTATTAAGGTTCACACAATTAAAATGTTTCAAAATATTAAAATGTACTTACTTCCATAAGCAAAATTTATTATTTTAATCAAAAATAATTAAATAATCAAAAAAAAATTATATTTACTACTGATTAAGAAAGGTGGATTTAAGATACCATTTAAGATGTATCATTAGTTAATAGATACTGTGTTTAATATTAGTTTTGGCTATGTCCCCCCCCCCCTCGCGAATGAAATATCTGTTTTTTTTTTTTTTTTTTTTTTTTTTTTTGGAATTTTGAAGTTTTAAAAAACTATTATTAATTACTTATTTACAAGTTTTTTATTATTTATATATATACATATTAACCAATATGTATGATTAATATAAACAAATGTATTAATTTTTATTTGTAGGGCAAATGATGTTAGCTCAAGCTTTTCAGCAATATTTTTTGGGAAGAGGTAATATCTCAATCATTTTTTTTTTTTTTTTTTTTGGGGGGGTCTTGATATATTTATACAAATACTTTCTTGTTTATTTTTATTTCCTTTCACATTTTCACTCTTATTTTTTTGTATATCATACAGATTGGAAGATGGATAAACTTACCGAAAAGGAATTTCTAATATATTTAGGAGTAAAAAATATTTTTGAACAACATTTTAAATTTATTTTTTATAACGAATTTCATTTTTTTTTTTTTTTATATTTTTCTTTTTTTAAAGATCATTCGATGGTTTTCTGATCATCCTCTTGCACCTTTTTCGATACATAAAATGACTTTTGAAGGTTATTCTCTGGGATTAAAAGCCGGACAATGGTAAAAAAATACATAAAAATATTATTATAGATTTATATTTTTCATAACATAATTTTGAAATCGTTTTATTCGTATTATTATTATTAATTAAATATCTATTTATTGATTTTAGGCATTCACCAACAACTGTTTCGCTCGTGCTTCGGTATTTTTTTTTTTTTATTTTTTTTTTTATTTTTAATGTTTAAAAATTCACTAAAAATGAAATAAATTAAAAAAATCTCCCCTATCATAATTAATTACAAAAATACAAATGTCTTGTAGCATAGAAAATTACACAAGTGTATTATTTTATATTATTTTGGCAAATAAACATAATTTATTTAAAAATTTTCACATACTTATCTATTTTTTATCACAAAGTTCAATTTTTTATACCATTGGATTACAAGAGAATAAGAATATAAATTTTTTTTTCGAATATACGAAAATTTGATATGAAAATAAGAATTTTGATATTACAATCATTTTTACAGTAAAAAATTTATGATCAAACAAAAATTCCTTTGGAAATAATTTGAAAAAAACTTAAAGAGATACCCTAGAAAGGAAATTCCAAAACAAAAATTAAAAAAATACTCTTTTATTCTTTGACAAAATATCATTAATTATGAAATTTCCTTAATGTAAAATATTTTGAAATCAAAATTCTTATTTTTCATATATGATTTTGATAAATAAACGAATGTTTTTTTTTTTTTTTTTGATTCTTCTTCTCATAAGATTTTATGATATAAGTGAAAAATTCTCTTTACATTTCTATATATAAAAAAAAGTACAACTCAAATAATATATACATTATGGATTATTTTTTTTGTTTAACTTTGTTTTTTGATATACAAATTTTTTATTTATAAATATATATATATATATATATATATATATATAATTAAAATTGTTGAAATAAAGTTTAAAAAAATATTTTATCATTAATTAATAAATATAAGGATGAAGTAATAAACATTAAATAATAATAAAATAAAAAATCAAGGAATAATTCCAAGTGGTTAGACTATTGAATTTAAATAATTTTTGAAAAGTATAAAATATTATTTCATTTTTTCTGTCAAATAATTGTTGAAATTTTTCTATTTTCCAAAAGTGCAAAAACTATTAAAAAACAAAACATAGATTTCATTTCCCTAATAAAAAAACCATTTCTTTTTTTGTTTTAATTTTATTTATTTTAAATTCTGGAAAAGCTAGGCACTCTACGGTGCTCTACGGCACTTGAAGACACCCCACAAAAATATTTCACAATACTTAAAAATCAAAATTATTTATTTAAAACACAAAAATATTTATGTTATCCTTCAAGTTCAACCATTCTAAAATTCAGGGCATTTACTAATTGCTTTAATAGATATTAATATATAACCAATAACAATTCAAATAAATTGTGCCCTTTAAATTTAAAATATGAATAGAAGGAAATGATAGAAAATATTGATCATTTTTTATGGATATTCCCTTCCTCTGAAAAAGATAGATTAATTTTTCAAAATAAATGAAAAGAAATAAATCTTAATGAAATAATTTTAAACTCTGATAGTTTGAAACTATTTTCGTTAATTAATAATCGTGAAATCTATAATTTTACGCTTAAATTTATAAAAGGAAATGTAAGTCTAAGGGCCACTAGAGCGTAAATTACACTTCTTCAACAATTATATAAAAAGGGGGGGGTGATCATTTTTTTCTTAAATTAAAATTTTCTTTTTTTCCCCATCTTTTCGAAACCTTTAAAAATTCTCTTTTCTCTTTTCTTTGAAAAAACAGACCATACATTTTTTTTATTTTTGAAATAAATGAGATTGATTTTCAATCAAAACGAAAAAAAAAACAAATGTTTGGATTTAGAAAACTTTTTTCCACAAAAAAAGAGAAAATACTCCGTTTTCAAACATTATCAAAAAAATGAAGCACTTTTTTTTTGAAACTCTATTTATTAAACCAATAGTTAGGTTCTTTGAACCAAAATATTTGTTCAATATCTTACATACTTGAGACGAGAGTTCTTTTGGGATTAATGAGATGAAAAATCCAACAAAAAAATTATTCAAAGTCTTCCAAAATAACTTGAAATATCATTTTTAAAGTCTAATTTATGAGTAAAATACTTCTTATTTTACTTTTTTTGAATTGGAAATAATATCAGAAAATTTTCAAACTTTGCCTAATTAACAAAATGATTTCTCAAAATCTTTTCAGATCAAAGCAAGTATTATCTTAAACTTTTTAGATATCTAATCTCATTCTTATATGTAGTTATCTAAAAATATTTACTTTGTAATAATTTCACAAATAAAAAGTTTAGGTTCAAAAAAATAATAAATAGCGCCTATATAACATACTTACAAACTCTTATCAACCCACTCTAACAAAAAAAAATGTAATTAATTTGTTCATTTTTTAATAACATGTTATAAAGATGTTATTAATATTTTAACGGTGTTCTATCAAATTTTATAACACTTTTACAATTTATTCCACCTATATATATATATATATATATATATTACTTATCACATGTTATCAAAATAATTTTTTTATTAAATTCACCACAATGATACTATTTAAATTATTTTTTTAAAAATTTTAAATAATAAATATTAAAATAAACTATTTTTCAAAAATGTTTACTCGCTTTATAATGTTAATAGAAGTTGTTTTGAGGGTTTTGTTCCATATTATTATCACAAAAATTTTTCAATTTTTCGATCAGAATCTTTTTCTATTTTTGCAAATTTTCCCAATTTTAGTTTTTACTTTTTTAAATTTTTGTTTTTCTTTTGTTTTTCTTTTTCTTTTTCTTTTTCTTTTTTATTTCCATTTTTTTGAAGTTAAGTTCAAATTTTCTTTTATTTCTTTACTTGGTCAAATTGTTATTTTTGCTTTTTCAAATTTTTCTTTTTCTTTTTCTTTTTCATTTGCAAAAGATCAAGCAGAAAAAAAAAAAGATCTTCGAAAAGACAAATAATCACTAAGAAAATTGAGACTATGCGATGTCTTTTTTTAAAATGAATTTAATTATTAGCAAGAAATCTTCTTGTTAAACTTTTTTTCAGTGAAAGTTCAGTAATAAAAAAAATCGGTAATGAACTTTTCAAAAATTGTTACTCACTTTTTTTTTAGTTTTTGGTTTTATTTTTTTTTAATTTTTAAAATATCAGGTTTATATATGTTTAGAATGATTTAAAAGTGAATTATGAATCAGATTTAATTATTAGTTGTTATTGAATACTAAAGGATAAATATTTTTTTTTCAATTTATTATTTCAGGTCAATAACAATTTTTGAAATGGGGTTTATACTTTTTTTTTTTTTGATTTTCTCTTAATCACCACTAATGTTTTCTAATTGTCAATTATTTGGGTAACTTTTCTTACTATTTCCATCTAAAATCCAATTCAAAATTCCTACCCAAAATTCAATTTTTGATAAAAAAAAAAAATTCATATTAATTAAATTATTTGAGAAATATTCAAATTAAAACAATAAATTCATTGGAATTTTAACAATTATTTATCATTTATAATTTACAAAACAAAAAATAAGTGATTAACAATACTAATAAAAAAAAATGTATTTAAAAATTTTGGAGAGAGCAAAACAAAAAAATACATTGGTAAATTGGTTTAAATTCTATTAGGAATATTGATCGATCAATGGTTAGATACTACCAACTAATTTTATTTGAGTTCTTCTGTTTTGTAAAACTAAACTTTAACTTAACATCAATCATTCAAAAAAATTTTTTATCGAACGAAACAAGTTATGTAATTGAAAAAAACGAAATGCAAACCAAAAACTAAAAAGTTGAAAAAATTATTTTCATATTTTTAAAAAATCAAAAATTACTTCCAATTTGAATAAAATTGTATTATTGCTATCCTTTTAACTATTTTAATAGTGATAATTTTTGAATAATAACTTTAAACGGGGGAATTTTTTAAAATGAAATTTCAAAATAATTAAATAAATAATTTTGTAGGTTTATTTCAAAAAAAAAAAACTTTTCATTCATAAAACATGATATTAATTACTTATTTTATTTTTCCCTAAAATAATTGTGAACAAATATTTCAATTTGTTAACCAAATTTAAAAAGAAATTTGTTAGAAAAATCACATGGAAAGGATATTCGAATGTATGTAGCACAAGATACATGTATATATTTAGATAAAATCGAATCTTTGGCAAGAGGCAAAAGAGGCGCTGAACCTCCCCAGGCATTATTCGCTTCAAGCAGAAGTAATAAATATGCCCATAATGTAAAAATTGTAAAAGAAAACCGAACAGTAAAAAAAAATCACAATATAACAATTGCTTATAATTCCGAAATATTATTTCCAAAGACTGTAAAAAGACAAAAAAAAAAAAAATCATTTTTGGTTCATCCTTTTTATCTTGAACAAAAAGAATCAGAAAAATTATTTGATATCCAACAAGCAAAATATTTTAAAAAAATACCCAAGCAATTAAAAAAAATTTTGCCAAGATTTAAAGAGAATATTAAAAGCACTGTTATTGGAACAACAAAAAATAAGGAAATTATTAAACCTTTTCCTAAAATCGAAAATTTAATCCCAAATTTTTCTTATAAAATTGATATGAAAAAGAAAATAAACAAAAATGATGAGTCGCGTGAAAATAATGATAGTCCTAAATTAAATAATTTTCAAAATAATACAAAGATAATAAAAAATAATAATTTTGGAAATAATTTTGAGAAGGTGAAAAGAAATGAAAATAATAATAACCAAGAAAATGGAAATACAAATAAAAAGGAAAATTTTATTTTCGGTTCCTCTTCTGAATTAAATTTAAGTACTGAAAATAATTCTGAAAGTTTTGAAAGTTCTGATACTAGTGAAAATTCAAATAATTTTGAGAATATTCCAATGAATAAAGACAAATCAATCCCGGATAATGATGAATTTGATATTATTGATATACCAAAAAATGTTGATTTAGTTGATGAAATTGATGATATTAATGAAAAGGGGAAAGGGAAAGAGAATATTAAGAGAAATGAAAAAGCGAATGATAATGAGAAAGAGAAAGATAAAGAGATGAAGAGGAGTAAAAAAAAAGCCCCGCAAAAAAAAGCAATTGAAATAGAAATAGAAAATGATGAAGAAGAAAAAAATATGAGAAAAAAAGAAAAATACAAAGATAATAAAAAATATATTAGACTTGGAATTGATTTAATAAAAACCAACAATAGGTATGATAATGAACGTGATCGTGATAGTAATGATGATGAACAAAATAAAATTATTAATTTGAAATCAAAATCTGGAATTGAAAGGGGAAATTCACTTATTAAAGCAAAAATTCAAATAAACTTTCAGAAAGACCAAGAAAAAAATACCAACTATGATATTTGGATTCCAATTATTATTTTTGTACCGATTAGACTAGGTATGAAAAAAATAAATTCCATCTATATTGATCCACTAATTGAAATACTTTCATTTTCACAGTCTTTAGGAATTGTTGGTGGAAAGCCTAATACAAGTTTATATTTTATTGCAGCACAAGATCAAAATTTTTATTATTTGGATCCTCACAAAACCCAAAAAAATGTTGATAATTATTTTTATGATGTCTTTGATACTTCGAGTTATAAACAAGACCATCTATTTAGATTGAAAATTACTTCGGTGGATCCTTCTATGATTTTGGGGTTTTTATTAAAAAATCGAAAAGATTATAACGATTTTCTGAAACGGACAAAACAGTTTTTAAAAAGATGGAAGGGGAAAGAAATTTTTTCAATAATGAAAAGTAGTAAATGCTTTGATTTGCATTAATTATTTGAATCTTCACTTTCTTGGTTTTACACAATTAATTAGAAGATTTGGATATGTTAAATAATTTACTTTCATTTTTGTCTTAATATATACATATACATAAATATATCTATATGTATGTATATCTGCTTTTTTTAAAAATTTATTTTCAGATCTTTTTACGATTTTCAATATTATGCAAAATTAATTAATTTTTTATTCTTTTACAATTATTATTGTTTGTTTTGAATTTAAAGCTAACATCCATGTTTTATTTTCAAAAATCTTTTTATTCATTTATTTGCTTTTTTTTTTATTTATTATATTCTTTACTTATTGTTTCTTTTTAGTTTGTTAATTAATAATAAAAAAAAAAAAAAAAAAATTGTTTTATTCGAAAGTTTATTAATTTCTTCATGTTATTATAGTTTTTTTTTCCTTAGTAATTTTAAATATTTTTTGACTTTTGTGTATTACCAAAATATTAAATTCTTTTTTAAAGCCATTTCAAAGTAGAAATTTTTCCAGATTTCATTGAAACTTTTTGGAAAAAAGTGAGGTATTTAGATTTTTGAAGCTCTTGTGCATTTTTTTTTGATTCACCAGTTTTAAAATGACTAATTAAAACTTTTTTCTACTCTGAGTCCTTGTTTTTTTAAAAAATACCTTATTTAAAATTTTATTTTTTACAAGATAATAATAATATTTTCAC
The DNA here is from genome assembly GCA_027625915.1 of Anaeramoeba flamelloides. Taxonomy (NCBI): domain Eukaryota; family Anaeramoebidae; genus Anaeramoeba; species Anaeramoeba flamelloides. The sequence continues at coordinate 9,062,478 of JANTQA010000036.1, forward strand.
CATCAAGTACTCTAGTTGAGTGGTATTTTATGATATTTTCACATAATTATTTAAAGTATGGTTGTATTTGTTTTCTATACGTTGAAAATACTTTAATATCAAATTCTTTTTAATGTATATGGGATTTTATTTCAAAATATACTTTTCTCAAGATCTAAACTATCATTCAAAATCATTGGCCCATCAAAAATCAAAATTTAAAGAAAAATATTTTTAATACTTGTAGTTATCTATTATAATATCAAAATTTTTATTTTAGTATTTGGTTCACTACTCCAGGGGTCTTTATTTTTCTTCAAAAAATAAAATAAAAAAAGTTAAAAAAAAATTTTAAAAAAAATTGGGCCATTTATTTTGAATGAAGCATTACATGAAAAAAATTTTTTTTTAAAAATTAATAAAACCCATTTATCGATTCTCCTTCCCTTTGAATAACTAAATCTAATCTCTTTGTCATATTTGAAACCAATTTTTCCATTAATTCATCTGTTACTTCTTTCAAATTTTTTCATTTTCATTTTCCATTTTAACAAAACACTTTTGAAAAAATAAAAAAGAGAAAAAATGATTTATTTACAAACTTTTCATTGTAAGAGGAAAAACTTCAAAAAGGTACAAAAGCAATTCAAAATTGAAATATAAGGTGGGCCATTTATTTTGAATTTTAGTTTACTTTAATTTTTTATCACTTTTAATAGTAAAAAAATAATTGAATACTAATCTCAAGAATTTTTTGTTTTGAATTAATTGATTGTAGTATGTTAAAAATTATTCCAAGCGGTATCACTTTTAAGGCACGACTTTGAAAGAAAAAAAATAAACTTTGATTCAAAAATGATGTTTACAAATTTATATTTGAGAAACATAAACAGTTTGAAAAAAATCCTAAAAAATGTAACTTTTGGGATATTTTATTGTTCATTAAATTTTGTCTATTAAAAGTTATGCTGGTTCTATATAAGGATTTATTTAAATATTACTAATAAATATATATTTAAAATATTCACAAAAGGTAAGTTAATAATGAATTACAGTCAGTTTCACTTTTAAGGCACAAACTTTCAACGAAATTTTAGGCACAAAAAAATCTCAAATTAAAGCACAAAGATTAAATTCTAGTAAAAATAAATTGTAAAAAAAAAAATTCCAAATTTTGTGCCTTAATTTGAGATTTTTTTGTTCCTTAAATTTCGTTGAAAGTTTGTGCGTTAAAAGTGAAACTGACTGTAGGACATTTGATAATTATTCAAAATATAAGTTAAAAATTTTATCCTTGTTTGTAAATCTCAAATTTTTGTTTTTAGCTCTTTAATAAATATATGAATAGTAATTTGTGATAATTATGTTATAAATTTATATTAAAAAAAAGATTATTTAACAAAAAGTAAAACTAAAAACAGACTAAAATTTTCTTTTTCTTTCTTTTTTTATTTTTAAAGAAGTGAAAATTACAATCTAGGTCCATTAGAGATAAATACTCTTTCAGAAATTTAAGAGTAAAATCATAGATTTCACGATTATTAATTAATGAAAATAATTTCAATCTATTACAGTTTAAAATTATTTCATTAAGATTTTTTTGTTTTAATTTATTTTGAAAAATTAATCTATCTTTTTCATAGGAAGGGAATACCAATAAAAAATGATCAATATCTTCTATAATTTCCTTTTATAAACATATTTTAGACATATTGGACAAAATTTATATCAATTTTTATTTGATTACATAGTAATATCTATTTAAGATGTTTATAAATTTTCTGAATTTTACAATTGTTGAGCTTGAGAGATAACTTAAATATTTTTGAGTTAAAATCATGATTTTTGAGATTTAACTATTGTTATGTAATTTTGTGGAATGTCTTCCAGTGTGTCATAGAGCATAGTAGAGTGCCTAGCTTTTCCAGAATTCAAAAGAATAGAGTAAAATCTTTAATTTCACGCTATTATTCTTTCAAATTTTTGAAAATCAAACAAAAAGTGAATATTTTTTTTTTTTAATTTAAGAAATAAACCGAAAATTGAATAAATTTTCTTTACATTTCAAAAAGTAAAGAAAAAGCTAACTGTTGTTTTCCATGATTCAAAAGAATAGAGTAAAATCACAAATTTTCTTTTTATTTCTCAAATTAAAAAAAACCTAACGGAGGCTTTTTTTAATTTCTAAAATTATAAAAAGTAATGTAATTTTCTCCTAATAATTTTCAAAATTGAAAGACCACAAGTTAATTCAATTGAATAACCAATATTTATTAAAATTAATTTTATTAAATTGATTTTTAATATATATTCTAATATCAATAAATATCGTATCCCCGCAAAATTTAATATTATTAAAAAATTAACAATATTCTTAAAAATTTAAAAATATATTCCCATTTTAACAATAAATATATCAAATAATCAGTAACCATTAACTGTTCTAATTGAGATATTTGTCCTTCAAATAGTAATAATATTTTCAATTTTAGACGAATGTTTTCAATTGATCTGAAAAAATTGAAAATTTGTTTTTTTGGGATTTTATTCTTGTTTGCTTTAAAGTTCAATTAAAAAAAAAGATATTGTTCAACAAAAAAAACATATACTGTTCCAGTACTTTAGTTTTCCATTCAACTTGGAAAATTGAAAATTTTTTTTTTTTTTTCAAGGAAATATATCTTTTATTTTGATAATCGTGAAAAGGTAAAGTTACTTTGAAAAACCAATCAAAAAAGTTTAAAAAAGTAGATCCAAAAAGTTAACACAAGATCTTACTGTATGATATTTTAAGCATTTTTAAAGGATCTATATTCACATTTTCAAAATAATATTTCTGCTTGTTCTCTTTAAAATAAATAAATAAAATTAAAACTTTAATAACGAAAACAGCAAATTAATTTCAAAATTTGAAAACTTTTATTTTTAATGAGAATTTAGGGTAAAAAATATTAAAAGTTAACAAATACACAAAAGAAAAGAAAAGAAAGGAAAAAAGAGAAAAGATATTAATTGATTTTTAATGAAATAATTTTTTTAGAAAAAAAATATCCTTTTCTCTTTAAATTCTTTGAATTTTTTTATTTTTTTTTTCAAAAAAAAAAAATTTCTCAATTTTTTTTTAAAAACAATCAATTATTAAAATAAAGCAAAGTAATGAAATGATAGTTATATATATGCAATAAATGAAAATCTATTTTGCTTTAAGATTAAATTTTATTAATTAAACAGGGTCAGAACTTGAGCTAGAACCAGGATTATTATTAATATTATTTTTTGATTTATTTGTAAAGTTTTTTGTCCATAGATAACTTTGAAGAATTTGAGTAATTTTTTTTGGTTAATCACTCGAGGTATTTTCTTTCTTGGTCTTATTTTTTTTAATAGATTTAATTTTGATTGATTTTGAGATATTTTTTAATTCGGTATCTGAATTGGAGTTTTCAGAATTTACTAAATAATTTGAAGGGTTTTCAAGAGTGTTTTCAATGATCATTTGGTGATGATAAAATGAATTATAAAAAGCTGGGAAAGAGTTAGAATACATTAAGTGTAAAATTTCTTCGATGGCACCATCATAAAGTTCTTTATCCAAGGGGTTCGTTTCAAAATTCTTCAAAACGGAATCTCTAACGTTTGAAGAGATATTAATAATCAGTGGGGATGTTGTTTTTATATAATTATTTATAATATTTTTCGACAAGGCTTTTTTAGCTCTTTTACATTTTTTATTTTTAAATTCGTTGACTGAACGATAAAACATAATATTTTCAACCGAATAATTGCTTTGGGCAAATTCGATCCAATATGAAACCTTTTTCTTATGGTTAATTATGGATTTAAAAAAATTATAAAAATTGTTGCCGCCATTCTTCTTCTGATTGTTGATCAATTTATTTTCGATTTTATAACAATTAACGATCGGTAGTACAAAGCTAATGATAAATAGCATAAATGATAAGACTAAATACAACCAACAGCATTTGATTTTTATGTCTGCCTTTTCACTTATCATAGTAACTACAAAGGAAATGAGTAAAATGATATATGCAGAGTAAACTTCATTTTTAATCATATTAATATCTTGAATTTTTCTAATTTCAAGGCATTTTATTGATAACACAATTAAATGAATAAAATAAAACACCTGGAAAATGATCATGGGGCCTTTGTTCATTGGCAATTTACATTCCAAGCTGTTCACTTTATGAAGGTCGTATGAAAAAATTGTAATGATTGCAATTATCGAATAAACAACGACCTTCACCAATACCATTATTATTTCGAACCGTTTTGTCTCAAAGAATTTGGTTTTATAAAAATCCTTCTCAAATTGTTGAATAACATCGCCAACATTGTCGCTATTGATATCCCCATCAAACTCTAAGCCATCGTCGCTGTTTAAATTGGCCTTGCTCGATAACTTTTCAAGTGTGTTTGTAGATTCACTGTCTCCACTTTTTTTTGATTGATCAACCAATAATAATTTTGCTTTTGTTAATTTTTTTCTTTTTTGATTTGTTTTTTGATTTGTTTTTTTTTTTTTTAGTTTTTTTTTTTGGTTTTTTATTTAATTTTTGTTTTTTTTTTATGAATAGTATTTGAATTTCGGGAAGAGAAAATAAAAGATTAGTATTGTTTTTTTTTACACAACATGCAATTTTATAAAATTGAGGCTGCTTGATTTGATAAAAATAATTTTTAAATATTTTAACTTCAAGTTCGTAAATTAATGTAAATCGTCAAGAGATCCAGTTGTGTCGATTATTATTTAAGGTGTTAATAGTTGTTGAATTTTTTTGAAATTAAGTAGAGTTTTTTTTGACTAGGTTATTTCAAAACTTGGCAGTTTTATTGATAAAGTGTATTTTTTATATGAATTATTTGTTAAAAAAACCAAGATCATATTGACAAAATCAATTAGAGGTGACACTTTTGTTTGAACTTCTATATACTATTTGTTGCAAAATAAATGGAACAAAATTTTCATTCAGTTTTCCAAAATTGTAATTTATAAATCATATAACCATTTCAAATTTTTTAATTCTTAAAACCAGTTTTAATTATTAATTCGCCTTTCAGAAATTGGGTGATTGGGTTATTTATTTTAATCCTTGGAATGGGATTTTTTTATTGGATAGTTGAATGAAAATTTTGATCTTTTTATTTTACAATTAACAGTACCAAGATTTGTTTCTCCTTCATAAAAAAAATATTATTTTTTGTAGTGAATAATCCAGAAATCTATTGGATTTTGTATGTTTTGGAAAATGAGAAAAATGGATCAATTTTTTTAAAACAAGAATTCATTTCGGAAAATTTGTTTAAAAGCTAAGTTTGGTTTTCAAAGTAATTAAATTTTGTCTTTATTTTTCAAATTTCAAGATGTGATCAAATTTTTTTGGAATTTGATATTCAATTTATTAGAAGTGTTTTTTTTTTTTTTTTGTTTACTGGTCCCTGAACCAATATGAAAGAACGCTAAGATTGTAGTGTATGTTCAGAACCCTTTTAGTTCAAACACCCTTAAAAAGTGAGAATTTGGTTTTGGTGACAAATCACAGAACAAGAGATTATTTTGCAGTCTTGGTAAGGTGTGAAAAAAAAAAAAAAAGTTTAAAAATTTTTGAATTGCCCCTCAATGAAAAATAAATCAAAAGACTGATTTTTTGGATCAATAAAACCACTTTGATGAGAACCTAAATTTACATCAAATAAATAAAAATTTTTTGGAAGAATTAATTACTTTGTTTGGCGATGGATATAATAAAGAATCCCTGCCTTTGAACAGTAAATGGACATAAACATATTCAAGCTTACAAAAGTAAGAAAATAGTAGAGACCACAATTTGATTCACCACCAACCATCATAATGATGGTTGAAAATAATAGAGCAACAAATATGCAAAAATAAAATACAACAGAAACGATATGAGATCGGTGCTATTAATAAAAGTGTTTGAATAGATGAAAAAAAGGAAGGTTTTAGGATTCTATTCATGTAAAAAGCCATTCTGCTTTTTATTTTTTTTTTATTGTTATTTTATAGGTGATCAAATGGAATACTTTGATTGGGTGAAGTTTTCGACGTTTATAATAAAAGTATAAGCAAATAAGAGAAAAAACAAAAGCAGAAATCGATAGAACTGAAAAAATTTGTTGTTCGGTTCCCATTAGTAAATTAATTTTGGCAGACTGATTATATTTTGAAAACAAAAAAAGAAAATGATAAATTTTTTTTCCCAAAAAGTAACTTTTACACTTTTAAGTTCGTCAGTGCCTTTTTTTTGTTGAAGGAATACCGAGTATTCTCTCTTTTTTGACTTGATGATTCATGGTTGTTTTAATACATTTCTTTTTCCAGACATATTTTTGACAAAAAAGATTACCGAATTTTGAAAAAACAGCTCTTTGAAATTGTTTCAATCGAATTTAGGGCGATTACTCATCTAAACGGGGATAAATCAATTGGTTTTACTTGCAAACTTCCATTGATTTAAAATTTGCGATTTGGTTTGGATATGAAAAAAGTAATTAACTTATTCAAGATTGATAGTTTCTGATTGTATACAACAAAAACAGAGATATTAAATAATTATGAGTGCTTGTAAAATGGTCATGATTCTTAAAATGGATTAAACGGAAAAAAAAAAAATAAATAACTCTGTTATCATCGATCGAAGGAAAAGATCACCTTGCAAAATGGAAACTGAATTATTGGCCAAACCCAAGCTGATTTAATCTTTTGAGGATTACATATCATCACTATTAAATAGAATTAACCTGACTAGAATTTTATCTCAAAGTTCAATAAAGAATGTTGTATTCAATCTTTTTATTATCGTTTTTGCAACGACCTTTTTGGGTTTCGTAAAACGAATAATCAGCAAAATAGTTTGAAAAATTGAAATAAAAATTTCCATTATTAATTCATATACTAAAATTCGAAACCAGATTTTTTCTATATTAATTTCTAATTATATATAGAACACCCAATTTTAAAGAATATTTTAATTGTAGTCATTAAATGTACTTTCTCCACTCCTCAAACTTGTATATAATTTTTTTTTTTTTTTTTTATTTATTTGGTATTTGTGTCGAACTTTTTATTTTTCTCTCGTGTTCACTTTCTTAGATTTGTTTTTGTTTGGCTTTGTTAATTCAAAAACGCTATTTTTAAATTCCATATAAGAAGACAAAATAAAAAAATAAAATTATTATCCTTTAGTACACCTGATTGGCCTAAATTTCATCAAGTTTAAAATAAAAGATTTAAAACAATATTGGTTTACTAAGATATTTATTGATTTTCTTATCTGTCTTTAATCCAGATTTAAATTATATTCTTGAAAATAATACATGGGAAAAGTTTTTAATTGTGAATATTAGAAAATTGTAGTGTAAATGTGAATATTTAAAAACAAATCCTTTTTATAAATAAACAAAAATTTTTTTTTAGGTGGTAGGAATAGACCTACCTAAATTTCATTAAAGTAAGGGGTATCTATAAAAGACTCTTTTAATTATTCGAGGACATAAGTAGTTCTACTTTTTTTGAAAAACAATTGGGTTTGCTAGAGTTTGGAAAATGATAATTTTTAGATGTTTTTTGAATGATTAAAGATTTTTTAATAATGTGTCATTTAATTATTAATCATACTAATAAGTGGTTGAGTTCAAAATTGTTAAAAGTTTGATTCTTAAATAAATGTAATTATTTAGTAATCATATAATACTTTTGCTAACATTAAGAATTAAAAATTGTACTAGGGTTGATTTTAGTGTCAGTTCTTGCCAATTCTCTAGGATAAAAAAAACTTAATAGTCCAGAGAGAAATTATTTATAAATTGTATTTTTTTTTTTTTTTGATATTGAAAAAAATAATGAAACATTTTTGATTTTTTTGTTAATTTTTTTGCTTGATTTTTTTTATTATTAATAGAAAATAAAAACATTGATAATATGGATTATAAATAATAATGATTGTGTGAATTTGTTTATTTTATATAAAACAGATTAAATTCAAAGTAGATACTTAGAAATTGGAATTTTTCTTATAGACTTTATTTTAATAAATATTGAACCATAAGAAAAATTCCATTTATATTTTTTTGATCAAAATTTCAAGTTTAATATGAGTATTTATTATAAAATTAATTTAAGTAATTAAAACGATGAAAAAAAGTTTTTTTAAATAATTTCCTTTATGAATTTTGAGTAACAACAATAAAAATTTGTTTTAATTGTTATATATATATATATATATATATCAACCCTAAACCATAAAATGTAATTAATTCAATTTAAAATAATATTCCAAGATGATAAATTTTTTTTCATAAATAAGATTTTTTTTATTTGAATTCCAGTTATTAGTAAAAATTTGAATAATATATTTTACAATTTGAATACGTAAATCTAAATTAATCCAGATATTTTTTTTTAAAAAAATTCTGATCTCTGACCTCAATATTAAATAATATACTTTATTTTTTGTCTAGATTATAATACTTAAAAATAAAAATAAAAAATCAAAAATGAATATATCTCAAACTATTGGACAAATCATTTAAATTTGAAAAAAAATTTTGTAAAAAAAAATATAAAATTTTGTAAAAAAAAATATAAAATTTTATAAAAAAAAATATTATTTTTTTTTCAATTAAATTTGGCTTTTATAATAAAAAACCCCTTTCAAAATAATTGGTCCATTAAAAATCAAATTTTAATCAAAAATATTTTTAATACTTGAAGTTATCTATTATAATATAAAAATTTTGATAGTAATATTCAGTTATATACTCGAGAGATATTTATTTTTTGTCAAAAAATAAAAGAAAAAAAAATAAAAAAAAACAGTTAAAAAAAATTGGCCATTTATTTTGAAAGAAGTATTACATAAAAAATAGAAAATTTAAAAAAAATAGTCAAACCAATTTATCGATTCTCCTTCCATTTGAATAGCTAAATCTAATCTCTTTTTCATATTTGAAACCAATTTTTCCATTAATTCATCTGTTACTTCTTTCAAATTTTTCATTTTCATTTTCCATTTTAACAAAAAACTGTCGAAAAAATAAAAAATAGAAAAAATAATTTATTTGCAAACTTTTCATTGTGAGGGGAAAAACTTCAAAATGATACAAAAGCAATACAAAATTCAAATGTAACATGGACCATTTATTATGAAATTTAGTTTATCTATGAAGCATATGTGGATGTATTTCAAGACTAAAAAATACTCTAAATTAAATTACATTTTTTTTTTTTTTTTTTTACACATTTTATTTCTGGGGATCAATAATTCTTGAAAAAGAATTCCTGAAATTTAGTATTTTTTCTTTTTTTCTTTTTTAGGCTAAATTGGAAGCAATGAATTTTCACATATCTATTGATTCTATTTTCCCAAATTTATAGGAATAGAGGAAAATAATTGATTTTTTCTCAATTCTTGTGTATTCTGGAAAAGTTAACGGCGTTTTTTTTTTTTTTTAATTCCAGAAATAAACAGAAAATTCAATAAATTTCCTTTTTTCAATTGAATTAAAAAAAACCTAACGGAAGTGTCCAAAGTTTTCCAGGATTCAAAAGAATCGAGCTTAACTATAGGATTTTACTCAATTCTTTTAAATTCTGGAAAACCTAACGGAAAATCAAAAAAAAATATTTTTTTTTCAATTTAATATCAATAAATAATTCTTTAATAGTTCAAATACAGCTGTTTCAACTCAGGTGTGAATCGCACTCATTCATTGAATGGTTGGGAAACCTTCCAAGTCAATTTAAAATGTTTCCCGACCATTCAACGAATGAGTGCGATTCACACCTGAGTTGAAACGGCTGTAATTGATTCTCCTCCATTTTAGAGATATTTATTAAAATTTAAATACATTTGAAAGATAATATTATAACCTCTTAACTGTGAAGAAAACAATTTTCCGAAAATTTTTTTACTCTTAAATTATAAAAAATTAAAAAGAATCTGGAAAATTAGATTTTTCCAACTTAAATCATAAAATATCTTTGTAAATATTTTGTGATCCAAAATCTCTTATTAACAAATATGTTTATTATATTTGAAGTTATATAAAAGTGAAAAATTAGTTCATGTTTTATTTTTTTTTGGAAAAATTATTTCATTCTCACATTTGATTAAAATTGAAAAATATCAAATAAAATGATCACTAACGTAAAAAATGTTAACTGAGTATCTTCGATCTCAATAACTTGAGGGTTCAGAAAATTTTGTTTATTAGTCCAATTTTCATTCAAGTTTGCAATTTATCGAAAATTTAGTGATTAAAAACTTTGAGGTTGTCCGAAATTGGTTACTTGTGCTAAACAAACAAAAAAAAAAAAAAAAATTGGTAAAAATTATTGTTTTCATTTTAAGGATTTAGAGCCCATTTTATTTTGAAGATTGTAAATCAATGTCTATTTATAGAAAAAGAAAGTGATAGTACTTTTAATATAATTTGGTTGATTTTTGTTCAATGCTTTTGACTTCATTAGAAATTAACAAGGAATAATGTGCTTAATCAAAAAGTCCACCACCAAACATATCATCATCAGATTCTGATTCTGATTCTGGCTCTGGTTCTGGCTCTGGTTCTTCTTCTTCTACTTTGTCAGCAGTGTTTGTTTCGGTTGTTACAGTTCCAACTTTGCAGTACATTTTTGTGTTTTTGTATTTGTTTAAAAGAAAAAGAAAAAGAAAAACAAAAACAAAAAGGAAAAAAAAAACAATTAAAAAGCAAAAAGAAAAATAGAAAAAAAAAAATAAAAAAAAAAAGTTCTGTTGCTTCTTGTAAAACAAAAACAAAAAACAAGAACTTTTTAAATTTTTTTTTTTTTTTGATTTAGTTTTTATGATGAAATAAATAATTACCTGAACCACCAGAGCTTATTAAGTTTCCAATTTCGTTGTTTTCAAAAAATCTTACATACATGTCAACCATATAGCTTTCAAATGGGATGTTTGCTGATTTAAGTACGTTTTGGATCTTTTCAGAAGTGACTTTAATTTCATCATCATGGAGCATAAGAGCGGAGTAGATGATGGCTTTTTCTGTGATTTGTTCTTGGGATAAGTTTTCCATTTAAATAGTTTCTAAAGGTTTTATAATTTTTTGTTTTTTTTTTGTTTTTATTTGTTTTTATTTTTGTTTTTTTTTTTTTTTTTTTTTTTATTTTTATGTGAATAAAAAAAAATTTAATACAAAATAGAAGTGTTTAAGACGTTTTTTTGAAAATTTAAGGATTTTTTTTGTTTGTGTGAAGTTAAAGATTTCTTTATTTTCTTTTTGTCAAAGAAAAATATGGATTAACAAAGCCCCAAAAAAAAAAAAAAAAAAAAAAAAAAAAAGAAAGTTGAAAAATATTTACAAGTTGGATTGAATAAATTAAAAAAAATGAAAAGTTTGATGAGAAAAAAAGCTTTATGAATTATGGTCGTCTTCTAAATCTTAAAAGATCCCTCCTTTTTAAAATGAGAAGTGAGAGATTATTAAGGAAAATGATATAATACCAAAATTTTTTCAGTATTTTTGTTACGTGTTAAATTAAAGTATTTATAAACAAAAAAGCCAAAAAAGTTTCATGAAAAGAGTTTTTTAACATTGGATTTTTTTTTTTCAGTCAGATTATGTTTGTCTTGAAAAAAAAAACTTATTTTGATTTTTCTCAGAATAAATTTCAAAAACTCATTTAAGATTATAAGTCACTAAGAAGTTGAACTGATCAAATATAAAAAATTGATGTTTTAACACCTAACAGAAAAAAAATAAAATTTAAGGGAACTTTAATCAAGATTTGTAAAAGATGATAAAAAAAAAAGTCAACTCAAATCGTTTTAACAAAGTTTAACAAACAACAAGTGTTCAACACCTTTGGAATTATTATTCAGTTAAAATCAAATTGATCCAATTCCAAATTTAGCTCTATAGTTTGAAAATAAACCCCTATTTTCTTATCTCTTTATGTTTTAAAAAAATTAAATTTTTTCAAAACATATAATTATTAGTTTTTTTTTAAGGGAATAGTAACTCTTATTTATTTTTTTTCCCAAAGATAAGAGAGTAATTATTTCCATAAGGATATAATTAAAACCGATTAGAATCTTCTTTATCAAACTTTAGAGAAATGATTTATCATTTTTAAATGAGTTCATTTGTTCCCATTTATTTTTCAGTCAAAAAGATCCGAGATCCTTTTTTGTTTTGAATTTTGGATCTTATTATAAAAAAAGAAAAAATTAGCAAAAGATTTTAATTTTTATAAAAATCTTTATTTTCATAATTTATGAGAGTTTTTATTGACAAATAACCTTGGAAATTTAACAATATTTTTATAATATCTGAAAAATAAATTTAATATATAAATCGATCGGAGATTAAAAAAACATGATACATTTATTTTATTCACAAATATGTATTGAAATTTGATGAAATTGAAAAGATCATGCAATATTCTTTTTCAAATAATAAAAGATTAAACAACAAAATAATAGTATTTAAATATGTTATCAAATAATTTTAATTATTATTATTATTATTATGGTTTTTATTAATTGAAATTTATTTTAATTGTTTGAAAATCTTTAAAACAATAATCAGTATCTAAATTGAATTTTTCAAGTAGTTTTTTAATAACCCAAAGGTTAAGATATCATTTTTTTTTTTCATATTATTTCTCTTTTTTTAAAAACAACCAAATTATAAAGTAGTTCTTTATGTTAGAAGTTAAATATTCCAGCTATTAAAAAAAGTATTTTGGGATAATTTTTAATTTGGTTGTTTGGCTTTTTTTCTCATATATTTTTATTGAATAAAAAGAAAAAATTGATTTGAACTATTCTTTGAATCAAAAAATTATATTTTTTCAAGTTTGAAATGATTATTGGAATTTTTTTTTGAAATTAGGTAGATCTTTTTATACTCATTTTCTTCCATAACTTAACTGTTTTATTTTTAATGTGTATTTTGTACACTGACTTTACAGATAATAATATTTCGGTCCTCTTGAAAGAAAATTATTTTTTTTGAATAATTCAGAAATATGTTGAATTTGGAACATTTCCGAAAATAGGAAAAAAATAGATCAAACTTTTTTTAAACAATAATTCCTTTCCGAAAATGGTATAAAAGTACGTTTGAAGTAGTAATTAGGATTTTACTTTACTTTTTAATTTCAAGAAGTAGTTAAGAATATTTGAATTTGTTATTAGATTTACTTGAAGATTTTTTTTACTTATTCTTTCATTAATTCTTTTGATCAAACATTTTCAAAATGATATTTATTGCCAATAAAATAGATTAAAATAATACATGACCTTCACTTATTATTTCCCGTTTCAAAATACAATCTATACTTTTTTTTTCTTGTCTCCCTTCGAAATTTTAGGTTGGAAACACAATATTATCTCTAAGTCAAAAACAATTTTGAAAGTAGAGTACTAGATATTTTCAATAAATTTTAAATTAGGAAAACAATTTGTTCATATTTTTTTTTAAATTTTCTCATTATTTTTGAATTTTTTTTTAATTTTTAAGTCTAAAACTTTCTTAAAATTAAAGATATTTTTTGAGATAAATTTTCCAATTTGATCCTTTATTTTTTGAATTTCTTTTTAATAATAGAACTTTAAGAACCCAATACCATATTAATTATGGTTTATTATTGGATTCTTTGATTGGTTGATCTCTGGGTCTTCTTAAAAAAGAAATATACTTTTTAATTTTGAAACATGTACTAAACTATACTCTTTTTCAGTCAAACGGGACCAATTTTGCATTTTATGTCATTTTTTAATGAAAAATTAAAAAAATTCTATTTGCACAACTCATATCTTTACTAGAAATGAGATTTTAAAATTTATGATCAAAATCTTTTTTTCTCATTTTTTGAATTTTATTATAATTTTTTTTTTCTTTTCTCTCCTTTTATTTTTTCTTTTTTTTTTCTTTCCTTTCCTATTTCATTTATCAATTTAAACGAAAATAAAAACTTTAGAACCCCAAATAAACTTTAATTAAATAAAGTTTTTGTGATTTCATTTAAAATGAAAAGACTTTCAAATTAAAAAATCTTATTATCAATAATTTTATTTTTTTCAAGAAATTTTGAAAATTTGCAACAAGACATACCAATGATAAGGGCCAAAAAATTGTTTCGCATATATTTTTTTTGAAATTTAAAGTTTTTTCAGGTATTTCTTATATTGAATATCAACACGAATCCGAATTTTATTATTTCTCTTATTTCTAAACAATCTTAGATCATTGATTCTTAAAAAAGTCGAAATTATCATTATTGACTGGTCCCTTTTTAGTGAAATGTATTTTTACTCAATCTATGTTTCATAATTAAAAAATGTGTTTATTTTATTTAGAAGACTAAGAGATTCAATAATCAACTAAACCCAAAAAAAAAAACCTAAATAAAATAAGTAATTGGGTTCTTAAAGTTTTATTATTAAATAAAAAAAATAAATTCTAAAAACGAAGAAGGTCAAATTCAAAAATTTATCTCAAAAAATAGAGTTAATTTTTTAGGAGTTTTTAACACAAAAAAAAATTATTCCCAAAAAACAGAGAAAATTATGAAAAATTTTGAATAAAATTTCATTATTAATTTAAATGTTGCTGAAAAAAATATGGAGTTTACTTTCAAAATTGTTAGTTATACTTAGGTATAACATTTGGAGTTAAATTGTATTTTGCAGTGAAACAAGAACTAAAAAACCACTGATTAAATTTCGAAACACCTTTTGGGGATATGGACAAACATAATTTTAATCACTCAACTGTGTGAAAAATTCCAAAAAAATTTTATAAAAAAATCTACATTGAAGACAAATTTAAATGTTGAATTATCAATATTAATTCTCATAAGTTGCAAAATATCTTTCCAAAATTTATCTCGAAATGTAGAATAGTTAATAAAAAATTTAATGTTTTTTGTTAAATATTTTATAATTAACAAATAGATTTTTCTGACAATTTTTTTCAGAAATATTCCAAATATATTGAATGTTATAATTAGCCTTTATATAAAGTAAACAAAACCAAAATAATCAATCTTGGGTTTACCTGTAAACGCCTACGTTTACAACCAAAAGTTTCTGATTAGTGTGTATTTAAAGGCAGTTTGATGGTTTGAAATTCTCACAAATATTTAATCAGTGAGATCTTATAATGAAAAAATGATTTTTTAACTAGAATTTGTCTGGCATCTTATCTAAAAATGACCAAGAATGTTGGGTATAAAATATTTTTAAGTTAATTTCTCTATAGAACAATTTTCAGACCGGTTACACATTCTAAGTAATTTTAAATGATTTTTTCCAGTTTCTGAGACACTTTTAAAGGGTTCTAAATATCCTTTTAAAGTTATTCAAATTGATAAAAGACATTTTTTTGATAACATATTGTTTGTTATTTTAAAACAAACAAATTTTTGAATAATGGTATGGCAATTAGTTTAATTTTATACTAAATACACCTAAAATTCCCATTTCCAAAATTAGAAAGATCAGTTTTTCTAAAATGAACACAATTTTTATTTTTTTACAATAATAAAAACTGATAAATATTTTTTACAAAGTAATTTCCAAAAGATAATTTCATAAAAAATTCTTCAAAAACTTTAATATACAACCTTCAGACCAATTATCTTGATATAACATATAATTTTTTGGGAGAAATATCCCAAACAAAAAAAAAAAAATTATCCAAAAAGTACCAAAAATATGTTTAGTATCTTTTGAATGTATTTTTTTGTTTCAAAAAAAAATTGAGGAAAAACTCTCCTCTTCGTTATTTTAGGTAGATTTAATCAAAGGAAAAACAAAAAGTACAAAAAAAAAATAAGAAAAAATCACAACTCCTTTGTAATAATTAATACAGCTGTTCCAACCTATCGTGAAAATTTTTAAGAAAACGTAAAATGGGATTTTCTATTATAGAATTTTATTTTGTACAAAAACTGTAAAATGATGATTAAATCTTATCATAAACTATAAAATTTATAATAGAAGACTAAAAAATAAGTTATTCATTTTTTTTTTTTTTTTGGAAATTGACATACAAATCGATAAAAAAGAACTTACATTAATGTAGATCTTCAATTTCCAAAATTGTTGAAATCTCAGATTTAAACAATTTGGAAGCAACGATCGAAAAAAACTTTCAAATATCCAGGGTTTTTCTGATTTCTTATCTTGTGAAAATTTATATTTTGGTCTTTGTTTTTACATAAAAAAATAACTTGAATGTAGTAAGAGAATTTCAATTTTTTATCTTATGATGGAAATTGAATTTTCAATTTAAAAAAAAACACAATTTTATAATAGACAAACAATTTTAATGTCTTATAAATTTTCATAGTATGGTTGAAACAGCCGGATGGTTTGTCAAGACAATGCCATAATTCAAAGTAACTCAATATAAAAAAATTTTTTGGCAATACGATCATTTAGATTTAAAGATGTTTATTGAGAAGTGTTTTTAAGGTTAAAAAATCGTGATTATTTTTATTTTTCATTTTCTCATTCCTTAACGGGGTGTTCAAGTTTACACCAATCTCAAAATTTCTTTTTCATTTTTCGAAAAAAAAAATTACAAAAAAGTATTTTTCGATCCAAATTATATAATATTTTAAAGAACATTCCTTTACATTTTAAATGGTATCAGAACAAATTGTGTTGAGTCAATTTGTTGAATTGAAAAGGTGTTCCTTAAGAAAGTAGCCACGAAAAGGAAAATTTTTCATTTTTTTGCATTTTTGAAGAAGATCAGAAAATAACATTTTTTACTTTTGTTGCACTAAATTAATTTTCATTATTTAAAGTATATCATTCATTAATTTTTTTATTTTTTATTCAAAGCTCAAAGAAATTACCACAATAGAATGTTGAGCTAAATTGCTTAAAATTGTGTTTCGAATGTTGAATGACTTATCTTTAATCCTTATCTCAACATTCTATTGTTGGCATTTTTATTTATTCATTAGTTATTTTTTCATCATTTTTGAAATTTTTTAATCACGATAACAAAAAGTAACAAGAAAGATTGTTTTATCAGTGACATTTGTAATAAATATATTTCGTTTAAAAAGAACAACAAAACAACATTTGGGATAATCACAAAAGGAAATACGAATAGGGTTTTAATAACTATAAGGATTCCAAAAAAAAAAAAAAATTCATCCCAAAATATATTTAGTTAGTTTTTTAAACACTTGAATTTATAGGAATTAGGGAAGTGAATATGATTGTATTTTATCAACTTTTACACTACAATATAACTATATTTTTTATTCTAAGAAACGAAAATTATCTTCTCCCAAAAAAAAAAAATTTATTATAAAACAGATAAAAATCATATAAATTTTATCAATTCTTATCTCTTTTTTTTTTGATTGTTGAACATTAATAAAAAAAAATATCAAATAATTTTTTTGAAAAGCATCTTCAGATAATCTAAGATCACACACCATAAAAATAAAATAGTTTTTTTTATCTCTCTCAAATTTTTATAATGTCTTATGATGTAGATACTCCCTTAATAATTATTGAGTTAATCTTGGAAATAAAAAAAAAAAAAAATAGTTACTTTTGGGTTTTCTTAAGATGGGGAATACTAAATATCAAAAAAGTAATTTGTTTTGTTTTTCTATCTTTAGATTTGGAAAAGGAATTAAAAAAAAAAATCTCGAATGATAAATTTTTTATAGTGATCATTAGTAAAAAATTTAATTATTAATTGCTCCATATTGTTAAATCAAGTTTTTTGAAAGTCATTTGAACAACAAAGCCCGAATAAGTTTTATTTAAACTTTAACACACTTGAATTAAAGATTAATCTAAATCCAGGCCGTTCCCTTAAAAAATGTAATTCTTTGAAGTAAAATATTTCTCCTTTTTACTTGACGTTTTGGTATCTTCAATCTTTCTCAATAGAAAAGGAAATTTGATTTCATTGAAAATTGTTTACTCAAGCGAATAATCAAAATAACAAAAGAAAAGTTATTCACACAAATTTTCAACATATTATCATTTTTTTTACATCTACATTATTCCAATAAGCCAAATGGAAATAAGTCTAGAAGAACTACATGAAGACACACCATTTTTTCATTCAAAATTACAGGCAGAAATGAAAAAAATAAAACTACTACAAAAAAATTTAAAGAATATCATCAAGTGTGCGGCGAACTATAAAAAGGCTGTTGATCATCTAAGTGACGTTGGATATAAATTTGTCGATTTAGTACATACCCTGACTCCGTTAATATTTGAAGACAGACACAACCCAGAAGAACAACAACTTGGAATTGCATTTTCGTCCCTTGGTGTTGCCTTTAAAAGTGTAACTGATGGGCAAAAAAAGAGTGTATTGATCACAATTTTTTTTTTTTTTTTGTATTACTGTCCTTGTTCCGAAAAATCTATAAAAAGATTAAGAAAGCGCTTTTAAAAAACGGTTACCACAAAGTTTTTATAAAGCGAAAGAAAAACTGTTTTTAAAAGTGTCACTAACATGGTTCAATCGAGCTCTTTTCAAAACCATCTTAAAAACTTTTTTTCCACCTTTTTTTTAAAGGACTTTGACTTTTTAATGTTAATAAGATCGATTTTTCAAAATACTAAACCTTTCTTTCTTTATTTCTTTCTTTTAAGATCCAACAATTTTATAATTTAATAATCACACCACTTGAGAAATTCCTGAGATTTGAAATCAAAAAAGCCTCAAAAATTTATTCAAATTATGATCGAGCAAAATCCAATCGAACGTCAGCCGTCAACAGATACTTGGTTTCCCAGAAAAAGAATTCAGAAAAGCTCCAAGAGCTTGTTTTAAAATCGGACATCGAGTAAGTTTTTTTATTTTTGTTTTTTGATCGTTTAGTTTACTTTTCTCAAAGAAAAACACAATTTTTTTGAATTCAAGCAGAATTGTGTTCACAGAGAACTTTAAAAAACTTTTTATAACAGCTCAAAATGTTTTTTAATCGAACATTTTTTTTTTTCTTTTTTTTTAAAGATTATTTTCTGTTTTTTTCGAAAACCAATTTAAGTACTACGTTTTTAGGTGAAAACAGTGAAACAATGTCTAAAATCACCCTTGGATAAGTTAGGAAATCCAAGTAATATTTGTCCAACGAGAATTTCTTTTCGAAAAAATCTAAAATTTTCACAATTTCAACAATTTTCACAATTTTTACCTTGTTAGATCATGCTAAATTTTGATTTTAATATTTTAGAATTTCCATTTCAACTTTCTGAACTCACACTATTTTCAAGAGCTGTTCTACATCTTTTTTAAATTTACTTTTACAAGTTTGAAATGTTCCAAAATTTGAAATGCACTTTGAAAATCCCCAAAAGCCATTTTTTGCAATTATTTTTTTTGTTATTTTCAATTTTCTTTTTCATTGAATAACAAAGAAAAATAGTCTTCGTGAAAAGGTAAAGATGAGAAAAAATGTTGTATTTTTTTTGTCCAATTTCTTCCGTGTGAAAATTTTTTTTGAGAAGCGAAAGTGAAATAACATAATTAATCAAACCCCCCAAGGGTGGGAACGTAGTCCTTAAGTCAGTGATTTGTGTTTCATTAATTTTGGTGAAGATCAATTTATCAAAATCCCAACAAATTTGATTATTTTTTTGAAAGGTAAATATTTTTTCTTTGTTTCTGTCTGATTGATAAAAGCAAATAACCATTGCCATTGAAAGACAAGACAAAATTATGAAAAAAAACTTCACTTTTTTTTTGGAAAGCATTCGTAAATATCTTTGGGACACTTTTGCATTTCGGGTCAAATTGACATTTTGAAAAAGTATTTTAGTTTTTTCTTTGCTATTTTTAAAAAAGTTTTTTATTTTAAGGGATTAGTGTCACCATAGATTTCTCCATAATCAAAGTATGTTGTAATTGGATGTAAACTAAAATTCAAAATTTTCCACACAG